>OV277708.1:3755000-5005000 GCA_922987775.1 Agonopterix subpropinquella | reverse complement strand
TTAAAAAAAATTGAAGTAATTTAAAAAAATATATATATTTTTGGTTGCCTGCTTTAAAAGCTCAGTTTCCTTGAAAATAGGATAGACTGGTCAAATGTAAAAAGCCTATCAAAAGCCGGACAGGCCGGACACCGTCTAATTTGACCGGACACACATCCAAAAAGCCTAACTATGTCCGGCTTTATCCGGACGCCTGGAAACGCTAGCTGTGCACTGAAAAAAATGCGAGCCTACTAAGACTCTTAATTAGCACCAAAATAATTAAATGACGTTGTGATTGTTTACTAAAAACAAAAGACGGTTAGTTGTAACAACAAGCCGAATTCGTTTAACAAAGTTCTCTTAGTCGGAGAAGTCATGATGTTTACAGGCTTATATGGAGTCATGATGTTGGTTGAAGTAAACAATTTTTTTTCAGTGTGGCTATTCTTGGGGAAGATCTATCTAGTAGTGGACGTGTATCAGAGGACGACAACGATGATGATGATGATAGTTGGATACAACCAATCATTATCATGAGATATATCCCACAGCAGGGCACACGCCTCCTCTCATGAATATGCTTGAGAGGGAAGAGTCTAAACTCCATCACGTCAGCCCAGTGTGAATAAGTGAAGACAATTATATTATGTTTGAAAGGACAGGCTTAGTACTAACTTAGTGCTTACTTTCTCAATAAAATATCAAACCAGATATGCATTAGAACAGTTTTCAAAACACGTAGTAAGACCCAGTTTCTATCTTTCTCGCACTCGAAAGAAATTCCACCCCTGCATCTTATCCCCCCGCACCTGGCGCTTTTTAACGGGACACGACCCCGGGTTTTTAGGAGAGCATTTTAAAGTTCCCCCCTTTGGTTGGAACGATCCCGCGGGATTCTCAGTCCCGGTGACCAATATAAAGTTGGGTAATGGTCGCGATAGTTTTTGTTTGTCAGAACTTTGAGGTTGTATTGTATGAAGGATTCTTTGGGCTTTGGTATTGAACGTGAGAGTTCAAAATTGTTTAGCAAGCTTGGTTTTAGAGAGGTTTTGTTACAAGCTTAGTTTATGATTTGTTTTTAAAGTTGCGCTAGGGATTTGATGTTAGATCCTGCTATCCTCTTTAGTTTAAATATATGTTTTGGAGTAATAATCTAATAGATTCATTATGGGTATCTTATAGCTATCGGATAGACATCTCGTGTCAATATTTTGACAGTTTTGCACCAAATTGCACCAATAAGTATCTAGGCTAAAACATATTTAAATAAGATTATGTCACTATCAGCAATGCCAGTGAGAGAGACAGTGTCAATGAATTTGGGGGCACGGCAGTGCCCCCGCCAATACTAGCTAATACTATTTAGTATTTAGATCAAGCCTTTGTTATGAAAATGGTTACGTTAGATTTAAAGTTTTGGATGGAAGTGGCAGCCATTAGACGATCAATCCAGCAGTGCAATTAATGAAAGTCACACATTGAAATCAACAGTAGAAAATGACGTTAATGAAGGTTGTGTACATTCGGTTATGATTTTGAATCTCACGATTCAAAAGCACTTCTGATTACGATTCGCGAATCACGATCTTGATCTTCATCCTGATTCATCATGTAATGAGTTGGATTGATGGATTGAGAAGTCAGATCACGAATAAAGGGTGTATAAAATTAAATGCATACCAAATAGGGTGCTTAATTTAGACCATCAACCTGATCAACTCGCTCGATATGTAATCCAAAACCGACCAAGTGCGTGCCAGTCCACACTGGTGTAGAGTTGAGAGTTCCCACCATGACCCATTTACTTGAGTGATTAAAAGTTTGTAGGTTAAACAGTTTAGGAAATTGCAAGTACAGCAAGGCATACGGAACCCTGAAAGTAATCACGTTTGGTTCAATATGATACGCACTTGTAAACACCAACTTGAGTTAAAACTCTGGAATACTACCTTCTTACAATGTCACTTTATGAAAATTTCTGAGAAAATTATTCTCATCATCATCAGCCTTTTCTTTCTCACTGCTGGGATAAAGGCTCCTATGATGAGAAAGTATGAGCATAAGTTCACTACGCGCTCCCACTGCGCATTGGTGAACTTCACAGCCATCAGAAAATACTTTATATCTTACTTCTTTATATCTTAATACTTGATACTTTCCTTCATCTTTTACGAGCATGGTGTCGAACTTGGACTCTCATGATTGAAAGTCTCGCCCTCCACAACATCACCAACGCTCTTTCTCTTATTCATTATTATCATAAATTGGAAAAACAGGTAAACTATTTTCACGTATTCTAAAACAGAACGCTTCGCAAGACAAAATACGTTTAAACTCGATCTGGGGCCATTATCGTGAACTGTTGTTAGTAACTTAGTAGTTCGTACCAACGAATAGACGCTGTCTGAAAAAGCAATTTAAACTGTTCCTTAGTTATACTTTAGTTCAAGTCAAGAGCGTATTGAACGAAATCGAAATTGCTGGAGACGGTATTTTCAATCTGTATTTATAGTCGTTGCACTCTCTCATTTGTATTGGTTTGGACTTTAAGATGTCGCTGCAGAATCTGGTAGCGGTTTCCTTTTGAACCAATGGGATTGTATTTGAATCAATATAATTGCGAATAGTTTAGGATCAAGTAGATTTATGAAACTTATCAAAATCCTGCATTCACCAGATAGATTTCAACTATTGAGATTAGGCCTCCTAATAATTTTCAATATGATTTATTTTATGCAGTTGGCAGCCATCTGCTTTCTGCTGCCTTCTCTCATAGCTACGGTGTACTCCTGCATGACACGTTTGATGAACATCCTTGATGTTCAGTGCTTCCTTTTTTCCTTTTTTTTTACTGGTGCCAATATTTTTTTAGTTATTCCGTCCATCGTGTGGCCTTCATCCTGCAGAATTTCTTCTAGCTATACGAGATAGACACTCAAAACGCTTTTGTATATATCTAACGTATTAATGGCTACTATTTATTGCACAAAATAGGTACAATGTATACAGGATCCTTCTTAATATGCTGACAGTTTTGTAAGGGAATTACCAGACCATCAAACTGAACAAATTCCTTTACGGGACCAACACCGTAATCGCAAAAAAAAAATCTGCTGTTCCATACAAAACTGCAAACCTACTCGAGCCAAATGTATGGTATAGCATATTAAGAAGAACCCACCTAATATAACGAAGTCACCTAAGTAGTATTTGCAGAGTGCACACGTCTGCACTCAATGGCCGCTGGTAAGTAAGTGCCCCCACCACGCCCACACAGGCACTGGCTGCAAAATTGTTTCCAAAAAGGATTCCGTTTCCTTACTGTATTCCTTGATTTTGAGACTGAATCCTTACTTATTATCTAATGCCTGTTATATAAGGTAATCCTTGACCAGGTCTTATCATTTTGTCAATTATGTTTTCAATGTATTAAAATTACACGTCTCTTGGACTGGTTCAGTTTATGGAACTCTCAGTTTCACATTTTAAAAAAAATAATTAGCCTAACAAATACTTACGTCTTCTTTTGTAACTTGAACCGATGTTCTATAAACTACAATGTGACGCAAAGAACGTAAAGTCACGTCGAAACTATTTTATAAATCTTGAGTTAGTAGAAACTCTAGTCGTAAGTGCCTTACATTTGAATTTTTTGAAGCAATCCGTTTAACAAAGAATACTTCTTCTGTCATGTTTGTATGAGTTAGTGCTTCTGGTGGCCGGAATAGGTTTTTGGATTCACGATCTTTATTATTTCTGCGTACTAAATATTCAGCATTATAATTACGTTTCTGTAAACTAAAAGCAGATTTATCTTCAAGTTGGTTATTAATATTATTTCTTGTCATTCCCTCCCGAAATCTTTAATATGCTTAAGGGGCGTCCGCCCGGTTTTGAGTAACTTTGTAACCATTTCATACATTAACTGTGGCACTTTTTAAGCAGAAAACAAAACTGAACAATCTACAGTATGTAAGAAGTGATGCATTATCCAAGATTGACGAAGATGTAAATCAGATAGCCCACTGGTCTAGAAGAAATGCGTTGGTTTTAAACTCGGCAAAGTCCAAATTTATGATTTTGGGATCTGATAGGCAGGTGGACGACATCACTCGGGAAAATCCAGTAATCAGCATCGCTGGGCAAGTTATAGAAAAGGTGGATGAAGCTAGAAACCTAGGGATTCTTTTTGATTGTAAATTACGTTTTGAGAAACATGTTCTAAATCTGGTTCAAAATTGTTTCTATCGGCTTTCAATTCTCTATAAAATTAGAAATCTTCTGAGTCTGGACATGCGAATAAAATTACGTGACACTCTTATATTATCTAAATTAAATTATGGCGATCTTGTCTACGGACCTCGTATGCTTTTCAAAACCCAGCGCCTTATACAGCGAGTGCAGAACGAGTGTTGCAGATTTTGTTTTACCATTCCTCCCCGAAGCCACATCACTCCTTACCTCAACAACGCTTCCATGCTGAATATGAGTTCGCGAAGGCAACTCCATCTGGCTACCTTGGTTTTCGATGTTGTCAAATTCCGAAAGCCTGTGTATCTGTACTCCAAGTTGCAATGGTCATCTTCTTTCAATAGATATAATACCCGAGTATCTCAGTATCTGCTCATCCTCAAGATACATAGAACCGTGGCGTTTGATGGCAGTTTTCGCTATCTTGCTACCAAATGTTGGAATAATTTGCCCCCCCCCCCCTCTGCGATAGATGACGTCAAAATTTACTTTTAAAAAAGGATATAAACTCTATGTTCTCGACTGTCAAAAAAAAAACTGTTAATTTGGTAGCAAATTCTGCGTAGTAATTTTGTACTTTTCTACATGTTTTTTAAATTGTTCTGTTCATTTTTAATTGCACACACACACACACATACACACAAACATACACACACACTTGATGCTAAATAGTTACAAAATAATAACAAGTGTTTATTGGATTCGTTGCACATAAATATTATGTTAGATTCACCTCATAAGCTAGGCCCCGACATAAATTCAGAGTTCGGCTTCCGAGCCGAGCATTTTGCTGAGTTGGGACCTTTTTGCCACTGCGGTGCACAAACAATCTCTTTATTAATTAATGTTTTGACAATTTCACTAAAATGTAACCATGATGTAAGATTGTATGTGTGTCGGAGATCCAAATAAATAATTTTTCTTTCTTTCTTCTTTCTATGTCGTCTTTCTCGAAATCTATTTTAATTAATAAAACTGAATAAAAACGAATCCAAAGTCACCCCTTTTTTCCAGTTGTAACCATTTTACTCTTTCATTGTTGATCAGAAGAGTATGAAAATTTACAATATTCTTCACAATACAATACGGAATGATGTGGTTTTCTTAATTTTTGAAAATTCATGAAAAATCATAGGTTTAAAAAAAAATGGAAAATTCTGACCGGAGCCACGCAATTGAAGTAGGATGGCTAATTGCAAAAGTTTGCTTGTAAGAAAGAGAGCCTTGCACTAGGGAGGAGTGGCCTTAAAGAGACGCAAATATTTTAATTAGGTATTTATGTGGTATCAAAGTGTAGATTATGTGATTTGATTTTCGCAATTGCGTGAACGTTTTCGTTCCCATTTTCGTTGTTCTTCTATGTAAGTATACAGTTTTTCTTCTATTCTATTATTTGTTGTCATTCTTTCCTGATATATTCAATATGCTAAAAGAGTGTCTTGCTATGCACGCAAATATTTTTATATCAAAGTGTAGTTTGTTTCATTTTACGTAATTTGTTCAGTATCCCACTGCTGGGCAAATACCTCTTCTTTTAATCTCCAATCGTCTCTAATAATATGCAACTATGGACTAACTCTCCAAGAAATCATCCATGTTGTCTCTCCACCTTTTTCTGGGGCTACTTCGAGCTGGCGGCCATCCTGGGGAACCCTCCAGTTTGTGGCGATTTTCGTCCATCTTTTCGAATGTATGCAATGGACATATTCGGTCCAGTCCCACTTCAGTTGAGCTATTTTCCGCCCAATTATACAGGGTGTAACAAAGCACCCTAGTAATACTTAAAGGGGTGCTTCAGACCATCAAACTGAACAACTTTCACTATGGAGCCAATATCAAAATCGCGAAAAAAAAAACAGCTCTTTCATACAAAACTGCAGTACCGTCTCGACTCAAATGTATGGGAAGGCACATTTTTTTTATTTTTTCTCTACGTTGGCTCCATAGTGAAAGTTGTTAAGATTGATGGTCTGAAGCAACCCCTTAAGTATTACTAGGGTGTTTTGTTACACTCTGTATGTATTGTATTTATTATTGTCGTCTTACTAACTAAAGACATGAAAGCATAATAATATCATTCCGAAGTTATATTTTGCCTCAAACTAAACCGTCAGTTGCTAGAGCTCATAATAGCACTTCATGAATTCACATCTGGTGCGATGCGGTGGCCACTATGTGGTTAACAATATTCTGCTGGAATCTTTATAGCAAGTGCAGCCTCTGGAAATTATATTAAGTTGATAGAGAAGTTTATAAAAATTGTTGCAAATAATATACTCGGCGTCAATAAGATCGCACCTTTTGAAAATTTTACTTCATACTACTTATAAACCTACTTGGACAAAAGTCTGGGTGTTACTATAAGGTATTATTTGGAAGATAATTTAATTTACTTTTAGGAATAAGTAATTTAATTTATTTTAGTTTTTAAGGCTTTGACTGCCAAATGAACGACAAATAATGGAAAATCTATTGTTATAGTGACCCGACGGCGTTCAACGTGTTAACCACGATTTAAAAAAAAACAAAATTAAATATCTTGGACAGTGTCACACAAATTATCTAGTCACATTTAAAGTACCAGAATCTAGCCTGGACTTGTATTATGATAACTAGACAACGATATAGAATACATATATAAATACAAACATCCATGACTCGAGTACAAATATTCATATTCATCATACAAATATTTGTCCCTTACGGGATTCGAACCCGCGACCCTCGGCACAGCAAGCAGGTTCACTACCGACTGTGCTACCGGGCTGTCAAAAAATTAATCGTAAAAGAAGAAAAAAAAGATTTTTGTGTTTGCATCTTAGACAATTTAATATGGACTCGCCTTGCGGTAGCATTTCCCCTCTTCCACGGTATTAGATCAATTAATCTTACGCATTTACACCCAATTTTATACCTTATCACTAAACGAGACAGCCTATATATAAACAATAATTTTGCGAAACTATAGCGAAACAATAATTTTGAACTTAGAACGTTTGGGGTTCACACGAGACTACTTTTCATGATTTTTAACATTCAAAATTAGAATCTAAATTTATGGGGAATAAAATCCAAAGTTGCGGATTTCATGTTACCTCGCCCCCCACAAAAAGTGGCAGAAATGTTTCTTAGTAGAATGACACGCGTAATTCGTCCCTATTAAATTGTCTAAGGTTTACATGCACATTTATTTACACAATAAAAACGTCAACAAAGGTGTCTAAAAATAACCTAAAACCTATTGTTACCTCTCTTTGCCATAATTAATGCTACCATGCGGTCAAGGTTATGACGCATTGTTGAGAAAAGTCGTCCTTTTCAGCAATAATGACATCCTGGAGGTCTTTGAAGGTGGCATGGACATGATCACGGGCCCAAACTCATTGTTCCCGATCGTCCCAAAGGTGTTCAATCGTATTCAGGTCTGGACTTCTCGCCGGCCACCGCTTATCAGGGTCCCGACCTTTTGTGAAGACACGATGCTTTGTGGGAGCGGGCGTTTTTTTGCATTAATGTGAACCCCTGCCTGACAAAACTTGCATATGGGACCACAATGTTCTTCCAGGACCTCGGCAGCGTACCGAGGAGCAATCGAGGACTCTTGACCATGAGCACCTCCGGTCCTGAAAACGCACACGAATTCGGTTTTGCCATCGATTAAGTCGCCGCCCCGGAATATTAGCGATCGCCGATCCACCTCCGTAGCTCAAGGTTTTCTCTATACAAGCTTTTGCAAAACATAATTATCCTGTATACTCTTTTGAACCTGTCATTGCAGAAGAGACAGCAGGAGAGCAGGGACAACAATTTGTTTTGAGCAATAAGATTTAAGAGATACTACATGAAAATGTAAAGCAGTAGTTCCAAAACATACCGATAACCATGCACCTAAACCGCCAATTAAATAGAATTGTATCGAAATAGAATAATACTTAGTTTCAAATCGTAATTATAGAAGTGGAAGCAACCAGTTCGATAATTTCCCTGCAGACGCGCCCGAATAACATTGTTAGTGTTGTTGTACACTGCTATGTTAAAAATAATATTCTTTATAAATTAATCATCATCATCTTTGTCAGCATTTACAGGTAACGTGACATTTAAGTTGTACACAATCTGTGACTACACATCATACTGAAAAACCTTATGTATACGGTTATTTTGCCCCACAAGAAAAAATTCTTACCAACTGCTGGGAGATTTTATAATTATGTAGGTATGTATGTAACTTATTAGTTTTGAAGTCTGTTTTTATTTATAACTAGTAAATCTTCAAAGTCGAAAATTTTTAGCGTGCAGTGTACGGTTACTTCAAGTGCGACGATCCCGAAGCAAAGTGATATAGTTGCACTCAGATTAACGATTCCATAATTGGTGAGAACTATAACTAACAGAAACTCAAGTTTTTGAGATCGACTATTCAATTAATAGTTAGCTTTTGCTAGTGGTCCTCTATTGACACTGTTTTCTTAGTTTGTGTATAGTGCTATGTTATCAATAAGAAATTAGGTTAACTGGAGTATTTATTATGTCATCATCATCACCATCGTCATCATCATCTCAGCCGATGGACGTCCACTGCTGGACATAGGCCTCCCCCAAGGATCGCCACAACGACCGGTCCTGCGCTGCCCTCATCCAACGGGTTCCCGTGTGAGGGACCTACCCACGCTGCGCGCTTTCCGGTACGCGGTCGCCACTCGAGAACTTTTCGTCCACATCGACCATCGGTTCTGCGAGCAATGTGCCCCGCCCACTGCCACTTTAGTTTAGCAATTCTTTGGGCTATGTCGGTTACTCTGGTTCTTCTGCGGATTTCTTCATTTCTGATTCGGTCTCGTAGGGAAACTCCGAGAATAGCCTTCTCCATCGCCCTTTGGGTAACTTTCAGCCTTTTCATGAGGCCTTTAATTGTACTCTACATTATTGAGCGCGCGTTTTTTGTATCAAATTCTTACATGATCAAACAAGCAACAAGAATTGCTAGAATTTAATCATCATAAATCATAATCTATTAAAAAAAGAGCTGTGTCTATGTAGGTATCAAAAAATTATTACTGAAATGAGAGTCACAAATAATGTCAATTTTATTTAATTTGTTTGATTGAGCATCACGCGTAAACTACGGAAACGACTTTGATGCGGTTTTCACTGGCCAAATATTTGTCCACCTTAAATTAAAGGATATGGATTTACACGTAAAACCGATTGCATCCAAACTACTTTGTGTGCAAAAGCTTAAAGAATTTATTCAACCAATAGTAGGTACTAAATAAAAAATCCTTAAAGGTATAGGTAATCAAATAGTAAGAATGATTATAAGTAGGTATCCACCTAAGCCGAGCCACTGTTTTATCAAAAAGAAATCCGCTTATTTTGAGTCGTTTGATACTGCCATGCTAAGCTGGGAAAACTCACTCCCCAGTCCTCGTCATAAATAAAAGAAAAAACCATCCTAAACCCAAAAACCCTCACGAAAAATTGTTAAATTAAATCGCTCCGTAATCTTTAGTACTCTAAACATGGTTCACTTGTACTTATCAAACGGGTCGTTCCTTTCCCTTACCCAGCCGTTACATTTTATTATTTGTTTTTCTGTGTTCAGTGGCAATGCAAAGCTTTGCCCACATTTTGTATCATTTTGTTTGGGTCGTATCGCCGTGATTGCTTGAGCACACAATGCCGATGGGGATGGTTACATTTTTCAGAATTTTCGGGTGCTGTAATTGACATTAATACTTACGCACAAATAAAATCATTACTATGATCACCAAGGGGGTAGTTAATATTCTAAATCATAATCATTATTTACCTATTAGGTACAGGGTGTTAACTTAAATGCTTAACATAATATATGGGGTGCTTCAGACTGAACAACTTTTACTATAAGTAGGGTTCTTCTTAACATGGGATTGATCAGCGATCATGAGAAATCGCGAAAAAAATAATCAGCTCTTCCATACAAAACTGCAAACCTATTTGAGACAAATGTATGGGACATGGGAAAGCTGTATTTTTTCCGCTATTTCTATGTTGATCCCATAGAGAAAGTTGTTCAGTTTGATGGTCTGATCATCTTGGTGAAGGTGGCGGGAACCCGTTGGATGAGGGCAGCGCAGGACCGGTCGTTCGACTGAGATGATGATGATGATATTAAGAAGGAGAGCCTACGTGGAAATTGAGAAAAATACAAAAAACGTTCTGTAATAAAGATATTATTTCCAACCGTATTTTATCTTAAATCCCTAAGGGGATGGAAAGGGATAACAGACTAAAACAATTGGGATTTGATATTTCCTGGATGAGATCGGTTATGTCAATTCACAAATTATCATTCACGATTGAGTTAGAAAATAATCTACAGGGTGAAATTGATATCATTAGTATCCTTTTAAACTAAGAGTCTACCCATCAAACTGAACAACTTTTACTATTATGGGAGCAAACCAAACGGAGCAAAAAAAAAACTGCTGTTGCATACATTTTGTGTCGCATAGGCATTGCAGTTTAGTATGGAACAGCTGGTTTTTTTTGTTGCTCCGATCGGTTTGCTCCCTTTGATTTTTTTTTTAGTTTGATTGGTAGACTCTTAGTTTAAAAGGATGCTAATGATATCAATTTCACCCTATATATCCAGCCGTGCGCAGCCAAGATAACTCTAACAAAATAAACTGAAACTATTTAAAGAAGATTTATAATTAGACCCATCAAACTAAATACCTACTTTATTCTATGGGGCCAACATAGAAATAGCGAAAAAAAAAACTGTGTCATACGGGTAAAACTGCTAACCTAACCTACTCGAGGTTAGCAGTTTTGTAAAGAAAAGCTGTTTTTAGAGGAAAGATTTGATTTTTTGTTTGTTTCTATGTAATGAATTGGCTCCGAAACTACTGGACCGATCTGAATAATTCTTTCACCATTAGAATGTTACATTATCCGTGATGAACATAGGCTAAAAAAACGGCCAAGTGCGTGTCGGGAAGATTTTAAGGCGGTACGAAGTTCGCCGCGGTCATCTAGTAAAATATAATATCGTAATACTTCTTTGTGCCAGCGCCCATCGCTACAGGGCCACTAAAGACAATGTAAAAACGTTTTCGCTTTCAGCATTTTTCTTCAAATCCCTTTCAGTAAACAAGCACAGAACAAGACCAGCGCAAACAAAAGTGTTTACCCCCTGTTACTCTGACGTTTAATTGGATATATTTTGTACTCGAATGGCGAATTAGTGCCGCCTGACGAATTCTATTGATTCAATGGACGTGACACGAATATAAAATATTGCAAATTAGTTACAGCGGTACGTACTGTTGATATGATTTATAGAGGGTTCCCGCCATGTTGATTTTTGATACTGACATTTTTATTAAATACTAGCTGACCCGGCGTATTTCATGCCGCCTTAGACTCAGTTTTTAAAAACTGACCATTTGTTTTTGTTTATAAACCTTCCCACAACAATCCACCAAAATTTCATCGCAATCGGTCCAGCCGTTCTCGCGTGATGTCGTGACCAAGGAAAATAGGGATTCATTTTATACAACGTGTTAATGAATTAACGCAAAACTAGAAAGTAGTTTGTTTAGAATCGAGAGCAGAATCGAATTATCATGATTTCAACATAGGTAATTTTTTTCAAAATATTAAATTATTTGTTTGTAAAATTTAAAATTTACTGAACCCGATGTCAACGGGCACACTCACCCTACTTACTACCAAAACAAGATTATGAAACTGTATCCAGTACAATAACGTTTTCATTCATTGCTGAAATGATAATAAATCATTTTTGCCTCGAAACTTCAAATGCGAATAACTTTAGATTTTAATTATCAAAATAATGAAATTATTGTTTCAATCTAATTATTTTGTTATAAATCAGTTGAGGTGTATGAGGTTTTGCGCTAATTCATTAACACGTTGTATAAATAGACGGCGCCTGCGATTTCTAACGCGCACCACTAACTTTAAATACTCATAACTTTTGATTGAATGAACCTATTACAATTAAATAAAGCCTAAATATTAAATCAAACTAAGAACTTTTTTAAAATTTCCGTTTTGTACAGACTACCTCAAATAGAAGTCCAAGTAAAATGAAAATTAATAAGTTGACCTACATTACAATATATCTATACCACAGAGTACTATACCTAATTACTACAGTAATCTATACGTTTGCTAATGGTGTATGACGTTTATACAGTTACTAGAGATTACAATCATAATTGGTTAGCTAGACATAGCATGTCTATTATTTTAATAGATGTTTATTTTAGTTTAATTGTTGCCTATATGATATTAAAATAGGTACTTTTATAGGTATTGTTTAATTTACAATTAGTTAGAGCGTCTATGGTATTGTATGGTAATTAGGTAAAATTATCTTATGACCGGTAACCCCTCCACCCTCGTGCCCACCGCACGATTGACCTGACACGTCTGCAGAGTTCATCAACTGTTTGAATACAATACACTGTGGTCACAAGGCTTTAGTATACAAATTAAAAATATATATTCAGGGTCCTTCTTAATATGCTGACACTTTTTTAAGAGGATGATCAGACCGTCAATCTGAACAACTTTGTCTATGTCACCAACATTGAAATCGCAAAAAAAAAATCGGCTCTTCCATACAAAACTGCCAACCCACTCGAGCCAAATATATGGGACAGCTGATTTTTTTTTCGCGATTTCGATGGTGTTCCCATAGAGAAAGTTGTTCAGTTTGATGGTCTGATCATCCCCTTAAAAAAGTGTCAGCATATTAAGAAGGACCCTGTATTTCTGTACTTTTTTATTCATTATTAAAGTGAGTGAGTGACTTTACTGTTGAGTAGCAAATAAAACAAATCTTTACGTTATATCGTAAAAATGTACTTTGCATTTTTACCTCAACCATAATCCCAATAATTTACAATATCCATTCTAATCCCCTTGCAATCCCCATTTAATCCTTCCGTTTTTAAATTCTACATACATTTTCAAATTAAAAATATGGAAACAGCACGAAACGTAATACGAAGTGCAGTGCATAATCTAATTTCCACCGTAGGTACTTTTTTCGCGTGACTGCAGTGGGCAAAAGGTTTTTTACGTGTAGCTGAATATGTCCAATAGGACGTTGAATGTTTATATAAGTTACATTAAAAAAATGCACACACACATACACACACACATATTATTCAAATAATATATGTGGACATAAACACACCGATACGTCCTACGTACTCTGGGAAATCAGCAAGCACTAATGCTATCTTCAATAGTAATTGAACGCCCTATTTTTGACTTTGAGCTTAAATATCTTGAGATAGAAGGATTTTAACGACTTCAATTCTACAGGGGTTAAGGTAAACAGTTGCACTACTTTAAGGGGTGATTGTACCCATGATACTGAACAATTTTCCCTAAGAAATTAGTAAAAAAATTTTTGAACTTCCCATAGTAAAAGCAATCAGCTGATCAAACTTTTGTATGAAAAGTAAAAATAAAAATTTGCGAATTTCTGTTTATGTTTTGGTGTAAAATAATAGTACATTACTGCAGCGGCCAGCAACAGAGGCATTGATGGACGAACGTGTAAATGTGGGCCGAGGCGAAGCCGAGGCACACATACGTAAGTCCATCAATGCCTAGTTGTGGCCAAGGCTTGTATAGTACTTTTCTCAAACAATGCGCGGAAATTAAAACAGTAAATTTTCTCAAATAATTCGCGGAAATTAAAACTGTTTTCAAAATCAATGACGAACGACGAACAACAATTTGTTTTTTTTTTTTTTGCAATAAACAGCTTTCTATTTGCAAGCCAGTTCGAAATTTAAATAAAACCTTTGATGAGTTACCTCCTTGGTCGCCATGTTTCGGAGAAAAAGATCGTTCCATTTTTAAATTACACGACAGATATGAGTTTAGTATGTAATTTATTTGGCCGCTAAACACGACAGATATGGATTTTCATACAAACATTGCCGGCCGCTGCGCGCATGTATTTGGCCAGTACAGCAATTTCGATTTATCTCGAAGAAGGTTGTCAAAATAATGCTCACATTTCCAAGCATGTTTGAGAAAAGTATATTTGATTGATTGATAGAATTTCCTATAGCTTTCTTAGGCAAACCTGCTCAGTATAAAGGGTACAATCACCTCTTAAGGCTGGGTATTAGTAGAGCAAGCCTCTCTTTCTAACAAGCAAACTTTTGCAAATAGCCATCCCGCTTCAATTGAAAGTAAGATCGCAAAAAAACTTATTTTTCATCAATATCTTTTCTCTTGGGTGTTTGGGGAAATATCCATCGGGTAGAAGCCCTGCTATAATTATTTACCTTTCAAATGATGGTATATTCAGAAGGTGTAGGGTGATTCTTGTAAAACTGGTTATAAATCTGAAATCGAGCTTACTTTGCTCCTCTTTTCTATCGAGAAAATTTAATAGAATCGTGTTTTCAATGGTTAGATGCCCTGCAGAAAAAACGTATCTACACTGTTATGTGAACTATATATATTAAATGTAATAATTTGGTGATCAAAAATCGGTTCGAAAACAGACAAAATAGGTATGAGCCCCACTTAATTGTAATGCAACTTTACCCTTACACGCTGCAGTTAAATTAAAAAAAAACTATCCAACAGCACCTCACTCGATTTAGTAGAAAAAACTATTTTGATTAAACCCCCTTTTCGTTGGTTGTTCGTTGTTTTGTTGGTCGAAAAAAATATCTTCTTAACTACCATGAGGAATGACAGACTAATCAAGGTGGGGTATACAGACAGACAGAATGGACGAAAGTATAAGGGATCCATGTTTGACTACGGAACCATAAAAGGAGTGGTCTTTTCTGGGAGCAGTCAAAATTTGATCCACAGTCCTATCTTCTATCCCTATTTTCCATCCCACGCTTTTTTTACAATGCCATTGCGAGCTGTCTGTTACGCCCCGGAAGATTGCATTCACTGAAACGTTTATAAAAGCTAACGCGAAAAAAGTGCTTTTGCACCAACAATCGTGTAGGTACTTTTGAAAACTGAAGCTACGGCATTTTAGGAAAAACATTCCATAGTGCTATTCTGTTTTCGTACGTATGAACGATACAAGATAATCTGCTTTGTTTGTCACTTCCAATCATGTCACTTGTTTGTTTAAACCATGTCGATCGAAATACCTTGCCTATTTCGATCATCTTCCCTCTTGTAGCTCTACGAAATAACTCTATTGTTTTTATGAAATGGTTTTTTAGGGTTCCGTACCCAAAGCGTGAAAACGGGATCCTATTACTAAGCCTACGTTGTCCGTCCGTCCGTCCGTCCGTCCGTCCTTCTGTCCTACCTATTTAGGGCTGTAACTTTTGAACCGTAATAGCTACATAGTTGAAATTTTCTCAGATTAAACGTTATTACGGCGGATTTGTTAACAAATGTCAAAAAGTAAAAAATTAAGGGGGGTTCTCAACAAGAAACTAGTTTTTATCAACGTTTTTTCTTCACGCTCTATCGTAAAAACGGTAATACATACAAGCGTCAAACTAAGTGTGATTATAGAGGAAACTCTACAGAATAACAACAAATACTAAAAACCGGCGAAGTGTGAGTCGGTCTCGCGCCAAAGGTCCCGGACAAAAAAGTTTTTTCTCAGTTCATAATGTTGTGTTCTGTGGTGGTGTGGTACGGAACCCTCGGTGCGCGAGTAGCCCGACTCGCACTTGCCCGGGTTTATTATATCATAGTTTTATGGCTGGTTTAGATTGAAACAGTGACTGGGGCAAGTGACGTTAAAAACTATGGTCGGAGGAAATGGTCAACGTTTCCCTTTTCCGACTAATATCAAAATTACTAGTTCAGACTCATTTTGTCATTAAAAAGAAATAAAAAAAGTGTTACTTCGGATTACTAGATCCATTCAGTACGGACTTAATAATCGCGTCAGTGCGGTTAGAATCTTCGTTTTCACATCGTACTAGAGCGCCGATATAACATCATCGACGCCAGCACGTCTAGTATGATTTCTCTAAACGCGCGCCGCGACGCGCCTTCGCTGCATATAAATAAACATGTTCCCGCGCTCTTCGGAGAGCAAAGAGCTGTGCTTGCGTAAAAAACCGAGTCGCGCGCAAGTAGCGAAATCATGCTAAAGGGTCTGGAGTGCGATTTTTGAAACTCATTCGCTGAGTTCAGCAGTTGAAAATGTCAAAATTACTATGGAGACGTGCATCTTTCTACTGCTGATTTGACATTAAAAAATCATACTCCAGGAGTGCTATTTTTGAAAGTCAAATCAGCAGTAGAAAGATGCGTATCTCCATACATTTTCAACTGCTGAGTTCAACGTATGAGATTCAAAAATCGCACTCCAGGTGCCCAGATTAGTATATCACCGAGTTGTAAATGTAATTAATTTAATAATTATTAGGTAAGTATATAAACAGAAGTGATAAATTAAATTACCCTCAATTAAATCCCTCACATCAATAACAAGAAACTCGTTGAAAAGTTTCCGTCGCCTATTTTTATGACATGGGGCTTCCACGCTCCAGCTGGCTGTATTTATGAATCAGTGTTGCCATAATTAAATTTATTGTGCGAACGTAACTGCCAGTTTGTTTTATTTATAGCTTTCATTTCCGATTTGACTTAGCTTCTTTTTAAGGTTCAGTGTCAAATGAAGGGAACCCTTTTATTTATTTATTTCCTTACATAAAAATTTTATTTATACATAGACTTGATGGTTGGATGCTGACAGAAAGTTCCCAGTATTTGAAAAGATTTTGTCTATGTGTCTGTTTCAAACAGAAGAAATGTTAATTTAAGTTTATAGTTTTGTTTCGGTCCGTATATCAGCTTGTCAACTTAACTTATTTTTTCCTAACGCCCATACAGTCGTCGTCTTGAAATTCAGCCCCTTTTCTGGTAATTTTGTAATATATTTTTCAATTCACGGTATCAAGTGCTGTATGTAAACCACGAAGTAAAGTATATATAAAAAATTTCCAAGCCTACAAATCTTAAATAAAATATCTGGACAGCGTTGTCAATACATTTTGTTAAATACAATAATCCATTTTTCATCAATATTTTAATTTTATATAACTGAGAATAAAAGTGGCTAATTACATTTTCATTTTGGTCAGCTTAGGTCAAAATCAGCAAGGAAATAATAAACTTATTTGTACAGAACCTTCTATACATAAGTTCCAATCACACTTAACGATTTTATTTTGTTTGGAGCGACACTTTTTGTTTATGTAATGTAATTGTTTTTCCTAGTCTTAGGCGTCTTTGTTTTATTTTTAACAAGCTGTGCCCGCGACTTCGTCCACTTACGTGACTCAAATACATACCATGCTAGTTTTTAGATACGTAAGTTAAATTCTTATACCTTTTATAAGCCGATTGCGTTGAAATTGAAATCTAATGCTACCTACCTACGATTTCTTGTATTAAGTAAGTGATTCAAACAAATTATTTACGATCAGCACTGGTAGCATGCACACCCGCGATAGCCGTGATACGGCTTTATCATGTCTTTTATCTCGTTCTTTTACGCGCGAACGAACGAGGTAAAGCCGTATCACGGCTATCGCGGGTGTGCATGCTACCAGTGCTGGAAAGGACTGCGCAGGAGCAGCAGAACAGTGGCACTTGGATTTATACCTCCCTATGATTGATAGAGGGATAGTATAGGACGTGATTAGGACTAATTATTATGGATAATCATAGTCTAAAAAAACAAGTTCTTCTATTCCCAGAGTGACACAAGCCTACGTCACAAAAAAATGGCCGCTAAACATGGTAAATAATAAATATAAATAAATATCTTGGACAATGTCACACAAATTATCTAGCCACATTTAAAGTACCAGAATCTAGCCTGGACTTGTATTACGATGACTAGACAACGATATAGAATACATATATAGATACAAACATCCATGACTTGGGTACAAATATTCATATTCATCATACAAATATTTGTCCCTTACGGGATTCGAACCCGCGACCCTCGGCACAGCAGGCAGGTTCACTACCGACTGTGCTACCGGGCTGTCGGTGGTAAAAGGGTATGATGACGTAGGCTTGTGTCAGTCACGTGGTCGGAAGAGAATACCAGGCGCAGTATATTATTGTACCATGATGGATAATAATGAAACTGTTTGATACCCAACTTCTGAGATTTTTTTGTTTTCGTAGTTCGGCACTGACCTTAACCTTAACTTTTTTGGCTCTGCAGGTCGAGACCGTGCTTCTACCAAACTAAAAAGTTTGTATAAAAGTATAATAATCATTTACATTCAGGGCCCTGTTTAATAAACGCGACAATTGACAATGACAATTCAGAGTACATTTCTGGTTACTAATGACGCTAAACTTGCAGTGCTCCATGTGTCCTAGCATTCTCAGCAAGGTACTCTGAATTGTTATTGTGAATTGTCGCGTTTATTAAACAGGGCCCTCGGTGTGACTATTTTTCCGTGACCGCATTCATCTAAATAAATATGTTGAATTCCGCTTTCGATCATTCAAAAATAACAGAACAGCATATCGATAGGTCACTACAACCAGTGAACGCAAACTCAACACTCACAAAAGATACAAAAGAAAGCAAATTTCGATAATGATTTTGGCACCTAGGAAATCGTACGCTCGCGTTCCCGTAATGATTCTGCTATTTTTTCACCAAACAAAAGCTTAGCGAAAAAAAAGGAACGAAAAAATTCGGATACGAATTGAAAACAATTACGAAGAAGCAAGTTTCGCGTGATAACGACCCAGGGGCGAGTTTTGTCAAACGAAAAAGAAAAAAAACGGGAATTTTAAGCTTTTCTTTTCTCTTGATTCGGAATAGCATTGTAGCAGAGATCTTTGTCGTTGAAGTGGACACAGGGAGAACAAACGATTCATAAATATTTGACGTGTCAAGTTATTCGTTTTGTACCTTTGCTGATGACAGAGTTTCGATTTTAAACTTTATTGTCTAAGACAGAACTGCACTTTTTTAAATGACCAAACTCAAAATCAAATATTTGTCATTCAAAATAATATTACAAAGATACCTTAATTCTGACCCTATTTGCGTGTACGTATTCTCTTCCACTGATATAAGTGACTTCGTTCGTACAATATTGCCAAGCACAAAAGTAAGGCAAGATTTTATAACACGAATGCTCAGAAAAATCCTAGAAATTGAAGCTATGTTTCTGGTGACCTCAAAAGGTTTGAGTTGATTCATGTATATTGGCACACTATTATGAGGCAATTATACTACTACTCAAACATTACTCACTTTTTGCTCTTATATTATCCCCGTGGAACTGTCAAGCCTTATATAACACGAGCTTTTACCCGCGACTTCGTCCGCATAAATTATATACCAGATTTTAAGTCAGATGATAAGCTATCAAACAAAAAAAGTTTCATCAAAATCGGTTCAGTAGTTTTTGCGTGATACTCGAACAAACAAACACCCAAACAAACAAACAAACATACAAACAAACAAACAAACAAACAAACAAACAAACAGACAGACAAAAAATCCAAAAATTGTTGATTTGAAATCAGGGACAGTTAAAAACCATGTCGTAATTTTTTTTTTGTAAATATCTTCAATGTACAGACACATTTCTGTTACAGTTTTATAATAGTTTAGATTATTTTGACGTATACAGGGTGTCCCAGAAATGGTGAATCAAACTGCTATGGGAGGCAGCTTGACTAATGTCCTATCCATAAAAAATATTAAAAAAAATAAAACGCACATGACCATAAAAAAAAAAGAATATCCAAAAAAACGGGAAAATCATCAAATTTTTCTAAGTTTCCAGCTCTAATTATCGCGTTTTGGGATAATTTGTAATTTTTTTCTGCCAATATTAATTGTTAGAGGTTGCTTCGACTGATTGTTAACATTTTACAAAAAAAAATGTCTGCACTTCGAGCACAGACCACTTAGTTTAATTGTTTTTTCTGAACCAAAAAATTTTCTTGCTATTTTAACCAGCTGTAGTATAAAAAAAAGTATGGGACTTGTGCGGCAAACTACTTCAAAAAGTTGCCTATTTAATGACGATTTTAAAATGATACGAATCACTGAATTTACTTTACAAAATTGGGAGATATTAATTTTCTTGTGTGCTAGGGTGAAATTTGTGCAATTTATTCTTTACTTTTTAATTCATTTTCCACTTCTAATCCGTTGCTTCTAAGGTTAGAATTGGCTAAAAAAGTTGTTTCAATACCCGGTAGTAATGGCACGGTTTTTTAGAATCCCGGTTTTTCAAAATCCCGGTGTTTTAAAATCCCGGTTGTTTAAAATCCCGGTTTTTTTAGGAATCCCGGTTTTTTTTAAATTCCCGGTTTTTTGGGAATCCCGGTGTTTTAAAATCCCGGTTTTTTGGGAATCCCGGTTTTTTGGGAATCCTGGTGTTTTAAAATCCCGGTTTTTTAAATTCCCAGTTTTTTGGGAATCCCGGGAATTTAAAAAACCGGGATTCTTAAAAAAACGGGATTTTAAACAAACGGGATTTAAAAAAAATCGGGTTTTTAAAACACCGGGATTTTGAAAAACCGGGATTCTAAAAAACCGTGCCATTACTACCGGGTATTGAAACAACTTTTTTAGCCAATTCTAACCTTAGAAGCAACGGATTAGAAGTGGAAAATGAATTAAAAAGTAAAGAATAAATTGCACAAATTTCACCCTAGCACACAAGAAAATTAATATCTCCCAATTTTGTAAAGTAAATTCAGTGATTCGTATCATTTTAAAATCTTCATTAAATAGGCAACTTTTTGAAGTAGTTTGCCGCACAAGTCCCATACATTTTTTTTATACTACAGCTGGTTAAAATAGCAAGAAAATTTTTCGGTTCAGAAAAAACAATTAAACTAAGTGGTCTGTGCTCTAAGTGCAGACATTTTTTTTTGTAAAATGTTAACAATCAGTCGAAGCAACCTCTAACAATTAATATTGGCAGAAAAAAATTACAAATTATCCCAAAACGCGATAATTAGAGCTGGAAACTTAGAAAAATTTGATGATTTTCCCGTTTTTTGGATATTCTTTTTTTTTTATGGTCATGTGCGTTTTATTTTTTTTAATATTTTTTATGGATAGGACATTAGTCAAGCTGCCTCCCATAGCATTTTGATTCACCATTTCTGGGACACCCTGTATGTAGACTTACTTTGAGATTAGTTCTACATGAGACGAGGATAACGACCAAGCCTAAAACTGGCTTACCTTACCACCAGAGCTGTGCGTGGTAGAGAGGCTCCGACCAATGCTCATGTAGGTCCTTATTTTGTCATTTAGATCAGAGGTTCCCAAACTATTTTGTCCCGTAGACCCCTTGCAAATTTTTGTGATTTTGGGTAGACCCCCCTACAGACACCCCCATATTTCCTGATATTCCAGCTTGCCGGTGGGCCCGTAGCCAAGATTTGTGCCAGCAACAGCTCTATTCTATGGTTTAAACAGATAGGTCTAAAGAGTTGTTGGTTATTTTATGACAGTACTACCAAGAGTCCGATCCAAATCTGGAGCGAACGAAGCGAGCACAAAATTTTACAGAACTGTGATGAGAAGAACCGACTATTGCGCGAGCAGTCGCAAAATTGTAAATATGGAGCGAGTGAGACAAGCTCGAAATTTCACAACAATACAACTTAGCCATGAAATTTCTCAGCATAACTTGGCTGTGATTGTATTTATCTCTTTCGGTTAATGCAACCGTAATAAAATAGAAACAAGAGCGAGCGAGCGAACACAAAACTTTTTCGCAATATGATTTGATTGTTATGCGTGTGTGTGTGTAATAAGAACAGAAATAAAGCGAGCGAAGCGAGCTCGAAATTTTTTGCACTTTTCTCTCGAAACTTCATAGATAGAACCAACGAATCTAAATTATTTATTACTTTATTGTAATGGTCCCAAGTAAGCCTCAGGCTTTTGTTATGGGAACCATACAACGACGACCACGTCAGAGGCCGTAAGACGGTCTGAAAAAACTCTGACACCAGGGCTCTGCCCACACGATAAGAAGAAGATTACTTTATTTTCCAAAATTGTTTTATTTGTTTGTTGGCCATAAACTGACCTTTTTTTTTTTTTTTTTTAACTATGTGTTTGCTCTTGACCTCAATCCAGTCCTTAGGACGAAGATGGGGTCGTAGATGTAGCGAGCTTACCCAGAAGATGCCTTTGATGACCTGAA
Source organism: Agonopterix subpropinquella (assembly GCA_922987775.1). Classification (NCBI taxonomy): domain Eukaryota; kingdom Metazoa; phylum Arthropoda; class Insecta; order Lepidoptera; family Depressariidae; genus Agonopterix; species Agonopterix subpropinquella. The sequence continues at coordinate 4,982,558 of OV277708.1, read as the reverse complement.
TTGAATTGAAATAAAAATCAGGAGCTCGCTACGCTCGCTCTGAATTTTTTTTACTTTTTGGCGACGCCGACGTTATTTTCGTATATTTGATAATGCGCCTTTAGATCCTCTGCTCGGTCGTGCCTATGGGTATATAATTTTGTAGGGCACTAAAATCCTTCTGCAGGCCGCCGCGCCCACTCTAAACGGGCTGGCCTTAGCACTTGCCCATTTTGCCTGTATCATAAATAACGCTCACAAGCACATACATTGTAATGGTCCCAAGTAAGCCTCAGGCTTTTTGTTATGGGAACCATACAACGACGCCGACGGCACAAACATATTACATCCATGACCGAACCGGGATTCAAACCCAGGACCCTGGTTCGGCAGTCCGGCGTGGTAACCATCGCACCAAACGGGTAGTTAAAGATAGATAGATGTATATTGTTTTTATAGGAAAGAATTATGTGAGTAAAAAAAGTAATAATGTATTTATTGGCTCACACAAAAGAAAGGCGTTTACAAGGTATGACATTAAAGAAGTATACATGCATGATATTTACTGTCTTTGTGAGAGACAGAGAGACTGACGTCTGTGGCAAATGAGTACATACAGGTACTATCTGTATTATGTTAATTTATTCGTTGATGGAAAGTCAAAATTATGGTCACGACCATAGATATATTATACCTACAGAACAAGATACACAATCAGGGGTCAAAAAATGGCAGACCCAAATGAGGTACTTTACGAATAAAAGTACCTGCTCTTGCCTCAGTACCGCGCTGCCTCTCTGACTGTAAACATACATAATACGACTAAGTTTAATAGTCAAATATCACATACTAGTATCAACCTACAGCACTCATACTTATTTTGTGTGGCTTATCATTTGTCTCTGTTCCGGGGTGCGATTTTTGAAAGTCAGACGGTCAAATCAGCATTAGAAAGAAAGATGATCGAAAGATCTCCATAGTAATTTTGAAAACGTTTGACTTTCAAAAATTCCACTCCTGTCATCGTCTGATAGATGACATCTTGTTCCTTTTTCAAAATGCTGTTTTAAAAATATTTATTTTTTTAAAGACATGTAAGAAGTATTTACAACTTTATACCTGGAAAATAAGGTATATGTTCCATTGATATGTATTACGCGAAAACATAACAGAAAAAAGTCTAGTGATTTCAATCTCTTTGTAAAAGTTTAAAAAGTATGTGTCAATTCGGACAAAAATTTGCTATGATTTTGTATGAGATTGTGCATCTTGTTCTTTTATAATATATCTATGGTCACGACCAACTCAAATGGGATCCACTCTCGTGGACCCCCATTTAAGTCTCATGGACCCCCAATTATTTTTCTCGCTGACATGGACCCCTTGCAGGTCGTAATCGACCCCTGGGGGTCGATATAGACCACTTTGGGAAACACCGATTTAGATTGACTCTACACGGGATGACGATGTCGGCCAAACCCTATCTTTATTAGACCGAGCTGAACACTTGCTCAAGACTTGGCTTAAAATGAGATCTCAAATAAAAGGGTTGGGAGTCTTGGCTACTTTTTACATGAAATGTTTTTGATGGGATATTATTTACGTTCATAAAAAATGGTGTGCCGCATCACAGCTGTCACGCTCGTATCATTTCTTGATGACTATATTGAAAGAATACACAGTTGGGTCTTTTTCGAGTCTTCAACGTTGTACCTCACCCTTCTGTAGAACATTACCGCCTTGGTTATACGTTATACCATGTTGTATTTTAAAATACTTGAAATAACTCTAACGTGTGTTGGCTTGGCACGTGAACGGCCGCAACTAGAAAACAAAGTGCTGTTCGTAACCCTAAAATACTTCCAAAAAACCACATGCAAGCTTTCGGCAGCTTGCATTCGCGAGTCACAACCTATTTGCCGATATGAACACCTCCCAGGCTTTCAAGAGAATTAAATGACTTTTACCGATAAACGCTTTTAAGCGGGCACGCAATTTAGTTTGCATCGTTAAAATTAAGAGTTGCGGACTTTATGCTTTTAGAATACTGATGGAAATGGGACGGTTGGGTTTTTATCTAATCACCGATACTGCTTCTTTATTCACGGGATATTCTCTCGGCGAATTGCATTGTATTTGTACACTAGCTTTAACTAGCGACTTCATTCGCGTGTAATTATAATATCGACAAATCCTTTCTTGCTGCACCCCTTATAGACTGAGATCCGACCGTAAAATTATGCACCTATTTCATAGGCAAACGAAATGTGATTCTAGTGTTTACCTCTGCCGCAACTATAGGGTTAATTGCCAGGTTGAAAAATGACTTCGAGAACCTGGCAACCCTATAACTGCGGCAGATTGAGAGGAGGCAACCCTAGTTTTTCCTGTACTTTAGATCAGTCTCCTTCCGATGGCACCTCATATACTTCCCTAACAGACAGGTGGAAAAAGTTATGCCAAAAATCATAATGGAAAAGGTACTTGCGGCAAGATTTTTGTAGGCAACTTGGCGGCGTAATTAACCCCTGTGTAAACATACACTAGAATCACATTTTGTACGCCTATGAAATAGGTGCATAATTTTACGGTCGGATCTCGGACTACACATCCTCATAATATTTAAAATTTAATGTTTCTATCTTCTAGTGGCTTAGCCGTTGTCTGTTAGTCAATGTGGTTATAGATTGTTCAGTAGGTACTATAAACACAGACCTTTCATCATAATCATTGTTAGCCACTATCATTCCCACTGCTGGACCACACCTTGCTGCTTAACCTCTTGTGAGAGTTTACGAACGTCACAGTATACATTTAAATGCGTTACAGTATACTCAAATGGGTGCTTCAGAACATAAGACTGAACAATTTTGGCTGTGGGACCTATAAGAAATAAAATAAATTATTACGAAAAACAAAAAAACCCGACTGCACAAAAAAATCTAATTACTGAAAAGATAAAAACAAGCTTTATAATCACTAATCAGCTATAACAACACTAAGCAAAATATATAATTTGAAGGTTATTAGGTAGGTATCGCAAACGGGGACAACGAAGAATTATAAAACGTTTGTACGTACCTTTGGTTTGTCCCCGCCTGCAATACGTACCTAATTACCAAAGATTTTTTTTGGTCTAGACCAAAAAAAATCTTTGCTAATAACATTCAAATTATATATTTTGCTTAGTGTTGAATTGCTGATTAGTGATTATAGAGCTTGTTTTTCTCTTTTCAGTTAATAGTTTTTTTTATGCAGTCGGGTTTTTTGTTTTTCGTAATAATTTAGTTTATTTCATACTATTTAGTCTTGTGTCGAAATGGTAGCATAAAAGTACTATAATATATACATATTTGGAATTGTTTTTTTTTTTTTTTTAATTTTTTTATTCCCCCTCTTTTTTTAATTCGCAGACGCCATAACAAAATAATATAGCCTATGACACTCTCACAATTTTTATGAATCCTCATACGTCAAAATCTATCCAAAATAGACATACAAACATACATACATACATACATACGCTCGAAAAACATAACCCTCCTTCTGGCGCAGTCGGGTAAAAACGATTACACTGAAAAAAAAATGATCAACCAAACTAGTGTTAAATATAACCTAACTGAGTGACTTCCCAACTGTTATGTAGCATATAAACAGTTAGGAAGTCACTTAGTTTGGTTATATTTAACACTAGTTTGGTTGATCATTTTTTTCAGTGTAGTTGACGGGCGCACACAAACTTTTCTGTTTATAATGCCCAACGCTCTGTAGGTACCCTGCAGTGTGGGACTGTGGGCTGATGATGGTATAATTTGATTATCCATTCCACATAAACAAGAAAACACTGTCACCTTCTTATTCATTTTGTAATTATTATACAAAATTTAAGCAGCTTAATAATTTTTAAATATTAATCTACCAATCTCTGCAGTGCACCATTACATTCAATAAAGCTTCGTATTTAATTAATAACTAAATAATATTAAGTTTAAATTTAGATGAACTGGTTTGGGTTTTCGATTAATAATTCCAGTTTATTAATTCATTTGAACAAATCCCTCTTCACTTATTTAAACACAATAGTATCAGTTAATTAATCTACATAGTTCAATATTGATTGTTAAGTTACATCGGAAATTAGAAATATCGGGTGTTTTGTTAACCGAAATTGGCTATTCATAATTGGTTCGTCCAGCATTGAATGCATTAAACTTTAAAGCGGCCTGTCCATTGAAGCGAGCTGGCTGTGCGAGATGTGTAGCTGTGTAAATATTAACCAATCAGGAGCTCGGCCGATCTCGGTCGGATCTCTGATTGATTAATATTTACACAGCTACACAGCTCGCACAGCCAGCTCGCGTCAATGGACAGGCAGCCTAAGAGGGCTATTCGAGCTCAGTGGCGCCCTCGTCACAATAATAAAGATTTCTCAATAAAGAAAGCCTAAATTAAAAAAGTGCCCAATAGATAAACTACAAAAGCCTTCAAGCTATTTTCAATTTTTCATAGAATACTTTTATAGGTTTTTTTAAAGGTCTAAGAAATAATAATTTTGAAAAAATCACCTGTCGCGTATGGCAGAGGAGCGAGTCGCAAAGCGCATCTTTTACTCTGCGTTGAAAGAGGGTAAGCGTAAGCATGGCGGGCAACTCCTCAGGTATAAAGATGTGCAAAAGCGCCATATGAAAAGGTGTGGCATAGAACCCACGCAGTGGGAAGATTTGGCAGCCATTCGTCCAGCATGGAGAGCTCGTGTAAACAGTCAGATCTATGATTTTGAAGCTAGTAGGTGTTCACAACTAGATGCCAAACGTGATGAACTGAAAGTCCGACCACCAGCGGCTATTCAGTATCACTATGAAAATGACGTGCTCACGTGCCCGCTATGTGCGAGGATCTTCTCCAAGAAGATTGGCTATGTAAGCCACATGAGAGCTCACCAACGCAAACAACGGAGTTGAAGCAGTCGCCGTGGCCGAAATCGGTCAGGAGCAATCATCATCATCATCATCAGTTTATCTGTTGGACACTTTTTTAATTTAGGCTTTCTTTATTGAGAAATCTTTATTATTGTGACAAGGGCGCCACTGAGCTCGAATAGCCTTCTTAACGCAGCACAAGCATTTTTTGAGCGTAGACATTTACGGAATGATATCGTCGCATTATCACCGCGATTCCGCCCCGACCAATCGCGTGTCGTTTCGTGTCGCGGCGGAATCGCGGCAATAACCCTCACGGAGGAAAAAATGTACCTGGATTCGGTTTTAGGGGCGGAATCTGAACCACTTGTCCCCCCCTCCCTGCGTTTTGGTGACACGTAGGTACTTTGATAGAAATATTGCATTGCAACACCTCCGCTTCTTTCTGTCCTCCATGACAACGCTCAGAAAAAGGCGACTCCGTTGCAATGTGACTGACATGCAGTTGCGACGTTGTTGCGGTGCCGTTGCGACATCGCCTACGCTCAAAATTTTGATATGTTTCTTACACTGGCCCTGTAATCGCACTTTCAATGTTCACTATATCGCCACTGTGTCGGTCCACACTTCATTGGAATAGAGTTGACATTGGAACGAAAATGTTCACGCAATTGCGAAGTTCGAATCCAGCAGTAGACCCTCAGATCAATGGTATAGTCAGTCTCCTGCAGCGTACAGTCTTTCAATACATTTATCACTAGTTATCAAAGCCAATAAACGTCCCACTACAGGGCACATGCCTACAGCTCTCAAGGAAGGTTAATGGGCGTTAGTCCACCACGCGTGCCCAATGTGGATTGATAGCATATGCTCACGACTATATTCCCCGAGGGGGTAGTCAGAGATATTCTGAAACTTCAGAACATCCACGTTTCACTAGTAATAACGAAACTCTTCTGTCCAGTGTGACGGGGAGCCCGTCGCCACTTTTAATGGACAGTGGGTACAATACATGCCTCGAAATTGAAGCATGCAGGTTTCCTCACGATGTTTTTCCTTCACCGAAAAGCCAGTGGTGTTACAAATCGTACATAAATTTCGAAAAACTCATTGGTACGAGTCGGCCTGGACGGGGATCGAACCATCGCCTCCTGCACTGCAGGCAAGGTTACTCGCCACTGGACCACCACGGTTTTTTTTTTGGAATTGACAGACTTTACATATTACTATAATTTCTTCTTCAGCGTATGCATGTTTCCTCACGATGTTTTCCTTCGCCGTTTGAGAGCAGTTGGTATTACTTACCATGCTTGTGTCAGTCACGTGGTCAGTCGCGTGGTCGGAAGAGAATACCAGGCGCATTATATTATTGTACCATGATGCTATCTATGGCATGGCATGTCTCTACCATACCCAAATCAATAAATTTTCCCTTGACACAACACTATAGCACCTATAGGTACTATAGTGTTGTGTCAAGGGAAAATTTAGCAATCTTAAAAATAAACTCATCATCATCATCAACAGCCTATAAACGTCCCACTGCAGGGCACAGGCCTACCCTCAAGGAGGGTGTATGGGCATTAGTCCACCACGCGTGCCCAATGCGGGTTGGTAGACTTCACATACATATCAGAATTTCTTCTTCAGTGTATGCAGGTTTCCTCACGATGTTTTCCTTCACCGTTTGAGAGCAGTCGGTTTTACGTACATAAGTTAGAAAAACATTGGTACATGGCATGTTGTCCGTGCGGATTCGAACCCGGACCCCCATAATTCGGAGTCCATACCTCTCCGCAACGCGCCACCGACGCTCTTGAAATAAACTACCTGAAAGATATCTCCGTCTTCTTTATACAAAAACATAGACCAAGAGCTCACGAAGTAAAAGCCAAGTCGGCCGATAAATGACTTTGCTAAAATAACAAAAGGTAAAAAGACGATAACGATCGGTACCGTCAGGGTCCCGGGGTCCGGAGTATTGTTCCCGTGTTCCCGGGATATCCCGTGTTCCTATCAAGAGAGATTTAGTGCTTCACCTGTTAACGCATTGACCTTTTTATAAGCCAGAAGCAGGGGAGTAGATATTTCGATATCACAATTAAGAGGTTTTTAAGATACCTTAGTTGGGAATAAATAAACTGGCCTGCAAAACTAAGTATCACACTTTAGTTAGACGGCCATTTGAAAAGGAGTGTTTATGCTGGTAAATGAAGTTTTTTTCAGGCATTCCTTAAATGAAGATAGATAGATACTATGAAATTTTTATTATTTCGACGGCCCGGTAGCACAGTCGGTAGTGAACCTGCCTGCTGTGCCGAGGGTCGCGGTTTCGAATCCCGTAAGGGACAAATATTTTTATGATGAATATGAATATTTGTACCCGAGTCATGGATGTTTGTATTTATATATGTATTCTATATCGTTGTCTAGTCATCATAATACAAGTCCAGGCTAGATTCTGGTACTTTAAATGTGACTAGATAATTTGTGTGACGTTGTCCAAGATATTTTATATAAAACAAATAAAAAAATTCGTATTATTTTGCTTCGAAAATACATCTAGTGCACTTTCTATATCGTCCTTAATAAATAAAATAAATAAATAAATTACGCTCACAGAGCGGCGATACGGCGTACATTGTAATGATCCCAAGTAAGCACTATAGGCTTTTTTTATCGAACATATAACATCCACGACCAAACCGGGATTCGAACCCGTGGTAACCATTACACCAACCGGGTCGTCAATAATTATTCTGATGGTTTTTTTATGGAGCTGATTAGAGGAGATCAGACTATCAAACTGAACAACTTTCTTTATGGAAGTAACACAGATGTCGCTAAAAAAATCGCTGTTCCATAACAAAACGGCAAACCTACTCGACCCAAATACAGGTGGTTAGGGTAAACAGTTTCATTACTTTAAGGGGTGGTTTTACCTATGATACTGAACAACTTTCTTTAAGAAACCTATAGGAAAATAGCAAAAAAAATTTGGACTTCCCATACTAAATGCAAACGTTTGTATGAAAAGTCAAAAAAGAAATTTGCGAATTTCATATACGTTTCTTAGGGAAAGTTGTTCAGTATCATGGGCACAATCACCCCTTAAAGTAATGCAACTGTTTACCCTAACACCCTGTATAAGGGACAGTTAATTTTTTTTCCGATTTCCATGTTGGTCCTCTAGTGAAAGTTGTTCAGTGTGATCACCGTATATAACCAGACTTTGTTTGTATGGAGCGCGCTCTGAATTATTTCATTTCATACCTAAAAAAACATTATTAAACCTACAATTCTACTACACTTAATCATTTTGGGATGGTCTGGAACATTGAATAGGATTTTATTGTTTACAGAAACGAGAAAAACAACACCTTAGTTTGCCTGTAAGGTTTAATTCCGTTGTCTCATGTCAGATATATCATATTATTTTATTTGTTCTAGGGCATTCACGCCTGAAAATAAGTAGGGAGATACAAAAAACCTGACAGGCGGAATTTGTAAAAGCTAATTTTAAAAGTTTGTAACGTTGGCAAATATAATTTAAAACCGCATATTCAATTTCGCTCATATTTTCATTTTAACGTTCACATTTTCTTTCAAAAATCTAACTTACTTTAAAACTATGTAAAGCAAAAGTTGTTCATTTTGTTTCAAACCTTCGTGACTTCAGAACATCATACATATACAACAAAATTGCTTTTCAAAAGTGCATTAGACTCCGGCGCTGAACTTTGCAGGAAAATCCCCTCTTGGCCAATTTGACATCGTAACATATATCATAATCGTAACATATTTCATTTAGGAAAACCTTGCGTCGTTGCGCTGAAGTCTAGAACTTTATTAGATCCCCTACTAGGGTCTGACTCACTGATTATATTAACAATCGAAAATCTAAATATTTCGTTGCTCGAGTTTGAGTTTTCTAAACAAGGGCACAAATGTACTACTAAATACAGACTGGCTACTCCCTGCCCCTCACCATAGTATGAGACAGTAATCCAATGAACAAAATTCACTCTGAATGATCAAATTCACTCTACCAAACGTTATAAATAATGAAAATAATATAACTTTAGATAATGATATATTGCATTTCACAAGTAATACTGTATTTTTAGGGATAAAGATTGACTCGAGGCTGCAATGGGGTCCACATATAGAAACCCTAGCGGGTAGGCTGAGCTCGGCAGCTTATGCAGTTCGAAAAATTAGACAGCTAACTGATATAGCTACTGCAAGACTCGTATACTTCAGCTACTTCCACAGTATCATGTCTTATGGTATTTTGCTGTGGGGCCGTGCTACAGACGTCGAGGCTATCTTTATCCTTCAAAAGCGGGCAATTCGAGCCATTTATAATCTACGTTGTCGAGACTCACTACGAGATCTTTTTAAAGATATCAGTATTTTGACTTTCTACAGTCAATATATTTACGAAAATATTTTATATGTTCGAAAAAATTTGTCTCTCTTTCCCAAAAACAGTGACGTTCATAATTACAATACAAGAAATAAAAATAAATTAGTATTCCCACATTTTCGACTCAGTAAAGTCAACACATCTTTCATGGGGCACTGTATACGCTTTTATAATAAGATACCAGAGGATATTCTAAACTTACCAGACAAAAAGTTTAAGTCTCATGTTAAACAAGTCCTCTGTAAAAAAGGTTACTATAAACTCGATGATTATTTGAATGACCAAAATGTCTGGTCTTGACAATTTTACACTATGTAATGCAATATTGTATTTTAATTGTACTTTGTACATTTTGTTTTGTTTAAAAGATGTGTGTTGTAGAGTTTCTGGCCGCATCTTCTCTCAACGGAACACCTTCCGACGCGGTGGTAGAGTCAAAAAATGACGTCAAAAAGCTATCTATATGATATTATTTTGAATAAAAAATTTTGAATTTTTGAATTTTTTGAATTTTTGAATGATACCAAACGCGGCGTTCGCCTAGTAGCACGCACACACTGACAATATCTCCGCGTAGCCCCGTCTGGCGCTGCCTTGGCTTGCCCGAGATATCTTCGTACGTACTGGCGAGTCTGGCGAGCACACATACAAGCCGCGTTTGGTACCATTGTATTAAGATGGATTACTGTCTTATACTGTGCCCTCACTAACTTCAGATACCGTACCTCACCCCGCATTTCAGGGGAGATTTTAGGGGAGCCGAGTAAGTAGGTACGGTACATACAGCGCAAATGCGCGCGTCTGAGCGGGATGGCTCGTGTGCTTACACCATCTTGTTTCTGTATAAGTAATATTCATTCTATGGAGTGCGAGGGGTGTAACGTAGATACGAGATGAATAGGAAATGTAGATGCTTGACAAAACTAATCAATCGTAAAGTCGAATAAGAGGCCTGTAGATAATTAATAATACGACTAATTTTAAAGAAGCAAAATATGTCAAGCTCGTAGCAGGTGACGATCAGTAGTAGGCATATCCATAAATTTTTTGAAACAACCCATGGAAACTTACGATTTATCTTTTTTGGTTAACGAAAACAAAATAGAGGAAAATAGAAAATTCTTCAGAGGGTACTTTACTTGGTTACTTGTCCGGTGGCCGAGAAAAGTACACGGGTATGCGACCCCGGAATCCTCGAGCTGCTATTGTTATATTCCTTCCTCCTCTCCGTAACAATAGTATCCCCCCCTTATTTCCTATTCCCCCTTAAATAATCCTAATTCCACTATCCCTGTGCCAATTCAAGGTTGCCGTGCCGATGAATGCGTGGCTAGGGGTGAGCCTAGTCGCAAGCGTGCCACCCTTGGGTCCAGGTGCCACCCAAGGACTTAGAACCCTAGCCTTATCCTGGTATGCGGGGCTCTATCAGGATCGATTGAATACTTCCCTAGCTACTCGTGGGTCTAAAATGAGTCAACATAATAATAAACTCGGAGGCGGCGGCGCAGTTCGCCACTCGTCACGCCAAGTCTCACGAAAGGGCGAAAAGCGGGCAGCGGAGAGCCGCTTTGCTACTCTGAACGTTCGTGGAGGGATGGACGATAAGATGGATGAAGTATGTAATATGATGAAAGCAAGTCGGATTGATGTGTTATGTTTGAATGAAACAAAGAAGAAAGGGATTGGGATATCTACCCATGGCCCACTTACTGCCTTCTGGTCGGGTGTTCCCGAATCTGATCGCGGCTGCCAAGGGGTAGGGATCGTCCTCTCAGAAAGAATGAATGAGTGCCTAAGTGAATATGAGTGTGTGAGCCCCAGAATACTGTGGGTTAGACTTAAAGTAGGTCTGACTCGATTGTTTGTTTTGGGAGTATATGCCCCCGACAATAAAAAGACCCGTCAGGGGCTTAAGGAGTGTGAACAGTTTTGGGATAGCGTTTTTAATGTACTATTGTTATGTAAAGAAAACGAGAGGATAGTGATGCTTGGGGATTTGAACAGTTGGGTTGGGGTGAAGCGTGATGGGTATGAAAGGGTGCTAGGGACGTTTGGTGATGAACGAGTGAACGAGAATGGCGTCAGCCTACTCGATATTTGTTTGGAAAGGAATCTTTTTGTGACGAATACGTTCTTTCGTCATAAGAAAATCCACATGTACACATGGCAGAGGCAAGAACAAAGAAGCATGATAGATTTGGTAATAATGGATGAAAGACTGAAAAACCACGTTGTAGATACAAGAGCATATCGTGGAGTCAACGTAGGGACCGATCATTATGTGGTGATTTGCCGGATACATGGTCTGTTCAAACAGTGGCGTCATCGAGCTAAATTGTCTACAAAAGAGTTGGAAAGAATAAAAGTAGAAAAATTACACGATACGGATGTTGAAGGTGAGTACAAGTCAAAACTGAAGGATAAATTAAAACACACAATAGATGAAGGATGTGAGAATGATGATATAGAGAATATGTGGGATGTATTTAAAAAAGGATTAGTGGAGACGGCGAGTGCAGTATGTGGCGTAACTAAGAGAAAGAATGGAAGAATAGTAAAAGATAATTGGTGGGACGATGAAGTTAAAGTATTAGTTAATGCGAAAAAGAAAGCATGGCAAGATCTATTAGCAGTCAAATCCAATAAGAGAGTACAAGGTGCAGTGGATGAAGACGTAGTGAAAGGAAAATTGAAGTACGATGCTGCAAAAACGGCTGTAAAAGAATGCGTGAATAGAAAGAAAGAAGAGTCTAAAGCAAAAAGTGACACGAGATTCTCTGACCATTTTCGAAGAAATATTAAGCTTTTTTGGAAAATGGTGAAATTATCTCGTGGAAAAACCGAGACATCCAAAGTTGACAGAATAAGAGGTAGTGATGGTTGCATGTTAACTGAAGAGGGAAAAATACTGGATTGTTGGAAGGCATATTTTGAAAGTTTATTTGAAAGTGAAGAAGAACCGAGCATAGATGTGTGGCCCACGGATGTGGACTCAGAGAGTGAGTGTGAGAATGAGCTGAGTGTGGAAGAGATAATGAAAGCAATGAAAAGCATGAAAGAAGGTAAGGCTGCAGGGTATGATAGGGTATCGGTAGAGATGCTGAGGAATGGTGGTGGGGTAGTCATTGACATGCTTTACCTTTTATTTAATAAGTGCTGGAAATCCGGTCGGGTCCCAATGGACTGGTGTAAGGCTGTTATTATTCCGCTCTATAAGGGAAAAGGGTCACAGCAGGAATGCAAAAACTACCGCGGCATTAGCCTTCTCAGTGTGGTTGGTAAGTTGTATGCGAAAGTGTTAATTGATAGAGTGTTAAAGGAGACTGAACGAAAGATATGGGATGTACAAGCAGGTTTTAGAAAAGGAATGGGATGCACGGACCAGGTTTTTGCATTACGGTCCATAAGCGAAAAGTTTTTGGCTCAAAACCAAAAGATCTTTTGCGCTTTTGTGGACTTAGAAAAAGCCTATGACAGAGTGGTTCGGAATGAACTGTGGTCCACGCTGCGCATGTATGGAGTGGATAGTAAATTGATACAGGCGCTGAAATCTCTGTATAAGAATTCCAGTGCCTGTGTCAGGATTAACGGGGCGTACACTGACTGGTTCGGCATCTCTCGAGGGGTCCGACAGGGATGTGTAGCGTCCCCGTGGCTATTTAATTTATTCATGGACAGTTGTTTGGAAGAGCTGAAAGAGAGTGAATGTGGATTAAGAATGAATGAGTTGCTGGTCAAATGTCTGTTGTACGCCGATGATCAAGTTCTACTTGCATCGTCGGCGAATGACTTGCAGGCGATGGTGACTTGCATGAATGAATCGTTTAAAAAGAAAGGAATGAAAGTGAATGTAAGTAAGACAAAAGTTATGGTGTTAGAGAGGAATGATAATGACGACCGTACCTTATGTAGTATTATGATTGGTGATGAAAAATTGGAACAGGTGAATGAGTTTGTGTACTTGGGATGCATGTTTACCAGAGACGGTAAGTGTCAGAGTGATATTGAGAGAAGAGTGAATGCCGGAAATAGGGTAAATGGAGCTCTGAATTCCTTTGTGAAAAGCCAACACGTGTCCAAAAAGGCACGGATGGCAGTTCATAATGGAGTGTTAGTCCCGACATTGATGTATGGAAGTGAATCTTGGGTATGGCAGAAGACGCATGAAAGTAGGATTAACGCAGTGGAAATGCGCTCATTGAGAAGTATGTGTGGTGTAAATGTGATGGATAAATTGAAAAATAGTTTTATTAGAGAACGCTGTGGTCTGAAAGAGGATGTAGTGACAAAAATAGAGAAAGGTATGTTGCGATGGTTTGGTCATGTGGAAAGAATGGGTGAGAGCAGATTGACGAGAGCAATTTATAAGGCAAGCGTAAGTGGAAATGTTGGAAGGGGACGGCCTAGACGTACATATACGGACCAAATTGGCGACGTGCTTAAGAAGGGCCAGGTCAGATCTACCCGAAACCGACGAGCATGCATGAAAGGTCTTATGAATGTGGAGGAAGCTAGAGAGGTATGTCAGGATCGTAGCAGGTGGCGTTCCGTTGTCTCTGCCTACCCCAGTGGGAGACAGGCGTGAGAATATGTATGTATGTGAAAACAAAATAATGGTACCGATTCGGACTGTGCCACGACTTAACTAAATTTATTCCTGTCACTTTCTAAAATAAGATTAAGAAAAGAGACAGAAAATCAACAGCTGACTTTAGTGCTGTCAAAGTGACGTTACACGCCCAAAAACGCCTTAAATAAGATGGCGTACATTATGATGGCATCTTATTTTGGGCGTGTAACGTTACTTTGACAGCACTAAAGTCAGTTGTTGGTTTTCTGTCTCTTTTCTTAATCTTATTTTAGAAAGTGACAGGAATAAATTTAGTTAAGTCGTGGCACAGTCCGAATCGGTACCAATACCTACTACAGTCGGTAGTTGTAGCAATATACCTGCTGTGAGTTTATTGTATGTACTTATGTTTATATTTTAGAAACTGAGAACCATAGTAACTGTTGAAATAGTCTGACCTCAGAGTTAGTGGTGTAGTTGTGTTACTTTGTCACGACAATGTCTCGTTTAATTAAGGTCTTTCATTGGCAGGTAAAAGTTACCTACATTGTTTATTTTATACATAGATATACCGTGCAACTTGTTCAATATTGTGCAAATAAGTATCGCGTTAGACTAAGGCTGCCTGTCCATTGACGCGAGCTGGCTGTGCGAGCTGTGTAGCTTTGTAAATATTAACCAATCATAGATCCGACCGAGATCGGCCGAGCTCCTGATTGGTTAATATTTACACAGCTACACAGCTCGCACAGCCAGCTCGTGTCAATGGACAGGCAGCCTAAGAGTTAGAGTGTTAAGTTAAGATGTTATTTTGGACTCTTCTTTTCTTCTGTCAAGTACAGAAGGCAGGCCGTCAGGCATATTTTTGAGTTTGACTATAGCCATCGCTTTGACATTATATTCTCACTCCTGTTTTCCCTGGGGTAGGCAGAGACAACAGAACGCCACCTGCTACAATCCTGAACCAGACATTATCTCACTCTATTTCTTCACTTTTATCAGTGCTTTTCCACCATTTATTTATGTATGCTAGTCGGATTCGGGTAGCTTTTTAAACCCGTCACCAATTTGATTAGTGTAGGTATGAGATATGTCTCCGGCTAGAGATTTACCAATCAACGTTAAAGGCTGAATTAAGGATTGTAAATTATAAAATTAATCTTTTTCATGTCCTGAAATCCTGTAAAGTAAGATCCTCTGTAAAACTTTGCACATAGAGGTATCATTACAGAAATATTTTAGGAGTCTGTGAAAATATGGCAATCTCTAAGGTACCACCTACTCTACTGATATTGTTTTGCGAAAAGTAGAAGTTAATACACAAAATGGATACTTTAGTTCACAATTATCATGGTAGGAGAATCTTTTTATCTAGCTTAAAGTATACAGTTTGTAAATATAGAGCTCATCTGGAGTCAGACACAGTTCGGACAGGATATTGCGCCAGACGATGTAGATGTAGTCCGCAATTTGGTGGCTGCAGCTAAATTAAGAGGCATTCTTTATTTGCCATTCAAAAATTGTCTCGGTCTTTTGTTCTTAGCTTGTTTTTGTGACACCTAAAGTTGGGAATAGTAAGTTTTTAAAGATTATGTGGTTTTAGACCAGAATGAATAAACGAAACTTGAATGCTCTCAAATCACCTCTAACGCGTAACGCGCTTTTGAAATTCGTTTATTGTTTTCCAACTCTAAAGGGTGTAAAAAAACCTGCTTTCCCATATAGATTTTAGTCGAATTGGTACTGCAGTTTTGTATGGGACAGCTGATATTTTTATTTTTTTTGAGGTTTGTAGTTTATTTATTTATTTATATTTATTAGGATCAACAACAGCATATTGAACTTAGCTAAATTTATTAGAATTACTAGGGTGTTATGTTACACCCTGTATATTGAGAGTCGGCTGAAATGTCCATGCTACCTCGCTTAATCATTAGAACTGTCTCCACGAAATCAATTCTATAAAATAATATAGATATTTTAGACATACAAGATTAGCTACAAAATTATTGGATATAAACAAAAATCTGTGCATAAAAAGCATAAATGCTGCACATTTGTACTAACAACGCTTAAAACTATTTAAAAATATCCAAGCTGTTCCTTACAACTCATTAAAAATATACGAATCCGAAAAATGCTTAAGCTTCCAAAGCTAACAATGGACAAACAAGATTTACAAAGGAAAATCTCGTTTTTCACCACGCATTCAAAAAATAAACGTAATACAAAGACCTCCATAAATTTAGCTTGAAACGGAATGAAATGTTGGATTTTTCTTTTTTCACCGTTACAGTCTTGGCTTATCGCTCAACTAGCTGGAGTAGAGTTCAGCGGATTTTGAAATAAGTCTTTTAAGTTTAGACTATAAGAAGCTTAATAAAAGCAGAAACTAGTTTCCTGAAAGATTTTTTAAAGTGAGAATTTATCGCCTTGTTGGTACGAGTTTCTTAAATTTAAGTTGCGTTTTTAAAATAAATTACTGTTTTAATATAATTTGGGGGTGGTTGGGGATCTACCTCCTAGTGGTCCACCCTGGGCAACGCCGCCACAGACTACAACAAGTTCGTGGTGTCGGCTGAACGATCCCCCACAGCGGTGGTAGGCTCCGCAAGGAGCCGCCTGGCTCGCGACCACCCTCCTGCCGGAGTCCGGCGCCAAGCAGCTTGCTGCGTTCCGTCGGTGTGCAGGAGTCCCAGCGCCATTGGGGAATGGGAAAAAGTCAGTTGCGCTACTCAGAACCGGTCTTGACCTCTGAGCAACACTGTACCGGGAAACTCATTTTGGAGGGTAGCGGGATCCGAAGCACGGTGACAGTCGTTGGCCGACCGCAGTTAGTAGGGGGCCCAAGTAGTGCGCTAGCCACGTGTGAAAGGCTGCCCCACACAACTTGCGAAAAATCCCGCAATGCTTCACCGTGCCAGTTGGCGACTGGAAGGGAGGACCCGGTGGTCATTGCGGGGGGGTTCGGGCGTCCCCGCAGTCTCCAAATGAGTTTCCCACCAGTCAGTCGAGCTCATGAGGTCTTCTAGGGTACCTGAGTGGCATCTCGACTTTTTTTCCACCTTTCCACCACTCGACAAACTATGAAAAACAAAGTCACAAAAAAGAAAATGGTTAGACAACGGCTGCACTTTCTCCCACTCAAAGTGCACCTCAGTAACATACGAGGTCTGCACTCAAATCTCGATCCGGTCCACCACCACCTCGAGACCGAGAAGCCACACCTATTCTTTTTAACGGAGACGCAGATAGCAACCCCGTCTGATACGGCGTACCTCAACTACCCAGGATACTCGTTGGAACATAAGTTCAAGAGGCGAGCTGGGGTCTGTGTGTATGTTCGCGACGACATTTGCTGTCGGCGTCTCCGTTGCTTTGAGGTTTCCGGGTTCTCCGTATTATGGCTTTTTGTAGACACCGGAATGGAGAAATCTCTCTACGTCGGTGTCTATCGATCGCACGACGGTGACCAGGAGACAACCAGGCTCATGGAGTATCTCACTGAGACGGCAGAGACAGCCCAACGAAGGTATCCAACGGCGGAGCTTGTTTTTCTGGGGGACTTCAATGCCCACCATAGCGAGTGGCTGTTCCCGTTCCAGTTAACTGACCATGCTGGGAGAGAGGCGCGCAAGTTTGCATTATCGCTAGATCTCACCCAGCTGGTGAATCAAGCAACGCGGGTACCGGATGTTGATGGTCATACGCCCAATTGTTTGGACCTTCTGCTGACTTCAGATCCAGACAGGCACTCAGTATCGGTCTCTGCCACGCTGGGAACGTCCGATCACTGTCTGGTGAAATCCGTGTCGATCTGCTCTCCTCCCGATGACAGCCCTAAGGGCACGAGGCGAGTCTGGCGATACGGGTCGGCAGATTGGGATGAGATGCGGCATTTCTTTGCGTCTTACCCGTGGCGGCAAGTGTGTTTTTCTTCGAGTGACCCTGCTAGTTCGGCTGATGCGGTTGCGGACGTGATACGACAGGGAATGGAATATTATATTCCTTTCTCCGACATCTCACTCGGTCACAAAGCCCAACCTTGGTACAATGCGGATTGTGCTCGCGCTGAGGCTAAAAAAGAAGCCGCCTACCAAGCATGGGTCCAAGCTCGCGACCGCAAAGTTAGAGCTCGTAGGGTTCGCGCGAAGAAGAGGGCCTTTAATTCTGCCGCCAAGTCCTGCAAACGGGTGATCCGGAGGGCTCGATTCGACCATGTCAGCCGCATTGGAGCCAAACTGGCATCCTACCCTTCTGGTAGTAAACAGTTCTGGTCCCTTTCAAAATCGGTCGAATCCAACTTCTACCGTCCCACTTTGCCTCCCATGCAGAAGCCTGATGGGTCGCTGGCTCACTCCGCAACTGAGAAAGCTAATTTATTTGCTTCTCTGTTTGCGAGCAATTCACGTCTGGACGCTGGTGCCAAACAGCCGCCAACCATCCCTCGTTGTGATTCTTCGATGCCGGAGGTCACAATACATACAAAAGAGGTCCGCAGAGCATTGCGTAGTCTGGATGTGAATAAGGCCAGTGGTCCTGATGGTATACCTGCAAGAGTGTTGAGATATTGTGCGCCTGAGTTGTCTCCTGTTCTAACACGCCTGTATCGCCTCTCTCTCAGAACAAGAACGGTGCCTAAATCCTGGAAGCTTGCGAATGTGCAACCGGTACCCAAGAAGGGCAGTCGTGCCGACCCCTGCAACTACCGCCCTATCGCCATTACTTCCATTCTCTGTAAAGTCATGGAAAGAGTACTTAACAGTAAGTTGCTGTCATACCTAGAAGACAATGATCTACTCAGTGATCGCCAATATGGCTTCCGCCGGGGGCGATCGACTGGGGATCTTCTTGTGTATGTGACGCACTGCTGGGGCGAGGCCATCGAGAAGCACGGTGAAGCACTGGCTGTATCACTTGACATCTCGAAGGCCTTCGACAGGGTATGGCACGCTAGTTTGCTGAGCAAGCTTCCCGCTTATGGCATCCCCGCTGATCTTTGCAGCTGGATATCTGATTTCTTGAGAGAACGGTCGATTAGAGTTGTCATTGACAGCTGCTCTTCTGACCTTATGGCAATTGATGCTGGAGTTCCTCAAGGGTCTGTTCTCTCCGCGACACTTTTCCTGCTGCACATCAATGACCTCCTTGTGTCAGGTATTGTTGGGTATGCAGATGACAGTACTGTCATGGAGAGATATGTATCTGGCGCAGGGGCCAGCGGGGATAAAATACGCTCGCAGAGGGAGGCCATGGTTGAGCGGACAAACTTGACTTTAAGTGTTGTCTCCCAGTGGGGTGACAATAATTTAGTCAACTTCAACGCCACCAAAACACAGGCTTGTCTGTTCACCGCAAAAAGGAGTCCGTTTAATCTGACTCCTACTTTCCGGGGTACATCTGTCCCTGTTTCCGACAGTCTTGGGCTTCTGGGTATAAGCTTGACCACAAAACTCAACTTCGGCGCTGACATCGAGTCTAAGGCTCAAACTGCGGCCAAAAAGCTGGGCATCTTAAACAAGGTGAAGCGGTACTTCACTCCTGGACAGCTCTTAGTATTGTATAAAGCTCAGGTCCGATCATGTATGGAGTACTGCTGCCACCTGTGGGATGGCTCAGCCAAGTATCAACTTGCCGCACTCGACTCGGTTGAACGCAGAGCCAGGAGGCTCATTGGCGATAGTAAGCTGGTGGAGGCCAAGCTTCATAGCCTAGCCCACCGCCGCAGAGTGGCCTGCTTGTCGGTCTTCTACAGATTGTACTTCGGTGAGTGTGCCCTAGAGCTGCATGAGCTCATCCCACCTTCCCCTTTCTACTATCGGACTTCCAGACGCACCGCGGGATATCACCCCTTCTTGGTTGACATCCCACATATCCGCACCAAGCGCCTTTCTGAATCTTTTATAATGCGCACAGCCAAGGAGTGGAATGCCTTACCTGCGTCAGTATTTCCGAGTACTTACAACCCGAATTCCTTTAAAGTACGAGTGAATAGGCATCTTCTGGGTAAGCTCGCTACATCTACGACCCCATCTTCGTCCTGAGGACTGGATTGAGGTCAAGAGCAAACCCATAGTTAATAAAAAAAAAAAAAAAAAAAAAAAAAAATTTGAATGATTGTTTAATTTAGGGCAGCCACACGGTGCGTTGTGGTGGAGCATGGCGTCGCGGTGCCTAGGCATTTATGCATGCATACATCCGAGGTATATTGAGGTCATAAGCAATGCAATACTTAGGTAGTACAGGTAACTTAGAAACGATAGATAGATAAAGTATATAAGAAAGATAAAGAAAGAAAGAAGAAGAAGAGTAAGATTTTTTGAGGACTTCGGGTAAGTCCACCTTACTGCAACCTTTAACCAAAAGATCTTAAGGCTGGGTATTAGTAGAACAAGCCTCTCTTTCTAACAAGCAAACTTTCGCAATTAGCCATCCCGCTTCAATTGAAAGCAAGATCGCAAAAAAACGCATTTTTCATCAATATCTTTTCTCTTGGGTGTTTGGGGAAAAATCCATCGGTTAGAAGCCCTGCTATAAATATTTACCTTTCAAATGATGGTATATTCAGAAGAAATGGTGTAGTGTGATTCTTGTAAAACTGGTTATAAATCTGAAATCGAGCTTACTTTGCTCCTCTTTTCTATCGAGAAAATTTAATAGAATCGTGTTTTCAACGGTTAGATGCCCTGCAGAAAGAACGTATCTACACTGTTATGTGAACTATATATATTAAATGTAATAATTTGGTTCTCAAAAATCGGTTCGAAAACAGACAAAATAGGTATGACCCCCTCTTAAATGTGTCAGGATTTAATGACGTCTCAAGTAAGATATAGCTAGAATTATACAGTGTTAGGATTACTTTAAGGGGTGAGTGTACCCATGATATTGAACAACTTTTCTAAAGGCACAAAGGAAAATTCGCAAAAAAAATTCTAACTAAATTAAAAATAGAATACCTACGTAACTAAGGATTGTTTTCATTATAACTTATTATAATGTAATTATTTTATTACATTGTTATGAAATTCTGAACAAAACACGAACAAAGACATGAGTAAAAACTAAACGAACAACAATTTCTTTTAGGCTGATACTGTTTTTTTGAAATAAAATTGTTTGAATTATTCACAAACGAGATTTTTTCTTTAGTTTTCATTTACAAAGCTCTTAAATTACGATAAAAATCTCTAAGAAAGTATCTTTTTTATAAAACGAAGGAATAAAATTTGCTCTTAAAATGTGTAATTTTTGAAGTGAACTAAATTTCTACTTTAGCTGAGAATTTTCTTTTATCTTTGCTATATTATTATGCACATCATTAGAAAAATTAAAAATATTTTGTAATTTTGGTGCATTGAAAATTCTCTGACAAAACGTTGCCTCCACCCACTACGATTTATTTTTTATTTATTTATGTACCTAACTTATTGAACAACTTATTTTATCAAACTCATAACACCCCTCTTTATGCTTCGTTGAATTGGACATACCAAACCCATTTAAAAAAAGTATATTAGTGCCTCAATTACAGATTTTTTAATGTCTTTTAAAAATATAGTCTACACTGTTATAAAACTGTAACTGTAAACACAGATACCTACTGTGTTTGTTTGAGCATCACGCAAAAACTATTGGAATAATTTTGATGAATGTGTCTATAACTTATCTTATCACTAGACTTAAAACTGGTGTATTATTTTATCTCACTATACAATGACGGGATCCGGTGCTGATGAAGTCGCGGGCAATATCTAGCTTATTACAATTTTACTAACAATACAAACAAACAATAGTGCCCCAATATCCCACAAATAACAAAGTGGATGAATCGAAGGAAATATGATGAATATTGTCGAAAGAAATAAAGGTTCGGGTCAAAGTAACTTACAAACAAAGTTTATTTTTATCTGCCGCCCTGGACCCTCGGAAAACAAATTTCATGAATAAATTTTTCCTTTGTAAACAAATCGAGCAAGCCATATTAAATTAAGGGCCTCTTGTGACGGGGAATGCAATAAAATTCCCAAGTTTACGTGTGCGTGTTTACACTTAAGTGTATTGAAGTTAAATCTGTGTTTTTTGGTGTATAGTTAAAAGTAGTTTGTTGTTTTCTTGTATAAAAGTGTAAATCTACAACGTGTTCATGAATTAACGCAAAACTAGAAAGTAGTTTGTTTAGAATCGAGATCAGAATCGAATTATCATGGTTTCAACATAGGTAATATTTTCAAAATATTAAATAATAGGTTAACAAAATTTAAAAATTTCTGAACCCAATGTCAACCCACCGCACAGGCACACTCACCCTACTTACTACCAAAACAAGATTATAAAAATGTATCCATGAGTACGTTAGCGCTTTCTTTCAGTGCTGAAATGATAACAAATCATTTTTACCTCATAACTTCAAATGCGAATAACTATAAATTTTAACTATAAAAATAATGAAATTATTTAAATCAGTTGGGGTGTATGAGATTTTGCGCTAATTTATTAACACGTTGTATAATTAGCCATTCGGTTAGAATTGTAAGTTAGCGTGATTACATTTTTAACGTCGCGCTGTAGATTAGCCTAATTAATACAAATAAAAATAACAATAAAATAAAAAATATTTAACATCCATAAAAACTTGGTTCAATGGATTGTTTTCGACTTACACAATTAAGTGGTTTAACGGTTAATGATACTTTTCTTGTATAAAACTAGCATAGCACGCGTAATTTACGTCGCGTAATTTCGACAGGTGTTTCCCTATAAGTACCATCAAAGGTGATTTGTTTGAAGTCAAACTAAAGCTTCAGGAAGCTTACCGTACCTAAAACAAAACACTTTTACGTCATCGGCTCGACGTAGGAAGATAAAAAAGAGACAGTCGACGATCAGAGTCTCACTGTTGGGAGACTCGACGTGCGGAGACAATCGACGTAAAGGGAATGATTCGAAATTTTCACCCTAAACAAGACAATTACAAATGTCTATCTCTATTAATGTATTAGCATTTTTTAGAGCGCAACTTTACACAGCTATAAAAGTAAAACTAAATGAGACACTTAAGTATTATCTCGGAAGATAAAGTACTTGTGTTACGTCCGGTTTTACAACCGCCTCCGAGTTTAGTACCCATCGTGGTTACAAAGATATTAAGGTAGGAACGAATGGATACTTACTTTGTTTCTGAGCGAAGAACTTCATAGAACGTATTTGTATAGATCCGTTGTGTGCACTGGATTTAATCAGGTATCTTATCTATACTGACAAACAGGATCATGAAAAAGAGGGTTTCTGCATATAAATTGGAATAGACCACCACATTTCCCGCCATAGGATATCCTATGGTGGTCTATTCCAATTTATATGCAGAAATCCTCTGTTTTATGAAAACTTGGTTCAATGGATTGTTTTCGACTTACACAATTAATTGGTTTAACGGTTAATGATACTTTTCTTGTATAAAACAGCATTGCACGCGTAATTTACGTCGCGTAATTTCGACAGGTGTTTTCCTACACTAAATACCATCAGATGGAATTGAGGTCAAACAAAAGCCTCTGGATTTTCATACCACAAAAGAAAATTACAAATGTCTATCTCTATTAATGTATTTGCATTTTTTAGAGCGCAACTTTACACAGCTATAAAAGTAAAACTGAATGAGACACTTAAGAATTATCTTGGAAGATAAAGTACTTGTGTTACGTCCGGTTTTACAACCGCCTCCGAGTTTAGTACCCATCGTGGTTACAAAGATATTGAGGTAGGGACGATTGTATACTTACTTTGTTTCCGAGCGAAGAACTCCATAGAGCGTATTTGTATAGATCTGTTGTGTGCACTGGATTTAATCAGGTATCTTATCTATACTGACAAACAGGATCATAAAACAGAGGATTTCTGCATATAAATTGGAATAGACCACCACATTGCCTGCCACAGGATATCCTATGGTGGTCTATTCCAATTTATATGCAGAAATCCTCTGTTTTATGAAAACTCGGTTCAATGGATTGTTTTCGACATACTTTTCTTGTATATAACAGCATTGCACGCGTAATTTACGTCGCGTAATTTCAACAGGTGTTTTCCTACACTAAGTACCATCAGATCGTAATACAGTACGTCGACGAATACATCTACCTGGGCCAGATAGTCTCTTTTGAGAATAGGCAGGATAAGGAGGTTGAAAGACGCATTCAAAACGCCTGGAAGAGCTACTGGTCCATGAAGGAGCTAATGAAGGGCACCCTTCCCTTAACACTAAAGCGAAAACTCGTCGATATGTGCATCCTGCCCATCCTAACCTACGGTGCTCAAACCTGGTCTTTGACTGAAAATCAAAAATCCAGCCTCAAGATCTGCCAAAGAGCGATGGAGCGTAGTATTTTAGGTGTAAGACTAACTGATCGAGTTAGAAACACAGAACTGCGCTCCAGAACTGGCATAGCGGACGTGGGGCGCAAGACAGCTCAGCTGAAGTGGGACTGGGCCGGACATGTCTGTCGCATGGATTCGGAAAGATGGGCCAAAATCACCACAGACTGGGTTCCCCAGGATGGTCGCCGGCGTCGAGGCAGACCCAGAAAAAGGTGGAGAGACAATATGGATGCCTTCCTGGAGAGTTGGCCAGAATTTGCACACAACAGAGAGGATTGGAGAGTGAAAGGGGAGGCCTTTGCCCAGCAGTGGGACACAGAACAGGCTACGTAAAAAAAAAAAAAAAAAAAAAAAAAAATTACCATCAGATGGAATTGAGGTCAAACAAAAGCCTCTGGATTTTCATCGCAAACAAGAAAATTACAAATGTCTATCTCTATTAATGTATTAGCATTTTTTAGAGCGCAACTTTACACAGCTATAAAAGTAAAACTAAATGAGACACTTAAGTATTATCTCGGAAGATAAAGTACCGGTTTTACAACCGCCTCCGAGTTTAGTACTCATCGTGGTTACAAAGATATTGAGGTAGGAAGGAATGTATACTTACTTTGTTTCTGAGCGAAGGACTCCATAGAACGTATTTGTATAGATCTGTTGTGTGCACTGGATTTAATCAGGTATCTTATCTATACTGACAAACACAAGGAATATACTAGGGTCGGTTGTCTCACATTGAACCGGGTAAATTTCGAGGTCTCGAAGTTTCCTTGTTTTTCAATCAATGCCTTTAATTTTGTGTGTGTATCTAGAAAATTTATTAAACTTCAATTTTACAATCATTTATTCCTTACATTCCTTTTGTAATTTTAAAAAAGTATTTCAAAAAAATGGGATTTGGTTTGGTTTACATATAACCGGGGTATTTTCCGCAATGAACCGCCTTCATAAAATAAAGGGTTTCTTCATATAAATTGGAATGGGTTACAACATTTCCTCTCATAGGATGTGTCTTACTTGTTGACTGGAATATGGTTTCTTACGCCGATACATAATACAGGGTCCAACCTTATATGCTGATGGTGTTTTAAGAGGGCTATCACAGTCCAGTAGCGCCCTCATCACATTAAAACAGATTTCTCAATAAAGAAAGCCTAAATTAAAAAAACGCTCAACACGAACACTACTAAAGCCTTCAAGCTATTTTCATAGAATACTTTTATCGGTTTTTTAAAGGTCAAGGTTCTAAACATGCAAATTTTGAAAAAAAGAAAAAATACGGCCGCTTTTATTTTTATTCGAAATTGTCTAAAAGTGGAATGTTTAGAACCTATAAAAATATTGTTTAACAATGGCTTGAAGGCTTTAGTAGTGTTCGTGTTGAGCACTTTTTTAATTTATGCTTTCTTAATTGAGAAATCTTTTTTAATGTGATGAGGGCGCCACTGGACTGTGATAGCCCTCTTAAGGGGATGATCAGACCATCAATCAAACTGAATATGACAAAAAATTACTAAGTGACAACATTTAGAAATTAAACAAGGCTTAATATTTTCTAAAGGTTTAATCAGATCTTAATACTAGGTATAGACTTTACATTTAATTTTTAAGTATCTTATTCGTTTTTTTTATCACGGAAGATTATGTAGCCTATCATAATAACTAGTATGCAATTTTTAACTACACTAAATCTATATTTTACTATTGAGCAACAGCTAAGTCAGTATATACACGGTCGTATTATGTTTATAACTTAATACAATTGATATCAAGAATTAGTAGATAAGTACCTTTAAAATAGTGATACTTTTATATGTTTTGTAACTCATCGTTTTCTTTTTGTCAGTCCTCCATTCGCCAATCATATGTGTCTGAAAGTTTTTTGACGTGTTGATACGATACGACTCAATCTTTTATTTAACCCTGTCTAGGTTTACATGACTAAAATATTCGAGCCATCGCCCTGGGTTGTGAATTATATGATTTACAAACAAATTGCAATAAAATAAAATAAACAAATAACGCTCACAGGCACATACATTGTAATGATCCCAAGAAAGCACTATTTATAGGCTGTTTATTATGGAAACCATACAACAACGGCACAAACATAATAAACATCCATGACCGAACCGGGATTCGAACCCAGGACCCTGGTTTGGCAGTCCGGCGTGGTAACCATTACACCAACCGGGTCGTCCAATACAACAGAATCGAATTTTCACACGCAAGAAAGATAGCCTCTCTGATTGGCGTACTGAATCTGAGATACGTCATGTGCACCCTGGGTAGTAAGCAAATCTCTAATAATTATTGGCAAGATAATCTCTTTACCTCAAAGGCAAGTCAAACTCAATTACGTACCGTTGAGAAACATTTACTTGTGAAAGGTAAATGACTTAAATCAAAAAACGAAGGAGTTTATTGAGGAAAAATACAACTTTTTCCATCCACAGTAACTGCAAGAAATGTTTGGCCCTATCTACTGATTTTTGAAATCAAATCAAGTAGGTACACTTACTTAATATTATAATTTAAAACAAACCTTAGAAGTCACAATGATTTGTTTGTCAAAATGTTATCTTTAAGTATTATCCATGACCAAACTTAATATTTTATCGTCGTAATAATTTATTTACACAAATACAACTTCACAATAAGTACAAATTTACAATTAAAATTCAGTTTATACATCTTTAAATTAAATTTATGATCGTACTTAGTTACAAATTAATTATCTAGCAGTCCAAATAATATTTCAAAATTATACATAATTTTTTACATTTAAACAGAGTTTTCTGTGGATTTATGTGTTTATAATGACGGTTTCATCATCTCACTGCTGGACATAGGCCTCCCCCAAGGATCGCCATAACGACCGGTCCTGCGCTACCCTCATCCAAAATGTCAGTTTACACAAACATAACTACAAGTATACACATCACAATGGCACAAATTGTTCTCGGAACTACTTTTAAAGAGTCACTTTCTGAAGTTTTCTGTTTCACGGCACCCTCGGTCAGACCTAGAAAAAAAACGTAGTTAAAATCAATGCAAAAGCTGACGACAATTTTGTAACTGACTTTTAGCTTCCTGAAACAAACTAACTCGTATTTCGTTTTACAAAACAAAAACAATTTACACTTAAAATTAAGTGACAGCCTAGCAAATACTGAAACGGTGAGCTCAGACCATCAAACTGAACAACTTTCACTATGGAGCCTACCTCAAAAGCTGATTTTTTTTTTCGCGTTTCCTGAGGTAGGTTCCTTAGTGAAAGTTGTTCAGTTTGATGGTCTGAGTTCACCGTTTCAGTATTTGCTAGGCTGTCACTTACACCCTGTGCCTATATATGATATATGTTGTAGTTAATAAAAAAAAAATTTATGATAAAAAAATGAATTATAAAAGTCAATAAAATTAAACTAAATTATCGTTCGTCGTTGTTAGGATCATAAGCTATCAAACAAAAAAGTTTCATCAAAATCGGTTCAGTAGTTTTTGCGTGATGCTCGTTCAAACAAACAAACACACAAACAAACAAACAGACAGACAAAAAGTCCAAAAATTTGTGATTTGGAATCAGGGACATCTAAAAACCTTTTTTTTTGTAAATATCTTCAATGTGCAGACACACTTCTGTTAAAGTTTTATAATAGTTTAGATTAGATTAAATGGAATGTTAATAAAGTCTTTGTAATAAATTTTAAATGGCATAGCAAAATTTTAATGTATGAACTACGAATAAATGTTATTTATATATCTTATTTAATATTTAACCGCACTTTCTCCTCCGTGGTTGGCTCATTCAAGTAAACCCCATCGCAGTACCATAACTTTTCAAGCTTACAGCTTATAGGTAGGGTTACGGGTACAGGTTAGCTTTAGGGTTGAACGTCGGGGCATTTTATGGATATAGCTTCCACACAAGGATATGAATATTGCCTACACATTCGTGGTGTCAAAATATCCCTGTTGCTTTTTTCCTTAAACCAAGCCTAACCCTTATTATTCATTTATCTAAATTTACAATTAAATTGAAACAAATTTACCCTTATTTCCATATTCTTTATTACCCTTCATTAATGGTGACTAGGTATGTTAAAATAAGAAGAAGAATAAAACATGAAGGTATTGGAAATTAAGGAAATCTGCTCAAGTTTCTTTTTGTATCAACGAAATCATTCTAAGGCCGCGTTCATACGATCTGCGCCCGCCCCGCGCCCGCCACGCGCGGGTTGACGCTCTCTCCGCGCCCACGCCGCGTCCTAGAATGTATTGTTTGCAATTTGATTCTTATGACACGATAAATCTCGTATTGTATTCTGACGAGCGGTCACGGGGCGATCACGGGGCGGGTGCGGGCCGGGTGCGGGGCGGGTGCAGGTGCTCCCCTAAAATATAATACGAGATTTATTATCGTGTCATAAGACTCAAATTGCAAGCAATGCATTTTAGGTCGCGGGGTGAGCGCAGGGTGGGTGCGGGGCGGGTGCGGAGCGACCCGCTGCTGGGTAAAGGTTTCCTTTATTGCTCCATTTCTCACATCCTGTGTAATCTGATCCATTTCTGATCCATGACTCTTACAATATCGTCCAAGATACGTGCTTTCATTACAAGATACGGTCCAAGGTCCAAGGTTCGTCCAAGATACGGTCTTTTACCTTCTGTGTATAAGAAATCTTTAGAATCTCCTATAATAGAATTGTATTAAACGAAAAACAACATAAGATTTTGACTTACCACCTACGTTCACCTCCGCAGCTGACTGGGAACTCGGATACAGCTTTATTTCTGAAAAAACAAAATGTTGGTGACTTTCGAAATTGATCTCAAAGACTTATCTAGGAAGAAATATTTTTTTTGAAGAGAAAGACAGTATTTGTCTTTATTATTAGATTAGAATGAAAAAAATAATAATGTTTGTACATTTTTGTTCTTTTTTTTTCCAATTGACCAATACAGTATTGCCCTGGGAGCAGCTACTGACCACACCAGTGACGGCGAAGCGCCCTGGTACGTCTACCGAACCAGTGAATGAACTTAAGCAAAGGGGTATACCTGCCTGCCCAAGGGGTATAGACCTCGGCAATGGGCGTTAATGGGACTACGCAGACTACGATTGGGTAGTGGGGATCGGTGAGAACATTTTTGTTCATAACTATTACAGTATAAGAACAAAAAAGTGCACAAAAATCTTCTCAGGAAATCCGTTGCGGTTCGTTTCTAGTCTAAACGAGCCCATGACGGTGCGGTATTGCCCCGTTGGATAGCCAGGGCAATGCTTTGGACCAGAAACGAACCTAACCTGTGATCGCAGCCCCTATCCCGTAACTAGGTACTTATTACCTTTTGTCAACAAAAACAAAAACAGAAAAAAATATCGGAGGAAATATTCGGTAAGCCACAACAAAAGAATCGTATACGTTACGAAAGTTATAAACAAAAATAATAGAAATAAATAATCACTTCCTTGTCCACGTCTCATTAGGGAAGAGGAAAAACAAAACAAAGGAAGCTTTCTTAATTGAGATATAAATAAGTTATAATAATAATAATAAATTCGTTTTTTTGTTCGTTCGATAGTAATTCATCAGAACCATAGATAAGTCCAAGTAATTAATAAATAGTAATTGTTTGGACTCCGCTATTGAAATGTGGGTACATTCTGAATGCTACATTATAGAACGTGTTAATGCATTAGCGCAAAACCTCATACACCCCAACTGATTCATAACAAAATAATTGGATTGAAATAATATTTTCATTATTTTGATACTTAAAATTTAAAGTTATTCGCATTTTAAGTTTTGAGGTAAAATTTTTTTTTTGTCATTTGAGCAATGAATGAAAGCGCTAACGTACTCATGGATACATTTTAATAATCTTGTTTTGGTAGTAAGTAGGGTACTCACTCTGCCCGTGGGGTGGGTTGACATCGTATTCAGTAAATTTTAAATTTTACGGAACAAATTATTAAAAAAAGTTAACTTTGTTGAAACCATGATAATTCGATTCTGCTCTCGATTCTAAACAAACTACTTTCTAGTTTTGCGTCAATTCATTAACACGTTGTATACAGGGTATTACAGAAGTAAAAATAAACATTTCAAACTGTTAAGGGGGTTGTTGAGACCATCAAACTGGACAACTTTTACTATAGTACCAACATCGAAATCGCGAAAAAAAAATCTTTTGTCGCATACATTTACGAGCCGATATTCTGTAGTTTAGTATGGAACATCGCAAACGCATAGAATCATGGCGATTATGGCAAAGCTCCCCATTTTGGGGGAAGTCTATGTCCAGCAGTGGACGTCTATCGGCTGATATGATGATGATGATGGTGGAACATCCGTTTTTTTTTCGCGTTTTCGATATTGGTCCCATAGAGAAAGTTGTTCAGTTTGATGGTCTAAACCACCCTCTTAAATGATTATTTGTATTTTTGTAACACCTTGTATAGAATCACGACCGTTATTCCCTTTCAGTGGTTAGAAACACTGCTACAACTATCAACATTCTGTTAAGGACTTTAGTTCAGGATGGAATGACGTGTTGACGTGGTGAGAGATTCTCTCTTAGATTCCTTAATGCTAAGCTTAATGCCTTAATGTACACAATGTAAAATTACAATAAGTCGGGAGAAATAACCTTTAATCCCTTAGTCGCTTCATAGTCGTCCATTCCAACCGGAGCCACATGGCTACATAGGTAGGTACACACGGCGATAGGTCAGGTTACCCTGTTTGGACTTTGAACTATTAGAAGTTGAACGCTGCGAATCGTGTGAGAGGGTGCGGTATGTTGTTGTTGTTTCGTCTCACAGCACGCTGCGCCCGCGCCGGCAGCCGCGTCTATGCAGGCTCTCTACCGCATTATTTTGTGTTTTGTACGTAGTGTAGTTATGGGTATATAGGGTGCGTAACCTGATGTGTCGCCGCGTGTACATTACAATTTATTATAGTCATGAGAAAATACATATTGTCAAGGTCAAAATCATATAAGCATAAGGCGCTTTACCTGAGAAGATCCATTTGCGAAATATTAAGTGCCTACCGAGCCTAATGTGCTGCCCTCAATCGTATTTTTTTTATTTCTAAACAATTAAACAGCATGTCCAAAAAACAAGAATGTCACATTGTAGTCCTGATTGGCTTTCAATTTATCGAAACATTACTTTATTATGTTTTATGCTTGTAGCTGTTATCGTTAAAACCGCCAAAAGTGGCCACTTCTTAAAAATTACAAACATTATAAAAACAAAGTCACAGTGACCCGATAAATTGAAAATGAGCAATGACTACAATGCATGCAATGTGACATTCTTGTTTTTACCCGACTGCGCCAGAAGGAGGGTTATGTTTTTCGAGCGTATGTATGTATATATGTATGTATGTATGTTTGTATGTCTATTTCTTTGGTACGCCCTACAGATTAAACGGCTTGATGGATTTTGACGTATGAGGTGTCGTGCGATTCATAAAAATCGTGAGGAGTGTCATTGGCCATATTATTTTGTTATGGCGTCTGCGAATTAATTTGGAAATAATCTTTAAATGTAAAGAAATAAAAAAAATACGATTGGGGGCAGCACAATTAGGCTCGGTGCAGCCTTCAGCTTTAAAATGCTAATATTTGTTATAGAGTCAAGTGTCCCTAGGTCTTGAGTAGGAGACGAGGAAATCACAATTCACTAGCAGCAGTAGTGTGACGGGTAGTGAGGTTGTCGCCTTCTAAATGGACAGTGGATATAGTTAGTACCCATGACATAATCAAATCATTTTATTCAATGTGAAATTACTTTAAAAAATACGAGTAATAATTATCCTACGTCCGTCGATTGTTTTTATTTCCTTGTTTTTAGGGTTCCGTACCCAAAGGGTGAAAACGGGACCCTATTACTAAGCCTACGTTGTCCGTCTGTCCGTCTGTCCGTCCGTCCGTCCGTCTGTCCTACCTATTTAGGGCTGTAACTTTTGAACCGTAATAGCTAGATAGTTGAAATTTTCTCAGATTATGCGTTTTTACGGATTTGTTAACAAATAATAAAAATGTCAAAAAGTAAAAAATTAAGGGGGGTTCTCAACAAGAAACTAGTTCTTATCAACGTTTTTTCTTCACGCTCTATAGTAAAAACGGTAATACATACAAGCGTCAAACTTAGTGTGATTATAGAACAAACTCTACAGAATAACAACAAATACTAAAAACCTGCCAAGTGTGAGTCGGTCTTGCGCTAAAGGTCCCGGACAAAAAAAGTTTTTTTTTCTAAGTTAATAATGTTGTGTTCTGTGGTGGTGCGGTACGGAACCATCGGTGCGCGAGTAGCCCGACTCGCACTTGACCTTTCTCCTAACTTAAAACATAAGTTTGGTTTAATTTGATCCTTCAATTAAAAAAGGAAAAAGAAATGCGAGATTTATTTAAAGTAATAAAATAAAAGAGGTAGGTAAAAGGATATATTTTGCCAGCCCTTTTTCTAGATAAACTCGGAGAAAGCTTATCGCGGCATGATAAATAGCTCAGATTTTTGTCTCAAACGTGTTTAGGTGACAAAGCATAAGCATGAGCTGAGCGGAAAGCGATATTTATGAAGCCTCAAACTGAACAACTTTCTCTATGGCACCAACATCGAAATGGCGAAAAAAAAATCAGCTCTTCCAACAAATCTACAAACCTACTCGAACCAAATGTATGGGACAGCTGATTTCTTTTTCGCGATTTCGATGTTGGTCCCATAGAGAATGTTGTTCAGTTTGATGGTCTGGATATCCCCTTAAAAAAGTGTCAGCATATTAAGAAGGACCCTGTATATTATAAAACAAATATTTAGTATTGATTAAAGAAGTGTACAGGGTGTTATTGTAACAGTTGCATTACTTTAAGGGGTGATTGTACCCATGATACTGATCAACTTTCCCAAAGACAATTTTTTTGCGAATATCCTATAAGTTTCTTTGGGAAAGTTGATCAGTATCGTGGGTACAATCACACCTTTAAGTAATGCAACTGTTTACCCTAACAACCTGTACAAAGCAGACAGTATAGAGTCAGAACGAATACTAATTTTAGTATTGTTTGGTAACTTTTTTTCACGCCAGAACGTCAGATTTGAAGAACTTAATCATTTTCGTTACGTGGATTACTGATTATACTTATTTATAATTATACTGTACAAGTTGTAATGTTAAGGCGGTTGCAGAGGGGTCAATTTTATACAAAACTATGACGCACAATACGCGTAGACGGTATTAATATAAGTGACTTTGTATATATGGAAAAATAGTTTAAAAAATCTAGATGTCGCATATCAAATAACATTTGCAATTTATAATATAATTAAGATGAGAGAAAGCTTTGAAATTTTTCTTACAAACTTTTCAAAGCTTTATATCTTTGTAATTATATTATAAATTGCAAATGTTATTTGATACGCGACATCTAGATTTTATAACCTATTTTTCCATATATAAAATATTACTTTTATTAATTCCGTCTACGCGTATTGTGCGTCAAACGTTTGTATGAACTGAAACCACCTTAAATACGTTATACGGGGGTCTTCAGACCATCAAACTGAATAACTTTTACTACAGAGCCCAACATTGAAATGGGGAGACAAAATCTGCTGGTCGATACATTTGGGTATGAAAGGTTTTTCTATGAAACAGATGGTTTTTCTCAAGATTTCGATGACGTGCCATTGTTCAGTTTAATACAGGGTGTAACATAACACCCAAATAATTCTTAAGGGGGTGCTTCAGACCACCAAACTGAACAACTTTCAATATGGAGCCAACACCAAGAAACAATTAAAAAATCTGCTGTCCCGTACATTTGAGTCGAGCCGGTTCTACAGTTTTGTATTTCGAAGTTGGCTCCATACTGAAAGTTGTTCAATTTAATGGTCTGAAGCATCCCCTTAAGTATACTAGGGTGTTTTGTAACACCCTGTAGATTAATAGTATGAATCACCTCCTAAAGTATGTATCGCATTTAATTTTACACACTATACCTATAGATAGACTTAGGTAGTGGGTGACTTTCAAAATCCGCAGACCTATTCAAAAAGCTATTTCTAATTCTTTACATCAACAAATATCTTTTAGTACTTACAGAACAGTGTTGTTAATTCGCTACCTCTCATACCTTATCCAGCCACTAAGAAAATTCAGAGAGGCACTTACCATAAAGCCGTAGGGTGCCCTCACTCTTACCCAAAGAGTTGGTACTGACACAGTTGTATGTGCCGATGTCGCTCCTAGCGAAGTTCCTTATGTTCAGCTTCATTAGGACCTTGTACGACGACCTCTCTTCCGTTATCGTGTATTTTGGCCTGAAACAACAACATTATTAATTTTCTACTCCATTTTATACTGCAACAGTAAATTTTGTCCTGGAACAGTAGGAAATTCAGCATAGCATATGGTGACTACAGGGTGAAATTGATATCATTAGCATCCTTTTAAACTAAGAGTCTACCCATCAAACTGAACAACTTTTACTATGGGAGCAATCCGATCGGATCAAATAAAAAATCTGCTGTTCCACACTAAACTGCAATGTCGACGCGCAAGTGCGCGACTCAAATGTATGCACCAGCAGATCTTTTTGCTCCGATCCGTTTGCTCCCATAGTAAAAGTTGTTCAGTTTGATGGGTAGACTCTTAGTTTAAAAGGATGCTAATGATATCAATTTCACCCTGTATATTCCCTGAGACTATACAGATACTGGGTGCGTAAGTGACAGCCTAGAAAATACTGAAACGCGGAAACTCAGACCATCAAATTGAACTATTTTCATTATGGAGCCAACCTCAGGAAACTCAAACAAAAATCAGCTGCTCCACACAAAACAGCCTACCTACCTACTTGACTCAAATGTGTGGAGCAGCAGATTTTTTTGCGTTTCCTGAGGGTGACTCTATAGTGAAAGTCGTTCAGTTTGATGGTCTGAATTCACCGTTTCAGTATTTGTTAGGCTGTCACTACACCCTGTATTCCACGATATTCTGAGATCTGAGATCATCCACGTTTCCCTAGAATTACTCCAGTACCGAATTCCGTCCAGTGTGACAGGAAGTGACCCAATAGATGTTTCAATTTTGAGACATGTGGTGGATACAATTAAATACATGCCTCAAAATTGAAACATGCAAGTATCCTCACTATGTTCTCCTTCACCAAAAAGCCAGGTGGTGTTACAAATAGTATTAGTATTAATATTTATTTGCCATGAGATTCTGAATTTGCGATTTAACTCAAGGGTTTCAGTAGGGTTTAGAAATATATGGATAAGATAGATAAGTAACTCATTTATTTCATCAGAACAATACAGGATAAGCAGTGACAGAAAAAGGCAGTAGGTAACATTATAGAGTCCGCATAAGGAGGTCCGTGCAAAGCCGCAGCAGCAACAGGGAGCTCCCATGACAGACCAGTTAATAACAAACACGATATTGTATAGGTAGGTATAGGTATAGGTGTTGGAATATTGGCGCCGTGTGATCTGTATATGAAAAAAATTCTGACTTAGCATTTATGTTGAAGCAAAAACTGCAGCGCTGTTAATTCTGCCAGAACACTATGGTTAGTACTGAATAGCGAGTTAAAAGATGCATTTCCCCTGTACTTAATCTGGCTGACCAGGTTAAGTTGTTTTGACTTAACTTTTGACAATATCTTAGCAAGCAGTTCCTCGCCTCATCATAATCATCATCAGCCTATGATCGTCCACTGCTGAACATAGGCCTCTCCCAAGGCGCGCCACGAAACTCTGTCCTCGGCCTCGTTCCTCGCCTATCGTCGAGAGATATTCGTTGCAGTGAGCTGCAGTGTAGCTAGTGGAGGCCAATCTTCATAGCCTAGCCCACCGCCGCAGAGTGGCCTGCTTGTCGGTCTTCTACAGATTGTACTTCGGTGAGTGTGCCCAAGAGCTGCATGAGCTCATCCCACCTTCCCCTTTCTACTATCGGACTTCCAGACGCACCGCAGGATATCACCCCTTCTTGGTTGACATCCCACATATCCGTACCAAGCGCCTTTCTGAATCTTTAATAATGCGCACAGCCAAGGAGTGGAATGCCTTACCTACGTCAGTATTTCCGAGTACTTACAACCCGAATTCCTTTAAAGTACGAGTGAATAGGCATCTTCTGGGTAAGCTCGCTACATCTACGACCCCATCTTCGTCCTGAGGACTGGATTGAGGTCAAGAGCAAACCCATAGTTAATAAAAAAAAAAAGTGATCGAACGTAAATTCCGAAAAACTTATTGATACAAGTCGGCCTCAACAGGGATCGGACCGTAGAATAAATTATTTTTCTCCTCTCCGGAAGGAAAGCGTCATTTTTCGTCCGCTTTCCGCCTTTGTGAAGTAGAAAAATAGTATACACACCTTGGGCAGTAAATAAGAAAGCCTCAGCTCGCAAATGTTTGTTGACCTTCTGAGACCTTTCTTTCTTTCCTGCCCTTGGTGTGCAATCTACTATTGTGGATTTCATCATCATCATCTCAACCGATGGACGTCCACTGCTGGACATAGGCCTCCCCCAAGGATCGCCATAACGACCGGTCCTGCGCTGCCCTCATCCAGCGGGCTCCCGCCGCCTTCACCAGGTCGTCGGTACACCGTGTGAGGGGCCTGCCGACTCTGCGCTTTCCGGTACGCGGTCGTCACTCGAGAACTTTTCGGCCTCATCAGCCATCGGTTCTGCGAGCAATGTGCCCCGCCCACTGCCACTTAAGTTTGGCAATTCTTTGGGCTATGTCAGTTACTCTGGTTCTTCTGCGGATCTTTTCATTTCTGATTCGATCTCGCAGTGAAACTCCGAGCATTGCCCGGGTGACTTTCAGCCCTTTTATGAGGCTTTGTGGATATACCACCTATACTTACTTAACGTTTTGTAAATCGAAATTCAAAGCAACGATTTACCCAGTTTCATCGAGATCCATGAGAAAAACACACGATAACCTCTTTCGACGAGCAACTCCAATGATTATTAAAGCAGGCAGTCGTTATGATAGTTCTTCACAACAAAGGATTCAAGTGGGAATCAATCAACGTTGGAGCCATACACTTTATTGCAGTTTGCAATGATCTGCCTTGTTCGAACAGAACAAAGGACTGTATTGCTCTCAATCTAAACAGACAAGACAGTTTTGATTTATTTTTCATCTGTTTTATATAACTAGGATATCAATCTTCGTTTTATATTGTTCTATTTTATTACTTTGATTGATTTGATACATTTATGGTAACTTCGTAGATACAATAGAACACTAGTATAAATATTTTCAAAATAGGGTTTAATATTTGTGCAGAATATTTTCTAGACCGCATAGCATTATAGTGGTGCTTTAGTGTTTGAAAACACCACTATCGCTAAAAAACATGCCTTTATTTAAAAGTAATTCGAACACCTTTTTTTTCCAAATGTCTATTTCTAATCCAAACTAGTTGTTTGTTTTATTTTTAAATCTAAAATAACTTTTGCAACGCCTAACATAATGTCGAATAGTACATATATCTTTCTGATTAATAAATTATATTTTTGCTAATCAGGATTAGCCAGAAAGAAAATAGGAATCGGAAAATAGTTTTGTTCTTATATGGAATGAAGTAGAAGGTTACACTTATTTGGGTAATTATACCTACTTATACTAAACAACCTATTAACACTTACCCATCTAGCAGCATTTCCCCACGGTTCCTGAGCCAATAGTTAATAGTATTGGGGTAGGCTTCTATAGTACACTCTAGGACCACGTCTGTCCCTAACGGAGCCCCCAGCAGTTGATTTGGCACTATGACTGTTGGAGGAACTGTGAACAATGAAATAAGCTTTAAAGATTTCGTGATAAGGTTTAAAATAGAAGATGATTTAAGTGTCAGAAAGCTATATAATTGCAGACACTATACTTTACGGGGTAAATTGCGCACCTGTGAAAATATACATTCAAGGTGATATTTTGAACCTATAGATATATTGTGGAAGATGTGGGTTATAATTTATATCTCACACAACGCGGATGACGATAGATTACCAAATCATCATAGGTCTATGAAAACCTTAAAGATACCTATAACTGTTTCATACGATACATACTTACCTAATATGTTTATTGTCAATTTATAGGCTTTTATTAAAAGATTTTATATCTAGAATTAATTACAATTAAAAAAATTCAGAATTAATAAGCTCTCCACATTCATAAAGGTTCTACACACATACAGGTTGTCTGGAAGAAATCACTTTTAGTGATAAGGCCGCCTTTTGTATCCTTCTTGTTCCTGTATATTATTGTTTTTTTTGTGTATTTTGGTGTGAAAATAAATAATATTTATCTTATCTTATCGTATAAAGAGACTATCAAACTGAACTACTTTCAACATGGGACCAACGCAACTTACAAATCGCCAAAATGAATCAGCTGTCCCATACAATTTGGGGCGAGTAGGTTTTCAGTTTTATATGGAACATCCGATTAATTTTTTCGTGAGATCGGTCCTGAGATCCATAGAAAAAGCTTCCATAGCGAAAGTTGCTCAGTTTTATGAGGTCTGATCATCCCCTTAGAAAATTGTCCGCATATTAAAGAAGGACCCTGTATTAATGTACATGGAAGTACCAAAAATAGCATAATTATACGAAGCTAAATTATCATCTCATGGTAAACTGAAATTGAAAATATTAACCATAATTACCATTTAAAATGGCCACAAAAAAAATTGTATAGCAATTCCTTTAAGGCTACTCCTCCCATCTGCAAGGCTCTCTTTCTTACAAGTAAACTTTTGCAATTAGCCATCCCGCTTCAATTGCGCGGCTCCGGTCAGAATTTTCCGTTTTCTTTGAAAACCTGTATGATTTTATATGAATTTTCAAAAAATAATAAAACCACATCATTTTATATTGTATGGTGAAGAATATCTAAATTTTCATATTCTTCTGATCAACAATGTAAGAGTAAAACGGTTACAACTGGAAAAAAAGAGGTGACTTTGGAGTCGTTTTTCTTCAGTTTTATTAATTAAAATGGATTTCGAGAAAAACCACATCACTTCTCATATCCTGTAGATTGTTCAGTTTTGTTTTCTGCTTAAAAAGTGCCATAGTTAATGTATAAAATGGTTACAAAGTTACTCAAAACCGGGCGGACGCCCCTTGCAGACGAAATGAAATATATACGAAATCCAATATAATATCTGTCAAATCAGCCTTTCCAACCTTTCAACATTTTCACGATTCGATTCCTGCGCTAGACGACAATTACGAAAAGTAAGGGGGGTTAAATGAAGGGTAGTGAGGGGTACAGTGATTTTACGCGTCACGGAGCGGCGCGGGAGGTCAGCGTTGGGGAGGGGTCACCCTGTGTGGAGCCAGGACTATTTAGTAGTACTACTTCAGATATTGTAGTTTAGTTCTGTTCTTTTCTGTTTCAGTGTTCAGAGGCCGCCCACCAGAAAGATGGGTCAGTGATATTAGAAGACACGCGGGTACCAAAGGGCGAGGGACAGAACGTCATGGAGGAATATGGAGGAGGCCTATGTTCGAAGACGGACTGATCAAGAGGCTGGATGGATGGATGGATGGACTGTTCTTTTAATATAGATTAGAACCTTGACGTGTTAAGACAAAGACAATTTTTATTTGCTTACGTTCCAGAGATTCAGCCAATCAAGGCACGCGTCGCCTATCAACAATCTAACAAGGATTATTGTGATTGTTCTGACTGTGGCTTCTGTATTTGCGTTCACTGCTGTGGCTATACAACGTGTTAATGAATTAACGCAAAACTAGAAAGTAGTTGGTTTAGAATCGAGAGCAGAATCGAATTATCATGATTTCAACATAGGTAATATTTTCAAAATATTAAATAATTTAATTGTAACATTTAAAATTTACTGAACCCGATGTCAACCCACCGCACGGGCACACTCACCGTACTTACTAGATACCAGAACAAGATTATTAAAGTGTATCCATCAGTACGTTAGTGCTTTCATTCATTGCTGAAATGATAACAAAAGAATTTTTTCCTCAAAACTTAAAATGCGAATAACTTTAAATGTTAACTATCAAACTAATGAAATTATTGTTCTAATCTAATTATTTTGTTATTAATCAGTTGGGTTGTATGAGGTTTTGCACTAATTATTTATTAACACGTTGTATAGTAAAATTATAATATTACTGAAACTATTCTTTATTATTGAATGAACGAAAGAAAGAATCGATTGACAATAACTCGGACAATTTTATTATAATGTTTCTTATGAAGATTAATTACGTTAGAACGTACCTAAATAATCCTGCAACATCCATACTAATATTATAAATGCTGTTAAACCGCTAAACCGATTGTGATGAAATATGAGATAGATATAGCTTGAACCCCAAGGAAGGACATAGGCATAAAAACTCCACGCATTACAAATTCACGGGAAACAACTATAATAATTTATTGCGTCTATCCTTAGCCTCTACTTTCTAGAAATAATATGATGTATTTTAAGAATAAAGGAAATCCAAAATAAATTGCAAATTAAATTTTCAATATCAAAACCCATATATGCATTAAACTGAAAACTCCGAACAAATGATCAAATGGATTCCCAATAAAATTGGCTAACTCGACGAATTTTGAAACGAAGCTGGATAATTTCGGAGGAAGCTTTTCTCACTGTAATTGGAAGTCAAATCGAATTTAATATTAACTACGTAGATAAACTGACAGCACACTCGTATATTTCCAATAATTATTATTCTCATAATATTATCTCATCTCTTCAAGCTTATTGGTGCAAGTCCATATGAATGCTTTTAACATTTTTGGTGACGCTTTTTCTCTCACACTAGTCATACGGATGACAGTGACTTTACAATTATCATAATTAACATGTAACATAACATCGTTCTGGTTTAAGCCACTGAAACTGTGTAAAGTTTAAGAGATAAAAACCACCAAATCTATATTTGACTTGAATATCCAGCCAAACAAGTAAACTAAGATGCACTCTGTGGAATGAAAGGGTACCTCCACCAGCTGAGTTCATTTTCCCACAGGAACAACCTTCCGGGCACAATCTTCAATGGCCAGTATGGAAGTCCTTCCACCGGCTTCTTGCTCAGGTTTACAATACTGCATTTAAGCAGTTGGGGTGTAGGAACCGTTACATAACGTTACGTAACGCAGACTGTTTACGGTGAGCCTATCCGGTCATTGGTAGACTTGCTAAGAATGTTCCCTGTGCTTAAACATCAGCATGAGAGAGGAATTAAACACAGCAACACCTAATGCTATCGGGCTCGCCGAATACCTGGCCAAAAAATGTAGAAATACGATCTAAGAACTATTGGCAAGAAAAAAAGAAGCTCAGTTTGTCTAAAGTCTTTC
Organism: Agonopterix subpropinquella; assembly: GCA_922987775.1. Taxonomy (NCBI): domain Eukaryota; kingdom Metazoa; phylum Arthropoda; class Insecta; order Lepidoptera; family Depressariidae; genus Agonopterix; species Agonopterix subpropinquella. The sequence goes on along the minus strand of OV277708.1, from coordinate 4,940,880 downwards.
TTTCATCCATGATTAAGGGATTTGGTAGGCGGTTAGTGCGCGAAAGGCAATGTTCTGATAAACTGCGGATTGATCCTGGGATTGATCCTGAGATCGGTCCTGAGTTCAATCACTCGTGTGATTCGCTACATCGTTCTCTACATTTGGAGATTTACCTAACATTTGATATTTGAAATGTTTAATGTTTTCCAAATATTGAATAGAAACTGAGAACAAAGAAAGTTTTCAGTTCAATTAATGAACGTATTTATTTATGTTGAAGATTTTTGTTTGAGTATACACCTATAGCTTTTTAGGTGTCTTTTGTGCGATATAAAGAAAAAGTATGCAGCATTGTCTTCAATATCACAATGACTTGTCGTACAACAATTTACTTATAATTTTCACAAATATTTATGCATAAAAACATTGGCGTACGCGTTGGCACAGTGGAGTCTTCTTCTTATCGTATGGGCAGAGCCCTTGGTGTCAGAGTTTTTTCAGGACGCCTAAGGCCTCTGACTTGCCTCTGACGTGGTTTTTATGTAACGACTACTACCACCAGATATAGAATAATGTAATGAGATATGTAATAATAAAGTAATGCATGAGATAGTAACCGGGACCAACGGCTTAACGTACCATCCGAAGCACGGAATCATTTTGGAGTTACAAGAGCATTAGGAGTGGGGTACTTCATCTTGCGTGCCTCCTTGCTTCGAAAAGCAGTTATGCTATTTGGTCTTGTTCAAAGTCGTTAGATGGTGCTGTACCTATTCGTTAAGCATGTGGCCTATTTGTACAAATTTCCGATAAATAAATAAACTACACTTATAAAAGAGTTCCGTGACTGACTGATTGATTTGGAATATATATTCTAAACAGGTTATAGAGGTGCAGTAAGGATTTTTCGAAGATAGACCCCTAAAAAGGATAACCCACGCGGACGAAGTCGCGGGTCAGAAAATCGTCGCAAATAAATAGCCGATCGATATAATAGAGGGATATTTGTGTTTTTAAGACTGTACTTGGCAATTACCATCAGACCCCCCTTAAAGGGATTACGGTCGTGAGTGTGTATATGTGTAGTGTAAGTATTATATTATTTACTCTGAGTGATTGTGTATCTCCAATCATAATCTCCATTGTCTGAAATTGAGTAAGTAAACAATAATTAGAATCGCCAAAACCAAACCAAATAAAAAAAACACAAGTCAATATTTATACAATAGCAGCTTGAAATTATACCCTTTTGCATGTGTGCGTCTGCAGTATCCCACAAACGTATGCCTACTAGTACGTACAACTACACAGAAGCTTCATACGTGAGATGCGACTTTACGTACGTATATTAAGCTCAAACCATAAATACGAGAAGAGCGTGATTTAAAATGAAATTACCTGCCTATCTAGAAACCGCTAAACATTCCCAGTATATGAGAACTCTATATCAGCTTATGGGATCGAGCAGCCAATGACAGGGAAGAGTCAATTATACGCAAGGACGGCTTACAAGAGGGAAGATCAATTCAGCTTTATCACGGGTTTCGGGCTTGGTACAAGTGCTGGGTAATACCAAAGTGAATATAATAATAGTGTGGGCGTTCTCGGGTCGCGACAGGCCTATCGTGCGGGGGGTGCGGGTGGCGGGGGGCGCGGTCCCAGTACCGATTCACCTGTGCGCTGTACCCCAACGCCGGTGCCTCTCCCCTCCGCACACCGTGCGAGCCCCCCCGCACTCCGCGCAAGCATAGATCCAACGCGGCCACTAAGCGCACCCACTTTATTGTATTTACGCTATGGTAATACTGAAAGTTTTCGATTCTTGAAAAGTTCATGATGATTATGATGCATCATGGCCGTGTTCGAGCACGGCGACTGATTATGACTGTTGACTTTGAGAGCTTCGTTGATGTGCTCTCAGGTGGCTGATGTAGCCTATCTTGGCTTTAAAAGTGCATCCGCAATTCCGCACAGGGTACAAGTCAATTTTCTATTATGATAGTTGTATTGAAAAATTATCAAGGTTTTAGCACAGAATAAGTATCCTACCAGAAAAACAGCTTTATGCAAGCTTGCGGCGGCCTAGTATACCCCTAGAAGCGCAGCAATGTTTCTACCAAACTGCTGCTCATTCTCATACGTGAACGTTCACGTTTTGCCGGACGATGCATATTTAGGGGTGTATCCATCGCCTCTGGCTAGTATGAAGTTGTTTTTCTGATAGAATATCTACACGACCCACGTTGCTCGCTGAGGCGTTCAGCATACAATAATCCGCTGCAGCGTCATCGCATCGCATCATGTGGCTTGGCACGTGTCCAAATGTGAATAATTTGTCTGGATTGGTAGCATCTTACCATGGTTTTACTATGTGTTATAATATTATGTGGACAGCAAAAAAAAACACAGAGTGAAAATAAAAGATCAGAATATGTGGTGATAATGATCAAGAAGCGGTAAAAACGATCGGTGAAAATTTAACAGTTGTGAACCTCATAAATGACACACGAACGCAGGTTTATGTCATATTATTAAAGTGCAAGACGATGAATTGTACTTTATTGATCATCGATCAGATAAATACAGATACAGTACCAGCGAGATATAAACGCCTTCGCAAGACTTATCAAAATGGCAAAACTACTGTCACTCGTTATTGTATCAGGGTTAGTTATCAGACGCTTTTCTAATGTTTGCTGTTGCATTTTAAAGTGCATAAAATAAACTATTGTATCCTATTATTGACTGTGGATACTACAGCACTAAATGTAGTCGTCCTCTTTAATTATCAAGTGATGAGGAATACCTTACAAATCACAACTGAAGATACATTTTCATTTGAAACCAAGGTCTCGAGACTCTTGTCACTTGCACCGTACTCCAAGAAATACAGACGGTAGATAGGAGGAATAATCGTCTACTAATTGTATTGGTGCCAAAGGTGAGAGCTTTTAGATCTGGTGTTTTGTTTTACTGATGAATTTGCTCTTCGATTGTAGTGGGAATGTAGACTGTTGTCTGGTTCGATCGTTTTGAACAAATGTATATCTTTTAGATTTTAGTAATGACAAAGAAATGCCTCACAATCGCAATGAATTTCGGGGTCACGGATCACTTTATAACGAGATGCGATCATAGACTATAATGGATTTTAAACCAGTTTCGGATATCAAAGTAATTTGATACGATCAATAATAGATTTGATGGTTTTGTGTAACTGTTGACCATGAAAATGTGTATCTTAAAACACTGGATCTTAAATCAATGAGGAAATAAACTCTTTCTGGCCTACAACTGATTGTATTTCTATGAAACTCTGCACTGGACTGCCAGAATCCTGTGTTTCCCAAAAGTTACAGCATAAAACAGTTTCGTTAAAAGAGAATTAGTAGAGGTTTTTATCACAATTTTATTTACAAGACAGCTGCGGTCCATCTACTTTCCAACAGGTAAGAAGATGTCAAGCACCAGCCTTTTATGGATAAAAAAAGAAACTCTATAAATACGGAAAGGGGCTCTCTCTTATTCGTGTGGGCCTTTACCCTGCAGTAAGATCCTACAAGCTATAACTTAATTACAAAGACAAAGTGTGTACTCACAATTAACATTAAGTATGATCCGCTTGCTGACAGCAGGTGGCACGTCGTTGGACGCGATGCAGAGGAACGCGCCCATCTGTCGTCTGTCCACCCTCCACAGCGGCAGCGAACTTCCCACGTAGCTCTCCACTGTTGACAAGAATATACATTTTTTTTTTATTAAGGATGGGTTTGCTCTTGACCTCAATCCAGTCCTCAGGACGAAGATGGGGTCGAAGATGTAGCGAGCTTACCCAGAAAAAGCCTATTCACTCGTACTTTAAAGGAATTCGGGTTGTAAGCGCTCGGAAACACTGACGCAGGCAGGGCAGTGGAATGCCTTGCTACTCCTTGGCTGTGCGCATTATAAAAGAATCGGATACATACAATAAAGATAATGATACGAACCGACGGACGACCTGATACAGTTAACTGGAAGCGACTTGATGAGGAAAGCAGAAGAGATCCTTTTGTTGCTATTCTATTTATAATTAATGGCTGTGACAACTAGTCTGTGGGAGTGTCTATCCCAATCTCAGGGATTGTTTTTGATCAAGAACAGGAAGAGATTGCGGATTGCGGAGCGACTTGTCATGGTAAGCAAAAACGAGAAACGTGCGAACACCACGCGAGAGAAGTGCTCGTGTCAGAACCAGCAACGTGACTTCCGCCTTAATAAATCGTCACTCCCTGGTCCCCACAAATTTCTACCTTTCGCTCTTCGTAGGAAGCTTGGCAGAAAATAGTAGGCAAATGGTGTATTCCTGTCTCAAAATTGCCCTCACTCAATATCGCTCGTGTTTACTTCTACTTGTCAGTTTTTCCCATTTGTAAAAATTGACAGCCAAGTGTCCAAGGTGTGCCTTATGAGAGCCTTTATTCAGCAGTGGACGATGACTGACGATGGTATGATCATGTAGTGCTTCTAATATTTCGATAGTAACGTACTATCTGGTCAAAATAAGAATGTACTTGACCTTGATAGGCCACTTGCTAACTTTACTTCGTTGAGTATCATTTGTATCCAATATTTATTTTTCGTAAATAATGGTTTTTTCACTGTGATTAGCTTGGAAGTGTTTTTGATGCAGACTATCACTCAACCAAGTGAAATTTTCTAACAGAACGACCATTCAAGGTCATGCACATCCTTATTTTGAACAGATACCTTAGTTATAAAAACAGTACGATTCCCAGGATTTATTTAAGTAGGTACCTTAAACACGCTAGATGAACACTATCATTCTAAATACATAAAAATATTCTCACGCCTGCAGGTAAGGGTAGGCAGAGACAACGAAACGCCACCTGCTCCGATCCTGACTAACCTCTCTAGCTTCCTCCACATTCATTAGTCCTTTCATGCATGCTCGTCGGTTTCGGGTAGATCTAACCGGGCCCTTTTTAAGCACGTCGCCAATTTGGTCAGTCACTCTCGTTCTAACCCTTCTAAATTACCGGTAAAATCAGACAAGGGGTTGAATCGCAGCGAGTCTAAACGTTAAACGCACAGGGATGGTATTTGATATTTTGCTGACGTCTGAACGCATTTAATTTTGTCACTTCTGAAATATCGGTCTGGATTGTAGTTGTAGTTGTAGGGATGTATGTAGTCGTCATTAACCTAACAAAACCTCTCTGGTTGCTACGAATACGAGCTTTAGACCCGCGACTTCGTCCGCGTGGATTACTCCTTTAGGGGTTGAATTTCGAAAAAAATCTTTTTTTAGTGCACCCCTACATCCTCTGTAGAAAATATATTTCAAATTTCATGTCTCTATCTTCAGCGGTTTAGGGTGTGCGTTGTATGTCAGTCGGCCAGTCAGTTACGGAAGGTCACGGAACTCTTTTATAAGTAGAAGAATAGAATTTATAAGTGTAGAAGTATACAGGGTGAAATATATATCATTAGCATCCTTTTATAAACTACGAGTCTACCCATCAAACTGATCAACTTTTACTATGGGAGCAAACCGATCGGAGCAAAAAAATAATCAGCTGTTCCATACTAAACTGCAATGCCTACTCGACTCAAATGTATGCAACAGATGATTATTTTTTTGCTCAGATCGGTTTGCTCCCATAGTGAAATTTGTTCAGTTTGATGGGTAGACTCGTAGTTTAAAAGGATGCTAATGATATCAATTTCACCATGTAGATAAGGTATAGATTCCAAATTTTTCCTAATCGATTACAACCGTATAGTGTAAGGCTATTGATGACCTACGCACCTAGTATTTACTTTAAAACGTATTTTCGTACCTATAAAACCACCCTATTTTTGGCTTCGCTCTAACTAGTTAAGCACCCGCTGTTAATATAAGATAGTGGAGACCAGAGCAAACAAGTTTAGCAATAAAGAATCTCGAGTTAATCCAGAAAGACGGTGGGTCTGCTTTCTGTATCAGCAGACCAGCTTATAATGATATTTTATAAGTATAAGTCTGGGTATTGTAGTAGTATTTTACAGAGCTGTACTTACATTTATGATTAAAATTCATTTAGTATATTAGATTATGCATGAATCATGGCCATACAAACAGAGGGTAGATCAAATTTAAAAAATACAGTTTACACTGATAATGTTCACAAAATCTTATGTAGTGTGCTTTTTAATATGCTGACAATTTCATAAAGCGAAGATCAGACTATCAAATTCAACAACTTTCTCTATGGGACCACGATCGAAGTCAAGAAAAAAAAATCTGCTGTCCCATATAAAAATGTAAACCAAGTCGACCCAAATAGAGAATTAGCTGTTCAGTCAGTTTCATAGTCTGATCGTACCCTTAAACAACCGTCAGCATATTGAATTGGACCCTATAAACCAAAAGATTCTTAAAAATAAATTTTTCTTTTTTAGGGTTCCGTACCCAAAGGGTGAAAACGGGACCCTATTACTAAGCCTACGTTGTCCGTCCGTCTGTCCGTCTGTCCGTCTGTCCTACCTATTTAGGGCTGTAACTTTTGAACCGTAATAGCTAGATAGTTGAAATTTTCTCAGATTATGCGTTATTGCGGCGGATTTATTAACAAATAATAGAAATGGCAGAAAGTTAAAATTAAGGGGGGTTTTCAACAAGAAACTAGTTTTTATCAACGTTTTTTCTTCAAGCTCTATAGTAAAAACGGTAATACATACAAGCGTCAAACTTAGTGTGATTATAGAGCAAACTCTACAGAATAAAAACAAATACTAAAAACCGGCCAAGTGTGAGTCGGTCTCGCGCTAAAGGTCCCGGACAAAAAAAGTTTTTTTTTCTAAGTTAATAATGTTGTGTTCTGTGGTGGTGTGGTACGGAACCCTCGGTGCGCGAGTAGCCCGACTCGCACTTGACCGGTTTTATTTATTATTTTAAATTCAGAAACCCAATTTCTACATAATTATTTCGCTACAAACAAAATTTTTCTATAAGCGTGCAAGGTGCACTTTCTGTAGGTACCTATATTTTCTGGATGGCTGGATTTCATTACTATCCAATACCTACATATTTTTCTAAACATTTTGAAATTAACTGAAGCCGGCATTTTTGTATTGAAAACATTTGAAAATACTTTGAAAAGATTTCTTTTGTTTGCCATTGTTGTGGATGAGATGTCTAGTATTCATTGTTCCGAACCATTGAAATCCATCAAATTTCAGTTCATATTACATGTTTTCTCTCTAGCAATCCTTTGTATCGCCATAACATTTTTTTCCAGACCATTCGTTCGGTAGACGAAATAAATTATTTTGGAATCCTATGCTTTATTACGAGTTGATTGTTCTTTACCATTTTTGTGACTTCACAATTTTTTTTTCGCTTCGCTGACTGGTATTTGGGATGGTATATGAAATATTTTCTATAAAGGATATTTTATTGGTACATTTTCCATATGAATAGTTTATTCGAATGCTTTACTCTATACGAATGTGCTGTAAATAAATAAATAGTGGCAGGGACCACCCTGAAGGAAAATCCTAAAAAAAATACAGTTTTTTATAACTTTTCGATTGTGCAGGGTGTAACAAAACACCCTATTAATAGTTAAGGTGGTGCTTCAGACCATCAAACTGAACAACATTCACTATATAGAGCAAACATCGAAATCGAGAAAAATTAATCAATCGTTTCATACAAAACTGCAGTACCAAATCGACTCAAATATGGGATAACTGTTTTTTTTTTGCGATTTCGAAGTTGGATCGTTAGCGAAAGTTGTTCAATTTGATGGTCTGACGCACCCTTACTAGGGTGTTTTGTAACACCCTGTATATTTAGGGTTCAATGGGTTGAAACTTGATAGTGATGTGGCAGTTGGAACACCATAACTGGAACTACTTGTATTAGTAATACATATCGTGGACACAGATTTACGGTTAAGTACATAATATTATAATTAAATTATTGGCTAACCTCGATCCATAGGTTCCCACTTATGTTATAAATGCAAAAATATATCTGCCTCTTACATTTTCACAGCTAAACCACTGAACCAATTTTCGGTCATGAGATTTGGTATAGAGATAACGTAAAACCTTGAGGATATAGGCAAAAAAGCCACGAGTACCTTAAAGTCACATAGGTTTTTTTATTAGGAAACATACCTTTATAAAAATCCCTGCCACCATGTTTCTTCAGCAGTACAGCCTCGTGATCCTCCCTCCTCCACGTGATCTTCGGAGGTGGATGCCCACTGGCTCTGCAGACCAGGGTCACGTTATCCAACTCCTGGGCTGACACGTCCGCTGACGTCTCCTCGTTCATTATGTCTGGAGGTACTGTTAGACAAAGGCTTACGGTGAGTTTCCAAAAATAGTGGAATATGCCCGGAATCAATCGCAGAGGCTATTACTGCATGAGAGTTTAAAACTAAACCTTTTGGACGTGGGCTTTTTTGTGACCATTTTAGCCATCTACGTCGGGAGAAGCTAAAATGGTGTGAGCTTTTGTTTTATGGACGGTTATAGTTATTTTTTATTATTATTATTATTTACGAGCTTTTACCCGCGACTTCGTCCGCATAAATTATATACCAGATTTTAAGTCAGATGTTACGCTATCAAAAGTTTCATCAAAATCGGTTCAGTAGTTTTTGCGTGATACTCGAACAAACAAACACCCAAACAAACAAACAAACAAACTAAATTCTTTTTTCAAATTTACAGTTTTATAATAGTCAAGATTACATAAGTTACATTGAATACTATGACAATGAATCCCGCAAAACCAATTGCTCGGTTTGTGTTAGGGAGCTACAATCACGCTCAAGCTATTTTAACAATAATTTTAGTGTATACAACGTGTTAATGAATTAGCGCAAAACCTCATACACCCCAACTGATTTATAACAAAATAATTAGAATGCAACAATAATTTCATTATTTTGATAATTAAAATTTAAAGTTATTCGCATTTTAAATTTTGATTCAAAAATGATTCGTTATCATTTCAGCACTGAAAGAATGCGCTAACGTACTCATGGATACATTTTTATTATCTTGTTTTGGTAGTAAGTAGAGTGAGTGTGCCCGTGCGGTGGGTTGTCATCGGGTTCAGTACATTTTAAATTTTGCAAAAAAAAAAAATTAATATTTTGAAAAAAATTACCTACGTTGAAACCATGATAATTCGATTCTGCTCTCGATTCTAAACAAACTACTTTCTAGTTTTGCGTTAATTAATTAACACGTTGTATAGGTATACATTATGCAGCGAACGTTGCAATACAATAATTTTACCTGTCATTACACATTTTAACATGTATTTATAATGCTATCCAATAGTAAGTGTTAGGCTTTACGATAACCAATTTCATTTTTCATTTCATTTATTTCCATAACTTGTATGTAAGTACATACATATTAGATGGTAACATAAATTGGTTTAATTTTGCTTATACGAGTGTAGCTATCTAATTGATATTGAATTGATAAGACTGCGAATGTTAACCGGCGGAAAGTTGAGTTAACAACATCAAGTAAAGCTCCGATAAGACCTGAATGCAGTTTCTACTGTACAGGATCGACAAATATGAAATAAATGATGACTTATAACCCTAAAGCGGATACGGACTGAAAATAAATATAACTATAAATATCTCTACTTGACCACGTCATAAACGTCGAGATCCGATGTCATACTAAGGTTCAGGACGTCGGGGATCGAATGGGCAGGACACGTGGCTAGGCGAAATGATGGCCGGTGGAGCAAAGCCTTGACAGAGTGGTGGCCGAGATTAGGCAAGAGAGGAGTGGGTCGTCCGGCAGCCAGGTGGGTTGACGACATCTGGAAAAGTATTGGCAAGACCTGGATGCTAATGGCACAGGACCGAGAAGAATGGAAAAACAGGGAGGAGGCTTATGCCCTGCAGTGAGTAGGTACGAACTGAAAATGATGATGATGATCTCTAAGGCCAATCTAAGGTGTAAAGTCTATACATAATTATATACTTAATATAATTATGTATAGACTATATATGACTTATATAGTCAAATATGGATCTTTCTGCTTAAACAAAGTTTCTGAGAACCTAAAAATGATCGTAATTTTCCTAAACCTATGTATTTTAAAATATTGTCGCAAAGTACAAAAACGTATTCAAAAGATACACTCCACTATCAACAGTCACTTGCAGACTGTAAAATGCAAAACATAAGGTCACAAGGTTAAGAGCCAATAAAACTGGGCACTTACTTTTGTCGGATCCAACACTCGTCCCGTTTATGTAAATAGAAAGTGATTCAGACAAAACTGTTGGGGCGATATACTCGAAGAATCGTAAAAACAGCTATATACTGACTAAGGCCCCTGATAAAATGCACAAAATATTGACTCTTGTCTTGATATGAAAATATTTTACCTGGTCTTATGTATTTACATGATGTAGCTCTAAACGTCTGTAAAAAATGTATTAGAATATACGTAAGAAGCATAACATAATCATTTAAATTATGTATTCTTAGAAGGTGTGGATATCGCATTGTCATAGATTCAAATTTCTTATCTCACAATAAAAAAAATTTTTATTTTTATTATTCTTAGCCTATTTCATCCCACTGCTGGGCAAAGGCCTCCCCCTTTATCCTCCATGCATCCCTGTCCTAAGCCAGTTCCATCTACTCTTTGTCGAATGTATCCAGGTCGTCTCTCCACCTCTTTCGGGGTCGACCCTGGCGGCGACGTCCATTCTCCGGGATCCAAGGTGTTAAGACTTTGGCCCATCTTTCCGGGTGCAATCGACAGACATGGTCGGCCCAATCCCACTTCAACTTGGCAGTTTTCTCACCGACATCGGCTATTTTTGTTTATTGGCGTATTGTGGTGTTCCTGATGCGATCTCTCTGTTTGATCCCCAATATGCTACGATCCATCGTCCTCTGGCAAACCTTGAGTTTGAACTTCTGTGATTCTGTTAAAGACCATGTTTGAGCACCGTAGGTTAGGATAAGCAGGATAAAAATGTCAATGAATATTAAACTAGATATTGAGAAATGATTAAAAAAATAACGGGTTGCACTCCGGGAGTGCCGGCAAAAGTGAAAACTAAGAGATCTTACGTCTTACGTCAAGTGACGTCACGGTCATATCTATGCTTGCGAATTTTCGATCAGGTTACGTGACGTAACGGTCCTGACGCGAGTTTAAAATTTTTTACCCATCCCAAAAAGTGCACAACGCCGGTAAAGAAGTTTTCACTTCAAAAATTATTATTATATAGGTAGGCAAACAGTCTTTTGAAATTCAAATTCCTAAATAAAAATAAAACCGGTCAAGTGCGAGTCGGGCTACTCGTGCACCGAGGGTTCCGTACCACACCACTACAAAACACAATATTATTAACTTCGAAAAAAAAACTTTTTTTGTCCGGGACCTTTAGCGCGAGAACGACTCACACTTGGCCGGTTCTTAGTATTTTTTGTTATTCTGTAAAGTATGCTCTATAATCACACTAAGTTTGACGTTTGTATGTATTACCGTTTTTACGTGAGATACGAGAAGACGATAGAGCGTGAAGAAAAAACGTTGATAAAAACTAGTTTCTTGTTGAGAACCCCCCTTTAATTTTTAACTTTATGACATTTTTATTATTTGTTAACAAATTCGCCGCAATAACGCGTAATCTGAGAAAATTTAAACTATCAAGCTATTACGGTTCAAAAGTTACAGCCCTAAATAGGTAGGACAGACGGACGGACAGACGGACGGACAGACGGACGGACGGACGGACGGACGGACAACGTAGGCTTAGTAATAGGGTCCCGTTTTTACCCTTTGGGTACAGAACCCTAAAAACGAGAAGAAAATAAACATCGAACCAAATTGATCTCTTCAATGTATTCAAAAAACTTTGTCGTACCTACCCTTGATTAAATTCCTCAACTGCTCAAAACTTGCAATCTACGTACCGCAGAGTCATTGTAAAAATTCAATATTGGAATCCATACTTCAAAACTTGAGAGGAAAAAAAGTATACCCCCGAACTAATTTGAGCAGCGAGCGATAAAAGTTGGCACCTCCAATGGCGCGGAGAAATAAAGCTAACTTCTTCTAAGGTGATTTATTTTTCCGAAGAAAATACTTTTCTACCGTTTTCATTCGAGACGTTTCATTGATATTGAGTTTTGTTCCTAAGTTGGACGTAAGTACTTCAAAATGTTTCGAAGCTTGGATCGGTCCTATCCGTAATAAGCTTAAGAGTCCCCTTCTTTTTATTTTTACTTATTATACTTACGTTTAAAGAAGTCTTTCTTTTCTTTTCAAAACGTTCACGGTTGAATTCTTCTTTGGAAAGTTTGTAATTCGGTTTGTTGCTCTCTAATTTACTTAAGTTCTTTGCGCCTACACCTTTTCAATATTACCTACTTTGCAGGTGGAGGGGATTTCCTTTTTGAATTTACGCGACTCGGCACTTTAGTAAACGTTTTAAGGTATTTAGAATTCCTAAATAAACCGCTGTAAGTAAATTCTAATGTTAATTTTTTTATTCAATTGTTCAAAAGATTAGACTAACATCTGTTGAATTCTAAGAGCTAAGAAAGCACTTCACTACTTTCACGAGTACTTTTTGCAAGAGGAACGTGACTTAAGATACCTATCGATTCTGGGAAAAGTTATCCTATTGGCTCTTAAGTAGTTCGAAGACTTGTTGCTTTGTTCGTTCTAATGCCTTGCTTATTATCGAGTACCAATCGCAAGCAATAACTCATCCAATCCAGCATTTATAGAGAGCTACTTGTTGATCTGGCTTATCGACGAAAAAGTTACATGTCTAAATTCAAATATTACCCATTGAGTTCCTCTGAGAGATCTGTAATATTTTTCATAACGTTTCGTTTCCATGTAATCACTAAATACCATGACTGATATTAATTGTCTGATGTATAAATAACTACCACTTCATAACAGGCTGTGTGTATCTGGCGATTAATACAACTATTCTCTCTTATTGTTTTGCATGACTGCCAGATACTTAGTGAGTAACAACTACAGTTACAAGCATTTTCATTCATCTGTCACCTTTAAAGTGGACTGTCAGATGATCTGACATAATTATGTAGCAGCCGCTATCTCGTATTCTTCATTGTTACCAGGTTCTTATTGAGTATTTCTCGCATGCAATACGACTTTATCCGAGCAAAACTTTATCCGAGTAGTGGTCATGGGAAGGAAAGTGAAGTCGTCCGGCAGCTCAATGGATTGATTGTTTAAAGAGAGTCGCGGGAGCTATGTGGAAGCGAGATGCTCAAGCCAAAAAAAAGCGGCAAAAACCATTAGAGTCCTAATACCCCAGCAGTGGGTGAATTCAGGCTATGGATGATGATGATGAATATTTTCTGGCATATGAAGAAGCTTTATTCTTCTTATTGTAAACGTGGCTGCTATTTGCTCACACTTTCCCGTACAAGTCACCATAAACATCAACCCAGTCGATCTGGCACGGAAGCAGGCTATCACGTAGCAGTCTCGGTCTCCAGTATTGTGCAAGGTCAACAAATGCTAATTAAGTATAGTAACTCACCATATACATCAATGCAGCCCATCTGCCATTTCATAGTAGGCTGAGTGTTGATCTGGCACATGTAGCAGCCGCGGTCCTCGGCGCGCAGAGGTCGTATGCGCAGCTGCCAGGTACGTGGTGTGTCCAGGCTCACAGAGTAACGTGAGCCCAGGACCACGCGCTCGTGAAGTGATAGAACTGTTTGGTCTTCTGCTCGGAGCCATCCCACCTGGAAGGAAAATGTCTGTTAAGCTCAAAAACTTTGGGTTGATGTTGTTTTGATGCGAAGATTGCTGGCCTTTCACGGAAGCACTCTAGAAAGATACCATTGGCTGTGCATCGTAGGGCAACTAAGGGGGGAAATGAGGTAGTCTATTCTACAATGATGTGGAACCAATCAAATTTATTGATTTAGGCAGGTCGTGGGTTCGAATCCCGCTCGCCGCCCGACTTTTTCAGTCTTTAATTTGATGTGGAACCACACTAATGGCATGTATAGAAGTTTGTCTACACTGATATTATAAAGAGGAAAGATTTGTATTTTTGTGTGTGTGTATGTTTGTAATGAATAAACTCAAAAACTACTATGCCGATTTCAAAAATTCTTTCACCATTAGAAAGCTACATTCACCTTGAGTAACATAGGCTATATTTATTGCTAGAAAAGATTAGATGTCCACCCGTGCGAAGCCGGGACGGGCCGCTAGTTTTTAATAAAATGGCCAAGGTTAATGCCAGAATTTATTTGAATTTAAACTCCAAATCGAGCGTCTCCGCCGTAATATAATAAGGTTGAAAATATCCGAGTGTTTACGAAACTCAAATACCTTCCAGTCTAGATTGTATCCCTAATTCAGTTTACCTGCTAGTCAAAACAAATCAACGGGGAAACGTAGTTAATAAGGTTCCTCGAGAACGCGCGCCATCCGAAATATTCTCGACTTCACGAGCTTACTATGTTTTTTTTTTACTTTTTCTACGAAAGTACATTTACATCCAAGACTACCGTCTCTGTATTTAATTTACTTCACCCCAGTCTGCAGTGGGAGCAAGCTCTTTGAATTTTAAGCAGCTAGAATTAACGTGAGCGTAGTAAACCAAAATGTAGCGACGTGAAATCACAAACTTGCTAATATCTATGTGTTGTTTGTAAGAGTTAATTTGTTTTTGTCTGGCACGTAGACAATAGGGTCGAATTTCGGATATTATGCTGTGTTTACTTTTCTTTTGTTTAGTCTTTATTTTGTTAGACAATGTATTTTAGTAAGGATTCTTCAATTCTTTGTAATGTGTTCTAGAGTTGGTATTTATTTTGTTGACTGTTAATTTTTTAACGTAATAGATTTTTAAGCTATCATTCAATTAGACTCGTCTGTCTGGCCTTAATATATTTATTTTACTTTTATCTCATTAGTTAATGGATAACTATTGAGTTTATCTGAAGAAACAAGTGCTACATAATTTGATGTCTCAATCTCATCAACGTCACACTACAAGGTGAAAGACTCTCACAAATAATTTGACTTGTACCTATCCAATTTTGAATACCACCGATTTAGACCAGTTTATCCACACCGCTTCTTATGATCGTGCAGCACATAATGTTTACTACTTAGTATCTCTTTCTATCAGATTTAGGATAGTATAAGGACAAAAAATGTCATGTGTAACACACACATTTTATCACCATCAGATTTTGTCCACCCACTGCAGGGTATAAGCCTCCTCTATATTATTAGACTGAAACCCTCTGGATACTGGTAAAAACATTTTTAATAAATGCTGATGACGATGATGATCAGACCATCAAACTGAACAACTTTCTCTACGGGACCAAAATCGAAAAGGCAAAAAAAAATCTGCTGCCCCAACATTTTTGCAGTGCAATTTTTTTTTCGTGACTTCGATGTTAGTACCATAGAGAAAGTTGTTCAGTTTGATGGTCTGATTATCGCCTTAAAAAATCGTCAGCATAATATTAAGAAGGACCCTGTATACAACTATTACAGTAGTGGCTCAGAATTGCGTATACGCCTCGTGCGGAGAACGGGGAGAAGTGACAGCAGCCAAAGGGGCAATCCATAGAGCATGCAGGGGGCTCCGCCAAAAACCACATTTCCACTAACAATATTATGACGACCCGGTTGGTGTAATGGTTACCACGCCGGACTGCCAAACCAGGGTCCTGGGTTCGAATCCCGGTTCGGTCATGGATGTTTATATGTTTGTGCCGTCGTTGTATGGTTTCCATAATAAACAGCCTATAAATAGTGCTTTCTTGGGATCATTACAATGTATGTGCCTGTGAGCGTTATTTATTTATTTATTTATTTATTTATTATGCCACTCTATCCTGTCCTGTGCCAGTATTATCCAAGTCTTTCCAGCTGCGTTCGCAATAACATCAGCCCACCTGACTACTGGACGACTCATTACTCTCTTGGCTAGCATGCCACCCACGACAAAGCGTTTAAATGAGAAAAACGACATGCGCGCTCTTTCTGACATACGTAAAATAATAAGGATGGAGGCACATCTCGATTTTTACCGTTTTCTCGGGGGTGGCATGCGAGGCCTACAGATCTCGGCCACCACTCGGTCAAGGACTTGCTACATCTACCATCAGTTCTTTCACCATATTAATCCAGCAATTCTATCTCATTTATTATATCGCCTTTAATCATAATAATTATCATCACAAGATCAATTCAAGGACGTAAAATGTTATCTAAGGTTGCTGTTGCTGTTAGCGCCTTATCAAAACGAAGAATATTTCGTAATAAGGTCACGCCATTACCGCTCCCTTTGTTTAGGAATTAATCTTGGAATAATATTATCTGTTATGTTT
The DNA here is from genome assembly GCA_922987775.1 of Agonopterix subpropinquella. Taxonomy (NCBI): domain Eukaryota; kingdom Metazoa; phylum Arthropoda; class Insecta; order Lepidoptera; family Depressariidae; genus Agonopterix; species Agonopterix subpropinquella. Next base: position 4,924,491 of record OV277708.1, on the reverse strand, counting down.
ATTTCACGGTGTTATGCTTTTAGCAATGAACACATTCTAGTGTTATTATTTATTTTGTTTTGGCGAAAATTATATTCTCTCGTCACGCTTCACGTATGATTTTCTGTTTATTTTTAAGGCTTGCCTGATTACAACATACATATAACATTTTCAAAATGTATGTTTGCATATAAATTGTGGAGTGCACAACATTCACTCTAACATAGAATCGTAAAAAAATCGACAAATACCTACATACTAATTAAATTAAATTTCAAATCTTAAATGATTCAGATTTCAAATTGACTTATTTACTTTTATTTTGATTATTACTTTTATGAATTTTTTTTTATCATAAACTGTTTTTCTGTTATGGTATTATTTAACTTTAATAAAAAAAAATCGTTTTTGGCGATTATAATCCAAACTCATCTTTCGTTCGCTCAACTTTCTTTTCTTGAATAGCCTATCAAGACAGTGATGACAATTATTAACCGACGAAAAAACAAAAGACGGAGGAGGTTCTCAAGTCGACGCGTATATTTGTTTTTTTTTATGTATGAACACGCATAACTTTGTACAGAGTAGTCCGATTTTGATAATTTTTTTTTCGTTTAGTAGCTCATACTTCAGAGGTGGTCCCATTTTAATTTGGTGAAGATCTGGTAAAGGGCTTCGGAGATAGACAATAGAACTCCTCAAAGATCTAGAGCATATCATCGACTATTGAAAGAAATGATTCGTGTTCATGTTCCCTTTTAGGTCATACTTCAGAGGTGGTCCCATTTTAATTTGGTGAAGATCTGGTAAAGGGCTTCGGAGATAGACAATAGAACTCCTCAAAGATCTATAGCATATCATCGACTATGGAAATAAATGATTCGTGTTCATGTTCCCTTTTAGGTCATACTTCAGAGGTGGTCCCATTTTAATTTGGTGAAGATCTGGTAAAGGGCTTCGGAGATAGACAATAGAACTCCTCAAAGATCTAGAGCATATCATCGACTATTGAAAGAAATGATTCGTGTTCATGTTCCCTTTTAGGTCATACTTCAGAGGTGGTCCCATTTTAATTTGGTGAAGATCTGGTAAAGGGAGATATACAATAGAACTCCTCAAAAACCTATAGCATATCATCGGCCATTGAAATAAATGATTCGTGTTCATGCTCCCTTTACATTTACAATGAATATGTTAACACAATATAACACCAACACTGAAAATGTTGAAATAAAAAATTTACTTCAAAACTAAAAAGTACCTACTAAATAATAATATAACCAGCGTATGTCAAGCTAGCCCAAAAAATAAAACAATAAATTACTGTAATTTTTAAAGAAAAAACATATTTTTTACGATTGTAAAAGTTAACAAAACAATTTTTGGTTTTGTATTTTAATTTTACTTAATCTTACTCAGCTGCTGATGCTTAAAAAGTAAAACTGTGATTAAAGCATCAGCTTCCTTATATAGTTACATACTTTGCCATAAGGCCAGAGGGTACGCAGAGTTCTGCTGCATATGAGTGCACAGTGCACGCTAAAGCGCGCTCATGTGTTGGTGTGTTTGGATGTGTTTGTGTTTGTGTGTGTGGGGTGTGTGTGTGTGTGGGTGTGTGTGTTTGTGGGTGTGTACATGGGTTGGATGAATACGTGTGACAAAATAATTATAATAAAATGTTTATGTGCACCCAATCCAGCCCTACGACTTACGTCTTGGGATCACTTTATAAGCACATGGATAAGTGGATCACAAGTGGAGGATAGGAGGAAAAAATATTCAACTAAACTTCTTACTCGCATGCGTGAACCGTCCCTCAATCGTATATATCTTATTCTTATAGGCTCATCATCAGGTTCTCTCAGTTCGATATCACCATCTTCCTCACTCCACATACTATTTGGAATCGTTTCGTATCGCACAGCAAATTCTGCCAGACTTATATTTTCTAGCTCATCAGGCCTCAACACAGGGTGTAACAAAACTCGCCGGCGGGGGACAGGACGTAAAGGCTCTGCTGGTCTCCCAGTCCCCTGCCATCCGGGCGCAGATGGAGTGCCGCTGGGTTATTTTAGTAGGTATACCGGTGACACGCACCGGGGAGTCCCACATACCCCTCCCATCCCCCAACGGGAGGGGATACGTAATGCATTTATTCCCAGCGTCAAAAAAAAAAAAAGGTTGTAACAAAACACAGGTAATTGCCGAGGTAACCAGAGGCGGTGAGGTAAAAAGTTGGTGGGAGGCTATGGACAATACTGTATGTAGTAATATATACTCTTTTTTATACTGTGGTTAAAAGGTAGGTAGCTATTTTAAAAGTAATCGAAAATTATGCATGTAGTAATTAGAAGATTATAGCCACAAAAAATTATAAAATAAAAGCTTTTTAACAAAAAAATTCAACCGCCGAAAAAACTGAAAAGCAAAAAATAATAATTAATTTTACCTTAATAACTAAATTCTTAAACTAAGTAAGTAAGTATATCAAAGTATAAAATATTATTTTGCAATTATTTTGAGTTTTTAATTAACCTTAATAACTAAGTTCTTAAACGAATGCAAGTATACCTAAGTAATTTTGAGTCGGCGCCAAACAATCCATGAACAAAGATCACTAAATAACCTTAAATTTAAAGAAATAACCAAAATGAAATTAACAATGCAACGTGAAATCTTCAGGGATTAACATTAACATTCCAAAAAAATGCGCTCTCCGCACGACCACTAGCAACGAGACGGGACGTATGCACCTGGGCCTCTACTCGGACATTCGAACTTCACGATTACGTGAACGTTTTCGTTCCAATGTCAACTCTATTACAATTAAGTCCGGACCGAAACAGTCGCGATATATCGAAAATCGAAAGTCCGGGTACAGGGCCTGTGTGGATAGTGATGTTATATTGGTTACGTTACGTGGTGTGTGCCCGTTCGGGTTGCTGGCGCGCATCACGCAATTAATTAATTTTCTTGTTTGGCGCCGACTCAAAATTACTTAGGTATACTTGCATTCGTTTAAGAACTTAGTTATTAAGGTTAATTAAAAACTCAAAATAATTGCAAAATAATATTTTATACTTTGATATACTTACTTACTTAGTTTAAGAATTTAGTTATTAAGGTAAAATTAATTTTTGCTTTTCAGTTTTTTCGGCGGTTGAATTTTTTTGTTAAAAAGCTTTTTTTATTAAGTGTAAAAGATTGTTTGTTATGTATATATTGCTTGTGAGTGAGTAATAAGACGCTCCCTAGGGTTGTTTGTATGTATTACAACATTTTTTTTACAGAATGGTATACCTAGATTTTTTTTTTTATTGAAAATGGGTTTGCTCTTGAACTCAATCCTGTCCTTAGGACGATGATTATAGTTTTATTGGTCGTTATTTGTCGTAGAGAAATTAGTTATTTTCTTCTTTTTGCAATAAATTTGGATCGACGCAATATGTCTTCTTCCTCCATTCATCTTCTACACAATGTCACTGTCATCTTTCTCACAATCTATCCATCTTTTCTTTGGTAATCCTCTCTTCCAGCCATCCACATTCATATTTAACACTCGTCTTGTAATATGACACTTATCTCTCCGCATCATATGCCCATACCACGATAATCTATTACTGCGCAATAGGGGAGCGGACTGCATAAAATATAATATTTTAGTTTTATCTTCTTAGTAAAATAGTATTCTTAGTTAAAAAAAACATTTGAAAATAACGCTATACTGATATTTTTAGTTTTTTTTAAGCTACAATACTATTTTTAATAACATGATGAACTATAAAAAGTAATGATATGTTGATGACGTCACTTGTGGGTATTTAGTACAATTTTTCATACATCGCGCGCGTTTTGACGTTCGATTAAAAGTTGCTAGTTTAACTAATTGTCCCAGACTGTCCGATCCCCTATTTTTCAGTAAATTATATTACTTAATTTTACATAAAAAGCGATGTAATTAACGACGAACCCTTTTCTTTATTATTAAAATAATTAATTTTATCCTTCGCAGAAGCATCAAGTGTAATCGCATATTTTGTTTTATGAAAATTGATAATTTTCTAGCTAGGTATTAATTTCTGTGTAGACAGACCTCTTCCCCCAATAATGATTTTATTAAAGAAGTTGCTTTTATTATGAGAAAAATTGTTATCACGGTTGAGAAAATTTATCCTCAATTCTATACTTTTTTCTAATTCTTCTTCTTATCGTGTGCGCGCTGCGCTGGCTCTAATTTAACAAGTTGTTTTCGGAAAACTTCAATAATCCGTTGATTTTCAAAAAACCCTTTCTTATTTAACCCCTACATCATCCTCTGTAGAATATAATTATATTCCAAATGTCTCAGTTAGTCAGTTAAATATCTTGGACATTGTCACACAAATTATCTAGTCACATTTAAAGTACCAGAATCTAGTTTGGACTTGTATTATGATGACTAGAAAACGATATAGAATACAAAACATCCATGACTCGGGTACCTACAAATATTCATATTTATCATACAAATATTATATGGGATTAGAACCCGCGATCTTCGGCACAGCAGGCAGGTTCACTACCGACTAAACTTTTGGGCCGTTAATATCAATAATAATAATCATCATCATCATAATCTCAGCCGATGGACATCCACTACTGGATATAGGCCTGCCCCAAGGATCGCCATAACGACCGGTCCTGCGCTGCCCTCATCAAACGGGTTCCCATCGCCTTCACCAGGTCGTCGGTCCACCTTGTGGGACCTACCCACGCTGCGCTTTCCGGTACGCGGTCGCCACTCTAGAACTCTTAGGCCAGCGGCCCCAGACGGCCATCAGTTCTGCGAGCAATGTGCACCGCCCTTGGCTCTTTAGTTTAGCAATTCTTTGAGCTATGTCTACCTCTGGTTCTTCTGCAGATCTCCTCAATTCTGATTCGATCTCACAGGAAAACTCCGAGCATAACTCTCTCCATTGCCCTTTCGGTGGTTTTCAATCTTTTTTATGAGGTCATTAGATAAAAAGTACTCTGTGGCTGTGAGTGAGCGACCACGTCTCTGTTCCATAAGTCAATCAATAATAAAATTAGCAAAATGTACGTCACGCCACCAAAAATCAGATCCAAGCGTATCAATTATAAGCTACACACGTCACACACTTAGTACCTAAAACGAACCTATTTGACGAGATCATTCACCTCAAAAAGGTTTCTCTTTCTACCTCCATTTTCCAGCAACTACAAGTATATTCACTCATAAATACACGCTCTACTTAATTGCTCATACCATAAGCAGACGTGGACGGATTGCTTACGTTTTTAGGCAAGAATTGAGCGAGGTAACATGATACCGCACTTAGCAGCTGCGATTTGCTTTTTGTGCAGCTAAAAGGATGATTTTGAGTGAATACTTATACGGAGAACATTTCGTGTAAGTTCTTATTAAATTGAATAAATTTAACTCCGAGGTCTCATACAAAATCTTAGAAAATTTTTGTCACAATCTGACACATAACCCAACAAATCAAGTACCTAATCCTATGCATGCTGTTGTTTGGTACGAATATGTAGTTTTTTATTCATAAACTTAGTCGTATTTGGTACGATTACTATCAGCTAGTACAAAAAAGAGCTGCCTAGTAGCTCTTTTGAATCTGCCATTTTTGGAGCATTGATTTTGTATCTACTAGTTCTACAGGGTGTAACAAAACACCCTAGTAATAATTAAGGGTCATCAAACTTATCATGCCACCAAACTGAAGAACTTTCACTATGGAGCCAACTTCGAAATCGCGAAATAAAAATCAACTTTCAGCAGATTTTTTTTAATTTTTCTCGATGTTGGCTCCATAGTGAAATTTGTTCAGTTTGATGGTCCGAAGCACCTCCTTAAGTATTACTAGGGTGTTTTGTTACACCCTGTATATAATAAATCTATGACATCAGTCATGTCGGACGTAATTTTTAACCTCGTTTACTAGGATATTTCCTGCAATGTATTTTTTTATAAAAACGTCGAACATTTTGCCTCTGAGAGCAAGATTTCAAGAAGCAAGTAATCTTCTACGAATAACAAACCAAATGACACACGTCCCGGACGTCCCCTAACAGTAAATTAAACACGAATTACATTAAGGTGGATGTGAGACATCAGATGGAACCATTTAGAGATCCTCGAGCGTTTTCACAGCGCTCTGTATGACGTCATCACCGTTATGGGATAAATTAATGGCGCCTGTCAAAAGATTTTGAAAAGGATGGTTGAGTGCATCTGTGGAACCAAAAGAGGGTGCGGTATTTTACTGCTAAACGGAATATGGTAGATATTATACTTTGTTGTATCGTCAGCGCACTATTGTGGGATACGATAGCTGTCATTTCGTACAAATCGGGAAAATTTTAAAGAAGAGTTTTTTTTTTTTTTTTTCTTATTCAAAGTTGCCCTCGCGCATGATGCCTTCTGTATGGAAGCTTTGACGAACCTCAAATACATTTTCTATCATCCATGCTATACTCCATACTTACTACATTACTCCATAATTAGTAGATCGATCTCTAAAACTCTGTCGAATGATTTCAATTTTATTAGGTACTAGAGTTAACCCGCGACTTCGTCCACACAAATTATATACCAGATTTTAAGTCAGATCATAAGCTATCTATCACACAAAAATAGTTTCATCAAAATCGGTTCAGTAGTTTTTGTGTGATGCTCGATCAAACAAACAAACAAACACACAAACAGACAGACAAAAATTCTAAAAAAGGTTGATATGGAGTCAAGGACACCTAAAAACCATATCGTAATCTTTTTTTGTAAATATCTTCAATGTACAGACACTTCTTTTAAAAATATCCTGATTGTATTTGCTTGGGAAAACAGACGCAGGGAGAGAGTTCCAAACCTTACCGGTTCTCATTATAAAAGAGGATGCGAACCTATTTGTGCGGATTGTTGGAATATCGACAACGTATGGATGCAGTCTCGCACTACGTCTTGTCGTACGATGATGGAAGGGGGATGGTGGAATCAGGTCATGTAACTCCTGGGCACATTCGCCGAAGTGTAGCCGATAGAATACCGACAGACAAGCGACCAATCGTCGGTGCTCCAGACTATGTAGCTTAGTCTCGACGAGTGCATCGTCATCGATGAGTCTCTTGGCTCGACGCTCAACCGAGTCCAGTGCGTCAAGTTGGTATTTCGCAGAGCCGTCCCAGAGGTGACTGCAGTACTCCATGCAAGATCGCACTCTGCAGGGCACAGGCCTACCTTCAGGGAGGGTATATGGGCGTCAGTCCACCGTGCGTGCCCAATGCGGATTGGTCTTACGCATCTGAATTTCGTATGTACAAAGAAAATTGAAAATCACATATAATTAAAATTATTAATTAATTCAGTTCACGAAATTCAAAAACCGATGTTATTCAAACGACTGTAATTCAAATCCACAAAACTTACATCAATTTGTATAACATTGATTGAATTGTTAATTTGTTCATCATAACTTTGCTTCAAGTTCGACCGCTATTTAACAATTAAAGCATTCAATTATTCTTTCGAGTCTTTGGCGAATTTTTATTTGTATTTGACATTAATTACTTCAAAGTCAATCATGATTTTAGCCTACAACTTCAATATTAGTTGCATTGAGCGTTTTTAGGGTTCCGTAGTCTAACAAAGAACCCTCATTCTTTCGTCCATTCTGTCTGTCTGTATGCTCCGCCTCAATAACTCGTTCATTTTTACACCTATTGAATCGGACGTGAAGACAGATCAAAGTAACCCAAAAATAGAAATGCAGTAGGTATGAAGAAAGTATTTTTTTCGACCACTCTCCCGCCCCTCCCATACAGCGAAAACGAGGTCGGAAAAATATATATTTTTTTAAATAAATCGAATGAAGTGTCATTGTATAGCTCTTGTAACGTGGAACAAAATGCCCACACAAACAAAGCCGTTACAATGCTTGTATCTCGAGATAATTATATGCGCTCAAACTCAAAAACAGAGCGTACCGTTATCTAAGCTTTTCATATAATGATAACGGAACCCTGCTTTGGGAGAGTCCGACACGCTCTTGGCTGATTTGTCTTTTTAATAAACGATTTTATTCAACTTCAAAGCATAAACTATATATTATTATCTTAATACTATAACATTCGAATCTTGTAATCGAATTTTAACCCATTTTTAGTCAACCGATAGAGTTGAAATTTTAATTGTTTATATGACAATATGATTATTCATGGAGTTGATCTGAAGATGAAAACGGATGGTGGTCGGGTCGAGGTGTCTCCTATATTAAATTGTAGGACTCGTGTTTGGTCTCATTTAATTGTTCTAACTATTGGAATGCAATTTCATCCTCATCATCATCAGCCTCCCATTGTCCACTGCTGATCCATATCCCAAGGCAAGACAAAACAAAAACGCAAATAAAAACAAACGAATGGAATACAATGTGCATCTTGTTTTTTAGACCTGCAAGCGCCCACGGTTTTTTATTTATAATAGCTACGACGATAATTGCAATGTTACAATCACAAATTAATCAACCCTACTCTGATAATATGATTTCGCTGAATAAATCTATCCTCTCACTTTTTAACTACGAGATGAAGTACAACAACGTCATGAAATTATTGTTTAATTGTTATGTTGTAGGCATAAACATTAAAATCACACAAAACGAGGCTAATTAATTATCTTAATCTTATTAAAAAGTTAAAAAAAACGTTTCGAATTTATCATCGCAACCATAAGCTAGAAAAAGAACAATAAAAATCAAAGAAAAATACCCTTTTCATGTTGTACTTCGTACCTACATATTTGTACCGCCTTTTTATCTCTGGTACATTTTATTGGACCATTGTTGTGTAAGAGTAATGACCGTTTTGCCAGGCGCTTTTGTACACAACCTCTCGAGAAGAGTTTCCAGCAAATTCTGACAGGTATCATTAATTTAATACGCATTGGGGTTGGTACAATTCCTTATTATTACGGCCGTAAGAAGAGTTTTGAGTGGGATGTTTGAATGATGTTTATTTTGTGTACAAAGATAAAAATAAATTATTTAAAAATATCATACTTAGAACTCGCTTCTCCGGTTTGCATCGGATCGGGTCGAAGCGCAAAAATCCGCTCAAATCGCTTCTATCTTATAATATAACTGTGAACGAGTTACATGTGTAATTATTCTAACAAACTATTTTGCTACTTTTTGCGGGGTCGAGGTAATTCAAAAGTCTGAAACTTTGGATTTTTGGATTTAATTCCATTAAGTTAAATTCTAATTTTGATTGTTAAAAATTTGTCGCGTGTACCTACAAACCCCAATTCTGATAGAAATAAAATTTTCTACAAATAAGGTACCTAATAATTCATTTTTAGTATAGAGTTCTTTAGGAGAAACGGAAGGTTGGTAAAAGTATACAACGTGTTAATGAATTAACGCAAAACCTCATACACCCCAACTGATTTATAGCAAAATAATTAGATTGAAACAATAATTTCATTATTTTGATAGATTAAATTTAAAGTTATTCGCATTTTAAGTTTTAAAGATGTTTTGTTATCATTTCAGCAATGAATGAAAGCGCTAACGTACTCATGGATACATTTTTATAATCTTGTTTTGGTAGTAATTAAGGTGAGTGTGCCCGTGCGGTGGGTTGACATCGGGATCAGAAAATTTAAAATTTTGCAAACAAATTATTTAATATTTTGAAAAAAAATTACCTATGTTGAAACCATTATAATTCGACTCTGCTCTCGATTCTAAACAAACTACTTTCTAGTTTTGCGTTAATTCATTATAACGTTGTATAAGGCGAGGTCAGATGCTGTGTCTACACAGCATCTGACCTCGCCTTATATACTTTTGCCAACCTCCTGTTTCCTAACAGTAGCCAGGTAAGCATCAGAAAGAAATATTGACAATGCCTAAAGGAAACAGTCAACCGTTTACAACACCAATTTAGATTGGTGCTATACAAAGTCGAACACCAAAGTTTGAAAAAAAAAAGGAATATTAGTAATGAAAACCAAGTGTAGAAGATTTTCTTATTCCGCCAATGTTACACCATTTTGAATCCAAAATTTCGCATTCACCTCCATTGTGATGACAGCCCTTTATGTTCGTCTCGACACGACGAATAATCTGCGATTAATTTTATTTTACCAACCTTTACAAATTACCGTAATCTGTACAACCCACCCTTTATTACCGACAGAAATTAATTTCTGAAAAAAAAAACACGCCTCGTTAATTACTGATTTTATTATTTTCTTGAACAAAAAATATGTTTTTTCTTTCTTCTCAGATTATTAAGATTGTTCCCACTTTAATCCTTTTCTCATGGAACCAAATCTTATTAAAAAAACCTTTTACAGCAAATTATTAAGGCGGCAGAAAACATTATTTCGTAAAACAATGCCCGTTATAAATTATTTTTGTTAATTTTCACTTGACATCGTTTTTAATTATATCAGCTTTTCATAAAGGCTCCATCCTATACAAACGTATAAAATTAACCCTAAAATGCGGGACGAGGTTAATAACCAAGTGTGTATGAGTTTGTATGAGATGATAATCATATTTCCGCCGGGATATTAAGGGTTATATGGACCCATAAAGATATATTAGATGCTGTGAAAGTGGCAAGTACTTTATTAGATAAAATATTTACGTTTCATTAAATGTGTCAGTTATTTGGTGATATGAAGGGATATTAATTAAGGAAACTACTTCGTATTTACTGAACACACGTTATTAGGTTATACGTTTTACCTAAAATTTTTATATTTCGATTCGATACTTTTAAACCTTATTTTGATAAGGCTAGTACACAAAATAATGCGTTTTTTTTAGCAAAGGCTACAAATTAGAAAACATATTTTGTTCTAGAAGTAGAAAAGAATTTCAAAAGGGATTTTATTTTAAAATTAACATCATTTTTAAAACAAATTTGTCATGAAAACAGATAATAATACCTAACTCAAAAACAGAAATGTGATATTTAATTAAAAGAACAATTTTTTTAGGAAAGGAAGAGGGTTTTGTAACATTTTTCTACCCCGTCGTGTGTCTTTTGTATAGGTCTTATAAAAAATAGAACAAAACAGTTTTAGAAACATAATCGTTTAAATGTTTTATCTCGAGATATTTGCGCTCAAAGTTAAAAATAAGACTTGTCGATACGCTCTTGGCCTGTTTTTTAGTGTTCCGTACCAAAATTGACGAAACGGATCTCTTATGGAATCACCTCGATGTCTGTCCGTCCGTCCGTCGGTCTGTCGCAGGCATTTTTCTCGAAGACCATAAGACACAGGAAGCTGAAACTTGGTAAAGTTATTTTACAATGTTAACATCAATAGAACAAAATTGCCAAAAATGTGCACCTAAAAAATCCGTAGGCCTTATATACATTTATAGGCAATCCCAGGGTAGGCGTTCTTGGCAATTTCCAAGAATTACATAACATTACCAAGGCGATTACTATTCGAGCTGGCCCATTGTAACTTTTGCCTCACAATAAAAGCGGACGTGACCGAGAACTTAAATTCAGTTGTTTGCGAACACCAAATCAATTTGGGGCCTTGGGGCCTAGGGTGGCCAACCTTAGTGCACGGATTAGCGGGAAATTGTGATGTGGCTAAAAAAAACGGGACCCAGCTGTCAAAGTATAAGAAGTCGAAAAAACAATAACAAAAAGTAGGGAGTCACGTTGCAGGTTCTGACCCGAGCACTCGTCTTGCGTGGTTTTCGCGCGTCGCGTTCTTGCCTGCCACGAGGCTCCACAATCCTCAATCTCTTCTTGTTCTTGACCAAAAACAATCCCTGAGATTGGGATTGATTCTCCGATACTCTACTTGACACTGGCAGAAATGCAGTGCTAACGAACAAGCAAGAATCCGTTAACTATAAACAAAAAAAAAGTTGAGTCAATAAGGCAAACCAAAAACCAAATTTAATAATTTTTGAGTCTTCAGTCAGTCCCTTTTGTTTATAGTAAAAGTTTAAAGCAAGGATGAAGTGAAAAAAAACCGAACAAAATGTACAAAAACTGTATGGTTACAGTTACAGTTTCTAAACAGGAGATGGAGCTTTTGAATCGGAACGAAAATCTGTCAATTAGGTCAAACAGAATTTTGCATTTAAAAAGACGGCATGATTAGAAAAGTAACTTAATTTTTTAAATCACTTCTGAGTCAACGGAGTCTGCCGGCATCTACTTTTGCCCGAAAGGTTAGCCAGAAAACGGGATAATTTGCGTCCCGCACAAGTCTTTCGCGGGACGCAACCTGTACGGGTGTAGAAACGGGACGTCCCGCCACTCGTGGGACGGTTGGTAACCCTACTTGGGGCCTTCGGTTCCCGGGGCCACTACAGAATCTTGTACGGTGGGCGACAGTGGTATTAAGATTTGTTAGTTATGTTTAGAGGTGTTAGAAACTTTTGTTGTAGGCTGTAAATGTAAATGAATGGCTGTTGAAATGATTTCCTTTAATTAAATTTTGATTTAGTATTTTTTTTGTGTATTGCGATTTGGATTATTCATTGTAGGATTTTTAGGTTTAGATTTTATCGAGTTCATAAAAGTACGTTTATTTTAAATTTTGCACCGACGCCGACGCGATGGAACACACCATGCCACATGCCGCATATTTCAATGTAATTTGACCCTTAGTACTTTTGGAAGAAAAAAAGTGGATGTATTTATGTAAATAATAAATTTCATTCATTTTTCATTTCATTCATTTAATTTTATTTTATTTCAAACGATGAAAAAGATGTAGCCCACAAAACCACTGCGAATTTATATTATTTTAGTTATGTTGTAGGAATGAAAAAAAAACTGTTGCTAATTCTTATGGTAGACACAACAATACAATAATTCCAAAAAGAATACATAATTATGTAGATAAAAACACGTTTACTTGCATAAAATCCTCATCCTAATAAACACATTTTATTATTTTACACACGTATTTGACATACTCGTATAATTTAGAGCCTACTTTCATTAAGATCCTTAATTCCATCTCCTAATTGAGGTGGTTACACTCATTAACTTTCGAAGTCACGAAAATTAAGACATTTTAATACTTGTGACGTACGCATACGAGCTATGTCAGGAGATGTTAGACTATTTTAAAGGCAGCATCTAATTAAATACATCAAATGTGAAAATGAAGGAGAGTTTTTTCAGTCAAAATGTCAAAGTAAATTGAAACGTGTTGTTTTAGGGTGTCGTTCTATTTTGCAAAGGGGAATATTTGAGTGTTTAAGATATGAGTGGAGCAAGATTAATTTAATCATTCATTTGCAAAGTGTTTGTTTTAAATTAAAAATAATTCTGAACGTGTTTAATAACTTTAGGTGCTTCATTCGAACATGGCCTGTATTAGTCTGAATTGTTCACCAAAGTGTTTTGTCGAATTGTTTCGTGTTTTGACAGAAAGAGTCTTAATACTTGTAAATAATGTGTAGGAAGTGTTGCTTACGTTTAATATGGAAAACATTATTATATTAGCATGTTACCAATTATATTTTATAGGTAAAAATGTAGGTAAAAATGTAAGACTGTCTATCATTTATCGTGAATGGAAATGACGAGAATATTTTTGTGTGGGAAAAAACAAGGTTTAAAAGAAAAAAATAATAGACAGGGTGTTAGGGTAAACAGTTACATTACTTTAAGAGGTGATTGTACTCATGATAATTGAACAGCTATCCCTAAGAATCCTATAGGAAATTCCCAAAAAAAATGGACTTCCTTAAACTAAAAGCTGATCGAACGTTTTTATGAAAAGTCGAAAAACAAATTTGCGAATTTCCTATAGGTTTCTTAGGGATAGTTGTTTAGTATCATGGGTACCATAACCTTAATACAACTGTTTACAATAATACCCTGTAAAACAGAACAAATTAAACACACGATTTACAAAAAATAGTAACACACTCCTTTTACGGATAAAATTGTCATTTTGAGTAGGTTAATTGAAATTGAAATCAGCAATTTATAATAAAAATGTGCTACAAAAATAGTTTGCAAGTCACTGAAGTTTTTTTTTTTCAGTGTAACGTACCGCCATCTAACGATACAATCCCAAACCAAACGCTTAATCAAAATCTACACCTCCAACAAAAATTCGCCTACGATCAATAAACTTTTATACCTCACACCAAATTACCTACAAACGAAAATAAACCTTATACCTTTCACAATAAACCAATTTATTCGACAATTGCACTTACAGTCCATAGTAAATGTTGTCACGCATTATAAAGCAAGTGTAGTTGCGTTTGTAGCCAATTGAGATTAACGCGAGGCCTTTAATTAGAAAAGTTGTGTTTCACGCCGCACATAAATGAGAATCTATGGAGGAGGCTGTTTGCTTCATATATTAGGTTGACCGGTACACGTGTGTACTAAATAAGATGTGATACAGAATAGATCGTTTTTTCTAACACACGTATTTATTGTAGGAATTTTATTGTGGAAACCGTAACTACGACACAAATATATAATACTTAACATCCATGATTCGCCAGAGCTGTGGGAAGGCTGTGAGCGAGGAAAAAATTCACCAATACATCGCTCGCTCGCTTGATTGCGTAATAAGGAAAAATCAACCAACAGAAAATTGGTGGATTTTCCCTCGCTATCCCACACAGCTCTGGTGGAAAGCAAGCCTTCTGGTTTGACAGCCCGGGCGTGGTAATTATCACACCAACTGATCGTCAGTTTATGAAAGGAATAAAGCCGGAACCACACGAAACCTATACTGGTACCTGGTAACGTGTTGTGTTATGGAGTTTCTGATTTCGTATCTTCTCTACAGCGACAACACGGTCCGATGCGGTGGTAGCTCAAATAATTTGATGTTTATAATTATTATTGGGCTTCAAGCTCCTATATTAAATAAATTATTTTGAGTTTGAGTTACCACACGGCACCTAAGCAAGTGCCACACCAAAACCTATGCCTGAATTATACGAAATTGAAGCCGGTACCAAAGGGCACCTACGCTAGAACCACATGGCACTAAAGCTGTCACCAAACGGTCCTGTGACTATAACAAGTCCAAATATCCTTAGATTTCATACTTCCACGTCCAAGTACAGGTGAGCGCAGCGTCAAAGCTAATGGCGGCCGTAATTCGAGTAACTAGGCAATAAACAACGCGTAATTACGGGCTCCCGGCGAATTAATGCCGCATCCAGCCTGACGAGCCAATTAAAGTTTTACCTCCGTGTATTCGATGCTCTGAATTAAGGCGTTATGAATTAAATAAGTTTTTATTGTGCAGTTTGAAGTTGTGTCGTAAAGTGTTGTGTTGAAGGTTTATTATTGAATGTTGGTACAGTCTAGTTAATGGATAGATACGGGAGAATGGTGGCTAATAAGTATAGTAAATAGAAATCGGTCAAGTGCGAGTCGGACTCACGAAGGGTTCCGTACCATTATCGAGCAAAAAACAAAAAAAAACACGTTTGTTGTTTGTTGTATTCCCTTAAATATTTATTTTATTTTAATTTATTAAGTGGGTTCCGTTTTTACCCTTTGGGTACGGAACCCTAAAAAACATCGTCGAATAACTCCGTTCATGTTCATAGTAATTTTTGCGCTTTTTATTTTGAAGTGTTAGTACACTTTACCCTTACTTTACCTACATTTGGACGGCCCGTTAGCATAGTCGGTAGTGAACCTGCCTGCTGTGCCGAGGGTCGCGGGTTCGAATCCCGTAAGGGACAAATATTTGAATGATGAATATGAATATTGATATTATTTATTTGTATATTTTATATTTTATATATATTGTACCCGAGTCATGGATGTTTGTATCTATATATGTATTCTATATCGTTGTCTAGTCATCATAATACAAGTCCAGGCTAGATTCTGGTACTTTAAATGTGACTAGATGATTTGTGTGACAATGTCCAAGATGTATTTTTTTTTTCTGATCGCTTTCGGTAGAGTATGCTACGCCGTAGCAATGTGCTACGCCATTGCGATGTGCTACGTCGTATGCGTCGTAGATATATTATACAAATTAAAATGTATTCATTTCACAATTTTATCAATTCATTTTAAATACACCTAATAGCAGCCCATCCAAAAAACGGTCTTCAAGGTTTCAACAGGGAAATGTTCAGTTTATTATTACGTTTTAGGTTGTCGTTCGTCAAAATATTCTTTCAGGTCATTGAATAATTATGTATAGGACAAACAACGCGACAATATCTGTGCACCACGATCAGCAGTGCGCGGCGTGCACTGGGGGCAAATGCTAAGTAAGGTTGAGCCAATTAGCTTAAACGAGTGTTACAAAAAATTTAGTCTGGGTGTCGCCTATGTGTACCTCAATGTTTCAGGTTTACATTCTAAGACTTACTTTATGCTTGCCCAAACTGACGATGCTGCAGCCTAATACAGCCTCCTTGCCGATGTGGAACGTGTGGTTGCCGATCGGCCTCTCGAACTGAGGCTCGTCCATCTTGCGTATCACGTGCGAATCTGCAGACAAAAAGAATTTGAACTTTAATGTCTAGAAAGTAATTCTTTTTTTAACTATCATTTATATGTTCAATTGTTTATACCTACAGGGTGAAATTGAAATCTTTGGCATTCTTTTAAACTAAGAGTCTACCCATCAAACTGAACCACTTTTACTATGGGAGCAAACCGAACGTAGCTAAAAAAATCTGCTGTTCAATATTAAACTGCAGTGCCTATTTATTATTATTTATTATTATTTATTTTTAGATACGTTACTACCCACAAGCACATAGACCGCATAAATTGAGCCCCCGTCGCCTAATTTACTTAGTCGCAATACGAGAGGCATTACGTGATTGATTATTTTATGCGAAATAAAGGTACCACAATGCCTTCGTGTTCTTTTACTCACTGTACACATCATTCAAAAAGAAAAAACAAATCACATGGCATTACTTTTCACTCGTAAGATACATGAAAAGCAGGTCCATTTTCCGCTTTTTTAATTCAATCAAAGGTTCTATTGCATGCTTATTAAAAATGTTATAGTCACCTTAAGAGGGGGCTATACCTATTTTGTCCGTTTTCGAACCGATTTTCGATAAAACAGTGAAGATACGTTCTTTCTGCAGTGAATCTAACTGTTGAAAACACGATTCTATTAAATTTTCTCAATAGAAAAGAGGAGCAAAGTAAGTTCGATTTTAGATTTATAACCAGTTTTACAAGAATCACCCTACACCATTTCTTCTGAATATACTATCATTTGAAAGGTAATTAATTATAGCAGTGATTCTACCCGATGGATTTTACCCCAAACACCCAAGAGAAAAAATATTGATGAAATATACGTTTTTTTGCGATCTTGCTTTCAATTGAAGCGGGATGACTAATTGCAAAAGTTTGCTTGTTAGAAAGAGAGGCTTGCTCTAGGGGCACCCATCCTTAAATAGCCTTTCATTACAATAAGAAATATCATTCAGCTATTATGTACTAGAGGTGACGTATCCAAAAATACCAAAAACAAAAACTGAAAAACACACGTACACAAACAAACAAAGTAACTAACAAACAGAAAGCAAGCAGAACTAAGCATCGGTAAATTTTCAATGGGCAAAGTTATAACAATCACGCACCCCCTTCCGCGAACTTTGTCAAACTACCCGCAATGTGTCATTTCGTCCCAAATATGTGACGTATTTGCCTTGCGGTTGTTATTTGTGTTCCACGAATGTTGTGTTAACTATTGAGGTAAGTTTCCACTAATTAGGGAAACTGAGGGTAGGTACGAAGATAGAAGAAAGTTGTGTAGTTATGAATGAAAATGTACTACCTACATTTTTATTTTAATATAAATATCATAACTCATTACTACATTAGTTAAGGTACTATTTTCTACAAAGGTAAGAGTTAAACACTGGTTGAACATAATTAATTTCTGGTAACATGCCAATCTCAGAGGAATGATCTCCTTTATTCTAAAGCATAGAGACCGCATCGATTTACGAATGTAGTTAGTCTCTTTTATCTTATGACGTTCTTTTAATAGTAGAAGGAGATGGAACTATAAATGTTGGTTTATGCGGCTGTCCACTTCTTTTTTATGCTAGTGTGCGTGAAAAGTAACCGTAAACATAGGGGCAAATGTCACTTGGTCATCTTTTGTTCATACTAATTGACACCACACACTCAAACACAAACCTAAAAAAAGTGGACATTCTTGCAATGGTGCTCACTCTATGCCTTTAGGTATAATCTCTTTGATGCCAATGTTAAATATAAGTTTGTTTAGGGTATTTTATTGACTTATAAAATAAATATATATTGTTTAAAATTAAATAAGGTACATTATTTAAAGAGGGTGCTTCAGACCATCAAACTAGAACTTTCAATATGGAGCCAAAATGGAAATCGCGAATTTCGTTTATTTTGATGATGTTTAGCATATTACTTACACTTAGTTTATATGTAATGCATTTAATTTTACACCGTGTATGATTTCTTAATAACTATTAAAGTTAAAAAGATTGTTTTTCTTGAAAATCCCACTCAGCCTATTGGCTATGTGCACGACACTAGCGCCACACTACCGCGGCGTACTGACTGAACTTTTTCGGGCAGCCGTGAATTATTTACACTATTATAGTATTGTAAAAGTCTGTGTTTGTTCGAGGATTCTGCCAAAACTACTGGACCGAATTTGATAAAAAAAATTATATTTAAAATCTTATTATTAGTCTTAAAAGCTAGCTTAGGTATATTTTATTCCGGTACGATGACGGGAGCGGATGCGGACGAAGCCACGGACAAAATCTAATTTGTATCGGAATTTCCATACAAACTTTTACCTCAGTTTTAACACCTTTGGGGGGTTAAAATGCGACAAGCCTTTTTTAAGTGAGCATCTAGATGCCAATAGAAACTTCCATGCCCAATTTTAAGTTTGTAGTATTGACAGTTTCGGATATTTCGTGTTAAGTTAGTGTGCTGATTTTCATAGATTCAAGCAAATCTGACACAGCTTTGCCGTCAGTAGTACAAATTTCTGCCACGGCGTGCGCTGCGATCGACTTGACAGTTACCAACACCTACTTCGCACATAGCCAATAAGAATTCCTGAAAACAATGTTAAACTCGCGTCAGGACCGTGATGTCACATGACCTGATCGAAAATTCTTAAGACGTAAATTCGTAAGACGTAAGATTTTGGGATGGGTAAAAAATGTTAAACTCGCGTCAGGACCGTGACGTCACTTGACCGTCATCATCATCATCAGCATATAAACGTCCCACTGCAGGGCACAGGCCTACCCTCAGGGAGAGTGTATGGGCATTAGTCCACCACGCGTGCCCAATGCGGATTGGTAGACTTCACATACACATCAGAATTTCTTCTTCAGTGTATGCAGGTTTCCTCACGATGTTTTCCTTCACCGTTTGAGAGCAGTCGGTATGACGTACATAAGTTAGAAAAACTCATTGGTACATGGCATGTTTTCCGTGCGGATTCGAACCCGGACCTCCATAATTGGGTGTCTATATTATTATCTCTCCGCAACGCGCCACCGATGCTCTTGACTGTAAGACAAATTATCGATGAGACCGTTATAATGACAGACGTTTTTTCGAAATTTATTTTTATCCATGAAACCGTTTAACTCTTTCGCAGACACTGACCGGCTATCGTAGTGATAACAATAAAAGTTCTATTGTGTCTCGTTCAGTGTCCGCGAACGTGTTAACACATTCGCGGACAGTGACATGCTATAGCAGTGATAACAATAAAAGTTCTATTGTGTCTCGTTCACTGTCCGCGAATGTGTTAACCTCAATGACGTTTAACAAATAGACGCGTCATACGCTAACATTACTGCACTTTAAAATGGCGCGCGTGTCGCCCGTACACTAGACGGCGCGTGACTATGTGAAAGCCGGGCAATTACCTTGCTTTTTAATTGCCATTTTTGAGCGCGGGCAACGCATCTACATATAAAAACATCTTAGGTTAACCTTCTTATAAACACCATTTCATCTTGAAACCTTCAACATATTAAAAGTAAGTCTTGCTGCAACTGTATGCATGGCAGCTGGTAGTTACAGCAATGTATCTAACTGTGATGTATTCGACGTTTATAATTCTGTACTAAAGTGAGGGTACCGGCAAAGGACGAAGCCGTGGCAGTCCGGAATAAACGCTCCTGTTGAACGGTTGTTTGTGTGTCATTTCTAGCCCTAAACCTACAGTGGCTAACGAGGATAGTAAAAAACGCGTGTGAATTGTGAATTTTCGGACAATATAGCAATCTCGGGAAACATTTGTGAACTTTAAAATCATAGACAATGTCGATAGGCAGAGTTTCGGAGTTCGACGTAAAAAGCGGCACGTGGTTAACATACGTGGACAGGCTGGAGATGTATTTTAAGGTGAACAAAATCGAGGACGAGTTAAAGATGCCAATTATGATCGCTGTAATGGGCGAGGAAGCGTACGAGCTGCTGGTCAACTTATCTAGCCCAACTAAGCCAGCGGAGTTGGAATACAGCGCGGCGAAGGAATTATTGCGCAATCATTTGCAGCCGACGCCATCTTCTTTAGCGGAACGCTATAAATTTAGACAAAGAAGACAGGATGCGGGCGAGAGTGTAGCCGGTTACGTGGCGGAACTCAAGAGATTGGCACGTTTTTGTAAATTTGGAACAGAACTGAACGACAACCTCAGGGATCAATTCGCTTGTGGAGTGAGAAGCGACGTTATCCGCCAACGACTATTCGCAGAGGACGACACACTAACTTTTCCCAATGCAGTAAAGATTGCGAGCTCGTTAGAGGCAGCGGAAAGGGACTCGGCGGCGGTGGAGGTACCGGGGGCGGTCCAGGGGTCGGCATCAGCAAGTGCAGGCGGAGAAAGCGTGCACGTACTGGCAGCGGCGGGGAGAGGCGCGAGGGGAGCGCGCGGCGGCCGCACATCACGAGGCGGTGGCGTGACCCGCGGGCCGCGCGGCCCTCATTCCTATACCTGCGGAGGGTGCGGGTCATCGGAGCACGAGTACAGGGACTGTAGATATCGTGACTTCGTGTGCAGCAGGTGCAAACGCGTCGGTCACCTGCGGAGAGTATGTCCGGTGAGAGAAGCGCCGGCGCCGGTAGCGTCGGGACGCCGGGAGCCGGCGGGAGAATTGCGAGGTGGCGGGGCGGAGCGGTCTCGGCTTCACTTCGGGCAGGCGGAGGACCAGGAGGAGCTCGATGACGAGCTGAGCTCGGAGGAAGATCTCCATCAGCTGTGCTTAAATAACTACAGAGCGGTGAGTTTGCCTATATCTATAGATGGCTATACTATACGCATGGAAATCGACACCGGTACAGCTGTATCATGCATAAGCACAGCTACTTACAAGGCATATTTCAATCACTTGAAAATGGAACCGCACGACGTCATTTTTAACTTTTATGACGGCTCTAAGGTAAAACCTTTAGGATTAATAAAGCCTTATGTTTGTTACGGGCATAATAAGAAGCAATTAGAGTTGTTTGTTATCGACGGCGGTACCACGTCCCTGCTGGGTAGGCAGTGGTTAGCTGAATTAAAGATAAATGTACCAGTATTCACTAATGTTAACCAGGTAGAAAATGATAATGTGTGTCTGAATAAAGAGATAAATGTTTTGTTCGACAGGTATAAGGAATTGTTTACCGGCGGTCTGGGGCGGTACACGGGAGGGCTAGCGACGCTGCGCGTGCGGCCGGGCGCCGCGCCGGTGTTCCATCGCGCGCGGCCGCTGCCGTACGCTCTGCGCGACCGTATAGACGCGGAATTGGACGCCATGCTGCGCGACGGTATCATAGAACCAGTGGATTGTTCCGACTGGGCCTCGCCCTTGGTGCCGGTAAGCAAGTCTGACGGATCGTTGAGAATTTGTGCTGATTATAAGGCTACTGTGAACCCCGTTCTCCTGATTGATCGGTATCCGTTACCAAAGATAGATGATGTGATGGTACGCCTTAGTGGGGCTAGGTTCTTTTCAAAGATAGATCTATCACAGGCGTATAACCAGGTGGTTTTGGATGATACAAAGAGGTATACGGTAGTTAACACTCATAGGGGTTTGTTCAGGTACAACAGACTAGTATATGGATTAGCATCGAGCGCAGGTATCTTCCAACGTATCATGTGTAATCTTTTAGGTAGTATACCGAACGTGGAAATTTTTCTAGACGACGTAATTATAGGGGGCAGGGATAAAGGAGAACATTTGAAAGCGTTAGAAGCTGTATTTTGCAAGTTGCATCAAAATGGGTTAAAGTTAAAGAATAATAAATGCGTATTCCTTGTAAATGAGGTTAGGTATTTAGGTTACGTGTTGAGCAAGGACGGAATACATACCGATCCGGCAAAGGTAGAAGCTATAACTAAAATTCAGAGGCCTACCAATGTGACGGAGTTAAGATCATTTTTAGGTTTAATAAATTTTTATGGGAAGTTTGTTAAAAACATGAGCTCAAAGTTAGTCCCATTGTATGAGTTACTTAAAAAGGGTAATAGCTATGTTTGGACAAGAGAGTGCGATCGAGTATTCGGGGAAATAAAAAGTTTATTGTCTAGTGCAGAGGTCCTAGCGCATTATGATCCGAAGCGGCCGCTGATAGTAACGTGTGACGCGAGCGCGCGCGGGGTGGGGGCGGTGCTGACGCAGCCGCGGCCCGACGGTCGCGGCGAGCAACCGGTCGCTTACGCATCGCGCACGCTCAACGACGCGGAGAAAAATTATTCTCAGATCCATAGAGAAGCGTTAGCTATTATATACAGTATGAATAAATTTCATCAATACCTGTATGGTCGACAGTTTACTTTACGCACGGATCATAAGCCGCTAGTATCCATTTTCGGCCCAAACGTGGGAATTCCGGCTATGGTAGCGAGTCGTATGCAAAGATGGGCGGTCATTTTGTCTGCGTATACATTTAATATCGAGTACGTTAAGTCACAAGACAATGGGGCGGACGGGTTGTCGCGTTTACCGATAGCGGGCAAACGGTTGCATCCGAGGGTTCCAGAGCAGACGTTTTTACATTTCACGCAGGAGGCATTATTGCTCGATTGTAAGGAGGTTAAGTATCAAACGAGCAGGGACCCATTGTTGGCAAAGGTGTTGAGTTATGTTCGCGATGGTTGGCCACCGGAGTGTGAGGTAGTAGGTATGCAACCTTACTTCAATCGACGTAACGAGCTTTATGAGGAACTAGGATGTATCATGTGGGGTCATAGGTTAGTTATCCCGGAAAGATGTAAGCAAAGAGTGTTACAGATGATACACGAGCCCCACATGGGCATAGTCAAGTCGAAAGCGTTAGCACGTAGCTACGTATGGTGGGCCGGGGTGGACGAGATGGTGGAGCGCATGTGCCGCGAGTGTGCGACGTGCGCCGCGCATGCCGACGCGCCGGCGCGGCAGGCACTGCGCAGCTGGCCTTGCGTCCGGGTGTGGTCACGGATTCATCTCGATTTTATGACCGTCTACGGCAAAACGTACCTAGTAGTGGTGGATTCTACATCGAAATGGCTAGAGGTATTTTATGTTCCTAGTACGGCGGCGACAGGGGTTATAAGTAAGTTGAGCGAGTTGTGGAGTAGGTTCGGCCTACCTAGGCAGATAGTCACGGACAACGGACCGCCCTTCACGAGCAAGGAATTCGAGGTTTTCACAAAGAATAACGGTATAGACCACGTATTTACGGCACCATATCATCCAGCATCGAATGGCGCAGCGGAGAATGCAGTGAAAACGTTGAAGCGGGTAGTTAAGAAGGCCGTTTTGGGGAAAAATGATATAGATAGGGCACTTTGTACCTTTTTGCTGTACTATAGGAATACAGAACATTCGACGACTGGTGAAAGTCCGGCGAAATTGTTAATGGGGAGAAGGATACGTACCCGTTTGGACGTTTTAAAGCCGGATAGGTTAAGTAGGATGCAGGAAGCGCAACGCAAACAGAGAGAGTATGCTGGAGGGGTAAACAGGGAGCTCGGACCGAATGAGGATGTATGGTATAGGCTTTATCTCAAGGGAGAAAAATGGGGACCCGGTAGGATCACAGAGGAGTTAGGCCCGAGTAATTTTACAGTGGTAGGTACGAACGGGGACATAGTACACAGGCATGTAGACCAGTTAAAGAGACGATCAAACAGGCTATCACTCGGTTGCCCCTTACCAAACAGAGAACAACAACAAAGCACAAATTCTCAACCATACGATCGGATTTGCGATCCAGCCGAGCCGCCGTCAGCGACAGGGACTGCGGCCCAGGCGGGACAGCGCGCAGGGTCGGTGTCGCCGGGTGGCATGGCGGCCATCGCGGGGGAAAGAAGGGAAGAGGCAGATGCTGTGTCGGCAGAGCCTTTGGCATCCCCTCCCTCTGTACCGCTCCAGACTCGACCCGTTAGGCAGTGTAGGTTAAATAAGAAACCTGATTATAGAGTGTAATTTAATTGTAATTAGAGGTAACTAATATCAGTCGCTAAAGTCTAAATAGGATAAGAGTGTACATTACAGTTGTAACGCTGCTTAGATAGCTATAGTCATAGTTAGATAAGTAAGAGGAACTATGTAAGTTGTAAGTAACCAATTGTGAAGAGTAAGTGGGTGCATTACTGTTGTTTATTTAGTGTGGAGGAGTGTGATGTATTCGACGTTTATAATTCTGTACTAAAGTGAGGGTACCGGCAAAGGACGAAGCCGTGGCAGTCCGGAATAAACGCTCCTGTTGAACGGTTGTTTGTGTGTCATTTCTAGCCCTAAACCTACACCACCACCACCTCGGAAGGGTTTTATTATTTTTGGTTGGGCTGCAAGCAAGGGTCGTTGTAATACTGAGACCAGCGCTGGTCCTTTGTGTTCGCCCCAAGCTCACCCATATTTTACGCATACCTCCGAACTTATGGTATTTTCTTTTCATTCTCGGGAATGCAAGTTTCCTCACGATGTTTTTCTACACTGCCGAGCTAGTAAATGATAAATACAACCGTACATAAATTCAGAAGATCTTAGTGGTACAGGCCAGGAATCGAACCGCTGCCTCATGCTTAAGGCGCTAGCTCTCTTCCGTTTGGGCTATCATAGCTCTGTTTCCGGAAGGGTTTACGGTATGTTTGTATGTATGTATATTTGTCAAAACTGGGTAGTAAAATACACAATTTGTTTTATGGAAAAACTCAATTGAAATAACAGCAATAACATTTAAACTTTCGAATGTGTTATAGTGTAGGTACCATTATCTTAACTTTGGGTCAAGTTAGTCCGTAACAGTTTAGGATGCTATAAACATAATTAACAGGGAAGTGAGAATTAACTGTTACAAATATAACAAAGAAGTTAGTATAAGTATCGAAGTTAGCGAGAAAGTTTGCATTAATTAATACAAGACCGAATTAACAACTGTTGGACCCCCGATCACGGGCAAAATATAACTTTACTAATTTCTATTTTGCTTTTTAGGGTTCCGTACCTACTCAAAAGGTAAAACGGGACTGTATTACTAAAACTCCGCTGTCCGTCCGTCCGTGATAGTTAGACAGTTGAAATTTTTACAAATGATGTATGTCTGTTGCCGCTATAACAACAAATATTAAAAAACAAAATAAAATAAATATTTAAGGGGGCTTCCATACAACAGACATGATTTTGTTTGCCGTTTTTATAGATAATGGTACAGAACCCTTCGTGCGCGAGTCCGACTTGCACTTGGCCAGTTTTTTTAATACTCCATCTCTGCATGAATTAAGCGTAAGGTTAAATGAAGTATAAACTTTGATACTTTGAATTTTATCAAGAACTTATTTCAATCTAAACTATTATAAAACTGTAACAGAAGTGTGTCTGTACATTGAAGATATTTACAAAAAAAAAATTACGACATGGTTTTTACCTGTCCCTGATTCCAAATCACCAATTTTTGGATTTTTTGCATTTTTGTCTGTCTGTTTGTTTGTTTGTTTATATGTTTGTTTGTTTGTTTGTTTGGGTGTTTGTTTGTTCGAGTATCACGCAAAAACTACTGAACCGATTTTGATGAAACTTTTTTTGTTTGATAGCTTATCATCTGACTTAAAATCTGGTATATATAATTTATGCGGACGAAGTCGCGGGAAAAAGCTCGTAATTTAATAAAAAGAAATTATAGTTAGGATCGGATTTCTAAAACGAGGTGCCATCATTTCATCATATTTCATAATACTAAGTACTTGTTTGAAACAAAAAATAACTAATTCCTGAACTTTTCTGAAGGTCGGTCTGTCATTTTAGGTAATAGGTAATTCCAAGCCTGATTTGATGAGAAACTTAATTTTTTAATTACGTTCCTCGAGCACTAACTATCTTAATATGATATTATTATTACGAATATGTTAATGGGTATAATACAATGCATAAACAAGGTGCATATAGTATCTAGATCAGCATAATACGCAACAACAATGTAATTCCTACGCCAAAGGGGACTTGTAGAATGCTAATATTGTGACCTACTTCTGTTAAATGTGTCGTTTAGCTTCGCGTTTTAAAATCAATAAGTAGGTATTACAGTATGTAATATACAATAATCAAGTTTCAAAGTCTTCCTACTAAAATTTTAGTTTTAGTAGTTTATCTAAATTCAATGTATGTCTGAATTGTGTTTTACGTGGTACTCTGTGATAATGAAAAATGTTAAAACCAGCCAAGTGAGAATCGGATCTTATCTTTTAAAATACAATAACTACGGATCATGGCCTAGTCCAAGATGCAGATGATGAAGAAGGTGGTTGCAGAGGGTCAAATTTTTTACAAAACTTTGACGGACAATACGCTTACCTAATATTTTATATATGGAAAAATTGTTTAGAAAATCTAGATGTCGCATCACAAATAACATTTGCAATTTATAATATAATTACGAAGATATAAAGCTTTGAAATTTTTCATACAAAATTTTTAAAGCTTTATATCTTCGTAAAAATATTATTTGTGATGCGACATCTTGATTTTCTAAACTATTTTTCCATATATAAAATAATTCTTGAATTTATGCCGTCTACGCGTATTGTGCGTCAAAGTTTTGTAAGGACTGAAACCACCGTAACCGTTTTTAGGGTTCCGTACCCAAAGAGTGAAAACGGGACCCTATTACTAAGCCTACGTTATCCGTTCGTCCGTCCGTCCGTCCGTCTGTCCGTCTGTCCGTCTGTCCGTCTGTCCGTCCGTCCGTCCGTCTATCCTACCTATTTTGGGTCGTAACTTTTGAACCGTAATAGCTAGATAGTTGAAATTTCATCTCAGATTATGCGTTATTACGGCGGATTTGTTAACAAATAATAAAAATGACAAAAAGGTAAACGTTAAGGGGGGTTCTCAACAAGAAACTAGTTTTTATTAACGTTTTTTCTTCACGCTCTATCGTAAAAACGGTAATACATACAAGCGTCAAACTTTGTGTGATTATAGAGAAAACTCTACAGAATAACAACAAATACTAAAAACCGGCCAAGTGTGAGTCGGTCTCGCGCTAAAGGTTCCGGACAAAAAGTTTTTTCTAAGTTAATAATGTTGTGTTCTGTGGTGGTGTGGTACGGAACCCTTGGTGCGCGAGTAGCCCAACTCGCACTTGACCGGTTTTATTTTACAGTAATAAAGGTTATAATGTAAGTCAATTTAACCTCACAAACTAACATAAATCCTTAATTCAATTCCAAACTCCTTATAAATTCCAACAATAACGACTCAATCATAACTCTAAACAACTTTAACTTAAGGCCTTAGTTATGACTCAATTAAACAAACAAAACCTTTAAACAACATTACAGTTATATTATACAACCCACCGATCGAACAAACTTCAACCAAAAACACACCTAATGTTATTAAAGACAAGGCTCCTAATCTGTTGTGAAGGCTTGTCAAGTAGTCATAAAGGTTAGAGCAAACTTATTTCAAGATCCCTCTGCAAATTTTCTACACAATTTGTTCAAATTCAAACTAAACTCAAAATTTTTTATTCAAAATAATATCACAATTCAATTCAATTCAATTATACTTTATTGCACACCAAAACAGAATATACATTTGAATAAAAATAAAGAAGAACACAATCAACACAATCATCACAATTATAAGAATAATTCTTTCTACGTCATTTTTCTTTGACTCTACCACCGCATTAGAAATTGATCCCTTGTAGAGAAGATGCGGCAGAAACTCTACAAACACACATCTTTTATACAAAACAAAATATTAAAAGTATACTATATTGAATTACATTAATAGCGTAACATTGTTTATTCGATGATACATATTCCAATTTCAATTCCAGAATTTTTTTGTACTTGGCTATAATTATTATGGGCTGTGTTCGGAGTGGCTTATTAATAATTAAAAAAAAAATTAAAAGAAAAAACAAGAATGTCACATTTTTATCACTGTAGATTTTCAATTTATCGGATCATTACCGGATTTGTTTTTTGTGTTTTGTTATTTTCTTAAAAACCGCCAAAAGTTACCAGCTTTGTAGGTTTTAATGATAATACAGACTACAAGTATAAATCAAAATAATCCGTAATGTTTCGATTAATGGAAAACCAACAATGACTATAATGTGACATTCTTGTTTTTAGGAAATGTGGTTTAATTGTTTAGATATAAAAATACGATTGAGGGCAACACTATGATGGGCTCGGTACCCTCTTAAAGTACGATATTTCCACAGGTATTACCTATGTATAAACAAATTATGTAGAAATCTTGCAATGGGATCTTAGTATAACTGTACGGCAGGAAACCGTAACAGACACCAGGTGGAGCGAGCGATGAATATTTTATGCTCAAGAATGCAGCGGTTCATTTACGATTATCGATCGACCGTTTGCTTGTGTAAGTGTGTTCTTGTCCTAATTTGTGTCGCTTGAATCAACGGGGTTTATTATCAGAGGCCTTTATAAGTCGATGAAACAGGCTATATTTGTGCGAAGTGGTTGTGGGAACTGTCAAGTCGATCGCAGCGCACGCTGAGGCAGAAATTTGTACTACAGACGGCAAAGCTGTGTCAGATTTGCTTGAATCTATGAAAATCCGCACACTCATTCAATACTCAAATATCCAAACCAGCAAATACTAACACTTACAATTTTTTAGGGATATTTTTATTGCCATCTAGGTGTTCACAAAAAAAAGATTTTCACAATTCAAGCCCCAAAGGTATGAAAACGGTGTTAAAAGTTTGTATGAGAATTTTTTAACAAAGATTGGGAATCCCAGCTAGTTAGGTATTTTAACATTATTAATATCGTCAATATTGCTCATTTATTAGGTTTATACTACTTTATCGTAACATTTTATGTACAAATAATCCACGAGGCCGTATTGCACTAGGTGGCGCTAGTGTCGTGCACACAGTCAGCGACATTTTGCTCAGAAACAGAGATTTGAAACATTTTACTTTCACTTTATTCTTTGAACAGCTTTAGTAAAGCCAGAGATTAGGTATATCTTTCTGTTAAATAAATTGTCAGTCACTTCATATAAATCTACACTAATATTATAAAGAGGAAAGATTTGTACCTATTTTTGTATGTTTGTATGTTTGTAATGAATAGGCTCAAAAAGTACTGGGCCGATTTAAAAAATTCTTTCACCACTAGAAAGCTGCATTCACCCTGAGTAACATAGGCTATATTTATTGCTAGAAAAGATTAGACGTCCACCCGTGCGAAGCCGGGACGGGCCGCTACTTGTATATAATTTTATAAATGTCCGTTCGGGGAAAAGACCGATCGGAGAAATGGACGAAACCGGGAAGTGGACGTTCGGGTCCATAGTGGACGTTCTGGGAAAAGGTCGTAACTGACCTGATCAAATTTTATGACTATCGCTATCTCATACGGGGTTACAAAAAATCATCTATGCTTAAGTTTCCTGTATTGTGTTTGAACAGTAATCCTACGAGTATTGAATGGTTGAATCATTTGCTTTGTAATTATAAAATTGCTTGTTGACACTTAATTTGTTAAATCAACTTAATATTATCAACTTAGAATCGTAAATGCAATCAGGAGTGCGATTTTTGAATCTCATTCGCTGAGTTCAGCAGTTGAAAATGTCAGTGCTGATTTGACTTTCAAAAATCATACCTCAGAGGTGCGACTTTTGAAAGTCAAATCAGCAGTAGAAAGATGCATATCTCCACAGTAATTTTGACATTTTCAACTCAGCGAATGAGATTCAAAAATCGCACTCCAGGCATGCTTTTCAAACTCATTACCCTACCATTTCAAAGCTGTTGGTAAAAACTGGGTTACTAATGAAGCTTCGTTATTTCACTGTAAGTACATCTTTAAAATAGTATTTTATGTGATATGGTATGTAATTACTAGTGGTCAATAAGAAAGGAAGTGGTATATGCTTAGGAGTAATTATGTAATTAAATCGAATTGTCTTTTTTTCATAATTGTTGGATAATTTATTGTCCTTAAAATTAGAAGCACTTACTCGTAGTGTAATTGCATAATTGGAAAATTTTCGGAAATAAAATGTAAATACAGGGTGCTAGGGTAAACAGTTGCATTACATTAAGCGGTGATTGTACCTATGATATTGAACAACTTTCCGTAAGAAACCTATAGGAGATTCGTAATTTTTTTCGACTTTTCATACAAAAGTTCGATCAGCTGATTGCATTTAGTATGGGAAGACCAACATTTTTTTACGAATTTCCTATTGGTGTCTTTGGGAAAGTATCATGGGTACAATCATCTCATAAAGTAATGCAACTGTTCACCTTAACACCCTGTAGTAGAGGAAACATAGGAGACGTATAATGCTTGTTTCCAATTTTAGGTTCCGTACCCAATGGGTGACAACGGGACCCTATTCATAAGCCTAAGCTGTCCGTCCGTCTGTCTGTCTATCTGTCTGTCCTACCTATTTAGGGTTGTAATTTTTAAACCGTAACAGCTGTCCCATTCTTTGAGGCTATATTGTCACACTTCCTTACTAAATCGCTCTAAATAATAATAAATAAAATGTATTTATTAAAAATTTCAAATAACCGTGATTCATTTTGTTAGTAAAACACTTATGTAAACTATAGTAGTAGGTACTTAATATTCAAATTACAATTGTTCAATGTCACATAAATTTACACAATACAATTAAATTACATTCATTTCAATTATATTCAATTCAATTACAATTACAATTCAATATGTCAGTCAAGCGATCATTAGTTGCGCGACAAGTGCATCCTACAACAATGACCCAAGTACGGCCCGTCCAGTCTGTCGGCAATCATCATCAGGATGCTGTTGGTGCTGTCCCGCACCCTGCGGATTAAGGAGCCACATCTTTTGCGAATCGTGGTATAAAAACAATCCGTGCGCGCCTCCGCGAACATAGTGGATGCGCTACAAAAGCGGGGCAGCCTCATCAGCACCCTGAATGCATTCTTACATTGAACGCGAAGACAGCTGTACTGTTTTTGAGTATAATTTACCCACAAGCTGCACGTATAGAAGGATGTGCAGTAGGCTCTGAATAATATGAGTTATCGCTATCTCTTTAACCCTTTAAGGGGCGACCGTCCGGTTTTGAGTAACTTTGTAACCATTTTATACATTAACTATGGCACTTTTTAAGCAGATAACAAAACTGAACAATCTACAGGATATGAGAAGTGATGTGGTTTTTCTCGAAATCTATTTTAATTAATAAAACTGAAGAAAAACGAATCCAAAGTCACCCCTTTTTTTCAGTTGTAACCGTTTTACTCTTACATTGTTGATCAGAAGAATATGAAAATTTACAATATTCTTCACAATACAATATAGAATGATGTAGTTATCTTATTTTTTTTTAAATTCATCGAAAATCATACAGGTTTTCAACGAAAACGGACAATTCTGGCCGGAGCCACGCAATTGAAGCGGGATGGCTAATTGCAAAAGTTTGCTTGTAAGAAAGAGAGCCTTGCACTAGGGAGGGAGAGCCCTAATACGTGAATTGGGGTCAACTAAAATCAAAGCAATGCTCAAAATAACAACTTTCACCAACTCCTTGTACAACTAATAAACAAATTAAATATTAATCGAATTATAACTTTGATACGTTACATGGGTTTTCATGAGATTACGTTGTTTGACCGACCAGCTTACTGTGACCTTTCAGTTAGACCACAAAAGGGGTTTTTAGTCGTGTTATGTGGGTCAGGGTATTGTGGCGTCGAAGTCAGCCGCTCCACAAACAATTAGCGGAAGTTAAACATGGATTCGACCCAAACTCGAACTATGGGCGATTCCTCATTTGAGCTCTAATGGATTATAGATGGTAGATTAAGTAGTTGCGTTGTTTGTTTTGGCGTAAATCTGTTTTGTAAATATTTTTACCTTTCCAAAAATATAAAGTATGAACGTAAACCAATAACGTTTCTACAGTATCGACAATAGTACAATATTAAAACTATGATAGTTGGTAACATTATAAATTTAAAATTGACTTCTAATTGAATTTGAAAAAAATCTGCTGTTCCATACAAAACCGCAAACTTACTCGTTCCAAATGAACGGTTTTTTTTCGTGATTTCGATTTTAAGGCCCATAGAGAAAGTTGTTCAATTTGTATGAAATATCTGAAAAGCATATTTGGTTTGAATATGGTTTAAGTCAACTAATTAAATTCTAAATTTAATAAAGAATTATTGGCAAAACAATAAAATGTATAATGTAAATGTATGTAAAGTAAGCAGGTTCGAATTTTTTAAGAGTAACATTAGTACAAATAACATAGTGTGGTTAATTATTACAGATATTGACCCACTAAGGTCATTCCCACCGGTATAGCTCCTGTAAACCTGAATCAACAGCGACCAATGAATGACAACAAACAATAAAGCCCAGCGAGCTCGGAGGGGAACCCCGATGAGGTTCTATACCCATGTCATTGCTGTTAACATTAAAGGACATTGGGCAAAAATGTATGGCTCCTGGTTCATGAGCCCCCAGCTATGGCACATGTAGGAACAGTTTGAAGATACCTTAAGGTACATGGTGTACAAAGGGCATCAACATATTTTCGAGAAAAAAAAAGATAAGTAAAGTATGTTTTATTTTTAAAGAAATATTTTGACATTGTGGCCCGAAAAGTGTAATTTCTTTCGAGGTGATCATACACTTGGCTAAAACAACTGAAAGTTATTATTGTGCGTGCAAACAGTAAGAAAGCTCACGTGTACTATAATGGCAATTTCAGGATGGAATAACAATTTTCTCGTTTTGAGTTTACGAGATTCTAAAGGCTAAAGATTCTTTTACCTTAACAATAATAAAAACCATTAATACTATCAATTGGAAACAAGGACTTCAAGCAGCAGATAAAAATAACGGTGAAATGCTAACATTAGTATTAAAAGCTGCTAAACAAAACCCCCTGTATCTTTTTTTCTCTCGAATAGATATTGGTGCCTCATATAAAAAATTAATCTATATTAAACCGTAGTAGTTCAAACGTAGTATTTCACTTATGGGGAGCTCTTGGACCACTCCAGCCCACTGTCCTTTATGAAAACATTAAGTTCCACTTACGGACAATAAAACTGAAGTTACGATATAAACTTCATGCCTCAACCGCTGCCAAAATACTAAACACCACGTCAAACGTAATCACCACTAACAAAGCTGAAAACTTCGACTGAATCCCATAAAAGCAATTGTAGCAACAATCAAAAGGCAAACGGAACGATATAATTAGTTGCAGACATTAAAATGAGGCACAATAATCAAGTCCGAGCTTCGTTTCGGATCGTGGCACCGTTACAGTCACGCCACACCGCCATTCGCGTTTCCATTGTCTTACGAGACTTTTCCTGATATCGTGCCGTGCCCTTTTATACATATTCGTGATAGGAGGTCTTTCAAATCAAATCAAATCAAATCATTTATTTCAGAACATAAATTCCATAGCAATGTCACAAATTAAATTTCATTGTTAGTATTGCTTACTTATACTTACTAGGTTAGTATATCAGACTTCAAGTTCAACATTACACGATAAAAAATGTGATATTGATAGACAGCTCCCTATATTATCACTACTAGGGACTAGTTGGGACATCTCTCACAAGCTTGTTATACCTAATTGTGACATGGAGTCAACTTTAACTATGGGAGTAAACCGATCGTAGCAAAAAAAAAAATCTGCTGTTGCATACATTTAAGTCGAGTTTTCATTGCAGTTTAGTATGGAACAGCTGATTATTATGTTGCTTCAATCGGTTTGCTGAGTAAAAGTTGTTCATTTTTATCGGTAGACTCTTAGTTTAAAAGGATGCCAATGTTATCAATTTCACCCTGTATACAGCACGCTTTAAAAAGATGGTCATGTATACAGTACGAGAAAAGGTGCTATGCAGGTGGCTTGAAAGTTTAAATTCTACTACGGTATCAGTCGTTAATAATGATACAAATATCTGACCATTCCATATTAAACAACATTTTAATGTAGGCTGTGAACTGTGATATTCTCTGGAATTTAGAACTAAGGGTCAATTATAGGAGCAACGACATTGTATTGTGGCGGGGCGCGAAATGCGGCATGACTTACCACAAAATATAGATAAACTTCACCTAAACTGAATAAGATGTATTTTTATTTGAGATAGACAGCTAAATCAGCGACGCAAAATGTTGAACAGACACTACTTGTCGCGTAGCTGCTCGCTGATTCAATTCAC
The DNA here is from genome assembly GCA_922987775.1 of Agonopterix subpropinquella. Taxonomy (NCBI): domain Eukaryota; kingdom Metazoa; phylum Arthropoda; class Insecta; order Lepidoptera; family Depressariidae; genus Agonopterix; species Agonopterix subpropinquella. The sequence continues at coordinate 4,889,777 of OV277708.1, read as the reverse complement.
ATTAAAGAAGCAGCATAGCCACTCCAAGCCGAATTATCAACCTTTACGAGAACTCTAAATAAAATTAAAGTTACATTGTAAAATGTATACTTAGTGACAACATAAATAATTTATTTGCGTTAATTTATAATTATGAAAAGGCAGACAATGGAAACGAGCAGAGATCCACCGTGACAGCCGCCACCCGTCACCGCTTGCGCCTCGCATTCAGACCTCGCCGTGAAAATAATTGCTACAACTGAATTAACGTTTCCTTCCCCGTTATTTGGCAAATTAAAAGAGTAGAAGTGGAACTGCTTATTGTACCGGAGTAAAGGTGTTTTGATATTAGTGAAATTGAGTTTTGAAATAACAAAGCTAGTCTTACGTCACCCCATTAGTCGGGGAAATTTACGGATTTTTTAATGGATTAGGTTGCATTAACTGCACTTTAGGTGACAATTTGAAATATTAGTAGAAGATATATATACCTAAAAAACATAAATTCTTAATAATCCTCGATTTTTTATTGTATATTATGGAATAATTAATATATTTATAAAACATTAAATTGAGGTATGAACAAAAATTAGATACCTGGTGATTTTGTACAGGACGGCTTCGTTCAATACGTTTTATTTCTAACAATAATAATCCCTGGTTAGTATCGAAAAATTTAAGAAGATATTTAATATTTTGTAAGTATTCATAAATTATAACTTCAAAACTAAATTATTTTCTGTTTGTTTGTACACATTCAATTTTCCTTGTGATAATTAACTGTCTCTTTTGCTGGTACGCTAGTTAATAATAAATGTTGAATACAAAAAAATAAATTTTCATAAAATCATTTTAAAAACATTTAGGTTTTAGCCTGTTTTATTGGCATTACTTTATAACAACCAGAAATTTCATTAATTTTAATAGTAGTATAAAATTTTCTATAAAATACTTTTTATTTGAATAAGCTATCATTCTTAGTTTCCGAGATATTAAGGTTTATGTTGTTGGTGACTCGTGGTGACCCGTTTTCATTGTTGTCGATTGTACCTATAATTATTTATTGAAGAGAAAGACAGTAAGTATTATCGTCAATAGTATTATTATGTTAAGTATTTGGGATGAAGATGTAAGGGATATTTATGCAAGCAGTGCAGTTTCCTTTGCCGGGGTCACCAGTTTAACGCATGTTGGTAGGGCGTTATAATGCCGACAGGATCGGGAGCCTCGGAGAGATGGTGAATAATACGCCAGCAATGTAGTTATAGAATGGAACATCTTTATTAGGGGTAGTACAGTTTATATAGTGCTCGCTACGTGCTATAATTACGTGACATAAGCTACATGAGACACGTAGGAGACGTGACTATAGGAAACTGCACTGCTTGCATAAATATCCCTTACAAGTATTATCGTCAATAGTATTATTATGTTTATATGCTTATAATTTCTATTCTGATAATTTTCGCTTGCTCTTGGTGTAGTGATCCTTCTTCAGCTATTATTAAACTCTACAATCTCACCTGTATAAACCTATCCAAAGATCTCAAAACGTATTTTTCAATTACCACTCCCACCGTTACCGTCCCAATCTCAAACCTGAACACCCATTTGGAACCTTCTCACGTATCATCGAGAGATCCCCTTTCATTTCCTTCGCAGCTGGTAATGAAAGTGCTGGTTTGGAGTGGATGAAGTGGGATTAAACAATTAGTATAAGAGCTTAGTTGTAATTGATGTTAGATTGTTTTAGGAGTGTTTGGACATAAGAATAGATTACTATCATTAACTATTCTTTGGGTAAAAGTGTTTAGTGGTTGTTATATGGGGACAGATCATACAGGGTGTAACAAAACACCCTAGTAATACTTAAAGGGCACAACATTGACTATGGAGAAAACAACGATATCTCGAGAAAAAAAATCAGCTGTCCCATACAAAACTGCAGTATCGTACCGACTCGACTAAAATGTATGGGACAGCTGATTTTTTTTTCGCTATTTCGATGTTGGTGCCGTAGAGAAAGTTGTTCAGTTTAACGGTCTAATCATCCCCTTAAAAAAGTGTCAGCATATTAAGAAGGACCCTATGTAATCCACAACTCTTTTCGTCATGCATATGCCACACTAAAAATATAAACTGCCCGTAATGACCCTAAGTGTGTCACTATAAGGAACATTAATGATAGTTTAATAATTACCAACCTATTTGTATTACGAGTATGTAAGCGTATTTAAACGTCTTTCATGTTTTGTTGCCTACTAATACTACCGGCCTTTTCTGAAGCAAGTTTTAAAATCACTAAACATTTCATCCACCCAAAAACCCCATTAATTATAGCGTACAATGGATAGGTGGTAGTTGCACCGAAGTTTTAGCAAAAGAGATTATTACGTATAAGCTTTATGTATGTGTGTAAATATACACTGATTAAAAGAATTTTGAAGTCACTGGTGCCCGAAATATGCATAGAAATTTCCGAAAATTATTTTTTTAGAGCATGCACCAGGAAAGCAATAAAATCATTTTCTTTTTAAACCTGTTTTGTCCCACTGCTGGGCAAAGGTCTCCCCCAAACCCTTCCACATCTCTAAGGGAGAAGGCAGCAAAACTGAAGTGGAACTGGGCTGGGCATGTTTGCAGAATGCACACTGAGCGGTGGGCTTCAATCGTCACGCAATGGGTGCCTCACGACGGGAGCCGAGGTCGAGGCAGACCCCGTAAAAGATAGCGAGACGAGCTGGATGCCTACTGCAATGCGTGGTGGGACGTAGCACCGAACAAAGAGATATGGAATAAAATCATTAACTACAGTAATTTTCCCGATCAATCCAACATTTCCCCAGAGTCACATCAAACTAAATAAACTCCATAAATATGAAAATGCATGTCACCATCCATAAACCAAATCGCGTAACACAAACAAAGTCAGAAGCGAGAGCCAGGAAAAATATAATCACAATAAAATACGTGTTTACTCCGAGAATACAAATGATCAGTTTAAACAAGACTTTTACAGTCGTCTCTCGTTTTCTCCGGCTTAAAGCGTGTTTCATTTCCTCACCGTCGGCAAATAAAGGGTGCTTCATGGTGAATTCGCGGGTTTATAATGAGCTGGATATGACTTTTCATAGTCATCGCCGAGCATATAGGCATTGTAATACTATGTTTGTAAGGACCAATCAGGATGCACCACGTTCGCGTAACTAGAGTCCCGTGCCGCTATTTGCTAATAGTTCTCATGCGCTTATAGCCGGCGGCGTAGCGTCAGTCTGCTATTCAATTTAGAACCAGATAGAGAAAGATTTAGTTGCACCCGATCTCGCATCCTATGACTACCGCGCATGATTGCTAAATGACTTCAATAGGATTCGGCCCCGTCGGCCATCGGTGAGAGCCGAAAAGTTCTCGTGTGGCGACCGCGTACCGGAAAGCGCAGCGTGGGTAGGCCCCGCACACGGTGGACCGACGACCTGGTGAAGGCGGCGGGAACCCGTTGGATGAGGGCAGCGCAGGACCGGTCGTTATGGCGATCCTTGGAGGAGGCTTATGTCTAGCAGTGGACGTCCATTGGCTGTGATGATGATGAAATGACTTTGGGTTTTGACAGGGACTCTGGTCTGGTCTGCCTAAGCGAAGATTGACAAGCGGTCAAATTTTCCTGGTCGTACTGTATTAACGTCCATAGGTATTATATTTTTATTTTAACACCAATAAAAGAAGTCGGAAAAGTGGGCATCTACCTACAGGCATTCAGTCTTGAAACCATGTCTTCAACATTTTAGAGCTTTCAATTGAAGAGTGCCCCCTGCTCACCAGATAATATTTCTGAACCCCAACGGATGTGCCACTGGACTCTTATTTGCACACTTATGGAAGCAAATAGGACAATACAATCTTTAGGGAAAGTTGTTCTGTTCATACTTACAAAAATTAGCGGAGGCGTGGCACTCTAGATGTTAGCGGGGGGTGACAACCTAACTGGTGTGGCGGGGAAGGGAAGCGCGAACCGCTCAAAGGTTGGCGACAGATCAAGCTAACCATAGTTGAACTCTATGTTCATGGACACAGAGTTCAACTAAGAATTGATCTCTCACCGTGTGAACTAACTCGCCTCCCCCCAACTTCTATGTCCCGTGGGACAATCGCGCTCAAACTTGTCAAACTATACATTGAATAATCTGTCTGTAATTAATTGTGTGTACTAAAACTAAATATCACTTCCAGTGCTTGTGCACTGGACATCCAGGTATCTCTACTGAAGCACACACAATGGATATTATTGTCTGCCTTCTGTGTGAACTAGGATTTATGGGCTGTATTTAACACTCTTTATTGCCCCTTGATACTCCTCTACTCCCCTCATAGAAACTTCGATTCTACAGTAATTGAACAATTTTATGTTTTATGCTGTTTAATCGAAATGCTCTATAAAACTTTTGTCGTTATTGTAGTTTTCTTCTAAGATTAATGTTAGTGCTATTTGCTGTAGTTTGCTAGAATTCAGTACACCTATAAAATGCTTTTTAGACTTGAGTAAGACTTTATTGAGCTAGATCTAGGATACAGGGTGTAAGTGACAACCTAGCAAATACTGAAACGGTGAATTCAGACCATTGAACTGAACAACTGTCACTATGGAGCCTACGACAGGAAACGCAAAAAAAAATCTGAAAACTGCTTTATCTACCCGACTAAAATGTATGGGACAGCAGATTTTTTTTTCGCGTTTCCTGGGGTAGTGTCTATAGTGAAAGTTGTTCAGTTTAATGGCTAAGTTCACCATTTCAGTATTTGCTAGGCTGTCACTTACCCCCTATATAACCTTAGCTCTCTACAAGTTATACTGTTTGGTTCAAATCTTCCATGTACCTATATTATGAACCAGTTCCCACAATCATTCCTGCATTGCAATCATCCTACGGATTCCCGCTGCCTTCACCAGGTCATCGGTCTACCTTGTGAGGGCCTATATGCACGCTGCGCTTTTCGGTAAGTACGCGGCCGCCACTCGAGAACTCTTCGGCCCCATCGGCTATTGGTTCTGCGAGCAGTAATCTCCACCCATTGCTACGTTGATTTAGCAATTCTTTGAGCTATGTCGGTTATTGTGGTTCTTCTGCAAATCTCTTCACTTCTTATTTGATCTCGCAGGGAAACTCCGAGCATAGCCCTCTCTATGTATTATTAGCCCAGTCATTTTACGGTTTGAGCCGGGACTAATTAATTTTTTTTTTTTTTCGGTGTTGTATTTAAGAACCAATATGAGCTTAAAATGTACCAAAATAAAAATAAAAACGTCTGCAACAGCCCCAAATTTTAAATTTTGCATTTATCTCGTTCTCAAAAACCAGATGTATTTTTTTTGGCACGCTTTTAAGGCTTTACCGTTATTCATACTTCAAACTTGGTGTTAATATTTTTGTCTACTTACAAAATACATTAGTATTTTCTAATGAATACTTCATTTTTTAATTTCAATGCCTATTTTCTTGCTCAAAAATAATTTATAGTGTTAAATCTAATTAAATTGAGGGTATTTTTAATAATTATTAATTTGTTAAAAGACTTCTGGGAGATACAATTTTGATTTCTATGTTACGTAGCGATTATTTTTTTAAATATATTATGTTTTCAGATCGTCTTTTTGTCACAAAATGGTGCCGGTTAAAGTTTAAAATTCCCATTAATAATTACTCCCCACCCCTCCTAACAAAACTCCGTAAAATGACTGGGCTAACAATTATAACAAAAAAATACCTACGATATTAGCCTATGTATGGGTGTGATAGGGCGACCTATAAATCGAACGTCTCTATAGTATAATTAGACGTCAGGGAAAGGGTGATTAAAACTAGATAACTCGTTACCGGACTGAGCCAGGGTAACAATTATGGACGTTGCCTCTAAGAGGGTTAATGGGAATGTCAATCCCCGACATTCGGAATTGCCAGGTTCACATTTCAAAATTGTTACTCTGCAGAAGACCTTTGATAGAGCTTTTATGTTTATGTACTGTAAGCATCGAAATGGCTTGATTGTTAGGACAAACTCTATGTCGATACAGAGAATGGGCTCAGAACGTAAAATTGTCTGGCATTTGTTTTTTATTACAGCTACAAATATATTATTTTATTATTTTATTTTATTGTACTCATTATAAACTGAAAGAAATTGTAAAAACTGAACTATTTACACTATGCTCTAGGTAAGCTTCATAATTTTTTGTACCAGGTATTTCATACAAAATCAAAAAATTACTTCTAAAAAGACTAAATCTGACTATTTAGAAAACATTTTATCGAAGTAATAATAATTATTAAGTGTTCTTTTATTAAAACTTTATACCCATCATTATACCTACTTACAATTTTTATTTATTTAAGAAGAAAGTCTGAGGTGTTCCACTAATTGATTTAGAAAAAAAAGATTTATAAATTGTTTTCATAGACATACAATTTATCTTCGAATTTATATACAGGAGTAAAATTTTATGCGTAATTTACATAACTTATTCACTATGAAGTCAACATTGAAATCATGAAAAAATCTGCTATTCTATTTGGGTCTAGTAACCATATTGACGTTTGTATGGAACAGCAGATTTTTTCTGATTTCAATGTTGGTCCCATAGTAAAAGATGTTCAGTTTGATGATCTAAAGCCCTCTAAATTAAAAAACGCATTCAAGATTCACCCTGTATCACTCAAAAACAAAAGTTGTGTCATTACCATTTTACAGAAAGGCCCTTTTGTAACAATTTGGATGAAATTGGATTCCAGCGTTTGTTTCCCTTAAGATTTTTTCCAACATTTTTCCTTTTAACCCTCCGTATAAATAATTACCGGTCACAAGCAAATTACCCGCCAAGGGGTAACGACCATTGTTTAACTTAGGTAATTATTACCCTCTGTCCAGTGTCTCTCGAAGTAAATATTTGGAATGCCCTGTTAGATTTTGTTGTTGGATTTCACTTTAAGTTTGGTTTGAATTTCTCTTCGGGCTCTATTTGAGATTAATTTGTAATTACATTTTAATAAAATTGTTAGCCCAAAGAATTGCTAAACTTAAATGGCAGTGGGCACATTGCTCGCAGAACCGATTGCTGATGGGGACGAAAAGTTCTCGAGTGCCGACCGCGTACCGGAAAGCGCATCGTCGAGTCGTATCAAGAACTCAAGCCAGAAGCGGAAAAGAGACAGGATTGGCAAGCAAAACACTCTAAGTACTGACAAGTATTATCGAGCGTACCTAACTCTCAAATAAGATGATCAATTGCTCACTTAAAAACAAAAGAAAATATTTTTTTTCCCCTTCTTTTTAAAGCTTAAACGCCATATTAAAAAAATATTTCAGCCTCCTCTGACATTCCCACAAAAAAAAAACAACGGGTTGCAGGAGTGCCAGCAGAAGCGAAAACTTGAACATTAACGTTGTGCATTTTTGATATTTTTGAATGGATAGAGAATAATTTCTCACGAATTGTTTTTTTTTTAACTATGGGTTTGCTCTTGACCTCAATCCAGTCCTCAGGACGAAGATGGGGTCATAGATGTAGCGAGTTTACCCAGAAGATACCTATTCACTCGTACTTTAAAGGAATTCAGGTTGTAAGTACTCGGAAATACTGACGCAGGTAAAGCATTCCACTCCTTGGCTGTGCGCATTATAAAAGATTCAGAAAGGCACTTGGTGCGGATATGCGGGAATGTCAACCAAGAAGGGGTGATATCCCGTGGTGCGTCTGGAAGTCCGATAGTAGAAAATGCTTTAATTATCAGTATAAAAGTACTGTCATTTATGTGGTAAAATACCATTTTTATTTATTGCGCTATCGTACACAAACATGATAATTTATGCCGCTTAAACGAAACAGCAGGAACAGGCATACATTTTCGCCACGCAGTAGAAAGAGAGGGGGCTATGTCTGAGCAATTTTCGATCAGGTCACGTGACGTCACGATCCTGATGCGAGTTTCAAAAAGTGCACAACGTCGCTAAAGAAGTTTTCACTTCAATAATTAAGAAAAACTGAAGGACACCTGATACGTTCAAATCCATCAAGACTATGCTGCAAGGCATGCCAAACAATTAAACATACAAATATTATGCTTACAATACATACATACACAGGAAAAACATAACCTTCCTTCTGGCACAGTCGGTTAAAAAGGTCTTTGAACGGTTCTTTGGTCTAGATTCGCAAAAAATTGCAAACAGTTACTTTAATATTTAGGCCGGTACTGTTTACACAATCCTAGCCAAAATTGGTCCCAAGCCCAGTTGGCGACCTTTCATTGTTTAAGTTGGGATAATTACTTGGAAGGACTTTACTTGTGTCAGATTTTAACATTAGGCGCGTAGTTTTGCCGTGTAATTAAAAGTTGGGGAGGAAATAAAATGTCGCAGTTTCAGGTTATTGTTTATTTTATGCCGTTTTGGGTCGGCCGTATTTGCGTTGGGTCCAAATTTAATGTTTTATGTGGACTTAAGTTTTCGTTTAAATTTAATTGAGTTTCTATGTATTGTGTGATATTGTGTAGGTGTTTCTGTTCAAAACTCATATTGCTTGTAATTTGTTTACGGTTTGAACTTATTAGTGCAGTAGAAAGCGAGAAAGCGACAAAACGAGAAAGACTCCATGCGCTTTCAATTTGGTATACGTAAAATAACAAAGACTCTCTTCTCTATCATTCTTGCTTTCTCGCGGGCAGCATGCTAGTCCTTAACGAAGTATCTATCTAGTTAGACAGGTTTTAGCACCAGATGAGATACTATATCTCGTTGTTAGAAATCTACTGCAGTTCTTGGCTGCATTAGGCGGTGTCCTATTGCCATCGCACGCGCGATGGTGCGATGCGATGTGATCGTACTGATGGGTAATTCTCCGAAATTTTTCAAATTTTCAAGTTTTTCTATGGAAAAATTTCAACTATTTGTAAAATTTCGGAGAATTACCCATCAGTACGATCACATCGCATCGCACCATCGCGCGTGCGATGGCAATAGGACACCGCCTTAGGGAACTATAAAAGGGGCGTTCACAAAAGACCGTCGAGATCGCAGTGGTACAGGCACATGTCTGTTAAGGCCCTTAACAAATTCTTCTTCTTATCGTGTGGGCAGAGCCCTGGTGTCAGAGTTTTTTCAGACCGCCTTACGGCCTCTGACGTGGTTTTTATGTAACGACTACTACCACCAGAGATAGTAGCCGGGACCAACGGCTTAACGTGCCATCCGAAGCACGGAATCATTTTTCTTTTCAGACAATCAGGTGATTCAGCCTGCAATGTCCTAATCAACTGAGGAAAAACGCACAAAGTGACATTATACTAGGTGTCCCCCGTGGAATTCGAACCCACGACCTCCGTGTCGAGAGCCCGATGCTCTTAACCATTGGACTGCGGAGGCAGAACAAATAATAATAACAAATAAATTATAAATCATATTTATGTTTATGCCGTTCTGACGAACGGAGGCTGGCTGGTAGACAAAAGTATAAGACCGAGAGACACAAGTGACATTAGAGTGATCCCGGGAGCTCACTAAACTTCATTCTCTCGTGTTATGTGTGGTCCCCGCTGTTGATCCTGGTTTACAGGAGTAACCTACATTGGTTGGAATATATTGGCCTCGATTCGGAGTGTACCACGACTTAACTAAACTATATTTATTTCTGTCACTTTCTAAAATAAGATTAAGAAAATAGACAGAAAACCAACAGCTGACTTTAGTGCTGTCAAAGTGACGTTAAATGCGCAAAATAAGATGCCATCATAATGTACGCCATCTTATTTAAAGCGTTTTTGGGCGTTTAACGTCACTTTGACAGCGCTAAAGTCAGCTTTTGGTTTTCTGTCTCTTTTCTTAATCTTATTTTAGAAAGTGACAGGAATAAATTTAGTTAAGTTAAGTCGTGTCACAGTCCGAATCGAGGCCATTGTGGGCCTATCTTTGTCCGTATAAAAAGATCTGTCTTGTATAATCATTAATTTACGATACTACGCTATATTTACGGTAGCATTCGATCGACGTACGGTTTGCTTTTGTTTGGTAATAGGGTAGGGAACAGTATTTTCACATGGAGCTATAAAGTATACAAACAGTGCATTAACATAATTATTAATGCTTTATTGTAAGTGTGATATTACCTCAATACTATTTGAATAAACAGTCGATAATAATACAGGGTACGTGTTTTGTATCGTATAAATTGGAACAGTTCTGTCTGCAGAAGCGCGTGTTTCGTTACAAATGGCACTTACGATATTAATAAAATCGGTAAAGGAGGAGCATGGGTTCTATCTTATGTTGCATGACAATAACTCGTGCTTCTTCTTCTTATCGTGTGGGCAGAGCCCTGGTGTCAGAGTTTTTTCAGACCGCCTTTCGGCCTCTGACGTGGTTTTTATGTAACGACTACTACCACCAGAGATAGTAGCCGGGACCAACGGCTTAACGTGCCATCCGAAGCACGGAATCATTTTTCTTTTCAGACAATCAGGTGATTCAGCCTGCAATGTCCTAACCAACTGGGGAAAAACGCACAAAATGACATATTACTAGGTGTCCCCCGTGGGGATCGAAACCACGACCTCCGTGTCGAAAGCTCAATGCTCTTAACCATTAGCCCCCGGAGGCAGAACAAATAATAATAATAAAGAAATAGGCTTTCAGAACGGAAGCAGGCCGGAAGACAAAAGCATAAGACCAAGAGGCACAGGATCCCGGGGGCTCACTGGACTTCATTGTCTAGTGTTATGTGTGGTCGCCGCTGTTGATCCTGGTTTACAGGAGTCATTGGTTTGAATAAGTTGTGGGCCTATTGCCATATAAAAGAGCTGTCTTGTACAATATTTAATATTACGATACGTTATGTTTACGGTAGCATTCGATCGACGTAGTACGGTTCGATTTGCTTTGTTTGGTAATTAAACAGTATTTTCACATGGAGCTATAAAGTATACAAACAGTGCATTAACATAATTATTAATGCTTTATTGTAAGTGTGATATTACCTCGATGCTATTTGAATAAACAGTCGATAATAATACAGGGTACGTGTTTTGTATCGTATAAATTGGAACAGTTCTGTCTGCAGAAGCGCGTCTTTCGTTACAAATGGCACTTACAATATTAATAAAATCGGTAAAGGAGGAGCATGGGTTCTATCTTATATTGCATGACAATAACTCAAGCTTCTTCTTATCGTGTGGGCAGAGCCCTGGTGTCAGAGTTTATTCAGACCGCCTTTCAGCCTCTGACGTGGTTTTTATGTAACGACTACTACCACCAGAGCTAGTAGTCGGGACCAACGGCTTAACGTGCCATCCGAAGCACGGAATCATTTTTCTTTTCAGACAATCAGGTGATTCAGCCTGCAATGTCCTAACCAACTGGGGAAAAACGCACAAAGTGACATATTACTAGGTGTCCCCCGTGGGAATCGAACCCACGACCTCCGTATCGAGAGCCAATGCTCTTAACCATTAGACCACGGAGGCAGTAATAACTCGTGCTGTAGTGTAAAAGCTACTACACACATGCCGGCGGCAATGCCACCGGGTTCATGCCGAGCGGCTATGCCGCCGGCACAAGCCGCACAAAACCGCCAAGCATCATTCCGGTTGTGACAGTCACATAGAACCGCACACCACTACCGCTCGAATGCCGGTCACGAACTGACGCCGAGAAGCCACGTAACCCGCCGGCACACCCCGGCGGCCATGCGGCTCTTTTGTGCGGCAAAGCCGGCGGCTTTGTATGCCGCCTTAAAAGGCTACTACACACATGCCGGCGGAAATGCCCGCCGGCCAAGCCGCCTATTACCCGGCGGCATACAAAGCCGCCGGCTTTGCCGCACAAAAGAGCCGCCGGCATGGCCGCCGGGGTGTGCCGGCGGGTTACGTGGCTTCTCGGCGTCAGTTCGTGACCGGCATTCGAGCGGTAGTGGTGTGCGGTTCTATGTGACTGTCACAACGGGAATGATGCTTGGCGGCTTTGTGCGGCTTGTGCCGGCGGCTTGTATTGCCGGCGGCATAGCCGCTCGGCATGAACCCGGCGGCATTGCCGCCGGCATGTGTGTAGTAGCCTTAAGATTAGCCAGTTGGCTAATATGGTCGTATCGAGGCTGACCGCCATAACCAAAATGCAAAAATTTTACTTTTCTGTTGTACTTTAATAAGACAGAATTTCAGGCTTCTTCAAAAGAAAAGATAGGTAAGTACATGGAAAGAAATATTGAGTAACCTAGTATACGTGAAAACTATCTGTTTAGCAGATGTTACTAGAAAACTTTGTTGTCATAAGTAGATTTTAGTGAAACCTATCAGAATTAGATTTATATAACTACACATTTTCCAGTAAAGGCTGCTAATTTATAGTAAAGTCTACTAAAATTAATAGTTGTCACATACATATACCTATACTACAACGATATTTTATTCCGTGTACATTTGAAAACCATTTTTCTAAAATATGAGACTAATATTTAATTTAGTTACATTGGCTGTAGTATATTATTTATCGAACACCTCATTTCTATGTCTATTAACCCTTAAATTAAACCACAGGAATTAAGGCAACTGTCACCTTGACCTGGTTATATTATGTTGCGGTCAAACCGAAATAGGTAAGTAGGTATACATACTATATGCATAGGGTGACTTCGAACATGCTACAAAATATTATTGAAACCACATGCTCTATACGTTATTTCAAACGTCATTTCCACCACCGTAACACTTCGAAATATAATTATAATTATGTATACAACTATACATGTAGGTACAAAATACTGTGTAGTTGTATACATAATTATAATTTTAAACTGAAACTGAACAACTTTTAAAATCCTGCAGTCATCGACTCCACAATATTTTTTTTCAAATTTTAGATATCATTCTTCGTTTCCAAAATATCGAGCTCCAAAATAAATAAATAAATGTTTTTTTTTTTCACTATTTCGGCTATAACTTTTTTCGTTGCTGACTTTCTCGAATAATTCTTTTTGCACCTTATAGCTCTGCTAATTACGCATCTTTTGAACCTTTTTTGAATATCGTATCTTCACAACTTTCTGAGATATAAGGGGTTCGCACTTTTTCGTGAAATCGCAGCCTGTACTGGAGCCAACGAAAAGACATTTCTAAGATGGTTTGAACGTTATAGAACGATATATTATGTATAACCCTATGTGCAATAAATCAATAATAATTATAATTATGTTAGTGCTAAACACATTCAAGCAAAACTTAGTGTTGTGAAACATCTGAATCAACAGCACCAATTCATACCAAAATCTAGAGACCAACTTGAGAGCGTATGTACAACTATTTCATAAAGTTTGAATACACTCGCAAACTGCGGGGTTGCCTTTAGGAATGCACCCTGTTTATGCAAACTTTACATTTCCGTTACTAAACTTCTTCCCTCAGTGAATGTAAGTCTTAACTCTTAGTAATAAAGATGTTTGTGTATGGAATTTTGGTTGTTTGATGGTAAAGTAAAGTTTGTGCAATGTATTGAGTGCTTATATTCAGTTGATTTCGGGCACTATTGCACAGTTTAATTGATATTAAGTTGTTATTATTAACTCCGGCGTTTCGGTTAATTAACGGGTCATCGTCTTATCGGTATTAGTAAATAGGACAAGTGGTTTATACGTTACGAGCTTTTACTCGCGACTTCGTCCGCATAAATTATATACCAGATTTTAAGTCAGATGATAAGCTATCAAACAAAGAAAGTTTCATCAAAATCGGTTCAGTAGTTTTTGCGTGATACTCGAACAAACAAACACCCAAACAAACAAACAAACAAACAAACAAACAAACATACAAACAAACAAACATACAAACAAACAAACAAACAGACAGACGAAAAATCCAAAAATTTGTGATTTGGAATCAGGGACAGGTAAAAACCATTTCGTATTTGTAAATATCTTCAATGTACTGACACATTTCTGTTACAGTTTTATAATAGTTTAGATAGTAACAAGGATAATTATAGGTAAACAAACGATTTATAACATAGAGAAAATAGTTCGATATACTTAGCCTGTAAGGGCTCTTACAGATGAGCGACACCTTGCGGTCGCCGTGGGTCGCAGAGGGTAGCGCTCATATACATTACGGTCGCCGTGGGTCGCGTGACCCTCTGCGACCACGAAGTGTCGCTCATCTGTAAGAGCACTAAGATCGCGCTAAAGGGCAAACACGAACTTTGATTTATAATGGTAAGTGTGCCTTTTAACTCTTCCACGTGGTCCCATATTAAGAACGTTGGTGTTTTTCGGGTTATCATTGATTGGAGTCCGAAATACCTGTGTGTGTTCCTACTGATTCTAGTGATGAGATAAGGATCTAAGACGTGGTCGCTCACTCAAGGCCTCATAAAAATGCTGAAAGTCACGGAGAGGGCTAAGCTCAGAGTTTCCCTGCGAGATCGAATCAGAAATCAAGAGATTCGCAGAAGAACCAGAGTAGCTGATTTAGCACAAATAATTTGCTAAATTAAAGTGGCAATGGGCGGGGCATATTGTTTGCAGAACTGATGGCCGAAGAGGCCGAAGAGTCCTAGAGTACCGGAAAGCGCAGCGTGGCTATTCCCCCACAAGGTGGACCGACTATCTGGTGTGGGCGGCGTGAAGGCGGCGGGAACTCGTTGTATGAGGGCAGTGCAGGCCTATGTCATTGTGTAAATAAAGTAAGTGATGAAGCTCAGCGGTCGCGGCGAGTCTATGCCCGCGCGGCGTGCGGGGTACGGCGGGGGACGGGCGTACCCTAACTCAATTCGCTGTTAGGGTACGCGCGCAGGCAGTGTGGGCCGGGACGCACTCCTCCCGGCCCCTGCACGCCCCACACGATTGGCCTGCCGCGACCGCTGAGCTTCACCACTATTAGTTGTTTACACTATGCCTATGTCCAGCAGCGGACGTATATCGGCTGATTATGATGATGGTGATGATTGATTGAGGTTCGCTACGTTATCTAGAAAGTCAAGATTGATCAAATACTATGCATCGATACTACGCTACATCAAATGTTTTTAAATCTATAACTTACAGAATCAAAAAGTTACAGCCTCGACAGGTTACAGCATCGCCACAGGTTACAGCATCTCCAGGGTTATAATATCGATAGGTTATTGTAATGAAACGTAAACGTCATTGCATCGAATGCTTATTTGTTACATCATCGCCACAGATTACAGCATCTCCAGGGTTATAATATCGATAGGTTATTGTAATGAAACGTAAACGTCATTGCATTGAATGCTTATTTGTTACAGCATCGCACAGGTTACAGCATCTCCAGGGTTATAATATCGATAGGTTATTGTAATGAAAGTAAACGTCATTGCATCGAATGCTTATTTGTTACAGCATCGCACAAGTTACAGCATCTCCAGGGTTATAATATCGATAGGTTATTGTAATGAAACGTAAACGTCATTGCATCGAATGCTTATTTGTTACAGCATCGCCACAGGTTACAGCATCTCCAGGGTTATAATCAGATTATTGTAATGAAACGTAAACGTCATTGCATCGAATGCTTATTTGTTACTGCATCGCCACAGATTAGAGCATCTCCAGGGTTATAATATCGATAGGTTATTGTAATGAAACGTAAACGTCATTGCATCGAATGCTTATTTGTTACAGCATCGCCACAGATTACAGCATCTCCAGGGTTATAATATCGATAGGTTATTGTAATGAAACGTAAACGTCATTGCATCGAATGCTTATTTGTTACAGCATCGCACAGGTTACAGCATCTCCAGGGTTATAATATCGACAGATTATTGTAATGAAACGTAAACGTCATTGCATCGAATGCTTATTTGTTACAGCATCGCCACAGATTAGAGCATCTCCAGGGTTATAATATCGATAGGTTATTGTAATGAAACGTAAACGTCATTGCATCGAATGCTTATTTGTTACAGCATCGCACAAGTTACAGCATCTCCAGGGTTATAATATCGATAGGTTATTGTAATGAAACGTAAACGTCATTGCATCGAATGCTTATTTGTTACAGCATCGCCACAGGTTACAGCATCTGCAGGATTATAATATCGACAGATTATTGTAATGAAACGTAAACGTCATTGCATCGAATGCTTATTTCTGTGCTATGCCTGATCTTAAAGACCACTGCCCACAAGAAGTTCACTTTCACTGTATACCTCTAACTTAGCAAGAGGACTTTAACTCAGATGCTGCAAGTTAGTCAAGTTAGTTGGTTAGTTAGTGGTCAGAGAACTTACAGGGCGGCTGCAGGTTTTGTGTCAACATAGCTTGACAAATATCAGAGTGCCTTCTAAAAGCACGGATTATGGTTAAGATGTATTTAATACCGGCAAAGCAGTTGCCGTTTCAAAGACGCAAAACGTTTTGGCAAACCAAATTCGATTAGAATAAAACACTGGCTTCAATAATTGACGGCCCGGTAGCTCAGTCGGTAGTGAACCTGCCTGCTGTGCCGAGAGTCGCGGGTTCGAATCGACAAATATTTGTATGATGAATATGAATATTTGTACCCGAGTCATGGATGTTTGTATCTATATATGTATTCTATATCGTTGTCTAGTCATCATAATACAAGTCCAGGCTAGATTCTGGTACTTTAAATGTGACTAGATAATTTGTGTGACTATGTCCAAGATATTTATTTATTTATTTATTTAAAATAATACTTTTGATCCTAATTATGGTGCGTTATGAAGTCTACCGATCCATATTGGGCACGCTTAATGGACTGACGCACATACACATTGAGGGGCCTGTGCCCTGCTGTAGGCGTATACAGGATGTAAAATTAAATACTTTACATAAATATTCAGGGTCCTTCAGTTTACCAAACTGAATAACTTTTACTATAAGACCAACATCGAAATCGCGAAAAGAAATTCTGCTGCACCATTAATATTAGGGTCAGCGGCTACGGTTTGACGTTTTCTATGGAACAGCTGTTTTTTTTTTGCTATTGGCTCTATACAGGGTGTAAGGAAAAGTATCACTTACCAAATACTCTACCCATCAAACTGAATAACTTTTACTATGGGAGTAAACCTGACAGAACAAAAAAAATCTGCTTTCTCAAACATTTAAGTCGACGCTGCAGTTTAGTATGGAACAGCAGATTTTTTTTTTCTGACAGGTTTGGTCCCATAGTAAAAGTTGTTCAGTTCGATAGGTAGAGCATGTAGTTTAATGGTTATTATACTTTTCCTTTCACCTTGTATAGGTAAAAAAAGTTGTTCAGATGGTCTGATGAATCGAATACTAAACTCTTTCGAATTTCTGATAGGTTTCTTAGGGAATATTGTTCAGTATCATAGGTATCACCCCTAAAGTAATGCAACTGTTTACACTAACATCTTGTAGAAGGACCTTGTAGGTACCTATATCGATCTAATGAATGACATCCCTATTTTGAAACATCATAGGTTAAAAAACTATAGTCATAAAGTAGCCAAACATCTTTCATAAGCAAAGGAACAGAACAAAATACTCGTAAGTAAGCCATACTTGACCTAGCCAAGTGTGCCGTCGTGCAAACCTTATTACCGTGTTTAATCCTCTTACGAAGACTTCACCCCCCGTCCCCCGCCCCCTCTCCCCCCGCCTCACCCCCTCGACCTCTCACTCCCGGGGGACGAGAGGTTAGTGGGTCTTTTTAGTTTTAAAACATTAATGGTAATGTTTCCGTTAGTCGTGTGTATGTATACCTACCAATTTTTTTCGCATGAAGATAATCGTAGGTCGTCCTATTTTCCCCTTTGGATATCATACTAGGAATAAGGTTTCTTTATAGTACTTACGTATCAAATTCGGGAAGAATACCAATCCAGAAGCTTTTCGTGGAATGACTTAGAGCGCTTACAGACGAGCGACACTTTGCGGTCGCCGTGTGTCGCGGAGGGAACCCAAAGTGTATTAGCGCGACGCTCTGCGACCCACCGCGACAGCAAAGTGTCGCTCGTCTGTAAGAGCCCTTTGGTGCTTAAACTCGTGTGCTATACAAACTCTACCCCAATGCATGGAATAGCAGATTCTTTTTTACGATTTCAATGGTGGTTCTAAAGTGATAGTTGTTCAATTTGGTGGTTTGAAGAACCTCGATTAATATGTACCTAACGAATTTAATTTTACATCCTGTATTAAAAAAATTAAATAATAAATGTAAATATTTTCAAAGCTTTCATGACTCATTCTTAGTCGTCGACCAGGGAACATACAAAATACAAAAATATGTATTTCAATGAGCACTTTACATAGGTAGGTACAATTTAGTTCATGTACACCATGATGTGTTTTGAACATGGTCTACAAAAACAAGGTCTTCTATTCCCAGAGCCTACGTCACAAAAAAATGGCCGCTAAACTTGTTAAAAGGGTATGATGACGTAGACTTATGTCAGTCACGTGGTCGGAAGAGAATACCAGGCGCAGTATATTATTGTACCATGGTTTTGAAAATGATTTCTGTTTCTTAGAAAACAAGTGGGTACATGTATTGAATGTATTATAATTTTATCGGCTCAAAAAGCCCTTTCATTTGATAAACCACACAAAAAAAACTTTAAAATTCCATTCAAAAAATTGTTGACGTCATAATTTTTTTTATCACTTATCGACAACTTACCGGTAACATCAAAACTATACATCCTTGTATAGTTAAGGTATATCCTTGTTGTTGTATTGTTAGTCAAGAATACATTATAGAAGTCAAACCGCGGGCGATAAGTACGCATATTTTGCAAAGGAAATCCCTGATGCGTAGGTATGCGATCAGGTCAGTTACGACCTTTTCCCCGAACGTATAAGCAAACGATGTGTCAAATGACACTGAGACTTCTAGCCCCTCATCAACATTTTGAACATCTTCCGCAAATCAAAATTTTACTGAAAAAATATCATGGATTAAAGTTCAAAGACTGTTTTCCCTGAAACATATTTAAAAAATAAAACACCATAGCCACCGACACATAAAATCTTTTACAATAAACCTCAGAGACACTTTTAAAAACAATTAAATTAAAAACACTTTCAGAAAATCTTTTCGATAAAGAATAATAGAAAGCTGCAAATCTCTAGGGTACGGTACATTTCACGCAATCAGTTTCGCATTTACCGGTCCAGCGGTCTTTAATAGGCATAACTGAACGTTATAGGTCATTCCTCTTTTACGAGTAGATACTAAATACATTTTTGAAGAAAGTATAAAACAATAAAATATTGTGAAATTGTTAGTCACCATACAAAAAGCGAAAACGTTCTTACGCTACTAAAAAAAAAAAAAAAAAAAACTACTCCCAACCGCAATCCCTTTAGTAGAGGAAAAAAAATTAAAAATAAATAAAATATAACTTTTTTTATCTACCTATCTATAAACTCTACAGAAATCTTTGGCTTTGGTTCTATACAGGGTGTTAATTATGCGTTACTTAGATACTTTAGGAGGTGTTTCAGAACACCGATCAACTTTCAGTATGGAACCAACATCGGAATCCCAAAATACAAAAAATTATTGTTCAAAAATTCAGTAGCTACTTGACCCTAATGTTGTATGGAACAGCAGGTTTTATGTTTTTGGTTCGGTGTTCGCGATTTCTATGTTGGCTCTATTATGAAAGTTGGTCTGAAGCATCCCTTTTTAATATTTATGTAACGCATTTAAAATTACACCCTGTATAATTATTATCTATTCTGTCTCATAGTTCCGATTATACTTCACAGTCTCATCAAGCAGTTTCTTAACTTTATCCAGCATGACTGTAGCATTTTTTTTATATTGTCTCACAATATAAAAAAAAATATTTATTTCGCTTTCATAATTAGATTATTTTGACATTGCGGTTGAAATATTCTGTTTTTTTTTTTTAAAAACACCTGTGCGTGAATGTACCGCTCTTCTCTAGGAATTACAAAGTTAATTCATGAATACAAAAATTTTAGTTTCAATAAATCCTAATTATAAGATTATGTTAAAAATTTATATTTTACAAACACAATTTTCTTTTAGTTATTGAAAATAACAAGAAAAACATGCCAGAATATAATTTTATTTTAACTTTCGTAACATAAGGAACAACGGAGACTCGCCTCGAAAATCGAAGCAAATTACCGATTTAATACTATTCTAAAGTAATAGAACAAAACACGACCCAAGATAATTACATTAGCTCGTACACTAGCTAGACTACGTCCTGGCACGAGCGACCCGGTAATAGTAATACCAAGGGGCCCCAGAGACCCGGTAACGAGTTGACCGCTAGCCAAGCCAGCTCGAAGACACCCCGCGGTCGACTTCACAATGTGCGCCACGTAATAACGTAGGTACCTGCTTAAAATTTTATAGCTTGATATAACTGAAAATATATTTTAAATAAATAGAGAACGCTTTTCTAGTAGGAAGGCACTTATCGTTTTAATATTTTATTAGATGTGGTTTATTATACTTCCATTTTATAGATGTAGTTTAGATGTAAAATCTATACCTATGATAAAGTCTTGTTCCCAATGACTTTACAATTTATGAATTCAGGTTTGTGTTTTATGCCGTAGGTGTAACTAAGTCATTATAAAGGCTGGGTAAACAGTATTTTTACTTTTCGTGTCAATGATTCGTGTCAGTATTGTACCCATGATACTTAATAATAATAACTTTCCCTAAGAAACCTATAGAAAATAAAAATACGTAGGTAATTTTCATGGTAAGTATATTTAATTGTTTGAATAGGTGTATCTTATATTACATTGTTTCTTATTATAATATAGGACTCATTTTACTATCTCTCATAAGTAATTAAGTAGATTTTTATTTGTGTGCACACAGATTTTTACCCAAACATATTAGTTTTCCTCTCACTCAACGGTTTAAGCATAGCATAAGCACAGTATAAGCATAAGCATATGCTATGCTTATGCTAAGACTTAGGTATTGTTATTTTTTTCATAACTATGTTTTTGTGTACAATAAAGAATCTAAAGAATCTATGATTTTTTTTTGGACTTTTCATACTAAATACAATCAGCTAATCGAACGTTTGTATGAAAAGTCGAAAAAATATTTTTTGCTCATGTCCTATAGCTTTCTTAGGGAAAGTTGTTCAGTATCATGGGTACAATCACCCCTTAAAGTAATGCAACTATTTATAACAGCCTGTATAATACAATATTTTAAAACATTGATCAGCTTGAGTTGTTCAGTTTGATGGTCCGGTTTACCACATAAAGTATGTAACGCATTTCAGTTTACATTCTGTATAATCCTCCCTTATATATTATATATTATCCCTTAATATTATAAATGTAAATGTAAGTTTGTTTGTTAGGCTTTCACGCGAAAACTACTTAACCGATCATCATGAAACTTTGTACACATATTCTTGGAGGTATTAGAGTAGCATAGGATACTTTTTAAATGGCTTAAATGCGAGCGAAGCCGCGGGCAAAAGCTAGTTTATTATAATTATAACCTCTCAACTGTCACATAAAAATGGCAACATTTCCCTATACTGTGCGGGCTTTGCGACAGTATGGGAATCGTGGAATGCCATGGTTTTTTTAAATCAAGACTTCTTTCGTTCTATGGGACTTATTACTAAAATGTATCAATAAAAGCTTAAATAACATGTTTATTTACCTTTACAGGGTGGCCGGGGAGTTGACGTTCAAACGAAAAATTTAGGTCCGGTATGTCGTGGGGTATCCGAATCACCCCCATGTATGTTCCGCGATTTTTTATAGTTTTCGAGTTATGATGATTTTTCCGATTTTTTGAGGAAACTCGACATGACCGGCTTAACAACTTCTAAAAAAAAAAGTGTAAGACTTTTTAGATGCCTTTAGGTGGTGCGTGCGTGTTCCGTCAAAAACCCCGATACTGTCGCGAGGACCTCTAAGGGCCGCTGCGTTTATGCTTATGTTTTAAAGACATAACAGTGACTAATGTTGTTGTCTCGCTCTGACTTAAGCAGAAGCTTCTCGATAATCTATTATCTATTATCTCTAGATAGCGAGAAAAAAAAATTGAACCGTTGTGGCGTCGACAGTTTAATATACAGGGTGAAATTGATATCATTAGCATCCTTTTAAACTAAGAGTCTACCCATCAACCTGAACAACGTTTAGTATGGGAGCAAACCGATCGGAGCAACTAAAAAAATCAGCTGTTGCATACATTTGAGTCGAGTAGGCTCTGCAGTTTAGTATGGAACAGCTGATTTTTTAGTTGCTCCGATCGGTTTGCTCCCATAGTAAAAGTTGTTCAGTTTGATGGGTAGACTCTTAGTTTAAAAGGATGCTAATGATATCAATTTCACCCTGTATATTAAACTGTCGACGCCACAACGGTTCAATTTTTTTTTCTCGCTATCTAGAGATAATAGATAATAGATTATCGAGAAGCTTCTGCTTAAGTCAGAGCGAGACAACAACATTAGTCACTGTTATGTCTTTAAAACATAAGCATAAACGCAGCGGCCCTTAGAGGTCCTCGCGACAGTATCGGGGTTTTTGACGGAAACCCGCAATGGGCCTCATGACAGTTTGAGAGGATAATGCTATAATAAAGTCGAATAACGTTTTGACGGTCGTCAACTGTCACTTTCATTACATTATACCTACCTCTATTTCATTTTATACAACCACCAACTAATTACCTTTTAAAACATTTTGTTGTAGCAAGGCTGACTACTTAATGGCTTTCAGAATGGAATTACGTTTAAAAGATCGCCACAAAAACACTGCAAAAGAAACTTATTTTCTTGGTCTTTAAGAACATCTGTAGGAAGAAATAAGATGATATATTTTAAGTCCACAACGGGCGGGCGGGCGTGACTCAAAATCAAATCAATAAAAAAAAATCAATCATCAATAAAATCAATCAATATTAATTATTTTTAATTTTTTTTTGTCAATCCGTTTGTTCGAGCATCATGCAAAAACTACGTAAATCAATTTATTTTGTTCAAAAGCTTATAATTAAAGTTAAAAACTGGTATAAATTTTATCTCGCTACGATACCGCTGTGGACGAAGTCCGGGACAAAAGCTAATTTGTTATAAGAAATTATTACCAAAATTTTTGAGTAATATCTTTACTCTCTTTCATAGTCTTCCTTCCAATTACTTGCCATAGTGATTACTTTCATGATAGTCTGATCGACTAGCATTCTTACCACTGCATGCAAGTATACTAAGAATAGCGAAAAGTTTAGGGACCATGAAAAATATAAAATGAAATTTAATTTTACGAAGATTTGGTCTCCGTCCAATATTTGGTGTTCAGAAAGTGTCTAATGTGATGTTAGATAGGTTGAGAGGGGACCAATATCTGAATATATTAAAAAGCTATAGCTTACGGTGCATTCGAAGTTAGTCGTACCAATGAGCTTTTCGGAATTTATGTACGATTTGTAACACCACTGGCGTTTCGGTGAAGGAAAACATCGCGAGGAAACCTGCATGCTTCAATTTCGAGGCATGTATTGTGCCCACTGTCCATTACGACGGGCGACGGGCTCACTGTCCGTCACACTGGACAGTTTCAGTACTAGGTACTAGTGAAACGTGGATGTTCTGAGGTTTCAGAATATCTCTGACTACCCCCTCGGGGAATATAGTCGTGAGCATATGCTTATGCTAAAATACTTTTTTAATAAATTAACCAAAATCGCTAAATGTTTTTTTAGGTCCATCTATGTATCTTCCTGTTTTAGTGAATAATTTTTTACATTCTCAGGGCAAAGAGAAAGGTCCATTTTCCCAGAGAACATCACAACTATTTTCCTCAGAAACCTTTGTTGTCTTAGAGTTGAACTTCTCGCAACACTTATCTATGCTCTTATCCAAACGCATGAAGAATACTGCATCTAAAGAATGACTCTGCTTATGATTTGCAACAAAAATTTAGTTGGCATTATGTTATACAATTACAACCATACAGTAAATTAATATTTCTATTATTACAACAAGTATATACAGGGTGTACAATAAAATGGGACGGCTACTTAAAGGGGTGCTTCAGACCATCGAAGTGAACAACTTTCTCTATGGGACCAATATCGAAATCGCGAAAAAAAAATCCGCTCTCCCATACAAAACTGCAAACATAACTCGACTGAAATGTATGGGACAGCAGATTTTTTTTTCGCGATTTCGATATTGGTCCCATAGAGAAAGTTGTTCAGTTTGATGGTCTGAAGCACCCCTTTAAGTAGCTGTCCCATTTTATTGTACACCCTGTATTTTGATTTTCTTTACAAAAAAACCTTTTCTTTTCTTAAAAAAAACAGAAATCTCTTTGATTCATAAACAATTTTGTTTGGACAAAAACTTTGTCTCCAATTCATGTAGGTACTTCCATTCCCGGTGGAGTATCCAAATAGAATAAAGCAAGCGTCGGCAAACATGCGGAACAAACGCTTGACGTTGCATCCAGCATTTTAGCATTAAAAATTAAACAGTTGCCGGTTTAGTGGTTTTACGGAGAGGAAGGAATTAAAAATTTTCACAAAAAAAAAACACGTATGACTTGCATTTTACGTAATCGTATGAAAATTCCTCAGCTAGATAAGCAAAGGAACATTTTGGAACATTTTTAGGGTTCCGTACCCAAAGGGTGAATACGGGACCCTATTACTAAGCCTACGTTGTCCGTCCGTCCGTCCGTCCGTCCGTCCGTCCGTCCGTCCGTCCGTCTGTCCTACCTATTTAGGGCTGTAACTTTTGAACCGTAGTAGCTAGATAGTTGAAATTTTCTCAGATTATGCGTTACTGCGGCGGATTTGTTAACAAATTAAGGGGGGTTTTCAACAAGAAACTAGTTTTTATCAACGTTTTTTCTTCACGCTCTATAGTAAAAACGGTAATACATACAAACGTCAAACTTAGTGTGATTATAGAGCATACTCTACAAAATAACAACAAATACTAAAAATCGGCTAAGTGTGAGTCGGTCTCGCGCTTAAAGGTCCCGGACAAAAAAAGTTTTTTTTTTCTAAGTTAATAATGTTGTGTTTTTTAGTGGTGTGGTATGGAACCCTCGGTGCGCAATTAGCCCGACTCGCACTTGACCGCTTTTATTAATTATTATTCGTAAAGCAACAATATGAGTTTCGTGTTCAAGTATAAAGTTTAGATTAAATTCATTGTAGCTAAAATTTTCGTTTGCACACGCTCCGTGTGCGAGTCGGTTTTTGTTAAAATTCCGGAAAATAAGACCCGTTCTTAATAATACGGTTTGTTGCCGAAATAAGCTGGTTTTGAGCATAAATATTGTGTTATTTTACTATTTTCATAAGCACAAAAGAAAATTTGTATTTTGTTTATTTAAATATCTAGTGCGTGACATTTTTCCGGATAAAAAAGTTTCACAACATCATTTCATTCTGAAACCGAACTTACATAGCTAGCTTGCTTACAACTGCACTTTAAAAACGGCCCAACGTCCTATTTTAAGCACATACGTTAATCAATAAATGACTAGCATTTTAGACTCCTATTATTCTAAAAACTAAGATCCATTCAGGAACTATTTTATCCAAACAAAGCTGGAAGTATTCGACCTAACTATACTATGGACTATGGGTAGCATATTGTGTCCCAAAGTCCTATATTTACGACATTATTATGTCTGACACGCTTATTGCTGGTTTTAACATTTTGAATTCATCTTGAAATGAATGTCGTGCCATCTCAATAAAAAGCCTCATAATAAAAGCAGTAACATAATACGTATTTATAGCAGAAGGCTAATTTGGCAGTGGCATTATTACATTATCATTACGCCACGGAAACAGGCTGTGAATGGCACCGCCATTAGCCGACTTGCTATCCCGGGGGAACAACCTCTCCTGAATATTTCGTACTAACTGTTGAATTCTGCTTTCTATGCATGTGTGAACAAAGAATTATGTTGACTAAGTTACTTATATGTAGAGCGTCAGTGCCGCGTTGCGGAAAGGTATGGACACTTGGTCATGAGAAGTTCATAAGACGAGGGTACGGGTTTGAATTCGCAATAATCCGCATAGATATCATGCCATGTACCAATATGTTTTTCTGACTTAGGTAAGTAATACCGACTGCTCACCAACGGTGAAGGAAAACATTGTGAGGAAATGCATAGGTACGCTGAAGAAGAAATTCTGATGCATATACAGGGTCCTTCTTAATATGCTGACACTTTTTTAAGGCAATGACCAGACTATGAAACTGAACAACTTTCTCTATGAAATCAACATCGAAATCGCGAAAAAAAAAACAGTTGTCCCATACGTTTGGCTCAGAGTAGTCCGATTAGTTTTGTATGGAAGTGATGATTTTTTTTTTCGCGATTTCGATGTTGGTCCCATAGAGAAAGTTGTTCAGTTTGATGGTCTAATCATCCCCTTAAAAAAGTGTCAGCATATTAAGAAGGACCCTGTATGTGCTGTCCATCAACACGCGTCGTGCACTAACGCCCACACACCCTCTCTGAGGGTAGGTCTGTGCCCTGCAGTGGGACATTTATTATACAGGGTGTAACAAAACACCCTAGTAATACTTATGGGGGTGCTTCAGACCATCAAACTGAACAACTTTCACTATGCCGACAAAAACGAAATCGCGAAAAAAAAAAACACTCTTTCAAATAAAACTGCAATACCGTCTCGACTCAAATGTATGGGACGGTAGATTTTTTCAATTTTTCTCAACGTTGACTCCATAGTGAAAGTTGTTCAGATTGACGGTCTGAAGCACCCCCTTAAGGTAGGTAACTAGGGTGTTTTGTTACACCCTGTATAGGTATCTAACAATAATGTCTATCACTTGAAATGGAATCGAGGTAATCATTGTTACACCCTGTATAGGCTGTTGCTGATAAATTTAAATATAGCTAATTCATAACAACCTCGCAAGCAAATGACTTAACCTACCTACATACTTTAATTTTAAGGCATGTATCGATTCTATGTCCTTTAAAAAGTTAGGACGGGATCACTTCTTATCACACTGGACAGAGTTTAGGTACTGCAGTGAAATTGTGAATATTCTGAATATGGCATATTTAGGTACATTACCTACTTCTGTGACTTCCCTCAGGAAATATTGTAGTGAGCTTAAGACAGTGAAAGGTTAACTTTTAGTATTTTTAAGGATTCCACTACTTCTCTTCATCTACTTCCATCTCAGAGACATTTCACTCCAATTATAAAATATTTCACAGAGTTGTTTTGTCTTAGAATTTTCACCTATATTTATCCGTGTGTATCATATGAGGCGGCTAAGGAATAAGCTTTTGTAAGCTGTGCTTTTGTGGAGGTATAGGCTAGCCAGCTTTCAACAAACTTTCAATTAAAAGTAGAGCTTACTACTATCAGCACTTTACTACTATCAGTTTAAAATAACAATGTGCATGACTTTGAAGGTCCGTTGGATAACTTCACTCGGATGACAAAGGAATGTAGACTCTATGCAAAGGAAACAATCATTTGAATAACTCCAGTGAAGTTCTTGTGATTGAGTGACGTCACATTTGCGAGCGAGGTCATGCACATTTTTATTTTAAACTGATAGTACTGCACACTCAAAAAGTAGTTGTAAATTATTTGGAAACATTTAGTAACACTAACTGAAATTGACGTTTAATTAAGTATTCTGTTATTAAACTTTAGTGCATCGGTTTGGATGCAGGTGCTTGTGTTATTTGTGTGTATAATAAT
The DNA here is from genome assembly GCA_922987775.1 of Agonopterix subpropinquella. Lineage (NCBI taxonomy): Eukaryota > Metazoa > Arthropoda > Insecta > Lepidoptera > Depressariidae > Agonopterix > Agonopterix subpropinquella. The sequence goes on along the minus strand of OV277708.1, from coordinate 4,862,070 downwards.
TTATTGTGGAATCTACAATATGTATTGATTTGGAAGTCAGCTGGTTATGACAATTTTGGTTCTCTCTCTGTAATAGCTTTTGTATTTTTTTACATTTTTGTGTACCTGCTTATCACAGCGATGCTTTATGTATTGTTATTTTATAAAACCCTGTAACACCAATGCGAAGAAATAACATAAAATTAAAATTAAAAACGAATTTGGGGAACCATTCATATCATTTTCAAATATTATTGATTTTAAACATGTTACAGCCGTTGTGCTATTTTGAGTCAAATTAAAGAATGAAAAATTAAGTCTCGGGCACTCTTCCAAACTGGAATTGCGTTATTCAATTTCGCTACCGAGCCCACTTTCCCTTAAGTTACGTCCCCTTAAGACGCAATAGATTGAAAATTTCGTTCTCTGGGACTACCCAGAGCCCACTAAGGCTCAGTGACGAAATTGGATAACGCAATTCCCCGGTTCGGAAGAGTGCTGGTTCAAGTCCCGCCCGAGACTTAATTATTCATATCATAACTATCGTTTTAAAAAAAAACATGAACATAAACAAAGTGCTAAGGGTTCCACAGCTATACCCAAGAATACTGTAATATTCGTCTATTTTCCCTATCACCCCCTATTTCATAACAACAAGGGTGCCCGGAACCCTCTATCAGATCTGGGGTCCCGATCATAATGTCCTAATTCAATATTCATCAACTCGGTAAAAATGTTTTGCATAAAATTTTGCACCAATCACTTTCGTAAAACGACAAGATTAGAATTTATGGCTTCGTTGCTTTTACCTGAGACAGAGTAGCTGCTCGTTGTAAAATATATCGTATAATGGAAGATCGTATACAGGGTGTAACAAAACACCCTAGTAATACTTAAGGGGGTGCTGCAGGCCATCAAACTGAACAACTTTCACTATGGAGCCAACATCTTAATCGCAAAAAAAAAAGCTCTTTCATATAAAACTGCAGTACCGTCTCGACTCAAATGTATGGGATGGCAGTTTTTTTTATTTTTTTCTCGACGTTGGCTCCATAGTGAAAGTTGTTCAGATTGATTTTCTGAAGCACCCCCTTAAGTATTACTAGGGTGTTTTGTTACACCCTGTATAGGAACTGGGAACCAATAATTTATACAAGGTGTAACAAAACACTAACGATGTCGTCACACTTGAATGGAACAGCGCAGTGCAATAAAGTACTGTGTCGTCTATTACGTACTTAGACCATTTAAATACGGACGAGTTACGCGTGTAATTCTACTAACAAACTTTTTTGTCACTTCTTGTGGGGGACGAGGTAGTGTAAAATACGCAGCTTTGAATTTTATTCCGTTACTTTAGAGTCTAATTTTGAATGTGAATAATCATGACAACTAGTCTCATGTGAACCCTAAACAAGACTAGTTGTTCCACAATTATAGTTTAGTGATAAGGTATAAAATTGTATGCACATGCAAATGATCATTTGATCTTATACCTTGGCAGAGGGGAATTCTAACGTAAGGCAGGTCCCTATTTAAATGGTCTAAGATTACGTAGCGCATAACGGCTAAAATAGTTAAAGCTACAAAAAACATAAATATCATCTTCCTTCTATTATATTCTTTAAATTATGGCTGATTTTGTCAATACCTAGAAAAATAGAGTATAGCAAAATACATTGACGTTGTACGGTTATAAATATTTGGTGACCTCAAGGATTGTTTTATTCAGAAAAACATACACTTAAGCTATAGTATAAGAAAGAGTATCTAGTACTACACACAGTACGGACACTCCCTAGCCCCTCACCAATTTTAACCTCACCCCCCTGTGGCAGGACCGTTGCGTAAAATGATGGCAAATGCATGCAAATATGCAAATATTCTTGCCTCACTCACACTCACTAGATATCGCATATGCTTACCTCTTCTTTTCCCATTTGTATGAAATGATAGCTAAGTGTCCAATGTGTGATAAGCCCTTCACAAAAAAATGACTGAATGATTTTTTTCTTTCTTATCCTGTGGGCAGAGCCCTGGTGTCAGAGTTTTCAGACCGCCTTACGGCCTCTGACGTGGTTTTTATGTAACGACTACTACCACCAGAGATAGTAGCCGGGACCAACGGCTTGTGTCCATGGCAATCGAACCCACGACCTCCGTATCGAGAGCCAATGCTCTTAACCATTAGACCACGGAGGCAGTCACGCGACTCCATGATCCTTCGATACCAATACAAACTTTTACATCAACAATGAGCACACACCTACCAAATCTAACAAAACTTTCTAAGTCCCCATCACGAAACAGGCCGTCTGCTCAATTATTCAGTACAAAATTAGGAGTAATTGACCAGTCCAGGCAGACTAAAGCAATCATGATAAAAGCTTTGCCACAAGTGGGACGAATATTGCCTATAAGCCGTAAGGGGATGTGCTTTCTCGGCGTTTAGTGCCCCGCTGCATCATACGTCCAGATGGGTAACGGAATGCGTGATTAGATGCTAAGATCTTGGGTTGATTACCTAGTTTCATTTTGGTTAAATGTACGTAATACCGACTATACAGGGTGTAACAAAACATCCTAGTAATACTTAAGGGGGTGCTTCAGACCATCAAACTGAACAACTTTCACTATGGAGCCAACATAGAAATCGAGAAAAAAAAATCAGCTCTTTCATACAAAACTGCAGTGCCGTCTCGACTCAAATGTATGGGATGGCAGATTTTTTCTATTTTATCTCAACGATGGCTCTGAAGTACCCCCTTAAGTATTACTAGGGTGTTTTGTTACACCCTGTACATACAACGTATTAATTAATTAACGCAAAACTAGAAAGTAGTTTGTTTAGAATCGAGAGCAGAATCGAATTATCATGGTTTCAACATAGGTAATTTTTTTCAAAATATGTTTGTAAAATTTTAAATTTATCAAACCCGATGTCAACCCACCGCACAGGCACACTCACCTAGTTACTACCAAAACAAGATTATTAAAATGTATAAGTACATGAGTAAGTTAGCGCTTTTATTAAAGAGCGAATAACTTTAAATTTTAATTATCAAAATAATGAAATTATTGTTTCAATCTAATTATTTTGTGTTTTCTTTTTATTATTTTGTTATAAATCAGTTGGGGTGTATGAGATTTTGCGTTAATTCATTAACACGTTATATAAGTGTAAGTAATACTGTTTTGAAACGATGAAGGAAAACATCGCAAGGAAACCTGCATACGATAACGAAGAAATTCTGATGCGTATGTGAAGTCTACCAATCCGCATTGTGCAGGCGTGCGTGGTGGACTAACGTCTACACATCATCCTTGAGGGTAGGCCTATGCCCTGCAGTGGAACGTATACGTACGTGCGTATAAAGGCTGATGATGTATTGTGTGATGTGATTATGGTAAAACATGTCTAGTGATTATTGTAACAGAAAAGCCATGATAATGAACTATCTTGTTATTCTTACAAAATATGAATATTATTGAACGAATCTACCGGGACTATAAGCTTAGCAAAATAGTAGTAGCTAATTAGCAAATTACCTAGTTCAAAGAAATGTTGATCTAATTTAATAATTAGTTAATTAGATAGGTAGTTTTTTCATGTCTATATGAATATTTATGTACATAATGTTATGTAGGTATAATAGCTAAAGCCCTCGGCTTTTCTCACGTAGTTCTGGAAATTTTAATTTTGCAGGTCTGGGATTTTGTACGCACGGCGACAGATCAACCTACCCATAGTTGGACCTTATGTCCATGAACATAGAGTTCAACTATGGGTAGGTTGATCTATCGCCGTGTGTACATGCGCGGCATAGATTGACAAGTACCTAAATACTTAGATCCATATATCACCACCGATTTTTTTAGAGTGATCAGAAACTTTGCTACGACTCATCATCATCATCATCATCATCATCATCAGCCTATAAACGTCCCACTGCAGGGCACAGGCCTACCCTCAAGGAGGGTGTATGGGCATTAGTCCACCACGCGTGCCCAATGCGGGTTGGTAGACTTCACATACACATCAGAATTTCTTCTTCAGTGTATGCAGGTTTCCTCACGATGTTTTCCTTCACCGTTGGAGAGCAGTCGATTTTACGTACATAAGTTAGAAAAACTCATTGGTACATGGCATGTTGTCCGTGCGGATTTGAACCCGGACCCCCATGATTGGGTGTCCATACCTCTCCGCAACGCGCCACCGACGCTCCCCTTGCTACGACTACCAACAATGTTTTAAGCCTGCATTTGTGGCACGGCATCTTGAACATCACAGGATGGTAGAAAGAGTCATGTAAAATTATAGGTGGCTAGGTGTCTAGCTTTTCAAAAATATCCAAATCTTTTCAGTTGCTTACCTCGTTATATTTTGTCGCCACCTGCTATAGAATGGTTTCGATTTCGACACAAAGAAATGCGGGTTTTGTATGTAAGGTTGGCGCCTTATTTTTTGCCGTTGTTTTAAAAGCGGCCAGCAACCAAACTTGAATATTTTATTTCAGAATAAAGTAACACACAAAACTTATTAACATGTATATCCCTAAACTCACGGCCACGTGCACTTAATGGTAATATTTTCAACTTCAAGCCTTTATATCTCCGTCCGGACTGAGTTCCGAGATATTTGTAATAACAAGTATTGTTTTTAACTTTATTCTGAACTATAATATTCAAGATTGATTGATGGCCGCGCTAAAAAAAAGAAGAAAGGCGCCAGGCTTTTAATTCAAATCATTCAGTAGTTTCAACAAGACATGACTGCATTAACAAACCACTAGACATATTATAAGGTAAAATAAAAATTGTAAGTAACGAACCAATAAGTATGTCACAATGTATGCTCCAAATAATTTCCAAAACGGAATTATAAATGTCGCAAAATATTCCAATCCCTATTTACCAAGGAAGAAAAAATCCCTAAGCATTCGAATTTAAATGGAATAAAGACCGAAAACACATTCCGTGTCCCGCTGGAGCAGATCAATCTTTCTGCGACATTAGTGGGAGACGTATCAAATGAGCATCAATCACTCGATTTGATCCCCAGAATATTTCCAGAAAACATAGGTGCGAGAAAAACCATGTCGTGGGGGAATGGAGTAGACGTAAATGGAGGAACATTAGGGGTGAGGATATTTTTAGTACCGTTGATGCTCTTGCTGGGAAAAGGCTTTTTAAGAGCCTATGTCGAAATTTTTTTTTTGCGAAGCAGGCGTGGGATATCTTATATTACGGCCTGATGCGAGAGAAAGAGATGGGGCGGCGCGCGCGCCTGAAACGAATCGAGCGCCAAATCAAACTTTATTTAATTGTGATTGTACTATTTATGTTATTTCAATTCTGCTCTAATCAAAATTTAGAAAATATCAATCTCTTTTTTTTAAATCAAGTCTTGTGTTTCTATTATTCACCGTTTAGCAGTTCCAAGCGTTTATAGATAAAAATGGAGGGTACTTTGGCTTGTTTTTCTATCGAGAAAATGTTTCTTAATCGTGTTTTGGCTCTAATCAAAACTTCAATTATATGTTCAATTTACACATATCCGAAAATCATACTCCTACTGTTAGTACTTCATGATATATGAAGCTTTGAAGAATCCTATTTTTTTCACATAGCCCCTTTAAAGTATTCCTGTTGTTTGGAGACGTCTTATCTGATACTATGTCCTGAGTATTTTTGTTTATAATAGAAGTAAGTAATTTATTAACTTGTAGGATCCCGCTGCAGGGCGAAGGTCTCCTCTCATGAATGATGGTGAGATGGAGTTGGCTATAATCCACCACGCGAACCTAAAGCAGATAAGTGAAAGTAAGTCAGTGGTGTCGATTCGAACTGTGCCACGACTTAACTAAATTAATTCCTGTCACTTTCTAAAATAAGATTAAGAAAAGAGACAGAAAACCAACAACTGAGTTTAGTGATACTGACAACTGACAATATGATGCCATCATAATGTACGCCATCTTATTTAAGGCGTTTTTGGGCGTGTAACGTCACTTTGACAGCACTAAAATCAGTTGTTGGTTTTCTGTCTTTTTTCTTAATCTTATTTTAGAAAGTGACAGGAATAAATTTAGTTAAGTTAAGTCGTGGCACAGTTCGAATCGACACCAAAGTTCAACTTTCTGTCAGAAAGTTTGTGAATTCGTACTTTTGTTAGTTTTTTTTTGTCTGTAATAAAGTAACAATTAAATTTATCTTAAATGGATGGGACATAACACTGTCCGTTATTTTTCACATCATAATATTTATAATAAGACTTTTTCTATGAGTATGTGTATGAGTTCTAAGGAACTTACTCGTAATTTGTAACACCCATTTTTGTGATCTGTGGTAACACCACTGAATGGCAATATATCGTAAGGAAACTCACAAGATTTTATTTTCTCTGTCTCGGACGGTTAAAAAAGAGCCTTACTACTTTACTAATATATAATAAACAACTATATTTCAATTATAATAAGGTCTCTTCAATTTTCTTATTTAACATGGAATACTGCAGCTACTCAAACATGCCCAATTTTCCTAAAGCTTCTTCATCTATCTAAACCGAATAAATTCGCAAACGAAATTAGACCTAAGGTTAATCTTATTAGGGTATTCCTACATTCTCAAAGAAAACATAGGAAAAAAGTACCAACATCGGGTTATGTTCTCAAGCGAGATGACAGATAGAATAGGTAATTTGTCGGTCGCAGATGGGGAATGGATATCCATTTTCTGAACGATATCCGAATGAAAAATAAACAAGGGACGGTTCGGTGTTGGATGTTGGCTAAAAAACGTTGACAATTTTATAGCTGCGGTGTTCTCTACATTTTTTTAAACAAGATCCGAGCTCGTTCGCTTAAAATGTTGTCAATTTCATCTTCTTCATCTCATTTAAGACCTACGCTCATGTCAGTAGAGTTTTCAACTGCCTCCGTGGTCGAATGGTTAAGAACATTGGCTCTCGGCACGGTGGTCGTGGGTTCGATTCTCACGGGGGACACCTAATGATTTATGTCACTTTGTGCGTTTTTCCCCAGTTGGTTAGGACATTGCAGGCTGAATCACCTGATTGTCTGAAAAGAAAGATGATTCCGTACTTCGGATGGCACGTTAAGCCGTTGGTCCCGGCTACTATCTCTGGTGGTAGTAGTCGTTACATAAAAACCACGTTAGAGGCCGTAAGGCAGTCTGAAAAAACTCTGACACCAGGGCTCTGCTCACACGATAAGAAGAAGTAGAGTTTTCACCAATCTTATCCTTTTCGAAAGTACTGGGGCCTTGATAAGATTTTAAGCACTTATTAAGAAAAAGAACTTTCACCTTTTGCATTTTATTATGCATTATAGCCATAGAGAAAATAATGCGCTCCCCTGGGGTAGAGATGTTGTATTGAACTGTGCACAGATACTCAACTGGGCCTGACGTCATATCATACACATCAAGCGGGAAGTAGCGAATTTAAATGTTAACCCTCCCCTCACCCGTTTTTCACCCCCTTTGTTGGCGACAACATTTTCTATAGAAACAAGCCGATATGCCATCTCTTCGTACTCTATGATTATAGCTAACTAGACGGCCCGACAGCTCAGTCTGTAGTGAACCTGCCTGCTGTGCGTGTGTTCGAATCCCATAACGGGCAAATATTTTGTATGGTGAATACGAATATTTGAACCCAAGTCATGGATGTTGGTATTCATCTATATATTGTATATCATTGTCGAGCTATCATAATATAAAATTAAGTCCCTATTCTTGTTCTTTAAATGGGACCAGATCACTTTTGTGATAATGTCCAAGATATTTATTTATTTAATAATTTGTCTAACAAATGCATTTCACGCTGGGCAGAGTCGAATCTGAACCCCTCATAACTTCGAAATCCACGTCTGTGCCTCAGATTCTCCCTAGCCACATGAAAATAAACAAACCATCTCAAATTCTCCCTGCCTACGTGAAAATAACAAAAAAGTTGTTTTCTAGTTTATCTAGAGGGCACTTTTTTAATTTAGGCTTCCTTTATTGAGAAATCTTTATTATTGTGACGAGGGCGCCACTGAGCTCGATTAGCCCTCTTAAAAAAAGTGTAAAATCAGTTTCTTTCTGCCTTCGAATCTTCCCGTACTGCCGTCTTTTCGTACTGCCTTTGAATCTTCCCGACACACACTTGGCCGTTTTTTTAGCCTATGTTCGTCACGGATAATGTAGCATTCGAATGGTGAAAGAATTATTCAGATCGGTTCAGTAGTTTCGGAGCCTAAAAAATACATACAAACAAACAAACAGAAAATCAAATCTTTCTTCTTTATAATATTACCCGCAACTTCGTCCGCATAAATTATATACCAGATTTTAAGTCAGATGATAAGCTATCAAACAAAAAAGTTTCATCAAAATCGGTTCAGTAGTTTTTGCGTGATACTCGAACAAACAAACACCCAAACAAACAAACAGACGGACAAAAAATCCAAAAATTGGTGATTTGGAATCAGGGACAGGTAAAAACCATGTCGTAATTTTTTTTTGTAAATATCTTCCATGTACAGACACATTTCTGTTACAGTTTTATAATAGTTTAGATTAGTATAGAAATAGGTAAGTAAGTACACTTCTTCTTCTTATCGTGTGGGCAGAGCCCTGGTGTCAGAGTTTTTTCAGACCGCCTTTCGGCCTCTGACGTTGTTTTTATGTAACGACTACTACCACCAGAGATAGTAGCCGGGACCAACGGCTTAACGTGCCATCCGAAGCACGGAATCATTTCTTTTCAGACAATCAGGTGATTCAGCCTGCAATGTCCTAACCAACTGGGGAAAAACGCACAAAGTGACATATCACTAGGTGTCCCCCGTGGGAATCGAACCCACGACCTCCGTGTCGAGAGCCAATGCTCTTAACCATTAGACCACGGAGGCAGTAAGTACACTACGAACTTTTATATCACGACTAAAGAATGCATCATTTCACGTAATTTATGCACAATTTTATCGATCCCCAATTCCGTGTCCTAAAACAGCTTTACCTCAAGGAAAATCCAAGAAATATGGTGACCGTTAACCTTTCCCACTTTTAAGCATAAGCTATTCCTTCCAATTTGTGTAATGGAATTTCAATCTTATTGGAATCGGAGGACGTTCGTAATCGCATGATTGCGACCAAGTTATTTGGTTAATTCACTTTCGTAGTCTCTAATCTTAGTTAGATAGTACAGGTCTAAAGTTAGGTGACCTAAGAAGTTAGGTCACATTATGTAGACAAGGTCAAGTCAAATATTGAGGGTAAAAATGTACCTATCACATTTTATTCGTAAATGTTTTTTGTCACGGTCTTCTATAAAATTACACAGGTTTATCATAATTTAAATAAAGCAATTTATATAAAAAATGTATTCCAACTAACCTATTAAACAGGGTGTAAGGAAAAGTATAATTAACCTCTAAACCACATACTCTACCCATCAAACTGAACAACTTTTACTAAGGAAGCAAACCTGTAGAGGCCTCGCATGCCATCCCCGAGTAAACGATAAAAATTGAGATGTGCCTCCATCTTTATTATTTTACGTATGCCAGAAAGAGCGCGCATGACGTTTTTCTCGTTTTTAGGGTTCCGTACCCAAAGGGTAAAAACGGGACCCTACTACTAAGCCTACGTTGTCCGCCCGTCCGTCCGTCCGTCCGTCTGTCCGTCCGTCTGTCCTACCTATTTAGGGCTGTAACTTTTGAACCGTAATAGCTAGATAGTTGAAATTTTCTCAGATTATGCGTTATTACGGCGGATTTGTTAACAAATATATATTCGAATAGATGAAGGCCTCTCCTTGGCCTGCAAGAAGCCCCGACTTGATCTCATGTAATTTTTATGTCTGGGGGCACAATGAAAGACCTTGTTTATCAAACCCCACAAAACAACGTAGAAGACTATTAAACGCAGCGGAGGTAATGAAATTTTACCTTTACTTCAAGAATAACTACAAATGAACTAAGAAAGTGCTTGCGTGTAACCTAGGGGCTCACTCTGAGTTAGATGTGTAGATTTAAATTAATAAATAATGTTATCTAAAAAAAATCGTAAAAATTTTCTCCAGTAGAATGTTGCCTCTACGGTATCACCAACTAAGTAAAAAACTTTTTTTGACATTGTAATTCCATTTTTTCCTAAAACATTTATTATATCCTTTTTAGAAAGCTAACAAAACGAGGAAGTTATTTCAGTAAAACGCACACTTTTTTTAATTGAATTTTTTTGAGAAAAAACGCATGATTTCAAGACTTCGTAATTTTTTTTCAAAAATTTACCGTTGTTATTATTGATTTATTTTGAATTGCTCAGTATGATCGTACATTTATTTATGAAAAAATCTCGGAAAAAGTGTTCGCTATGAATTAAAATTCGAACCTTAATCGACGCCATAGAATAAGCATTTTTTTTATTTAAGAAAAAGTGCGAAAAAATTGGGTTTTTGGTAAATAACCTTAAATTCCAAATATCTCGAAAACTATTAATCTCCGACCCCACATATGGGGGTTCACATAATTGCATTTAGGCTGCCCTTTAACGTCCTGAAAGGAATACGTCGAATTACAAATAACCCTGTATATAAATATAAATATCTTGGACAGTGTCACACAAATTATCTAGCCACATTTAAAGTACCAGAATCTAGCCTGAACTTGTATTATGATGACTAGACAACGATATGCAATACATATATAGATACAAACATCCATGACTCGGGTACAAATATGACAATATGACTCGGGTACTCATATTCATCATACAAATATTTGTCCCTTACGAGATTCGAACCCGCGACCCTCGGCTCAGCAGGCAGGTTCACTACTGACTGTGCTACCGTATATCATTTTATCAATGTAAGCTATACCTCACGCAGTAACGCTACCTGGTGAATGGTAGACCTTATTCCTCTGGTATAAAGCCATGTAGGTACTTATTAAGTTAAGCCTTTTGTGTCTTCATAATATAATAATATGAATTTAGTTCAATTAAACCGAATTATTACATTGAAATCGAGCTCGATTCAAGTGATAATTCTCAATTTACTGAAACCTTTGAAATGTAAGCGGCTACAAATAAATATTTAAACCAACCTTGAGGATTGGTTGTATTTTAATAAGGTTGGATGTGTTCCTTTGGATGATTATGCTTTTGAAATGAACTCAGGTTCATTTCAAAAGCATAATCATAGCAGCATAAGCCTCAATCAATACCTTGTTTTTTCAGTTAAAACAAGGTATTGAGGTACAAAATCTACAACTCACAATAATAATTTGAAAATTCCTTCATTTTCTCACAAACTCGAAAATCATCGAGGCTTTATAAATGACTCCATTTTTTCTACAATTCACAAAAAGTCGCGAAACAAAAAAAAATCTGTGAAGAACTGCTTTCTAAGTCCATAATTATTATTTTGTGACGGGCAACTACGGAACCCTATCCTGCGCATGGTCTGACACGCACATGGCTAGTTATTTTTTGTTATTTTAGATTATAAGGTATATTTCAGATTTTTCAGTTTCTTTTTGAATTATCTGCTCATTGAAGATATTTTTTTAATATGGCTTTATTTACAACAAATGGGATAAAATAGTGACAGTGTGTTAGTTATTATTTTAAGCCTGAAGTAGCAGATAAAAGCTTAGATAAATAAATAACCAAAAGAAACCTGGCACTATCTTCAAGCCCTAACTTTCCACTTTATAAACTATATTCAAAGTAAGGCAAAGCAATTAATTAATAGAAAGTGAAAGCTAAATCCAGCCAGGTCTGAACTCGTCCTAAGATAATGCTCTGTGACAAATAGTTTAGACGAAAGCTTTGTTGAAGGTCGCTGGTATGGAGCTAGGAAATAATGTTATGAGAGAATACTGCAATACAGTCTATGCGCCTACCAACATCGTCACAACCTTGTATTAAGTATTCGCTAAGGCTATGTCATGTGTCAAACTAATATAAAAACTTCGACGACCTGAAGGATGTAAGGAGAATGTTACATTTGTGAGCTTATCGATCGTTATGAAAGAGCGACACAATTTACTTAGTCACACATGGTTTTTACAATTATAAGAGGGAGGTTACACGTTCAGTATTTCGTCATTCTGGTCCATCATCCTGGTCTAAATGACGACGGAATGTAGGTAAACCATCCATCCAGACTGATGAAAATTAAATAGAATCATTTCCGTCATTCCATTGTGAATTATCAAAAACTGATCGTGTAACCCACTCATCATTCTGGCGTCATCATTCTGGCGTCATTCAACGATCGACCAGAATGATGGACCAGACTGATGAAATACTGACCGTTTAACCTCCCTCTTAGATTCTTTCGATGACGTGTGGCCAGAGCATGCCCAAGACAGAGATGGTTGGAGGATTAAAGGGGAGGCCTTTGCCCAGCAGTGGGATGACTAGGCAGTGGCTAGGAAAAAAATAATCTTCAATTTCCTAATTTCTTCCAAATCAGTTCAGCAGTTTATGCGTGTTTGAACGACAAACATCGTCATAAACTTTCACATTCATAGAATAAAGTGTCTAAAAGAAGAATAACTTAGACATGTTTATGTTTAGTACTTCTGGCTGAATTGATTTAGCTAATGATTATACAAGTTGATAGAGGACAAAATTGTCTCAATAAAAAAAAACTTTCCTCTATTCTGATAGATAAATCTCCGTCCTATATCAGTAAAATAGCTAGCTCCATGCTCAAAGGATTGGGATGGTCAGATCTAAGGACAGGAAATAAATGATGCGCAAAGCGGTTTGGGGTATCATTTGTAATATTAGATACCATTAATATTATGTACAGAACGCCTACCAGGTATCGACTTAGACAAATAGATTCCTGGCAATGTGGTACATGTTTTATGAAGATTAATTTACCTGTTATATTCGTCGTTAAAATATATTGTTGGATTAAAGTGGTTCTGTTTGGGATGTTAGAGACATAAGATTTTATGTGTAAGGCGACCACGACTACAGAATTCTCGAGATTCTAAATTATTACCTACAGCAGAATTAATACTCACAATAATCCATATTTCTCGTGTATACAGGGTGAAATTGATATCATTAGCATCCTTTTAAACTAAGAGTCTACCCATAAAACTGAACAACTATTACTATGGGACCAAACCGATCGGAGCAAAAAAATAATCTGCTGTTCCATACTAAACTGCAATGCCTTCTCGACTCTAATGTATGCAACAGCTGATTTTTTTTTGTGCTCCGATCAGTTTGTTCCAATAGTGATAGTGAAAGTTGTTCAGTTTGATGGGTAGACTCTTAGTTTGAAAGGATGCTAATGATATCAATTTCACCCTGTAGTTCAAACACTATCCAGTGTAGCAAACTCGTTGCCACGTATTAATCGAGAGCGGACGCAATCCTTGAAATAAAAGCATTGTACCTACCTACCTATGTTTGCCACATTATGTTTTCCACCACTGAAAAGTCAATAGTGTTTGTTATTTGTGCATTAAGTTCATAAAAACGCATTGTTTCAAGTACCATTTAGCATTGGTCCACTTTAGCCAACATTTAATACCATAATAAGTCTTTAAAGTACTTAGGCCAGTCATTTTACGGAGTTTTGTTAGGCGGGGTAGGGAGTGATTATTAATTGGTCTTTTAAACTGTTACCGGCACCATTTAGTGACAAAAATACTATCCTAAACCATATAAAAAAAAAATTGCTACGCAACATAGAAATAAAAATTGTGTGTCCCAGAAGGCTTTTAAATTAATAATTTTAATACCAATGCACTCATTTGAATTAGATTTAACAATATATATTTTAAAATTGGAACTGTTGCTGAACTAATTTTTTTCTTCAGCTCAAATTGGCTCTTCAATATTATAGCGAAAAAAAAATGCAAAAAAAATGCGTAAAATGACTGGGCTAACTGTAGCAGTTCGGTTTTCGAACTAATGAAACGAAACGAAAACAATATCAGAAGTTCTGTACCGCTAGTTAGATAATGAGATAATTTCAGGCCCGAAATAATGAGATAAAAAAAGTTTCAAAAGTTCAGTTTTTTTTTTTTATTAACTATCGGTTTGCTCTTGACCTCAATCCAGCCCTCAGGACGAAGATGGGGTCGTAGATGTAGCGAGCTTACCCAGAAGATGCCTATTCACTCGTACTTTAAAGGAATTACTGACGCAGGTAAGGCATTCCACTCCTTGGCTGTGCGCATTATAAAAGATTCAGAAAGGCGCTTGGTGCGGATATGTGGGATGTCAACCAAGAAGGGGTGATATCCCGCGGTGCGTCTTGAAGTCCGATAGTAGAAAGGGGAAGGTGGGATGAACCAAATTCGGTACCAAACTACTAAGACTAGATGGTTTCGTCCCACTGCTGGACAAAGCTCTATCAAGGATTCTAAAACATACCAAACCTCTTCAATTTCCCAACCAAACTACGCAATAAACCAACTCATTGCGCAAATATTCGTCCGATAAGCCCCAAAAAAAAGAACAAAACACTAAAATCCGATGCACACTTAAAACCCATTGCGGAACGTTACGCAAACACCGCCCGCATCCGGAATCCGGATCGGAACTTACGCGATCACGTTCGCGGAAATGGAATTTTAAATCCACACATTGTACTTAACGCTGGCCAAAGACTTACGTGTGGCCAGGTCTGGGGTACAATGAGAGAATCTTATCCATATTGATGTGTGTGTGAGGGTGTGTTTCTGTGTGCTCTTGACAGATTTCGGCCACGGCTTCTGCTTCAACTCCATTTTTGGCGTTGATGAGCTCCAGGAAGCTGGCATAAGTATTGTCTATGAGCTCAGCTCGTGGTTTACAAAATCAATCTTCTTCTACCATATCCCCCGAACCTCCTTATATGGACTCCATGGTGTTACCTGCTGCCTTTTTCTGTCACTATTTTCCCTGTAATTGTTCTGATGAAATAAATTTGTTCTATCTATCTACCTATCTATTACATCTATGTATCCTAACTATTATTATAAATGCCTATAAACCTCTGAACCAGATTACCAATGTTGATGAAAACTTGTACAGAGTAGAGAATACATCCTGGAATAGCCCATAAGCTAATTGGGAAAAACTGATTCTAAAAAGGCACGATGGGGCTGACATAACCTCAGGGTTAAAAGCTCCAATTAAAATAAAATAAAAAACAGAATAAAAAAAAAAAAAATGATGTATTTTTTATGAATTGAAATCGACATAAGCGAAAATTTTAGCGCGGTACGGCTGAGCCATTTCGAGGTTCAGATCCTTTTTTTTGACGTTCACTTTTAAATATGCCAGAACAAAAAGGGACAGAGTTTTGACTGAAGGGAATAGGTTTAAAATTACAACCGTTTTCTTTGTATAATTAACGGTTGAGACACATTTACCGATGGCGACCGCGACGGCGCGGGCCCATACAAAAATGACATTCAGTTTGGGATGCTGTCAGCCATTTTCGCCGCGTCGACGGCGGACGGCTTCCCATACTAAATGACATATTTGTATGGGCCGGCTGTCGATCGCCGTCGGTAAATGTATTTCAACCCTACGATGAATCTAACGCTTAGACTACTTATATCCGGATCGGCCTTGCGGTAGCATTTCCCCTCTGCCACGGTATAAGAGCAATGATCATGTACATTCAACATTCAATTTTATAACTTATCACTAAACTAGACAGCCTATTATTGCGAAACAATAATTTCGAACTTAGAACGTTTGGGGTTTACACGAGACTACTTTTCATGATTTTGAACATTCAAAATTAGAATCTAAAGTCATAGGGAATAAAATCCAAAGTTGCGGATAACATGTTATCTCGCCCCCCGCAAAAAGTGGCAGTTTGTTAGTAGAATGACACGTGGTTACGCGTCCCGATATAATTAGTCTAAGATCTAACGATACCTCATAATGTTAAAACCCACACGGAAAAAAAAAATTGTTTTAAACCAAGAATATATCTATTGGTCAAGACAATGCGTGTTTCATATATGGGGAAAACAATATATTCTTGTCATTAGCATATATTTGTCTTGATAACTAGTATTCGTCCAAGTATATAGTTACTCTAACCAAGATGTTACATTCTTACAAGAAGAAAGTAGAATTATCTTGACGTAAGTAAATCTTAAATTCTCAAATCGAATCAAACCTATGTCTTAACTCAAGAAGTCTGGCCAAACCAAATGAAACAGTGGAAGATTATATTCAAGAATATATTTATTGGTCAAGAATTCCGTTGTTTCATATATGGGGAAAACAATATTATGTTTGTTCCAATGCAATATATTCTTACTCAAAGTAAATAATTTTGTTAAGTCAAGACATTATTCTCACATCTAGTAAATATATACTTGATTTTAAACAATATTTTTGAGAATAATAATATTCTTGGATGAAAATTTTCTCACACAGGCCCCATTTTCTTTCTCCAAGAATATAAGTTTTCAGTGAAGAATGATGAATGTTTAGAACAAAAATATATTATTATTTGATTAAAAATACCGTTTACTTATTGGGAAACTTTATTGTTTTATTTGAAGACATTGTTTACTTTATTTAATACCAATTGCTTTCAAATAAAAACTGCAGACTTCTTTATCCAAGAAAATTGTTTTGTCTGAAGATTTTTAGAAATCTTGTTTTAAGTATTTACCGATTCGCTTAAAACATTGTTTTCTTGGTTCAAGATTTATGTCTTCGTTTGTGTTATTGATTTGAGACTTTCAGTTCTCCGTATAAAAAACATATTTGTTGTGTGAAGAACAAAATTTCTTATCTGAATATTTTGACATATTTAAGTGGAGCAGCGCGAATTCTTGCTTCAACTAATTCTAGTTTTGACACGGAGTTCAGAATTATCTTAATTTAATCATTGATATTCTTCAGTGAAAACGTTTTAGTTCTTAGTTCAATAATATTATGTGATTTAACGGAGATAAGATAGTCTTAAACGAATAATACCGATGATCTTTGTTCAATAATAATGTGTGCTTCAGTGATGAAGTTTAAGTTCTTAGCTCAATTCATTGCATGTTTCATACGGAGAACAGATTGTCTAATAATAAGAACAAGAGTTCTCTTGGATCAAGATAGAGTGTTTCACTGGAAGAAGTCTCGGTTCTTAGTTCAATTCAATGCATGTTTCATACGGAGAACATATTGTCTAATAATAAGAACAAGAGTTCTCTTGGATCAAGATAGAGTGTTTCACTGGAAGAAGTCTCAGTTCTTAGTTCAATTCAATGCATGTTTCATACGGAGAACAGATTGTCTAATAATAAGAACAAGAGTTCTCTTGGATCAAGATAGAGTGTTTCACTGGAAGAAGTTTCAGTTCTTGGTTCAATTCAATGCATGTTTCATACGGAGATCAGATTGTCTAATAATAAGAACAAGAGTTCTCTTGGATCAAGATAGAGTGTTTCACTGGAAGAAGTCTCAGTTCTTAGTTCAATTCAATGCATGTTTCATACGGAGAACAGATTGTCTTATAATAAGAACAAGAGTTCTCTTGGATCAAGATAGAGTGTTTCACTGGAAGAAGTTTCAGTTCTTGGTTTAATTCAATGCATGTTTCATACGGAGAACAGATTGTCTAATAATAAGAATATGAATTCTCTTGGATCAAGATAGAGTGTTTCACTGGAAGATGTTTCAGTTCTTGGTTCAATTCAATGCATGTTTCATACGGAGATCAGATTGTCTAATAATAAGAATATGAATTCTCTTGGATCAAGATAGAGTGTTTCACTGGAAGATGTTTCAGTTCTTGGTTCAATTCAATGCATGTTTCATACGGAGAACAGATTGTCTAATAATAAGAACAAGAGTTCTCTTGGATCAAGATAGAGTGTTTCACTGGAAGAAGTTTCAGTTCTTGGTTCAATTCAATGCATGTTTCATACGGAGATCAGATTGTCTAATAATAAGAACAAGAGTTCTCTTGGATCAAGATAGAGTGTTTCACTGGAAGAAGTCTCAGTTCTTAGTTCAATTCAATGCATGTTTCATACGGAGAACAGATTGTCTTATAATAAGAACAAGAGTTCTCTTGGATCAAGATAGAGTGTTTCACTGGAAGAAGTTTCAGTTCTTGGTTTAATTCAATGCATGTTTCATACGGAGAACAGATTGTCTAATAATAAGAATATGAATTCTCTTGGATCAAGATAGAGTGTTTCACTGGAAGATGTTTCAGTTCTTGGTTCAATTCAATGCATGTTTCATACGGAGATCAGATTGTCTAATAATAAGAATATGAATTCTCTTGGATCAAGATAGAGTGTTTCACTGGAAGATGTTTCAGTTCTTGGTTCAATTCAATGCATGTTTCAAACGGAGATTAGATTGTCTCAAATGAAGAATATTAATTCTTTTGATTCAATAATATATAAATTTCAGTGAAGAAGTTTTCAATTCTGAAAAGGCCTTTTGCCTTGCGGCTCCTCATAAAAACTGATAAATCCAACATCTACCGCGAATATCTGAACAAGCCTCAAATTTTATGTTGATTCTGTTTCTCTGAATCTGAATCGGTTATTTTATACTGAAAAACTTATTAAGTAAGAATTCGGAAGATGCTGACTTAATAAGTTTGTATGGTTGTAGCCGCTCTTAACAACTGAAACTTCTCTGAAACACATATTCAATAAATGTTTATTGAATATTATGTAACCGATTCAGATTCAGAGAAACAGAATCAACATAAAATTTGAGGCTTGTTCAGATATTCGCGGTAGATGTTGGATTTATCAGTTTTTATGAGAAGTCGCAAGGCTTAAGGCCTTTTCAGAATTGAAAACTTCTTCACTGAAATTTATATATTATTGAATCAAAAGAATTAATATTCTTTCTCTATTTATTATGTTATTCTTCAAAGTATTTGTCTATAGACAAAGTGAACTCCGTTTAAAGCTTGAGAAAACTGAACTTTGAACTTCTCTTCCACTGAAATACATATATTTTCCGTTGCATAAAACGGCTATACAATGCTGAATAATATCCGTATGAAACCTGAAATGAATAAAAAAAGAACTAAAACTGACTTACAGCAAAATCACAGAAAAATCTAGCCTGGTGCACACTGTACCACAGAACTTCCAAACTGATCTCCGCATTTCATTTCCAGTCTGCAAAGTAACTGTAAGGTAAGTATTCGATATTTGAAATAATATAAAATGGAGAAATTTTGTTACTAATCATTTATTAAAAAAATGTTAACATTAATTTGCAACACTTGTTAAATCTTTCATATTAAGGGCCTATTTCACCACTTCTGGACAAGTCGTTGTTAGCTTATTTGACATATTTCGTATGAAAGATATGTCTAATTATCAGCCATATAGGCTAACAAGAACTTATCCAGAAGTGGTAAAAAAGGCCCTAAGAGTCCATAACAGGGTGGCACCCCCTTTATACATGTTTGTAATTTTTGTATAATAATTATAAAGATTTTCATTAGAATCAGAGGCACGTTGAAACTATAGTAATAGATTTTTACATACAAATACAGGATTAAAGGTGTGGAGGAACTACTGGGGAAGGTTCCTCCGGTGAAAAGGGAAGATCTTCCGGAGGAACCTTCCACAGTAGTTCCTCCACAAAGGGATATAACAAACTGAAACTGAAACTCTACGGAAACTGAAACGGTGAACTCAGACCATCAAATTAAACAACTTTCACTATGGAGCCTACCTCAGGAAACGCTAAAAAACAGCTGTCCCATACAATTGAGTCCGGTAGGTACAGCAGTTTTGTATGAGACGGCAGATTTTTTTTCGCGTTTCCTTAGGTAGGCTCCATAGTGAAAGTTATTATGTTTGAGGCTAGTTTACACCCTATATGTTGAATGGCTGAGTTGCTTTTCGCGTTTAGGTGTTCTTCGTAGAATACGTGTAATATTTTATCAATAGACCGATCTCGTGAAATATCACGAACAAAGCTATTACTATAGTTTTAACATGACCCCATTCAGTAAAATTATAGTACACTACGTCCTCTTATTGTAAGGAAATGCTTGTTACTATCAAAATTAAAAAAATACAGGTATAGAGGGCGCTTAGCGCCACAATACAACATTTTTATCATAATATTATATTACACAATTCTTATGTCGGCGGATCGAACACGGCACCACTTAAGGTTATACATATTATACAAGTACAACATCAACGACCTCAACCCTAGGAGCGCCACCGCAGATTTTATTTTATTTAGGACCCTGTTTTAGAAATTTTCAAACAAATCTGCAAACGTAGGTGCAAACTATTTTTCACCCCTCCGGGCGGAAAGCGTCAACTTACGTCCCGCCGCTGCGCTAAACGAAGTTGCCGCTTTCCGCCCAAGGACGAAAATTTATAAAACAGGGCCTAAATAAAATGAAATCAACTAAACTAAAATAATAAATTACTGCGAATCGCACCTACACACGTCCAGTTTCACGTGTGTGCAATCTACTGAGGTTGAATTATAATCCGTATTGATTGTGCTATGACCACGATGACCATGGTCTCTGCAAGTCTCAATTGCGTAAAATAATAATAAAATGTTTTTCTTAATACGACACAATGTCACAATGTGTAAAATCTACAGAGTAGTGTGACCGTAGCATCCGCTTGATCAGGTGCCACGCACCACTGCGTTGGTGGTACGGTGTGTGATCCACTTAACTTCTTAAATCAACATACTGGTTTAGACCTATTTTATGTATTACATTAGGTGTTGTGCTATAGCAATCATGTAAAGTAATATGTTGAAAATTACTTGTACAATTTACTAAATATGCCATGTAGTGTGGAGAATAACTTATTGTGTCAAGAACTTTACACTTAAAGTAAAATTTACTTTTATCAGATTCATTTAAAAATACTTGTTCAATCTTCAAGAATAATGGTAGATCTTGCTCATATTTATACAAGATAACATTTTTATTACAATATGTAACACTATTAATTTCTATAAAACTAACACAATTATAAACATTATCATCATCATCTATACTTGGCACATTATTTAGTTTTAATACTTTACCATGACAATAGCGATCAGTAAGTCCGTTGCTAGCAACAAATTTATGACTTTGTGTCAATTGATGTCTGGTTGCAAGTGTTAGCGGCAAGTTTTTACGGCTAGCTATTGATTGTGCTATTTTTTTTAACGCTTTATGCTTAGCCTCGAATTTAAAGGCACCTACTAACATTGGTGGACCAATTTTTTGTATAATTCTTGGGTAATGTAGAAGAAAATGATGTTTCGGCTTTAAAGTACACTTAAATAAATCTATTAAATTTTCCATGTAAGCTTCTATTGTAGTTTTCAAATATTCTATTAATTCTAAAGTAAAAATCTGAGACTTTAATATTTCTGTAATTTCTAGTAGAGGTAAGTATTGTTGCCATACTGGATCATGCTCCGTAATTAAGTCACCAATTATGTACCTAAAATTTCGAACAAAACATAACATCTCAGAGGCTGAAAACATTATTTTGCCACTTACTAGATTTTGTTTTGTGACAGGCGGAGGACAATTTTTTTCAGACTTTAAATATGTAAAGTACTTTATTCTGGCATTTAAGTTGTCCAAATCAAAGCTATTGTTGTCAACAAAATGTTTGACTATCAAGCACATGTCATAACGGTGTACTCCCTCGCACAAGTCGTGCATAACATCGCATGTGATATTGTTGTAAACATGAAAATAATTCAAATCATGCCAAATGCATTTTTGTTTAATACCTATACCGTTATTACAATGCGCGTTATAATCTTCCTCTTTGCGAATGTATTCAGATCTTTCTTTGATGTCAGTTTTTGTTCGCTCTTTTTGTAGCGTGCAAAATCTACAGAAATGATTGGATGAGAAACTTTCGTGAAAACCTAAAATTGAATGAAGCCCTAAATTGTCTCCAGAAATATTGGCTACACAAAAACCAATAGATATAGTAGATTCCTTGAATTTTAAATTTATCCCTTTTTCCTGTAAAAACTTTAATTCCTCGAGTAAAGGTCTGAAAACAGGTTCGTTGCCAAAAGTGTTTTTGTCTTGAGTATAAAATAATAACACTGGCAAGACATTATCTAAACGACTACAGAACTGCGGGGGTATTGTAGATATAGTAACATAGACAGCACCAATTTTTTGATTGCCAGCCCGACTGCCTAAAGGATTGCCAGATTCAAAGTCATCATAATACACAGTCAAAGGTAATATGATTCCGTGATTACATTTTTCTGTTGTATCCTGCCAAGAAGTGCCACTCACTATGTTCCTAAGGACATTTGTCTCTTCGCTTACTTTTTTCTGGTAATTAAGTATAGTTTCTAATGTGTTTGCAGTCTCAAGGAACTGCTTAAGAGTTTCACGCAAAGGTATAAAATAAGAATATCTATTCTTTATCACCATTTCAACTGTGTTATTCCTTCGATAATTTTTTTCGGAAACACCAATCGTTTTTGGAACGGGTTTAACATAAGTTCTTAAATCTTTGAAATTTTCCATTCTTTTGTAGTCGGTATCAACTTTTTTAAACGATTCTTGAAGTATGGATAACATCTGCAAACTGTCTTTATTCAAATCATTTAGAGATTGTCTAAGAATATTAAATGGCTCTGATATAAACAGCTCGGACACTAATTCAATTATAGATTGGATGACACTTCGTGGCAAATTTGACATAATATATAATTTAGAAACAAATGACATTAGTGCATTACTGACTTTTATATCGTAATCAGATAAATCTGAGATTTTCTTTCTAGTATTATTGTCCAACTTAGGGGCTTCATTCAAATTAGGTGTTGAATCGGAATCACAGTCCACTTTACCACTAACATCAAGTACAAGGACATCACTGACACATTTGCTACTTGCAATTTCATGATAGTGAATTAAATGTTTTTTTAAATCACTTTTAGAGTGATACAGCCTGGCACAATTTTCTTCAGGACATTTAAAATAATTTACAATATTGTGCACATACCGCAAATGAACAAAGTATTGCTGAAAATCTTTATATTCGTTGTGACATTCATGGCACTTCATTGTGCAAGCAAAATAAAATACCTGAGAGATTTAAAAAGAATCAAACATAAAATGGCTCTTTAAGAGAGACACTGCAATAAGTGGTTTAAACGGTTTAGATAATATTACATTGTGTGCCAATGCCAAACGATAGCTCGCTAAGATAAGACAAATTTCACCATTGCATGTATGTTTTGAGAGAACTGTTAGCTGAACTTTAGTTATTATTTTTTGCAAGCGACAATAAATCTGCGATATATGGTACAATCTTATCATACTTTGTTTCTATATTATAGACACATCGCTGTATTAACAGGTACAAATGCCCAGCAGCTGCTGGATACGTTGCATGGAGCGCGTGATACGACTTGAAAAGCGTATCGAAAGCTTTCATAGGAGAGTTAAACTTGT
This sequence comes from Agonopterix subpropinquella, assembly GCA_922987775.1. Taxonomy (NCBI): domain Eukaryota; kingdom Metazoa; phylum Arthropoda; class Insecta; order Lepidoptera; family Depressariidae; genus Agonopterix; species Agonopterix subpropinquella. The sequence goes on along the minus strand of OV277708.1, from coordinate 4,838,645 downwards.
ATCGAGCCTTGTCCATGATCAAATAATAGTTATCTTCGCCGTCTTCAGTGACACACTTTATGAGGTATGGTTGAACAGTGTGCTTGTTGATTAGAGCCTTTTCCTTTACTTCTTTTATTTTATTTTGCATGTGTCCAGGATTCTGGAAACAGTAGCAAGCATTAAACATTGAAAATTATTTGAGTGGTAATTTATTTGGGTATTATTTCCATATCCCATTGATGACTGGTGTAATGTCGTTGCGCGGGACCGGTCGTTGTGGCGATCCTTGGGGGAGGCCTATGTCCAGCAGTGGACGTCCATCGGCTGAGATGATGATGATGATGATGATAATGTCGTTTAGCATTAAGTCCCTTTGTTACACCTACTAGATCAACGATTTTGCACTAATTATTACGTTAACATCTAAAATACCATGTCAGACATTTTGTCATTTATAAAACAACTAGCTGTTGCCCGCGACTTTGTCTGAGTGGACATGTGATTTTGTCCCATGTCTCGTCTAAGGGTTACGAAGGTCATGGTCAGAACCAAGTCTAGGAATCCTGGCATGTAACATTAAAATGGCCATTAAGGAATGGACTGATAAAATACACAGGCTAGAATGCTCTGGCTTCTCGGGTCTGCAATATTGCAGGAAATTCATCAGTAACACCATGAATCCCACAGTTCATACTGAACAACAGCAGGAGCAAAGCTCGTGCTATATCGGAGCCCTCACCGGGTAATACGCGTCACAGGCACGATAAAGCTGACTCTAGATCCCAGTTGCCGGGCGTGCGGAGAGGAAGAGGAAACCATGGAACATTTATACTGTGAGACTGCGCTGTCTTGGTGGCTAAACGTATGTGTCCTGAGAGATGGTTATTCAAAACTGGGAGATTACAGGTTTCTTCCCCTGAACGCTATTGCCTCTCTCATTTTCCACGTTTTTCAATGGTAAAGAAAATAAGAGTCAACATAAAAGATACCATTGGGTTGATGTGTTGCTGGCTTGCCAGCCCCCATAATAGGATAAGAATAGGATAATAGTCATAAACTTGAGCTGAATCAAAACTTCATTTCGACCAAGAATCGAACCATCACCTCATGTTTGAAAATCTAACCATTTACCGAATGCGCTACACGGCTTCTATGAAGAGTGATGAAAAAAGAGACTACTATTTACCACTACAATCTACCCAAATACATCTGTCAGCACAAGTCAGCGTGGTAAATCATTGTGAATTATCCCCACTTTTCCCACAGGATCCCACTACTGGGATAAAAAGTATCCTATATTTAATCCAGAACCCATTCTATCTGTGTGCCAAATTTCATCCAAATCCGTTCAGCCGTTTATGCGTGATTGAAACACAAACATACAAACATCGTCACAAACTTTCGCATTTATAATATTAGTGAGATGAGATGAGATGAGATTATCAATTCTTTGACAGATATAAAATCCAAGTTATCGCTATTAAAATAGTGCTTATGAAAATAGTAGGTTGATACCAATTGATTTACCTCAACATCAATTATGAAGTTCTCGATGCATTCTAACGTGGAAAATTTTCTACGCTTGTTGAGTCTTCCTCTTGGAGGAATTAGGTAGCTTAGCAGTTTTACTTGATCCGGCACTTTTAGATCTGAAATAAATAAAACAGGTGTTTGTTTTCATAAAAAAAGTAAGGTCATTTAAGTAATAATAAGTTTTCTTGACAAAATATTCTAAAGTAATTAACTATAGTAAAACAATGATAAATCAAGTAAAATTTACCATCATCAGGCTGCTGTTGAATACTTTCATTCAGAGATATCAATGTATCATCATGCGATTCATAAAATTTAAGACTGATGATTTTATTAATAAACCATTTCCAATTCTTGAAAAATGATGCTGAACTTTCAGGATACATCTGGTCGAAATCCAAGTTTATCTGGAATTTATCATATCAATTATTTTTATTATATTCGTAACTAGAGGAATACCTGCGAGCCGCGCCTTCGCCCTTTGGAGCATTTTAGTGTACCTTAGGGGCTTATAAAAAATAGGTCATCAAGAGTGACTTGAGCTCGCAAAATCAGCTCTTGTAGCATGACAGGGGTGAGAGCGACATAGGTCACTTCTAAACGTCAAATTTATGTAAGATACTAAGGAGATAACCGCCCTCTCACTTAAATTTGACGTTTCGAAGTGACCAGAATAAAATAGGGGATCGGACAGTCCGGGATAATTAGTCAAATTAGCAACTTTTAATCGAACGTCAAAACGTGCACAATGTATGAAAAATTGTACTAAATACCCACAAGTGACGTCATCAACATTTAATTACTTTTTATAGTTCATCCTGTTATTAAAAATAGTATTCAAGCTTAAAAAAAACTGAAAATGTGTGTATAGCGTTATTTTCCAATGTTTTTTTTACTAAGAAGATAAAACTAAAATATATTTTATGCAGTCCGCTCCCCTATTGTATCTTTAGTACCTAGTAAACAAACAGAAGACACGTTTATTTCTAGAGCGCGCTATCATTACTAAAATTTTCAGCTCAACAAAAAAAATGTATCTACCTACTATCCCTGATAATCTACAGGATGTAAGGGACAGCCCTCCGCAAACTGAAACGGTGAACTCAGACCATCAAACAGAACAACTTTCACTATGGAGCCTACCTCAGCATGTCTAGTATGATTTCTCAACACGCGCGCGACGCGCCTTCGCTGCATACAAAATAACCTGTTCCCGCGCTTTTCGGAGAGCGAAAGCCGCGCTTGCCGCGACTTGTAGTATGGAAAAAAGCCGAGTCGCGCGCTAGTAGAGAAATCATGCTAGAGGGTCAGGAAACGCGAAAATAAATCGGTTTTCCCATACAAAACTATTGTACCTACCAGACTCAAATGTATGGGACAGCCGATTTTTCCATTTGATCCATAGTGAAAGTTGTTCAGTTTGATGGTCTGAGTTCACCGTTTCAGTTTGCGGAGGGCTGTCCCTTACACCCTGTATATTACTGGCTGTCCCAGAAAAGAAAAAATGGTGAGGTGACCTCCATGGCGTTCAACGGGTTAAAACATACGCCAGAAGACTTTACATATTATCCTCATATCTAACGTTACGAAAGCAATTTAGAAAATATTGACTTTTTTTAAAATTTATTATTCATAAATGTTTGTACGGAGCTTTCTCACTTTTTAATCAAAAGTATTTAAAAAGTAGTAAACGTAAATATTTTCAAAATTTCTGTCATGACATTAGATATGACAGACAACGTACAGCAAAAACAACCTCCCAAAAACTATAAAAATCATTAAAACTTTCCAAAGTTAAAATGTTTATACGTGTTAATGAATTAACGCAAAACTACAAAGTAGTTTGTTTAGAATCGAGAGCAGAATCGAATTATCATGGTTTTAACATAGGTAATTTTTTTCAAAATATTAAATAATTTGGTAGCAAAATTTAAAAATTTCTGAACCTGATGTTAACCCACCGCACGGGCACACTCACCCTACTTACTACCAAAACAAGATTATAAAAATGTATCCATGAGCACGTTAGCGCTTTCTTTCAGTGCTGAAAAGATAACAAATCATTTTTGCCTCAAAACTTAAAATGCGAATAACTTTAAATTTTAAGTATCAAAATAATGAAATTATTATTTCTATCTAATTATTTTGTTATAAATCAGTTGGGGTGTATGAGGTTTTGCGCTAATTTATTAACACGTTGTATATTGGTACATACAAGAAAGGTAAGTACCAAACTATCACTCCTTGGATCATTTAAAATCGTCCATTCATCAATAAAATCTGAAATGGTGTCATAGGTTTCACCTTGTCTCACTTCAAAGGTATCATTCCAACACTGCATAACTTTCGTCCAAGGTTCATTATTGTTCCTAAGAAAAATGATTTCATCTGTGTGGTTTTCTGAAAAATTTATAAATATATTTTTGACATTTCGCACTTATTGACCTAGCCCCAAATAAAGCCCATAGAGGCTAGTGCAACGAGTAGGTACTAAACAACTACCTATACAACGTGTTAATGAATAAAGGCAAACTAGAAAACATTTTGTTTAGATTCGATACCAGAATCGATTTATCAATGTTTCAATATAGGTAATTTTTTCAACATATTTACAATTTGTTTGTATAATTTAAAATTTGCAGGCACAGTTATCATCAAAACAAGATTTCTTAAAATGTATCCATAAGCACGCTAGTGCTTTCATTTCAATTCAATTATCTCGTTATAAATGAGGTAAAATATGATAAATGATAATACAAAAAATATGTGATCAAAATAAATAGGAAGCAACTACTCTACTCACTACTGAGCATCTGATACTACAATAATAAGTTTGCGTTATAAGTATTCATAACATAGGTGGGTAAGGCCGCCGAAATTGTCAATTTTTTGTGTTATATTTTTGTTCAAATTTGGACATTTTTTGTAATGGGGAATATTTAATAAATTTTCAAGTAAACATTGTTTATATTTACAAACATTTGAAACTTAGATATCTAGCCTATATGTGTAAAGTAAGTTTGCGCAAAAATACTTGATACTAATTTGTTTTATTAACAGATAAAAATAAAAAAAAATATTTTTGTCCCGTTACGTTCCATTTGTGTTACGACTTTTTACCCCAATCCTACTATTTAAACAGCCAAAATGCAAAACCGCAGTTGGAAAATGGCAAGACTATTATCCTTAAAACATTAAAATATCAATCTGTCACATTATTTCGTCACACGGCGGTATCAAAAGAAATAGGTAGGTATTTAGTTTTGTCACTTTTATCAACAACTCGCATACAATGGCCTCCGATTCGGACTGTGCCACGACTTAACTTAACTAAATGTATTCCTGTCACTTTCTAAAATAAGATTAAGAAAAGAGACAGAAAACCATCAGCTGACTTTAGTGCTGTCAAAGTGACGTTACACGCCCAAGAACGCTTTAAATAAGATAGCGACATTATGATGGCATCTTATTTTGGGTGTGTAACGTCACTTTGACAGCACTAAAGTCAGCTGTTGGTTTTCTGTCTCTTTTCTTAATCTTATTTTAGAAAGTGACAGGAATAAATTTAGTTAAGTTAAGTCGTGGTACAGTCCGAATCGGTACCATTGTTGTTTGTTTTTGAAACGTGACGTCACACGATGCTCAATCATGGCCGCCTGCGTTTGGTTCTTGTAATCCATAGAAAAAAAAAAATCTAATTTAATTTGCAAAAATAAAATATTTAACAATTGTAAAATTATTGTTTACCTATAAGCTACCATATTAAATATAGGGTGATTTTTAATAGGTCTGTATGGCTTAAAGGGGAAAGAGTACAGCCCATTAGAAGTCTAAAACTGTATGGAACCCCTGGTCGAAAATCACTGGTTTCGGAAATAATGCACACTTTAACTTTTTTTCGTACTAAGAAAGTACTAAAACTGTATGGAACCCTTGGTCGAAAATCACTGGTTTCGGAAATAATGGACACTTTAACTTAGTACTTTCTTAGTACGAAAAAAAGTTAAAGTGTGCATTATTTCCGAAACCAGTGATTTTCGACCAGGGGTTCCATACAGTTTTAGACTTCTAATGGGCTGTACTCTTTCCCCTTTAAGCCATACAGACCTATTAAAAATCACCCTATACATATATTTTATATTTAATCGCTACCACTGTCAAATAGCCAATTGACAATTTCGGCGGCCTTACCCAGGTATCTAAACTCTGTTAATTTAAATTCTGGAGACTAAACTAACAGTTAAACCTGTACAAATCCATGGGTTTGTATAGGTACTAGATTGTATGGCTTTAAGTGTCAGTTTATGTTTAGGCTCCGGTATTAAAAAAACACACTTTTGGTACCAATAGATACGCTATCTACTATCTACCCTATTAATATAATGTTAAACCATGTAACCTTTTATCTCCTCATACATTCGTTTTTTATGTGGGATTGTAGTCTCATCTGATTGTGTATCTAAAATCATTCTCTTTTCACCAGACTTATAGCGGGTATTACGAATTTTGTCAACCAACTTGCCCTTAGCGAATGAAGGTTTACCCGATATGGACTGTCTTTTTTTAATTGGTGGGACAAAATATGTGCCAGTATTTTCTCTTGGGAATAGAGCTATTATTTTCGCAGTTATAATATTATACTCTTCATATGTTATTTTACTGAAATAGGTGGGTAAGCTCAATTAAATTGAATGTCCTTTGAATTGAATTGAATTGAATTGAAAAAGGCAGGCCACATAAAATCATAAAGTGTGGGTTTTTGGGAATGTGACCTCCTTTAAAAAGGGTTGTTTCGTTAACCTAATTATTTTTAGTATTTGGCGTCGAAACCCTTGGCCCGTGGGGTCCCACCCAATGGTGCCTACACTAAGTGCACATGATCTATGCTATGGAGGGGACCATCAACAATATCATAACAGATGTGCTAAATGTTAACCCTTGGTCATGCCAGCACTCGAGATTCGGCTAATTTTGGTTTTGAAATATTTGTAGAAGCCCAGGAAGGTATATCCGTTAAAAAAATTAGGGTAAAAAAGGGGCATTGCAAGATTGCAACGCATGCCGGACACAGCTAGAAGATATATAAATATAAAAGTATCCAGTAATAATATTTTCTACCTACGTAGTCTAAGTCAACTGTACATACAATAGTATGAGATGTAAAAAACCTTTCAGATCTTCAACATGTTTGGTTTTTTGGGTTTTTTGCACAGTCTGCTTTGATTCAGCATTACTCTTCCTTTTCTCTCCAGATTTGTGTAGAGTATTTCTAATTTTATCCACTAACTTTCCCTTTGCAAACAACGATTTCCCAGAAAAAGAGTCATCTTTTTTTACTGGTGGGATAAAGTAAGTTCTGCTACTCTCCTTAGGAAACAGGACAATTATTTTTCCCGTGATTAAGTTGTACTCCTCATGAGTAATTTTACTGAAATATTTAGAATTGGATTTAGATTTGATTTCGATCCCCCCCCCCCCTTCCCTCCCCAAATTGCATTAGATGACTGAATAGCTGAATAAACAAACAAACACATTAACTGAAAGTATTACTGCAGCCGTCTTACAGAAAGGACAAGATAATTCAACCGTTACTAGAAGAAAATAAACCCCATTCTGTTACACCTTGTAATACTGTAAGATAGGTATTTATTCAATTATAGACAAGATCATTTAATTTTAAGGCTCGATCAAAGAATTTTATATCTACTGCCAAGAAAACTTATATTCTTAATTTCAAAGAAAATCATATTCCTTCCTATTCCTCCCCCCAAAATCACCAACCACTTCTCATGACACCTCCTCGCTGACCTCTCTCCCCTAGACTCCCTCCTTCTCTCGACACCCCTCCCCTGACTACTTAACATTTTCTATTTAGACGAAATAAAGCAAAGTACTTACTGGTTAACAATCCTGGTAAATACATGTCTCACAATGATATCCACCAACTGATTCCTGTGCTTGCTCGTTAGTGTGTTATGTGTTTGGTAGTAAGTAATTATACTGTTCCCACATGGTGATGTGCTGAGCAGAGTACTTAAATCGAAGTCTGGGAAAGGTGGCCGCACAGTTGAAAAGAGGTGATCTATTTCTAGATTATTCAAGTCCCCAAGGTCGTCATCATTTGTGCTCAATGATTTTACTGATTTTGTGGTCAGTGTCGTACCAGTATCTGTCTGAAAATGAGTGTACAAAGAGAAATTAAAATCAACATCCCTGGTTCACAAGACCAAGACAAGATACTAATCTACACTAATATTATAAAGAGGAAAGATTTGTACCTATTTTTGTATGTTTGTATGTTTGTAATGAATAGGCTCAAAAAGTACTGGGCCGATTTAAAAAATTCTTTCACCATTAGAAAGCTGCATTCACCCTGAGTAACATAGGCTATATTTATTGCTAGAAAAGATTAGACGTCCACCCGTGCGAAGCCGGGACGGGCCGCTAGTAATGATAATAAAGAGGAAAACTTTGATTTTTTGTTTGCTTGTATGTAACGAATAGGCTCCGAAACAGTAGTTTCGGTCCAGTAGGACCGATCTGAATAATTCTCTAACCATTAGAATGCTACATTATCCGTGATGAAAATAGGCTATATTTTATTTAGAAAATAATTAGATATCCGTATGAAAACTTCAATAATGTAAGCCAATCTGTGAAAATTAACTGAAAAGAAACCCATTGCCAATAGAAACGTTACTACAAAAAAGTCTGCGATGTCTAACTTCCACCCCACTAATTTAATTGTAGCTTTATTAGTTTTCGAGAAAAATGAAGAAAACTAAAATTTTGGATACAAATGGGGGGGGGGGGGGAGGGGGAAAAGTAACTTCTCGACGTGTTCCTACTTCTATTTTCTCTTCTATTTAAGCTATATGCACGCCAAGTTTCGTGCTTTCTGCCGGATGGACCATGCCTCCATACTTAATCGAGCTAAGGACCCGCACTACATCTCAACAGCAAAGTCACAAAACTGTTAGACCGAATCAGTTCCATCGTGTACTGCTTATGTGTTAAGCTTTTGGCTGTCATGACAGCCTGACAGCCCACTCTGCCACCGCCCATTACGGGTTAGGATAAGAAGAGACTAAATCAAAGATGAGAAATATAGACCAAATAAAAGATGAGAAATTATAATAATATGATACTTACATGTCTATCGAAATATTGATCTAATTTAGATTTTATAAGAATTCGGTGTCCTATTAGGGGGCAAAGTTCTCGTAGAATATCCTCGTTTAAATCCTTTAACTGGTTTGCTTTAATTTCGTTTTCTGGAAATAAGACATATTTATCATTATGTAGCAGTAGCATTTATCTTATCATTATAGTTTTAGTTTGGGTACAGTAGTTAATTAATAAAAATGTTCTTTGACACTTCTGGGCTGCCTACTTTGAGAATAATAAAATGGCGCGAAGCCAAACGCCAATTCTCAAATTTTCTGTTTGCAAAAAATGATTTAAAAACATATTGATGAATTACTACGTGAAAACTAGGGGGGGAGGGGGGGGTCTTGGCATATACTACGGATGGTCACCGAGGGGGGGAGGGGGGTAAAAAGTCGTAAAAAATGGGTCACGTAGTATGGGTACATTGGCTTACCTCGAAATCGATGAATTACTGATTCCGGAACCTCCCATGAACGAAGCAAGGAATCAATGTCCCCCGGGTCAGAGAAACCTTCATTATCATTATCATCGGCCATCTATAAATAAATAAATAATTATTTATTTCAGACAGTTAGTCCATAAAAGTATTAGTAACAGAGAAACCTGGAGCCTGGAGACGGATCAGCTTTAGTATCCTGCGGCATCAATTTGGGGGGGGGGGGTGGGTGGGTTTGGGGGTAGGGTGGGTACCCCCCTACCCCCTCCCCCCCCCAAATTCGTGCCGCAGGTTACTAAAGCAACCCCCTGGAGACTTTCCCTTCAACATCCCTTTTACTACGAATCTGATATCCCCTGCACAGATGTTCACACTTCTTTTCAGGACACAAGCCCCAGCACTGGCTCAAACACTGGACACCACAATGGGTGTAAACTGAGTTTTAAACATGTTGGCTCCCTGCACGCCACCCACGCTCACGGGAAGACTACCGTCGGTTCAATTTAGTAGTTTTCCCAATAGAATCACGCACGCAATTTACTTACCTATTTGGTATTACCTTTATTAAACACTGTAGACAAAATCACCACAATAAACGCACGCGCACGCGTCGACTCGTCGAGACAAGCACAAAGTAAATTGAAGAAAATTAACCGACACGGGAGTGGGTTGCCAAGAGCTAAAAAAAATTTCCCCGACTTCTTCCGCGTCACTCATCCTTATAATCGAGATTAATGATTATTATTATTTTATAGACACTTTACTATTTGTGTGAAGGTATTTTAGTTTCCTTTTTCTAATTACAGTTCTCATTTTTATAATTGTAATGTGTACCTACTAGACCTTCCAATTTTATTTAACAGAGCTTACCGATAGGGCGGGCTTTTCAATAATCCTATAAAGTACCACACGGTGACACATCAAGCTAAGAAAAACCGAAATAAGCTGGCCGCGCGCAGGTAGAGTGTATAACGTCACGCGTCCAGAGTATGTTTGTTTTGCGTTCGGCCTGCTCGCTTGGCGGCAGATTGACCCCGGAGACCAGGTCCACCGGGTTCCGGGGGGGGCTTCGGAGCTTCGGCCTCGCAGAAATTACACGGCCCTGAGACGAGTGGTTACTAAGCGTTGGACGCTTCGGCGCACGCGCCTACGTGGAGCTCGGCCTTCGGCCTCGCATTACTAACACAAATACACTACCCGCTCACTCTTCAAATAAAACTCGTAAACTAATAAAATTCGGGCAAGTTATACCCTAAAATTTCACAAAGTGGACAACTTGCCTCCGGAGCAGAATTTTAGAGGGCAAGTTGTCACCCAGGCCCGCCACTCGTTAGATGTGCCCATAAAAATACCGTCTTCGGCGAAACGAGGTTTGACTAGTCATGAATCGCACTAATAGAACAGTAGGTAGCGGACTTTTCCGCCTTATCACTTCTGAATCTTCGCAAAATTCACACTGAATTTCGCGCATAATTTTTGAAGTGAAAACTTCTTTAGCGGCGTTGTACACTTTTTTTGTAATGGGTAAAAACTGTTAATTTCGCGTCAGTATCACGTGACCTGATCGAAAACTCATTTCTCATTTTGCGCGAATGTTCGTGTGTGAATGGCGGCCACTCTAGCAGCGAAACGTCTCCGTCACTGACACCCACTGACACCACATGACATATTGAGCGAATCAAAAAGTTGTCGTTTCGCAAAGGTATTGTTTTGGACCACAGAGTTATTATTATTATAGTAATCTCCTTTTAAAATACATGCGACGTCTGTGGTTTTGGATGAATATGGAGATTCGGATTGTTTATCCCAGATAACATTTACGGTCGGAGACTTAAAAATGACAGCATTTTAAGGTACTTATACAGTCAGTCCGAATAGTCCGATGTTAGTCGTAGAAGTACGTACTAGGAACGTCATTTTACCGTCAGCCAGTGTACGTCCTGTGTTGAACGTTATACTGACGGACGTTCTCAGTCATTTGACACTGACATTGACATTCATTTTGCCTCCTTTTTTCTCAGCTCAGTCGCGCCATTTTTCTATGCGCATCGGACGTGTCGCGGAGTCCTTTTTATTGTTGAGTTAGTGTTACTGAAAGAAATTGAACCTAAAGTGTGTTAGTAATGGACGAGGACCGCCCAGCCAAGTGCGCAGTGATCCAGTTTATTGTTTGCGGTGGCGGTGCTATTTCTGTTGTGGATTCAGAGTGGCTGAAGCCACGATGGTGTGAAGTGTATTGGCCGGTCATAAAAAGGCCCAAAGCTTTTGAGCTGATCCTCAATCTCAACACGTCCCCCAGCGAAAATTGGAAACTTTATGGTGTGCAGCAAGTGTTTTACGAAACTGGTAGGTACGTATTTTATTCATTTTCTGCATGGGTAGCATGCCAACGTGATACAGCACTATCACACCTTCGCTCTTTTTCTATTTGCGCGCGAACGAACGAGATAAAAGACGTGATACAGCCGTATCACGTGTAGCATGCTACCGTAGTGTAAATAAAATAATAGTGATGAAGCTCAGCAGTCGCGGCGGATCTATGCCCGCGTGGCATGCGGGGGACAGGCGTACCCTAACTCAATTCGCTGTTAAGATACGCGCGCAGGCAGCGTGGGTCGGGAGGCACTCCTCCCGGCCCCCGCACGCCCCATACGATTGGCCTGCCGCAACCGCTGAGCTTCATCACTATTAGTTCTTTACACTATGATGCTACGGCTTCTGGGGCTAGTACGCCAACCCGCGATAGCGACATTTAACACATTCATCTGTCAAATTTAGTCTTTTATCTCGGTCGTTCGCGCCCCAATAGAAAGAGAGCGGAAGCGTGATAGAGCTATATGACGCTATCGCGGGTTGGCGTTAGTACGCCGAAACTGGAGTACGCGGGGCTAGTGCCCCGCTAGTCAGTTTTCAGTTTCGGGGAACCTGGTTTCTCGGGATGCTTGTATGAATTAACTACGACGACGCTTCTATTTAATAACGCAGAGAATTATTAAAGGGTTGGATTTAGAATTGTATAGCAGGAGGGGAGGGGTGCGGGCGATTGGGGAGGGGCCGCTGACAGGTCCACTAGTTATTATTATTGTCTAAGAAAATAATGTTGGTTTGATTTACAAGTACCTAACAAGCTTACTTCTTTTTACAGGTGTCAGGTCGAGATGTTTCCAGTAAAGTGCCACATACAATGAAGTTCTACATTTCCGATAAGCTAGCTGCGGAGTACAATTTCTATGGAAAGAAAACTGCTACGAAAACCAAAATCGAAAAAGTTTTTTGCACTCTACGCCTCAAAGACTGCATTATGGGTGAGTAAATACCTACCGAAATTCTCCAATACTATCTCAATATTGTATGCGTCAATCCCCCATTCAATATCTTTGCACTATTTGGAATTCAAATAATTAATTTTAATGAATTATTATTAGAAAGAAAGAAAGAAAGAAAGAAAAATCTTTATTCACCATTAAAGGCACACACGAAACAACAGAGTACATTTATAGAAATAGTAGGTAGGTAGTAGCGGTGTGTGCCGCGACGGTGAATAGGACACGACTCAACGTAGTGCCTTACTTGATAAGCAAGGCGTTGATTTTCTGCCGTGCCTGACAGAGGCTATTAGGGAGACTATTAGGGTTCCGTACACATAGGTTGTCAATGGGACCCTATTACTAAGCCTATGCTGTCCATCCGTATGTCAGTATATCACAGCGGTATAATCTCAACAACTGTAAACAGCTCCACAACAGCACGGCTAGCATGCCATCCACGACAAAGCGTTTAAACGAGAAAAACGTCATGCGCGCTCTTTCTGGCATACGTAAATTAATAAGGATGGTGGCACATCTCGATTTTTATCGTTTTCTCGGAGGTGCCATGCAAGGCCTACTGAGGTAGCCTCATAAAATATTCAGTTTGTTGTTGTGGCATCTATCTTGGCAAATAATAAAAAGATACGGAGCCCTGTGTGCGTGGGTGCTACTCCCACGACCAGTTTTTTTTTACAATTAATAAATCGTATCTTTCTTGTTTCTTTATAGAAGGCGTTGTTAGCATAACTGTAACTGCAACGGCAGAGGGCGTCGAAGTTAGCATCAAAACCTGGCTACAGCATGCTCCAGAAAGGATAAATAGTTAGAGGCTTTGGTTTTCCCATATGGTAACCAACAGCTTCAAACTATCGCCTCTCCGAATTTAAATTGATTTCTTTATAATTATGTAGATGCAATTAAAAATGTACGAAAATGCTCGGATCATAAAATGTTTAAACTATTTTTAGAACATCTTTTACTAAAAGTAAAATCTTTAAATAAAATTTTACATTTCAGTGTTCATTAATTAATTTATTTACAACCCTAGTTCACTCCACCTTGTGAAGACGTCTCCCGGTAGTCTAGGAACGTCATTCTACGGCTGACATTCAGAAACGAAATTTGAGTATTAGTTTCTATTTTGATATGTAAAAATCAATAAAATTTTGACATATCGAAGTAGGATCTTATACTCAAATCTTGTCTCTGAATCTCAGTCTAAGGCTGCCTGTCCATTGACGCGAGCTGGCTGGCGGAGCGGTGTAGTGAGGAAAATATTAACCAATCAGGAGCTCGGCCGACTCTCGGCCGAGATTTTATGCAATCCTGATTGGTTAATAAAACTCCGCTTCCCCGCTCCGCCAGCCAGCTCGCGTCAATGGACAGGCAGCCTAAGGGTGCGTCCACATCTGGCGAACGGGCCGCGAATGCGCAACTCTGCTGCTGCTGCACATTCGCGGCGCGTTCGTCAGATGTGGACGCACCCTAAGGTCCTTGGATCGGTCTTGGTATGACGTCCTAAGTACGTTTAGTCTCGTACCTCGGTGACGTACATTTTCGACGTCTGTAGGACCGATAAAGGACGTACATTTGTCACAACCTAATGACGTCTTGATACGACGGCCTACGGACGTCTTAATACGACGGCCTACGTACGTCTTGATACAACGGCCTACGGACGTCTTGATCCGACGTCATTAGGTTGTGACAAATGTACGTCCTTTATCGGACCTACAGACGTCGAAAATGTACGTCACCTAGGTCGAACTGCCTCCGTGGTCTAGTGGTTAAGAGCGTTGGCTCTCGATACGGAGGTCGTGGGTTCGATTCCCACAGGGGACACCTAGTGATATGTCACTTTGTGCGTTTTTCCCCAGTTGGTTAGGACATTGCAGGCTGAATCACCTGATTGTCCGAAAAGAAAAATGATTCCGTGCTTCGGATGGCACGCTAAGCCGTTGGTCCCGGCTACTATCTCTGGTGGTAGTCGTTACATAAAAAGGCGGTCTGAAAAAACTCTGACACCAGGGCTCTGTCCACACGATAAGAAGAAGAACCTAGGTCGAGCAAGATTGTAAAAAGACGTCATTAGGACGGCTAAATTTTATCTGGGTACTTGTTTGCAAAAATTTGTTAATCAAAATATTTGTGTGCATTACCACTATTTCAACGTCAAATGATCGCAATCTTGGCACAACGAAATACAAAACTACTATGGATGCGGTCTTTATTAGACAATTAAATAGGTTTGAATCAAAACTGTTCGTTTCTTACTTCAGCTATCATATACCTATCGTATCAGTTTTAGAGATTGGCGATGATGGTTCTGGTAATAATAAGGGGAAAGAAAAGCGTCGAAATTATTGATATAAGTTGATTTTTCTGAGATAAACTTTTTAATGTAATATATATTGTCATGTTTGTGTACGATAGCGCAATAAATAAATATTGTATTCTACCACATATATGATAGTACTTTTATACTTACTGATAATTAAAGCAATTCGTGCAAAATTATTCCTTAACCATTCCAAAATATCAAAAATGCACAACGTTCATATTCAAGTTTTCACTTCTGCCGGCACTCCCGGAGTGCAACCCGTCGTGTTTTTTGTTTGGAAACTTTAGAAAGTGCTTTTATTTTTTAGTATGCATTTTTACAAAAGAAAATAGTCTTTTCACACATCCCCATAATTAGGGAATCAATTTTAAGATGGCAACACTCATATGTTGACCAACGACGATCAAGGTATGTCAAGAAACACGATTTTCATCGAAGACAATCGATTGTCTTAGATGAAAATCGTGTTTCTTGACTACTATATACCTGTCAGTCATGTTCACTCTAAAATTCAACGTTGTTAACAAAGATTTTTTTTTGGTCAAATAAGCTATTTTAAAATAAGGTACTAAAAGAATTTATTTGCTTAGTAATGTTAGTTGGCAACAAAGCATAGCATATGCTCACGACTGTATTCTCCGAGGGGGTAGTCAGAGACATTACCGTCAAACCCTAACATTGCCCGCTTTTTATACTTTTTTGGCTATTGTCAAAAAATTACGAACTTTTAAACAACATGATTGTGATAGTGGGTTAAGTATATAAATAAACTGTTTTGGAATCGATTAGGATGCTTAAAAATCTATTTTTTTGCGTAATTTCACTAAAAATAACAAATAAAGATGCGGGTCAAGTAACTATTAAGTAATCTGTGGTCAAGTTATGCGGGCTTCTGCCCCTTCTGCCCAACTTTGCACCTTTTCAAAAAACTTCAATTGTGAAGCCATTTTAATACCTATGGAGCTAGTTTTAAGAAATAAGAATAGGACAGGAATAAAGATGGGATCAGAACTAAAACAATAGTATGAAAATCATTATTTTGTCTATAAATTAAGTAAGCAATGTTATGCACACGTTTTCTTGAACTTCCATACAAATGAGCTTCGAACATTTCAGTATGGAATGTGGCGGCATACCTACTTTCCGCCATTTTGAAAAAAATAACGATTTTGCGGCTACTGATCAAACATATGCCAATCGACAGGGAAAATGATTACAAACAGAAAATATTCTTGGTAAATTGACCTAAGTGGTATACTTTCGGAGATATAGGGGATTGAAAATAAAAAAAAAATAAAAAAAATATTTTCCACCCAAATTGACTTTTTTGATTAGGAATAGATCGGCGAAGCTCAGGATCGACCAGGACTTAAGATAATTACATAATATTATTATTATAAATAAGCTTTATTCATTTACTAAGACAAATTAAGTTTTATTCATTTACTAAGATAAATAAAATACCTACCTACATGCAAGACAGCTACTCGAGCAAGACGGTTGTTGTAGCAGTGTTGCTAACTATTCCGAGAGGGATTTATATGTATTTACCTATGTATTAATTACTTGATCATCATCATCATCTCAGCCGATGGCCGTCACACTGCTGGACATGGTCCTCCCCGAGGATCGTCACAACGACCGGTCCTGCTGGTGTCCTTATCGAACGGGTTCCCGCCGCCTTCATCAGGTCGTTGGTCCACCTTTTGGGGCCGCTGCGCTTTCCGGTACGCGATCGCCACTCAACGGCTCTTCGGCCCCATCGGTTCTGCGAGCAATGTGCCCCGACCATTGCGACTATAGTTTTGCAATTCTTTGGGCTATGTCTCAGCGGATCTCTTCATTTCCGATTCGATCTTGCCGGGATACTCCGAACATAGCCCATTGCCTTTTGGATGATTTCAACCTTTTTATGAAGCCTTGAGAGAGCGATGACCGACGTCTCAGTTCCGTTATTTATCTTGAGACACTGCGGTATTTTGGACGTGAGAAGACTACGTAGCTTTCCAACGTTGCCTTGCCGAGTCGTATTCGACAGCAGGCCACTTCTGCGGCGGTGGGCTAGGCTATGAAGCTTGGTCTCCACCAGCTTACTGTCGCCAATGAGCCTGCTGGCTTTGCGTTCAACCAAGTCGAGTGCGGCAAGTTGATACTTGGCTGAGCCATCCCACAGGTGGCAGCAGTACTCCATACATGATCGAACCTGAGCTTTATACAACAATTAAGAGCTGTCCAGGAGTTGAGTACAGCTTCACCTTGTTTAAGATACCCAGCTTTTTGGCCGCAGTTTGAGCTTTAGACTCGATGGCAGCGCCGAAGTTGAGTTTCGTGGTCAACCTCATGCCCAAAAGCCCAAGACTGTCGAAAACAGAGACAGACGTACCCCGGATAGTAGGAGTCAGATTAAACGGACTCCTTTTTACGGTGTTTAGCCTGTGTTTTGATGGCGTTGAAGTTGACTAAATTATTGTCACCCCACTGGGAGACAAGACTTAAAGTCAAGTTAGTCCGCTCCACCATGGCCTCCCTGCCGGAGATCACAATACATACAAAAGAGGTCCTCAGAGCATTGCGTTGTCTAGATGTGAATAAAGCCAGTGGTCTTGATGGTATACCTGCAAGAGTGCTGAGATATTGTGCGCCTGAGTTGCCTCCTGTTCTAACACGCCTGTATCGCCTCTCTCTCTCAAAACAAGAACGGTACCAAAATCCTGGAAGCTTGCGAATGTGCAATCGGTACCCAAGAAGGGCAGTCGTGCCGACCCCTGCAACTACCGACTTATCGCCATTACTTCCATTCTCTGTAAACTCATGGAAAGAGTACTTAACAGTAAGTTGCTGACATACCTAGAAGATAATGATCTACTCAGTGATCGCCAATATAGCTGCCGCCGGGGGCGATCGACTGGGGATCTTCTTGTGCATGTCACGCACTGCTGGGGCGAGGCCATCGAGAAACACGGTGAAGCACTTACCGTATCACGTGACATCTTGAAGGCCTTTGACAGGGTATGGCATACTAGTTAGCTGAGCAAGCTTCCTGCTTATGGTATCCCCGCTGATCTTTGCAGCTGGATATCTGATTTCTTGAGAGAACGGTCGATTAGAGTTGTCATTGACAGCTGCTCTTCAGACCTTATAGCAATTGATGCTGGGGTTCCTCAAGGGTCTGTTCTCTCCGCGACACTTTTCCTGCTACACATCAATGACCTCCTTGTGTCAGGTATTGTTGGGTATGCAGATGACAGTACTGTCACGGAGAGATATGTATCCGGCGCAAGGGCCAACGGGGATGAAATACGTTCGCAGAGGGAGGCCATGGTGGAGCGGACTAACTTGACTTTAAGTCTTGTCTCCCAGTGGTTTAGTTTTTTTCAGTGATTTAGTCAATTTCAACGCCACCAAAACACAGGCTAAACACCGCAAAAAGGAGTCCGCTTAATCTGACTCCTACTATCCGGGGTACATCTGTCTCTGTTTCCGACAGTCTTGGGCTTTTGGGCATGAGGTTGTCCACGAAACTCAACTTCGGCGCTGACATCGAGTCTAAGGCTCAAACTGCGGCCAAAAAGCTGGGTATCTTAAACAAGGTGAAGCGATACTCAACTCCTGGACAGCTCTTAATGTTGTATAAAGCTCAGGTTCGATCATGTATGGAGTACTGCTGCCACCTGTGGGATGGCTCAGCCAAGTATCAACTTGCCGCACTCGACTCGGTTGAACGCAAAGCCAGCAGGCTCATTAGCAACAGTAAGCTGGTGGAGACCAAGCTTCATAGCCTAGCCCACCGCCGCAGAAGTGGCCTGCTGTCGAATACGACTCGGCAAGGCAACGTTGGAAAGCTACGTAGTCTCCTCACGTCCAAAATACCGCAGTGTCTCAAGATAAATAACGGAACTGAGACGTCGGTCATCGCTCTCTCAAGGCTTCATAAAAAGGTTGAAAGTCATCCAAAAGGCAATGGGCTATGTTCGGAGTATCCCGGCAAGATCGAATCGGAAATGAAGAGATCCGCTGAGACATAGCCCAAAGAATTGCAAAACTATAGTGGCAATGGTCGGGGCACATTGCTCGCAGAACCGATGGGGCCGAAGAGCCGTTGAGTGGCGATCGCGTATCGGAAAGCGCAGCGTGGGTAGTTCCCGCATCCCGCACCCCGGGTAATAGCAGTGGGTAGATTGGGCTCCAAAAGGTGGACCAACGACCTGATGAAGGCGGCGGAAACCCGTTCGATAAGGACACCAGCAGGACCGGTCGTTGTGACGATCCTTGGGGAGGACTATGTCCAGCAGTGTGACGGCCATCGGCTGAGATGACGATGATGATCAAGTAATTAACACATAGGTAAATACATATAAATCCCTCTCGGAATAGTTAGCAACACTGCTACAACAACCGTCTTGCTCGAGTAGCTGTCTTGCATGTAGATAGGTATTTTATTTATCTTATTAAATGAATAAAGCTTATTTATAATAATAATATAATGTAATTATACTATGTCCTGATCGATCCTGAGCTTCGCTGATCTATTCCTGATCAAAAAAGTCAATTTGGGTGGAAAAAAATGTTTTTATTTTATTTATTTTCAAACCCCTATATCTCCGAAAGTATACCACTTAGGTCATTTTACCAAATATATTTTCTGTTTGTAATTATTTTCCCTGTCGATTGGCATATATTTGATCAGTGGCCGCAAAATCGTGATTTTTTCAAAATGGTGGACAGTAGGTATGCCACTAAGGCAGGTTGCTCTTTGTTAAAGATCCAGGGGTGTGCCAAATAATAAGTGCGTTCTTTGTAGTCCACGCGGGTGAAGCCGCGGGCGGAGAGCCCACCGGGCTTGAGCCACATCGATGGTACGCGTCATTCTCTTGGCAAATTAGTTATGCTTACGAAAAGAAGAGCTAAGCTCTTTTTGATGTCTTACAAGTTAAGCGGCTCATTTGAGTCTACCTCGTGGATATGTCGCACCTGATTTGTAGAATTTATTAGCTGCATTATACAGGGTGTCCGGTAAGTAATGGATAACCTTGCACCGGCTGATAGAGGACCTCAAACCAGTCCAGAAACTGGACTTTCATGTCCAGTAAAAGTGCCACGGTTTTCAAGATATTTGGACTTAAACATTTTTCTGAAATTTGGTACCTTTGTTACTCTTTTGACCACCATGGCCACAAAAGAAGGTCCACTTTTTGCATAATATTCTCTAAGGGTGGTGCTATCAGACGTGCATGAGAAAGTTAGAATAACTGGGGTTCTTCTATTAAAAAAATAATCTTAAAGTCAACTTTAAACTTTTCCTCGAATTTTTACCTAAGTTTGAGCATGTGTGGTCTAAAAAAATGATATTTTATCGGTATCGAATACTAGTGAAACGTGAATGTTCTGAGGTTTCAGAATATCTCTGACTACCCCCTCGGGGAATATAGTCGTGAGCATATGCTATGCTATGATATAATATTTTATTTTTTATTCTTATTTCCCTTAAATTATATGATATATTTATATTCCCTTATATTAAATTATATGTCTAAAAGTACCTTCACCGTTCAGTGGCGGCCTCATCTCATTGTTAACAAGATATTGTTAACAAATACATTCCGTAACGACCAAAAAATACCTCATTGATAATATACGATGAAAATAGCTATTGTGTTTGCGTTTTGCTACTGCTTTTTGGAAGATTTGTCTATTTACTAGTAATTTCTACTTTTGAACCCGGACTTCTGGAAATGTGGAAGTTTTTTTTAAAAAATGCCCTAATTTTTTCTGTTTATAATAATTATGATCGCCAAGCTGAAGAGATTTTAGTTTTCGTAAAAATGGCTGGGTCCAAATTCGCCCAAATTTTTTTATTTAATTAAACAAAAAAAAAATAATAAGATAATAGATAATTATCTAGAAAGTAAAAAAATGCGATTGAGGAGGCTCCGTGATCTCTTGAACAAAAACTGTACTTTTTACTTATACGACCACAGTGATTTTACGTAATTCTGAACACAAATATATAAAATAAAATATTCTTGATCTAACCGTTAATTGTCTTCGTATAATATGATATTCAATCTTATTTAGAAACTTTAAGATTCTTATTCGAATATAAATATATATTGTCACAAAACAATGTCTTCTTTCAAAATGTTGAACTTTCTTAGCTTAATAATTTAGATTCTTCAGTCAATGCTACTACTTGCTTATCCAAAAATAAAACCTTCTTAAACCAATCATTTTTATCTTATTAGAAAACAATATTCTGTCTTGTTTTGAAACATTTAGATTCTTACGTCAATGTTACTACTTACTTACCCTAAAATAAAATATTCTTGATCTAACCGTTAATTGTCTTCGTATAATATGATATTCAATCTTATTTAGAAACTTTAAAATTCTTATTCGAATATAAAAATATATTGTCACAAATCAATATAATGTCTTCTTTCAAAATGTTGAACTTTCTTAGCTTAATAATTTAGATTCTTCAGTCAATGCTACTACTAGCTTAACCAAAAATAAAATCTTCTTATACCAATAGTTTTTATCTTATTTGAAAACAATATTCTGTCTTGTTTTGAAACATTTAGATTCTTAAGTCAATGCTACAACTTACTTACCCTAAAATAAAACATTCTTCATCGAACCGTTAACATTCTTCTTATAAAATGCTATTCAATCTTATTTAGAAACATTAAGATTCTTATTCGAATAAAAAAAAAATATTGTCACAAAACAATATTGTCTTCTTTCAAAACGTTGAACTTTCTTAGCTTAATAATTTAGATTCTTCAGTCAATGCTACTACTTGCTTATCCAAAAATAAAACCTTCTTAAACCAATCATTTTTATCTTATTAGAAAACAATATTCTGTCTTGTTTTGAAACATTAAGATTCTACGTCAATGTTACTATTTACTTACTCTAAAATAAAATATTCTTGATCTAACCGTTTATTGTCTTCGTATAATATGATATTCAATCTTATTTAGAAACATTAAGATTCTTATTCGAATATACAAAAATATTGTCACAAAACAATAATGTCTTCTTTCAAAATGTTGAACTTTCTTAGCTTAATAATTTAGATTCTTCAGTCAATGCTACTACTTGCTTATCCAAAAATAAAACCTTCTTAAACCAATCATTTTTATCTTATTAGAAAACAATATTCTGTCTTGTTTTGAAACATTTAGATTCTTACGTCAATGTTACTACTTACTTACCCTAAAATAAAATATTCTTGATCTAACCGTTAATTGTCTTCGTATAATATGATATTCAATCTTATTTAGAAACTTTAAGATTCTTATTCGAATATAAAAATATATTGTCACAAAACAATAATGTCTTCTTTCAAAATGTTGAACTTTCTTAGCTTAATAATTTAGATTCTTCAGTCAATGCTACTACTTGCTTATCCAAAAATAAAACCTTCTTAAACCAATCATTTTTATCTTATTAGAAAACAATATTCTGTCTTGTTTTGAAACATTTAGATTCTTACGTCAATGTTACTACTTACTTACCCTAAAATAAAATATTCTTGATCTAACCGTTAATTGTCTTCGTATAATATGATATTGAATCTTATTTAGAAACTTTAAGATTCTTATTCGAATATAAAAATATATTGTCACAAATCAATATAATGTCTTCTTTCAAAATGTTGAACTTTCTTAGCTTAATAATTTAGATTCTTCAGTCAATGCTACTACTAGCTTAACCAAAAATAAAATCTTCTTAAACCAATAGTTTTTATCTTATTTGAAAACAATATTCTGTCTTGTTTTGAAACATTTAGATTCTTAAGTCAATGCTACAACTTACTTACCCTAAAATAAAACATTCTTCATCCAACCGTTAACATTCTTCTTATAAAATGCTATTCAATCTTATTTAGAAACATTAAGATTCTTATTCGAATAAAAAAAAAATATTGTCACAAAACAATATTGTCTCCGTTGAAAACTTTGAACTTTCTTACATTAATTATTTAGATTCTTATGTAAATGCTACTACTTACTTAACCAAAAACAATATTTCTTAAACCAATCATATATATTCTTATATAAAGCATTAATTTGTCTTAATTGGAATCTTTGTAGATTCTTAATACAACCCAATAATAGTTTTCTTACAAAAGCAATCCTTTTTAAAACAAAAAAATATATTCTTAATTGAAAACTTCCGTTAGTTCTTGATGTGATAGATTAATTTATTGAAAGTAAGAAAATTAAGATTTTATTTCAAGAAGATTTTCTTCAGTTAAAAAGTTTTGATGTTTTATTTTAAGTAAATGGTGCAAGTTTTGGTTCAATCATTTCAAGCTCTTGAACTAAGACATATAGCTCTCATATTAAGAAACGAGAAATTCTTACTCTAAGAAAGTAAATTTTTCTTCAGACAACACTGAATCATACTTGAAAGGAAAATAAGTGTCTTGATTCTAGTAAATATCACAAGAATAATATTGTCTTTCGTGGAGAATATCTGTTTTCTTGGGCTAAGATATTATTGTTCATTCAAGCACATATTTATTTGACATTAAACAATATTCCTGAGAATATGTATATTCTTGGTCGAAAACTATCTCCGCGAGCATTTTTTTCCGTGCATAAAGCGTTCAGGCTATACGCTCATGCAGGGCGTATAGTTGTCACATAATTATACCACTAAATATTTTTCTTCGTATGTCAACGGATGAAAACCTCACTACACCTCAAACCTAACCCATTTTCTGTTTCGAATGATACAGAGCATGCACTCGGTGGATGTAAAACTGAATACGCAACGAAAGCGCCATTCATTCCGTCGCTACTAAAATATTTATAATCGTGCCGTTTTGTGAACAGCTATTTGATCTTCTGTACATGTATCATAAAGCTTTCGGAAGGATATTGTATGAATTGTTACTTGTTCAGTGAGAATGGTTTCTGAGGATTTCACGGAAATTTTGATAAAGATGTTTGAGTAAGAATTCTGGAAGCAATTGTTCAGTTTGTTCGTTGAAAATTTAAAGAAAGTCGAAGGGAAGTCAAACTTAGTCAATAGTAAAGATAAACTTATGTTGCCTTGACATGCCGATCTGACAAAAATATTAGAATATTATTGTACACAATATTGACATTTCACGGTAGTTGGTACAAGCATAGCATATGCTCACGACTATATTCCCCGAGGGGGTAATCAGAGATATTCTGAAACTTCAGAACATCCACGTTTCACTAGTAGTACCGAAACTCTGTCCAGTGTTACGGGGAGTGAGCCCGTCGCCACTTGTAATGGACAGTAGATACAATACATGCCTCGTAATTAAAGCATGGGCCTGAGGATGAACATGTCTAAGACCAAAATCATGTCTCAAAACACCATAGACGCTAGCAGCATTAATGTTGCTAACTGTCCCATCGAGTTGGTTGACAAGTATATTTATCTCGGACATTGTTTATCTTTTGGCCCAAAAGGTCAGGAAAAGGAGATCGCTCGTCGCATTCAGCTTGGGTGGGCCGCATTCGGTAAGCTAGAGGATGTTCTGAAATCAAAAATCCCACAAAGCCTTAAGACCAAGGTGTTTAACCAATGTGTTCTGCCCACTCTCACGTATGGTTCCGAAACATGGACTCTGACTAAGGACGCAGTGCGCAAAGTCAAAGTCGCACAAAGAGCAATGGAGAGAGCTATGCTAGGAATCACACTTCTGGACCGGGTTCCGAATGTCGAGATCAGACGCCGAACAAAGGTGATTGATATCGGCAAGCGGATTTCTACTCTGAAGTGGAGGTGGGCGGGACACTTTGCCAGGCGGAATGATAGCAGATGGACGAGGGCAGTGACAGAGTGGCGGCCGTGGGAGAGGGAACGGTCAGTGGGCAGACCAGCGGCCAGGTGGTCGGATGACATTTGCAAAGTAGCCGGTAAAAATTGGATGAGACTAGCGTGGGACCGTTCTGGTTGGCGTGAAAATGAAGAGGCCTATACCCAGCAGTGGGGTTTACCAGGCTGATGATGATGATGATGAATTAAAGCATGCAGGTTTCCTCCCGATGTTTTCCTTCACCGAAAAGCCAGTGGTGTTACAAATCGTACATAAATTCCGAAAAACTCATTGGTACGTGTCGGCCTGGATGGGGATCGAACCATCGCCTCCTGCACGGCAGGCAAGGTTACTCGCCACTAGACCACCACTGCCTACTGCAGTTGGTACAATACTGCCAAAATATTGGGGATTCAAATACTAACACGAAACGTCTTCGTTTATAAATTCAAAGTCTACGGAGAGAGCTATGCTCGTGACTCTCTGAGAGATTCCATCAGGAATGAGGTCTCAGAGAACAACAGCAGATATGACCAGCTCATTGCAAGCTGAAGTGGCATTGAGCTGGTCATATCTGCCGAAGAACTGACAACCGATGGGGAGTTTTAGAGTGGAGACCACAAACTGGTAGACGTAGTGTGGGACGTCGTGCGGCCTGCTAGACCGAGGACCTAAAAAAAGGTAGCGGGGAGCGACTGGACGAGGAAGGCCGAGGACAGAGTTTTGTGGCGCGTCTTGGAAGTGTGTGTTCAGCAGTGGACAATGATAGGCTGATGATGATCAAATACTAACACCACTTAACACGATATCTTCCTATACTTATACACTGCACGCTTAAACAGATTAGTAGTTACAGAAAAATGTATTACCGTCCCAAAAGGAGTTATGGTTATGAGTCAAGTTTAATCGATACGGTATTTTGGGTCAGAACCATGTATATTATTATAGCCACTGCATCCGACCCCTCCTCTGATTGTATCGGTCTCCCGTTCCATCAGACAAAAGAGTAAAGACAAGAGAGTACATCTGTGTTTAGCGCGTACACGTATTGTTACTTCAAAATATCCTGTGTACCTGACTTCTTTTCTATACTACTACTACTATAATACCACTCGCCGTAGTCAGAATCGACCAGGAATCCCATGATTATAATATTCTAAAGCAGCGTTTCCCACTAGCCGGATCGCGACCCAGTACCCGGCCATCAAAATAAAATACTGGGTCGCAAAATTCCCGCCTTGTTTTAACAATAATACCTGCTATCGATCGATGCATCGTAAATATTCGTAAGCGGTATTAATAAAACATTTTTACTATTAATAAATGTGTATTATTTTACGTTTAAAAGTATTAAGTGGGTCACGAAGGGGCAGTTTGAAAATTACCGGGCCATGCCAGAAAAATGTCTGGGAAACTGTTCACTGTTCTAATATTCCGAGAGATAAGTGTACATTTCGCAACCATAAGCAGCAAGGCTGATTCAGTATTTATGGGGTGTAGAGCTTCTCTGTGATGGGGATGGACCAGGTCTGCCTGCATAACTCCAGTCGGTTTAGGAGTTACTGATGATTAAAGGTCTGAAAAAAATTAACGATCAGCTGCACGGCTGATCGTATGCTATTGTTGTAGTATGCACTGTAGCTATGTGAACAGTACAAAAACTGACATGGTTCATTAGTCCATTTAGGAGATACAGCCGTTCAAAGGTCGGAACTTTGACTGGCTGTATCTCCTAAACCGACTGACAGAACTTGACAGTTTTTGTACTGTTCACATAGCTACAGTGCAAACTACAACAATATCATACGATCAGCCGTGCAGCTGATCGTTAATTTTTTACAGACCTTTAATCATCAGTAACTCCTAAACCGACTGGAGTTATGCAGGCAGACCTGGTCCATCCCCATCACAGATATGCTCTACAACCCATAAACACTGAATCAGCCTTGCTGCTGATGGTTGCAAAAAGTACACTTATCTCTTATACTATAAACATTAATACTCATTTCCCTTCCCATGAATTGTAAAAAATATTACAGCTTTCCAATTATGAAATTTTATTAGGTGTTCTCAAAGTCGTTAAACACATTATCTACCATCGAAATTGTCTCCCGATCCTCCAATATCTTAATTTGAAATTGTAATTAAGGGTACAGCTCGCAGGCACGTCAAATTAATCAAATCTATCCGAGATAATCACACTGGAAACTTAAAGAGAATGTTTTTTTCCCAGTCCTTTGTCCATCAAAGGAGTTTACAGTGGCGAAGCTTCGAGAATTAGTAGCTTGTTACAAACTTTCTTAATGAAAAGAATGAAAATGGCAAAGGTTTTTTATGTGAACGGATTTTCCGGTTGAATTATTTTTGACTGGGCGAAAAACAATGTTTAGATCTTAAACTGATGATATAAATACGCACCATAATAGGTTACAAATCGAGCAACAGTTTTTATCTGGTCTTTGAAAAAAAAACTTCGTAGACGAACAAAAAAGAACAAATATAATACTTTGTTAAAAATGGTTACTATAAACTCGATGATTATAATGAATTGGAGTGTGATTGAATATGCTAGTTTTACCACAGATCAGTAGTACCTATTCCAACATCCTGGAGCGTTGAACGTTGAACTCCGCACTTGAAAATGTATGAAGATACGCATCTTTTTACTGCTGATTAGACTTTCATAAATCGCACTCCTGAAGTATCATTTTTGATAGTATGCATAAAATATCTCCATAGTAATTTTGACATTTTCAACTGCTGAACTCAGCGAATGAGTTTCAAAAATCGCACTCCTGGTCTTGATAAAATATTACACTATGTAATTCAATATTTTATTTGTTTATATTTTTTGTTTTCTGGCCGCATCTTCTCTTCAGCGGAACACCTTCCGCTACCGACGCGGTGGTTGAGGCAAAAAATTACGTCACAAAGCTATTTGTGTTTGAGTTTAACCCTTTTTGGGATGGTCATGGTTATAATAATCATGATCAAATAATTTATTTTTGTAGTTAAAAATCTTTTAGCTGTAGAAACCAACTATTTTTAACCGTCATACATATGCTGTCATAAACTTCAATATGCTAAAACCGACACCGGTTTTTATTATTTGTTGTTCTACCTTAGACCTTTAGAGTATGGAATTCACACTGCATAGGCATGATTAAACATTTCGCCTTATAGCTCTCTCACTGCGTAGCAACTAGGTAGAGCTGGATCGAAGTCTCTTCAGTACATTTTCCTTTGTACTAGAAGTCTATTGTATGAGGCGTATGCGTTCAGGGCTACCAAACAATGCCTTTTAATAGATAATTCAGAACCCAGAGTAATTGCTTCTCTGTATAATTTGTGTCAAAATCTATCAATGTCTAACTATGACTTTAAAGATGGAAAAGTATGGGGAAACACAAAATGAAGAAATCTAGATTATGTATCGGCCTTGGGAGATACTAACCCTAATACTAGCGACATACTCAGGCGTAACGACGACACGTGTCGAGTCGGCTTCTTTTGTCGGCATGATAAAAAATTACTTATGGTTCTCAAACTTTCGAGTTTATCTAGATTTTTTAGGATTCCGTATCCAAAGGGTGAAAACGGGACCCTATCACTTAGTCTACGTTGTCCGTCCGTCCGTCTGTCCTACATATTTAGGGCTGTAACTTTTGAACCGTAAAAGCTGGATAGTTGACATTTTCACAGAAAGTGCTTTATTACGGCGGATTTGCTAACAAATAATAAAAATGACAAAAAGTTAAAAATTTGTCATACAAGGAACTAGTTTTTATCGATGTTTTCTCTTCTCGCTCTATCGTAAAAACGGTAATACATAAAAGCGTCAAACTTGGTGTGATTATAGAGCAAGCTCTACAGTATTAGCTTATCTCATTACAGAGCCAGCAACCAGCAACACAATATCGGCCCAATATGTTTTGTGTTGACCCCTACATGTTTATTTTCACCCTTCAAAATGAGGCAACTTTGGATACTCATCTCCGAGGAGGCACATGCGTTTAGCTGCCAAGACATCGTATAACATAATATTTTGTATTTCATTTGATTTTGACTTTTTAACATAAAACAAAACTAAACTCGATATAATAGCACAACATGGCTGTAAAATGTTTAAAATCAATAAAATTTTAACTCGATGTAGCCCAATTAGGAAGGAAGAGTGATCACAGACCCTGCTGCAACTATCGAAGATCCTATTTTAGTATGCAGTTGCTAGCAATGCTTAGTTTTTACCTTTTTAATAATTATAATTTGATAGGTAAAACACAATTTCTACACCAAAATTCCACATGACTGTCAAAAACCAAAATTTCACGCGTCAAAAACATTTCAAATAATTCCATTATTACCTCCCCACACACGTCTTTACATATTCGCATGACAATAGTGCCTGGGCCTGCCTTCGTCCGGGGTTTTCGGTTGAATTTAATAAATCTTTCCGATGTTTCCTCCTTGCTTTGAAAGGGCCCCGGAACTCTCTGAAACTCCTGTTTTCATAACAAAGCACCGTCAAAGGATGAAATGAAATATTTCCGAGTTGCAAAACGGTTTCGTCGCAACTAAATGGTGCTGGATGCACGTGATTCTGTTGTTATATGGACAAGAAACGTGATTGGCGTTTACTTTGAAAATAATAAACTTTTCGGGGGTTCGTTCAGTGATTTAGTTTTGAAAATAATGCACGAAAAACGTAACTTTTACATAATTAATTTCGTACCACAACTTGTGCAGTGTATACAACTCGAGTATTATACATATAGGTATATGGTCATGCATCAAATCTTATTCAAACAGCTATAATTTATGTACAACGAAATAACGTTACGTCAAGATCGCTTATTACTTTGTTTTGTAAGGATAGCACCTACACTATAGGCATTACTTTAATACAAGGCGTTTCACATACAGGGTGTAAAATTAAATAGACACTTAGGGGTGCTTCAGACCATCAAACTGAACAACTTTCTCTATGGGACCAATATCGAAATCGCGAAAAAAAATCAGCGGTTCCATACATTTCAGTCGAGTTACGTTTGCAGTTTTGTATGGGACAACGGATTTTTTTTTCGCGATTTCAGTGTTTGGTCCCTGAATAAAGTTTTTCAGTTTGATGGTTTGAAGCACCCCTTTAAGTAAGTGTCCCATTTAATTGTACACCCTGTATAATCCACTGCGGCTGCGTCCCTGTTACATGCCTACCCAATTTTTTAAAACTTTGTCAAGGTGTTCGTTATCTCGTATTACCTAACTCCATTACAACCAAGATAATTCTTCCACTAAATTAAACCTAATTGCTAATTAACCAAAAAGCTACACTTTCAAACTTTACAATAACCAAATTGGAACATTAAACCTGCCATCCGCTGTACAATTTATGACATTTCCCACTCATTATGACAAAGGTTTTGTCCATTAATGTGTCATTAGCGGATATTTAATAGGCGCTTTACATTCCGAATAATGTTACAAAGTTGAACGCAGTGTTTTACTGCTAATCAAAATTCAACTATGCTAATTTTGGTACAGTAACACTATTAAGTTTGCTCTGGTACGCGTTCCGTGCTAGGGTAGGATTCGGTATATTTAATTATGTGTCCCGACTGTAATAGGTTTTGTAATTACAGTGTGAACAATCGCCGGACATGTTTCGTGAAGTTTATTTGAACTAACGTGACATTTGATGAGTTCGTGTAGCGGAATTATAAATTGTTTGCTACTTCGAGCGCGGGATTAAGTGAAAAGTTTATGGGGTTACGTTAAATTGAACCTTTGTTTATCGCTCAGTAAAAACTGGGATCAAAACACAAAGCGTCACTTAATATTTCTCGATCATTTATTATTTCACCAATTTGAAATCTGTGTTGTTTTATTGCATGACTTGACTGATTGAGATCAGCATCGTAAGTAGGTAATATGGTATCCAAATTTGTAGCGAAATATAATACAACTCCAATTCGCTCAGTCTAGATTTAGGATGTTCTGAATTGATTGTCGCTCAGAATTTTCGAGCAATATTATTTCGTTCATCATTAATTTCAAATATTGGGAGATACAGATTTCCGAATGTGGTTTGGAAATTTAATGATGTCAATGGTTACATTAAAAAGTATTAAATAAATAAAAAAATACATTATTTTAATGTAATTATCGAGAATGGATGTTGATTTTAGTTTAATATAGTTGCACTTTCTTTTGAGTTTTACTAATCATTTTGTATTGAATCATAAAGGTCCTGGCATCTAGATCAGCAGCTAGGGTTTTCAATATTTTATTCTTATTGAGATTTAATAAAGTAAATTTATTTTAATCATAATTTCTCATGTCCCATTTTGACTAAAAAAGGATTATTTAAAGCATACAAGAGTGTGTTTGCTAAACACAGATAAACTCTCATTTGTTTACTCACATGAATCCCACGTGAAGGACGGGAAACCGCAAGTATCAAAAGAGGGGTTTGATGCTGTGACCCTAATCGGTAGCTCCACAATATGCATCGTGCTGCAACGCCAAAGGGTCAATTGCTTTTTACGAAACACGAATTCGATTCTAAGCCAGACACCAAACGGTTAAAAGTATAAAATTATCCATTCTATCCAGCTACAAATTTCGCATCGGTGTAACAGGAACGTCGGTCGACAACACGTTAATAAGCCCGGCGAGTGCGTTTAATGCGATATGATAGGTACCATGTAGCAAATTGAAACAGGCGCTAGGCAGCAAAATTACGAGTACTTCCCTGTAGTTAATCTATGCACCATTAAAGTCATTATTGTTCAACGGATCATTTGAGAATTATCCTGAGTATGCTAGTAACACAGATTACCCCCAATAGATACCGCATGATGAAAATTTTGTACACGACCGAAGTCACCATTTTTGGCGGTAGGTGCGGGTAGCGGGGCACGAAACGGTGCAACGTGATTGGCCAACTCAAGGTCGCACTACTTCTAGCTCGCTCACTCGCGTTGCTTGTATCAGTGCAAAATCATAGATGTGTGGCGAGTGTCGGCGGCCCTGTATGCGGTATCTATTGGGGGTATGTGGCTAGTAACGATTCCTGATACCATTATATCTAGATGGAGCCTCACGCTTCTACGGTATATATACAAAAGTGGCCAACTTTCTTAGTTTGATGTGCGTGAAGCGCCATACAACTTATCTCTGTGTGCGTGTATACAGACCATAAATATATTATACCTTACGGAATAGAGGAAGTGACGTGAGTTGTCAAATGAAACCGTTTTTGGACGTTTTCAGGAGTCCTCGGCAGGGTAAAAATTCGATTTCTGTGCATAATTCTCAATCTAACGTGAAATCGCGGATAATTTAATGAAATTGTGTTACTATATTTCACAAAATTATCCACGATTTCGCTTCAGGTTCACGATTATTCACAGAAACCGAATTTTTACCAGGACTCTACATCCCCAAAAACGGTTCTATTGCCTCGCGTCACGTATCTCTTTCTATTATACGGTGATGCCGCTAGGTACATCTCGCTCTCTCAGCTGTCAATGCCTCTCTTCTGTAGTATAATACCTTTATGATACAGACACGGTTTATAAACCAAGAGTTCACTGATATTTGTTTCGACGCGCTCGTAGCTTCGACTGTCAATCTTGACCAAAGATCTTGACATATAACTTGTCAAAGCCTGATACCTACAACTTTAATCAATCCGCACGGACGACATGCCATGTACCAATTAGTTTTAAGGGTTCCGTACCCAAAGGGTGAAAACGGGACCCTATATTACTAAGCCTACGTTGTCCATCCGTCCGTCCGTCCATCGGTCCGTCTGTCCGTCTGTCCGTCCGTCCGTCTGTCTGTCCGTCTGTCCGTCCGTCTGTCCTACCTATTTAGGGCTGTAACTTTTGAACCGTAATAGCTAGATAGTTGAAACTTTCTCAGATTACTTATGCGTTATTATGGCGGATTTGTTTACAAATAATAAAAATGTCAAAAAGTTAAAAATTAAGGGGGGTTCTCAACAAGAAACTAGTTTTTATCAACGTTTTTTCTTCTCGCTCTATGGTAAAAACGGTAATACATACAAGCGTCAAACTTAGTGTGATTATAGAACAAACCCTACAGTATAACAAGAAATACTCAAAACCAGCCAAGTGTGAGTCGGCCTCGCGCTAAAGGTGCCGGACGAAAAAAATTTTTTTCTAAGTTAATAATGTTGTGTTCTGTGGTGGTGTGGTACGGAATCCTCGGTGCGCGAGAAGCCCGACTCGCACTTGACCGGTTTTATTCTATATTACAGACGGTGAAGCAAAAACATCGCGAGGAAACGTGAATTCACTGAAGAAAGTAATTCTGATGCGTATGTGAAAAGATGTGGCTTTTAAAATAAGTCTTAAACAAACTTGTATTGGAAAAAAAAGGTTTGCTGCAACAGGAAAAATCCAAAAGCCTCCCGTTACCAATGCAAATCAACAAATTGTATTTACTTAGCTGAAAAAGCTTACGTAATCCCATCTTGGCAGCGATACTGAATAGCCGAAAGCCCCGAATTAAAATTGGTTAGCCGGTCCAAAGTTTGCCCTGTTGCGTATTTATAAACTCAGGTTTACAACAGACACATAAGTGTCTGTAGTTGAATAGGTTTTATACTATGCACTTGAGCGATTTCGTATATTTTTGTTACGTGGAAACAATTGACTATTTTCGTATAAAAATGTTTAGTTCGATTTACAGCCAAAAGTGGCCTAGTCTGCCGATATTTTTTCTTACAGCATAGCATGCCTCTTGAATAAGTGCGCCTATTTTGGATTTAATTCAGACTATCTATCAGAGTATTTTCAAGCAACCTCAATAAATTCGAGGTGACTTGTCGTATCGTACCACAATTATTTTGCTAGAGTTACATAAATAATGTATAATAGAAAATTAATAACATGCAAACAAACCATAGACAAATTACGTATATACAAGTGTTCTATTGGAAATAAATTGTTTGCCTGCTACCAAGCTAATTCTATTTTATCGCAGAAACAATAAATTCCCCTCTAGATAATAATATTATATGGTTTGAGTACCTTTTGGCCTATTTATGATTAAGGTAAAACTTTTTTGTAACTCAAAATTATGATGACAATCATTATCATAAAGTTTTTCAATAAAAATCCGTAGCTAGCACAGACCTGGAGTGCGATTTTTGAATCTCATTCTTTGAACTCAGCAGTTGAAAATATCAATATTACGATGGAGACGTGCATCTTTCTACTGCTGATTTAACATTAAAAATCATACTCCAGGAGTGCGATTTTTGAAAGTCAAATCAGGAGTAGAAAGATGCGTATCTCCATACATTTTCAACTGCAGAGTTCAACGTATGAGATTCAAAAATCGCACTCCAGGAAGTTGAAATAGGTACTACTGATCCGTGATAACTAGCAGCGCTTACCTAGGTTTTGTAAATCTGCTACACGAATTGTTCAGAAAGTGAGGGGCGAACTCGAGAACTGGGTTCATTTAGCTAAATGAGCTGCTACATTTCCAAGATGGCGATTGAAAATTTTGTTTTTAATTTCTTTATAGAATTTTGAATTAAGAACGTTTTGTTTTTTAATGTTTTTGTCGCTCTAAAGAGATCTTATCAGAAAGGTGTTTTAAGTGAAAATTACCTATTTAGCAAGTTATAATATTTTGGACGATGATTTTGTTATTTCACGCAACTACGGCGTTTAGTAAAGCAACTAGAAAATCAATTTTGATGTAAATTACGAAGGCCGTAATAAAACAAGCGTGACTAATACAAATTGGCTTTGCTGTATAGTTTAAAGCTCTGCTCCAATAATTATAAATTTAGTCATCCTAATAAAAGTCTAGACACGATTCTGATAGTCCAATTAGAACTATAAATTAGCTATTAGGCTGCCTGTCCATTGACGCGAGCCGAGCTGGCTGTGCGAGCTGTCAGGAGCTCTGCCGATCTCGGTCGGATCTCTGATTGGTTAATATTTACACAGCTACACAGCTCGCACAGCCAGCTCGCGTCAATGACAGGCAGCCTTAGAGTTTACCCGCGACTTCGTCCGCATAAATTATATAGGGTCCTTCATAAATTATGCTGACACTTGTTTAAGGGGATGATCAGACCGTCAAACTGAACAACTTTCTCTATGGCCCCAACATCGAAATCGCGAATAAAAATCAGCTCGTCCATACAAAACTGCAAACCTACTCGAGCCAAATGTATGGGACAGCTGTTTTTTTTCACGATCTATTTTTGTTGGCCTCATAGAGAAAGTTGTTCAGTTTGATGGTTAGATCATCCCTTTAAAAAAGTGTCAGCATATTAAGAAGTATACCAGATTTCAAGTCAAATCATAAGCTTTCAAGCAAAAAGTTTCATCGAAATTAATTTTTTGCGTGATGCTCGAACAAACAAACTAATCCGCTTGTCGCAGCGTCATGTCGCTGCAGTCATGTTTCCGAACCCGACTACTGGCGACAGCAGCAAGCGGCAGCGCCGTATTACTCTGTCAACTGATCATCATCATCATCATCAGCCTATACAGGGTGTAACAAGACACACTAGTATGCCTGTAGACTATCCCAATGTTGGATAAAGTCCCAAATTAAAAAAAAATTTGCTGTTTTACTAACAATAGGGTAAGTTTCTCTGTTACTAACACTTTTATGGACTAAATGTCCGAAACAAAAATTATTTAATTTAATTTTAATATTTCAGGGGGTGCTTCAGACAACTTCGAAATCGCGAAATAAAAATCTGCTGTTGCATACAAAACTGCAATACCGGCTCGACTCAAATGTATGGGACAGCAGATTTTTTATTTTTTCTCGATGTTGGCACCATAGTGAAAGTTGTTCAGTTTGATGGTCTGAAGCACCTCCTAAAGTATTACTAGGGTGTTTTGTTACACGCTGTAAACATCCCACTGCAGGGCACAGGCTACCCTCAGGAGGGTGGATGGGCATTAGTCCACCACGCGTGCCCATTGCGGATTGGTAGACTTCACATACACATCAGATTTTCTTCTTCAGTGTATGCAGGTTTCCTCACGATGTTTTCCTTCACCGTTTGAGAGCAGTCGGTATTACGTAATTTTTTTTTGCTAGCCCATTTCATCCCACTGCTGGGCAAAGGCCTCCCCTTTCAACCTCCAACCATCTCTGTCTTGAGCATGCTCTGGCCACGCGTCATCGAAGGCATCCAGATCGTCCCGCCACCTCTTCCTAGGATGACCTGGACGCCGACGACCGTTTTCTGGGATCCAGGGCGTTACAATTCTTGCCCATCTTTCCTGGTGCATTTGACAGACATGGCCGGCCCAATCCCACTTTAATCTGGCGGTTTTTTCCCCAACATCGGTCATTCGTGTTTCGGAGCGTTTTGTTTTTTTACATAAGTTAGAATAACTCATTGGTACATTGGCATGTTGTCCGTGCGGATTCGAACCCGGACCCCCATATATGGGAGTCCATACCTCTCCGCAACGCGCCACCGACGATCTTCCTATAGGCTATAACTTATGACGATTTATTAGTAATTGTGGTAGGCAGCAAAACGCGACGTTTTGTGGTCGCGATTTAGTACCTTTTTGCAGTTTCATCAGGCTTATATTATAACACGAACACTGTTAAAACGTCACACATTTCATTCAAAAAATTTGCATAAGTTAATTGATGTTTTCGTGTCGACTCATTCCGTTAAATGGATTTTTTTATTATTACACAACGAATAATTTTGGAATGCACTTTATTAATCTCGCAATGAATTTTTCATTTTCATCCGAATTTGTTTATTTCAATTTAATAAAGGGTGGTTGGTATGATTGGATTTTGTTGCCTGATTCTTTGTTTTTACGTTTTGTATAAAAATTTCTGAATGCCTGCGTCAAATAACGAAATTAATATAATAAAATATGTAGTAGATAGTCTTTTTTATCGTTTTTTTTTTATTCTTCTGATTTACCCATAGCTGCATATTATACAGGGTGTTTTTTTTTTGTTAACTATGGGTTTGCTCTTCACCTCAATCCAGTCCTCAGGACGAAGATGGGGTCGTAGATGTAGCGAGCTTACCCAGAAGATGCCTATTCAATCGTACTTTAAAGGAATTCGGGTTGTAAGTACTCGGAAATACTGACGCAGGTAAGGCATTCCACTCCTTGGCTGTGCGCATTATAAAAGATACATTAAAGCTTGAGACCATCAAACTGAACAACTTCCACAATGTATTCAACATCAAAATACCGGAAAAATATTGTGCTCTTTCATAGAAAACGTCAATGGAATCTTGACCCGTATGAATGGAAAAGCAAATTTTTGCAATGTTGATGTCGCGTCCATAGTGAAAGTTGTTCAGTTTGATGTGAAAAACCCCTTCAAATTGTAAGGCATTCAAACTTTTTAATAATGAAGAGTAAATCTGATGATTTCTATATTCTCATGATTCATTTGTACATTCATTATGTTGAAGGTCTTGCTCAAGGCTACAAGCTACCACTGTCAATTCCTGAATAAGGTATTTCTTGGTTTTATTCAAAAACTAATAATATTTTGGTTAAGGTGAAATAATATGCTCCTTTTTTCAATTCCAATCAGGTAAGTTTGAATCTCGAGTTCTCACAAACATTTTTATTGAGATATAATAATTATTAAAAAGTAATATTCATGCTCAATAATTAGGATACCTAGTTGATAACGGACACACAATGATCGATCACATTAGCGAGGGACCGTAACAAGTAGTCAAACAAAACGACGCCTATCGCCCAACATATTGATCAGTCATAATCATCATGCATCCCACTGCAAGGCACAGGTTTACCCCTCAGAGGAATGATCTCTTTATTCTAAAACATAGAGACCGCATCAATTAACGATTGTAATTATTCTCTTTTGTCTTTTTACGTACCTTTAATAGTAGAAGGAGACGAAGATATTTGTTTATGCGGTTGTCCACTTTTTTTTGTGCTAGTGTGTGTGAAAAGTGATCGTAAACATAAGGGCAGTTGTCACCTTGGTCATCTTTTGTCCATACTACTTGACACCACACACTCAAACACGAACGTCGAAAAAAGTGGACATCCTTGCAATGGTATGGTCATAGAGATAGGAAATACTAAGGCTCCCTCTATGCCTTTAGATATAATCTCTTTGGTTTACCCTTAGAGAATATACACGAGTCAATCCACCACCCGGGCACAATGCGGTTTGGTAGTGTTGGTAGACTTCACACGCACGCATCAGAATTTCTTCTTTAGCGTAAGCATGGTTTCGTTCAACGTAGGAATTCATTCCCCGTTTGAGCAAATTGATTCAAACTATGCCATCTTCGTGTTTGTTTTTCCACATTTAAAATTTGAAATATTTTTTCAACATTATCATTTTCAATTACCTTTATAAATCAAAACTCATAAGCACATGCCTCTCACTAACAAGGGGTGATAGAGAAATAAGAAGGGTACCTATACCTACGAGGGTCATATTCTCGTACAAGTTTGAATATCGTTTTTACCCTATTGTCATAGTAATAATAATAAACGTGAACCGTTATAACAGCTGGTAGAAACCTTTGGCAGGCAGCCACAGACTTGTAACGTAGTTCCAACCTAATGCTCAGTGATATTATATCAAGCCATCTAATGTTAGCGTTTCATTATGTAATTAAGTAGTTTATAATTACATGCGATGTCGTGACGTGATATTGTTGCTTAAGTCATGCTCTATGATTGGAGGGAAGTAGAAAGTTATGTTTTGTCACATAACGGACATGTTAGTAGTTTAATGATAATAAAGCCGCTGGTTGCGTGTCATTGACGTAGGTCGATACCACGGACCCAAATGTTCTCAGGAAGTGTCTTAACCTCATTCTTCTTCTTCTTATCGTGTGGGCAGAGCCCTGGTGTCAGAGATTTTTCAGACCGCCTTACGGCCTCTGCCGTGGTTTTTATGTAACGACTACTACCACCAGAGATAGTAGCCGGGACCAACGGCTTAACGTGCCATCCGAAGCACGGAATCATTTTAACCTCATTGAATAATTATTTATACTACGCGAACAAAATCTGAGCACCGCGATCAGCAGTGCGGAGCGCATGTGGTGCAGCACGCGCCTAGCACATGCTAAGTAAGTTAGAGCCCATCAGCTCAAACGAGTGTTACAAAAAATTTAGTCTGGGTGTCGCCTCTAGTGGGTACCTCAATGCTGATCCTCGATTCTAGTCACATCTACTTAATCTCTTCTTGTTCTTGACCAAAAACAATCCCTGAGATTGGGATAGATTCTCCCTTAAGCTACTTGACACTGGCGGAAATGCAGTGCTAACGCACAAGCAAGAGTCCAATAAATAAAAAAATACTACTCATACAAGAATCCAGTTTTTATCAACGTTTTTCTTCTCGTTCTATCGTAAAAACTATAATACATACAAGCGTCAAACTTGATGTGATTATAGAGCAAACTCTACAGTATTACCAAATAATAAAAACCGGTCAAGTGTAAGTCGGTCTTACGCTAAAAGATCGCGGAGAAAACAAATTTTTTTTGTAAGTTAATATGTTGTATAAATACCCTCTTTCCTAAATCGTCTTTCAAATCTCAGTACATTAATATCGACGTTGCTTTTTCCGCAATCTGAATTAATTTGCCAAATGAAAAACTCGACTGTTTCCCTTCTTTCTAATCTACAGAAATCTTCTTAAAATAAATGAGAAAAGACGTAGATAACTTTGTTTTAATTTACCCAACAAAAAATAAGGTTTTCATGTCTTTAATTAATTAGCAGAGACTTTTTATAAAATACAGTATCCAACTCCCTCAATGACAAGAAAGTTTTGAAAATTATATTATTACAATGGCCGCCCGTTTCTAATTGAAAAGACGACGACGACGGTGAGCTTAGATGTTCGTACACAATCAGTTTTGAAATAATTGTTTTTCTTTAGTTAAATTATTCAGGGAATAAAATTGTCTTCACTGTTAGAATCCATGCTAGAATATCGTTGAGAAAACACGGGGAGATTCGCAATGAACAGTCCGATGTGCCAGAGGTATCAAGATGGATTAGCTGGAGAAAAGCCGTTGCCCAAGTGGACCTTGAGGAATCAAGCAGGAATAATGATTAAAAATGCCATATTATTATGGACACCTGGACATTATCTCTACCTTGATGTGAGGGCTGGCAAGCCAGCAATACTTTGATGTGTTAGCCCCAATACTTGTTGCTTTCTTGACCCTTTAAATCTTTGACTACTTATACAACGTGTTAATGAATTAACGCAAAACTAGAAAGTAGTTTGTTTAGAATCGAGAGCAGAATCGAATTATCATGGTTTTGACATAGGTAATATTTTTCAAAATATTAAATAATTTGTTTTCGGGTCGGTAAAATCGGGTTCAGTAAATTTTAAATTTACTGAACCCGATGTCAACCCACCACACGGGCACACTCACCCTACTTACTACCAAAACAAGATTATAAAAATGTACCCATGAGTACGTTAACGCTTTCTTTCAGTGCTGAAATGATAACAAATCATTTTTGCCTCAAAACTTAAAATGCGAATAACTTTAAAGTTTAACTATAAAAATAATGAAATTATTGTTTCAATGTAATTATTTTATTAAAAATCATTTGGGGTGTATGAGGTTTTGCGCTAATTCATTAACACGTTGTATAGGGACTTAGTTACGCGTGTCATTCTACTAACAAACATTTCTGCCACTTTTTGCGGGGGACGAGGTAACATGAAATCTGCAACTTTGGATTTTATTCCCCATAACTTTGAATGTTAAAAATCATGAAAGTAGTCTGGTGTGAACCTCAAACGTTCTAAGTTCAAAATTATTGTTTCGCAATTATAGGCTGTCTCGTTTAGTGATATGGTATAAAATTTAGTGTTATTATGTACATGATCAATTTGTCTTATATCGCGGCAGAAGGGAAATGCTACCGCAAGGCCAGTCTTTATAATAGGTAGTCAAAGCTTTAAATATATTAGCTTAATACATGGTCAATGAAAGAGGAAATACCATTGAGGGGAAAATGCCTAAGATTTTTTATTTGCATATACAGGGTACTATCAGAATACCCACGTTGTAAAATGACAGTATCGCTCAAACGTCTTGATATTAAAACGTCATATTTACTATTGTAAAATTTAGTGGGACACTTACATAAAGGGGTGCTTCAGACCATCAAGCTGAACGAAATTTGCTGTCCCATACATTTCAGTCGAGTTATGTTTGCAATTTTGAGTGGGACAACGGATTTTTTTCGCGATTTTAGTGTTGGTCCCGTAATAAAAGTTATTCAGTTTGATGGTCTGAAGCGCCCCTTTAAGTAAGAGTCCCAGTAAATTTTTCACCCTATATACCACAGAGTAGGTAAGTACTATAATGTTATACTGTAACCATAAGGTAACGTTATTCCATA
Organism: Agonopterix subpropinquella; assembly: GCA_922987775.1. NCBI lineage: Eukaryota > Metazoa > Arthropoda > Insecta > Lepidoptera > Depressariidae > Agonopterix > Agonopterix subpropinquella. The sequence continues at coordinate 4,797,637 of OV277708.1, read as the reverse complement.
ATAACCTTTCGTATTATACATGTTCTCAGAAAATAAAACCCAATTTTTTCTTACAATATAAAATAAAAAATATAATGTTTTTTTAAAGATAATAAAATAAACAACATTATAAGATCATGAATAATAAAATAAAAGTTATTATAGTAAGAACAATTTCCAAGAAAAACTGATCATACCTTAAATAATAAGACAAAATATTGCAAGGTACTTAATATAATTATTTTGTTTTCGCAGAATTGGTATCTGAACTTCTTCAAACGATTATTCTTTTATAAAGTTTTAGTAAAAAGGTTATTTATATCTCAGTGTTTTAGGACGTAATATTGAATCTCTTGGTAATATAGATCTCATTGCCATATCACTATTCTGAGTACACACGGCGACACATCAGGTTACGCACCCTATATACCCATAACTACACAAAACACAAAATAGTGTGGTTATAGCCTGCATAGACGCGGCCAGCGCGGGCGCAGCGTGCTGTGAGACGAAACAACAACAACATACCGCGCCCTCTCGCACGATTCGCAGCGTTCAACTTCAAATAGTTCAAAGTCCAAACAGGGTAACCTGACCGGTCGCCGTGTGTACATTAAAAAACATAAAACATACAATTTGTCCAAAAACATCGTAGCGCTACGCAGGTAGCTAGGAGCGCTACATGAGGTGCTACGAGATTAATGTATAACCCGGATACTTTACGGATACGCTCTGTATCTCAAGTTACAAGTATTATAACGACTTTGTTTGTATGGGTTGTTTTGTTCTACGTTACAAGAGCTATCCGTTACGACACCTCACTCGATTTAATTAAAAAAACTATTTTTTTCCAACCTCCTTTTCGTTGTATGGGAAAGAGGGTCAAAAAATTGTTTTTCTTTATTACCACATTTCTGTTTTTGGGTTACTGTCATCTGTCATTCAATAGGTGCAATAATGAGCGAGTCATTAAGGCGGGGCATACAGACGGACAGAATGGACGAAAATATAAGGGTTCCTTGTTTGACTACGGCACCCTAAAAACGGGCATGTGTCGGCTGGCTCGTAGAGTCCCGGTTTTTTTTGTTGGTTATATTGTATGTTGGTACGGAGCCCTCCGTGCGCGAGTCTGTCTCGCACTTGTCCACGTTTTTAGTTTTCTATGCGGTGCACATAGAACATTCGGATCTACTTAATCAATTTCGAATAATAATTGTTCTATTGTTCGAATACAAATAGAGTATAATCAGTTTTTATAAAAGTATTTATTAGTTCTAAGTTTGAATGCATAAATTCACGGACGCTTTTTTGTTGTAAGGGCGACACTGAGCAGCGAAAAGCCTCTTAAATATTTTTGAAAATACCTAAATCGTTTCATAAAGTGATATTGATAGACAGTAAGTCTCGGTGAAGCGAGATCCTATTATATAATAATATAGTGAACACAACTTGCTTGTCTGGAAAGTTGCCAACGCTATTTCACTTAGGCCTAGCATAGACTGTCACTAAGCTTTTAAATAATATTATAATGTGAATAATTTCACATTCTATACAAATGACGGTGACAAAATAATAAGCAACGAATTTTCTTTGAAATTGAATAGGTTAAAATAATATTTGCGAATTTAGAATGAAATAATTCTCAAGTAATTTCGTCATGTCAGTGATATGATAAATTAAATTAAGCTTATTAAAAGTGTCAGCATATAAAGAAGGACCGTATTTAATTCGGCATCAAGAAAGTAATTGCGCAATCGAGAGATGCGACCTCGTTTAGTATGCATCGCGCTCGAGCGCCCTGCTAAGTAGATATATCCTCTTAATCAAAGAAGAGAAGTAGTAAGAAAAAACAAACCTTTTGAAGCTATCGTAGGCAGCATAACGAAACCTTGAAACAGAACCCAAAATAGGTTATCGAAATTCTTCATGGCTATCTTCTGCTTGAACACATTTCCACTGTTACACTTTTAAATTATAAATCACTAGTGATAATATCAATCCAACGATCACTGTCTTGGCGAGGGTCGGTCGACGGTCTTCCGTAGATTACATCTGGAACAACAAAATAATTATGTTTCTTCAAAAAATCATAACATATTAGGTACGATTATTATCATAAGAAAACTTTGGTACCTATATCTGTAGTTTTTAGGGTTCCATATTTAAAATGAAAAAAGAACCCTTTTGCCTTTTGTAGTGTCAAGTTAGTCAGTTTCTAGTTGTTGACTAGGCTGTGTCATCTCATCACATCAACTAACATATTATTACGTCTAAGCGTAAAAGAAAATATTAATGCAAAAGGGTGTCGTCCGTCCGTCCGTCCGTCTGTCCTGCCTATTAAGGGCTGTAACTTTTGAACCGTAATAGCTAGATAGTTTAAATTTTCTCAGATTATGCGTTATTACGGCGAATTTGTTAACAAATAATAAAAATGTCAAAAAGTTAAAAATCAAGGTGGGTTCTCAATAAGAAACTAATTTTTATCAATGGTTTTTCTTCACGCTCTATCGTAAAAATGATAATACATACAAGCGTCAAACTTAGTGTGATTATAGAGCAAACTCTACAGAATAACAAAACAATCAAATACTTAAAACCGGCCAAGTGTGAGTCAGTCTTGCGCTAAAGGTCCCGGACAAAAAAAGATTTTTTTTCTAAGTTAATAATGTTGTGTTCTGTGGTGGTGTGGCACGGAACCCCCGATGCGCGAGTAGCCCGACTCGCACTTGACAGGTTTTTATAATACATTTTATCAATTATTATGTTAGATATACTCTTTTCTATACTGTGACAGTACTCTGTCTTGTACAGAATAATTGTGGTTAGAAATAGAAATATTATTTACGAGCTTTAACCTGCGACTGTTAACCTGTTGACCTGTCGTCCGCATAAATTATATACCAGATTTTAAGTCAGATGATAAGCTATCAAACAAAAAACGTTTCATCAAAATCGGTTCAGTAGTTTTTGCGTGATACTCGAACAAACAAACACCCAAACAAACAAACAAATAAACAAACAAACAAACAGACAGACAAAAAATCCAAAAATTTGTGATTTGGAATCAGGGACAGTAAAAAACCATGTCGTAATTTTTTTTTTGTAAATATCTTCAATGTACAGACAAATTTCTGTTACAGTTTAATAATTTGCTTTGAAAACAGGTACACAAAAGAGTTGTGGTATGGCCGTTAGTTAGTCCACCACGCATGCCATGCCCAATGCGGATTGGTGGACTTCACAAACACATTATAATTATCTTTTTAGTACAGGCTTTCTTACAATATTTTCACCACCTTTACCAATTGAGAACAGTCGGTCATCATCATCATCATCAGCCTATCATCGTCCACTGCTGAACATAGGTCTCTCCCAAGGCGCGCCACAAAACTCTGTCCTCGGCCTTCCTCATCCCGTCGCTCGCCGCTACCTTTTTTAGGTCGTCTGTCCAGCGGGCAGCAGGGCGTACCACACTACGCCTACCAGGGCCTCAATCGCCCTAAGTTTGAACGATACTACCAAAACAAAACCACAACCAAAAACTTTACGTTATGTACAATTCGTATCGCGCAAATTATATTAACGGTAACGATTTAGCTTTATTTCGGAAGATACGTTGGCGTAACGTTTGATGTCCGTTCGATCGAATTTTCTGTATTGTGCGATTTAACCGTTCAGAAAAAAAATATCGCGATAGCTTTTTTACTTCAGCTAAACCAAATCTAAACCAAAACTAAACCAAAACCAAACCAAAACCGTATAAAATTGCGCAATTGAGGCCCAGTTCGCGGTCGGTCGATCGGTCGAGAACAGTCGGTATTATTCACGTATTATGATTGACATTATTAATTTTATTATCATGTCGTACGTGCAGATTCAAACCTGGATTCTTATGATTAAAAGTCTACGTTCGACTCCTTTCCACAATCCGCACTCGCTGGATCTTTGTACAAACTAAAATTGACAAAATTTTGAAAATTTAGACCCCGCCAGAAGGTCATAATCAATCATCCTAAAAACCTATGCTCTAAACCCTACTAAATCTTAACGTAAAACAAAAGTTTAGTGTACAATCTTTGCTCCCTGACTCCCGGTCTATGCGTGGAATGTGAAACACAATCGTACGGTAAACCGAAATCCGGCCCACGGCCTATGATTAATCTTCTTAGCCTGAAAGCTTTGCGGTAATCTCTTTTGGGTCCAGCAATATTTCTATTGTTAACGGCATTTTCGAGCGTTAAAATTCGTGTCTAATAAAAAATCTTGTGACAATTCTGATGGAGAATAATTTGATATCGTCTTATTACTTTCATGTTTAGGTTGATATTTCGTCTTGTAATTTATGACTTGTAATTGTAAAGGATAATATATTTTATCTGTCATCTAGTTCTATTTAAAACGTTAAATGGTTGTAAAATATGCGACCGCATGTAAATCATATATTTTTATACATTCAGTATACATATACAGGTGTTACAAAAGTAAAAATAAACATTTCAACCTTTTATGGGGGATGCTGAGACCATCAAACTGAACAACTTTCACGATGGGACCAACATCGAAATCACAAAAAAAATCTTTTGTCCCATACATTTAGCTCGAATAGATCTGTAGTTTGGTATGGAATATCGCAAACGCATCGTATCATGGCGATTATGGCAAATCTCCTCATTTTGGAGGAGGCCAATGTCCAGCAGTGGACGTCTATCAGCTGATATGATGATGATGATGGAACATCCTATTTTTTTGTTCGCGATTTCGATATGGTCCCGTATTGAAAGTTGTTCAGTTTGATGGTCTTAACCACCCTCTGATTATATCTTTATATGATATGATAGGTATCTTTTTACACATTCGGTATACAACGTGTTAATGAATTAACGCAAAACCTCATACACCCCAACTGATTTATAACAAAATATTTTTAGATTTATAACAAAATATTTTTAGATTAGATTGCAACAATAATTTCATTATTTTGATAGTTAAAATTTAAAGTTATTCGCATTTTAAGTTTTGAGGTATAAATGATTTGTTATCATTTCAGCACTGAAAGAAAGCGCTAACGTACTTGTGGATACATTTTTATAATCTTGTTTTGATAGTAAGTAGGGTGAGTGTGCCCGTGCGGTGGGTTGTCATCGGGTACAGTAAAAAAAAAATTTTGCAAAAAATGAAATTTTACATACATACATACATATTCTCACGCCTGTCTCCCACTGGGGTAGGCAGAGACAACGGAACGCCACCTGCTACGATCCTGACATACCTCTCTAGCTTCCTCCACATTCATAAGACCTTTCATGCATGCTCGTCGGTTTCGGGTAGATCTGACCTGGCCCTTCTTAAGCACGTCGCCAATTTGGTCCGTATATGTACGTCTAGGCCGTCCCCTTCCAACATTTCCACTTACACTTGCCTTATAAATTGCTCTCGTCAATCTGCTCTCATCCATTCTTTCCACATGACCAAACCATCGCAACATACCTTTCTCTATTTTTGTCACTACATCCTCTTTCAGACCACAGCGTTCTCTAATAAAACTATTTTTCAATTTATCCATCACATTTACACCACACATACTTCTCAATGAGCGCATTTCCACTGCGTTAATCCTACTTTCATGCGTCTTCTGCCATACCCAAGATTCACTTCCATACATCAATGTCGGGACTAACACTCCATTATGAACTGCCATCCGTGCCTTTTTGGACACGTGTTGGCTTTTCACAAAGGAATTCAGAGCTCCATTTACCCTATTTCCGGCATTCACTCTTCTCTCAATATCACTCTGACACTTAACGTCTCTGGTAAACATGCATCCCAAGTACACAAACTCATTCACCTGTTCCAATTTTTCATCACCAATCATAATACTACATAAGGTACGGTCGTCATTATCATTCCTCTCTAACACCATAACTTTTGTCTTACTTACATTCACTTTCATTCCTTTCTTTTTAAACGATTCATTCATGCAAGTCACCATCGCCTGCAAGTCATTCGCCGACGATGCAAGTAGAACTTGATCATCGGCGTACAACAGACATTTGACCAGCAACTCATTCATTCTTAATCCACATTCACTCTCTTTCAGCTCTTCCAAACAACTGTCCATGAATAAATTAAATAGCCACGGGGACGCTACACATCCCTGTCGGACCCCTCGAGAGATGCCTAACCAGTCAGTTAATCCTGACACAGGCACTGGAATTCTTATACAGAGATTTCAGCGCCTGTATCAATTTACTATCCACTCCATACATGCGCAGCGTGGACCACAGTTCATTCCGAACCACTTTGTCATAGGCTTCTTGCATGAAATTTTTATTTTGAAAAAAATTACCATGATAATTCGATTCTGCTCTCGATTCTAAACAAACTACTTTCTAGTTTTGCGTTAATTTATTAACACGTTGTATAGGTATAAATAAACGATAGACATTATTAAACTAGGTATAAACCTATACAGCGTGTTAATAAATTTGCGCAAAACCTCATACACCCCAACTGATTTATAACAAAATAATTAGATTGAAATAATAATTTCATTATTTTTATAGTTAAAATTTAAAGTTGTTCGCATTTTAAGTTTTGAGGCAAAAATGATTTGTTATCATTTCAGCAATATGAATGAAAGCACTATTCTACTCAAAGATACATTTTAATAATCTTATTTTGGTAGTAACTAGGGTGAGTGTGTCCGTGCGGTGGGTTGACATCGGGTTCAGATCAGACACAAACAAATTATTTAATATTTTGAAAAAAATTACCTATGTTGAAACCAAGATAATTCGATTCTGCTCTCGATTCTAAACAAACTACTTTCTAGTTTTGCGTTAATTCATTAACACGTTGTATACCGAATGTGTATAAAGGTATCAAATTAATGTTCTATACTAGGTATAAACCTATATACCGAATGTGTATAAAGGTATCAAATTAATGTTCTATACTAGGTATAAACCTATATACCGAATGTGTATAAAGGTATCAAATTAATGTTCTATACTAGGTATAAACCTATATACCGAATGTGTATAAAGGTATCAAATTAATGTTCTGAGGGGTGCTTCAAGGGTGTTCAAGATAATTAAACTGACAACTTTCACTATGAAGCATTTTTTTCATTGTTATTTACATTGTGAAAGCTTTTCAGTTTAATAGTCTAACTAAACGGCTGAGAAATTCCACGCAATAGTCTTAACATAACTAAACCCCCTTTGTACCGCAATGAGTTTACATCATGTACAATTGCAAAAAACTATAAATTAAAAAATATAATTTTGCAGCTAACATTGGCAAAATTGGAAATGCGCGCTATAACTTCGGGAAAGTGAAACATGAGAATAATTTGGGAAAAATAAATTTTAAATTGTTGGAAAGTTGTACCATTTATTCCAAGTTACAACAAAAACCTATTTACAAAGTCATTATAAAAGTGTCTTCCAATGTTCTAATACAAAGTTTCTATACGAGTTTACTTTCTAGAGATTACAGACACAATTTATTGGTCTCACCGGGAATCATTCAACAATAAAAATTACGCCCCGGAAAAGAACTTGCGTGAGCCAAACCATCAGCTCTGAGTCTCGAATTTAGACATTAAAACAGTAAAGTTAAGATTTAGAATAGATTGAATCGAATGCCGTGTAAAACAGGGTTTTGTTTGTATCGTAATCAGGAAGTTTACCTTACGATTACAAGATTGTAGTACTGTTCCTTGTTAATTTTGAAGGTAGAAGTTGCTTGCTTGCTGGTTTTGGGTTGTTTTAATTGCATTCACCATAGTTTATTTCAGGGATGGTCAGAAAATTTATTATAAAGTTTGGTGAGATAAATTAATCTGGTCTTAGGCCTGTGGACATAATGAATGCCTCATTATCGAAGCATGCAAGCTTCTTCACGATGTTTTCCTATACCAAAAATAAGTTCATGAAAACTTATCGGTTGGTATGAGTTGGTACAAGTCCTTCAAACAATATTTAAATGATACCTAATTAAAACCTGTTGTAAAGGATGGAATTGAAATGGATCGAAAATTTTGAGGGGTCGTCGTACAGATCATCAAACTGAACAACTTTTACTAAGGGAGCAAACCAAAATTAAAAAAAAAGTCTGCAGTCACACGGTAAAAAAATCATCAAGTGCATATATTTTTTAAATATTTATTTTTTTATTCAAAAAGCAAATAAAGGTAGGTACGTTAAAAATAAATAAAAATGTATGATACAGCAAACTATTTGCAGTTATATTTCATTGACAGAAGTTTAATGACATTAAGGTGATTGTGATAAGGTTCTAAGATTGACCTACATTTCAAATCGATTGACTCTATCTACCTATTTTTTTTGTCTTCATCGTGGGTGTGTGTCTAAAAAGTAAAATGAAAAATAATGTAATCTAATTTTCAAACATAATTAAATGTTGTTGCAGCTTACGTCCTTTCCTCGCCTCGTAGCAAAGAAAATTAAAAATAATAATTAGTGACCGTATTTCCATCTATAGTATTTTTAATTAAATGTTAAATTCGCTTCTTTCAACCGGCACCATCGCTACCCTTCATTTAATTGCAAGAACAATCGTGAATAATTTATTTTCGTTCTTTCTTTTCACTTTGACATTTTATTTCGAAACGGGTCGTTCAATTTGCTTGCCTATTAAGTTAGGAAATTGACCTCAATTTCGATTAATCTGCTTACCAACTTTGGTGTCTTCGAGGGACTAAATAAACATCAACTGGGTAAGTTTATCAAACTTTCACCTCGATGCCAAACGCAAGCCCGTTTTACTTCTAGACGGGTAGTTGACTGCATAAACAACTAGCGTCCCGGCTTCGCACGGATGGACGTCTAATCTTTTCTAGCAATAAATATAGCCTATGTTACTCAGGGTGAATGCAGCTTTCTAATGGTGAAAGAATTTTTTAAATCGGCCCAGTACTTTTTGAGCCTATTCATTACAAACATTACAAACATACAAAAATAGGTACAAATCTTTCCTCTTTATAATATTAGTGTAGATGTAGATAATTGTAGTGTCATCTTCACAGTAAAAAAACGTTTGAAAATAACGCTAAGCTCTCTTTTTTTTTCAGTTATTCGTTAGCTTGAATACTAATAATAGCATAAACTATAAAAAGCAATACAATATTAATGACGTCACTGTATGTTATTTAGTAACATTTTTCAACCAACTTAATACTTCCAACAAAGATAATTTGCTGATTTGACTCGTTGCTTGTCAACTATAATCTGTCAGATGATCTCATTATGAACTCAGAGTGCGAGTGCAAATCTTTTTGTAGACGGCAGTGATCATCATAACAAATAAAAGACAAGTTGAATTTCCGTAAGGCTCAATTCCCACAAGCGCAGAGTCGAAGCGTCGCGACGCTGCGTGAAGCATCACGTTTTTCAACCGTTCTAAATTCATCTCTATTTCTCTATTAATACGGTACGAATTTGTGTTGCGAAAATTTTAAAACGCTCAGCGATGCGCGTCTGCGCGCGAATGCGCGCGTCTTCGCCTGCAAGGGTCGCTCGGGTTCGCACGTCACCGCGCGCAGACATGCGCACATTCACGCTTCAATAGGGTGAATTATTTCGCGTCGCATCGCTTCGACTCTGCTCCAGTGGGAATTGAGCCTAAGGTGTCAATTTTCTTTGGAGTATAGGACCCCTACCAAAGGCCCGTGGCAACGAGCAATGGTTTTATCGTAATTTGAGGTAGCTCTACAATAATTTACAGCAAGTTTACTATAGGTACTATCATGCATCCAACAATCGAGTTTGCTTGCTTGACTATCAACCCACTTCATTTTACCCTTTTTCGTGAGAAGAGGCCTTTTCTGTAGCATATAGCTGATACAAGACATTTTAATTAAATTTCAAAATAATCACACATCGACATAAATTTCACGTGCTTTTTGTAAACAATAAATCGCCTGTTTCGAAATAGCTCGGCCACTTAGCAAAGGCTTGCCCGCAAAGTATAGGCTGTCAGCTCACAGCACGCAAACCCACTATTTGTGGGGGGAATGATTAATTTCTTTATTTAGTTACAGCCTTGTTGCTATTGACCTTTTACCGTAAATTGAAAGGCTACAACGATTATAACTTTTGTTAATTGATTTATGATTTTCAACATTACTCATAAAAATAGAATATTACTATAGCACCAACCGGGACCGAATAAATATCACAAAGATACACAGCTTTATAGAAGCTTGCGGCGACGTGGTACCACAGTATAAGACAGTAATCCATTTTCATAAAATGGTACCAAACGCGGCTTGTATGTGTGCTCGCCGTACGTACGACGTTATCTCAAGGCAGCGCCAGACGGGGCTACGCGGGGATATTGTCAGTGTGTGCGTGCTACGAGGCGTATGCCGCGTTTGGCACCATCGTATGAAGATGGATTACTGTCTTATACTGTGGCGGTACAACGCTGCCGCTCATTCTCATACGTGAAAGTTTATGTACGAGAGCGAGTAGCAGCAACGCTGTGCATGTGTTGATGTACCGCCGGCGCCGCCGCGATATATTATGAAGCTGTTTCTCTGTAGAATATCTACTATATAGGTGGTACGGGTGTCATAAGAGGTGGGCGTCCGCCCGGTTTTGAGTAACTTTGTAACCATTTTATACATTAACTATGGCACTTTTTAAGCAGAAAACCAAACTGAACAATCTACAGGATATGAGAAGTGATGTGGTTTTTCTCGAAATCTACTTTAAGTAATAAATCTGAAGAAAAACGACTCCAAATTCACCTCTTTTTTTCCAGTTGTAACCGTTTTACTCTTACATTGTTGATCAGAAGAATATAAAAATTTACAATATTCTTCACAATACAATATAAAATGATGTGGTTTTCTTATTTTTTGAAAATTCATATAAAATCATACAGGTTTTCAAAGAAAACGGAAAATTCAGACCGGAACCGCGCAATTGAAGCGGGATGGCTAATTGCAAAAGTTTGCTTGTAAGAAAGAGAGCCTTGCAGATGGGAGGAGTAGCCTTAGTATCTCTGATGACCGGACCGCGGGACTGTCAGTTAGAGACACCGGCCCTAGCACCGGCCCTTTCTCAGATTACAGCGAGAGTCAGTAAACGAGAGATATCTGTGTGTTTAGCGCATCCACTGTTACACTTCACCTGCTGCCCGCTGGATAGACGACCTAAAAAAAGTAGCGGGGTGCGACTAGATGAGGAAGGCCGAGGACAGATTTTTGTGGCGCGCCTTGGGAGAGGTCTATGTTCAGCAGTGGACGATGATAGGCTAATGATGATGATGATGACTGATACTCTTTAAAATATTATGTGTATATTTGTGTGTGTGCTGCTGACCGATTTCGGACACAGCGACTAGTTCAACTAAGTTGTTGGCGTTGATGAACTCACCTGTGGCTAACATAGCCAATCTTTTTAAAGAAGATCCTTGTATATAGCGGACACCGAATATGTACGTTACTGCTTTTATAAATAAGAAATGAACGATAAGCAATGAATAGAATAGATTTATTTATTTCATATTATCAAATTCATAATATTATGTACTACGAACTAGACGGCGACACATCAACCTACACAAAACCAAAATAAGCTGGCCGCGCGACGTTATACGTTATGCGGTTATGCAACCTACGCGTTACATGTAAGTGCATTACATAAAAAATAAAAATGTGAAAGGATAACAATGATCGTCATGGATCGAAGTTCACAAACACATCGTTACTGAACATCGAAATAGTCGTAATTTGTAGACCCTGCCACAATTACCCGATTTAGTGGACGAAAAAGGCCTGCCCGAGTAGCGGATTGAAACACCGATAAGTCCGGCACAACCTCCCCAAATAATAATGTTGTTTGGAAAATCTCGTCACCAAGATCGCAACATTGTAGCATTGTTTCTGGCCATCCAGTAAGTCGACACAATCGTGAATTCATACATGTATCATTAGGCATCTGCAAGCGTAGGTACGATGAACTCTGTTGATAAACCGGACAAAACTTCGGAAACCACAAAATGTTTAGGCGATACAATCAAAGTAAAACTTGGTTATTATAGTCCGAGATCCGACCGTAAAATTATGCACCTATTTCATAGGCGAACAAAATGTGATTCTAGTGTATGTTTACTTCTTCTTGGTCGTAACCTCATGGCTGAGGCTGAGTATGTTTACACAGGGGTTAATTCAACGCCACCAAGTTGCCTAGAAAAATCTTGCCGCAAGTACCTTTTCCATTATTTTAAAGAAGTCATTTTTGAACCTGGCAACCCTATAGTTACGGCAGACTGAAAGGTGGCAACCCTAGTTTTTCCAGTACTTTAGATCAGTCTCCTTCCGATGGCACCTCATTTACTTCCCTAACAGGCAGGTGGAAAAAGTTATACCAAAATTCATAATGGAAAAGGTACTTGCGGCAAGATTTTTCTAGGTAACTTGGTGGCGTTGAATTAACCCCTGTGTAACACTATAATCACATTTCGTTCGCTTATGAAATAGGTGCATAATTTTACGGTTGGATCTCGGTCGAATAGGTATTTCTATAACTGACTGTACCGGAAACATGATCAAATGACCGTGTAGCGTGTCAGGCACGCAATCCTTCGCTCCTAAATTTTATCGTATTTCTTTTATTATGATCTCGGGTTGGGGTAAGATATAATCGAGTCAGAGTTTTCTTAGGGGCTGTTTAAACAGAAGTGACGTGGCGCGGACGTTTCGCGGGCGGGGTGCAATATAAACCTTATAGCACGAAGCATAGAGTCGTTTGGAGCGACGACGTCGCCTGGTGGCGGGGGCGCGATTTTTCTTTACGTCAAAAAACGACGCTATATGCTACGTAATATAAGGTTTATATTGGTGTTACTTTGACTACCCGCCACCGCCGCGCGTCTCTTCTGTATAAACCCTACCTCACATATCGCCATCGAATGGTCAGTTGTTAAAAGATAAGATAAGATAAGATTAATTTAAAAGATAAGATAAGATAATAGAAATATGATCAGTAAATTGAACTTTAATTTGTTTTTGTTGGCTTTATGTAGCTTATTAGATAAATACAAAGATTTTTTTGGTATTAAAAAATCTTTGAATACCTACATATTATGTCTCTTAAATAATTGTATATGTTTTAAGAAATTTTACGATTTCTGATATCTGTACTATCTATTAGGTTTCCAAAGTCTAAATATTTAATCAATATAAATGTAAGTAAAAACACAAATTACCCATTTTCTTTAAATATTATCCTGAATTGTTGCAAAGAATAGATAAATGTGACTGCAGATCGCGATCAATCAACTGCACCTTTATTCAAACTAATATTTAAACTTTCACAAATTCACAATCCAATGCAAATAAAACTGAATTTAATTACAACGCCGCTACGTCATAAAGTTGCTGAACATCTAGGTAACCGACATGTTTGCGTCACTGTTTAGCCCAGTCATTTTACGGTTTGAGCCGGGACTAATTAACAATCTTAGACAATTTAATAGGGACTCGCCTTGCGGTAGCATTTCCCCTCTGCCACGGTATTAGATCAATTAATCTTGCGCATTTACACCCAATTTTATACGTTATCACTAAACGAGACAGGCTATAATAGCGAGAAACAATAATTTTGAACTTAGAACGTTTGGGGTTCACACGAGACTACTTTTCATGATTTTTAACATTCAAAATTAGAATCTAAACTTATGGGGAATAAAATCCAAAGTTGCGGATTTCATGTTACCTCGCCCCCCGCAAAAAGTGGTAGAAATATTTCTTAGTAGAATGACACGCGTAACTCGTCCCTATTAAATTGTCTAAGTTAACAATCGATATTTTTTTTCGGTATAGTATTTAGGAGCCAATTTATACAGGGTGTAACAAAACACCCTAGTAATTCTTAAGGGGGTGCTTCAGACCATCAATCTGAACAACTTTCACTATGGAGCCAACGTCGAGAAAAAATAAAAAAATTCTGCCATCCCATACATTTGAGTCGAGACGGTACTGCAGTTTTGTATGAAAGAGTGATTTTTTTTTCGCGATTTCGATGTTGGCTCCATAGTGAAAGTTGTTTAGTTTGATGGTCTGAAGCAAACCCTTATTTATTACTAGGGTGTTTTGTTACACCCTGTATGAACTTGAAAATGTACCAACATTAAAAAATAACCACTGCAACAGCCCCAAATTTAAAATTTAGCATTTATCTCGTTCTAAAAAACCAGATGATGATAATTTTTTTTTTTTCACATTTTTAAAGCTTTACATACTTCAAACATGGTGTTAATATTTTGGTCTTACTTAGAAGGCTTTGAAAAATAGTATTTTCTAATGAAAACCTTATTTTAAAAATTTCAATGCCTATTTTATTGCTCAAAAATAATGTACCTATATTGTTAAATCTAATAAAAATGAATGCATTGGTAATAATATTAATTATTTAAAAGCCTTCTGGGAGATACTATTTTTATTTCTATGTTGCATACCGTTTTTTTTTATATATTTTCAGATAGTCATTTTGTCACTAAATGGTGCCGGTTACAGTTTAAAAATCCCACTGATAATTAATTACTTCCGACCCCTCCTAACAAACCTCCGTAAAATGACTGGGCTATTTTGCGTTGATATATTGTACGCGCTGCGGTCAAGAGCCAATCTGCGAAGCCTAAGCCTCGAAACCAAAACAATTTAACACAATGTCGCTACGGTAAACATGATTTATGAAAATTTGCTTTGGGTGAGGTGAAAAGGTATTTCTCGATTTTAGAAACAAGCGTAGATAATGTCAGGTGTTCGGCTAGTTTAAAGAACCTGTTCATGGTTGTGGTGAACGAGGGAAAATATACTGAGAAAAAATAGTTATTTGTTATGCAAGGCTGCAAAGTTGCTTTTTGGCGCGAGTACTTGTATCGAAACCTGAGCGTCGCGAAGGTTTCAAAGGTACGAGACGCAGAATAACTTTGCAGCCGAGCGAAACACACAACTTTTCACCTCACTACAGCGAGGAAAATTTCAATGCGCCAACCTCATTTTTAGAATAAACGCCCTGGCCAGCACATAAACAGCATGAAAAAAAAAAAACTATTTAGGCTGTTTTTCTTTATTGATCATAGAAAGATTCGAATTTTAAAAACTCTTTCCACGCTAGGGTATAAAATGCACTTTTTCTCAAACATGCTTGGAAATGTGAGCATTATTTTGACAACCTTCTTCGAGATAAATCGAAATTGCTGTACTGGCCAAATACATGCGCGCAGCGGCCGGCAATGTTTGTATGAAAATCCATATCTGTCGTGTTTAGCGGCCAAATAAATTACATAGTAAACTCATATCTGTCGTGTAATTTAAAAATGGAACGATCTTTTTCTCCGAGACATGGCGACCAAGGAGGTAACTCATCAAAGGTTTTATTTAAATTTAGAACTGACTCGCAAATAGACAGCTGTTTATTGAAAAAAGAAAAAAATTGTTGTTCGTTGTTCGTCATTGATCTTGAAAAGAGTTTTAATTTCCGCGAATTATTTGAGAAAATTTATTGTTTTTATTTCCGCGCATTATTTGAGAAAAGTACTATACAAGCCTTGGCCACAACTAGGCATTGATGGACTTACGTATGTGTGCCTCGGCTTCGCCTCGGCCCACATTTACACGTTCGTCCATCAATGCCTCTGTTGCTGGCCGCTGCAGTAATGTACTATTTCACTCAGATTTCGAATGACGAACAGAATCTTTCCGAGCTTGTGAGGTGAAAAATACTTTACTAGACCGTATACAAGGTTTTTGTTTGGTGATATTGATATCATTACCATACTTTTAACTCTCAACATACCTTCCTTATAATAACTAAGCAAAATTGACAAAGACCCAGTAAGGCAGAAGTGACAAAATATTTACCCAAAATTCAGATCACACGTGTAACCTCCATAAAATACAGCAGGTATTTTAAAAAGCACCAATAAAATTACCAACGTTTAGATTTAGACTGGCAGCCGGTTCGCAAAAATCTCCCATTAGTCCAGGCAAAAAGGTTAATCACACGGATTAACGCAAATGGCGAGTCGCGTGCTTGTAATTGGCTTTCGGGGGAGAGTTGCCACAGATAAACGAGATAAGTAGATCTAGTTACCTAGTTGTCTAATCTAGAAAACAGTTGTAGCTTTTATAGCACACAGGTCCGGCACTTCAAACAACGTTTTAGATTTGACATGATGACGTTCACACATGCGCACTTTGCGCAAATTGTGCAAGACATTATACGTGTAGGGTTGACTCGTCCGTCCGTCCGTCTGTCCGTCTGTCCGTCTGTCCGTCCGTCCGTCTGTCCTACCTATTTAGGCTGTAACTTTTGAACCGTAATAGCTAGATAATTGAAATTTTCTCAGATTATGCGTTATTACGGCGGATTTGTTAACAAATAATAAAAATGTCATAAAGTTAAAAATTAAGGGGGGTTCTCAACAAGAAACTAGTTTTTATCAATGTTTTTTCTTCACGCTCTATCGTAAAAACAGTAATACATACAAGCGTCAAACTTAGTGTGATTATAGAGCAAGCTCTACAAAATAACAACAAATACTAAAAACCGGTCAAGTGCGAGTTGGTCTTGCGTTAAAGGTCCCGGACAAAAAAAGTTTTTTTTTTCTAATGTAATAATGTTGTGTTCGATGGTTGTGTGGTACGGAACCCTCGGTGCGCGAGTAGCCCGACTCGCACTTGACCGCTTTTATTAGTTTTTATTAGTTCATTCTGCTATTGAAACAAAAAAAAAATTATATGCCACCAGGGCCTCCATAATCTATACCAAAAAGTATTTAGGCTCTAAACATGTTTAAATATAATGCTGTCGCTTTCATTAGTAAGAGCAGTGTGAGAGACAAGCTTTAAACCTAAATACTTTTTGCTGCCAGCCAGACTTAGGTTTTAGCCTGGCCTAAGTCTGGCTGGCAGCAAAAAGTATTTAGGTCAATCAAATGACTCTTAATCTATATTGCACTTTATCTTAGTAAGTAGTGAACATACTGTTTTAATTAGCCTGTGTCGGATTTCCAAGGGGGTTTCGGTTCATACCTTGTAAATTTTGTCATGTCATCGACGGCACATGGGACTTAAATGGGTGTAACATCTTAATTGATGATTCTTTTTTTACAGGGTTTTACCTAAAAGCCGTGTATTAGATTAGCGCCACGTCCGTTCCGGAATTACCAAGTGGATATTACAAAATTGTTGTTGTTATGTTGGTGAAATGTTGTTTTTGGCAATTTACAATGTGTTTAACCACTTCATTCCGAGATTACACATTGTCTTTTTTAAGGTATTTTATACCTTTCCCAGCTTCCTGGTTATGGCCATTCACTTTTTCCTTGAAAAGTCTCCCTAATATTGGGTCAAAATGGGACAAAAACACTGTATCAACCCCTAGTTTCCTATACTTTTAGGCTGCCTGTCCATTGACGCGAGCTGGCTGTGCGAGCTGTGTAGCTGTGTAGCTGTGATTAACCAATTAGAGATCCGACCGAGATCGGCCGAGCTCATGATTGGTTAATATTTACACAGCTACACAGCTCGCACAGCCAGCTCGTGTCAATGGACTGGCAGCCTTATCGCCTAATAATATACAGGGTGTAAGGGAAAGTCCTCCGCAAACTAAAACGGTGAACTGAGACCATCAAACTGATCAACTTTCACTATGGAGCCTACCTCACGAAACGCGAAAAAAATCAACTGAAAAAAACAGCGGAGGGCTGTCTGTATTCAGGATAACATGAAATATACACAAATTGATAATGAAATAATTAAATTGTTTTTAGTTAAAAGTGGCGTTTGAACTCAAATGAAGGACACTGGTAATTGAGATCATCAATCAACTTCATTTTCATCAAGTTTGAAAATGAAAAAGAGAGTTCAAAGGGGCTCTTCACAGTTTCACGTAGAGCCCGAGATCACGACCCACTTTCTTCAATATTTTCTAAGGATACGACGACTCCACATTCACATTCGATATTATTTGAATAAGAAAGATAAATGATGTTCC
The DNA here is from genome assembly GCA_922987775.1 of Agonopterix subpropinquella. Taxonomy (NCBI): domain Eukaryota; kingdom Metazoa; phylum Arthropoda; class Insecta; order Lepidoptera; family Depressariidae; genus Agonopterix; species Agonopterix subpropinquella. The sequence continues at coordinate 4,779,620 of OV277708.1, read as the reverse complement.
CGAAACTCTCGTTCGGATTCCCCCTCAACTGGTAAATAATCTCAAGTAGCTTTTTATACGGAATCACATCAAAGGAAAAGTTTAATCGAGCGTTCTCAACTCCAGTCTGACATGTTTGTGATTTTATGAATATGCGGCCGCTTTGAAGATGGCTATAACTTTTGCTACTACATTCATTTAGTTTTTAGGGTTCCGTACCCAAAGGGTGAAAACGGGACCCTATTACTAAGCATACATTGTCCGTCCGTCCGTCTGTTCTACCTATTTAGGGCTGTAACTTTTGAACCGTAATAGCTAGATAGTTGAAATTTTCACAGATTATGCGTTACTACGGCGGATTTGTTAACAAATAATGAAAATTTCAAAAAAAATAAAAATTAAGGGGGTTTCTCAACAAGAAACTTCTTTTTATCAACGTTTTTTCTTCACGCTCTATCGTAAAAACGGTAATACAAACAGCCGTCAAACTTAAGAATAAGAATAATAATAAATACTAAAAACTGGGCAAGTGTGAGTCGGTCTTGCGCTAAAGGTCGCGAACAAATTTTTTTTTCTTAATTAATAATGTTGTGTTCTGTGGTCGTGTGGTACGGAACCCTCGGTGCGCGAGTAGCCCGACTCACACTCGACCGGTTTTATTTATTAAATATTGATATCATCACGTCCTGATAACTTTAACACTATCACAGTATAAGAAAGAGTATACAGTACAGTACACACTACTCAACCAACAATGATATTTTACAATACAAATAGTACTATCAGTTTTTAATAACAATGTGCATGACCTTGAAGGGCCGTTGGACAACTTCACTCGGTTGACAAGGGAATGTAGACTCTATGCAAAGGAAACAATCATTTGAATGACTGGAGTGAAGCTCGTGTGATTGAGCGACGTCACATTTGCGAGCTGATAGAACTGACAACCGGTGGGGTGTCAGAGTTCTAGAGTGGAGACCGCGAACTGGTAGGCGTAGTGTCGGACGCCCTGCTGCCCGCTGGAGAGACGACCTAAAAAAAGTAGCGGAGAGCGACTGGATGAGGAAGGCCGAGGATAGAGTTTTGTGGCGCGCCCTGGGAAAGGCCTATGTTCAGCAGTGGACGATGATAGGCTGATGATGATGATGATGATGACATTTGCGAGCGAGGTCATGCACATTGTTATTTTAAACTGATTGTACTAGTAGATTTAAACTAGTAGTAGATGTAAATTTAAAAAAATATATTATTTTAAGAGTATCCCACTGCTGGCCAAAGGTCCTTCCCCTTTCACTCTCTAAACCCGTATGTGTCAAAATTTTGACTGACTTTCAAAGAAGGCATCTATGCTATTTCTCAAATTTTCTCTGTATAATAATTATATCTTTAGCTATTATAAATATTTAATAATAATGCTTATAGTAGGTACTTATGCTTATGCATGCATACGATGCGAACCGTCAATTTGCTAAATACAAGTTTTAAATCCTATCCTACTATAATATTATAAACGCGAAAGTTTGTAAGTATGTGTGGATGGATGTTTGTTCCGCTTTCACGAAGAAACTGCTGAACGGATTTTGGCATACAGATAGAAGACCATGGCCTGGATTAACACATAGGGTACTTTTTATCCGGGTAACGCAGACGAAGTCGCGGGCAACAGCTAGTAAGTAATAATAAGTAGGTATAACAAATCAAGATCCACATAACCGTTCCATGTGCTTACACTCCCCTTCCTCCTCTTTAATAATCCTCATATTTTGGCAGTGACCACAGAACAACAATAATAGTTAGATGTGCATGGGTAATATGAAAACTACTAAGTATCGCCGAATTGAATTGATTGATACGAAATCATTAAAATATTTAAAAGGATTCAACACCACAATAAATCATTTGATAGAATAGCATTTCAATCAATCAATCAATTTATACTTTATTTCACACCAAAAAGAAAAAACATAGTATACAGAAGGTATACAGAGAGCAAACAATCAGGAAATACAAAAGGCACAAAAACAGGCGGTCTTATCGCTAAAAAGCGATTTCTTCCAGACAACCTTGGGGTAGAGGAAAGCATTTTTATTTCTTTACGATAAATTTTAAGTAGAAAAGCATTTAAGATGTTTATGTTTTATAAGATACTTGACATAACATCACAGATATCGCGAGTTTTCGACATATTTAGGTACCTATTGTGCATTTTAACTCCATGCTAGCGAGCGAAGCACGGACAAGGCACTTCTGTCTATTTTAATTTTCTGTGGCAGTAACCTGTCAGGCGCCATACGAAGCAACGGCATGCGTTCGCACGTCGCATCATGATTACTTCACATCTTTATTTAGTTTGTGTTTTGTTTTTGTACCAAAGCAATATTCAGGCTGCCATGGCTGGCGGAGCGGGGAAGCGGAGTTTTATTAACCAATCAGGATTGCATAAAATCTCAGCTGAGACTCGGCCGAGCTCATGATTGGTTAATATTTTCCTGGCTACACCGCTCCGTCAGCCAGCTCGCGTCAATGGAAAGGCAGCCTAAGGCTGTCTTTCCACTGCCACGCACAAGCGTGTGCATTCGAAGTACATTGATTCTACAATACCGCTTTCATTAAAACAGTAAACTGCAGACGAAAATGTATTTTAAATGAACAAGAACGTTTGTAACATCCTGAAGATTGCCTTATCATTATGAGACTGCAAAGATATTGTTTACCAATTTGAAACGATAGTAAACTTCATTTCACGGTGTGTACATTAGAAGTGTTGTTATAAACAAATATTATTTATTCTGCGTTATCTATTTGTTTATAAATTAAATATGGAATACAAATAAAGGTACCTATTATTCTATAACTAGCTTTTGCTGGCGACTTCGTCCGCACCGGCTCCCGTCGTTGGAGCGAGGGTCACAGTCGTGGGATAAAATATACAAGCGATTTTTGACTTTTTGCTTTACATTATCTCGAATGTAATGAAAATGAAGAAATACTTAAACAGCATTACGAAGAATAAAAACTACAGTGAAAAAATGTTTTGTTAAATATAAACAAACTTTATTGACTTCCAAAATATTTTAGCACATAATCAGTTTGTTCACAGTTTTGCTATTTATAACCCGATTTTATTTATGTGCTACAAAATAGTTTAAAAGTGAATAAATATATTTAACAAAAAAATTGTTTCAGTGTAAAAGTTTTTGACTTATGACTTACTCGAATGCATGATCCTCAAAATTATTATTTGTTGCATTTTTTTTTATCTACTGACACGCAACGTTAATATTTTTATTTTAATATATGGATGATAGCACAAACATGATAATATGTTCCTTTATTTACATTCGAGTTAACTTATAATCTCAATTAAGATTATTAAGATAAACATGGCTAATAAAGAGACCAATATTGCTATCGACATAGCTAAAGCAAAATAAAATATAAAATAAGATAAAGCAAAATAAGGTAAACAAAAGTAGATAAGTATTTTATGTAATGCAGAAATGTTCTGAGAACTTGGAGAAATTCCGTAGCATAAAAAAACCAAAGACGTGCCAAGTTCATATACAGGGTTACTTTTTATTCAGTGCACAAACTTTCACAACGTATTAGTTATCATTAATAGACACCGAATTTTTTTTTTTTTTTTTCAAATTTTATCTCTTATTTTTGCCATCCCGTAAACTTTTATAAAAATTGCTGTGCTGATCGTACTGTTGATAACAGCCGCGCCGATCGAGGAAGTGACAGGTGACAGTATGGTCAGTACAAACCAAACATTTTAATGAATAAGTTCAGATGCAGTTATTTTTTTATTTTTGTTCTAAACCGGGTTAAACAAAAAAACACGAGTATTCTTAATTTCGATAACCATCACGCTCGCAAAGTTTATGCACGGAATAAAAAGTAACCCTGTATATCAGACAGCACAAAGATAAGAGTTCCGTAGTCAAAATTAACGTACGCGGCTAAAATTGAATGTTCATATTCATATTCATTTATTGGTTGCTTTCATGGTTACACAGGTTAATAATGAATAAAAAATAATGTATTATAATATTTATTTAAAATAGGATTGTATTTAATTTTTTTTTTTTTTTTTTTTTGTATTTTTCAAAGACACTAATCTTAAAAACTACACAACATAATCTGACAGACGGACAAGGCCAAATTATAAGTGATCCGTTTTTCCCATTTGACTATGGAACCGTAGAAAGTAGTTAGTATGACATATAATTAATTAATTAGTGATTTCAAATTATTATATCTCTGACATTGTCTTGTCATTGCAATAGTAATATTCTACATGTATCTCCTTCAACAACAACAACTCACGGTCAAGTTTATTCTGCCATTATAGACCGAGATCCGACCGTAAAATTATGCACATATTTCTAAGGCGAACGAAATGTGATTCTAGTGTATGTTTACATAGGGTTTAATTCAACGCCACCAAGTTGCCTGGAAAAATCTTGCCGCACGCCTTTTCCGGATTTTTGGTATAACTTTTTACACATGTCTGTTTGGGAAGTAAATGAAGTGCCACTGGAAGGAGACTGATCTAAAAGACTGGAAAAACTAGGGTTGCCATCTCTCAATCTGCCGCAACTATAGGGTTGCCAGTTTAAAATATTTGACCAGCAATTGCTATATCTGTACAGAGTTTCAACTTCCTATGTCTTACGGTCTCTGACAAAAAAGCCTGTGACAGACGGATGGACGGACGGACAGACACCGAGCTGATTCCATAAGTGTTCCTTTTTGCCAATTTTGGTACGGAACACTAAAAAAAAATATTTTTTTGACAACTTGGCAGCGTTGAATTAACTCCTGTGTCCTCCAACTCCTCCTCCAACATATACTAGAATCACATTTCGTTCGCCTAAGAAATAGGTGCATAATTATACGGTCGGATCTAAGACTATTACTACTTATAAACAACTTGAGATAACGCAGTTGTTTACATCTGAATCTGTACCTAGAATGTATTTAAAATGACTAACCACTTAGCAGATTATACAGTACAGTTTGAAAACTGTGAGTGAAACATGGCTGATAAAGTTGCAGTTGTAACTGGTTCCAACAAGGGAATTGGATATGGAATAGTCAAAGAGCTCTGCCGTCGAGGAGTCGGAATCGTTTACCTGACAGCAAGAGACGTGACTAGAGGTAAAGAGGCAGTTGCAAAATTAAAGAAAGAAGGTCTACATGCTCATTTCCTTCAACTAGACGTCTCAGACAAAAAGAGCGTGAAAGCTTTGGCAGACCATCTTAAATCTAAACATGGTGGTTTGGATATACTGATCAATAATGCTGGAGTTATTGTCAGTGATCTCTATAAAACAACCTATGACGATGCCAAGCGTGTTATCGATATAAACTACAAAAGTAATCTGATTATTCAAGAATACATGTTCCCTATTTTGAAGGACAACGCTAGAGTGATAAATATTGCCAGTGATTGTGGTCATATTTCCAATTTGAGAAACTCCTATTGGATTCAACGCTTGACTAAACAAGATATTAAACTGGACGATATCAATGCATTTGTGGATTGGTTCTTGGAGTCAGTCAAAAATGGAAAGCTCAACAAAGAAGATTTTTCGGAAATGCCAATGATTGCTTATAGAATCTCGAAGATAGCATTATGTGCTTTGACAAGAGTACAGCAAAAGCAAGTTGGGAAAAACATTTCAGTGAATTCCATACATCCAGGATTTGTCCAAACTGATATGACTAAGAGTACTGGAATGTTTACTTTGGATGAAGCGGGCAAAGCGCCATCTGTCTTAGCTTTGGATCTCGACCAGTCTGTAAAAGGGAAATACTTTTGGTATGACAAAACTGAAAAGGATTGGGCAGACCCAAAACAGGATCTGTCGTGCAAATTTTATATGTTCGAGGCTGCTTTAAAGAATGCTGGGTTAATGTAGATATCGTAGTGATTTTCCTAAAATGGTCAAAAATAAATGTTTTTTTCGTCTTGCATTATTTTTTTTGTCACAGAGCTGAGCTAGCTCTCTTATTACGTTAAAATATATAGTTATCAAAAACGTTGTATTGTGTTATTTATTACTAGCAACAGCTAAGTCAACGCAATGGAAGTCGTGGGCAACAGCCCACGACTTCCATTGCGTTGACTTATGGAGGTGCTACTGGGAATGTTCCTCCATTGAAAAGGGAAGATCTTCCACCAGGCTATGTGTGAAGCCTGGGGACCGGCCGTGGTTCAACAGTTCTTAGTTGGACCTTCTATATATATCGAATCTCTGTGATTATTTCTCTTGCGCGATTTATGTCTCGCATTCGATTGTGAACCTTATGTGTAGTATGTTACAAGTTACGTATTTAGGATGAACGTTGTCTTTGTATGGAGCATATTTCTGAGAACGACGGTATCGCCATCTGTAACTTGTGAGTGCTGACATCTGTAGCAAGTCCCCACAGACTTTTAAAAGTATTATTTGTTTAATCCAGGGCATATTCCATCGGTGTGCCAATTTTCATATAAATCCATTCAGCCGTTTATAAAATGCGTGATTCATCCACAAACATTGGCACAAACTTTCATATTTATAAATAGTAGTGAGATGAGATTTAATTTTACGTCTAATCTAAACTTTTAATTGCTATAATTGATTTAATTATGAAGTCTAGAACCATACGTAATAATTATATCTACATTCATTAAAGTAAATCAAACGGATTTACCAGAATCGTTATAATAATAATTCGTTAACCGCTTTGTGTGAAATACGGAAAATACAACCAAAATGCTCAATAAAGGTAAGCGCATACAAGGTATGACGGACCGCAAAAATCCGTCCAAATCACTTCTATTGTATAAAATTAATTGAACTATCGCATACTTTACCGGGCCTATCAGACCCGGCACTACATGAATAGGATATCTCGGTGAGGCCGAACCAGAAGATAAGCTTCATACAAGCAAGCGCTAAGGGCTCTTACAGACGAGCGACACTTTCGCGCTCATACATTTTACGGTCGCGCGACACCCGGCGACCGCAATGTGTCGCTCTTCTGTGAGAGCGCTAAGCGAGACGCCACGCCGTAGCCGGCAGCTACACCCGTATATACGCCTATTTTGATCCATAAAGCAATGTATGTCCCGAAATAGTAGAACAATTGAAACGAAAAGAAAGAAAGAAGCAATGTATTAAAACTTTTTTCGAGAGACTAGCGCCTTTTTGCGCGCGTGCCGAAGCTTGACTTCTTAGCCGCCACCGGGACATCGCTGGCCAGTTCTCACCGATCCCCACTATCCAATCGTACTTAATCCACGTAGTCCAGCAACGCCCATTGCCGAGGTCCATACTCCTTAGGGGTGCCCTTGAGCAGGTTGCTTTGATTCACTGGTTCGGTAGACCTACCAGGGCGATTCTCCGTCACTGGTGTGGTCTTCCCATAGTTAACATTTTGTTGTTTTTATGTTAGATGTTGACAGACGGAACCCTAAAAAGGGAAGTCTTTAGGCAGGGGACATTTTGGGAAAGGGACATTTTGGGAAAGGGACATTCTGGGAAAGGGAAAATTTGAAACCGGGGCACATATTGGGAACGGGACATTTTGAGACTATACGAGCAGTAGCTGCTCCCAGAGCAATACTGTATTGGTCAATTCGAAAAAAAATAAGACTTTGAGTCGTATCGGCACGCTCTAGTGTGCGAAGTAGACATTTTCCGCTGCGATGCGGTTCGCTCCGCCCCGAAGCGACCCGTCGCAATATGCGCTTACCTTAAACTTGCAGTGTTATAACTTAGAAAATCGATGAAACCACGAAATGACATCCATACAATAAATACCAAAACACATTACGATAGCGCCTCACTATTCAACAAACATGTCCACGGAACCGTTCAAACGTACAGACACGACGACGAAATTGGCTGTCCTGCCCGTGAAATAGATTGGTGCACTTACAATCCTTCACTTACGCCCTCTATGAGTCGTAAAGCTGGGTGAATAAGAGCAATTTTCCTTTGGTATTCAGTGGAAATTAAGTTTGTTGCTGCAGAGGTATAATGGCTTGCAGTACTAACGGAGCAAGTGTTCAGAATTGGTATGTGAGTTTCTGTCTGCAAGAGGCTATCTTGTTGTTTAGTGTTCGAAGGAGATTTGTAAATGCAATTTTAACAGGCCATTAAAAGTTTCATTTGATAACGTTGTTTGTACATGCAGTGTTGTCATAACGATGTGAAACTTTATGGTTATCGTTAGTAAAGTTGAAAATTGAACAATCATTTTAGAACGCGCCTCCACTTAATTTTTTTTAAATTTATAATTAATGGACTCTTGCTTGTGCGTTAGCACTGCATTTCCGCCAGTGTCAAGTAGTTTGTGGGAGTATCTATCCCAATCAAAGCAATTGTTTTTTGTCGAGAACAAGAAGAGATTGAGGATTGCGGAGCCTCGTGGCAGGCAAAAACGCGACGCGCGAAAACCACGCGAGGTGTGTGCTCGGGTCAGTACCTGCAACGTGACTCCTACTCCACTTAATATTATCACATACGGGGTGTAAGTGACAGCCTAGCAAATACTAAAACGGTGAACTCAGACCATCAAACTGAACCACTTTAACTATGGAGACTACTTCAGGAAACGCGAAAAAAAATCTGCTGTCCCATACATTTAAGTCGGGTAGGCACAGCAGTTTTGTATGGAACAGCAGATTTTTTTCGCGTTTCCTGAGGTAGGCTCCATAGTGAAAGTTGTTCAGTTTAATCTTTGACTACTTATATAGGGACTAGTTACGCGTGTCAATCTACTAACAAACATTTCTGCCACTTTTTGCGGGGGGCGAGGTAACATGAAATCCGCAACTTTGCATTTTATTCCCCATAACTTTAGATTCTAATTTTGAAAAGATTAAATCATGAAAAGTAGTCTCGTGTGAACCCCAAACGTTCTAAGTTCGAAGTTATTGTTTCGCAATTAAAGGCTGTCTCGTTTAGTGATTTTAGTGATAAGGTATAAAATTGAGTGTAATTGCACATGATCAATTAATCTTATACCGTGGCAGAGGGGAAATGCTACCGCAAGGCCAGTCCTTATTTTATTTTATTTTATTTATTTTATATATTTATTTATTATTATATAAGTAGTCAAAGAGTTTAATGGTCTGAGTTCACTGTTTCAGTATTTGCTAGGCTGTCACGCAGTGTAAGACACTCTGTATATCTTAGATTTATATATCTTAGAACTTTTCGCTTACGCTGAAAGATGTAGCCAAGAAATGAGAGAGCGAGATAGCCAGTTATGAAAAAAGACAGAAATTTTTTTTTTTTTTCGGTCACCGTGGCCGGTTTTTTTGTTTGTCTTTTAGTATGCAAAAGTCATGCATTGCTGTTTCATGTGCGGCCACGTTATGGTTACATCTAGTTACTATATCTATGCTGTATATTAATATGTTTTTCTTATGTGTTATCCTTGTCAGTTTTGAGTGACCTCATTTCAATATTACCAACCTATTTTAGGGCGACTTCAATAGGTGCCTTATAAATAATTCAAGGTAATAATATACCTATTGCGATGTATAACAAAAGTGTTTTCATAATATTAAATGCCCCAAACAATTATTTTTCGCTCTTATTCCAAGAATTTTTTACAAAATTCATGAGGATTTCATAGCCGGAACCGCGTACTCAACCTGGCATTATTCTATGGAAAACAATATATTATAGCACATAAGCATAAGCATATGCTCACGACTATATTCCCCGAGGGGGTAGTCAGAGATATTCTAAAACCTCAGAACATCCACGTATTATAGCACAGATGCGTGATATTCAATTATCAGCACGAAAGAACTGCCTCCGTGGTCTAATGGTTAAGAGCATTGGCTCTCGATACGGAGGTCGTGGGTTCGATTCCCACGGGGGACACCTAGTGATATGTCACTTTGTGCGTTTTTCCCCAGTTGGCTAGGACATTGCAGGCTGAATCACCTGATTGTCTCAAAAGAAAAGTGATTCCGTGCTTCGGATGGCACGTTAAGCCGTTGGTCCCGGCTACTATCTCTGGTGGTAATAGTCGTTACATAAAAACCACGTCAGAGGCCGTAAGGCGGTCTGAAAAAACTCTGACACCAGGGCTCTGCCCACACGATAAGAAGAAGAAGAAGAAGAAGCACGAAAGAAGTCATAATTCTAAAGGATTTCATTTTAAAATTAGTTACTACATAAAAATAATTGGTAGTGCCATAGTAGTATATACGCCGACTCAGTCAAAAATAAAATGCGACCAAACTATCGATCCACGTCTAATTTGAACAGGAACTGTTTTAAAAGCGTAAGTAGAGCACTTAAAAAGAGCACTTAGACTGAACAATTTTGCTTTATAAATACAATATTATAATAAAACCGGTCAAGTGCGAGTCGGGCTACTCGCGCACCGAGAGTTCCGTAGCACACCGTCACAGAACCCAACATTATTAACTTAGAAAAAAAACTTTTTTTGTCCGGGACCTTTAGCGCGAGACCGACTCTCACTTGGCCAGTTTTTAGTATTTGTTGTTATTCTGTAGAGTTTGCTCTATAATTACACTAAGTTTGACGGTTGTATATGTTACCGTTTTTACGATAGAGCGTGAAGAAAAAACGTTGATAAAAAGTAGTTTCTTGTTGAGAACCCCCCCTTAATTTTTAACTTTTTGACATTTTTATTATTTGTTAGCAAATCCGCCGTAACATCGCACATTCTGTGAAAATGTCAACTATCTAGCTATTACGGTTCAAAAGTTACAGCCTTAAATAGGTAGGACAGACGGACGGACGGACAGACAGACGGACGGACGGACGGACGGACGGACGGACGGACGGACGGACAACGTAGGCTTAGTAATACGGTCCCGTTTTCACCCTTTGGGTACGGAACCCTAAAAAGGAAGCTTTAGTATGACGTCGTCTCATAGCTTGAGGACGTTATTAAAAGGATAATAAGAAACGTAAGAGCTTAATCATTTTAAAACTGATTTTGTTAACTCACTCCCCCCCCCCTTATTTGTCATTTTTACTTAGCATAATTTCATTACCCTTGTGCATAGATTTATATATTACTAGCGTAAGGATAGGCCCGTCAGAATATTTTACAAAAACCTTCTTCATAGAAACAAAAATTTGCGCCATCTGTCATAACTCGTATACGAACTATATCGTGTCATATATTTGTAGTGCTCTAAATTGACATTTTTCCTTGCATTTTAGAGCCAACGAACTGGGGACAATAGTCAAGCTCATACGCTAGTAATATATATGTCTTTGCCCGTGTCTATATTATTGCCCAGAGGATGTATTATAGGGTATTTATAATACAAAACCTACCTACTTACTATTTATAATTAAAGAAATATCCACCTTTCTCTACTAATCCCCTAACTCTGACTATACAGGGTGTAAAAAAAGTATCATTAACCTTTAAACTACATACTCTACCCATCAAACTGAACAACTTTTGCAATGGAAGCAAACCGATCAGAACAAAATATTATCAACTGTTCCATACGTTTGAGCCGAGTTGATATTGCAGTTTAGTACTTTCAAATTTCATTCCAATTCATTCACTTTAAATTCAAATATTTCTGAGCAGTACTAATTTTCGAAAAACTTGTTGGCGCTCATTTTAGTGCCCAACTCTCCTCTCTCTCTATCTCTCGTCGCAAGAAACTTCTTAAATAGGTTAAACAAAAACATAACCCTCTTTCTGGCGCAGTCTCGTAAAAAGGTACCGATTATCCCATATTTCCACAGAATTTAATGCAATTTCTAAAACAAAAATGCATTTAAAAGAAAAGAAAGTTGAAAAAGAAATGAAGAAGGCTTAAGAAAAAATATTTTGCTCGCTTTTTAGCAATCAATACTATATTTCGAATCAGCACTGCTCCCGGTGAAGACCGGGGTTGACACAATAATAGGGTAAAAAATCAATATCCATTCAACAGAACAATTATTACTGCGGATCTAGGTTCCCAGGAAAAAACAGCAGACATCTAGTACAGGGATCGCGAACGACTTGATAATTGGACTGTCAGGACTGTTGAAACAGAAAACACAGTCAGGGACATTGTTATCCTGGTACTTGGGTAGTTGTTTATTTTTATATGAACGTTCTTGAAGGCTCTTGCTTTTCCTTATTATTTATTGATGTTTTTAGGGTTCCGTACCCAAGTTTCACCCGTAGTGAAAACGGGACCCTATTACTAAGCCTACGTTGTCCATCCGTCCGTCCGTCCGTCCGTCCGTCCGTCCGTCCGTCCATCCGTCCGTCCGTCCGTCGGTCCTTCCGTCCGTCCGTCCGTCCGTCCGTCCGTCCGTCCGTCCGTCCGTCCGTCCGTCCGTCCGTCCGTCTGTCCGTCCGTCCGTCCGTCTGTCCGTCTGTCCGTCTGTCCGTCTGTCCGTCTGTCCGTCTGTCCGTCTGTCCGTCTGTCCTACCTATTTAGGGCTGTAACTTTTGAACCGTCATAGCTAGATAATTGAAATTTTCTCAGGTTATGCGTTATTACGGCGGATTTGTTAACAAATAATAAAAATGGCAAAAAGTTAAAAATTAAGGTGGGTTCTCAACAAGGAACTAGTTTTTATCAACGTTTTTTCTTCACGCACTATCGTAAAAACGGTAATACATACGAGCGTCAAACTTAGTGTGATTATAGAGCAAACTCTACAAAATAACAACAAATACTAAAAACCGGCCAAGTGTGTGTTAGTCTCGCGCTAAAAGTCCCGGAAAAAAAAATGATTTTTTTTCTAAGTTAATAATGTTGTGTTCTGTGGTGGTGTGGTACGGAACCCTCGGTACGCGAGTAGCCCGACTCGCACTTGACCGGTTTTATTTCAATCTGCTGTACATTAATTAGCAATATAATTAGATTACTAATTAACATTTCTTTTTCTCTGTATTTTACTGTTTATGTTTTGGTTTAAAATAAAAAATATTTGATTAATTACTTTATGTAACTAATTTTAATATGTAATATTAATCAAAGTTAAAACAAAAAAAATTTCATCGCTGTTTCTATTTCATCATTCATCACAGCCTATAATGTTTACAGGGTGTTAGGGTAAACAGTTACGTTACTTAAAGGGGTGATTGTATCCATGATACTGTACAACTTTCCCAAAGACAGATTATAAGAAATTCGCAAAAAATGTTTGGACTGTCCATAATGCATTCTGCTAATTGACCGTTTGTATAAAAAGTCTATTTTTTCGCGACTTTCCAATAGGTTTCTTTGGGAAAGTTGTTCAGTATCATAAGTATCCATCTGTTTGCCCTTACACCCTGTATACGTCTCACTACAGGGCACAGGCCTATCCTCAGGGAGGATGTATGGGCTTTAGTCCACCACGCATTCTCAATGCGGTTTGGTAGACTTCACATACGTCGTGAGGAAACCTGCATACGCTGACGAAGAAATTCCTATGTAATTTCTTCGTCAGCGTATGCAGGTTTCCTCACGACGTTTTCCTTCACCGTTTGAGAGCAGTCGGTATTACGTACAAAAGTTAGAAAAACTATTGGTATGTGGCATGGCATATCATCCGTGCGGATTTGAACCTATTGAACCTAGACCTCAAGATTGAGATTCCATGGCTCTTCGGAACGCGCCACCGACGCTCTGTTATAATAATGTCCGATGTAAATAGACTCATACAACTTTGGTGTAACCCCCACCCCCCCCCCCCCTCCATACATGGTTCTGTAAATTAAGAATTATAAATACGAATTAAAGCGTGGAGCTGGGCCCATAACCTGACAAAGTGGGACTAAAACTCAGTTGCAGAAACGTTCAACAAGACAAAAAGTCAGTCAGTCATCTCAGCCGCCGATGGACGTCCACTGCTGGACATAGGCCTCCCCCAAGGATCGCCATAACGACCGGTCCTGCGCTGCCCTCATCCAACGTTTTCCCGCCGCCTTCACCAGGTCGTCGGTCCGCCGTGTGAGGGGCCTACCCACGCTGCGCTTTCCGGTACGCGGTCGCCACTCGAGAACTTTTCGGCCCCACCGGCCATCGGTTCTGCGAGCAATGTGCCCCGCCCACTGCCACTTAAGTTTAGCAACTCTTTGGGCTATGTCAGTTACCCTGGTTCTTCTGCGGATCTCTTCATTTCTGATTCGATCTCGCAGGGAAACTCCGAGCATAGCCCTCTCCATTGCCTTCCTCTCCAAGTCTTCGATCAGTGTGTGTTGCCAGTGATGACATATGGAACAGAGACGTGGTCGGTCGTTCACTCAAGGCCTCATAAAAAGGCTGAAAGTCACCCAAAGACAAAAAGTAACAGCAAGAAATTTAACTGCAACTGAGTGTTAGAGGAATATTCCAATAATTTATTATTCTTCAATCCTTTTCTTAGGTAATCATAAAAATCAATGTACATACATACATACATCATTGTAACAAAGAATCATAGACATACATTTTTATTAGCCTACTTCATCCCACTGCTGGGCAAAGACCTCGCCCTTGCTCTTCCGCTCGTTCCTGTTTTGAGCATTTACCAGTCGGCTTGGTATAGCAGTTTTGTATGAAACAGCAGATTTTTGTTCGTTTTTTCTGTCGTTGGCTCTATGTATAGTTAAAGTTGTTCAGTTTGATGGTCTGAGTTCACCGTTTCAGTATTTGCCAGGCCCCTCCACCACAGCCACTCCCTGTATATAATATAAAATAAATTTGCATATTTTATAAATCGATGCCGGGTCGTCACTCATCGCATGATATATTCTATTAATAAAAAGAGAAAGACTCGCAAAAGGGCCATTCACGACACGAAAGAGTTCTCGACGAAAGATTTTTTCAAAGCTGAATATCTGTACAATTTTCAGCGGTATGCACCATTTATTTCATTCTCGCGGGTTCGTTGAACTGACGAAATCATTGGATCGAATAGCGCGGCTATACGACGTAGGCCTAGACTACGCAATCTATAGATGTCTTATAAAAGACAATAAAACATCGTGCCGTCACCAGTGTGGAGGAAAAAAACAGATTTTTGAGAGCGTGTTAACCGAAACGCAGTCCAGTTGTTTTTAACTAAAGTTATGCAAATTGTCTTGAAAACTTGATAGTCCGCGTTATTTGATTGGTTGTAACATACCGTGTGAAACATAATTTTTTACTTGTTGTTTGCCTCGGTGACGCGAACATGCAATGGTATTATTATTTGGACATTAGGTAGTCTAGATTTTAGCTAAACATAATTATGTTATAATGACATGATAATAATTATAAAATCTGTTCTCGGTTAACAAATCTTGGAGGATTCATTGCAACTGGTGCTCAACTGGTGCAACGTTGTGCTGAAAAATTATTAGAATTATAAAATAACTTAATAATGGAAAACTATGGTTCTCTACTTAGTCTGACATAATTTATGTCTCATACGTTTGATTACAAGATGTGTGATGTAGAGTTTCTGACCGCATCTTCTCTACAACGGAAGACCTTTTGAATTTTGACGCGGTGGTAGAGTCAAAAAGTGACGTCATAAAGCTATCTATGTGATATTATTCTAAATCAAAGTTTTGAGTTGGATTCAAAGGCGAAGAATACAAAATAGATTCCGGTCCACCCCGCTCGCCGCACCCACCATCCCGGCCTCTGCGTCCCAACTTGCACTTACGTTTAAATAAATAGAATTGAAAGTCTATACGGTATGTAGTCCAAGACCGTAGACCGTGTTGGCAATTCGGATAGCGTAAACGAATGAAAATCGTCAATTTTAGTTACATTCCGCATTGCTTTAGCTACGATGGATCGATGGACGACCGAGGCCGTGGCACAAGTATTACTTGTGTTCAAATGTTTGTTGTTCTGTGGTGATATGAAGTGTAACGCGTAGGACTGATTGGTATGGTAGTTAATTGCAGACGGACCTAGGGTCATAATATTATCTACCTACACCCTGCTGGGTAAAAGGCCTAAGTTTTATTCATGCAGACCTCGGGTCTTATATCTACCTCTACCCTGCTAGGTAAAAGGCCAAAGTTTTATTCTTTCACTTATCCTTGTTCTTGGCCAGTCGGCATATTTTGTCATCAAAAGCATTCAGGTCATCCAATTTAGTTCCTGCAGGTCTAGTATGATTTCTCTACACGCGCGCGACGCGCCTTCGCTGCATACAAAATAACCTGTTCCCGCGCTTTTCGGTATGTCAAAAAGTATGGCAAAAACCCGAGTCGCGCCCAAGAGAAGTAGAAATCATGCTAGAGGGTCTGGTTCGATCTAGACGTTGACAAAAATATTTTCTGGGTTCTAGGGTACGTTGGTTGGATTATCGTAATAAGTCGAGTGTACTTAAAGTTAGAAAAGGATGAGAGAAAAAATTGATTAAAAGTCAAAACCATCATTTGCATTTGTAACCCACAAATCCGTTGTGGGACCTTTATATATATATATTTATATATATTTATAAATGAAGTAATAAAAGCTAAATTTTTATATTGGGGGGCAATTTGGGGAGTAAGAAAGGGTAAATAAATAAATAAATCTACCCTATATGGTGTGGGGTGGGGTGTCAATTGATAGCTTATGAAAATCCGAGTCTAAAAATATCTTTTGATTTTTTTTATGAAAACTTCGTTTAACAAAATTTTCAATGAAATCCGAGAAGTTGCTCACCCACCTCTATTTCCAAAAATATTGCCGTATAAGATCTGAAAAAAGTCATGAACATCAGAAATAACGTGTAGATGGCGGGAAAATTATCAGGGTGGCATTGGCACTAACATGGATAGTTTTTATCACCTAAAAAAATGTCACCAGTGTAAAATGATCTTCAGTTACTATTTGACCACATACTAAGTAAATGTAAATTTATAGTGGTTGACATCAATTACCCATGTTAATCAACTGGTACACGGAACACTAAGTCCCTCGTACTTGGACAGTTTTTTCAAATAAAAAATTATAAAGCTTGTTTTTTAAATAAAAGCTTTACGTAATTCTCGTGCGAGATTGAAGCCGTTATCATTATCACTTTATCAGTTATCGTTATCACCCAGGCTAATGACGTGGGAACGTCTCGGCACTACAATTAAGGAGTTGACTTACCTTATTAATTACTTTGACTATTTATTATTAATTATTATTGAAGTAATTTACCAATATGTATTGCTGCATCACTATAATATTATATTTATCGATATTACTGAAATTCCTTGAGTATCGAGCGGCAAAACGTAACGTGAAGCAATTTCGTCGAGCTCCAATATTTTGATGTCAGATGTCCATCATATTGGATTTTATAGCATCTTTAACTTATAGTAGACGGGAAAATATTTTGATTCTGTATTTATTATATCCCATATTATTTCCTTTTTATTGAGCCTTTGACTACTTATACAATAGGGACTAGTTACGCGTGTCATTCTACTAACAAACATTTTTGCTACTTTTTGGGGGGGGCGAGGTAACATGAAATCCGCTGTACTTTTGATTTTATTCCCCATAACTTTAGATTCTAATTTTGAATGTTAAAAATCATGAAAAGTTGTCTCTTGTGAACCCCAAACGTTCTGAGTTCAAAATTATTGTTTCGCAATTATAGGCTGTCTCGTTTAGTGATAAGGTATAAAATTGAGTGTAAATGCACATGATCAATTCGTCTTATACCGTGGCAGAGGGGAAATGCTACCGCAAGGCCAGTCCTTATAATATGTAGTCAAAGTTTTTAGCTTTTATCCTACTGACTATAGATTGAAAGTAGTGTCACGAACGCTGTCAAACGTTAGACGTAAGAAGGCATTCAAAAATTCGGAGGGTGTATTAACAATCGCCGTGGTCTTACGGTCTAAGGGTCCGCCTCCCATGCTGGGGGGTGACGGTTCGAATCCGATCCGCGCCAAAAATATTTCTAGATTTTAGTGTTTTTAGAAATGTTCTAGAAGGAAGAGAGAGAAGGAATATTTAAAAAGGGACAAAAAGGTGAACGTGTCTAGGAACTTCGAGAAAGGAGGCGAAATTACGAATATTTGAAAAGAACCAGTCCACTACGTCATAGCTGTGACGCGTGTCGTGTCGTCACAGTAGTGACGTAGTGGACTGTGAACAGTGACAGTAAGTGGTGCACGGGGAATCCCTGCGAGGAGGACCCGGTGAAGTGAACCGTTTAGGGGAACCTCTGCGAGGTGGACCGTTTGTAAGTGAATCCCAAATAAACTCTGTAAAATTGGACTTAGCGTTTCACTCCAATCCCGGAACCCGTAGCTCGTAACATTTGGTGTCAGAAGTGTGGGATTGGAGTAAGATGCCGCTGGTGCCAAAGGAGTTAAAGGGAGTCACCACCCGGGCCATGTCGGAAGCGCGCCAGGAAGGTGCGAGCCCTGCAACTGAGGTGCAGCGAACTCCGGAGAGACGACCTGAGGGAGGTGAAGTGCAGCGCACTCCGGAAAAGAACCCAGGGAACTTCCTCTATCAAATTCAACGCATGATGGAGGAACAACTGCGCGCACTGAAAGAAGATCAAGCTCGCCGTCAGGAGGACCAGGTTCACGAACTGCGCGCAATAAAAGAGGAGCAAGCTCGCCGCCAGGAGGAACAGGCTCGCCGGCAGGAGGAACAGGCGCGCCGGCAGGAAGACCAAATGCGCACAATGCAGGAGGCGCTTCATAAAGATATCACGAAAGGCTTGCAACAGGCGGTAAAGAGAGTCGAAGCCGTAGAAGGGAGGTTGGATCGTGTGAAGGGAGAGCTCGAAGGGAGGTTAGATCATGTAAAGGGTGAGTTCGGAGGGAGGCTGGATCGTGTAGAGGGTGAGTTCGCCAAGATCCGGCGAGAGGTTGAGCAGAGCAGATCTCATAGTCGTGTCGCTGCTGTTTTTGACTCACCCATTCAACCGAAAGGTGTCAAGACTCCGGTTTACGATGGACTGACGTCATGGCCCGCCTTCAAGCTACAATTTGAGACGGCGATGAAAGTTAACGGCTGGGGCAAAGAAGAGGCGCAGTCTGCGTTGACATTAGCACTCCAGGGACAGGCTCTCACTGTGCTGGAAGCTGTTGGTGCTGGTGAAAATTTGACGTTCGACAAGCTTTTCGGAGCTCTGGAGGCTAGATTCGGCGACGGGCATCTCGAACACATGTATCGGGCGCGATTGAAGGAACGTAACCAACATGTTTTTTTTTTTTTTTTTTATGTTCGATAGGTAAACATTTGACCCCAATCTCACCTGATGTTGAGTGATGATGAGGCCGAAGATGTAGCATGCTTACCTAGAAAGATGCCTATTCACTCTTGCCTTGAAGAGCTAACGAGAGTCTGCAACAATGGTCTGTGGAAGTGGAGAAGCTCGTACGAAAGGCTTTTCAGTCATCACCAGCAGCCATCGATGACATGCTCCTGCAGGCCTTTACGGATGGGATACGGGACCCGGAGGTGCGAGCGGCCGTGCGACTTGGGCACCATAGCACTCTCAGGGACGCTGTTGCCCATGCATTGGAGGTGGAGGCCGTACGACAAGATTCTCGTTCCGCTCGCCTCAGGGAGATTTTTGTGACTAGAACCTCACCGCCAAGGAATCGAAGCGTCGGTTTTGTGTGCTACGAGTGTGGTGAACGAGGGCATATTCGCAGCTCCTGCCCGTAGCGCACAGGTCGTCGGGATATAGGAGTCTCGACTGATGAGCAGCAGGAAAACTAAAACCAGCCAGGGCTGCGGGGTGGGCGCTGGCCGGTTATGTTGCAACCCCAACCATAAGAGTCAAACAGACATCAGACGGAAATAGTCTGTTAGTCGAAGGAGAGGTCAATGGTAGAGTCTGTCAACTTACTTTGGATACCGGAGCTTCGAGAACAGTGATCAATACTCGACTGATAAACGAGATGGAAAATTATCAGAAACGACTTCTGCAACAAACCAACCTGCAGTTAACAACAGCTACCGGCCAGCGCATACCTGTCAACGGGGAGTTGGGAGTTTCAATTAAGATCGGGGAAACTCCTTTCAAACATGAGATGATTGTAGCTGAAATAGTGGACGATTGCATCATTGGCTTAGATTTCTTACAAAATCACCAGTGCAGTATAGACATGAAAAACGGAGTGCTACGGTGTAACACAGAGGAGGTTCCGATGAAAGGTGGATCGTCGGGAAAGGTCTACTGTGTGAGAAGAACAGATCTCAAACCTAGATCACAGACCTTGGTACCTGTCGTTTTGCCCAAGAGTAACGATGGGAGATTACCACGGAGATGTGCTGTGATAGAGAAAGTTAAAACTGAAACTTCTTGGATTCCGGCAAGGACAGTTGTTGGATCAGTTTCATCTACCTCAATCCCGATACTTAACGTTGGAGATGTGGACCTGACGATTGAGAAGGGGGAGGTTGTTGGTCACTGTGAGGAAGTTTTATGGTTGCGACAATGTGTGGAAAATCCTCCTAGGAAACATAAGGCTGAGGAGGATGTAGTATTCAAAGTTATGGAAGACTCCAGCAAGGACCTGACTAAGCTACAGGCTGTGAAAGCGAAGAACTTGCTGCGGCGTTTTTCAGACCTGTTCTCCCAGAACGACGCAGATATTGGTAGAACGGACTTGGTGAGGCACACGATTAATACGGTAGATGTAGCGCCAATCAAGCAACGACCTAGGCGCATTCCGTTTGCTCGTGAGAAGGAAGTGGAGGGAATGATAGAGGACATGAGAAGGAATAACATCATCGAACCTTCATCAAGTCCCTGGTGTTCACCTGTAGTTCTCGTCAAGAAAAAGGATGGCTCAACGAGATTTTGTGTGGATTATCGGCAGCTGAATGAAGTAACGAAGAAAGACAGCTACCCCTTGCCAAGGATCGAAGACACCTTAGACACTTTGAATGGAATGAAATGGTTTTCAACGCTCGATCTGAAAAGTGGGTACTGGCAAGTGGACGTAGACCCTAAAGACAAGGAGAAAACCGCGTTTTCCACCGGGAAAGGACTGTGGCAGTTCAAGGTAATGCCATTTGGATTGAGTAACGCCCCTGCGACTTTCGAGAGATTGATGGAACATGTCCTAGCTGGATTTCTGGGTGACACGTGTCTTGTCTACCTGGACGACATCATCATTGTTGGGCGGAAAGGAGGACGTTCACATGGGATTCAGAATGTGAGGAGGCTTTTATGGAGTTAAAGGAACATCTGAGTAAGGCACCAATTCTTGGATATCCCGATGTCCAGGGCGAATTTGTTGTAGACGCAGACGCCAGTAACATCGGGATTGGAGGTGTGCTCTCGCAGCGACATGGTGAAAAGGAAACTGTAATAGCCTACTTCAGTAAGTCATTATCTAGACCTGAGAGGAACTACTGTGTTACCAGACGAGAATTATTGGCCGTGGTGAAGACTGTACAACACTTCAAGAAGTATCTGCTGGGACGTAAATTTTTAGTCAGGACGGACCACGCTGCGCTGAAATGGTTACTCCAATTTAAGAACCCGGAAGGTCAAGTTGCAAGATGGTTGGAGCAACTACAGGAATTCAACTTTGAAGTAGAGCATCGAAGTGGAAGAGTTCACTCCAATGCAGACGCACTGTCAAGAAGACCATGTCCAGAAGATTGTAAGCATTGCAGCAAGCAGGAAGGGAAGGAAACAGTTTCACTCAAGGTTATTAGAACTGATGCCATCAACGATGAGTGGGGAAACGAGGCAATGCGTCGCGAACAGGAAAAGGACTCAGGAGTCGGGCCAATCCTGAACTGGTTAAAGAGTGATGGTTCTAAGCCTCAGTGGAGCGAAGTGGCAAAGTACGGAGCAGTCACGAAGGGACTTTGGGCTCAGTGGAAGAGCCTCATCATGCATAACGGATTACTCTGTAGAAAATGGGAGACATCGGATGAAAAAGACTCGTATCTGCAGTTGGTGGTCCCGCAAGCTAAGGTGAAAGAAATTCTGAGAGTTTTTCATGATGGAACTTCCGGAGGGCATTTGGGTGTAAAGAAAACCTTGGAGAAAGTAAAGGAAAGTTTTTACTGGTTGCATTGCAGAGACGATGTGGAAGATTGGTGCCGCAAGTGTACAGTCTGCGCAGCTGTAAAGGGACCTCATACGAGGAGCAGGGCAGCAATGAAAATTTATAATGTTGGGGCGCCTTGGGAGCGAATCGCTTTGGATGTCGCGGGACCATTTCCAGTCACTAAATCGGGGAACCGGTATATACTTGTGGTAATGGATTATTTCACAAAGTGGCCGGAAGTTTTTGCCATTCCAAATCAGGAAGCGGTCACGGTGGCTACCAAGTTGGTGAATGAAGTTTTCTGCCGGTTTGGGGTTCCGCTAGAAATGCACAGTGATCAAGGCAGGAACTTTGAGTCACAGTTGTTCCAGGAAGTTTGCAAAATTTTCGGAATCCATAAGACCCGGACTACTCCTTATCACCCGCATTCTGACGGCATGGTGGAGCGATTCAATCAAACTTTGGAACGGCATCTTGCGAAGGTCGTCGATAATCATCAAGATAACTGGGACGAGTACATACCTCTTTTCCTGTTGGCCTATCGAACCGCTGTTCATGAGAGTACTTCGGCAACTCCAGCAATAGCAAACTTCGGGAGAGAGTTGAAACTTCCAGCAGATTTGCTATCAGGATGCGCACCAGACACTCCTAGGAGTATCAGTGACTATGTGAGCGAACTGCGGGAGAAAATGGTCGACATTTATGAACAACTTCGAGAAGCAGGTCGAAACTCAAGTGACCGTTCAAAGACACGATATGACCGAAAAGCGAACTATGCTGGGTTTGAGGAAGGAACATCAGTTTGGCTGCATAATCCAGTTCGAAGGAAAGGAAAGAGTCCGAAGTTGCAGGCAAGTTGGGAAGGACCGTATGAGGTAGTGACCAGGATAAATGACGTCACCTATCGAATTCGACGATCGCCAAGGAGCCCGTTGAAGATAGTGCACGTGGATCGATTAGCTCGATATTTCGGCACTAATGATGCTCGGGACGAGCAGAACTAAGGGAGGGGCAGTGTCACGAACGCTGTCAAACGTTAGACGTAAGAAGGCATTCAAAAATTCGGAGGGTGTATTAACAATCGCCGTGGTCTTACGGTCTAAGGGTCCGCCTCCCATGCTGGGGGGTGACGGTTCGAATCCGATCCGCGCCAAAAATATTTCTAGATTTTAGTGTTTTTAGAAATGTTCTAGAAGGAAGAGAGAGAAGGAATATTCAAAAAGGGACAAAAAGGTGAACGTGTCTAGGAACTTCGAGAAAGGAGGCGAAATTACGAATATTTGAAAAGAACCAGAAAAGTGGGCGTGTCTTCGATCGGTTTCGAAAAAGGAACGCGGGGTTAGAACTATCTGGAGGAAAACAATCGAGTAAAGAAAAGAAGATCGAAAAAAGGGTATTCCGGAATGTTCTGCGGGATATAAAAAGGCGGCGAATTTCGACTGGCGGCAGTCCTTGGTTAAACAGTGAACAGTGCGAAACAAAAGGAAGAAAAGTAAAAGTGGAAAAGTACTAGTGAAGAGAAAAGTGCTAAGAGTGGAACAGTGAGTAGACTAGTGTCAGTGTAGTGCGTGACGTCATAGTGTCGGTGTAGTACGTGACGTCATAGTGTCAGTGTAGTGCGTGACGTCATAGTGTCGTACGTCTTGACGTCATAGTGTCGTACGTCGTGACGTCATAGCTGTGACGCGTGTCGTGTCGTCACAGTAGTGACGTAGTGGACTGTGAACAGTGACAGTAAGTGGTGCACGGGGAATCCCTGCGAGGAGGACCCGGTGAAGTGAACCGTTTAGGGGAACCTCTGCGAGGTGGACCGTTTGTAAGTGAATCCCAAATAAACTCTGTAAAATTGGACTTAGCGTTTCACTCCAATCCCGGAACCCGTAGCTCGTAACAGTAGAAACCAAATCATTTTCAAATTATACTTGCATTTCACATACGGAAGGAATCTGACTTTTTATAGGTGCGAAAATGACTTTTCACCCTTCTGGACGGAAAGCGTCAACTTTCGACCCGCTGCGCTAAACGAAGTTTCCGCTGACCGCCTCCGTCGGGGAGAAAAATTGTGTACTAACCTCGGGCAGTAAATAAGAAAGCCTTAGATCACATGTTTGTTGACCTCTGTTTCACCTCCGTCAACAATTACGTAAGATCTGAGACCTTTCTTACTTTCCTGCCCTCGGTGTGTAGGTATACTACTATTTCCACTCATCTTCGTTTGTGAAATGGGATTATAAGTAATTTAATTAGGATTAATTGAAACACTAGTGGACTGGATAAAGAATAGAAGGACATTTACTAAACAATTTGCATAAGCATAAGCATATGCTCACGACTATATTCCCCGATGGGGTAGTCAGAGATATTCTGAAACCTCAGAACATCCACGTTTGACGGGGAGTGAGCCCGTCGCCACTTGTAATGGACAGTAGGTACAATACAAGGCTCGAAATTGAAGCATGCAGGTTTCTTCACGATGTTTTCCTTCACCGAAAAGCCAATGGTGTTACAAATCGTACATAAATTCCGAAAAACTCTTTGGTACGAGTCGGCCTGGACGGGGATCGAACCATCGCCTCCTGCACAGCTGGCAAGGTTACTCGACACTGGACCACCACGGCTTTTTTACTAAACAATTTGTTCCCAAACTATTCCAACGTAATGTATATTTTTGAGTGTCAACAACACCTCATTTCATTCCTTAAACTACTCAACTCAAGACAGCCTTTTTTTGAACAATCGTGTAAAAATATTTTTTTTTTCTAAACCTTTTTGTCATTCCCGTGTGAGATTGAAGCCATTACCACCCAGGGTAATGACTTACGAAGTTCTGCAGTTGACTTACACCCAAGACAGCAATATTTTCGTCTAGCCCCTGTACACGGGGCGACGCGACGTTGCAAATGTGAATATTTTACAAAGTCACTCCCGTAAACGTTTACGGTGTTCACCTTCTGCAATTTTCTGAATACTTTAGGGTTTAAATTCTCTTTTTGTTTGTGAAATATTGCTTTATACTGCTCTTGGGTTTTAAAGGTTTGTGTTAAAAGTTGTTTGAGTGTGTTCGATCAATCTGAAAACATATGCTACGAATATCTTCCCTGAGGATGTAGTCAAGACATAGGAATTTATCATATTTGGAAAATTCAACGTAAAAATAAACTGTCAAACAACAAATATTTTATCTTGTTAGATGATAGATAAACAATTTATTTATATTTGTCTACTCTTGGTGTACAAATAATGAATATTATTTTATGTTATACACATGTATGCAATATAAACTCACGACCGTAATGTAATATCGTCCCTCGTCCCTCCCTCCATCCCTCGTAATTATTCATGTTACGTTATACAGGGTGTAACAAAACACCCTAGTAATACTTAAGGGGGCGCTTCAGCCCGTGAAACTGAACAAATTTCAGTATGGAGCATTCGAATTTGCGAAAAAAAAATCAGCTGTCCCATACAAAACTGCTGTACCCACTCGACAAAATGTATGGAACAGCTGATTTTTTTTTTGAGATTTCGAAGTTGTCGCCATAGTAAAAGTTGTTCAGTTTGATGGTCTGAAGCACCCCCTTAAGTATTACTAGGGTGTTTTGTTACACCTTGTATGTTATTTAAACATACAAGTCACTAAACAAGAATACAACGCAACACCAACAGAACTGCATGTAATTTATTGTATGCTACAGCAGCAAATAGGTCCCAGCTCAACATAGGACTTGCCCGAATGCAGGGTGTGGACTTTTAGATGCAACCATTTAAGAGTAGAATAATAAATAAGTGTAAGTTTAAAAAAGAAATAAAGTTTTGATTCGACGATAATGCTAACAACTGAACGCCAAGCATGACAGCTAGCATGCCACACACGACGAAGCGACAAAACAAGAAAACTGTCATACGCGCTCATTTTGGCACGCGTAAAGTAACAAAGACAGAGGCACGTCTTGGGATTCGCGTGGCTAGAGGGCTCTCGAGTGGACGTCTGTCGTTTGGCTCGCGATTTAGGTAGCCACGCGGCTCCACCATTTTATGGCGGTTTTGAGTGTGTGTTTTTGTATAAAAACAGTCAGATTTATTCGTCCATACAAAACTGCTAACCAACTCGGGCTAAAT
This sequence comes from Agonopterix subpropinquella, assembly GCA_922987775.1. NCBI lineage: Eukaryota > Metazoa > Arthropoda > Insecta > Lepidoptera > Depressariidae > Agonopterix > Agonopterix subpropinquella. Next base: position 4,753,577 of record OV277708.1, on the reverse strand, counting down.
ATATGGGACAGCTGTTTTTTTTCGCGATTTCGATGTTGGTCCCACAGAGAAAGTTATTCAGTTTGATGGTTTGATCATCTCCTTAAAAAAGTGTCAGCATATTAAGAAGGACCCTGTATGTCTTTATTAGTTTAATGTATTAAAAACATTATATTGTTTTTACTTCCCAAAGATTTCAAACACTGTTTTCGTTTCTCTGATGTAAGTTGCTTTAAAATTGAAATGTCTGTTTGGATAGATTCTTTCTCTCCTTTATATAAAGTGTCACAGATTTCAGAATCACTGAATTGAATCTAGTTCCAACATTTTGCTTCTCCAGATTACTTTATAGTATTTGTTGAAAGTTTGTTTGAAAACTTCATTTCAGATTGACATGTTTTTCAATGTTTATTTTATGTTTTCGTTTCAAATAGTTTGAGAAACTTTGCGTCTATTTTATGGAAGATTTTAAATACAATTTAACGCATTCACGGTTCACGGACAATCTAAAACCATCTGTGCTCAAACTATAATCAGTGAACAAAATAGTAAATCATAATATGAAATAACATCAATGAAACGTCAACTTTCAATTGTAAAAAAAATTTAGGTTATGATGAGTTTAAATAATATCATACAGTTCAAGTGTAATATTAATAAAAACTATCAAATTTAAACTAAAATTGATGTACAAGTAGTAAATAAACTATCTTGACTATAAAACATACTTTTTCTAAATTACACAAAATAAGAAAATGTTTTATAAAGAATTTTAATAAATTTTGCAGTTTATCTTTCCAAAAACCAACAAATCCTTAAAAATTAAAAAACCAAGAAAGACTTTCTCAAAAAACCAATAACGTTCCTTTTTTCTCGTTCATCAACTTAGTTCAAAGTTTAACAGCTAAATGAATAAATTAAAATGTTCCCTTCACAAAATTATTGCGTCTCGCAAATAGTGAAAATATCCTTGGAAATATCAAAAGTTTGAGAAAATTTGGAAGCTTATCCCAAGTAATATCAAAGAATTTTCATTAGAGTAAGTAAAATTCATTTCCCCTACAGTCGATCGGGAACTTCAAAGTTTAGAATATTTCGCACCGTCCGAGAATATTAAAGGAATTTTCATAATCCATCATTCGATATCAACTTTGTTTTTAGTTATTAAGTGAGTATTAAAATGAAACTTGTCATAAACTTATAACTGACTTTTTAGCCCAGTCATTTTACGGTTTGAGCCGGGACTAATTACTAATTGCATTATTTTTTTTTGCTATAATATTGAAGAGCCAATTTGAGCATAGAAATATACCAAAATTAAAAAAAAATACGTCAGCAACAGTAAAAATTTTAAAATATAGATATTATCTCGTTCTAAAAAACCTGATGATAATTTTTTTTTTGCACATATTTAAGGCTTTACCATCATACATACTTCAAACATGGTGTAAATATTTTTGTCTACTTAAAAGGTTTTGAAAAATACATTCGTATTTTCTAATAAATACTTCATTTTTTAAATTTTAATGCTTATTTTATTGATCAAAAATAATGTATATTGTTAAATCTAATTTAAATGAGTGCATTGGTATTAATATTATTAATTTAAAAGCCTTCTAGGACACACAATTTTGATTTCTATGTTGCGTAGCAAATTTTTTTGTAATATGGTTTAGGATAGTATTTTTGTCACTAAATGGTGTAAAATGACTGGCCTATTTATTGTACTGTTTAAGATTAAGGTGATCAGTTACAAATTCATCGTAGAAAACATTCTGTTCTATGTAATAACGATACTTGAAAAAAAAATTAAGAAAAACAAAAAACCCGACAGCATGAAAAAATTATCAACTTAAAAGAGAAAAAGAGTAGATTCTTAGTTTAGTATGGAACATCAAATTTTTTTTCTTGATTTCATTATTGGTCCCATAGTGAAAGTTGTTCAGTTTGATGGTCTAAACCACCCCCTTAAATGTTTATTTGTATTTTTGTAACACCTTGTATAGCAAAGCGGTCTTTTTACTGATATTGCTTAAGTATCAATTGAATAGATTAAAGTTGTACAAAAAGTTATGTTTCTATGACTAATTTTTATTTCTTATGACTTAAAAAAAAAAAAAAAAAAAAAAAAAAAAAAAAAAATACAAAATCTTCAAATTGGATTCGAATAAAATATATCTTTCTCTAGGATTTCAATTAAAACTCTTTCTCATCCGTATACATTTTAAGCAGCTATTTTATTACAGAAATTAGGTTTCCCTGGCGAAAATCACAGTCAAGTCGTTGTCCAATATAAAAAGATCTTACATAAGCTTACATTTACATTCCTTTCCTTGCTATGAAAGGGATCTTGTTTGTTGGTGTGGCGTTAAGGTAATACATCATAGTGATATGTGATTTATTTCCAACTGTCCTGAGAATTGGGCAAACAAATTGATTCAATATCTCTTTGTATACATACATACGTAATATGTGAAAGTTTATGTATTGGTAGATCTAAAGTACTTATTGTGATGTGTTGTCGTATCTTATGACAATATTAAAAATATATTGTTTTATTAATTTATTCATCGTTTTATACAGAGTGTAAACTTATTGTGCTACGTACACACGGCGACAGGTCAGGTTACCCTGTTTGGACTTTGAACTATTAGAAGTTGAACGCTGCGAATCATGCGAAAGGTTGCGGTATGTTGTTGTTGTTTCGTCTCACAGCACGCTGCGCCCGCGCCGGCAGCCGCGTCTATGCAGGCTCTCTACCGCACTATTTTGTGTTTTGTACGTAGTGTAGTTATGGGTACCTATTATAGGGTGCATAACCTGATGTGTCGCCGTGTGTACATCAGGGGGTGCTTCAAGCTATCAAACTGAACAACTTTCACTATGAGACCAAAGACCAAGACTCTCGGCACGGCATTCAGATTCATATCGACTTAGCTATCGAGTCGTCCATAAATTAACATTTACCTGTCAAAGTCACGACCGTGATCCATTTCAGGGTGGACAGATTAAAGCGTCCAGTTTTAGCAGACAAACCTTTTGCAAATTTCATCTTTAGAATTAAATGATGTCTCAAGTGGTGATGTGTGGCTGTCCTTTCGCCCACGTAAACACGATCCCTTACTCGCTTCATACGAAACCCACGCAAAGATACGGTGATCTAAACACACATTCGGATTTAGGTGTAATATCAATGTGGGCGTACCAAGGTCTACGACACCTGTCTTGTTACAAATACAAACTATTTATAAACAGGTAGAATACAAAGGTCTTTATAGGTCGACCAGAATCTCATGAAAAATGAGGATATCAAATTTTAGAGTAAGCGGCACTGGGGTAATTGGATTAGGGCCCTTTAAACACTGCGACTTTTTGTAGCACTTCTGAAACGCCATACAGCCACGACGAAAAACTTTCGTAGTAAAATTCAGCTATAAAATTGTATGCCTTTTCTTATAAACTCATTTCATGAGATTCTGGTCGACCTAAAATAACATATTAAAAGCTCTATTATGTCCCGCAAAATTAGTATACAAAAATATTGTCTAAGTAGGTACTATTACCCCCACAAGATGGATCAACGACCTGGTGAAGGTGGCGGGTACTTGATGTATGAGGGCAGCGTAGGACCGGTTGTTGTGGCTAAGGGGAAGGCTATGTCCAGTATTTGAACATCTATCTATCCAGTATGAAAATTTTTTTTTTGTTGCTTTTACGGTAGCGTCTTCAACTCTGCCATAAACGACCTCTGGCATTGGCTCTCTAATAGCCATGCTTTTTCTTATATTATTGCTGTCTCCCGTTTGCAATGGAGGGAAGTTGGATATTAGATTTTCCTACTCCTCCTATCTTCATTCCAAGACAGATTAGAGTCATCCCCCGAGCTCGCTTGACTTTATTGTCTGGTGTTGTGAATGGTCACCGCTGTTGATCCTGGTTTACAGGAGTTACAGCAGTGGGAACGTGGAGTGGGCCCGTTAATACAATAAGATGATAATGATGAGCACTATTACAATGTCATGCAAACAACATTGAACAGGTAATCGGACATTTTATTAAAATCGTTGTGGGTTCCAAGATAGAGTCATCCCGCTCGCTAGACTTTATTGTTTAGTGTTGTTGGTCGCTGCTGTTGAGCCTATGGTTTACACGCGTTAAGCCGGGTCCGCTGCGCCATGTTATCGTGTTTGCAAACATTGTTTTCTAACTTTCCCCTCCCCCGCAGGCGAACGCGGGTGATGTTATCCATTTGCATCGGAAAACATCACCTGCGTTAGCCTGCGGGGGAAAGAAAACGTTAGAAAACGATGTTAGCAAACATTATAACATGGCGCAGCGGACCCGGCTTTACAGTGGTGGGAATGAATGGTGGGCTTATACCCGTAATTAAAACTACACTGTATTTTTTTACACTGTTCATGTTTTGGGGGATGGGTTTGGAAGCTATTGCATTGCAAGTCTGAGCTTGTAATTTGCGATGATTTACTCGTACAATAACGTACCCATAATGTTTTTATAATGTACATGACTGACTTTAATTTTATTCATGCTTGGATATACAAGTTTCTTCACGATGTTTTCATACACCCTCGAGCTAGTGATATAACACATACAAAATCGTACCTAAAATTGTAATAATTTAGTGTTACCTCCCACGCCAAGAATCGAACCGCGCCGTCTCATTCTTCCTTCGGATTGAGACGCACTCTTTTCCATAAAGGTTATTTATTTATCACCGCTTATGTAACACGTTATACCATGTAATAACCTAAGTAATATCGCACCCCCGAACGAATAAAGGTGTAAAATGCCATAACACCCTTTTTACTTTTATGCCATTTTTGGAATCTACGGCCTTCAATACATGTCCTAAATTTTTACTACGCAGCTATGGTGCATATTCATAAAATTATATGGTAAGACATCTTTATTCTATCTAACTACTACTTACATTTCATATAAAAATGTGGACACAATATAGTGTTACTAACAAGTTATCTCTATAAAACTAAAAGGGTCAGGTTGTATTCCAGTTTACATCTTTATTCGTCTACAAGTCTCTGATTGAAAAAAATGTAAGACCCTATTACACCTTTATTCGACCGAAAAATTAATTAAATCTGAATTTTTCGGAAGGTATATAATACCTGACTTCATCTTTATTCGTCTGAAACATCCAAATTTATAAAAATGTAATCCTTGGTTATATAAAACTACTAAGTAGTATAATTTATATAATTTTCCGCGTTAGACATAAACGTCATAGGAGACGGGCGCCGGCGCCGGTGCAAGTGGTAAGAATGATTGACTAAATTAAACATTCTGGCAACGCCGCATTATCAAAGAAAGCGCGTGGGAGTGGACTATTGCCAGTTGCGTGCATATTTGTTTAGTTTAAATTTTTTGAAACTTAAAGAATTGAAAGAAATAAAATACAAAACACCATTTAAATAAATATTTTATATTTAAATTCTTAAGTATTTGCTTATTACATATGATAAATTTTAAGCCAACTGACAAATTTTGAGCGAACATAGTACCAATGGGATAATACTAACAAATGCACGCTTAAAAAAATGGAAGAATAAAGGTGTAACCTATTATTACACGGACACCAAGGACGAAATATTTGACTGTAAACCTCAAGTATTCTGATGTTACCCACCAAGACTGTAAAAAAATTCGAAAGAATAAAGGTGCATCTTTTGTAATATAAAAAAAATCTATAAACGTTCATCAGAACAAAAGTGTTACATGCATTTCTAGATTTTAACTAATACTCGCTCATTATACCTCTACGACAGTTGTATCATAAGGAAAGTAAATTTTTTCTCTTCCCAACGATAGAAAAAGTATTAAAATATATACAGTAGTTTTAATGCTACGCCGATTCTTCGGTTTTTTTGCTCTCCTGTAAAGTTGACTTTTCAAAGTTACACCTTTATTCGTTCGGAGGTGCGATATACAGGGTGTAACAAAATACCTTACTAATACTTAAGGGGGTGCTTCATACCAACAAACTGAACAACTTTCTAACTAGAGCCAATTGCAAAATCGCGAAGAAAAAACAGCTGTTTCATACTAAACTGCAACACTGACTCGACTAAAATGTATGGGACAACCAGATTTTTTTTCACGATTTCGAAGTTGACTCCAGTGTGAAAGTTGTTCAGTCTGATGGCCTGAAGCACCGCCTAAGTATTAGGTACTGGGATGTTTTGTTACACCCTGTGTATTAAAATCCTTCGATGAAGTAGAAAGCCTTAAAAAATATTTGAGTACGTATGACAATATTGTGTATACATTGGACTAAACGTCGACACATATTTTTATTGAAAAGGTAAATCACAGATTCGCAAAGCAACATATTTTTCAAGCGCACGGAAACGTTTTATGAATCGGCAGCATAAAGCTGTGAGCTCCAACATGTACACACAACATAACATACAAATCTGAACGGAGCCGTCACGGTATTCAATCGTGTACGTACAGTCTAACTGATAAGTGTATAGTCGAGTTAGTATACAACACGGACCTGAAAAAAAGACGGACGGAATCTCGTCTAATCAAAAGTGAAGCACCCATTTATACAAGGTGAAATTGATATCATTAGCATCCTTTTAAACTAAGAGTCTACACATCAAACTGAACATCTTTTACTATGGCAGCAAACCGATCGGAGAACAAAAAAAAAATCAGCTGTTGCATATATTTGAGTCGAGTAGGCGTTGCAGCTTAGTATGGAACAGCAGATTTTTTTGTTGCTCCGATCGGTTTACTCCCATAGTGAAAGTTGTTCAGTTTGATGGGTAGACTCTTAGTTTAAAAGGATGCTAATGATATCAATTTCACCCTGTATAAGTGCGTGCGTGCGTGCGTGCTGTCGCGGGTTGTCGGACCTGCGCTTAGAACTGGTGCATCTGTGTGAGTGTAGGTTCCTTGTAGAACAAACGAAATTGTAGGATCTTGCATGCTTCACCTCTTTTTAGAGTGACATTACGTCCGTCTTTTTTTCAGGTCTGTGGTATATACTTGGTCAAGTCTGAAGACAGTCCCAATTCTTCAAGCGGCTTTTAATAGTAAAGACTAGTGCCGTTTAGTCCATACCTAAGAGCAAGGATCTCCTTTATTCTAAAGGCATAGAGGGAGCCAAAGCATTGCAAGAATGTCCACTTTTTGACGTTTGTGTTTATAGTGTGTGGTGTCAAGTAGTATGGACAAAAGAGACCAATTAGACCAATCTAGTACAAAAGTGACAAGTGAAAAGTGGACAACCGCATAAACAAAGATCTATAGATCCGTCTCCTTCTGCTATTTAAGGTACGTCATAAGACAAAAGACGGCCCGGTAGCACAGTCGGTAGTGAACCTGCCTGAAGAGCCGAGGGTCGCGGGTTCGAATCCCGTAAGGGACAAATATTTGTATGATGAATATGAATATTTGTACCCGAGTCATGGATGTTTGTATTTATATATGTATTCTATATCGTTGTCTAGTCATCATCATAATACAAGTCCAGGCTAGATTCTGGTACTTTAAATGTGACTAGATAATTTGTGTGACATTGTCCAAGATATTTATTTATTTATTTATTTATTTATTTAAAAGAGACTTAACTATAATCTTAAATTGATGCGGTCTCTATGCTTTACAATAAAGGACATCCATGCTCTTAGGTCCATACAAACGTATATCCCCTATACCTGACAATAGAACAAGAGCCCGTGACGATCAGTAGGCCTACACATGAGTTTACAGTGTAGTAAACTACAGTAATACTGCAGTAGTGAACTACAGTTTTTGTATTGAATTTCGTACAGCGCTCCTAGTGGTTACGTTGAGAACTAATTCTGTCATACAAAATTGGCACCGCAACTACAGTAGTAACGTACAGTGGAATCTCATGGTAGCACATGATCCCACCACAGTTAGGAATGATGGGCAACTATGAAGTTTGAGTCATGGTTGCTTTGGCAGGTAGCAGGTTAAAATTTAATAGAAAATGACAAAATTACTGTGGAGATTATGCGTCATTCGTTCACGATTTTGAACTAGTGACTTTAAAAAATCTCACTTCAGGACGTCAAAAAACGTAAACTTATCAGATAGACTGTACAAAATGTATGCGCATACATTCCCTCTCGTTAGAGTCCCACTTTCTATGGAGACATTGATTCTATTCAGCTGGATGAGTCGTTTGTTACATTTACGTGCGAAGAGATCTTGTGGGAATATCCCGAGCATTCCATGTCCATGTTGAATACTATTTTATAATGTAACATATTATGGCATCGTAATATGAATTATGCTACAAATACGGGGTGTTAGTTCAGACTGCTGCATTACTTTAAAGGGTGGTTGTACTCATGATACTGGCTATCTTTCCCCATGGAAGCTATTGGTAATTCTTAATAAATAACTGGCCAAGTGCGTGTCGGACCACGCGCAGGGTAGGGTTCCGTAGTTGCCCGTTACAATAAAATATGAACTTAGAAGGAGGCGTTTTGTTTTATACTACGGTTTAACGGCTAATAAAGTCTAAAAAGTACATTTTATTATTTGGTCCACTATTACTCGTAAACTTGTAAAGCCTACTTAGCGGTGATAGTTTTCCTTTTAAATTCGTTATATATGCTATTGCCGTGAATTTTTTCACATCTCCAACTTCAACCGTTTAGCTGGGAGAGGGGGACACTTGACTCTAACCAAAATTTTCGCTTTAAAGCTTAATATTTCGCAAACGGATACCTAAATCGAAAAATGGTTTTCTCAAACCCCCAATATTTTTAAAAGACCTATACCCCGAAACATGGGATAGACGAGAAAAAAAAGTTGATCCCCACTTCACGTGTAGGGGAGGTACCGTAAAAAAAAAAATTTCAAGATTTTATTTTACCACTTTGTTGGCGTGATGAATATGTATACATATGTCAAATTACAGCTTTCTAGTATTAAGCGTCTCTGAGCTAAGCCGCGGACAGACGGACAGACAGACGAACGGACAGACGGCGAAAATATAAAGATTCCTTTTTGACTTCGGAACCCTAAAAAGTAGAAGAAACTATAGAAGATGGAACTGCTTGGGGCCTTGAGATTATACATTATCTCGATACTACTTGTTAAGAAATTTTTTATCCATCCAAATACGTCCAGTGTAAGACTTTCCATGTATAAAGTATAACTACTACAGTAGTTTTACCATCTATCTATCTAAATCTAAACTTTTATAAAACTGTAACAGAAATTTGTCTGTACATTGAAGATATTTACAAAAAAAAATTGTCTGTCTGTTTGTTTGTTTGTTTGTTTGTTTGTTTGGGTGTTTGTTTGTTCGAGTATCACGCAAAAACTACTGAACCGATTTTGATGAAACTTTTTTGTTTGATAGCTTATCATCTGACTTAAAATCTGGAATATAATTTATGCGGACGAAGTCGCGGGTAAAAGCTCGTAATCTATGAAAATAATAAAATTGTAAACTTGGTGCGGATGTACATTGAATTGCGTTTGGGATACGTAATGGAATGTATTGAGACCATTTTTAGAATGTTAAGTCTCTTTGTGCACGCATCACTTAAAAACTACTGAACCTATTTGGATGGGGTTTTCACAAGAGCATATAGTGCTTTAGCTTTTTGATTAACACTTAGGCTTTATTTCATTGCAATCGGTTCGTTCAATCAAAAGTTATGAGTATTTAAAATCAGTGGTCCGCACGTACGAAGTCGTGGGCGCCGCTGGTAAAAAATTTAACCATACAAAATGCTTACTGTAACTAACTGTAGTAGATAATATACTACCACAGAGAAAATAAATTATACACAACGGAGGGTCAATGCCCATACTAAGAAAGTTGCCACCTTCTTAGTTGCGAACTCGCGCAAGTACAGCGACGGTGGTGAGTAACAGTACTACAGCAATGTTTAATTACGTTAAAATACGTGTTAAACACATTTGTTATTAAAATTGTTAAGAAAATTATTCTATATAATTTATTTCCAAGGAACAAAACTCAAATAATAGTGATCTAATAACGTTTAATTAAGATTTATCTTTCGTTCAGGCCAGTAGTGTCATCTGGTTGCGCCAAGACTATAATAAATCTTAAATGTGTGGAACTGACCAGACATGATACTACATATACCACAGCGACGAGTGAACGACTTCGATGACCTTCTCAAACTCGAAAATGGAAGCAAATTAATGTTTTAAACCACAACAAGATGCCACATCTAGTACCCACAATTCTGTTGAACAGATTATGCGAAAGAATGTCGAGTTTTTTATATTCTAACGACGATCCGTAATTGGAATTTTATATCGACCCACATTCAACCGCATTATTTATCAATCCCGCTCTAGATTATTTGAGGAAATTATGTCAAGTGTGTATTTTACAGATTGTTGTGAAATGAAAGACTGAGGTCTTCTGGCGAACTGTAGGCAGCCAGCCTAGCTCGGTACGACCATTGGCCTCGATTCGGAGTGTACCACGACTTAACTAAACTAAATTTATTCCTGTCACTTTCTAAAATAAGATTAAGAAAAGAGACAGAAAACCAACAGCTGACTTTAGTGCTGTCAAAGTGACGTTAAATGCGCAAAATAGGATGCCATCATAATGTACGCCATCTTATTTAAAGCGTTTTTGGGCGTTTAACGTCACTTTGACAGCACTAAAGTCAGCTGTTGGTTTTCTGTCTCTTTTCTTAATCTTATTTTAGAAAGTGACAGGAATAAATTTAGTTTAGTTAAGTCGTGTCACAGTCCGAATCGAGGCCATTGTTGACTGGTTAATCTTTCCACTAAATTGAGAGTGACTTTCATGTGATATAAAGAAGAAGAATTTGTGGGGACTTGCTACGCATCTTGCATCCATAAATTCTAATGATTACCAGTAAGTAATTGTCCTGAATTTTTATAACGTTAAAACTGTATTATTATTAATTATTATTTAGGGGGTTTTGGGCCTTGACAGGCTTGCTAAGCCTGTGCCACGTAGACCATCGCTGGTCCTTTGTGAACGCCTTTTTTAAAGTTCCTTACCAATCCCCGCTGCGGCCAGAAATCGCAGTAGATTCTTGATCGGGACAGTTTGTATCTCATCTGGTGTCAGCAACTGCCTACCCAGATGAGTACTGCGTGTGTACATTAGGAGGCCACAGTTACATAAATAATAAATAAATAAATAACGCTCACAGGCACATACATTGTAATGATCCCAAGAAAGCACTATTTATAGGCTGTTTATTATGGAAACCATACAACAACGGCACAAACATATAAACATCCATGACCGAACCGGGATTCGAACCCAGGACCCTGGTTTGGCAGTCCGGCGTGGTAACCATTACACCAACCGGGTCGTCATAGGAGGTGCAGAGGAGTTTCCATCTCCTCCTTGCAGAATCTGCTGCTGGTCGTGTCACTTAAATTTCAGTGTATGCATGTGCCCTGTGCTGTGAGTGTCCTTGCTATTGTACAAATTTGATCCTTGCTGAGGGCAAGGAGACCGTTCGCAAGTTTGCGCTTGTAGCTTTTAATAAGTGCTTTGGAGTGGCCCATGCCAGTGGAGTAGAAACTGTAAGAGATCTATGCATTAAAGGGCCCAACGCTAACGATATAAATTATTTTACTCCCACTTGTGGAGAGAGCGCTTATTGTCCCTACCTCTCAATCTAGGGCCCGGGTCCAGGTTCATACCCGCACGGAGGACATGCCATGTACCAATGAGTTTTCTTAACTTACGTACGTATTACCGACTGCGCTCAAACTGTGAAGGAAACCTCGTGAGGAAACCTGCGTAAGCTGAAGAATAAATTTTGATGCGTATGTCAAGTCTACCAATACGCATTGAGCTCGCATGGTGGACTAATGACTTAATGATCCCTCAGAGTAGGCCTGTACCCTGCAGTAGTACGTATACAGGGTGTTAGGGTAAACATTTGCATTACTTTAAGGGGTGATTGTTGATACTGAACAACTCTCCCTAAGAAGTCGTAAAAATTTTTTGGAACTTCCCATACTAAATGCAATCAGCTGAATGAAGTTTTGTATGAAAAGTCAAAACCCTAACACCCGGTATAGGCTTAAGACGATGATGTTAATATTCTATGCGCAAGTTATAATATATGGTTTAAAAAAAACAAATCCTACCGCAAAATAAGGTCACACAGGTGCAGTAAATCTATGAAAAAACCCACCCGTAGTACGTTTTCATGAAACTTTCATCTGAGGTGCTGTCGTAAGAAATCAAAGAGGAGCAACCGTAAAGCCTGTACTATAAATTATTTACCACCGGATCGTTTATGTTGCTATATAGTCCATACCTTTAAGTCTCCTTACAGAACTCTATCACCTACGTCATAAGGATGAAAATGAATCGATCTGCGAGACTACGAATGTGAATACGTGATATTACGTAGGGTTACGGTATGAGGCTATATAGTATGATTACTGTAGCTAACATTTTCCTTGGCTTTTTGGTACAAATTTATCCGGTTTCGACATGCAATGTGCCGTTGAAATTGTTTGCAAATTCATAAAAAGGATGGTAGAGTTTATTTTTGTCTAGAATAAAGACAAAGACGACCCGTTTAGTGTAATGGTTCAGACGCTGAACTGCCAATTTCGGGGTCCTGGGCTCGAATCTCGTTTCGGTCTTCTTCTTATCGTGTGGGCAGAGCCCTGGTGTCAGAGTTTTTCAGACACCTTTCGGCCTCTGACGTGGTTTTTATGTAACGACTACTACCATTAGTGATAGTAGCCGGGACCAACGGCTTAACGTGCCATCCGAAGCACGAAAACATTTTTCTTTTCAGACAATCAGGTGATTCAGCCTGCAATGTCCTAACCAACTGGGGAAAAACGCACAAAGTGACATATCACTAGGTGTCCCCCGTGGGAATCAAACCCACGACCTTCGTATCGAGAGCCAATGCTCTTAACCATTAGGCCACGGAGGCAGCTCGGCGTTTTGGTCATGGATGTTATACGTTTGTGTCATTATTGTATAGTTTCCATAATAAAAAGCATAGTAGCTTACGCGTGGGATCATTACAATGTAAGTTCATGTGAGCGTTATTTATTTATTTATAAGTCTAGCTACTGGACAATTCTAGACTGAATATTGTAATTCAATAAGTAGGTAGGTAATAAGGGTAAGTAGTAGATGCGATGAGACGAAGGAAATAGCAATAAAAGAATTATAACAAACGAATACAGACGAGGAAAGAGCGAAACCAGAGTTAGTCGGGTGAACCCTGGGAAGGCAGCCTGAACCATTTCTGACTGGCTACTTTTACCAAAACACCATGAGCGATTGTCATAGGAGATAGCTCATGCTAACACGAAAGAAGAAGAAAAATACATTGATGCATCTGAAAATCATCCTGTAAAGTAGGTAACAAAATTTCGCAACATGCTTCGTCAGCACTATGAATCAAAATAAAATAAAAACAGGTTGTCACTTTTTTGGGGATGATCAGACCGTCAAACTAAACAACTTTCTCTATGGAAGCAACAACGAACACGCGAAAAAAAATCTGCTCTTCCATACAAAACTGCAAATCTACTTGAATCAAATAATTTATTTTTCGCGATTTCGATGTTGGTCCCATAGAGAAAGTCTGATCATCGCCTTAAAAAAGTGTAAATATTTAATATATTACAAATACAAATTGGAGCGAAGGACCGTGTATAATAAAAATCCACATAACTAAACACAAATGATACCTTCGTCACGAATTGCGCGCGGCATAAACGATCAATCAATTAGTATAATCCTCGTCAATCAATTATAATTTATTTTACACTAAACCATACTAGATTTACCTACACTAAGTACAATTAGTTCAACAATTTATTACTAGCATAGCATACAATTATAAACTTATTTATTTCCGCACTAAAACAACAACAAAACAAAATTATCTTGTGATTACCCCAGTCTCCAAAAGTAACGAATAATTAACCTTTATTGACTAATTAATCCTTACAAGGAGTGGAATGCCTTACCTGCGTCAGTATTTCCGAGTACTTACAACCCGAATTCCTTTAAAGTACGAGTGAATAGGCATCTTCTGGGTAGGCTCGCTACATCTACGACCCCATCTTCGTCCTGAGGACTGGATTGAGGTCAAGAGCAAACCCATAGTTAATAAAAAAAAAAAAAAAAAAAAACTAAACGGCCTAATTTCTTTCAAACTGTTATTTACTAATTCCTAACAAAACGGCATCTTATGTTCCTCGTCGCTTACGTCGTTATAATTTCGGACCACTATCTTAATCTCATATTACAAGCGCGAAAAAAGGTCTTATGTCCCAACTGCCATTAATTAACTTTGGATAACATAAATAGTTAACTAACCTTATTTAAGGAAGACGTGTGACCTTCTCGGATGTTAAATATGTATGCCTTAGTATACGACCTTCTTTATTTAGATTTTGTAGTTATTAGTCAAGTACATTGACCAACGCCTCCATGGTCTAATGGTTAAGAGCATTGGGCTCTCGACACGACTCGATTCTCCGTTCACTGCTCGATTCCCACAGAGGACACCTAGTGATATTATTATGTCTCTTTGTGCGTTTTTCCCCAGTTGGTTAGGACATTGCAGGCCGAATCACTTGATTATCTGAAAAGAAAAATGATTCCGTGCTTCAGATGGCACGCTAAGTCGTTGATCCTGGCTACTATCTCTGGTTGGTAGTACTCGTTACATAAAAACCAAGTCAGAGGCCGTAAGGCGGTCTAAAAAAACTCTGACACCAGGGCTCTGCCCACACGATAAGAAGAAGAAGAATTGACCATAACGAAAATGATTGAAACAAAGTCATACACACTGAAAAAAATGATATTTTCTCTTAATTAGCACCAAAATAATTGAAATGACGTTATTATTGTTTACTAAAAACAAAAGATGGTAGTTGTAACAACAAGCCGAATTCGTTTAACAAAGTTTTCTTAGTCAGAGAAGTCATGATTTTGACAGGCTCACATGGATTCATGATGTGTGATTATCATAAACTATTGGTTGAAGTAAACAAATTTCTTTTCAGTGTATGTTCAACAGTGAACAATGACAGGGTGATGATGATGATGATCAACGTATACCTACATAATCCTTTGCAACAACTAGGTGGTATTTTTAAGTGTGTTTTGCAAGGCTTACTTTTGGCGTATTGAATGCACCACAATAATATTACTACGAATTTGGACTAAGTGCTTCCAGGAGATTTCTTCCAGTGCGTATAATACATTACATAATCAAAAGGTTCTAATTCGTAGTTTAAAATCACAGAACATTATAAAAGGTGTTAGAAATGCAAAGAAGCGCTTTTGCTTCGGAGACGGCTGTCGCCACTTGTCTTCTCGCTCACGCTGCTACAATTACTCATGCCCTCTCGCTCGCACCACGCCGCGCGCTTTATGGTGTTATGCAAATCATTGCATAACCTGTGACGACACGTTCCACGCCTACCTTACACCTCTAACCCCTCTTATATGTCTAAACCCCTCTTATAATGTTTAACATCAACTAAACTCAGTTCCGCAATAAAAAAAAAGGTCATTCATTGACTCTCTCCATACCTATAAATAATGCTTCTCAGCTTTTCCTGAAATACATTTCCCAATACAAATAAATGGCAAAATACCTTCTCGAAAACCATATAGGTCAGTAAGGTAGAATTATACCCTTCGAAAAGACCCAAGGGTCTAAAAGGAAAGGCTTCTATTCAGGCCAATAGAGTAATTACCTTCGAAAAGCCCCCTCGAAAATCCCTAATTTCAACCAATGAAAAATACGCAGAAAAGACCTTTCCGTCCATTTCTTGCTCCTAAGTCAACATTTCTAATCAAATCATTATATTTTTTAGGTTTACACATAGTTGCAAAAAAAAAAGATAAGTTGAATTTTTACAGTATGGGAAATCATTTTTATTTTGACATTAATTTGTAGTAATTAGTACTCTGTGTTAATATTAAACACTATTAAGAATTTTGTTAAAGTAGAGTAAAGAAGAATTTTAAATAAACAATTTTCTAATTGTATTCTTGGTTTAAACTATTGAGTAGATTTTAACCGTTCTATGCAAGCAGCAGTATAGTTTACACACCTATTCAGTCAATACGCGTGGGTGCGAATAGTGACCACACATTCATCAAGTATGATTTGCTTATTATATTGGTATTCTGTTAGACGTGACTACAGTACCTAATTACAATAACAATTAATAAATCGTTAGGTTGTCTTGACACTGCCACGCACGCACACATAATTTTTTTCTGTAAATTGCAGTTTTCATTGAATTAGTATTATTTTAAACTAAAGACTGCCATGACATTGATTGAGCACCTTAAGGTTGAATATCGTTTTCTCGTAACAACATGAATCGTTTTCGCTTGCAATCATTATTATTGCATTTATCACAATATTATGACATCGGTGGAGTGGGATTTCTAAAGGTAGTTAGGTAAGTTTCAGGCATCGGTAGCGTCAAAAAGCTGTATCGTTTGGCGAGAGAAAGGCAGGGAAATGTCGAGCTGACTGCCAATCCCCAGAAATCCGAAGAAAATGAAGATGTTCTTTACAAGGTTTTTCCAATTTGATGACTTAAATTTAAAAGCACACTCACGTGCGCGACGTTTAGGAAGAAATACACAAGTTGTGTTATTATTCAAAAGGTGCATTTATTTTGCAAGCAAGTGTAAACCAGTAGAGTGAGAAGCAAAATGACACTCGAGTACAATGTGTTGACTCCGATAGGACTCGAAGAGTTCTAATTAAGTTTTCATTGTCCTTTGTTGTTGAGCTTTCACTTTGAATTATTTACGAAGTACTTTACAGTCTGTTCTCGATTGATTTAAGACGTTTTGATGTTTTTTTTATTCTTGTGAGACATACAAGCAACAAGCTATTTTGTACAGTATAGCTATTGCCCGTAACTCCGTCTGCGTGGTCCTTCAAAAAGTATCCTGTTCCTATATTATATCTATATAAGCAGAACATTATTCTATCTGCGTACTAAATCTCATACAAATCCCAAATCCTTTCAACCGTTTATATCACAAACATCCAAACTCATTATTAGCATTAAAAGAAATTGATTTTAGCTTAGTAAAAGTTGTTTGATAGTCTAAAGCACTTCATAAAAATATGGCTTAAGGTGGTTTCAGTCCATACAAACGTTTGACGCGCAATACGCGTTGACGGAATCAATAAAAGAAATATTTTATATATCGAAAAATGGTTCCAAGTCGTATATTAAAGTAAAAGAATGAAAAAGTAAAAGCACGAGCAAAACTTACCATAAACTTAAACCATACTAAACATTCTAAAAAGATTGTGAAAATTGTGAAATTTGGTATGAAAAATTTCAAAACTTTATATCTTCGTAATTATATTATAAATTGCAAATGTTATTTGTGACACAACATCAAGATTTTCTAAACTATAAGTTACTTATATTAATACTGTCTACGCGTATTGTGCGTCAAAGTTTTGTATAAAATTGACCCCTCTGCAACCGCCTTAAACCTTGCAACTTGCGCAACGTGCAAAGTGTACTTGTGATGGACTAAGACATACACCCACCTTGAGGATAGGCCTCTTTGTCCTACAGTAGTGGGACGTATACAGGGTGTAACGAAAAGTTTAACATTAACCTTTAAACCACATAGATACTCTTTACCTATCAAACTGAGCAACTTTTATAGGTATGTGGTTTATAAGTTAATTATACTTTTCCTTTCACCCTGTGATGATAGAAATAAAATAAGCATCTTGAACAATGTCATACAGATTATCAAATCAAAATTAAAGTAATAAAATATAACGAATGATCAAACAAAAATATGTCCCTTGTAGGAACCGAACCCGTAACCCTTGTCTTAGCTGTTCACCACTAACCGGCATACCTTTTATTAATTGGTTTTGGATTGTCTTTGTAACCACTATTATCCATAAATTTTTCAACCTCGATGTTTTCATTATTCGGTCAAATTGTAATTTAAAATGTATCGAACTTACCCTAACATGTATTTAGATTACGTATCTGCCTTAAAACATCACACAAAATTTTCTTGTCACTGATTTTAATCTATCAATTTTAATTTAAACACAACACGCTACAGTTTATGATTAGTCCACCAAATTCAAAATACACAAATACATGTTACTGTTGGTATTTATGAAAAGCATTCACATTTCGCCGGCATTGTAAAATCGGTCGTGAAAAAATCGCGTAGAGGCTCCGTAAATTCGTAGCGTCGCTACGGCGGTTCGTAGCCTACTGATTGCTACGACCGTAGTAGTACCACAACAAAAAATCGACGTATATTTTTGAATACTTTTAATATGGTTTATTTTTTAAGTATTAGGAGCTAAGGTACATTTATTGTTAGAGTTGTAAACCTTTGCAACGATTATTGAATAAACTAGCAATAATTTTGATACAAGTAACGCCATCTATTGATTTGTTTTGGAATCAAATATGTTAGGGTGCTTGAGTTACATAAAGCTGTGCTAAACCACTTGTTTACCGTATATTATTAACTTCAAGGCAAAAGAAAGACACATATAAGCTCACGACAATATCCCGTTCGAGGTGGTCTGCAACTTTGCCAGTTGTAGAAACTCTTTGATTAGTTATAATATGTCAAGATAGAACCTCACGCTTCGTACTAAAACAAATGTGCCAACTTTCTTATGTTGGTGTGCGTGAGGCGTTTTTCTATGATGCGGGGCGGTTTTTTTTGACTAGTTTTATTTATTTAGGAAATTAGATTATAATTATTTACTGTATCTTTTATTAATATTATATTAATTATTTAAGTTAGTCATACTATTGATATAAATTTATACCTTCGAAGCAATCATTATTATTTAAGGTTATTCAAAAATATTTCCTTTCTTTATTATTAAAAAAGCCGTGGTGGTCCAGTGGCAAGTAACCTTGCCTGCCGTGCAGGAGGCGATGGATCGATCCCCGTCCAGGCCGACTCGTACCAATGAGTTTTTCGGAATTTATGTACGATTTGTAACACTACTGGCTGGGTGGTTAAAAGTTTGTATGAGAATTTTGTAACAAATAATGGGAATCCCAGCTAGTTAGGTATATAACATTTTTAATATCGTCAATATTGCTCATTTATTTAGTTTTTACTTTATTTTAAATTATAAAAACAAACTGTATCCTAACATTTTATGTACAAATAATCCAAGGGGCCGTATTGCGCTAGATGGCGCTAATGTCGTGCACACAGCGAATAAGGCTAGATTCTGGTACATTAACTATTTCTAGATAATATGTGTGAATGTCAAATATACCTATTTATTTTATTTACTGAAGCCTTTCATTGTATTATCACAATATAGTCAAAACTTTCAAAGTCTGTTAGTTTTATTAAACCAAACATTTATTCAGCTATCTAAAACAGGACAAGCAAACCTAACGCCTAACAAACAAAGTTCAAAATAGATCACAATCTACTTTCTCAAAGTTTAAAGTTTCTCAGATGGTCCACACAGATATACAATAATACCTAAAGTTTTGGGATAAGGTGGATCCTGGGGGTAAAACTGATACGTGGAGCGATATCACAAGCTTTTACAAACTTTGACAATAAATCTATAGGCACCTATTTATAAGTTAACTTTTTAAAGGAGTCAATTTATTTTAGGCCCACAAACAGTTACGTTTATTGATGGTTTTGCACTCTAACAACATTAATTATAATTTATTATAACGGACGAACGATTAGATAAAAATGCAAACGGAATTATAATAATAATTAATAGTTTAAAAAGCACCGTTTTGACTTTTTGCCAAGTTTCTTTTTCCCTGTTAAAACGGCACACGTTGTAGGTAGGTATAGGAACGTCTTTTTTTTTTTTTTTTTTTATTCATAATGGGTTTGCGCTTGGCTTCAGCTCACCTGATGGAAAGTGTAGATGAAGCCGAGGATGTAGCCTATTTACTCTTCTTTTAAAAATATCCTGATTGTATTTGCTTGGGAAAACAGACGCAGGGAGAGAGTTCCAAACCTTACCGGTTCTCATTATAAAAGAGGATGCGAACCTATTTGTGCGGATTGTTTGAATATCGACAACGTATGGATGATATTCATATGAAAATAAAAATTAAAAACTGCCTTAACATATTTAACCAAGACAAGATGTGCGAAAATTTCGATTACGCGACACTCCGTTTTAGATGAGGTATAGCTAATATTACCACTATGATCTAGAGATTATGAGAAATCAATCGACATGAGTTTATTTGATAACTATACGCCAACTATACGCTAACATTTTTGGGGGCCTTTTTCCCATAGCTAGAGAATTTATCTTCTTTAATGTATCTTTGTAATATTTTTCTTGTTATTATTTGTATGCTAAGTTGTTATGCATATTTTTCAAACGCCTAATCTTACAGGTTGTAAACTAAAACAATTAAAATTAAAAAACTGGCCAAGTGCGTGTCGGGTCACGCGCAGGATAGGGTTCCTTAGTTGGCCGTCACAATATAGGGTAATATAATTATGAACTTAGAAGGAAGCTTTTTGTTTTATACTACGGTTTAACGGCTAAAAAAGTCTAAAAACTAAATTTTATAAGTTGATCGACTATTACTCGTAAACTTTTGAAGCCTTTTGAAGTTACTGGTGAAAGTTTTCCTTTTAATTTCGTTATGTATACTACTGCCATGAATTTTTTACATTTTACATATCCAGAAACAACCGTTTAGCTGGCAGGGGGGGGGGGGACACTTGACTCTAACAAAAATTTTCACTTTTAAGCTTAATATTTTGCTAACGGATCCCTAAATCGAAAAATGGTTTTCGCACACCCATAATATTTTTAAACGACCTATCCAACAATACCCCACACCATGGAGTAGATGAGAAAAAAAAATGTCATCCCCACTTCAAGTATAAGGGAGGTACCCTAAAAAGAAATATTTTTCAAAATTTTATTTTACCACTTTGTCGACTTGACTAATATGTATATCCATGCCAAATTACAGCTTTCTAGTACTACGCATCTCTGAGCTAAGCCGCGGACGGACGGACAGATGGTCGGACGGACATGGCGAAACTATAAGGGTTCCTTTTTATCTTCGGAACCCTAAAAGTACGGTGTACCCATATTATGTGGCGTAAATATGGAAATACGGAAATATCCACCTCTGAAACTTTGTTCCGCGATCTTAATTAAGCTGTATTTTATGAAAATGATGCATTCAGCTTGTCGAATGCACGCAAATTGTTCATGTGCTCGTTTTTGAGAATTCTATGCGTGATTTCGATTCCCTGGTGAGCCCCCGGCTATTAGATAAAGCCAAACATAGTTGTTATTATAGCATTAATTTAGGTATAAATAGACATCTGGGACACGAAGCCATAATTTATTTTAGTTGTTTACTACAACATTATTATCAGTAAAAGGACGAATCATAATAGAAAAGAAGACTGACTTTTATACAATAGAATCTCATTAGACAGTTTGCAAAGAATTTCAGTATTTTGTGCCTGTTGTATCTTTTTTCTCTGCATTTTGCTGTCTATATCTTGATCTATAATAAAGTACAGGGTGGTACAGAAGTAAAAATAAAAATTGAAAACTTTTAAGGGGTGGTTCAGACCACCAAACTGAACAACTTTCACTATGGGACCAACATCGAAATTTCGAAAAGAAAAACCTTTTGTCCCATACATTTAGCTCGAGTAGATCTGTAGTTTAGTATGGAACATCGCAAACGCATCGTATCATGGCGATTATGGCAAATCTTCTCAATTTGGGGGAGGCCAATGTCCAGCAGTGGACGTCTATCGGCTGGTATGATCATGATGATGATTTCGTTTTCGCAATTTCGATATTGGTCCCATAGTGAAAGTTGTTCAGTTTGATGGTCTTACACCCCCTTAAATGTTTATTTGTATTTTTGTAGCACCCTGTATATTTGATTGATTGATTTTAACCTAAGAGCAAGAATCTCCTTTATTCTAAAGCATAGAGGGAGCCATAGCATTGCAAGAATGTCCACTTTTGACTTTTGTGTTTAAAGTGTGTGGTGTCAACTGGGTTTCAAGTAGTATGGACAAAAGAGACCAATTAGACCAATCTAGCACAAAATTGACAAGTGAAAAGTGGACAGCCCCATAAACAAAGATCTACAGTTCCGTCTCCTTCTGCTATTTAAGATACGTCATAAGACAAAAGAGACTTAACTACAATCGTAAATTGATGCGGTCTCTATGTTTTAGAATAAAGGAGATTCTTGCTCTTAGATTTTAACAAACAAAACAAAACATAAGTATACTTTTTTTAGTTTAAAAGATGTGTGTTCTGGCCGTATTTTCTCTTCAACGGATGACCTTCCGACGCGATGGTAGAGTCAAAAAAACCGGCCAAGTGCGAGTCGCGACTAGGGTGTTTAACAAGGGTCGTTGATGATAACCACTATAGACTGAACTTACTAAGTATGTAGTCAAATTGTAACTGGAGATCATTTTATTTTGGTAGTAGCTTTTTTCATATAAAATTAAACCATCCAAATTAGTGCCAACAGTCTAACACGTGGTTTCTAATGTTCAAGATTTCTTTTTAGATTTTTTATGGCTTTCTCCCGAAATGGGTAGATAACTCAAAAGTACACACGGTTAAATATGTTTAATATAAAACATTAAAATCGCGAAAAAAATCAGTGGTGATTCGACCCAAACGTAAGGAACAGTTATAATCTTATTCAATTAACTGAGGAAGATCTGTAATTGGCCTTATATCTGTCTTAGTTTAAGGAATAGTTTCTTTTGTATTAGGCTGTTGATTTTCCCACTAAAGATAAAATAAATTAAATAAACAGCAACTGTTTTTATCGCGTTTTCTATTTTGGTTTCATAGTGATAATTATACAGTTTGATGATCTGAAGCACCCCGTAATTTAAGTTTACAGCCTGTATGGGTTTTTCAGTTTATTAAATAAGAAAGTTCATTTTAATAATAATAATAATAATAATAAAATAGTTTATTTCAGACATGGAGTCCATAAAATTTGTTAGTATACATAATAAAAACTTAGAAAACTAATGTTAGTAGGTACAGAATATTTTAATAGGTACAGTTACATTTTAACAGCATGCAGCTGTATCCAACGCTTCAGCATAGGGGAGTCCCATCGCTCTGCCAACACGCTCAGGACACTGTTGGAGCTGGCTCGCAGGCGGGTCAGCACGGACGCGCAACGTTTCCTCATGATGGCGTGGAAGCCGTCGGTGCGCGCCTCCGCGAACATGCCCGACGCGCTACACCACCGCGGCAGCCCCATCAATGCCCTGAACGCGTTGTTATACTGGACTCGCAGATCGCTGTATGCCCTCTGCGTAAAGTTGACCCACATACTGCACGTATAAAAAGACTGGCAGTACGCTTTAAAAAGCGTGACCTTTACTGGCTCAGTACAATGTGCGAATCTGCGGGCCAACATATTACATCGGACAGACAGCGATCTGCGTTCTCTCTCTATGTCCACATTATCTTTTAGGTCCTCAGTAACCCAGTGGCCCAAATACTTGAATTGCGCAACCTTACGCAGGGTTGTGCCGCAGAGTGAAACTGGTGGAGAATTTGCGTAGTTTTTTAAACCAGATCTAAAGGTCATAACTTCACTCTTTTTCGCATTGTATTTGAGCCCATGTTTTACAACGTAGGACTCACAAATAGACAAAAGTCTCCTCAATCCACTAATCGACGGGCTAAGCAGCACCATATCGTCCGCGTAGCTTATATTGTTTATACAGACTCCGTCAATTTTACCTGTCCATTTAAAATTGAAGATACAAATCTAAAAGGAGACATAAACAACCCCGAACTATCCGTATACTCCGCAAACACTAAATCGTTGCCCTAAAATTCCAGTGCGAATTCAATGGTCTTTTTATAAATCTAGGTCTTGGGCAACAGAAAAAAGTTCGTATTAAAGGAGCTAGCTTACTACAGGGTGTTAGGGTAAACAGTTGCATTACTTTTAGGGGTGATTGTACCCATGATACTGAACAGGAAAGTTCCCTAAGAAACATTTAGGAAATTCGTAAAAAAAAAATTGGACTTCCCATACTAAATGAAAAGTCGAAAAAAACGAAAAAGGGAAGGAGGTTATAAATTAGGCTGTAAGTATTTCTTTTATTAATGCGAACTCAAAATGCCTAAATATACACCACTAGTTTTTGATTACATTTTTGAACCTGGCAACTCTAAAGTTGCGGCAGACTGAGAGGTGGCAACCCTAGTTTTTCCAGTTCTTTAGATTGGTCTTGATGGCACCTCATTTACTTCCCAAACAGACAGTGGGAAAAAGTTATACCAAAAATCATAGTAGAGAAGGTACTTGCGGCAATAAATTATTGAAAATTTGCTGTTCAGATATTTATGACAAAATACACGTTTAGATATAATTGGTAACATTCACTGTAAAGAATTTTATGAAAATTAACATTGCTCAGAAATATTTGGACACCTTGTATGCTACGATATATCTGATGGCGACTGTACAATATAATAATAATGCACTTTTATTTGTAAGCTATAATCAATAAAAGCATGTATGTAGTATAAATGTAAACCCTTTTTCGTTTCCATCAACGCGCATCGCATTTAATAATTGTAAATTCGCAAAACATACGTTTTAAATGTTAATCCGAAGTAAGCTAACAGCTAATAATACTTTGCCCGGGGCTGAATTTAATATTGTTTGCAAATTTCATAGAATATTACATAATAGGATTACCTATATCTGAGGTAGACACAAATCGAAATCAATTATCAATTTTATTGCAATGCAAAATTCGTTTCAATCCTGGTCAGATGACTGTTGAGTCGATTTCAAGTTAGTGGTCATAACTTTTCTCCAGCTATCCACACTGGCATAATTGGGTACTTGACTGCATACAATATGTTTTATTTTTATCTTCTCAGTAAAAAAAAGGTTAGAAAATAACGCTTAACTCCAATTTTTATTGAGTTTTTAGCTTGAATACAATTTTTAATAACAAGATATTTAAAAAGTAATGAAATGTTGATGACGTCACAACTCTCCATTTAGTACAAGTAAATGTACATACAAAGCGCACGTTTTGACGTCCGATAAAGAGTAGGTGAATTGACTAGTTGTCAAGTAGCCTATGGCACTGGGCCCGCGCAATCATGCGCCCGTGCATGTATTATTTTATTATTTTGGTTGTAAGGGCTTGGTCAATGACCAATAGCTACTGCGACCTGAATAGATCTATTGTAGCTGTCACCCTAGACCTAAAGGTCATTTCCTAGGCCCACGGACTTCATGAACCGTGTTATGCTTTTGGAGGGGAGGTCCCTAATGTCAGTAGGTGTTATTACGTATCCACCTAGATGGCGACTCCTGCTGTGAATGAGCACTTCGCATTCGCAGAGGAGGTGTATGGGCGTTTCCTCTGCTTCACAGCAGAATCTGCAGGTGGGTGAATCTACAAGCCCCATTCTGTGTAGGTGCTTGTTTAACTTGCAGTGTCCTGTTAAGGCTCGCACTAAGAGCCTTAAGTCGTTGCGGTTTGAATCGATGGCTTCTGAGGTAAGTCTGTTTGAAAAGCCGGTCACAAGTTCTATAAAAAAAAAAAGTTTGACTGTGCCTTATTCTTGCAAGGAAGCCCTTGCAGAGGGACATTTTACAGTGATCAGGATAACAATAATAATTGTTGGCTCTTTATAATGTACATCCCTAGGATGTGAAAAGGTTCGTATTTACATATACATGCTGATCCTTCGCATTACTTACTATTTACCCTAAAAAGTACCAAGTATCAAAAAAACACCAAGACAGCCGACACAACATTTTAATTGTATCGAAATATATGACTGGGTCTAAGAGCAAGAATCTCCTTTATTCTAAGGCATAGAGACCGCATCAATTTACGATTGTAGTGTCTCTTTTGTCTTATGACGTACCTTTAATAGTAGAAGGAGACGGAACTAGAGATCTTTGCTTATGCGGCTGTCCACTTTTCACTTGTCACTTTTGTGCTAGTGTGTGTGAAAAGTGACCGTAAACATTAGGGCAGTTGTCACTTTGGTCTAGTTGGTCTCTTTTGTCCATAATACTTGACACCACACACTCAAACACAAACGTCAAAAAAGTGGACATCCTTGCAATGGTATGGCTCACTCTGTGCCTTTAGAATAAATGAGATCCTTACTCTTAGGGCTGGGTCTTCAGCTCATCGACGGCTTTGGTGTGTAGATACCATAAAGAATTTGAGTCGGTGTAATACTGGTGTAATATGTCATCTTACCGGTGACGACCCGGTTGGTGTATTGGTTACCACGCCGGACTGCCAAACCAGGGTCCTGGGTTCGAATCCCGGTTCGGTCATGGATGTTTATATGTTTGTGCCGTTGTTGTATGGTTTCCATAATAAACAGCCTATAAATAGTGCTTTCTTGGGATCATTACAATGTATGTGCCTGTGAGCGTTATTTATTTATTTATTTTATCTTATTTTTTAAACATTTATACAATGTTCTTGATTAATCACTTTATAAGACAAAAACTATGCAGGAACTCAAAAGTAAAAATTGTGAAAAATCAATGCTGACTCCAACAAAATAATTCTTTTCTCTATTCCCTACCGGTAACAAGAGGGAATGGTCAGCAAAGCCTAAAATAATGGTCGTATCCAGACTTTAGTCGGCAGGTGTAACAAAGAGGTTCGTTAGCGGACGAGGAACCCGCCATTTTGATTTTTCATCGCCATTTTGTGAGCGTGCAAACGCCGCGCGAGAGTAGTTTTTTGCTGACTTAATTAATCGGCTTTCGAGTGTTTATTGTATTGATTGATGACACCATTTCAATTAGTATTTTTTTGTTTTATAGTTTTACTAGTGACCCACCCCGGCTTCGCACGGGTGCAATCTAAACTATTCTTCTTCTTATCGTGTGGGCAGAGCCCTGGTGTTGAGTTTTTTCAGATCGCCTTACGGCCTCTGACGTGGTTTTTATGTAACGACTACTACCACCAGAGATAGTAGCCGGGACCAACGGCTTAACGTGCCATCCGAAGCACGGAATCATTTTTCTTTTCAGACATCTAAACTATTATAAAACTGTAATACCTAGAAGTGTGTCTGTACATTGAAGAAATTTACAAAAAAAAGATTACGATATGGTTTTTAGATGTCCCTGAAAAAAACCAAAACCCAAAATCCAAATCACAAATTTTTGGATTTTTTGTGCATCTGTTTGTTTGTTTGTGTTTGTTTGAGCATCACGCAAAAACTACTCAACAGATTTTGATGAAACTTCTTTTGTTTGAGTTTGATAGCTTATGATCTGACTTAAAATCTGGTATATAATTTATGCGGACGAAGTCGCGGGTAAATGCTCGTGCTAGTATAAACCTTTCCCTCAGACAGCGGTAGTATATACATAGTCTAAGATAGGGAAGGGACAGACAGACAGCGGGCAGCTACTTTGTCATAGTGTAAATAAGTGATGAAGCTCAGCGGTCGCGGCGTGTCGTGCGTGGGACGAGCGTACCCTAACTCAGTTCGCTGTTAGGGTACGCGCGCAGGCAGCGTGGGCCGGGACGCACTCCTCCCGGCCCCATCACTCCCCGCACGACTGGCATGCCGCGACCACTGAGCTTCACCACTATTAGTTCTTTACACTATGACTTTGTTATGTAACAGGATTGTAGTGCAGTGTAGTGATCATCATCATCTTCCTGCCCTTATCCCATTACTTGGGGTCGGCGCAATATGTGGTCTTCCTCCATTCATCTCTTTTAGCCGTCATCTCAGCGCACACTCCCTTCTTACACATGTCATCCCTCACACAATCCATCCATCTTTTCTTTGGTCGTCCTCTCATCATGCAGCCATCCACATTCATATCTAATACTCGTCTTGTAATATGACACTCCTCTCTTCTCATCACATGCCCATACCATGACAATCGGTTACCGCGCAGTTTTTCGTTCACAGGTGCTACTTTCAAACTAGTGATGTAGTGATGTAACAGAAATTTTAATAAATTACAGAATGGGACATACTTTTTCTAAAGTCGCTCGTGGCTACTTAACATGGTTATAAATATCTTACAATACATTGCATACATTGCTACTGCTCTCACTTAGTCGCTTCTTACGACACCCTGGGGTGGAACTGGGATAGTTATATTATTTCATGGGAGCTTCGGGATGTTAGGGTAAACAGTTGCATTATTTTAAGGGGTGATTGTACGCATAATTCTGAACAACTTTCTCTAAGAAATATATAGGAAATTCGCACTATTTCCTGCAATCAGCTGATCGATCGTTCGTATGAAAATGCGAAAAAAGAAATGAGAATTTCCCTTATGCTCCTTTAGGCAAGTTGTTCAGTATCATAAGTACTGTTTACCTTAACACCTTATTTACAACAAAAATTTTTTTATACCGGGAGTAAATTATATCATTATCATCAGCATTCCCTAAAACCAAATTACCTCTATACCTAGGTATATACCAATTAAATTTAACACCAAATCTTCCCAAACAAAACTAAGCTTCCACTTATAATTCTCCCACAGTAGCCAGGAAGATCCTACCTAAGGGAGAACCATTTAAGTTAATGTTCACAAAACGAGTGGCAACACCTAATCGATAGGTACCTCAAAGATTTAAATGCGTCACGTATACCTCGGGGGAGGCGGCGAGATCGACCCGGGGCACGGACGACTGTAAACTTCTTAACAGAACGTTTACTTTGGGTTTACGGTGAGTTCGAGTTGTTAATGAGATTTTAAGGGTATATGGCATACTCGACGTGGACTTTTAAGATGTGCCAGTCTCTAGATACCATCTCTAATGTCCCAAAAAAAAACTATAGGACTTAAACTACATCTGGCAGCACCGCATCGCATTTTTCCGTCGCTCCAACCTTTTCTGTCACTCAGGAACGTCATTTGCTATGGCGAAAAAGATAGCGGGAATGCGATAAGCGACAGTCCGGCAACCTTTCTCGCTCTAGCCAATAAATTTCATGCGACAGAAAAGGATAGAGCGTGAAAAGATGCGATGCGGTGCTGCCAGATGAGGCTCAACCCTAAGTGCGTTTGGTTGACTGAGAAACCTGAGTTCATCTGGCGCACCCTGGGTAGTCAATCTCGATACGATCATTGCTGAGTGAAACTCTTTTCATTACTTTACGTGTAATTGTCATGCTGACACGAAAGAAGAAGTACACTTCAAGTGTTCTCTAATTAGGCTAAAATGTTTCACTAGAAGGGCGTAAACACTGAATGCTGTTGGTTTTCAATACTGGGTATTCTTCCACAAAATTTCTTGATAACAGTTGTTTTTAGGGTGCCGTACCCAAAGGGTAAAAACGGGACCCTATTACTAAGCCTACATTGTCCGTCCGTCCGTCCGTCCGTCCGTCCGTCCGTCCGTCTGTCCGTCCGTCTGTCCTACCTATTTAGGGCTGTAACTTCTGAAGCGTAATAGCTAGATAGTTGAAATTTTCTCAGATTATGCGTTATTGCGGCGGATTTGTTAACTGTTAAGAAATGCAGACCACCCTTCTGCAACATCCACATAATTTATGGCGCATAGCCGAATTATCTAGAAACGTCTGCACATCCACTTAACATTACCATTAACGTGACGCCGCGCAGACGCACCCAGCACGCCATGAGAATTCCAGACAAGAAACATTCGCAAGTTAAGAAATGCAGACCACCCTTCTGCAACATCCACATAATTTATGGCGCATAGCCGAATTATCTAGAAACGTCTGCACATCCACTTAACATTACCATTAACGTGACGCCGCGCAGACGCACCCAGCACGCCATGAGAATTCCAGACAAGAAACATTCGCAAGCCATAAAACTACTAATTTATGGTTAGTCCTAATGCATTTTCTTATCTCAAGATGCATTTCACTAAAACATTCCCAGGACCCAAAAATGCAACAGACATTGAGAAGAGATAAACTTATCTAATTTATTGCGGAACACGTCAACCCTTATCATCGAAGAATCTAGAAAGCAACCCCTGGCCTACGTGACAACGCACACGTGCATTATCGAGGATCGGGATAAATACCCCAGACGGGCATCACTGAAGGCAGTCCTGACTGAGAATCCAGACCGAGCATTCAAGCTCTCATCTTCCGCGTCGCGGCGCAAACTCCAAATCGTTTGCGCAAGTCGCTCATCGTAATCACGTTAGCTGATAAATTAAATTAATAATAATTGTAATTAATTTCTAAATAAACTTCATCGAAAAGCAAGAAGACACTTTTCATTCAACTCATCGACAAGAATCAAGAAGCGACAGTCAGAAACTCCAATCATCGGTGACATCGGTACTCCATACCCGGTGTCAGCGCCCCTACATAACTTAACAAATAATAAAAATGACAAAAAGTTAAAAATTAAGGGGGGTTCTCAACAAGAAACTAGTTTTTATCAACGTTTTATTTTTCACGCTCTATCGCAAAAACGGTAACTTGTATGTAACAAGCGTCAAACTTAGTGTGATTATAGAGCATACTCTACAGAATAACAACAAATACTAAAAACCGGCCAAGTGTGAGTCGGTCTTGCGCTAAAGGTCCCGGACAAAAAAAGTTTTTTTTTTCTAAGTTTATATAATGTTGTGTTTTGTAGTGGTGTGGTACGGAACCCTCGGTGCGCGAGTAGCCCGACTCGCACTTGACCGCTTTTATTTTCTCCGTGTTCGGTCTGCGAGAAACAGAAAATAGTTTAGCATTTTAAAAATGTTTCTCGTTTGCAAATTATAATATACGTCGTTCAATAAAAATCTTTATAATTGCTACATAAAAGATTATTAAAATAGCTCACCGTTATAAAGCAACAAGAATACAACATTCGGTGTAGTATGTTAAACCTCCAGCTTTGCAATTGATTTATTTTTAGCTGTTAACTGAGGACAAGTCTATCGCGGACAGTTGAAAACCCTACAGTCGGCTCAGTGTCATCGGCTTGCGATTCAACACGTAGGTACAGATGTGACGGGGACGTTTCCGTGGTGGCTGGATTTTTCAATTTCACTGCTCTTTTTCCGTATTCGTGTGTTAGAGATTTTCTAGGACGAAATCGAGCTTGTGAAATTTTAAAATCGAGATCCCATTGACATGGGTGTTCTTATCTGTGCTAGCAAAGAGAGCGATCTAAACTATTATAAAACTGTAACAGAAATGTGTCTGTACATTGAAGATATTTACAAAAAAAAATTATGACATGGTCTTTACCTGTCCCTGATTCCAAATCACCAATTTTTGGTTTTTTTGTCTGTCTGTTTGTTTGTTTGCATGTTTGTTTGTTTGGGTGTTTGTTTGTTCGAGTATCACACAAAACTACTGAACCGATTTTGATAAAACTTTTTTTGTTTGATAGCTTACCATCTGACTTAAAATCTGGTATATCGAAGACGAAGTCGCGGGTAAAAGCTCGTTTTAACTAAACTCAGCTACTGGCTAACAGACAAAGCACAGCCTAAACAGCTGAAGATAGAAACATAACATTTGGAAACATTGGTACTCTACAGAGGATGTAGGGGTGCACCAAGAAAGGATTTTTCCAAAATCATTTTTTAAAAGGTGGAGTATTGAAGTTTTATGACATCCGTGCAGACGATGTCGCCGGCAAAAGCTATACAGGGTTTACTGGTACGTTCACCCTGCATACATAGAACCTACTTACAACCTGCGTATCTTCAAAGCAAGCGTGAATAAATTATTGGGTAAGAGTGATCCACCCTTGGCCATTACCTGCCATCTGAGGTAAAACGCAAGCCCATTTGCATTTCCACTTTTAATTTGTAATTATACGAAAATCAATAGGTTACCATTGTTATCAAACTATGGAAGTGATATATTGAAAATTTCAAAGTAAATTTTCATACGTTCCCATAAACATATTTCTAGGTGAACACTATAAATTGCCGTCTTTTCTCCTGTTTGCTAACGGGAATGCGTACATCCCACCGGATCTAATGGGAAATTTAAAAGCTACCTAATCTGGCGGTGGCACAAATGTCCAGCAACCATGTGGGTTGATGACGACATCGCGAAGGTGGCTGCAAAGACTTTGATGCATACGACAGGAAAGAGTGGCATAATGGGGAGGAGGCTAATAGTAATAGCACAGTAAGCCTCACAGTATGGCAACGCTCTTGATGGCGGGCGACCCCCCCCCCCCCCCCCCCCCCGCCGCCAGTTTCCCCGCAAGGCCCCCTCCGTTGCTCTGCGCAAGTACATCCGTTCCCGTACTTTAAGGACTATATAGGGTCCTTCTTAATATGCTGACACTTTTTTAAGGGGATGATCAGACCGTCAAACTGAACAACTTAATCTATGGGACCAACATCGAAATCGCGAATAAAAAATCATCACTTCCATACAAAACTGCAAACCCACTCGGAGCCAAACGTATGGGACAACTGTTTTTTTTTTTTCGCGACTTCGATATTGGTCCCATAGAGGAAGTTGTTCAGTTTGACGGTCTGGTCATGCATATTAAGAAGGACCCTGTATAATTATGCTATAAAATTGTGCAGTGGGTGGACAAAACTATGATGACATACTACTCAGCGTAAAACCAAAGATATCATCATAAGAATAGTTTCCAATTCGAATTTCAAAGCTATCAGTAAAATACAACAATTGGGTTCCAAAATTTATCATTTCAGATATATAACAATAGCAAGGAACAAGTGGTAGGGACAACAGATAAACTCGGAAACTCGTTCCAAAACTAACTTTGCTGAATAAATGTACCAGAAACCTTTGAAGGTTTAATCTGAACCCGCGAGTCTGCCCGTCCGTCCTCCTGAGATAAAGAGAAATTAAACAAGTGACACAACATTCTGAACACACCTTTGAAAATAAGTCAAGTTAAAATTAAGTCAACACTACAGGGTGAAATTGATATCATTAGCATCCTTTTAACGTGTGTACAAAACTGTCATTAGACCGATCTTAATGTATGGATGCGAAGCCTGGACACTGACATTGAAAGAGGAAAATAAGCTTTTAGTGGCTGAACGGAAAATCTTCCGGAAGATTCTGGGACCGACTAAGAACGAAGATGGGAGTTGGCACATAAGGAAAAATAGGGAAATAGAAGACCTAGTTTCCACTCCCAACATACTAGGAGAGATAAAATCTGCTTGACTGCGCTGGCTCGGACACATAGAACGGATGGGGGAAGATCGTACGGTGAAGAGAGCGTATCTGGTGCGACCTTCTGGGCGTCGCCCGGTGGGCAGGCCTAGTTATCGCTGGATAGACGAGATTACCAAGGATCTCGAGGGGCTGGAGGTGCCCAACTGGACTGAGATGGCACAGAAAAGAGATGAATGGCGTGCTTTGTTGTCGGAGGCCAAGACCCACTTCGGGTCCCTGAGCCAGCATAGTAAGTAAGTAAGTAGCATCCTTTTAAACTAAGAATCTACCCATCAAACTGAACAACTCTTACTATGGAAGCAAACTGATCGGAGCAACAAAAAAAAAAGAGCTGTTCCATACTAAACTGCAACGCCTACTCGACTCAAATGTATGCAACAGCAGATTTTTTGTGCTCCGATCGGTTTGCTCCCGAAGTAAAAGTTGTTCAGTTTGATGGATAGACTCTTAGTTTAAAAGGATGCTAATGATATCAATTTCACCCTGTAGTATCAACCGCATAATTGTGTCACTCGTAGAATGGGGTTCGCTCGGATGGATTTCCCTATGTTACTGGGAAAGTCAACGCCTAGATTGTCGCTTCATCTTACGCTCTGGAATGTCAGGTAATCGATGTTAGGTACGCTACTTCGAATGTCTTGAAATAGATCGCTTACAGAATCGATAAGTTAAAGCCTCGATAGATTACAGCATTGACAGTTATACAGGGTGTTATTCTTTAAGGCGTTAGATACTTTAGAAGGTGCTTCTGACCTTCGAACCGATCAACTTTTGCTATAGGTATTGCTTGAACTGAGACGCACCCAACTTGACAGCTCCGCTCTTCACAAACTTCTTCATTCGACCATCGACTGCCCTGCTCTCCTTTCGTCTCTCAATATAAATACCCAATATAGAGTCCGAGTCCCCAAAACGTTTTCCTTGCAGATCCATATTAATAATACCTCTTTCTATAACCGCCTGTCACGTATGTATCGTAATTATAATGAAATTGTTGCGAAATCATACAAACTAGATATATTCGATTCGAACCAGTATCGGTACAGAGACGCGTTATCTCCGGTCTCCGCTCTGCTGATACCGAGTTACAATTAGGTACAACCAATAACGAGCTCTCAAAATGATTTTTGTTTCTTTTTTACCTTGTAGTATTTTTTGTCGTTCGATGCATGGAAAAATTTATTCTCTTGTTTTCTTTTTCTTTTTAGTATGTATAGAGTCACGCACACGATGCTAATTGTTCACCTTTTGCTTATTTCATGATGTGCACATATGCTTAGGATTATGGCTTGCTTTACCTTTTAATGTCTATATTTTGTGTTTTTATAACTGTAATCTTTTTTATGTGCCTAATAAATAAAATAAAATAAAATAAAAATACATTACTTATGGGACCAACATTGAAAGCGCGAAAAAAAATGATGGTCGTTCCATAGAAAACGGATCATAATCATGATTCGATGCTAGTAGAAGCGGATAACGTGCCAACGGTGAAATCTGATCACGACAATTTCGCCTAAAATAAAAATGTTAGTATGGTTTTATACAAAGGGATTCCACCAAAACAAAATAATTAATTTACCAGAACAACGTTCAGTCACACCCTGGACACACTGTCCCAATACTGAGTGAGTAAGTAAGAGAGGACTACACTGTGATCTCGACGCATAATGTCACATTCGCATAACGTCACATTCGCAAAATGTTACAAAATGTCTAAAATGTAAAAATAAATACTTCCCCTGAAATTTTCTTCATTTAACTTTTTCCTAATTCTTCGATCGCAATAAATTATGCTGGTTTTGAGAAATACATATTTCATACAGTTTTTGTTTTTGTTTAATTCTAGATACATATTTCATTTTAACAAATACAAAAAACCGGCCAAGTGTGAGTCGGTCTCGCGCTAAAGGTCCCGGACAAAAAAAGTTTTTTTTCTAAGTTAATAATGTTGTGTTCTGTGGTGGTGTGGTACGGAACCCTCGGTGCGCGAGTAGCCCGACTCGCACTTGACCGGACTATACATAAATAAATAAATAAATAAATAAATATCTTGGACAATGTCACACAAATTATCTAGCCACGTTTAAAGTACCAGAATCTAGCCTGGACTTGTATTACGATGACTAGACAACGATATAGAATACATATATAGATACAAACATCCATGACTCGGGTACAAATATTCATATTCATCATACAAATATTTGTCCCTTACGGGATTCGAACCCGCGACCCTCGGCACAGCAGGCAGGTTCACTACCGACTGTGCTACCGGGCTGTCAACATTTATTTCATTTTACATTTTAGGTTAAGTTAGTTTTATGTTCTCAATATTTTTATTTATTTTTAATGTACTTACCCAATTTTATTTGTTTTACCAATAAATTCATTCCAACAATTTACATTAGTGTGTGTGTGTTTCAGTACATTCAAATACAAATAACCTATAAACTAGAAACAATTAAAGCCCGTGTCTGTCGAATCGAACTCGAATACATAAATCTGAAATCAGCATGAGTATTCGTGTCCCAAAATATACAGAATACAGAAGGACCACTCCAAAAGAAAACGCCCAATCCCGTTTTGCCTCAAAACTGGTGAATTTGAATTTCATAAGAAAAGCTATAATAGAAAAAGATAATTTCTATTTGATCGGGAAGTATGATATAAATACTATTTAGCTGCCAAACTATTTGTATGTGTTCTTTGATCTGATCATACTCATTCGTTAGTTGTGAAACGATTTGAATACAGTCATGTCGTCAAGTGGGCAAAGTCTTTTGAATACTTATTTAAAAATACGTATTATTGGTAGTTCTCTCTATGATGGGAGCAAACACCACAAAAGTGAAAACAAATCGCTATTAAATACATTCGGGTAGAAAATGTTTTATTCAAAATAAAATATCACATTAATAGATTTCTAACGTCATTTTTGACTCTCTACCGCCACGTTGGAAGGTGTTCTGTTGTAGAGAAGATGCGGCCAGAAACTCTACAACACACATCTTTTAACAAAAACAAAATATTATACAAATGTGTGGAATCACTTATTTTCCTTGCATCTCTCAAATCAAATCAAATATACTTTATTTTACACCAAAACATAAACAGTAAAATACACAGAAAAAAAAATACAAGAAGCACAAAATAAGGCGGTCTTATCGCTAAGAAGCGATTTCTTCCAGATCTTCCTCTCCTGATCTACACTCTCCATTTTTAAAGTGAAGCGATTCAAACAAGCAATGCATGCAAAACCAGACTCTGATTTCAGAGTATAGTAGTGGAATGGGTGTTAAAATCAAGAGAGCCTACTGTATTTCATTTATAACGGTCTACCTAGGTGTATACCTAGGTGCAGCATTCGAGAGGGATTTGTAAACAAGCCGGCAACAACCGGTTTGAACTGGAAACTTGCTTTGTTGCTAAGTTGTTTGAACAAAGCGTACCGCTCTTGATAATTTTCACGTGCATTTTGATGTATGGGAGAAGTGTGATAGGATCTTGTTTTGGAATTGAATCTTAGCTCAAGTGGGAACAGCAAGGAAAATTAGTTATTCCTTGGTTATTCCCACAGATTACCCCCAATAGATACCGCATAATGAACATTTTGTTCACGCCTGCAGTCACCCTTTTTGGTTGTAGGTGCGGGTAGCGGGGCACGAAACGGTGCAACGTGATTGGCCATTTCAAGGTCGCACTACTTCTAGCTCGCTCATTCGCGTTGCTTATATTAATGAAAAACCATAGATGTGTGGCGAGCGTCGGCGGCCCTGTAAGCGGTATCTATTGGGGGTAATCTGTGGTTATTCCATACATTTTGATTGAGTAGCCATTGCCGTATATGGGACAACAAAGGTATTTTTTTCGCGATTTCGAATTTGGTTCCAAACTGAAAGCAAATCAATTTGACCATCTGAAAAACCCTCATAAATATGTAACGCGTTTAAAAGTTGACACTCCACCTAATTCTACTTCTATTTTTACCCAACAGCACCAGAAAAAGGAGAGAAATAGGTATTTTTAAAATTGCGACGATAATTTTGCCAATGTCAAATAATATACAGCACAGCATAGTCTAAAAAAACAAGGTCTTCTATTCCCAGAGTGACACAAGCCTACGTCACAAAAAATGGCCGCTAAACATGGTAAAAAGGTATGATGACGTAGGCTTATGTCTGTCACGTGGTCAGTTACGTGATCGGAAGAGAATACCAGGCGCAGTATATTATTGTACCATGCAGCACAGCCTCTGCTTATCAGATGGACACGTGGAGAAAAGGTCACCCGGGTGTCAGGTTATTCGCTGTAAGCTTGTGAGATCCCACAAGAAAAAGTCACTGACAAACGCCCAGAATGCACCGACCCTTACCTACTTTTTTTCCCTCCGGACTCATCAAAGGAGATCAGCAGGTCTAGCATGATTTCTCTACACGCGCGCGACGCGACTTCGCTGCATACAAAATAACCTGTTCCCGCGCTTTTCGGAGAGCGAAAGCCGCGCTTGCCGCGACTTGTAGTATGGCAAAAAGCCGAGTCGCGCCCGAGTAGAGAAATCATGCTAGAGGGTCAGAAGCAGGTGGCCACACGTGGAGGTTACCTGACTTTAGCATCACAAGTTTACACTCTGTATAATTACGAAACTCTATGCTAAAAACTCTTTGTATTTCCGCCAGATCTTAAAAGGAAGCTGTATTTTTCAAAGGCTGCTATAAGTTCGTTCCAAAAAGTTCCACGGATCAAGTCATTTCCGTACTTATGACTAAGGCATTAGAGTTGAGTAAGAGGTCTTCTTGCGCGAAAAGGACATTTGCTTAATTTAACGGAAAATTAAAGTCATCGGAATACTTTTACATTGATTTAGCGATAGCCATTTAATAAATAAAGTCCACTGACCGTTTATTAAGGAAAGTTTTACCAAATTACTTCACAATGAAATCCCTGAGAGACAAAGCTTCGAACAATCGCACTAGTGGACACGTAGTGATTACTTGCTCAGTGTAGTGGACAATCTATGGGAGACATTGGGCGAGCGTGTCATAAGATCATATTCCTAAAAGTTTTCTCGCTGTTGGGCCAGTGCCTCGCATGCCACCCCCGAGAAAACGATAAAAATCGAGATGTGCCTCCTTTATTATTTTACGTAGGTTAGAAAGAGCGCGCATGACGTTTTTCTCGTTTAAACGCTTTGTCGTGGGTGGCATGCTAGCCGTACAGGCCCTGTACCCGGACTTTAGATTTTCGATATCTTGCGATCGTTTCGGTCCGAACTTCATTGTAATAGAGTTGACATTGGAACAAAAACGTTCATGTGACGTTCGTGTTCGTGTGTGTGTGGGTCAGACAATAACGGAAAAAAGTCGACGTAGGTACTTAACCAAAAATAAGACAGTGTCCGTTTTCTAATATGTATGAAAAGACGACGAAATTATTAGCACATTTCTAATATTAAACTTAATGTTAGTGCCGTTGCTTACTGGTTTCCATATTACGAATTACCTAGACTAGAGCTTCAGTTTGTAAATGGGGAATCATGTATATATTCACACACAATATCGCTATTATGTAGAGATTAATATGCCGCCTGCACGTCAGGGCATCTAGATGCAACAATAGATATACGTATTAGGTCCAATAATCAGTGCACGCGGGCTTGGTTGTTTGGTCGAGGCAGATATTATATAGTGAGGTAAATAGATAACTAAGTATATAGGTAATTATTAGAATTACGTATCACCATGATCATACAGTTAGCAAGGCACAGATGGGATGTGGCCAAAATTAGGCCAAAGAGGAGTAGTGGATACGAAAGACACTCCCTGCCTCCCACATTGACCCCACCCCCTCTCAGTGGTACGGGAGGTGTATGACGGTACACATTGGTGTATTCCTCTTGTGGTTTCAATTCAATTCAATTCAATTATACTTTATTTCACACCAAAAAGAAAAAACATAGTATACAGAGAGCAAACAATCAGGAAATACAAAGGCACAAAAAACAGGCGGTCTTATCGCTAAAAAGCGATTTCTTCCAGACAACCTTGGGGTAGAGGAAATAGTAAAAGAAGATTGGTAGGCGGTGTATATCAGAATAACATAATATAGATAACATACACAAATAAAGTTATACAAATACAAACATACTGTTATATAAAATACATACATAATATAAATACCTATTACGAATACATATTCATACCTACAAACACAAAAGAATCATACATAAAATAATTCTAAAACAACAATTACTTGTCAAAGAGAGGAAAAAATGAACCAGAGGTGACCATCAAGGTGGTTTCCAAACAGACCACTCTATTTCTTCTCTTAAAGAAATATATTAGTATAATTGATCGATTCATCAATATGCGACTAAGGAAACTGTTTCATCTTCTTTCACTTCTGGATAAGTAGGTACCTAAAATAGCTGACATATCATTTGGCATATATTTAGTATAAAATATGTTAAACGACCTGTCAGATAAGGTATAAAGAACTTATTCAGAAGTAAAAAAAACAGACCCTAAATTGTTGTAATATTTTGTAAGTAGGTTTCTCATCATGTTTTCAATATTATTTCAATACGAATACTAATAATCTTTCAATCGCGAGCATAGTTACTAGGTAAGGAGGTAATTACTATTACATGGATAACCGTAAAACCCTTCGAGGTGGAACTAATATCGGTATACTAGTGTACGACGTCGTTTGATCTCTAATTGGCTGAAACTAGACTTGGCAATAATTTGTAGACGCTAATGCCTCTACAAATAATTAACGGTTGATGTGATTTTCATTTAAGACCCTATTAAGGTTTTACTCCACTATGGTTTGAACGAGGAAGCTTTCATAAGTATTTCATTCTAAGTCCATGGTTTGAAAATTGCATTGTCTTACAAAAAATAAATATAAAATAATGTTGCTAGAGTGAGCGCGCATTGGTACAGGTCTAAGACCGCATTAGAGAAGTATTTTTTAAATTCACAAGATCATATTAGTAGTTTTAAAAATGTCAAAATACTATGGAAAATATGCATAATTCGATCATGAATTTAATAGTGTGAGATCAGCGAACTTTAAGTTCGCTGTGTAAGATGGTCGTGTGATGGAAATATTATTCCTTACGCAAAAAAAAAGTTTAATTTAAAATAACTACGCTAATATTATAAACGCGAAAGTTTGTAAGTATGGATTATGGATGTTTGTTCCGCTTTCACGCAAAAACTGCTGAACAGATTTTGATGAAATTTGGCATACAGATAGACTGTCGCCTCGATTAACAAAATAAAGGGTACTTTTTATCCGGGTGACGCAGACGAAGTCGCGGGCAACAGATAGTATTATAATAATATAAGAGTGCGTACATACAAATGGTCATGGCCCGATAGCAGGTTTCATAATGTATTTTATAGAAAAATAAGAAATACTTATACTTTCATAGCAAATAAAGCCGAGATATTGAAGATCATGGCTATATTTTTCATTGATTTGTATGTCTTTCAAATAACGAGAAGATAGCTTCTAAAAACCAGCAAAATATGGCCCAGGA
Source organism: Agonopterix subpropinquella (assembly GCA_922987775.1). NCBI lineage: Eukaryota > Metazoa > Arthropoda > Insecta > Lepidoptera > Depressariidae > Agonopterix > Agonopterix subpropinquella. The sequence goes on along the minus strand of OV277708.1, from coordinate 4,712,822 downwards.
GTGCGATTTTTGAATCTCATACGTTGAACTCAGCAGTTGAAAATATCAAAATTACTATAGATGATGATGACATGTATACATCTTTCTACTGTTGATTTGACATTTCAAAAATCTGATTTTTGAAAGTTAAATCAGTAGTAGAAAGATGCATATATCTCCATAGTAATTTTGACATTTACAACTGCTGAATTCAACGAATGAGTTTCAAAAATAGCACTCCTGGCCAGCGTTTACATAGTGGGAGCCTCTTAAGTAAGACCACAAAAATTTCATAATGAACGCTGATATTCTGCTTACCTATTTAGTAATTCAGGTATTATAAGCCCTTTAATCTCTAATATCAAACGGGATACGTACAAGGTAATTAGTATCACCCGAGTAGAATATCATTGCCGTGTGATCTCTGAGGTCACCTTTAATTAACCCCTATCCATGTTAAGGGTTTAGAATATGTACTAGGTACATTTAAAAGGGTTAGGAAACGTACCCATACTACGTGACCCATTTTTTACCCAGGAGGGTAAAAAGGAGCGAGGGACCCCCCCTCGGTGACCAACCGTAATATATGCTATGACCCCCCCTCCCCCACTAGTTTTCACGTAGTAATTAATAAATACGGTTTTAGACCATTTTTTGTAAACAAAAAGTAAAAAAAAAATGGTTTGGCTCATATTTTATCCTTATTAGCGCATACATAAAGGCGATATTTATAGTTCGTTTAACGGTGCGAAGCTGGTTAAACAAAAATATAGCTCGAAAAATTGCGAGATTTCCCTAGAGGATATTGACTACGTGACGACAACCTAAGCCCCCCCTCCCCCCCTGTGACCAAGGGTGGTATTTTGAAAAATACAGAATTTAAGAAAGCTTAGGTGTTAAAGTCCCATTTAGGACTGCAATCAAAAGCAAGCTTAAGATAAAGGCCAAATCGCAAAGGTTGGTGGAAGGGACCAGCTTGCTCCTTATTAGCTGATACCAAGTTTGCGATCGTGTGATCTGCTTCTACTCTTTAGATTTGACTAACGGGCGATTTGGCCTTGGTAAAAAGTCTACAAGGTTAACTTTTATTTACAACAGAATTGATATATACAAATATAACAACCCATAACCTAATAAAAAAAACGAAACTTATACCTGCTATAAATAAATAAAAAATATCATTTAAAAGACAATGCGGGTTTTGTTTGAAAGGTTGGCGCCTTATTTTTCGCCGTTGTTTTTGGCGCGGCCAGCAACCATACTTGAATATTTTATTTTATAATAAAGTAACAAACAAAACTTATTAACATGTATATCCCTAAACTCAGTCCGGACGGAGATATAAAGGCTTGAAGTTGAAAATATTACCATTACGTGCACATCAAGCCTTTATATCTCAGTTCGGACAGAGTTCCGAGATATTTGTAATAAGTTAAGTATTACAAAAATCTTAATAACAAGTGTTGTTTTTAACTTTATTCTGAACTATAATATTCAGGTTTGATTGATGGCCCCGCTAAAAAAAGAAAAAAGGCGCCATTTTTAGGCATAGGCTTTTCCGCCGCTTGGCGGCATTTTACCTAGGACCTTAGACTATTTAATATTAGGCGCACCGAAGTCAACGATGAATTTTAGGTTTAAAGCCAAGTTTCTGTTTTAGCTACCTACGACACATGAGAAGAAATAAAGTAGTGGTCGACACGAAGGAACCAGTTTGCTAAATATATCTTAAATTAATACAGAAACTAATCCTTTAATGCAAATACTAACCCAATATTCATCAAGGTAGAATCCCAATTCAAACCGAAGACAAGTGAAATCCCCCGCTAATATTCTATGACGTTATCTATCGTAGCGCATGCATGGTCCCAGATAACACCTATACGTAATTTACTGCTTTAGAGCCCGTCCTGTGACGTAATTATTGTATTGGCTGCATCGCATTCACTGGTAGGTATTGATTTTGAATGCGTTTTGGTGATTTGTGTGCAAGGTGCTAAATAGTGAATGCAAAGCCTGAGAACTGTTTATTAACAAAAAGTTTCCCACGACTTCTGCAAATATACTGTGTCCAACTTAATATGCTGACGGTTTTTTAAGAGAATGTACCTGCGGGTTCCGTACCCAAAGGGTGAAAACGGGACCCTATTACTAAGCCTACGTTGTCTGTCCGTCTGTCCGTCCGTCCGTCCGTCTGTCCTACCTATTTAGGGCTGTAACTTTTGAACCGTAATAGCTAGATAGTTGAAATTTTCTCAGATTATGCGTTATTACGGCGGATTGGTTAACAAATAATAAAAACGTTAAAAAGTTAAAAATTAAGGGGGGTTCTCAACGAGAAACTAGTTTTTATCAACGTTTTTTTCTTTACGATCTATCGTAAAAACGGTAATACATACAAGCGTCAAACTTAGTGTGATTATAGAGCAAACTCTACAAAATAACAACAAATACTAAAAACTGGCCCAGTGTGAGTCGGTCTCACGCTAAAGGTCCCAGACAAAAAAGGTTTTTTCCCAAGTTAATAATGTTGTGTTCTGTGGTGGTGTGGTACGGAACTCTCGGTACGCGAGTAGCCCGACTCGCACTTGACCGGTTTTATTTAAGAGAATGTACCTTCGAACTGAACAACTTTCTCTATGGAACCAACATCGAAATCGAAAAGAGGTGTTGGTCTCATAGAGAATGTTTGTCAGTTTGATGGTCTGATTTTCCCATTAAAAAAACCGTCAGCATATTAAGATTATGACAGAACCTATTATACCTTTGTCCGTCTTCAGGATACAAGCTCTATCTCCCTGTAAAATGTCATCAAGATGATTCAGCCACAAAATGGTAATGATCATATAGACAGATTTGAATTTGTCATATTATGGTGATAGAGCTCTGTTAGGTCGCGACCCAGGAATAAGATTTTCTTTTTCTGCGTTTTTGTGGTCGAGTCTATCCTCATTCTATAGATTATCTAAAAAAAAGTTGATGGCGTTGCACGAAATTAAATCGCGGTAACATTATTTTTCAAAAATTTCTCTTAGGTAAAATAAACAGTTAAATAATTTTTATCTTATTCTACTTATACAATGGCTACGGAACCCTATCATAGGTGAGTCCGACCCGCTCGTTTTTTAACGGACGAAAAAACAAAAAGGAGGAGGTTATCAATTCGACGCGTATATTTTTTTGTTTTTTTTTTTTGTTTTATTTATGAACACGCATAACTTTGTACAGAGTAGTCCGATTTTGATAATTATTTTTTTATTGAAAAGGGTATACTTTCAAGGTAGTCCCATTTTAATTCGTTAAAGATCTGATGACGCACTTCGGAGCTACACAATAGAACTCCTCAAAAGTTGACAGCAAATCATCGGCCATTGAAACGTTTGCTTCGTATCGATGTACCCTTTGTGTGTGCTGATATCCAGAATTCAACTAATGTATTTCACCACAAAAAATTATGAAATAAAAATTTTTATCAAAAAAATTAAACCGACTTCAAAACTCAAAAAGTATAAAATAATATTGCAGCCGATGAATTTTACGTTAGCATCTATAAGAATATCAATTTGTTTTATTGGAGTCGGTGTCAAGCCTAGCCAAAAAAATACTGCAAGCTCAGTCTCGAATCGTACAGGCTTGACAGCGACTTCGATAAAACAAATTGATATTCTTATAGGCTAACGTAAAATTCATCGGCTGCAATATTATTTTATACTTTTTGAGTTTTGAAGTCGGTTTAATTTTTTTGTTAAAAATTTTTATATATAGATAAGATCTCAACGTAAATTCATAGTAACTCTATTTCCACATAACATGCCTCTTAAACCACAAGCAGCAAGATGTATCCCAAAGATCAACATAAGCATTTCATCCACATTTGTTTGTTTACGTACTATTTGCATAGAGCTCCCTTTAGGCTTTAATATGGTGGAGTCCTAAAATAACAGCGGCGTCTACCTTCCGTATGTACAGTCAAGATCGAAGTTCTGATGCTAATTTCTTAAGGATATGAACCCCATAATGTACTGATAAATTATACCTACAATAATATCCTGTACATACAGGGTCCTTCTTAATATGCTGACTCTTTTTTAAGGGGATGATCAGACAATCAAACTGAACAACTTTCTCTAGGAGAACAACATCAAAATCGCGAAAAAAAAATCAGGTGTCCCATACATTTTGCTCGAGCAGGTTTGTAATTTTATATGGGCATATTATCAAATTTTAGATTTTTAGATAGAGAAAGTTGTTCAGTTTGACGGTCTGATCATCCCTTTCCCTATACAAGGTAAATTTTATATCACTGCGGATGACTTCAGCATGTATTTATTCTACTCTCATCAAACTGAACAACTTTCACTAGGGAGCAAACTTCGAAATCGCGAAAAAAAATCAGCTGTCCCATACAAAACTGCAGTACCGACTCGACTCAAATGTATGGGACAGCTGTTTTTTTTTCGCGATTTGGAAGCTGGCTCCATTGTGAAAGTTGTTCAGTTTGATGAGTAGAATACATGCTGAAGTTGTCCGCAGTGATATAAAATTTACCTTGTAAAACCTTGTAAACTCACCACCGTAATCCCTTTCGGGGTGATCATAAATGACGTGTCAAGTGGTGAGAGGCGGCTAGCCTTTCGCCGACATAAACAACAAGAAACCTTTAACCCCTTAGTCTCATACGACATCCACGGTTGTACTCTTATAATTATATTTCGTGTCCACGAGAATAATTGGGGTGGTTCGGTCGGTTCGGTTAAAGTTACGGCATCCTATCTAGTCCCAGTCATACATAACTAAAGGGTTTGACATATAGCTGAAAATCAGCAAGCTGTAGTGACGATTTTCTGATTATATCAAATAACTGATAAGCGATGGGAAGTTAGAGTTCTAGAATGGAGACCACGAATTAGCAGGAGTAGTGTGGAACTCCCGATGGCCTGCTCTTGTATTGAAGACCTAAAACAAATAAGTAGCTGGTGGTGACTGATTAGGGAACTCCGAGGATAGAGTTTTGTGGAGTGCCTTGGGACAGACCTAGTGGAGGTTGATAGCCTGATAGGCTAATAATTGTAAGGAATAAAGTCCTAATATTTTGATCATTTATTTTGATGTAAACTGTACATCGAATTTACTTTCATCCTACATTCCCTTTAATACCAAAAGAATTCCAAACTTTCCGTTACTTATATTGAGAAAAATAAAAAATAACGAACGAACAAGACGATTCTATAAGTCTATAATATTGTCAAAGAAAATATGAGAAGAATTTTCTACCAACGCATTCTGTCATGCTTGTTACGAAGCTTGTTAGCAATGTACGAGCCGTAATGAGCTATTTATATTTTTATAGTACAATCAGACGTATAAATATTTATGTATAGGTTACTAGTTGGAACTCAGTGGGTTATATTTTATGAGAGTATTCTTTGAACAGGATTGCTTCTATGATTTATATAGCAGTTAGAAGAAAACATAGAAGAGTTTCTAACGTCTATCTATAAAAGAGAACACGGAATAAAAGGTCACTGGGCACCTTAGTATGTTACCTATACCCACGACCTACAGAAACAAAAAGTATAGGATGTTTAGATAAATGTCTGTAGTTCATGAATATCCAGGGTGAAATTGATATCATTAGCATCCTTTTAAACTAAGAGTCTACCCATCAAACTGAACAACTTTTACTATGGGAGCAAACCGATCGGAGCAACAAAAAAATCTGCTATTGTATACATTTGAGTCGAGTAGGCATTGTAATTTAGTATGGAACAGCAGATTTTTTTCTTGCTCCGATTGGTATGCTCCCATATTAAAAGTTGTTCAGTTTGATGGGCAGACTCTTAGTTTAAAAGGAGGCTAATGATATCAATTTCACCCTGTATATGTCGCATTAATGTAGACCATGGGATCCAGGCCTAAAACTAATAAAGAAAAATGTAATATTTTGGTACATTTTTTTACATTTTCGTACATTTAATACATTTTCTTACATTTTGTACATTTTAGTACAATTAGTATATTTTAGTTCAATTAGTACATTTTAGTACATTTTCTTCATTTTGAACATTTTCGTACATTTTGTACATTTTTGGACATTTAGTACATTTTAGTATTATAGTACATTTAGTATATTTTCCCATTGTTTAAAAAATAAATAACTACATAAAATTGAATGTGAGTTAATACTAAACATTTTAAAACCAATTTGGTTTTTGTAGGAAAAATGTAGCTAGCTGGGTCAGATTTCGCCCAATAACCTTTTTTTTATTACTTGTAACCGTAAATAATGGTCTATTAAATTGAGTTTGAACTGCCTCCGTGGTCTAATGGTTAAGAGCATTGGGCTCTCGACACGGAGGTCGTGGGTTCGATTCCCACGGGGGACACCTAGAGATATGTCACTATGTGCGTTTTTCTCCAGTTGCTTAGGACATTGCAGGTTGAATCACCTGATTGTCTGAAAAGAAAAATGATTCCAGGCTTCGGATGGCACGTTAAGCCGTTGGTCCCGGCTACTACCTCTGGTGTTAGTAGTCGTTACATAAAAACCACGTCAGACGCCGTAAGGCGGTCTGAAAAAACTCTGACCAGGGCTCTGCCCACACGACAAGAAAGAAAGAAAGAAGTTTGAAGATAGACGAGCGAGCATGAAATGAGAAAATCTATCTCTATTCTACAACGTGTTAATGAATTAACGAAAACTAGAAAGCAGTTTGTTTAGAATCGAAAGCAGAATCGAATTATCATGGTTTCAACGTAGGTAATTTTTTTCAAAATATTAAATAATTTTTTTTTTTATTTAAAATTTATTGAACCCGATGTCAACCCACCGCACGGGCACACTCACCCTACTTACTACCAAAACAAGATTATAAAAATGTATCCATGAGTACGTTAGCGCTTTCTTTCAGTACTGAAATATTAAAAAATAATTTTTTCCTCAAAACTTAATTTTAAGTATTTCTTAGTAAGTAGTTCTTAGTTTTAAGTAGTTTTCGCATTTGCGAATAACTTTAAATTTTAACCGGCAAAATAATGAAATTATTGTTTCAATCTAATTATTTTGTTATAAATCAGTTGGGGTGTATGAGGTTTTGCGCTAATTCATTAACACGTTGTATATTATTTTATAATATCAACGTTAAGATTTGAGATTCCAGGCAGTTCGTTACTAATTTATTAGCCTTCTTTGTTTATGTCCGAGTGCTCCCTACTCCCAGATGAGTTTTGTCCATAGAGAAATTACGCGATGGTTTTGTCTGTGGTCCACTTACACACACAGAAGTGCGATTTTTGAAAATCATACGAGCGACTTGGCAGTAGAAAACAATGACGTTTTACAAATAGACGCGTTATACGCTAACATCACTGCACTTTAAAATGGCGCGATATAGTGACGTGTAGCCCATACACTAGACGACGCGTGACTATGAGAAAGTCGGGCAATTACCTTGCTTTTTTGTTGCCATTTTGAAGCGCGGGCAACGCATCTACATATAAAAACATCTTAGGTAGAAAATGTCAAAATTACTATGGAGATTATGCATCTTTCTACTGCCAAGTCGCTGCACTTCTGGTGCATTTCTAACGTGTAAAATTTTCCCGGAGTGCGTGCGAGACAGGAATACGCCATTGCCTACATTCAGCCATGCTTCCTGCCAAGAGGGGGTGAAGTTAAAATTGGTGGGGGACAGTGTTCGTATTGTACTAGATACTATTTTTTATACTGTGTGTAGTGTACAGCAATAAAGAGTAGTTAATGTGGAAAGCGCCGGTAGCGCCGTCTATCGGCGGACGCGGTCTGTGGTGAATATCTATTGTGCATTCGCTCGGTATTCGTGCACCGACCGCCGTGCTGCGTGGACGTGTGCCAGTCACATTCACTAGTGAAGACTATATCTGTGTTTCATTATATACATCAACCTCAACCAACCCTTAGTAGAAAGGTGTATTCTACATTGGCGACGCCGGGATTCGAAATTCACGTGAGTAAAGTGCTTATCAGTTTGTTGAGAGTTGAAAATTTAAAAATGCAAACGGTGCCTACGAAATAAAATTACACTGTTCCTTTAAGGAAGCTAAGCGATTTATTTAAACACAATCGAAGACGGTTTCTACTAGCGTTGCTTTGTTTGTTGCCTAAAAAGTTACACAGTGTTAAAATATATTTCAAAAGAAAAGTAAAAATAGTTTTGTCCCGATTTTAAATCGTTTATTGGGAATAATCTTAATTATCTGGTGTCTGCTAGCGTTGCTTTATTTTTGCCTAAAGTTCACAGTGATAAAAATATATTTCAAAAGAAAAGGAAAAATAGTTTTTTGTCCCGATTTTAAATCGTTTATTTGGAATTATCTACATACTGTATTTCTTTTCCCACATGTCGACCATCGAATGCTGATGCTGGAGGAAAGAGAGTAGACCAGACAGGAGTAAGGTGTGGGACAACACGTGACGGCGCGGCGCGGCGCCTAGGATGGACAAATGTACGCCAGCTGCGGACATCAATCATTAAGGTCACGTAATCATTCTGTATTACTTTACACGATTAAAAGAATTTATTCAAAGCATTCCGCAAATATAAAAGGGCCTCGTAGTCCGTAGCTCCAGTTTCACTGCCCGTTACACGTGACTGGACGGAGTTTCGGTGCTGGTGGGGCAAGGGTGTCCTGGGGTTTTGGAGTCTCTGACTGCTCCTCGGGGAGTGTAGTCGTGAGCATATACTAATGCATGCTTGTAGTCCGTCATTATGGCCTAATAGGTATCCAAAATACGCCCATTAACCTCTCGTATGCCGGAAAAACCAGACACAATAGAAATAAATGGTTTTCATCATGCTGATCCGCGTTCTGGCATACCAAAGGTTAAGAATAGTGTCTTGATTCGAGACGAACAGGATTAGGTAACTAAGATATGCCAAGTGAGTTTATTCCAATTGTTTTTTATACTTATATTGACGCATTGTCATTTTTAAGTAATTGTCGTACTTCGTAGTTGTCATGGTCTCTAATAAAAGTTACTTATTACCATTATGCGTACCGAACATTCTACGTATAGAACATTCGGCGTAACGGATGTTCGGCGTAACGAACATTCAGCATAACGAACATTCGGCGTAACGAACATTCGGCGTAACGAACATTCGGCGTAACGAACATTCGGCGTAACGAACATTCGGCGTAACGAACATTCGACGTAACGAACATTCGGCGTAACGAACATTCTGATGTCACAAAAACTTTAAGTTGAAATCCAAAGTTTTACGTTTTAAACGTTTTACTTATTGGACATTCTCAGTGTAGGTATGCGAGAACAATAATAATATACAGCACATTCGGAGCTTATTTGGTGGTACTAGTTCATGAAAATATTTCAATACAAACATCAATAGTACCAACATAATTGCCAATCATCATCATCATCCTATTTGTTACCGGAACTTGTTTGACGTAATCTATACTTTATAGAACTTCAATTCGGTAACATTACGTTGATCTTATCTTTGCAACATTGTTGTTAATGTCATAATTATGGATGTAATCACTCCAGGCGAAACTAATTAGTTTCTTTGGCTATTTGAGCAAGGAATTTTATATTTTAAGGATCAATGTTAATTCAGACAATTATTTACAAAAAGTATCAAAAAGGATCAGAAAATGATCAGGTGATTTCATATTAAATTTGGTATTTCTTGAAATACCTACTCACATTTTAACAAGAAACGCTCATCTCAGTTGAGAGAAGATTAATAACTATATCATATTCAAGCATCATAACATTCATAACCAAACCGATAATACTGGTTAACAATTTTGTTCGCAGATTGTATGTTCCTAGATGTCACAGAAAAACCAGCCTTCAACAGGACGACTGCTAAGGCGCCGATTGAACCATACCTCCTTGCTTTAGTGCTTAATAAAGAGAAAATGTCTCCAATTAATAGCTAAGAGGTTTGAAATGGTCAGGGTGATTACTCTCATATTGTCAGCTTGTAATGTTAATGGTTAGTGCTTTGCCATGTACAACAAACAGTTATTAGCAACGTACAGTTGGTCATTCAATTGACATTGGCAGCTTTTAGCTGGTCATTCAAATGACATTAGAAACTTGTAGCAGGTCATTCAATTGACATTAGCATCTTTCAGCTGGTCATTCAATTGACATAGGCAGCTTTTAGCTGATCATTCAATTGACATTAGAAACTTTTAGCTGGTAATTCAATTGACATCAGCATCTTTCAGCTGGTCATTTAATTGACATTAGCAACTTGTAGCTGGTTATTCAGTCATTCAATTGACATAGGCCGCTTTAAGCTGGTCATTCAATTGACATTAGCATCTTTCAGCTGGTCATTCAATTGACATTGGCATCTTTCAGCTGGTCATTTAATTGACATTAGAAACTTGTAGCTGGTCATTCAATTGACATTAGCATCTTTCAGCTGGTCGATTAATTGACATTGGCATCTTTCAGCTGGTCATTTAATTGACATTAGCAATTTGTAGCTGGTTATTCAATTGACATTAGCAACTTGACATAGTAACTTGTAGCTGGTCATTCAGTCATTCAATTGACATAGGCAGCTTTTAGCTGGTTATTCAATTGACATTAGAAACTTGTAGCTGGTCATTCAATTGACATTAGCATCTTTCAGCTGGTCATTTAATTGACATTGGCATCTTTCAGCTGGTCATTTAATTGACATTAGCAATTTGTAGCTGGTTATTCAATTGACATTAGCAACTTTCAGCTATTCATTTAATTGACATTAGCAACTTGTAGCTGGTCATTCAATTGACATTTGCAACTTTTAGCTGGGCATCAAATGCTATCAAATTTACTATCAGCAGCTTGTAGTTGGTCATTCAGATGACAAGTCAAATAAATAAAATAATTATTAGCATCTTGCAGCTGGTCATTCAATTGAAAAAAAAAACTGTTATTTCATTATCAGCAGCTTGTAGTTGGTCATTCAAATGACAAGTCAAATAGATAATTATAAGCAGCTCGTAGTTGGTCATTCAGATGACAAGTCAAATAAGTAATTATTAGCAGCTTGTAGTTGGTCATTCCATTGACATTAGCATCTTTCAGCTGGTCATTCTATTGACATTGGCAGCTTTTAGCTGGTCATTCAACTGACATTAGAAACTTGTAGCTGGTCATTTAATTGACATTGGCATCTTTCAGCTGGTCATTTAATTGACATTAGCAATTTGTAGCTGGTTATTCAATTGACATTAGCAACTTTCAACTGTTCATTTAATTGACATTAGCAACTTGTAGCTGGTCATTCAATTGACATTTGCAACTTTTAGCTGGGCATCAAATGCTATCAAATTTACTATCAGCAGCTTGTAGTTGGTCATTCGCATGACAAGTCAAATAAGTAATTATTAGCAGCTTGTAGTTGGTCATTCCATTGACATTAGCATCTTTCAGCTGGTCATTCAATTGATATTAGAAACTTGTAGCTGGTAATTCAATTGACATTGGCATCTTTCAGCTGGTCATTTAATTGACATAGTAACTTGTAGCTGGTCATTCAGTCATTCAATTGACATAGGCAGCTTTTAGCTGGTTATTCAATTGACATTAGAAACTTGTAGCTGGTCATTCAATTGACATTAGCATCTTTCAACTGGTCATTTAATTGACATTGGCATCTTTCAGCTGGTCATTTAATTGACATTAGCAATTTGTAGCTGGTTATTCAATTGACATTAGCAACTTTCAGCTGTTCATTTAATTGACATTAGCAACTTGTAGCTGGTCATTCAATTGACATTTGCAACTTTTAGCTGGGCATCAAATGCTATCAAATTTACTATCAGCAGCTTGTAGTTGGTCATTCAGATGACAAGTCAAATAAATAAAATAATTATTAGCAACTTGCAGCTGGTCATTCAATTGAAAAAAAAAACTGTTATTTCATTATCAGCAGCTTGTAGTTGGTCATTCAAATGACAAGTCAAATAAATAATTATAAGCAGCTCGTAGTTGGTCATTCAGATGACAAGTCAAATAAGTAATTATTAGCAGCTTGTAGTTGGTCATTCCATTGACATTAATTATTGTGAGTAGCTACGCTATGAATAACTCTAAAGGAATTAATGACTTACTGCACTTTCTTCTTTGTATAGATAAAATCTGTATCTTACCTAATCACTGCAGGCACTGCACTGTTAATTTAATCATTTGTATGTGTTAAAGTATACTATACTGTACTTGAACCAAATCGGTTAATCATAAATTCATAATATTTTAAATAAAGAACATAATTTCAGTGCAAGCAAGTCAATAAACAAAATGATTTGCAGTTCTGTAATAATATGACGCCAGGCAATTAAGTTTAAACAACAGTTGCACTTAATTCATGTAAATTGTAATTAAAAATAGCATAATTTTTTTAAAGCCTACCAAATGATATAACTGTATGGTTCGTAAAATAGTATCTACATATTAAACGGGTCCATTAAATTGAAACTGCTGATTTCTCAAAACTAGTCTAGTCGACTAACTAAAGGTAACTACTGAACATAGCTGGTAACGAAAGCGACCTAGTGTACCTTACTTAATATTGTTGTCAGTCAGCGTTATATCAGCATTCATGAAACTGTAAAATTATATGGGTTATAAGACCATGCAACTATGAAGTTGTTAGCGAAAGCTAAAATATCATGCAACAATAAAATGATATGGGTTACAGAGCCATGCAACTATCAAATTGTTAGCAAAAGCTAAAGGGTCATGCAAATAAAATAGCTGTGAGTGCTTTATTGCAATGGCTGGCACCCGCCAGAATATTTTGAATGCATAAGTGTATGTGCTTATCACAGATTCACTCTTTTGTCCTTACCTCCTTAATTTGATAAAACGGAAATGGATACGATCTTGAAGCAGTGACTTTGACTAGTAGTTAGCCAAAATAAATAAAAAAGAGATAATAAAGATCTATGGAACGTTATTTTTGTAGGTTTACTTACCTACCTATCAATAGAAAAATATTTTTACAGGGAAGGGATAGTATAGAACAGAAGTAACAATAACTCAAATGTGTTAATATAATGAGATTGTAATTTCCATAAACATTGTTTATCGTTGAATTTGGTGTTTGACAATTTCAGATCAATATTTGAAAAATATCTATTTTCTGTAAACAAATTAGTCTCAATAAGTAATTCGTAATTTGTTTGATGTAATAGCTTTGATAACAGTCAACACTGTATTGTAATAAGATTTAAGAGATTAGCTAAACTGTGGAGTTTCTTGCGCCGCTTCTTCTCCACGGGCTATACATTCCGAAGCGGTGGTAGATTCGAGTAAAGGTAAAAAATAAATTAAAACAAGAAAGAGATGTAGTGTACAGCAATAAAGAGTAGTTAATGTGGAAAGCGCCGGTAGCGCCGTCTATCGGCGGACGCGGTCTGTGGTGAATATCTATTGTGCATTCGCTCGGTATTCGTGCACCGACCGCCGTGCTGCGTGGACGTGTGCCAGTCACATTCACTAGTGAAGACTATATCTGTGTTTCATTATATACATCAACCTCAACCAACCCTTAGTAGAAAGGTGTATTCTACACTGTGGTATCATCAACCATATTAAAATGCAATAATTTGAATTTGATTGATTTCGATTTGGTTATTTTTTTTAATAAGTAGTTATTTATTGGTTAAACAAATAAAAGTGGGTAAGTACATTAAAAATAAATATAAATATTGAGAACCTATAACTAACTTAACCTAAAATATGGTGCAGGTTTGGACCGCGGGGAGGGTAGCCAAGATGCTGGCAGCATTTCCCCGCTGAACGGCTAGACTGATCCGTTGAGCGAGGAAAGCGCCGGGCCTTGGATCCCCGGTCGAGTCTACCAGGCGCTTTGCCAGATCTTTCAAAAGCCTTTTTTTTTTATTGGATAACGCATTTCCAAAAAAATGGTTTGGAAAAGTGCGGGTTCTAGTCCCGCCCGAGACTTAATTTTTCAATCTTTAATTTTATTAGAAATTTCACAACATGGCTGTAACATGTTTAAAATCAATAATCTAAACTATTATAAAACTGTAACAGAAGTGTGTCTGTTCATTTAAGATATTTACAAAAAAAAGTTTACGATATGATTTTTAGATGTCCCTGATTCCAAATCACAAATTTTTGGATTTTTTGTCTGTCTGTTTGTTTGTTTGTTTTTTTGTTTGTTTTTTTGTATGTTTTTGTGTTTGTTTGTTTGTTTGGGTGTTTTTTTGTTCGAGTATCACGCAAAAACTACTGAACCGATTTTGATGAAACTTTTTTGTTTGATAGCTTATCATCTGACTTAAAATCTGGTATATAATTTATGCAGTCGAAGTTGCGGGTAAAAGCTCGTAAATTAAATAAATGTATTGTTTGAGTGACTATTATTATGAGCTTTATATTATATGTATATGCAAACATAGATGCTCTGGTCGAAATGTTTTCTACAGGTAACACTTTAAAAAAATGTTATTAGCAACAAATTGATTATATTTACCTAATATATCTAGGTCACCGTTACATAAATGATATTATGTAGAGTCGTAATTACACGCTCTACTACGATACCATACCATTCAACCTAATCGCTTGGATTGAAGCTATAAACCTATTATAAAGGTTTTGATTGATTCATTTTGTAACAATTTCTGACTACTAAAATACAATCACGCGTCAATTGAGGACCCAGTTTCATAATCATAACAATAGCAATTTATAATTAAATTACCTAAATCAAATTAAAGATTGAAAAAGTCGGGCGGCGAGCGGGATTCGAACCCACGACCTGCCTTTCCGGGGCATGCTCCTCTCCAACAGAGCTGAGGCAGTGGCACTGCCGTCCCTTAAAGACGATAATATAGATTGAAAATTTCGTCGTGGCCTGCGGGGCGCCGACAGCTCTGTTGGAGAGGAGCATGCCCCGGAAAGGCAGGTCGTGGGTTCGAATCCCGCTCGCCGCCCGACTTTTTCAATCTTTAATTTGATTAAGCTAACATGGCATACATGTGAAATCAATAAATTACCTACTTGTTAAATTTAAATTACCTACTTGTTATATTTAAATTACCTACTTGTTACAAAATGACAACTACCAATAAAAAAATTCAATGACAATTATTAATGGTACATAACTGGTCGCATGTAGTTAACACTTTCACTGCTAAGCTCAAAAACATAAGATCCTCGCGCAGTGCTAAAATTGACCCCCCTCGTAGGTCGTGCGCACAGTCGTAACCGTGAAACGATCAAAATGGCTCACCTCGTGGGTCACACGCGTAAGGTTAAGGTGACTCACGCTGTAGGTCATGAGCACAGGCGAAATGCAATGAACCTGACCCCCCTCGTAGGTCGTGCGCGCACAGTCGGAACGTTGAAACGATAAACGTGGGTCGCGTCGTGGGTCACCCGCGCAGGCGTAAGGTTTTCGTTGACTCGCGCGGTAGGTCATGGGCACAGGCGAATTGCTATAGAACAGACTCGTTGCGTGGGTTCTTCAGCACTGCGGCCCATTTGTCGCGAACCTAAGACATAGGTCGTCGGCAGTGAAAGTGTGTAGTTAAAAATGTTCCCTAAAATTCTCAGAATTATGTATCTCAAATTGTAATTGTCAAATTACAATTTTCATGTTTATAAAAACCTCTAGTCCATTTCCGTCTATTGTGAAATTGATATAATTAGCATCCTTTTAAACTAAGAGTCTACTCATCAAACTGAACAACTTTTACTATTGGATCAAACCGATCGGAACAAAAAAAAATCGACTGTTGTAACGCATTGCATTTCGCCTATGCTCATGACCTACCGCGCGAGTCACTGAAAACCTTACGCCTGTGCGGGTGACCCACGACGCGAGCCACATTATCGTTTCAACGTTACGACTGTGCGCACGACCTACGAGGGGGGTCAAGTACTATTGCATTTCGCCTGTGCTTATGACCTACAGCGTGAGTCACCCAAACCTTACGCCTGTGCGGGTGACCTACGAGGTGAGCCGCATTGGTCTTCTTACGCTACGACTGTGCGCACGACCCACGAGGGACGTCAGTTTCAGCACTGCGCGAGGATCATGGTTTTGAGCTTAGCAGCGAAAGTGTTAAAAGGATGCCAATGATATCAATTTCACCCTGTATATCAAGTGCTATTTTTAATCTCACACTTTTAAAATCATTATCCTTTAGAATTTCCTTGCTCTTAGTCATGATTACTAACCTGATCATGATTAATTATGACATTTCCTACTGCTGATTTCAACGTATGTCTTTCAAAAATCGGACTACAGGCTATTTACTTTATGATACTGAAAGCCACCCTAAACTCTATGCCTAAAATTACAAAATCAGGAAGCCTCTTCAAGTCTGGCTATATTCCATCCTTATCTGATCAAGGCAGAGTTGCCTCTATTGTGTGAAACAGATTATCTTGTGGACTCAGGTTGTCCTGTCTCGCTATTGTTCAGTAGATTGTAAGTTAGATACTGTTTAACTTAGTTAACATTAAGTTAAGGTAAAGTGAGAGTTAAGCTTGAGATAGGAATAAAGAAAGTTAGGTTTAGTATTAAACAAGAATGCTAGAGCTATTATCACTTGTTTTATATCGCCGTTATAAACCAACAGAAGACATTTTAAAACAATCGACCAACTTTTAAGAGTGGTTCAGCAATGTCTTAGAAAATACCTCTGAAATATCATATAGGGGAGGGGGGGGGGGATAAATCCCGCCTATCCCCCCCCCCCCTGGATATGTGCTTGATAACCGTGGCTGTTTTCTCTAACTAACGTTACTGTCTTATAGTTTGTGTAATCCTATTGTGGTGAGAAATAAATATGCTTTTTATTATTATTAAACAAGTTTAAATTTTTTATCGCAAATTCACAATATACTTCGAAGTTATAGCACTCGCATAGGAACATCTTTTTGTCGCTGTCACTTTTTACAACTGCAATCCCATGTCAAAAACCTGCTAATGGGCCAAAGTATAGCTTTGAGATAAGGGTCTATTCTCAATGAAAGAGCAGCGGCCGGGAGCCATGTTAATAATCATTCATTCATATCATTCATTCAATAATGATTTATTTAACATTGGCATTACGAGAGCGTCGGTGGCGCGTTGCGGAGAGGTATGGACTCCCAATTATGGGGGTCTGGGTTCAAATCCGCACGGACAACATGCCATGTACCAATGAGTTTTTCTAACTTATGTACGTAAATCCACGGGGGACACCTAGTGATATGTCACTTTGTGCGTTTTTCCCCAGTTGGTTAGGACATTGCAGGCTGAATCACCTGATTGTCTGAAAAGGAAAGTGATTCCGTGCTTCGGATGGTACGTTAAGCCGTTGGTCCCGGCTGCTATATCTAGTGGTAGTAGTCGTTACATAAAAACCACGTCAGAGGCCGAAAGGCGGTCTGAAAAAACTCTGACACCAGGGCTCTGCCCACACGATAAGAAGAAGATCGGCATTATCTGATAAAATTCCAATCGACGGGATGAAATGATAGTTCAACTACCGCGGCGTGGCTCATGAGTCATGAGGTGACAACCTCAACCGGCAATTTAAGAGTTCCGTACCCAAAGGGTGAAAACAGGACCCTATTCATAACAAAGACTTATAATTATGTTATATAGGCCAGTCATTTTACGGAGTTTTGTTATAATATTAATAATGTTAATGTTTTGTTATAAAATTTTGTTATAATGTAATAATATTAATACCAATGCGCTCATTTGAATTAGATTTAACAATATACATTATTTTTAAGCAATAAAATAGGATCGTAGCAGGTGGCGTTCCGTTGTCTCTGCCTACCCCAGTGGGAGACAGGCGTGAGAATATGTATGTATGTATGTAAAATAGGCATTAAAATTTAAAAAGTGAGGTATTTATTAGAAAATGCGTGTATGAATGTAATGAATGTAATGAGTATAATGAATGTATTTTTCAAAACCTTAGAACGAGATAATATCTAAATTTTAAAATTGGAACTGTTGCTGACGTGATTTTTTTAAATATTGATACATTTCTAAGCTCAAATTGGCTCTTCAATATCATAGCGAAAAAAAAAAACAATTACTAATTAGTCCCGGCTCAAACCGTAAAATGACTGGGCTAATAAGATAAGTCTTTGATTCATAAGCCTATGTTGTCCGTCCGTCTGTCCTACCTATTTAAGGCTGTAATTTTTGAACGGTAATAGCTAGACAGATTGAAAATTACACAGAATATGCGTTATTACGGCGGATTTGCTGACAAATAATAAAAATGTCAAATAGTTTAAAATTAAGGAGGGGTCCTCATACAAGAAACTAGTTTTTTTCAACGTGTTTTTCTTCTCGCTCTATCGTAAAAACGGTAATACATACAAGCGTCAAACTTGGTGCGATTATAGAGCAAACTCTACAGAATAACAAGTAAAATAATAATAACGTCCCGGAGAAAACAAAACTTTTTTGTAACTTAATGTTCTGTGGGGTGATGTGGTACGGAACCCTCGGTGCGCAAGTAGTCCGACTCACACTGACTAAATATGCTTTTGCTCTTTGGTATTTTATGAGGATATTTAATTTAGGACACCCAAATCCCTAAATGTTCGAGGTCGTCTAAACAAGACAAACATTCGTGCCGAACTCGTGGAAATCGAAGCGTGCTATTTACTAAGCTTGAAGCAAACAAATACCTACAATACAATATGCGGGCAGAACGACTAGAACATTATTTAGAATTTTCTAGTACAATTATTATACTCTTTCACCATTTATTTCAAAATTATTGGAAACTTTGGGAATGATTTTTTTTATCCGCAAGAGTCTTATTCTGTCTTATTGTCTACCCGATTCAATCGTAAATCTTTCTTATTCTTACCAATTCTATTTCAGACAATGGTTAAATGATGAACACAAAAACAAAATATTAAAAAGAAAATTATTATCAAAAACCAAAATTAAACTACTCACATAATTCACTTCAGCAACATGCGTCGTCAACCATCTTAATAAAAACAAAAACTGCTTCAGCAACATGCTTCGTCAAATTTCCTACAAAACTCCCTTCAGCAACATGCGTCGTCAATTTTATACAGAACCATTCAGCAACACGCCACGTCAAACACTTAATCAAAAAGACCGCCCCTAGCCATACCTGGCCCAAACGTGGTCAATATTACTTAAAAATTTGTATCAGGTAGTCGTAATACGTTACCGATCTTGTATGTAAACGATATAATCGGAAAATCACACAATAACTCTACTAATCGCGTATCTAAAAAATGTTGAAAATATGAGAAGAATTTTCTACCAACGCATTCTGTCATGCTTGTTACGAAGCTTGTTAGCAATGTACGAGCCGTAATGAGCTATTTATATTTTTATAGTACAATCAGACGTATAAATATTTATGTATAGGTTACTAGTTGGAACTCAGTGGGTTATATTTTATGAGAGTATTCTTTGAACAGGATTGCTTCTATGATTTATATAGCAGTTAGAAGAAAACATAGAAGAGTTTCTAACGTCTATCTATAAAAGAGAACACGGAATAAAAGGTCACTGGGCACCTTAGTATGTTACCTATACCCACGACCTACAGAAACAAAAAGTATAGGATGTTTAGATAAATGTCTGTAGTTCATGAATATCCAGGGTGAAATTGATATCATTAGCATCCTTTTAAACTAAGAGTCTACCCATCAAACTGAACAACTTTTACTATGGGAGCAAACCGATCGGAGCAACAAAAAAATCTGCTATTGTATACATTTGAGTCGAGTAGGCATTGTAATTTAGTATGGAACAGCAGATTTTTTTCTTGCTCCGATTGGTATGCTCCCATATTAAAAGTTGTTCAGTTTGATGGGCAGACTCTTAGTTTAAAAGGAGGCTAATGATATCAATTTCACCCTGTATATGTCGCATTAATGTAGACCATGGGATCCAGGCCTAAAACTAATAAAGAAAAATGTAATATTTTGGTACATTTTTTTACATTTTCGTACATTTAATACATTTTCTTACATTTTGTACATTTTAGTACAATTAGTATATTTTAGTTCAATTAGTACATTTTAGTACATTTTCTTCATTTTGAACATTTTCGTACATTTTGTACATTTTTGGACATTTAGTACATTTTAGTATTATAGTACATTTAGTATATTTTCCCATTGTTTAAAAAATAAATAACTACATAAAATTGAATGTGAGTTAATACTAAACATTTTAAAACCAATTTGGTTTTTGTAGGAAAAATGTAGCTAGCTGGGTCAGATTTCGCCCAATAACCTTTTTTTTATTACTTGTAACCGTAAATAATGGTCTATTAAAGAGTTTGAACTGCCTCCGTGGTCTAATGGTTAAGAGCATTGGGCTCTCGACACGGAGGTCGTGGGTTCGATTCCCACGGGGGACACCTAGAGATATGTCACTATGTGCGTTTTTCTCCAGTTGCTTAGGACATTGCAGGTTGAATCACCTGATTGTCTGAAAAGAAAAATGATTCCAGGCTTCGGATGGCACGTTAAGCCGTTGGTCCCGGCTACTACCTCTGGTGTTAGTAGTCGTTACATAAAAACCACGTCAGACGCCGTAAGGCGGTCTGAAAAAACTCTGACCAGGGCTCTGCCCACACGACAAGAAAGAAAGAAAGAAGTTTGAAGATAGACGAGCGAGCATGAAATGAGAAAATCTATCTCTATTCTACAACGTGTTAATGAATTAACGAAAACTAGAAAGCAGTTTGTTTAGAATCGAAAGCAGAATCGAATTATCATGGTTTCAACGTAGGTAATTTTTTTCAAAATATTAAATAATTTTTTTTTTTATTTAAAATTTATTGAACCCGATGTCAACCCACCGCACGGGCACACTCACCCTACTTACTACCAAAACAAGATTATAAAAATGTATCCATGAGTACGTTAGCGCTTTCTTTCAGTACTGAAATATTAAAAAATAATTTTTTCCTCAAAACTTAATTTTAAGTATTTCTTAGTAAGTAGTTCTTAGTTTTAAGTAGTTTTCGCATTTGCGAATAACTTTAAATTTTAACCGGCAAAATAATGAAATTATTGTTTCAATCTAATTATTTTGTTATAAATCAGTTGGGGTGTATGAGGTTTTGCGCTAATTCATTAACACGTTGTATATTATTTTATAATATCAACGTTAAGATTTGAGATTCCAGGCAGTTCGTTACTAATTTATTAGCCTTCTTTGTTTATGTCCGAGTGCTCCCTACTCCCAGATGAGTTTTGTCCATAGAGAAATTACGCGATGGTTTTGTCTGTGGTCCACTTACACACACAGAAGTGCGATTTTTGAAAATCATACGAGCGACTTGGCAGTAGAAAACAATGACGTTTTACAAATAGACGCGTTATACGCTAACATCACTGCACTTTAAAATGGCGCGATATAGTGACGTGTAGCCCATACACTAGACGACGCGTGACTATGAGAAAGTCGGGCAATTACCTTGCTTTTTTGTTGCCATTTTGAAGCGCGGGCAACGCATCTACATATAAAAACATCTTAGGTAGAAAATGTCAAAATTACTATGGAGATTATGCATCTTTCTACTGCCAAGTCGCTGCACTTCTGGTGCATTTCTAACGTGTAAAATTTTCCCGGAGTGCGTGCGAGACAGGAATACGCCATTGCCTACATTCAGCCATGCTTCCTGCCAAGAGGGGGTGAAGTTAAAATTGGTGGGGGACAGTGTTCGTATTGTACTAGATACTATTTTTTATACTGTGTGTAGTGTACAGCAATAAAGAGTAGTTAATGTGGAAAGCGCCGGTAGCGCCGTCTATCGGCGGACGCGGTCTGTGGTGAATATCTATTGTGCATTCGCTCGGTATTCGTGCACCGACCGCCGTGCTGCGTGGACGTGTGCCAGTCACATTCACTAGTGAAGACTATATCTGTGTTTCATTATATACATCAACCTCAACCAACCCTTAGTAGAAAGGTGTATTCTACATTGGCGACGCCGGGATTCGAAATTCACGTGAGTAAAGTGCTTATCAGTTTGTTGAGAGTTGAAAATTTAAAAATGCAAACGGTGCCTACGAAATAAAATTACACTGTTCCTTTAAGGAAGCTAAGCGATTTATTTAAACACAATCGAAGACGGTTTCTACTAGCGTTGCTTTGTTTGTTGCCTAAAAAGTTACACAGTGTTAAAATATATTTCAAAAGAAAAGTAAAAATAGTTTTGTCCCGATTTTAAATCGTTTATTGGGAATAATCTTAATTATCTGGTGTCTGCTAGCGTTGCTTTATTTTTGCCTAAAGTTCACAGTGATAAAAATATATTTCAAAAGAAAAGGAAAAATAGTTTTTTGTCCCGATTTTAAATCGTTTATTTGGAATTATCTACATACTGTATTTCTTTTCCCACATGTCGACCATCGAATGCTGATGCTGGAGGAAAGAGAGTAGACCAGACAGGAGTAAGGTGTGGGACAACACGTGACGGCGCGGCGCGGCGCCTAGGATGGACAAATGTACGCCAGCTGCGGACATCAATCATTAAGGTCACGTAATCATTCTGTATTACTTTACACGATTAAAAGAATTTATTCAAAGCATTCCGCAAATATAAAAGGGCCTCGTAGTCCGTAGCTCCAGTTTCACTGCCCGTTACACGTGACTGGACGGAGTTTCGGTGCTGGTGGGGCAAGGGTGTCCTGGGGTTTTGGAGTCTCTGACTGCTCCTCGGGGAGTGTAGTCGTGAGCATATACTAATGCATGCTTGTAGTCCGTCATTATGGCCTAATAGGTATCCAAAATACGCCCATTAACCTCTCGTATGCCGGAAAAACCAGACACAATAGAAATAAATGGTTTTCATCATGCTGATCCGCGTTCTGGCATACCAAAGGTTAAGAATAGTGTCTTGATTCGAGACGAACAGGATTAGGTAACTAAGATATGCCAAGTGAGTTTATTCCAATTGTTTTTTATACTTATATTGACGCATTGTCATTTTTAAGTAATTGTCGTACTTCGTAGTTGTCATGGTCTCTAATAAAAGTTACTTATTACCATTATGCGTACCGAACATTCTACGTATAGAACATTCGGCGTAACGGATGTTCGGCGTAACGAACATTCAGCATAACGAACATTCGGCGTAACGAACATTCGGCGTAACGAACATTCGGCGTAACGAACATTCGGCGTAACGAACATTCGGCGTAACGAACATTCGACGTAACGAACATTCGGCGTAACGAACATTCTGATGTCACAAAAACTTTAAGTTGAAATCCAAAGTTTTACGTTTTAAACGTTTTACTTATTGGACATTCTCAGTGTAGGTATGCGAGAACAATAATAATATACAGCACATTCGGAGCTTATTTGGTGGTACTAGTTCATGAAAATATTTCAATACAAACATCAATAGTACCAACATAATTGCCAATCATCATCATCATCCTATTTGTTACCGGAACTTGTTTGACGTAATCTATACTTTATAGAACTTCAATTCGGTAACATTACGTTGATCTTATCTTTGCAACATTGTTGTTAATGTCATAATTATGGATGTAATCACTCCAGGCGAAACTAATTAGTTTCTTTGGCTATTTGAGCAAGGAATTTTATATTTTAAGGATCAATGTTAATTCAGACAATTATTTACAAAAAGTATCAAAAAGGATCAGAAAATGATCAGGTGATTTCATATTAAATTTGGTATTTCTTGAAATACCTACTCACATTTTAACAAGAAACGCTCATCTCAGTTGAGAGAAGATTAATAACTATATCATATTCAAGCATCATAACATTCATAACCAAACCGATAATACTGGTTAACAATTTTGTTCGCAGATTGTATGTTCCTAGATGTCACAGAAAAACCAGCCTTCAACAGGACGACTGCTAAGGCGCCGATTGAACCATACCTCCTTGCTTTAGTGCTTAATAAAGAGAAAATGTCTCCAATTAATAGCTAAGAGGTTTGAAATGGTCAGGGTGATTACTCTCATATTGTCAGCTTGTAATGTTAATGGTTAGTGCTTTGCCATGTACAACAAACAGTTATTAGCAACGTACAGTTGGTCATTCAATTGACATTGGCAGCTTTTAGCTGGTCATTCAAATGACATTAGAAACTTGTAGCAGGTCATTCAATTGACATTAGCATCTTTCAGCTGGTCATTCAATTGACATAGGCAGCTTTTAGCTGATCATTCAATTGACATTAGAAACTTTTAGCTGGTAATTCAATTGACATCAGCATCTTTCAGCTGGTCATTTAATTGACATTAGCAACTTGTAGCTGGTTATTCAGTCATTCAATTGACATAGGCCGCTTTAAGCTGGTCATTCAATTGACATTAGCATCTTTCAGCTGGTCATTCAATTGACATTGGCATCTTTCAGCTGGTCATTTAATTGACATTAGAAACTTGTAGCTGGTCATTCAATTGACATTAGCATCTTTCAGCTGGTCGATTAATTGACATTGGCATCTTTCAGCTGGTCATTTAATTGACATTAGCAATTTGTAGCTGGTTATTCAATTGACATTAGCAACTTGACATAGTAACTTGTAGCTGGTCATTCAGTCATTCAATTGACATAGGCAGCTTTTAGCTGGTTATTCAATTGACATTAGAAACTTGTAGCTGGTCATTCAATTGACATTAGCATCTTTCAGCTGGTCATTTAATTGACATTGGCATCTTTCAGCTGGTCATTTAATTGACATTAGCAATTTGTAGCTGGTTATTCAATTGACATTAGCAACTTTCAGCTATTCATTTAATTGACATTAGCAACTTGTAGCTGGTCATTCAATTGACATTTGCAACTTTTAGCTGGGCATCAAATGCTATCAAATTTACTATCAGCAGCTTGTAGTTGGTCATTCAGATGACAAGTCAAATAAATAAAATAATTATTAGCATCTTGCAGCTGGTCATTCAATTGAAAAAAAAAACTGTTATTTCATTATCAGCAGCTTGTAGTTGGTCATTCAAATGACAAGTCAAATAGATAATTATAAGCAGCTCGTAGTTGGTCATTCAGATGACAAGTCAAATAAGTAATTATTAGCAGCTTGTAGTTGGTCATTCCATTGACATTAGCATCTTTCAGCTGGTCATTCTATTGACATTGGCAGCTTTTAGCTGGTCATTCAACTGACATTAGAAACTTGTAGCTGGTCATTTAATTGACATTGGCATCTTTCAGCTGGTCATTTAATTGACATTAGCAATTTGTAGCTGGTTATTCAATTGACATTAGCAACTTTCAACTGTTCATTTAATTGACATTAGCAACTTGTAGCTGGTCATTCAATTGACATTTGCAACTTTTAGCTGGGCATCAAATGCTATCAAATTTACTATCAGCAGCTTGTAGTTGGTCATTCGCATGACAAGTCAAATAAGTAATTATTAGCAGCTTGTAGTTGGTCATTCCATTGACATTAGCATCTTTCAGCTGGTCATTCAATTGATATTAGAAACTTGTAGCTGGTAATTCAATTGACATTGGCATCTTTCAGCTGGTCATTTAATTGACATAGTAACTTGTAGCTGGTCATTCAGTCATTCAATTGACATAGGCAGCTTTTAGCTGGTTATTCAATTGACATTAGAAACTTGTAGCTGGTCATTCAATTGACATTAGCATCTTTCAACTGGTCATTTAATTGACATTGGCATCTTTCAGCTGGTCATTTAATTGACATTAGCAATTTGTAGCTGGTTATTCAATTGACATTAGCAACTTTCAGCTGTTCATTTAATTGACATTAGCAACTTGTAGCTGGTCATTCAATTGACATTTGCAACTTTTAGCTGGGCATCAAATGCTATCAAATTTACTATCAGCAGCTTGTAGTTGGTCATTCAGATGACAAGTCAAATAAATAAAATAATTATTAGCAACTTGCAGCTGGTCATTCAATTGAAAAAAAAAACTGTTATTTCATTATCAGCAGCTTGTAGTTGGTCATTCAAATGACAAGTCAAATAAATAATTATAAGCAGCTCGTAGTTGGTCATTCAGATGACAAGTCAAATAAGTAATTATTAGCAGCTTGTAGTTGGTCATTCCATTGACATTAATTATTGTGAGTAGCTACGCTATGAATAACTCTAAAGGAATTAATGACTTACTGCACTTTCTTCTTTGTATAGATAAAATCTGTATCTTACCTAATCACTGCAGGCACTGCACTGTTAATTTAATCATTTGTATGTGTTAAAGTATACTATACTGTACTTGAACCAAATCGGTTAATCATAAATTCATAATATTTTAAATAAAGAACATAATTTCAGTGCAAGCAAGTCAATAAACAAAATGATTTGCAGTTCTGTAATAATATGACGCCAGGCAATTAAGTTTAAACAACAGTTGCACTTAATTCATGTAAATTGTAATTAAAAATAGCATAATTTTTTTAAAGCCTACCAAATGATATAACTGTATGGTTCGTAAAATAGTATCTACATATTAAACGGGTCCATTAAATTGAAACTGCTGATTTCTCAAAACTAGTCTAGTCGACTAACTAAAGGTAACTACTGAACATAGCTGGTAACGAAAGCGACCTAGTGTACCTTACTTAATATTGTTGTCAGTCAGCGTTATATCAGCATTCATGAAACTGTAAAATTATATGGGTTATAAGACCATGCAACTATGAAGTTGTTAGCGAAAGCTAAAATATCATGCAACAATAAAATGATATGGGTTACAGAGCCATGCAACTATCAAATTGTTAGCAAAAGCTAAAGGGTCATGCAAATAAAATAGCTGTGAGTGCTTTATTGCAATGGCTGGCACCCGCCAGAATATTTTGAATGCATAAGTGTATGTGCTTATCACAGATTCACTCTTTTGTCCTTACCTCCTTAATTTGATAAAACGGAAATGGATACGATCTTGAAGCAGTGACTTTGACTAGTAGTTAGCCAAAATAAATAAAAAAGAGATAATAAAGATCTATGGAACGTTATTTTTGTAGGTTTACTTACCTACCTATCAATAGAAAAATATTTTTACAGGGAAGGGATAGTATAGAACAGAAGTAACAATAACTCAAATGTGTTAATATAATGAGATTGTAATTTCCATAAACATTGTTTATCGTTGAATTTGGTGTTTGACAATTTCAGATCAATATTTGAAAAATATCTATTTTCTGTAAACAAATTAGTCTCAATAAGTAATTCGTAATTTGTTTGATGTAATAGCTTTGATAACAGTCAACACTGTATTGTAATAAGATTTAAGAGATTAGCTAAACTGTGGAGTTTCTTGCGCCGCTTCTTCTCCACGGGCTATACATTCCGAAGCGGTGGTAGATTCGAGTAAAGGTAAAAAATAAATTAAAACAAGAAAGAGATGTAGTGTACAGCAATAAAGAGTAGTTAATGTGGAAAGCGCCGGTAGCGCCGTCTATCGGCGGACGCGGTCTGTGGTGAATATCTATTGTGCATTCGCTCGGTATTCGTGCACCGACCGCCGTGCTGCGTGGACGTGTGCCAGTCACATTCACTAGTGAAGACTATATCTGTGTTTCATTATATACATCAACCTCAACCAACCCTTAGTAGAAAGGTGTATTCTACACTGTGGTATCATCAACCATATTAAAATGCAATAATTTGAATTTGATTGATTTCGATTTGGTTATTTTTTTTAATAAGTAGTTATTTATTGGTTAAACAAATAAAAGTGGGTAAGTACATTAAAAATAAATATAAATATTGAGAACCTATAACTAACTTAACCTAAAATATGGTGCAGGTTTGGACCGCGGGGAGGGTAGCCAAGATGCTGGCAGCATTTCCCCGCTGAACGGCTAGACTGATCCGTTGAGCGAGGAAAGCGCCGGGCCTTGGATCCCCGGTCGAGTCTACCAGGCGCTTTGCCAGATCTTTCAAAAGCCTTTTTTTTTTATTGGATAACGCATTTCCAAAAAAATGGTTTGGAAAAGTGCGGGTTCTAGTCCCGCCCGAGACTTAATTTTTCAATCTTTAATTTTATTAGAAATTTCACAACATGGCTGTAACATGTTTAAAATCAATAATCTAAACTATTATAAAACTGTAACAGAAGTGTGTCTGTTCATTTAAGATATTTACAAAAAAAAGTTTACGATATGATTTTTAGATGTCCCTGATTCCAAATCACAAATTTTTGGATTTTTTGTCTGTCTGTTTGTTTGTTTGTTTTTTTGTTTGTTTTTTTGTATGTTTTTGTGTTTGTTTGTTTGTTTGGGTGTTTTTTTGTTCGAGTATCACGCAAAAACTACTGAACCGATTTTGATGAAACTTTTTTGTTTGATAGCTTATCATCTGACTTAAAATCTGGTATATAATTTATGCAGTCGAAGTTGCGGGTAAAAGCTCGTAAATTAAATAAATGTATTGTTTGAGTGACTATTATTATGAGCTTTATATTATATGTATATGCAAACATAGATGCTCTGGTCGAAATGTTTTCTACAGGTAACACTTTAAAAAAATGTTATTAGCAACAAATTGATTATATTTACCTAATATATCTAGGTCACCGTTACATAAATGATATTATGTAGAGTCGTAATTACACGCTCTACTACGATACCATACCATTCAACCTAATCGCTTGGATTGAAGCTATAAACCTATTATAAAGGTTTTGATTGATTCATTTTGTAACAATTTCTGACTACTAAAATACAATCACGCGTCAATTGAGGACCCAGTTTCATAATCATAACAATAGCAATTTATAATTAAATTACCTAAATCAAATTAAAGATTGAAAAAGTCGGGCGGCGAGCGGGATTCGAACCCACGACCTGCCTTTCCGGGGCATGCTCCTCTCCAACAGAGCTGAGGCAGTGGCACTGCCGTCCCTTAAAGACGATAATATAGATTGAAAATTTCGTCGTGGCCTGCGGGGCGCCGACAGCTCTGTTGGAGAGGAGCATGCCCCGGAAAGGCAGGTCGTGGGTTCGAATCCCGCTCGCCGCCCGACTTTTTCAATCTTTAATTTGATTAAGCTAACATGGCATACATGTGAAATCAATAAATTACCTACTTGTTAAATTTAAATTACCTACTTGTTATATTTAAATTACCTACTTGTTACAAAATGACAACTACCAATAAAAAAATTCAATGACAATTATTAATGGTACATAACTGGTCGCATGTAGTTAACACTTTCACTGCTAAGCTCAAAAACATAAGATCCTCGCGCAGTGCTAAAATTGACCCCCCTCGTAGGTCGTGCGCACAGTCGTAACCGTGAAACGATCAAAATGGCTCACCTCGTGGGTCACACGCGTAAGGTTAAGGTGACTCACGCTGTAGGTCATGAGCACAGGCGAAATGCAATGAACCTGACCCCCCTCGTAGGTCGTGCGCGCACAGTCGGAACGTTGAAACGATAAACGTGGGTCGCGTCGTGGGTCACCCGCGCAGGCGTAAGGTTTTCGTTGACTCGCGCGGTAGGTCATGGGCACAGGCGAATTGCTATAGAACAGACTCGTTGCGTGGGTTCTTCAGCACTGCGGCCCATTTGTCGCGAACCTAAGACATAGGTCGTCGGCAGTGAAAGTGTGTAGTTAAAAATGTTCCCTAAAATTCTCAGAATTATGTATCTCAAATTGTAATTGTCAAATTACAATTTTCATGTTTATAAAAACCTCTAGTCCATTTCCGTCTATTGTGAAATTGATATAATTAGCATCCTTTTAAACTAAGAGTCTACTCATCAAACTGAACAACTTTTACTATTGGATCAAACCGATCGGAACAAAAAAAAATCGACTGTTGTAACGCATTGCATTTCGCCTATGCTCATGACCTACCGCGCGAGTCACTGAAAACCTTACGCCTGTGCGGGTGACCCACGACGCGAGCCACATTATCGTTTCAACGTTACGACTGTGCGCACGACCTACGAGGGGGGTCAAGTACTATTGCATTTCGCCTGTGCTTATGACCTACAGCGTGAGTCACCCAAACCTTACGCCTGTGCGGGTGACCTACGAGGTGAGCCGCATTGGTCTTCTTACGCTACGACTGTGCGCACGACCCACGAGGGACGTCAGTTTCAGCACTGCGCGAGGATCATGGTTTTGAGCTTAGCAGCGAAAGTGTTAAAAGGATGCCAATGATATCAATTTCACCCTGTATATCAAGTGCTATTTTTAATCTCACACTTTTAAAATCATTATCCTTTAGAATTTCCTTGCTCTTAGTCATGATTACTAACCTGATCATGATTAATTATGACATTTCCTACTGCTGATTTCAACGTATGTCTTTCAAAAATCGGACTACAGGCTATTTACTTTATGATACTGAAAGCCACCCTAAACTCTATGCCTAAAATTACAAAATCAGGAAGCCTCTTCAAGTCTGGCTATATTCCATCCTTATCTGATCAAGGCAGAGTTGCCTCTATTGTGTGAAACAGATTATCTTGTGGACTCAGGTTGTCCTGTCTCGCTATTGTTCAGTAGATTGTAAGTTAGATACTGTTTAACTTAGTTAACATTAAGTTAAGGTAAAGTGAGAGTTAAGCTTGAGATAGGAATAAAGAAAGTTAGGTTTAGTATTAAACAAGAATGCTAGAGCTATTATCACTTGTTTTATATCGCCGTTATAAACCAACAGAAGACATTTTAAAACAATCGACCAACTTTTAAGAGTGGTTCAGCAATGTCTTAGAAAATACCTCTGAAATATCATATAGGGGAGGGGGGGGGGGATAAATCCCGCCTATCCCCCCCCCCCCTGGATATGTGCTTGATAACCGTGGCTGTTTTCTCTAACTAACGTTACTGTCTTATAGTTTGTGTAATCCTATTGTGGTGAGAAATAAATATGCTTTTTATTATTATTAAACAAGTTTAAATTTTTTATCGCAAATTCACAATATACTTCGAAGTTATAGCACTCGCATAGGAACATCTTTTTGTCGCTGTCACTTTTTACAACTGCAATCCCATGTCAAAAACCTGCTAATGGGCCAAAGTATAGCTTTGAGATAAGGGTCTATTCTCAATGAAAGAGCAGCGGCCGGGAGCCATGTTAATAATCATTCATTCATATCATTCATTCAATAATGATTTATTTAACATTGGCATTACGAGAGCGTCGGTGGCGCGTTGCGGAGAGGTATGGACTCCCAATTATGGGGGTCTGGGTTCAAATCCGCACGGACAACATGCCATGTACCAATGAGTTTTTCTAACTTATGTACGTAAATCCACGGGGGACACCTAGTGATATGTCACTTTGTGCGTTTTTCCCCAGTTGGTTAGGACATTGCAGGCTGAATCACCTGATTGTCTGAAAAGGAAAGTGATTCCGTGCTTCGGATGGTACGTTAAGCCGTTGGTCCCGGCTGCTATATCTAGTGGTAGTAGTCGTTACATAAAAACCACGTCAGAGGCCGAAAGGCGGTCTGAAAAAACTCTGACACCAGGGCTCTGCCCACACGATAAGAAGAAGATCGGCATTATCTGATAAAATTCCAATCGACGGGATGAAATGATAGTTCAACTACCGCGGCGTGGCTCATGAGTCATGAGGTGACAACCTCAACCGGCAATTTAAGAGTTCCGTACCCAAAGGGTGAAAACAGGACCCTATTCATAACAAAGACTTATAATTATGTTATATAGGCCAGTCATTTTACGGAGTTTTGTTATAATATTAATAATGTTAATGTTTTGTTATAAAATTTTGTTATAATGTAATAATATTAATACCAATGCGCTCATTTGAATTAGATTTAACAATATACATTATTTTTAAGCAATAAAATAGGATCGTAGCAGGTGGCGTTCCGTTGTCTCTGCCTACCCCAGTGGGAGACAGGCGTGAGAATATGTATGTATGTATGTAAAATAGGCATTAAAATTTAAAAAGTGAGGTATTTATTAGAAAATGCGTGTATGAATGTAATGAATGTAATGAGTATAATGAATGTATTTTTCAAAACCTTAGAACGAGATAATATCTAAATTTTAAAATTGGAACTGTTGCTGACGTGATTTTTTTAAATATTGATACATTTCTAAGCTCAAATTGGCTCTTCAATATCATAGCGAAAAAAAAAAACAATTACTAATTAGTCCCGGCTCAAACCGTAAAATGACTGGGCTAATAAGATAAGTCTTTGATTCATAAGCCTATGTTGTCCGTCCGTCTGTCCTACCTATTTAAGGCTGTAATTTTTGAACGGTAATAGCTAGACAGATTGAAAATTACACAGAATATGCGTTATTACGGCGGATTTGCTGACAAATAATAAAAATGTCAAATAGTTTAAAATTAAGGAGGGGTCCTCATACAAGAAACTAGTTTTTTTCAACGTGTTTTTCTTCTCGCTCTATCGTAAAAACGGTAATACATACAAGCGTCAAACTTGGTGCGATTATAGAGCAAACTCTACAGAATAACAAGTAAAATAATAATAACGTCCCGGAGAAAACAAAACTTTTTTGTAACTTAATGTTCTGTGGGGTGATGTGGTACGGAACCCTCGGTGCGCAAGTAGTCCGACTCACACTGACTAAATATGCTTTTGCTCTTTGGTATTTTATGAGGATATTTAATTTAGGACACCCAAATCCCTAAATGTTCGAGGTCGTCTAAACAAGACAAACATTCGTGCCGAACTCGTGGAAATCGAAGCGTGCTATTTACTAAGCTTGAAGCAAACAAATACCTACAATACAATATGCGGGCAGAACGACTAGAACATTATTTAGAATTTTCTAGTACAATTATTATACTCTTTCACCATTTATTTCAAAATTATTGGAAACTTTGGGAATGATTTTTTTTATCCGCAAGAGTCTTATTCTGTCTTATTGTCTACCCGATTCAATCGTAAATCTTTCTTATTCTTACCAATTCTATTTCAGACAATGGTTAAATGATGAACACAAAAACAAAATATTAAAAAGAAAATTATTATCAAAAACCAAAATTAAACTACTCACATAATTCACTTCAGCAACATGCGTCGTCAACCATCTTAATAAAAACAAAAACTGCTTCAGCAACATGCTTCGTCAAATTTCCTACAAAACTCCCTTCAGCAACATGCGTCGTCAATTTTATACAGAACCATTCAGCAACACGCCACGTCAAACACTTAATCAAAAAGACCGCCCCTAGCCATACCTGGCCCAAACGTGGTCAATATTACTTAAAAATTTGTATCAGGTAGTCGTAATACGTTACCGATCTTGTATGTAAACGATATAATCGGAAAATCACACAATAACTCTACTAATCGCGTATCTAAAAAATGTTGTGTCGTGGGTTGTGATACATAAAACCCACCTGATTCTATAAAGAGAGAAACAATGACATTCTATGAGAGAAAGCATGGAAATTATTTTTTAACTGCATCAGTTTCAACTCCAGAAAAAGTTTTTAAGTGCCTGATGAAAATACCAAAGCAATAAAGTGCGCTATTTACTGAAATGTTTCTTTGATAAAACACTCTCAATTTGGAAGTGAACATTGCGGAAATTCCACCAGTACAAAAGTTTATTGTCCGTTCTTTTCTTACAAAGCTAAATTGTTCCTTTTAGTTTCTTACTGCCTTGCTAATAAACTAGCACCTGGAGTATTCAGCACAGTTATTTTGTATTGAATGCGTCCGAATATTAAGTAACTAAGTATACAGGGTTATTTGTAATTCGACGTATTCCTTTCAGGACGTTAAAGGGCAGCCTAAATGCTATTATGTGAACCCCCATATGTGGGGTCGGAAATTAATAGTTTTCGAGATATTTGGAATTTAAGGTTTTTTACCAATAACCCCAGTTTTTCACACTTTTTCTTAAATAAAAAAAATATGCTTATTCTATGGCGTCGATTTGAATTTTTATTCATAGCTAACTCTTTTTCCGAGATTTTTTCATAAATCAATGTCCGATCATACTGAGCAATTCAAAATAAATCAATAACAAAGACGGTAAATTTTTGAAAAAAAATTACAAATTCTTGAAATCGTGCGGTTTTTCTCAAAAAAATTGTATTAAAAAAAGTGTGCGTTTTACGGAAGTAACTTTATCGTTTTGTAAGCTTTCTAAAAAGGTAAAAATGTTTTAGAAAAAAATAGAATTACAATGTCAAAAAAGGTTTTTTACTTAGTACGTGATACGTAGAGGCAACATTCTTTTGGAGAAAAATTTTACGATTTTTTTTTAGATAATATTATTTATTAATTTAAATATACACATCTTACTCAGAGTGAGCCCCTCGGTTCCGAGCACATACATGCACTCTTTCTACGTTGTTTACTGGGGTTTGATAAACAAGGTCTTTCATTGTGTTCCCAGACATAAAAATTACATGAGATCAAGTCGGGGCTTCTTGCAGGCTAAGGAGTGGCCTTGCTCTACCAATCCTTAAAATGGTTACGTTGCTGGCCCGACCTGCAACTTATTCGAATAGATGGATTGGTAGAGGACGGCCAATTCATGGTCTGCAAGAAGCCCCGACTTGACTCCATGTAATTTTCATGTCTCGGGACACATGAAAGACCTTGTTTATCAAACCTCAGTAAACGACGTAGAAGACTTAAGGCAGCGCATAATAAACGCAGCAGAGGTAATGAGATTTTACCTTTACTTCAAGAGTAACTAAAAATGAACTAAGAAAGTGCTTGTATGTATGTGTTCAAAACCGAGGGGCTCACTCTGAGTAAGATGTGTAGATTTAAATTAATAAATAATGTTATCTAAAAAAAAATAGTAAAATTTTTCTCCAAGAGAATGTTGCCTCTACGTATCACGTACTAAGTAAAAAACCTTTTTTGACATCGTAATTCCATTTTTTCTAAAACATTTATACTTTTTTAGAAAGCTAACAAAACGAGGAAGTTATTTCAGTAAAACGCACACTTTTTTTTATTACAATTTTTTTGAGAAAAACCGCATGATTTCAAGACTTTGTATTTTTTTTACAAAAATTAACCGTCATTGTTATTGCTTTATTTTGAATTGCTCAGTATGACCGGACATAAATTTATGAAAAAATCTCGGAAAAAGTGTAAGCTATGAATTAAAATTCAAATCGACGCCATAGAATAAGCCTATTTTTTTTTATTTAAGAAAAAGTGCGAAAAAATGGGGTTTTTGGTAAAAAACCTTAAATTCCAAATATCTCGAAAACTGTTAATTTCCGACCCCACATATGGGGGTTGACATAATTGCATTTAGGCTGCCCTTTAACGTCCTGAAAGGAATACGTCGAATTACAAATAACCCTGTAGAGAATGAATTTAGGGATTCAAGGTTTCTTATGCTGTAGTGTGTGCATTAGCCCCCCGCATACGCGTAGCCTTAAGTTCAATATAAGCCTTTGTTCATATGAGTATATTATAAACCTAAACACAGAACATATCGTTTGATTGAACTACCACCAACGCATATCATTGCATGGCGACCTTGCCAGTGCTGCCTTGGGCAGTGCTGCGCTAATGGTTTCGAAAAAGCAATATTTTTGGAAGCAGAAACGCTCATTAAAGTTAATCCTCCATTAAATCTCTTGCTGTCACTTTTCGTCTTATTGACATAGTAAAAGCTAGCAAGAGATTTAATTGAGAATTAACTCTAATGAGCGTTTCTGCAACTGAGTGTTAGGTACCAAAGATTTTTATGCAGATCAAAAAAAAATTATAAACCTTTATTCTTTTCTTTTCTACATGAAACTAGCTTTGGACAGGATTATTTTTGAAACGGTCTCTTGCACTTATTTTATAAGGTTCAAACACATTACCTCATCAAAAAACCATTCTATCTTCCCCCCATACCCTTATGATTAACAATAGAGATGTGTTATTTATTTAGATATATTTTATTCCAAGCAGACAACGAGATAATAATGATGTTAATACAACAACGACGTCTCTACGATTAGGTCATTCTTCTACGTAAATTGCTAGATTGAATAATTTCTTCCTGTATAAAAGTTTAGTCATGTACAATGGGAGATCGGGATTAGGAGAGGAAGTTATGTTTGAAAACGGTTCTTGGCTTATTTATTACAAAAATGGAATCCTAAACGTTAAGGAAAGAAATGGCATAGATTTATATAGGGTCCTTCTTAATATACTGACACTTTTTTAAGGAGATGATAAAGACCATCAAACTGAACAACTTTCTCAGTGGCATCAACATCGAAATCGCGAAAAAACATCTGCTCATTCATACAAAACTGCAAACCTAATCGAGCCAAATGTATGGGACAGCAGATTTTTTTTTCGCGATTTCGATCTTGGTCCCATACAGAAAGTTGTTCAGTTTGATGGTCTAATCATCCCCTTAAAAAAGTGTCAGCATATTAAGAAGGACCCTGTATAATCGAAAGACGTCTAAGAGAATAACAGGGAAACAGCGAAAAAAAAATGCTTCTCTAACACCACTAGTTTTTAATTATTAACATAACTTTAAGGGTGTATTCAGACCATGAATCTAAACAACTTTCCCAAAGAAACATGGGTCGAAAAATGAGAAATTTTTTTGGACCTTCCATACAAAAGTGCGGATTTTCTCATTTTTCGACCCATGTATGTTTCTTTGGGAAAGTTGTTTAGATTCATGGTCTGAATACACCCTTAAAGTTATGTTAATAATTAAAAAGTAGTGGTGTATCAATCCGACTAAATTTATGGGACAGCTGATTTTCTTTTTCGCAATTGCGATGTTGGCTCCATAGAGAAAGTTGTTCGTTGATGGTCTGATCATCTCCTTAACTGTCAGCATAACTACCTATGACCCTTTATGGTTAGACCAATACCTATTCCAGCTTCCTCATGGACCCTGTATCCTTTCTGAAGGGCTGGTCATGAATATTGAAAAAAAGAGAGATTCTTTAAAATACAGGGTCCTTCTTAGTATGCTGAAACTATTTTAAGGGGACGATCAGACCATAAAACTGAACAAATTTCTCTATTTGACCAACATCGAAATCGCGAGAAAGAATCAGTTGTCCCATACATTTGGCTCGAGTAGGTTTGCAGTTTTGTATCGGACAGCAGATTTTTTTTTCGCGATTTCCATGTTGGTCCCATAGAGAAAGTTGTTAAGGACCTGTA
Source organism: Agonopterix subpropinquella (assembly GCA_922987775.1). Taxonomy (NCBI): domain Eukaryota; kingdom Metazoa; phylum Arthropoda; class Insecta; order Lepidoptera; family Depressariidae; genus Agonopterix; species Agonopterix subpropinquella. Next base: position 4,675,737 of record OV277708.1, on the reverse strand, counting down.
CCTTGTATAGGTACAGGACGTTTATTATTTGCACCTTATCAGTGCATTTATTTTTAATTTAACATGGTTCGAATTTATAATCAAATCAAAGTACTTACCTATTTATTATACAATCAAACTACTTTTAAGTTTTTATCTTCAAACAAATAAAACGTATCTGTCTCTTTCTCACTCAAACATGTCACATAAGTCCGACTCTGTTTAACAAAGCACGATACGGCACCGATATCTTTGACTCCCTGCCACCGCACATCGGCATCGTACGGATTTTTGTGTTTATTTTTATGATCGAGCAAACACATGTTGTTTAGCTTTAGCTGAAGCAACACGTCGCGTTTCAGCTTTTAAATTACGTTTTAAATACAATCGTAAATGAATTTTGCGCGTGTAAAATTGAAACTCTTGACGCATGCGTCGACATCTGTCAAATAGCGTTAAACGCGCGTCAATTCGCGAAGTCAGAAACTTATAATATTAATAAAAAGCTCAATGTTAAGCTAGTTTTACAGTGTTGTGTGCAAGACTGATAGTGTGTAAAAATGTCTAAAGTATATACCGTGGGTTTGGACGCAATTTTGGCACAACTTGGACCTTTCGGCAAGTACAATATAGTGAACTATGCTCTGCTTCTGTTTCCGATATATTTGGCCGGAATGTTTGGGTCGGTCTTTGTTTTTGAGGCCCCGGATCTTAGTTATAGGTAAGTGTATTCAATTTATAAATACTGTCATTGTAAAATTTACAGTTTACATTTTTTTTTAGATCATTCGTTTCCAATGTTTCTACCGTAAAATTGGTCTGAATAACAGTAGTTAAGATTTGTTTTCTTTAAGTGGAATATCTCTAAATTAATTCTCAATATAACAAATGAAAATGTTCTTTCGATTCAAGAATTTAAGGTTATTTTTGCAATTTTTGGGGACACGTTGTCCTGTTGAAAGTACGCATGCGTGAAACTGGGGTTGTAAACTGTGGGGTGATGCCCTCGACGGAGTTAAAAGTAGGTCACAGAAAAGTTCAACTAAATAGTGTTTTTGCTAACAACTTTACTTTGCTTTATGCTAAGATAAGAATGCTTATTCATTATTAATTCTTTAAAATATTTCATTAAAATGGAAAGGAACTGATTCCGGACACATACCAATGTATAATATACCCGTTTTGAAATCAAGGCTACACTAAAATATGTTAATATTAAAACAATAAAGGACTTATTTCATTGATTAAAGACGCGCTCTTGAACCGCGACTTCATCCGCATTTTTGAAAAATCCTTTTTTAGTGATACATTACATCAATATCACGTGTTACTACCACCCTGTACATTTCCAAGCATTTTTTCGAGTCGATATAATGAATAAACACATACAAGTACAAGTGCACATACAAGTTCCTGTGTATAATTTTTATATTCAGAAAACACAGATGCACTCTCTCGCCCATACCATACCCTCCTTTGCCACATAGAGGTTTAAGCATCAGATCACGTCCTAAATCGTATTTGAAAGTGACATAAACAGTATGGAGTTTATGCATTACTAGCTGTTGCCCGCGACTTCGTCTGCGTTACCAGGATAAAAAGTACCCTATGTGTTAATCCAGGCCATGGTCTATCTGTATGCCAAACATCAAAATCCGTTCAACAGTTTTTGCGTGAAAGCGGAACAAACATCCATCCATCCATACTTACAAACTTTCGCGTTTATAATATTAGTAGGATTCTATCATGATTTAGAAAGTGTGAGATTCAAAAACAGCAGCTCAGTTGCTTTGTATGTTACCCGGGGTACTATTAGAAGCTGAGACCATACCTACGACAAAATACTTATCTAAAAAACGAAAACGGTGGTATCAAACAGCTGTTCGTGCTACTACTAATATGTAACTGTTAGCGGAAATGTGGTTTTTAGCGGACCCCTCTGTGTGCTCTATGGATCGTCCCTTTGGCTGCACTCGGAGGCTATCAATACTGACAGCTGTCACTTCCTCCCCGCTCCCCGCGCGACGCGCATACGCAGTTCTGAGCCGCTCCGATAGTTTTATTATCGAGGAAATGTCTATTAAAATGTATTTACCAGTACCCCGAGAGTTTCAGTCCTAATTGTTGTAGATACTGTCTATACTAATCTCTTGTTGTGTAGACTCTTTATAAGTTATTTTCTTCTTTATGCATTTTTCGCACATCTGACGTGAGTAATAGCTGCACCGTCTACTGTTAAGCATATTTTTGTCACGCTTTGCATCGTTACGTACCTTGGTCGAGGCGGGGGTGGTATCATCTTTAGGATAACCACTTACTATTTCTCATAAGTCCTCGCAAAAAGGTAATTACGCATCTTAAACTTCCAAGTAGGATATAGGCGGGGGTGGTATCATCTTTAGGATAACCACTTACTGTTTCCCATAAGTCCTCAGGCAAAAGGATGGTATTGACGAAGAGGAAGTTGACTTACTAACACTTGACTCTTCTCCAGATTCATGTCAAAGTGACATTTCAAAGAAAAAGTTTGTTTCTTCCAGTCACATGAACCATTCACTAAAAATATTCAATTTAAACTTTACATGAACAATCTTCTATTCGTGCTGATAACGTGTTGTATTATTGAGTCGAAGACGTTGAGGATGTAGAGATAATTGTATAAATTAGTGAAACAAAGATGTTGCTGACTTCAATATAAACACTTGTGTCAGCAACATCTTTGTTTCACTAATTTATACAATTATCTCTACATCCTCAACGTCTTCGACTCAATAATACAACACTAATAATACCTACCCCTGTTCTCCCTTTGATCTGAATTTGTTCATACTTTTGATACATCATCATCGTATCATTCATGTAAGTATCTTCATGATCCGCCATCAAAGACCCTTTTCTCAAACATGCTTGGAAATGTGAGCATTATTTTGACAACCTTCTTCGAGATAAATCGAAATTGCTGTACTGGCCAAATACATGCGCGCAGCGGCCGGCAATGTTTGTATGAAAATCCATATCTGTCGTGTTTAGCGACCAAATAAATTACATACTAAACTCATATCTGTCGTGTAATTTAAAAATGGAACGATCTTTTTCTCCGAAACATGGCGACCAAGGAGTTAACTTATCAAAGGTTTTATTTAAATTTCGAACGGGCTTGCAAATAGAAAGCTGGTTATTGAAAAAAAAACTAATTTTTGTTCGATGTTCGTCATTGATTTTGAAAAGAGTTTTAATTTCCGCGAATTATTTGAGAAAATTTACTGTTTTAATTTCCGCGCATTATTTGAGAAAAGTACTATACAAGCCTTGGCCACAACTAGGCATTGATGGACTTACGTATGTGTGCCTCGGCTTCGCCTCGGCCCACATTTACACGTTCGTCCATCAATGCCTCTGTTGCTGGCCGCTGCAGTAATGTACTATTTCAGTCTCTTGGTAAATCTTCCGGTCAGCAGTCCATTGTTACCTCTTTAAGGATATATCGCATCTCGCCTGGAATGGGACTCCGTTCCAAACAGAATCTAAATTGAAACTGAGTACTTACGAATCATAGACGTTCTTTTATTAATGTTAAGTGACGCCTTCTTTATTGCTTAATGATATTAGCATTTTATTGGTACAAATGTGAAAGATCATTCCGGTTATTTCTAACTTTGTCTCTACCTGACTTACTAACCCATGACAATTTTGTCAACTGTAGAGTCAAAAATGACTTTGTACGCTTTGGTGTACATCTGAGATTCTGCTCTCCCCTTAAGATATAATAATCGTGAATATTTATGTATCGTGTCTTTTGATCAAGTTTTAAAGCCTAAGTCCATACTTCGATTAGAAAAATTGTTACAATTACTTTTTTAAGAAAATTGGTTGTTGTCGCAATGTTTTAAACCACCTCAAAAGGGATTACAATCCTGAATTTTTGTATGTATGTAACTTTTTTACTTGGCTACGGCAAAGCCAAAAGGAAGGCATTTTGGCTTTGCCGTGGTCGGGTAAAAAATTAATTGTATCGAAAACACTTTTTTTGGCATTTTAAGTACGTAATAATGATTTAATTAATGATGCATGGTTTACCTAACGTTTTTTTTTTTTAATTTGACAATACAAAGTCAGACTACAACGGACTGTACTTGCTACAGATCTACGTGATAATACTGAGTAAAATATTTTTTGCTTCAATTGGCGTCTAACAAACCTGTTTGTTCGTGGAACAATTTGGGAACTTCAACGACAAAAATGTAGTGTAGTTTATCTAAATATTGTTGAAATGAAACCAGTTTCTTGTTTTTAAAATTATCACCATCCCACTGTTAGGGCATATAATAATATGACCCATATGGTGAATATACAGGGTGAAATTGATATCATTAGCATCCTTTTAAACTAAGAGTCTACCCATCAAACTGAACAACTTTTACTATGGGAGCAAACCGATCGGAGCAACTAAAAAATCAGCGGTTCCATACTAAACTGCAATGACTACTCGACGCAAATGTATGCAACAGCCGATTTTTTAGTTGCTCCGATCGGTTTGCTCCCATAGTAAAAGTTGTTCAGTTTGATGGGTAGACTCTTAGTTTTAAAGGATGCACCCTGTATATGGGCGTTGACCATTACATGTGTCCAATGCGGATTGCACACTGCTTCACACACGCATCAGAGTTTCTTCTTCAGTTTCTTCACGATGTTTTTCTGAATATGACCTTACCTTTAGCTTGCATCACACACACACACACACACACACACACACACACACACACACACACACACACACACACACACACACAGACACACCCACACATACACACACACACACACACACATACCCTAGAAAAACTCATTAGCACCCATTTAGCACCAGATTATTTGTGCCATTATTTTATTCAGGGTACAATTTGAATAAAATTTTATTTTCTTTAATTGTATAAATTCTATAAATCTTTTTTTACCGTTTTATGCCGATCTTTGTTCATCATTGTTTATAGTAATCATTAAAGACATTTGCAGCTATGTTTTCTTGCTACTTGTTACTTTTATTGATTTTTTTTTCAGCTAAATAACCACTGCGTTACCGTCCCTCAAAATTATATTGCATTTCAAACACAAAACACTGAGTTATCGTAATTTGCAAAAAAGTTATAGTATTTTACTTTAAGTCCTACGTTTTTCTAAGACTGGTTTCTTATTCGGTAGCTACCGATAACAGTTTTATTTTGGAATTTACCTTTTTTACTAACAAAATCGCCTTTGTTTCGTTGCCTTTGAAGGGTTATGGTACCCTGAATAAAATAATGACTTATTTAATACCTAGCTCATTAGTGCATGACATTTCGTGCTTACGGATTCGAAGTTCTATGCACCCATCTTGATTGAGCCAATGCGCAATGTCCACGTATCTCGTCAACGCACTACAGACACGTTCAATTAGTAATCAACATCAAATAAAATAAATATGAACTATTTATAATTTGTTGACATTGTTCCAAACAGCCCAATCTTACGGCTGTTCAAATTGCATAGTGCATTTGGCTTTCTCTGTCGTGCTAAGCCAAGGCAAAAATAATTCTAAAATAGACATAGCGGTCAATGTTACCTTCAATGTTCTCCATAAGGAAAACATATGGCAGTTATGTCATTGTTTCCTGTTACAAGAACGTGATTAAAATAAATACGAGCCTAGTTAGAAACACATTATTACGGTTTCATTATCGTAGGTTTATCTTTTAGGTATAATGATAAAGCCTTAGTTTATACCGTCAACCGATTTATATAAAAAAACCGGCCAAGTACGAGTCGGACTCGCGCACGGAGGGTTCCATACCACCATTGGCTCTACATCTTTTTTTGTTGGCAATATTGAAGGCAAAGGGATCTAGCCCATACAGCCGATGTCTTCAGTTAGTTTTTCAATATTGGTAGCACTGATCTTGGAAGGACTCGCGTTGCCGCCAAAATCAACATGTACGAGTTAACTTGAACCAAAGCTAATGTTCTCTTTTCGTATTTGTTTGAGATTCCCGTTATATTGATATTGGTCGCTTTACGCAACTGTTCGGTACACAATCCGCACGAAATTATGTCCAAATAACACTAAAACCAATTGTTTTACCAATTTCAAATAACACGATACATATCAAGAGCAATGGCACTAAGCAGAAAGAAATAATAATATGAATATTTAATCGTTCATCAAATTATTATGGCTCTACATTTTGTGGAATTTTAATTCAATCACGATTGTCAAGCATTTTATTTACCCTTCTGTCTTATAAGTCTTGGGAGAGAGATGACAATAATTCCAATTTCATTCCTCTGTCTCTCTCTCTCTCTTGCAAGAGAAATAGAATGGAAGATACAAAGCCTGCGCATGATTTCTCGCTAGGGTTTTGACCTGTAAATTGAGAGACTGCAGTTGCAGTAGTTTTACTGGTTTGTCCGGTTGTATTGCAATGCAATGATGAGATACGTTTATTGCTGAGGAGTTGAGGACGTTATGCAGTCGCCAAAACAAGGACATGGGACTTTTTATCGTTAAAACGAATTAAAATCTAAAGAAGTTGTAATTTTTAGGCAATACTATTAAACGAGCATTTGTTTGTATAATAATCTGTAATCGCGTTCTAGAAAACGGCTCTATAGATTTCGATAACATTTTCAGAATACGGGGTTTATGGGGGCAAAAAATCGATGTCAATAGATCTCTGTAAAAAATTGTTTTCAGCGTGCACAGCTCGTTCGCCCAAGTGCGAACTAATTACTATTCCAGTATTATTTCGAAAATTACAAGCCTTTGCTCATTGTTTCTTGATACTTACATTATTTCTTCAGCAAATATAAACTGAACAAAGTAAACTCCAATATTTACCAAACTTCTAACAGATAGATAATACGCAAAAATAGAATTAGAATCAATATTCATTAACTTGAACTTGACTTCGACTCGTACCAATAAAATTCAATAAATTAATTGAACAAAGGAAATTTTGTGATTAACCCTTATATCGTATATACTTAACTTTTATATTAATGGAACTATGATAAAGATGGATGGTCTTTCTCAAAAAACAAAAAACCAACCAACCAATGTGACGGGGAGTGAGCCCGAAAAGAATTACAATTAAAGAAGAGTAAGAATTTGTGACACTCTAAGGCAAATCGATTGACGCAAGAATCATAAAAATCGACCCACGCGTTTAGTCTCTAGAGTGCCACAAAGGAACAAATATAACACACAAAATACAATACATACATACATACGTTGTATAATACATAATTATGTATTACGAGCTTTTACCCGCGACTTCGTCCGCATAAATTATATACCAGATTTTAAGTCAGGTCATAAGCTATCAAACAAAAAGTTTCATCAAAATCGGTTCAGTAGTTTTTGCGTGATGCTCGAACAAACAAACACCCAAACAAACAAACAAACAAATAAACAAACAAACAAACAAACAAACAGACAGACAAAAAATCCACAAATTGGTGATTTGGAATCAGGGACATCTAAAAACCATATTATAATCTTTTTTTTTGTAAATATCTTCAATGTACAGACACACTTCTGTTACAGTTTTATAATAGTTTAGATACAACGTGTTAATGAATTAGCGCAAAACCTCATACACCACAACTGATTTAAAACAAAATAATTAACTTGAAACAATAATTTCATTATTTTGGTAGTTAAAATTTAAAGTTATTCACATTTTAAGTTTTGAGGCAAAAATGATTTGTTATCATTTCAGCACTGAAAGAAAGCGCTACCGTACTCATGGATACATTTTAATAATCTTGTTTTGGTAGTAAGTAGGATGAGTGTGCCCGAGCGGTGGGTTGACATCGGGTTCAGAAAATTTTAAATTTTGCAAACAAATTATTTAATATTTTGAAAAAAAATCCCTATGTTAAAACCATGATAATTGGATTCTGCTCTCGATTCTAAACAAACTACTTTCTAGTTTTGCGTTAATTCATTAACACGTTGTAGGTATATAGGGTCAGACCATCAAGGATCAAACCTACTCGAGCCAAATGTATTGGACAGCTGATTTTTTTTTTTTTTTTTCAAAGTAATAAATCAGTTTAAATATACTATCGACGATAGATAGTCGCTGATCGTAGACTCGTAATAATAATTAATATCAGTCGCTTTAGTGTCTGCCAGTGATTGATTGCTGGGGTTAGTACGACTGTTTGTGACAGCGACTTGTGGTTCAATTTACTAACTTTTATATCCTTTGTAGTAAACAATAGAGCGCACCATATAATTGGTCTAAAATGATCGACCGTGTCAGAAACATCTCAAACACTTTGACATAAAGTGAAACTAATAAAAAAAAATTATTTAAAAAAAAAATTGTAAAACATGGATCAAAATTACTCCTAAAATAAGTATAAAAGTTACCTCCCGGTGTTAGTTTGGTTTCGCGAATTTCCTATAGGTTTCTATGGGAAAGTTGTTCAGTATTCATGGGTACAAACACCCCTTAAAGTAATGCAACTGTTTACACTGACACGCTGTATAATTTATTATTCTATAATATTTAATTTCTACCGATGCATGTCAAAATAAATTAAAAATAAGCAACTCTATCAAAAGTTTACAATTTAAATTGTCATTAATTATCTATTTCATTTTCTTTTTCGAAAAACTTAAAACTGCAGACTAAAATAGCGATTGCCGATTTAGCGTTTTCTAATTTGACACAAAAAGAAAATTCTTTATCGGTTCAACTTACAGATAGTCACGGACTAAGTTAAATCGAGTTAGTTTTGCTACAATAAGGTACCTATTATATTAGTTAGGATGTTATTTAACAACATTTGTTATAGTGTATGTTTTAACTGATACAGAATTTTCTCAGAGACTAAGGCTGACTGTCCACCAGAGATGTGCGATGCAGCTAAGCTGCCCCCTTACCCGCACTTTCGATCTTCACTAAATCGCCACTGTTTCGGTTCGCACTTCATTGTAATAGAGTTGAAATTGGAACGAAAACATTCACGCAAGAGTTCGAATCGAATGTGCGGTTAGACCCTCTGTGCGACTTTGCGTAGCGAAGCTACGAAATTATGTACCCGCGTCCACCAAAGCTATATGCGAGGTAGATGAGCGATGTGAAGATGCGTAGCTTAGTTTTGTTACCTGGCATAGCTTTAGTTTAAGTACCTACAGAATTGTTTTCTTTTTTCCTCTTGTGTGAAAGAAGAAATAAAGAGTATTTTTAGCTAACGTTACCTAGCTTCTAGCCTAGGTTTAGCTATGTGAAACCCCGGTAGCTCTTTTCTCGTCGTATCTTTTACGAATCCATAGCACATACATACTTCTTGCACATCCCTATTACAAATCCCTAGCGCATATCCTTAGCATGCATCTCTCGCTCGAGTTGTATGTAAAGGGAATTCGATTATATAAACCCTCGTCCACAACACTAAGCGCTAAGCTAAGCTATGAAAATGGTTATTTTTATCCTCGCACACAGGTTAGCTACATCGCACATGTATACATCTGGTGGACAGCCAACCTTATTCTAATACCTTTTATAATACAGGGTGTAAGTGACAGCCCAGCAAATACTGAAACGGTGAACTCAGACCATCAAACTGAACAACTTTTACTATGGAGCCTACCTCAGGAAACGTGAAGAAAAAATCAGCTGTCCCATAGATTTGAGTTGGGTAGGTAGGTACAGCAGTTTTGTTTTGTTTTGTTTTGTTTTGTTGCTTATTATTAAGCTATTTATGGCACACAAGATTTGGCCTTATTTTCCAGTTTCACAATAATTAAAATCAATGTGGTGCAATTTATCCAATTAGTTATTAGAATTGGTAAAGTATTTCATTATTCAAAGCCGCAACTGCAATTTAATATTTTATAGCCAATTCGAAAACAAACAATTTATAATTTATTTGAATACTTGTTAAAATTATTGCTATTTTAGTGTTTTATTTGACCGTGCAGAAATAAAACTCTGTTTTAATTTACGTATATGATTCAACATAAGCATAAGCTTATGCTCACGACTTTCAAATACGATCTAGGTAGAAACTAATCTAAAATCTGTGGTTTGTCAGATTTTCGTCAAAACGGATTAGCTCAGTAATTTTTCGGTTTGAGCCAGGACTAATTAATAATTGTTTTTTTTTTTCGGTATAGTATTTAAGATCCAATGTGAGCTTAGAAATGTACCAAATTAAAAAAAAATTACGGCGGCAACAGCCACAAATTTAAAATTCAGCAGTTATCTCGTTCTAAAAAACCAGATGGTAAATTTTTTTGCACCTTTTTAAGGCTTTACCATTATACATACTTCAAACATGGTGTGAATATTTTTGTTTTTTGTCTACTTATTAGAAGGCTTTGGAAAATACAAATACATTTGTATTTTCTAATGAATACCTCATTTTTAAAATTTCAATGGCTATTTTATTGCTCAAAAATAATTTATAATTATTATTAAATCTAATTAAAATGGTATTTAAATTGGTAATAATATGAATTAGTTAAAAGCCTTCTATTAGATACAATTTTGATTTCTATGTTGCGTAGCGATTTTTTTTTATTTGTTTTCAGATCGCCTTTTTGTCACTAAATTGTGCCGGTTACAGTTTAAAAGTCCCATCAATAATTACTCCCCACCCCTCCTAACAGAACTCCGTAAAATGACTATTAGTATGTAACATCAGTTTATTTTTTCGCGATTTTGATATTGGTCCCATAGTGAAAGTTGTTCAGTTTGATGGTACACCACCCTCTTTCTTACAAGCCAATTTTTGCAATTAGCTATCCCGCTTCAATTGCGTGGCGCCGGTCGGAATTTTCCGTTTTCTTTGAAAACCTGTATGATTTTTTATGAATTTTCAAAAAATAAGAAAACCACATCATTCTATATTGTATTGTAAAGTACATGTTGTAAATTTTCATATTCTTCTGATCAACAATGTAAGAGTAAAACGGTTACAACTGGAAAAAAAGAGCTGACTCTTTTTTCTTCAGTTTTATTAATTAAAATAGATTTCGAGAAAAACCACATCACTTCTCATATCCTGTAGATTGTTCAGTTTTGTTTTCTGCTTGAAAAGTACCATAGTTAATGTATAAAATGGTTACAAAGTTACTCAAAACCGGGCGGACGCCCCTTAAGCTTATATTGAAGTTTCAATAGCATTGTTTGTATTGTGTTTACAAATTCCCAGAACGCAATAAGTATCATAGTTTCGCGCTAGTCTGGGCTACACTGCGCCTCTAATCTGGCATTGTCTTCTCGTTGCACTCGCACACCTCCCTTTCCATGATCTGTATCTTGATTCCTAACTACGAAAACTCACAAGTTTCTATATAATACTTAATCTAGTAATACTTAAGGGGGTGCTTCAGACCATCAATCTGAACAACTTTCACTATGGAGACAACGTCGAGAAAAAATAAAAAAAATGTGCCGTCCCATACATTTGAGTCGAGACGGTACTGCAGTTTTGTATGAAAGAGCTGATTTTTTTTCGCGATTTGGATGTTGGCTCCATAGTGAAAGTTGTTCAGTTTGATGGTCTGACCATTCCCTTAAAAAAGTGTCAGCATATTAAGAAGGACCCTGTATACAGGGTGTAACAAAACACCCTAGTAATACTTAAGGAGGTGCTTCAGACCATCAATCTGAACAACTTTTACTATGGAGCCAACTTCGAAATCGCGAAATAAAGTCAGCTGTCCCATACATTTTAGTCGAGTCGGCACAGCAGTTTTGTATGGGACTGCTGATTTTTTTTCGTTATTTCGATTACGGACAAGGCAATAAATCCAGTTAGTATTCATAATTACCAGTCAATATTAATAAAATCAGTGGCAGTGGGCGGGGCACATTGCTCGCAGAACCGATGGCCGATGGAGCCGAAAAGTTCTCGAGTGGCGACCGCGTATTGGAAGCGCAGCGTGGGTAGGCCCCTCACACGGTGGACAGACGACCTGGTGAAGGCGGCGGGAACCCGTTGGATGAGGGCAGCGCAGGACCGGTCGTTATGGCGATCCTTGGGGGAGGCCTATGTCCAGCAGTGGACGTCCATCGGCTGAGATGATGATGATGATGATGAATAAAATACTAAAAAAGTTCTAAATAGGTACCTGTCTGTACTTTTAATATTTAAAAAACTGAAGCGGGCCTAGATACAGAAAGACAGACAGACAAAATGGACGAAAGTATAAGGAATCTTTGTTTGACTACCGAACCCTAATAAGATGTATAGTGGAGGTGCGGCTACGTTAAAACAACAACTTATAATGAATAATGATAGAACGATGCGAGAACAATTTTAATTCCGATACCATTTGAATTTCTACAATTCATCAACTAGTAGCATAAGTTGCAGGACAAGGAGAGAAATCGCGCTAAATAAATAACAACTGAATCATGATTGGACCGCGTGCGAACTACAACTTTTAACACATTCGGTATTGCGCTATTCATTTGCGGGATGCAAATGAATAGCGCAATACCGAAGAGCCGTTTTGACAGATCGCTCAGACATTAAAGGCTGTCAGCAGGCTGTCAGTCACATATACACGTAAATAAGTCAAGTCATGTCAAGTTTAGCGCGATACGGAATTGAGCACAGTTGAATAGTAGGTAATTGGATTGCAATGTGATTAGAACTGAAATTGAATTAGATTTTTTTTTGTTAAGTATGGGTTTGCTCTTGACCTCAATCCAGTCCTCAGGACAAAGATGGGGTCGAAGATGTAGCGAGCGTCGTTAAGGAATTCGGGTTGTAAGCGCTCGGAAATACTGACGCATTATACTTTATCGGCATTATACTGCTTGGTTATACGCATTATATTATAAAATATTCAGAAAGGCGCTTGGTGCGGATATATGGGATGTCAACCAAGAAGGAGTAATATCCCGCGGTGCGTCTGGAACTCCGATAATAGAAAGGGGAATGCGGGATGAGCTCATGTTGCTCTTGGGCGCACTCGCCGAAGTACAATCTGTAAAAGACCGACAAGCAGGCCACTCTGCGGCGGTGGGCTAGGCTATGAAGCTTGGTCTCCACCAGCTTACCGTCGCCAATGAGCCTCCTGGCTCTTGCAATTGAACTTGGATGTTTTAAATTAGCCAATCGCCCTCTTGGAGTTTTCCTGACATGCGCATTGTCTAAACATAGTTGCAAAGACTTGGGTGATAATAACTATCAAAGAAAAGTCCATTAGTAGCATCCAGGATCTAATACCTAAATCTTCGTCGAAGTAGGCAAGCAACAATAGTAAAGAGACGACACAACATGCAGTCTACTCGAATGCAAATCTATGTAAATGAGAGAATGCATCGGGTGCGGCAAATGTGACGCATGCTCGACAGAGGTTGCGCCTTTCAATCTACGTGCTCAGTTCGCTTTGAACATTAGCTTGAAGGGAAGATGCGGAATCTGTAGGGAATATGATCTGAGTTTTGAATATGAATTTGAGCTTAGCAAATGCTTCAAAGTCAAAGTCAAAGTCAACAAAGTCAACATAATTTATTTAATGTAGGAGCTTGAAGCACACTTTATTAAAAGTCATAATCTTTTTTTGAAGCTACCACCGCGTCGGAACGTGTTGTCGCTGTAGAGAAGATGCGGCCAGAAACTCTACAACATAACACGACTTAATAACTAAACAATATAAATTCTTATGCTAAGGTTAGTAGACAATAATACATAGTCTATTTAATAAAATAATTGATACTATACAGTACCATAAGTTAGACCTAAGCATTTTGATCTAAAGACTACTTATACATAGGGACGCGTAACCACGTGTCATTCTAGTAACAAACTTTCTGACACTTTTTGCGGGGGGCGAGGTAACATGTTATCCGCAACTTTGGATTTTATTCCCCATGACCTTAGATTCTAATTTTGAATGTTCAAAATCATGAAAAGTAGTCTCGGGTACCTTAAACCCCAAACGTTCTATGTTCGAAATTATTGTGTCGCAATAATAGGCTGTCTAGTTTAGTGATCTAAACTATTATAAAACTGTAACAGAAATGTGTCTGTACATTGAAGACATTTACAAAAAAAAATTACGACATGGTGATTCCAAATCATCTACACTAATATTATAAAGAGGAAAGATTTGTACATATTTTTGTATGTTTGTATGTTTGTAATGAATAGGCTCAAAAAGTACTGGGCCGATTTAAAAAATTCTTTCACCATTAGAAAGCTGCATTCACCCTGAGTAACATAGGCTATATTTATTCCTAGAAAAGATTAGACGTCCACCCGTGCGAAGCCGGGACGGGCCGCTAGTAAGTTATAAAATTGAATGTTGAATGTACACACGGCGACAGATCAACCTACCCATAGTTGAACTCTATGTTCATGGACATAAGGTCGAACTATGGGTAGGTTGATCTGTCGCCGTGTGTACATGATCATTGATCTTATGCCGTGGCAGAGGGTAAATGCTACCGCAAGGCCGGTCCTTATAATAACTAGTCTAAGATTTTGATCATTGAAATAATCATCCAGTTTATAATATGCTTCATTGGTATGATCCCATAATTGAGTTCCCAGATGATTTTTCCGAAACGCTGGATTGCCATTGAAGAGCCGGACATTTTGGTTACAAGGCCAGACAGATGGAGAAGTCATGAATGCGGTCATTATGGAATATTGCGTCTGTGGTTAAACCCTTAGGGACTCGGGAGCGTTTAAACAGAAGTGACGTGGCACGGACATTTCGCGGGCGGGGTGCGGCAATATAAACCTTATAGTACGTAGCATAGAGTCGTTTGGAGAATTACGCCCGCGCTTTCAGGCGACGTTGCCTGGTGGCGGGGGCGCGATTTTTCTTTACGTCAAAAACGACGCTATGCTGCGTAATATAAGGTTTATATTGGTTTCACTTTGACTACCCGCCATCGCCACGCGTCTCTTCTGCATAAACCCTACCTACATGGGCACCACAGATGGGCACCGTATAAATTTCATAAAAATCCGGGGAAATGCGCGATTAGCTACATTCAATCTTGCATACATCGCTCTGGCTGTGTGATTGTGATTTTTGGACTATTGGTACAAAACGTTCGTCTCAAGGATATCAAATCTTTGAAACCCGTTGTACTAGATAGGTAATAATTAATAATAATGTAAAAGAGAGACAAATTGATAGAAAGAGAGAAGAGTTAGAGAGATGAGAAAGATAGACCTTTTTAGGGCTGAGAATCATTGAAACAACTTAGTATTGTATGGTATTCCTGTAAGAGTAGCCATTTTTAATGTTCCGTACCAAAATTGGCAAGACGGAACACTTATGGAATCAGCTCGGTGTCTGTCCGTCCGTCTGTCCGCCCGTCCGTCCGTCTGTCACAGGCATTTTTCTCAGAGACCGTAAGACATAGGAAGTTGAAACACGGTACAGATATAGCAATTGCTGGTCCAATATCATAAATGAAATTGTTATTTGAATTATTGTATTAAGAAAATATTATGTTAGTTCTGATGTTAGTTGCATCTTCTTTATAATGTTGATAGTTTAGGACAATACCAAGATAGAAGGTAAATCTAATCTTCACTAATATTCAGCGGCAATGCTTCCGGCTTCAATCATCGACTGGATCCATTCATAATCCACTCGAGGCTTTGTCATGCATCGAATCACGTCCGAGCCGTCTTCGTAAATAGACTTCGTAAATAGAGCTTGAAATTTCCATTCTCATAAATTCTATGCATTTATTTGTCTACTAGTACAATTAATGCTTAATAATTGAAAAAAAAGTTTTTTTTTTTTTTTATTTTTTTTATGTGTGATAGGTAAGCATTTGACCCCAATCTCACCTGATAACAACAAATAATAACAATCATCGGTTTTAGAAAAAAAACAACGGGATGCACTCCGGGAAAACTTGAACGTTGTGCATTTTTGATATTTTGGAAAGGTTATGGAATAATTTCGCACGAATTGCTTTAATTATCAGTATAAAAGAACTAACTACCATTCATGTGGTAAAATTAATATTCATTTATTACGCTATCGTACACAAACACGACAATTTATGCCGCTTAAACGGAACAGCAGGAACAGGCATACATTTTCGCCGCGCGGTAGAAAAAGAGGGGGATATGTCTGACCAATTTTCGACCAGGTCACGTGACGTCACGGTCCTGACGCGAGTTTAACATTTTTTACCTAAACCAAAAAGTGCACAACGCCGCTAAAGAAGTTTTGCTAACACTTCAATATGATAAATTATTAAATTCTTTGGTCAAACTAAAACGATTCAACGAAGTTCCACTACACCATAGGATACTGTGGCTAGCAGAAATATCAGTCTAGACTCCGTAATTAAATGTATTGCTTGTTGCTAGGTCTCTGACCTTTATTATCAACTATGTGTTCTGAAACAATGAATTATTGAGACTAATAAATAAATAATAAATAAATATCTTGGACAATGTCACACAAATTATCTAACCACATTTAAAGAACCAGAATCTAGCCTGGACTTCTATTATGATGACTAGACAACGATATAGAATACATATGTAGATACAAACATCCATGACTCGGGTACAAATATTCATATTCATCATACAAATATTTGTCCCTTGCGGGATTCGAACCCGCGACCCTCGGCACAGCAGGCAGGTTCACTACCGACTGTGCTACCGGGCCGTCATATTATTAATATTGTTATAGTATAATATCTGCATCAATAATAATAAGCTGCCTGTTATGTTAACTAATTTGTTCATCAATATTATTTTGAAGACAATATGCATTTCAAATATCAAATGCTGAGTTAGTAGATAGTCGAGACTATTGTCTAACTTTAGGTTTAAATAAGTTTATTCATAAAAGACATAAAGGTTGTCTTTTCAAATGTACTCTACTTGAGGCCAATGTTGTATGCATTGCCGAAATCTTTGTTTTGGATAAATAAGTTACAAAACATAATTAAATCATGTTCAGTTGTTATTTCGGTACAAAATCAAATGGTTTAAGGTATCTTTGTTATTCGATAGATGGTACTACTTTACTCGAAACTACTTTTAAAAACACCTGTGTATACATCCTTATACGTAAATCTTACAAGTAGAACACAAGTTATGAATATATTTGCAATGAAACATTATCAAAGAATATTCAAGCATTATTGTGTCCACAGACGATATAAATAAATAAATAATAATAATAAATACCTTGGACATTGTCACACAAATTATCTAGTCACATTTAAAGTACCAGAATCTAACCTGAACTTATATTATGATGACTAGACAACGATATAGAATACATATATAGATACAAACATACATGACTCGGGTACAAATATTCATATTCATCATACAAATATTTGTCCCTTGCGGGATTCGAACCCGCGACCCTCGGCACAGCAGGCAGGTTCACTACCGACTGTGCTACCGGGCTGTCTTATAGATAGTATAAATTTTGTTTGAACAGCATAAATAAACATTTCGTTATTTATTTATTATGGCTGATGACTTTGAGAGCTTCGTTGATGTGCTCTCAGGTGGCTGATGTAGCCTATCTTGGCCGCCGGTGGTCTGACTTTAAGTTCATCGCGCTTGGCATCGAGATCACCCCTACGCTTAGCCTCAAAGTCAAAATACTTTATTCCGGACACTGGATCTTTAGCAAGCTCTTCCAAACAACTCAGACCAATCTCGTAAAGCTTCATGTGGTTCATATTTTGAATAAATTAACCCGATCTCTTACACCTGTTGTTTCAGATGCAACATAAGTGAATGTGAGAATTTCAACGACACCAGTTGGATCGAACACGCTATACCGAAAGAAAAGAAGGATCTTTCTAAATGCAAGAGGTACCACTTCAGGGAAAACATTAGTAACGATTTCACGTGTGAAGCGAGTGAGTTTGATAACACAGTAGAGCATGAGTGTCAGTCTTATGTGTATGCGGATGAAGACTCTGTTGTCAAAGACGTAAGTTTGATTTTTAAAACTGTTGTTGTATTTCTGAACATCACGATGTGTGATCATGATGTGCAGAAATCGAGCAGTTTTCATTGATAAATTGGTAATGAACCCAATAACAATTGAAATAGAGTTAAAAATAGCGTGCAAGAGATAACGCGAACACACGCCAGAGAGATATTTCTATCTACAACTCTATTTCAATTGTAACTGGGTTCAGTATTCCGCTAGATGTGCGCCGATCCTTTAATTATTTAGGTACGCAGGAATTTAAGTGCAGGTATGTGTGTGCGGTAAATACAGATGCACTTTCTTGTTTTCACTGTCCTGAATCTGATGGAATGAGAAACCGATAGAATTCGAGGTAGTGTCGAATGCAGTGGCTATAATCTACAGCCACTATATGAGGGCATAAGCACCTACATAAGCATCAGAGAGGCACCTGTAGGGGCTACTTTGCAAATATTCCTGGGGTCCTTATAGCTCTGACGGTTTAGTAAGGAGTGTGGGACCAAAATAAAAACCGCGGTGTACAGGTGTCCCATATATTAATTGCGTCGAGTAGGATTGCAGTTTTGTATGGAACTCTAGATATTTTTTCGTTATTTCGGGAATGTTGTTCTGTTTGATGGTCTATCATCTTCTTAATAAGGGTTCCTACGTACGAAAATAGAGTTTGAATATTACTGGTATCGCTCCACCCCCAACCTCTTACATCAGATAGGGAAATGGACATACGATGAAATGGACGTTTGGGAAAATGTCAGTTCGGGAAAATGTTCAGGCAAATCGAAGGAATTCGGGCGATGGACGTTCAGGGAAATAGTAATCGAGTTGATCCCATATTATCGTATCAATTAAGGTGACACAGATCTTGGCACGAAATAGTAAACTCAATAGCAACAATGTAATTACGTTATTAAGATAAGAAGGCATCACACGACACTAGCACGCGTTTGCGACATCCATCCACCAGACATACACCGCGCACGTGCCCTGGCGATATACGAGACGCGTAACGTAGGCGCAAAAGATTTCTGAAATATTGTTTAATCTATTAAGTTTTTTATTTTATTTATAAGGTAATGGTCTGTAAACAATTTTATTATCAAGTAGAGATCTACTACGATAACACGACCTGCGCCTCCAAAGTTTTTGATGTGTATGTGATGAAACGGCGTTTTACAAAAATACTATACGGATTTGTTGCTCAACTAGCGTTAATCGGTATCGTATCTTTAAGTATATTCTTATTCTCTTTTTTAATAAAGTTACTAATAACAATTGTGTGTGTGTTTCCCAGCATCGTATCTTTAGTCTGGAATTGATTAGCTAAATATTAAGATGAATTATCACCAAGAACTGATAAAACATTATGTCAAATCGCATCGGGTTCGTTACACAATAAGACACCAGGCGCAGTTTTCATTAGCAGCAACATTAAAAGCCTGTTTAATAAATGTAGTATCTTTTACAAAATCTAAGTACAGAATGCGATTATTATAACCGATTTTTTTCGACACCAAATTAAAACATTCCAAAACGTTATGAAGTAGGTAGCTGTCATTAACTGATTTATTTATTAGTCTGACGTTACATCCTCTAACGCGGTTATCAATCGTACGATTCTGTCTGGAACTTTTTATCTCTCAGACACTACAAATTGAAACATAGTTGACACTTTTATTTTCAAACCGGATTTAGTTTGACAAACATTGATAAAAGTGTTTGCTTACGGCAAACAGAATTATCTCCTCTAAGGTATAGAAACATAGGCTTGCGAAGTTATGCCGTTTGCTGAGGATTTCAACAATATTTGCACAGAGATCAAATCTTATGAAGTCATAAATTTTAATAGAGATACAAAACGTCTATGCAATAATAAGTCAACTATAACATTAAACTTTTAAAAGATCAAATTTTAAAAGTCTAACCAATTTATCACAGGCAATGTACTAAACATTATTATAACAAGAAAATCGTTCAATATTTGATGGGAAATATTTAAATAAATGTATTTAAAAAAGAGATAGGTTATAAAAACAAAACAATGCATTTAAAAAATGTTGTACTATACAAGGTGTAAGGGACAGCCCTCCGCAAAAAGAAACGGTGAACTTGGAGCATCAAACGGAACAACTTTCACTATGGAGCCTACCTCAGGAGACAAAAAATCAGCTATCCCATACAAAACTGCCGTACCTACTAGACTCAAATGTATGGGACAGGTGATTTTTTTTCGCGTTTCCTGAGGTAGGCTCCATAGTAAAAGTTGTTCAGTTTGATGGTCTGAGTTCACTGTTTCAGTTTGCCGCCCTCCGCAAACCAGGGCAGGGCTATCCCTTGTCCCTACAACTACAAGGGATAGCCCTAACACCCTGTACAATTTCATTTAATTTTTAAACCCCAATTCCCATAGGGCTACAAAACATTTCAAGGCCTTCAAAATTCAGACTAATATTTTTGAAACATAAATGGTGATGGATGACGCATCTTCAGCTTGGTTTTGGGCTGTCTTATTGAAGTCGATCTTATTACTGCCCCACATTGCCTGTGTTGAAAATATAGTTTGACACTGATACCAGATGGCAGATTTGCACGCAAGGGCACATAGACACGCCATCTGTTAAGGAGTTCTATTGTCTAACTGATCTGGGTCAATCTACTATTCTTTGAACTCAAGATAATAGTTTTTTTTACTGAAATGTATGGGACAGCAGATTTTTTTTTCGCGTTTTCGATATTGGTCCCATACAGAAAGTTGTTCAGTTTGATGGTCTGAAGCACCCCTTTAAGTAGCTGTCCCATTTTATTATACAGGGTGTACAATAAAATGGGACAGCTACTTAAAGGGGTGCTTCAGACCATCAAACTGAACAACTTTCTGTATGGGACCAATATCGAAAACGCGAAAAAAAAATCTGCTGTCCCATACATTTCAGTCGAATTATGTTTGCAGTTTTGTATGGAAGAGCGGATTTTTTTTTCGCGATTTCGATATTGGTCCCATAGAGAAAGTTGTTCAGTTTGATGGTCTGAAGCACCCCTTTGAGTAGCTGTCCCATTTTATTGTACACCCTGTATATACTCAATCTATAAACATTTTTATCTATAGAACCACCCAATAGAACCGTTTTTATCCTCGACTTCATCTCCATAGAATTTGTATGCCCTTTGTATGTCTTTAGGGTACAAGCTATCTCCCTGACAAATCCGAAGCGCATAATCAGATCTTCACCAAATTGAATGGGACATACAAAGCCTACAAACAAAAATCATAAATATAAATAGACTTAAAAACCCGTACAATAAAGTTAAAAATAATACCTCTCTGATCAAAATTACTTTACACATTTATGTAATTGGTGAGACAATTTCAAGGCCTAAGAACTTGAAAGAAATTGTACAATTATTAAATTGTTTAGTATCGACTTCATGAACATAAACGAGTACCTACCGTAGTAAAGTAATTTTTCACCCCTCCGAGTGGAAAGCGTCAACTTTCGTTCCGCTGCGCTAAACGAAGTTGCACCTTTCCGCCTCCGTCGAGGAGAAGAATAGTATAAACACCTCGGGCAGTAAATAAGAAAGCCTTAGATCATATGTTTGTTGAGCTCGGCTTCGCGCCTCACATGAGATCTGAGACCTTTCTTACTTACCTGCCCTCGATGTGTAATCAACTTTTGACTAGAAAGGTTACGAGTATGTTTCAATTTCTTGTCTTAACTTTTTTATAACACTGACGACCCGGTTGGTGTGATGGTTGCCACGCCGGACTGCCAAACCAGGGTCCTGGGTTCGAATCCCGGTTCGGTCATGGATGTTATATGTTTGTGCCGTTGTTGTATGATTCCCATAACAAAAAGCCTAAGGCTTACCTTGGGATCATTACAATGTATGTGCTTGTGAGCGTTATTTATTTATTTATTTATAAACTTTTGTTGCAGTTCAACCTCGGCTGTCAAAACTGGAAGCGAACTCTCATCGGCTCCGTCCATAATGCTGGACTATTCGTCTCCCTTCCTCTTACCGGCATCATGTCGGATAAGTACGGGAGAAGGGTAGCTCTGTCAGTTGCTTCGCTCATGAATGGGATATTTGGATTCCTGAGGTCTTTCTCCAACAGTTACGTTATGCTGTTGGTTTTTGAGTTCCTCGAAGCTGCTTTGGGAGCTGGTGCTTATAGTACTGCTTTTGTTTTAGGTAAGCACGAATTTCCATTTTACTCAAATAACATTCAAGTACTTAACGGCCTTTCCAAAGATCGGAATCATCGTGATCATCATCATCATTTCAGCCTTTTTATACGTCCACTGCTGGACATAGGCCTCCCCCAAAAGGGAGGTTTTGCCATAATCGACATGCTTGGCAGGCGGGTTGGCGATCGCAGTTGGGTGTTAATATACTCGGAGAACGCTGCCCATCCTCTGGTTAATCCCTTTAGTCGCCTTTTACGACACCCACGGGATGGGCTGGGTGCTGCAATATTCTTTGCCGGGAATAGGTCGAGTTTTTTAATTATCATCCCAAAGAAAATAATTGGAATAAAAAAATTTATTAAACCTTCTTAGATACTCATAATTTGAAATATTTTCCTCCTGGAGTGCGATTTTTGAATCTCATTCGCTGAGTTCAGCAGTTGAAAATGTCAAAATTACTGTGGAGATATGAATCTTTCTACTGCTGATTTAACTTTCAAAAATCATACTTCAGGAGTACGGTTTTTGAAAGTCAAATCAGCAGAAGATCTCCACAGTAATTTTGTCATTTTCAACTGCTGAACTCAGCGAATGAGATTCAAAAATTGCACTCCTGATCTGCAAAGCTATTTCACATCAATTGCAATATTGTCACGAAATTTAGTAACTTTAATAATAATAATGTTTAATTTAAACCACCTAATCGGACCCAACTTATACATCATGTAAAAGAAATAACAGGAATGGAACGAAAGCGACGCTTCGGATCAGCGTTTATTTTTCTCACTTCTCAAAACATTATACTTAATCCCTTAGTTAAGATGCCATCAATAAACTAACCAGCCATTATCTTTCAGCCGTGGAACTTGTAGGGCCAAAAGGAAGAGTATTCGGCAACACAATCATCAATGCCGTCTACGTCCTTGGCCTCATGACTTTAGCTGGTCTTTCCTGGTGGCTGCAAAGTTGGAGAGTTGTCCTCCGGGTCATATACGCCCCAGCAATGCTCGTTTTCTCGTACCTTTGGATCCTTAACGAGAGCGCCAGATGGCTTCTCAGTAAAGGACGTAATGAAGAAGCCATTGTGATCATAAAGAAAGCAGCTCGAATGAACGATGTGGAATTGTCATCGGAATTGTTATCTCCACTTTATGAGTTAGAGAAGACGGGAGCTGATGATAAAGATAAAGAGCTGGAAGCTAATCAGAAGGTTGAGAAAGAGACATCGAATTTCAAGAAAGTGATCAGATCTAGTATTATCAGGAAACGATTGTTCGTGTGCTCATTTATGTGGATCACGTGTACTTTTGTGTATTATGGACTGTCGATAAACTCAGTTTCGTTAGCTGGGAACAAATATGTGAACTTTATGCTAGTTGGTTTTGTGGAGATACCGGCAAATTTTATGTGCTTGTTGGTTCTAGACAGGTTCGGAAGGAAAAAGACTTTGATAACGTGGTACGTGCTGAGTGCGTTTTTGTGCATCGGTTTGTCGTTTGTGCCTAAAGGTGAGTTTTTCAAAACGTCTCTATCCTATTTTTCAGCTACAATATTAAAGACCTACCTAAGTATTTTAGTACGTTTTCGTACTAAACTCATTAAGACATTCACTGTAATGTATGTACAATTAAATTACCTACAGGGTGTAAACTTAATTGCGTTACATAATTTAGTAAGGGAATTTAAAGCAGTTCAACTTTTAATATAAGACCAATAGAGAAAGCGCGGAAAAGAACAATTGGTTGTCCCCAATGGTTACCCCATAGAAAATGTTGATTGGGTATTCGAAATTTCGAATGTATAGAATAGAGCAATACATTTTTTTTTCGCCTTTTGAATGTCGATCTCTTAGTAAAAGTTGTTCAGTTTAATGGTCTGAAGCATCCCCTAAAGTATGATTTTTTTTATCTTTGTGCTTACTAATAAAGTTAATCCCTAAAGTACGTCTTAGTCTTGATGAACACAAAGTTTTTTTATTCGAATGAGGCGGTTTGTGAATAAAGCAATAAACAATTCTTAAATTAAAAACAAAGTTAAACGTTTGAAGGAAACAACTTCACCAAGTTTGTCTTTATAATTACATTCAGTAAAATCTCATACACAAACATAATTTTGATGGAACAAAAGTCGAGTTTGATAATCCTGAAACAATTTACGCTGAGTCGAAGACGTTGCTTGGTAAGGGCCAGTGACGCAGGATGGTATGAGGCCTCTAAATAATGGGGGCCCCAGAAAGAGAGGCCCTGATTATATTTCGATTCTATTTCCTGAATTTGAAAGCGGATTTTGCTTAGCAAAGCATGTATATTCCCCGAGGACCCAATAATCAGAGATATTCTGAAAACTCAGTACAACCACGTTTCACTATTAATTACTGAAACTCGGTCCATTGTGACGGGTAGCCCGTTACCAGTTATAATGGACACTGGGTACAAATACATGCCTCGAAACTGAAACATGCAGGTTTCCACATAATGTTTTACTTCATCGAAAATCGGATTTTGTTATTTTAGTATTTGGTGGAAAGGGTAACTTTTTACTTAGGTTTTGCCTGGAACAACTGCTTATTTGAAATGGTTGTTTTAGTTGTAGTGTAGTATAGATTCTGGTCGCCGAGAAATTACTGTCGAGAGTTTATTTGTGTTGTTTGGAACAAACAAGCATTTTACTAATTATTAAACAAAGTTGTAAAAAGATAATATAAAATTTAATGCATACTAATATGAAAGTTTAGATGTTTTGTTATTGACTCAATCACGCATAAATAAACGGCTAAATGGATTTGGATGAAATTTATTACTTTTTAAAGCCAACCCTGGCGAAAACGGGAAACCGCCCAGTCTTTAATAATGTCAAGAGTATTTACTTATAATTACGTCCAAACGTTGGACCATATAGTCGATCTCTAGGGATCCTAACAAACTGGAATGAATATCTTCTCTTTTCAATAGAGTTTCATTACACCTCATTCTTTTATAACCCCATAAGCGTTCCTTTCGAAAATCCCCAAGCAATTACAAAGCAGGCCCCAAAATAAATCCAGAATACATCCCTGTCCACAAAGTAAGAATTTTGCGAGAATGGTTGTTTATTTAGTGATCACTGTTTGTCCAACAGCCAGAATTAATAGAATATTTCGAGTTAAGCCGATTTAAGGCACCCCTTCTCTGTTTAGACGTGGCTTTGGACGAGCAATAGATAAAACGTAAATAATTTTCGCGGTCGGTCTTGAATTCTTAAGATGAGTAAGTACCGTGGGAGATGAAAGTGCATGCTTTGAGAGTTACGCAGTTTATCTTCTATCTATAATATTCTGTACGTATAATACCGTGGGATAATGGTGGGAGGAAGGGAGTGTCCGTACTGTATCTAGTAATAGATACTCTTTCTTATACTGTGCCGTGGGCGTGGGTCGAAGCAAATATTTGATTCAAATTCGATTTAAGGCTGGGTATTAGAAGAGCAAGCCTCTCTTTCTAACAAGCAAACTTCTGCAATTAGCCATCCCGCTTCAATTGAAAGTAAGATCGCAAAAAAACGTATTTTTCATCAATATCTTTTCTCTTGGGTGTTTGGGGAAAAATCCATCGGGTAGAAGCCCTGCTATAATTATTTACCTTTCAAATGATGGTATATTCAGAAGAAATGGTGTAGAGTGATTCTTGTAAAACTCGTTTTAAATCTGAAATCGAGCTTACTTTGCTCCGCTTTTCTATCGAGAAAATTTAATAGAATCGTGTTTTCAACGGTTAGATGTCCTGCAGAAAGAACGTATCTACACTGTTATGTGAACTATATAATATTAAATGTAATCATTTGGTTATCAAAAATCGGTTCGAAAACAGACAAAATGGGTATGGTATGGTGATGACTCTTAAACACAAATTACAAGCCAATCGAAGCGAATCTACGAAAATTGATAGGGATGTGAGCTATATGGCCCCGTAGATGGGCCAGGTTAACTAGGTCTTAAATAATAATAGAAACTTAAAATTATAAATGACTTTTATCTCTCACAGAACATTTGAAAGGGGTTTCCAATACACCAAGTCGAATTTGCATTTTATTCTTCTGTAGAGTCGATGGCAAATTCGATTTTGACTTGCCATCGTGGTAGAGATTTAAGAGCAGAAAACACTAGGAAATGGTGTATTTCTCTCTCACTTGCACTCACAGTATCGCACGTGCTTACCTCTTCTTGTCAGTCTTTCCTATTAGTATGAAGTGACAGCGAAGTGTCCCAGTTTTAGTACCGGTCTAGTTCATTGGTCGGCATACCGAAACGAAGTCGCGAACTCAGCTAGTTCTAAATATAAATTGCTACTGACTTCAACTTTACAAGCATACATTTATACCATTCACTGTACAAATCCAAGCTACGTTGTTTAATAAACATTGAATGAATAAATGAATGAAGTAACGAGACGAGGGGGATTTGAAAGTCGAAGATACCACGGCTACATGGATAGTTTGAAACGGAATTTAGATCTGCGATAGTTTGTCTGTTTTGGCGTTCAAAATTCCTTTACGAATTTTAAGCAGGATATATTCTGAGTGTAGCAGTTAGTAGTTTAGCTAATAATGTATGCGTACTTGTTCCCTCTTGACTCGTTAGTAGACTAAATGACAAAGTGTCGAAGTTAAGTTGCTTGAATCCAAAATGGAGATAAGGAACAAAATGAAGCCAAAAAAGTTACCTTGAGTAGTATTACGTAGTGCACTCGTCTGGCCCTGCACCCGGACTTCCGATGTTCGATATGTCGCCACTTTTTCGGTTCGCACTTCATAGTAATAGAGTTGACATTGGAACAAAAATGTTCACGTAATTGCGAAGTTCGAATGTGCGGGTAGACCCTCTGTGTCGTGTTAATATGCCGTCTCTATCTTTAAGATGATAACTGTAGCGCATTGGCCTACTTCCATTAATTTAATCATTTATTGAAAGACTACTACGGTTAATCACATAAGCTTCTTAGTCAAAGTCCCTATCGATTTTGCTCAATAGGGTAAACGCACAGACCCTAGTAAATATTTCTAATCAAAGCAAGTACCTACAGTATGGCTCTCGAACCTTAGAATACTTGGTCGGTATTAAGTGCGATTCAGGTAAACTTCTGCAGTTCCCAAAAACTTGTATGTTAGGTATAAGGTGCTTGTTGTATCTGCTTGTGAAGCTCTGCATAATCAGAATTAGAGCCTGGCAACACATTAGTTACTTAGACAGTATGCGGTCACTATTTAAATTAAATTATTTTCATTCAGGTTTTTCTTGAACACAAATACGTACAATGTACACACGGCGACAGATCAACCTACCCATAGTTGACCTCTATGTTCATGGACATAAGGTCGAACTATGGGTAGGTTGATCTGTCGCCGTGTGTACATGTACGTGTGATATAAAAGCCCGTCAGAATCTTTACTGCACCTACCAAAAATAAACTGTCCCAAACATTTGGGTCGAGTAGGATTGCAGTTTTCTATGGAGATTCATTTGATTTTTTTTTTCGCTATTTCGACATTTGTCCAATAGAGAAAGTTGTTAAGTATGATGGTCTGATCATCCCCTTTAAAAACCGTCAGCATATTATGTAAGCTATTATATCCTCTACAATATTGTTTTTATTTCACCAACACTACTTATCTCTCAACACAGATCAAAAATGGTGGTCTCTGGTTCTCTACCTCTCCGGGAAGTTCTCCATCACGGTCGCCTACAGTACTGTGTACATCTACGTGTCTGAAGTATTCCCTACGAACGTGAGGCAGTCACTTCTAGCCGTCTGCTCCTCTTTGGGCAGGATCGGATCTACGCTGGCTCCATTGACGCCTTTGTTGGTAAGTTTTTGAGAATTTTTCGTAGTTTACAAGTAAATCTAGCCTGTACCTTGCGGAATCTGTTAAATATCATTGTGAAATCATATGCGTACCGAAGATGGGCCAAGTAAAAAATGTACCAGGAATCGACTAGCATGTATGAAGACGGTCGACGACCGAGTTATGGATATTGAAGAAGCGATGTATCTCTGTGGCGATCTATTTGTTTCTGCTTACCCCAGTGGGACATATAGGCGTGACCATATACATTTACTTACCTATACGTGGAAATGAAATATATGACTTTGGGAATTTCTTTTCAGATTTTTGAGTAATTCCGTCTATAATTAGAAAATATCTTGATCCCGACCGATGGTCTGTTTGATTTGTTTCTTTATACAATACTAGCTGTTGACCGCGACTCCATCTGCGTGGACCTTAAAAAAGTATCCTATGTGTTAATTCAGGACTTGTTCTATCTGCTGGCCAAATTTGATTCAAATCCGTTCAGCCGTTTATGCGTGATTTAGTGACAAACATCTAAACACCCAAACTTTAACATATTAGTGAGATTGTGATTGGTTTTACCTAGATCAGTGGCGATCCTTAGGGGAGGCCTATGTCCAGCAGTGGACGTCCATCAGCTGAGATGATAATGATGCTATCAGAAATTGCAGCAGCTCATGGGTCTACATTTAAAGCGCCAGTTAATTCTAATCACAAAATTGACACTGTCATAGCAATAATCTATAAAGAAATCATTGCAATTTTTTCTTCACAGGCGCTTTACTACGAGAACCTACCAGCGATATTCTTCGGCAGCCTGGCTCTGGTTGCCAGCGTCATGGTGTTCACGTTACCAGAGACCATCAATGTGCCATTACCCGACACTATTGAAGAGGCGGAACGACTGTCACGGACTGAAGATGTGAAGGAATTCGCGTAACCTACCCATTTTAGTCGAATAAATTGTGTACCTCGTTTTGTCAATAGCATTCCACGTATGACTTGAGAAATAATTATAAGAGTATTGAAGAGATAGGACTTATGAAGCCCCAGTTTTTAGATTTTTATATTATTTTATCTTCTATAGAGATCTTTGTTTA
The DNA here is from genome assembly GCA_922987775.1 of Agonopterix subpropinquella. Classification (NCBI taxonomy): domain Eukaryota; kingdom Metazoa; phylum Arthropoda; class Insecta; order Lepidoptera; family Depressariidae; genus Agonopterix; species Agonopterix subpropinquella. The sequence goes on along the minus strand of OV277708.1, from coordinate 4,646,692 downwards.
AGTTCTAGCAAGACCGTGACATGGCGCTGTACTGTCTTTCGTCTTTTATCTTGAACTTCGTGGCTCCTTTTATTTTGAACAAATGTACGTAAATAGGAAGAAAGTTAAGGGAACTTTATATTATAACTTATGAATACTTTGAATGAATGAATGAAATATAGGTACTTTTATTTACACCAAATAAAAAACACAGATACAGCATAGAAAAAGAAGCAAGAGTCTAGAGATACTTTGTGAGTCAATGTTAGAGGATAGTTTTGATCCCACTTCTGATATAAAAAACCGGTCAAGTGCGAGTTGGGCTACTCGCGCACCGTGGGTTCCGTACCACACCACCATAGAACACAACATTATTAACTTAGAAAAAAAACTTTTTATGTCCGGGACCTTTAGCGCAAGACCGACTCACACTTGGCCGGTTTTTAGTATTTGTTGTTATTCTGTAGAGTTTGCTCTATAATCACACTAAGTTTGACGCTTGTATGTATTACCGTTTTTACGATAGAGCGTGAAGAAAAAACGTCGATAAAAACTAGATTCTTGTTGAGAACCCCCCTTAATTTTTAACTTTTTGACATTTTTAATGTTTTCAAATCCGCCGTAATAACACACATTCAGTGAAAATTTCAACTATCTAGCTCTTACAGTTCAAAAGTTACAGCCCTAAATAGGACGGACAGACGGACGGACGGACGGACAACGTAGGCTTAGTAATAGGGTCCCGTTTTCACCCTTTGGGTACGGAACCCTAAAAACAACGTCAAGTACCTACTTTGTGACAGCTTTGATTACAATTAGATTTTTAGCTTTTATAATGATAAGGTACAAAAAAAAAATCAAAGGTTAAATCAAATTAATATTTAATTATGAAAATCGGCTTATTGTTTAAAGAATATTTGTAAATTATATTTTATTAAGTCTTATTGACGCAATTGTTTTTATAAAATGTGTGTAACAACTTTGACCTAAATGAATCATTATTTGTAATAAAATAGATGTTGATAAGTTGAATATGCTACCTTACCTACCTATAATCTAGAATATCTCTGACTATCCCTTCAGGAAATACAGTCATGGGCATAATTATTATGCCTATAATCATAGGAGAATTGGAGAAAGATTGAATCCTTAGCTCTAAATATGAATAACGTACTTTGTGCCAAATTGTTGTTGAAAAATTAACCTGAAATGATCAGGTTGTTTATTTTTTATTCCAATATGTATTCCCATTCAATCTTATTCATAAAAGATAGTATGTCTTATCTGTGCCCTGCAGCGGGATGTATATATATAGGCTGATGATGATATTATATTAAAAGTACCTATTCATTAATAAATTTTATTTAAATTCGAGAGAAAAAGCGTTTTGCCCGCAAACTCAGTGCGTTGGTGTCATAATTATCATTGTAGTTAAATCTCGAATTATATTTCTTCTCTCGTTAATCAAAAATTCGATAAGTGCCATAAGCTATAAAGGACACTGGGCAAAAATGTATGGCCACTGATCCAAGAGCCCCCCGCTATGGCACAGGTAGGTACACTTAGTGAATACCCAAACGTATGCACACGACACATCAAGCTAAACAAAACCAAAATAAGCTGGCCGCGCGTAGGACGAGTAATTTATAACGTCACGCGACCAGCTTATATTGGTTTTGTTACTTGTATTCTAATATCTGTGGTTTTGCTTGATGTGTCGCCGTGTGTACATGCTACATGGTATGCAAGAGGCATCTCAATATTTTAGAGAAAGACAAACAGGTACACGGTGTTTTATTTTGACGGGGTCGTTTTAGGATGAAGTCATTGTGAGATGGTCCGAAATGTGAAATCTCTTTTGAAGTGATCAGACACTGAGCTACAACTACTAAAATTAAGCGTGCAACAGTTATAAAGCTCACGTTTACTATAACGGAAATTTCAGGAAGCAATAACGATTTTTTCGTTTTGAGTGTACTGAATAAGGGCTAAAGATTGTGTTGTATTAATAATAATAAAGTACCAATAATAAAATTTTTTTGACAAGGAATTCAAGCTGCAGATGGAAAAAGCAGCATAATGATAATGCTAGTATGAAAAGCCGCGAAAAAAAACACCCTGTATCTTTTTTCGCTCGAAAAGATATTGGTGGCACACATAAAAAAAATTATATATTTAAACCCCGTTTCAAACGTAGTAAGTATACCACTTTTGGGAGGGCTCTTGGACCACTCCTGCCCACTGTCCTTTGAAAAAATGTGTTCATTAAATACAAAAAAATATGCACAAAACCTGTATTTTTGAGGTATTAAAAACTGAACGACGAAAAAGTGTATTTTTTATTTTTTGTCTATAAATCAAACCCTTTCCCTTAGTCGCCTCGTACTGCACCTGCGGAAAGATATTGATGCATTGAGCCTGGAATCACACGGCGATTTTTAATCGTACATTTATATTGCAGCGTAGAGCAGGGCGAGGCGTAGAAATACTTTGCTAAAAGGATTGGCAGAAAGTACAGTCAGTAAAGCTAATATGGATATTTGCCACACATACATATTTATCAGAAACATTAGAACAGGTTACCGCAAATACCGCAGTGTCTTAAAACGAAAGTCTTCGATCAGTGTGTGTTGCCAGTGATGACATATGGAACAGAGACGTGGTCGTTCACTCAAGGCCTCATAAAAAGGCTGAAAGTCACCCAAAGGGCAATGGAGAGGGCTATGCTCGGAGTTTCCCTGCGAGATCGAATCAGAAATGAAGAGATCCGCAGAAGAACCAGGGTAACTGACATAGCCCAAAGAGTTGCTAAACTTAAGTGGCAGTGGGCGGGGCACATTGCTCGCAGAACCGATGGCCGGTGGGGCCGAAAAGTTCTCGAGTGGCGACCGCGTACCGGAAAGCGCAGCGTGGGTAGGCCCCTCACACGGTGGACCGACGACCTGGTGAAGGCGGCGGGAAAACGTTGGATGAGGGCAGCGCAGGACCGGTCATTATGGCGATCCTTGGGGGAGGCCTATGTCCAGCAGTGGACGTCCATCGGCTGAGATGATGATGATGATGATTAGAACAGGTTCAGAACAAACCAGGCTATTCCACCAGAGCTATGTCACAGTATAAGGGTCAGCGCACACCTAGCGTAAAACTGTTCGAGCATGCGCGAGCAGATTTCATTGATTCAATTGATAATGAACTCTATTCCCATTGAAATAAAGTCGAAAATAGCTTGCAAGTGATTAAATCCCTTCAGCGTCTGTTCGAGTATGCTCGCGTATGCTCCTCGCGGCGACGCGAGCAGTCGCGAGCATGCTCGCGCATGCTCGCGCATGCTCGAGCATGTTCGAGCATACGCCCGTGTCGATGCTTGCGATCCGTCGTAAGTGTTGCCACCTCTGCCGGTTTCGGACTAAATCTAGCATATTTTTTAACTACTTTAGCCCGAAAAGGGCAATTTAGTACAGAAAATATATAATAATCTAACTCTTTTTGAAAATACAATGAAAATCTCAAAGGTCGAAGCAGATTTAGTAGGTTTTCAAATTGTTCATATTCCATTTTATAGTAGTCATAAAATAACTGTCCCTTGAACTTTAAACCGTAGCACAGGGTGTGGTATTCCCCAAATGTACATCTTTCTTGCCAGGTTGCTTCAGCCCATATTCTTCTTTCAATTTTGTGTCGTCCTCTTTTCATTTTATTGATGTGCTCTTCTTGCTCCTCTTCCTCTGCTAGTAACCCAATAATTACCAAATCCCAGTCCACCATACTTTAAAATTACTCTTCGCACGTCTTTACTTTAAAATATTGTAAACACAACTGCAAAATTCACTGTCAACTGTAGCAACACGGGAGCATCCGAGAGACTGTTCGAACACGCGCGAGCATGCTCGCGCATGCTCGAGCATCCGCCGCTGCCGCCGGCGGATTTTGCCGCTAGGTGTGCGCGACTGCAAAGAACATGCTCGAGCATGCGCGAGCAGATTTACGCTGGGTGTGCGCTGACCCTAAGAAAGAATATCTATTACAAGATACAGTACGGACACTCCCTTCCTCCCACAAACTTTTTACCTCACCCCCTCTAACGCCCTCTGATTACCGCGCACTGGTTACTCATTACCTACGAAGAAGACTTAAGGTTCAATTTCTTTGGTTTCGCATGTGCTGACGTCATCTTGTCAATTTCAAATTTTTGTATGCAGTGTCCGGGCTGTGGCTATGTAGTAAATAATAGTATAATAGATACTCTTTCTTATACTGTGCCAGAGCTGTGCGAAGAAAGCACCCTACCGAAAACGCCATTCAAATGAAAAGTTCACAGAAACTGCGCCTAGTTTTTGGACACAATGCCCAGAATGCAATTATAGAATGGTTGTTTCTGTAGTATTCTCAGACATACATGTCAAAGTCAGAAACTTTGCTACAACTACTATTAAACATGGAGTTATAGGACCTTCAGCATCTTGAACGTTTCAGACTAAGTAAAGATTAGGTAATCTGTGGTTTCTGGTTGGAATGACGTGTCCAGTGGCAATATCAGACAGCCCGGTAGCACAGTCGGTAGTGAACGTGCCTGGCTGTGCCGAGGGTCTCGGGTTCGAATCCCGTAAGGGACAAATATTTGTATGATGAATATTAATATTTGTACCCGAGTCATGGATGTTTGTATCTATATAATATGTATTCTATATCGTTGTCTAGTCATCGTAATACAAGTCCAGGCTAGATTCTGGTACTTTAAATGTGACTTGTGATTTGTGTGACATTGTCCAAGATATTTTTTTTATATTTATAAAATGATTGTTGCTAGACTTTCACCCACAGATTGCATAAAAACCTTTTATTAGTCACACACTTAGCTGACATTTCATGCAAATGGGAATGACAAGAAGAGGTATGCACATGCACCTAGAATGATAAAGGATACCAATCCTCTTTGCAAGCACACGACACACGACATTACACACGAAAATTGGCCATAGCGCGGTCGGTAATGTTCAACCTTCTTCGTACGTCGTCGATGTTTCAAATTTTAGGTTTGTCCCACAGGTTGTTTGTCCCTTTCCACCACAACAAAAATTTAATATAAACTCTTTTTTATTTTCGTTGTTGGATTAGAAATGGACAAACCAAAGATGCCAATGAAAACGTACGAAGAAGGTTGAACATAACCGTCAGCCAAGGAGTATTTTCATGTTTCAACGCTTTTTAGGCAGTCTGTACTCCATAGACAATTCTCTATGGACAATACCTATTTCCAGCTTCCTGTGCGATACTGAGTAAGTGCGAGTTATTAAGAGGACTTCACCATTGCCTCAGTAAGCAATGGTGAAGTGGTGGTGTGGTGGTTTTTTGCCACCCGTTTAAGTACCACGAGGGGATGATGTTAAAATTGGTGGGGTGCAGAGAGTGGCGATACCATAGAGTACTATAATTGGCGATACTCTATGTAAAATCATACTCTTTCTTATACTGTGTCTTAATCTCCGCATACGATACGTTGTACTGGCAGAAATGGGAAGGTCCACAATATAGTCAACGTTATTTTAGTCAAAAATATCCCTGTCTTGATAGAAGTAGAGTGCAAGATGTATAATATATGGTGCACATATTAATGATGCTGACTATACACAATACACAATGCTTTCTCCACTCCTACTGTTGCAACAAAAGCAAAATCTGTTTATCTAACTGATAAAAAATGCTATTCGATTTATTCAGGCGCTTTCGCATTTTTCAAAGTTAAAAATACTCCAATGCCTGTGCTTTATTCGCTGAGAGTTTGGAGTAGCGTATTTTTTTTTTTTCAAAAATATATATATTTTCTATTGTTGTGTTTGTGTTAGATTGATTGGAGTACTTCTTCTGATACTGCAGTTTGTTCTGCACACTGGTGTGTACTAAACAAATGATTGCAAACCCTGAATAACGTTTTAGATTCGGTAAGTGCACTTACTACCTACATTTAATTATCTGTATTTTTTGAAAAACCGGAAGTTTTACTTCGACTTTCGTACAAACTGTTAAAAACTAATATGATTTTTAAATGAATGAACTTCTTAAATACTATAGGGTGCAAACTTAATATATTATGCCAACAGTTTTTTAAGAGGATGATCTGGAGTGCGATTTTTGAATCTCATTCGTTGAACTCAGCAGTTGAAAATGTATGGAAATACGCATCTTTCTACTGCTGATTTGACTTTAAAAATCATACTTCAGGAGTGCCATTTTTGAAAGTCAAATCAACAGTAGAAAGATGCATATCTCCACGGTAATTTTGACATTTTCAACTGCTGAACTCAGCGAAAGAGATTCAAATTCGCACTCCAGACCATCAAACTGAACAACTTTCTCAATGGGACCAACATCGATCGAAATCGCGAAAAAAAATTGCAGTATCGCGATTTCAGTGTTGGCTCCATAGTGAAAGATGTTCAGTTTGATGGTCTGAAGCAACCTTATAAGGCTCCAGGTTTTTTTTTACACCCTGTAGAATGTCATTGTCAGGATGCTTGCACAAGATGGCGTTCCGTGCGTGTTCACAAAATAAGGGGCGTAGGTAGTGACAAATATTAATGCTGGATTTCATTTCATTGATGCCAATATTGATGCAAACCTTTTATAGGAACATATTAATACATAAATAGCCCCGAGCACTCTTACGATCACACATGATTACAGCTTAGTATCCCATCCCACTCCACCGACTTCTACTCCTACTCCTTCACCATCCATGCTGCTCGGTTGTGGAACTCACTCCCCGCCGACATTCGCGACTCTGAGACGATTGCTATATTTAAAAAGAGAACGAAAGAGCACTATCTTTCTCTACCTTAAGTGATATTTATATATATAATTATATATATATATATACATACATATATATTGATATATATTGTATGTTGTAGGTGTGTATTGTATAATATATTTATTTATTGTTTGTTTGTACACAATAAGTTTGCCTTGTTAATTTTCAACTTTCTCTCTTGCGGGTCTGCTGGAAGAAATCTCTTCAGAGATAAGCTCGCCCTTTGTACATGTTTTCTCAATTTTCTGTATTTTTTGTCAGTGTGTACAATAAAGTGTTATAATAATAATAATGATTACTATCCCTTCTTTTCTCGTTAAAGTATTAGGTAACACTTTATGCAGGGTGTAACAAAACACCCTAGTAATACATAAGGGGGTGCTTCAGGCCATAAAACTGAACAACTTTCACTACGGAGCCAACATCGAAATCGCGAAAAAAAAATCCGCTCTTTCATACAAAACTGCAGTACCGTCTCGACTCAAATACAACGTGTTAATAAATTAGCGCAAAACCTCATACACCCCAACTAATTTATAACAAAAGAATTAGATTGAAACAATAATTGCATTATTTTTATAGTTAAAATTTAAAGTTATTCGCGTTTTAAGTTTTGAGGCAAAAATGATTTGTTATCATTTCAGCACTGAAAGAAAGCGCTAACGTACTCATGGATACATTTTTATAATCTTGTTTTGGTAGTAAGTAGGGTGAGTGTGCCCGTGCGGTGGGTTCACATCAGGTTCAGAAATTTTAAAGTTTTGCAAAAAAATTATTTAATATTTTGAAAAAAATTACCTATGTTGAAACCATGATAATTCGATTCTGCTCTCGATTCTAAACAAACTACTTTCTAATTTTGCGTTAATTCATTAACACGTTGTATAGGACGGCAGATTTTTTTTATTTTCTCTCGACGTTGGCTCCATAGTAAAAGTTGTTCAGTTTGATGGTCTGAAGCGCCCCCTTAAATATTACTAGGGTGTTTTGTTACACCCTGTACATTGACATACAAAGTTATTTTTTGTTTTTAGATTTTATGATTTATTAGTTTCAAGATATTGCTGTGCCCTTTCAAGGTTTCTGTGTGTGTTGTACCATATTTATAAGATCTTATGTCACCACATAAGTCAATAAATTATTTGATTATGATTACGAAAGTTAAGTTAATAACTTGTAACATAAATCATTATCAGTCCTCGCATCATACCTACACGAGCGCACATGACATGTATGTGTGCTAACTTTTTCGCGATTAATGCCGGCTCTTCATTCTCGCCGAGAACAGGCGAGACAGGCCGAGAAAGAAAGTGTGGATGCCCTTCATTGTTCTCGTGGCGTCGTAAGCCATAGTAATTTTCCTTGAAAGTTCTCGCCGAGCGTTCTCGGCGAGAATTCTCGGCGAGAGTGTAGTGCGGGGTTTAGATAATGTTGAAATAACGACATCGACGGGACCAGTCATATTTGGTCGTATGATAAAACATTTGTGACTAGGGTCACCACAACAAACTTTTAACATAAATCATTATCAGCCTCACGAATCATGCCATTATCAGAGACGACCACTGATAACAAACACACAGACAGTTACTGATAACACAATTATGTGACTTAGGGTCACCAATGTCACCATTACAAACTTCTTACATAAATCATTATCAGCATCACGCCACACCTCATACCATATCAGGAATGGCGACTGATACAGACAGTTAGTGATAATGTGACTAGGGTCAACGCAAAAAACTATAAAACATTATGTGACTAGCTAGGGTCATCATAACAAACATCGTTAACTCTCGCATGGTACTATAATCAGGAATGACCACTCACTGACCCATATAGTTACCGATACGACATTATATGACTTGAGACTGGGGTCACCACAACAAACTTCTAACATAAATCATTTGCCCCATGCCGCATACCATAATCATGAATGAGCACTGAGCCAGATAGTTACTGATACAAAATTATGTGACTAGGGTCACCATAACAAACTTCTTACTAAAATAATTATCAGCTTCTCGCATCGTACCATAATCAGGGATGACCACCGATTCCGACAGTTACTCATACAACATTATGTGACTAGACTAGGGTCACCACAACAAACTTCTAACATAAATCATTTGCCCCATGCCGCATACCATAATCCTGAATGACCACTGACCCATATAGTTACCGATATAACATTATGTGACTAGGGTCACCGTAACGAACTTCTAACATGAATCATTATCAGCCCCACGTCTCATACCATAACCATGAATGACTTCTGACCATAGTTACCGGTACAACATTATGTGACTAGGGTCACACCGTTACAAACTTCGTAAACTTTCGCATGGTACCATAATCAGAAACGACCACCGACATTGACTGTTACTGATAAAACATTATGTGACTAGGGTCACCGTAACAAACTTCTAATATAAATCATTATCACCTCCACGCCTCATATCAAAATCAGGAATGACCACTGACACACTGACCTATCATATCATATAAATAAATAAATAAATAAATAACGCTCACAGGCACATATACATAGTTACCGATACAACATTATGTGACTAGGGTCACCGTAACAAACTTCTAACATGAAACATTATCGGCTTCACGCATCATAAAAAAAAATGCCCCCGACTCCTACAGTTACTAAAAATCAATTCAATTTAATTCAATTATACTGATCATCAAAATCATCAATCATCTGAAATCATTATCAGCTTCATGCATCATACAAAAATGACCAACGACAGTTAATGGATAAAATATTATTTGATATAACTTGGGTCACCACACCATAACATAATTATCAATTTATCAGACTTAGTTTACGATCAAAAATAAATAATTATCAGAGCTTCATTACCATACATCATACAAAAATAGCCACCGACACAGACAGTTACTGATAAAACATTATTTGATGTGACTAGGGTCACCATAACAAAGTAATTTTCCTCCGGAAAGTCCCAACAATTTTCCGGTCTACGAAGCGCGCGGGTAGAGCGCAACAGGGCGTAGGTTATCGTTTCACATGACGCATGGGTCAATGACACGAACACGATACGACTGCCATATAACCATTTGTAAAAGAAAATCAAGTGATCATAGTACCTATTCGAACATTCGCATTTTAATTAATCGAAAAGCCATAAGATTAGTTTAGTTACCTAATTAAATCATTATTAATTTTTATAATTGCTATTTTATCAACACTATTTATGTTTTTAGTAGAAAATGGTTTTTCAACTCAGTTTCTCTTATAAAATAGGTACTTAATCTATTTTCCTGTTAAACTTTTGCAACAAAACATAATACTGGATATAAAATTAAATGTATTACGTACCTACCACCCCTTAATATCGTATAATATACAGCGTGAAATTGATATCATTAGCATCCTTATGAACTAAGATATATGGACTATATGGGAGTAATTCTCCCATTTCCCGTATTTCCACTACCTATAACACGAGTTTTTCAGACATGGATCTTTTTGTTGGCTCTAAAACTAATTTTATTTCGAAATTACTAAAATTGTATACGTAGGTAAGTAATTATTATGGCGATATTTTTATTCCACCCAATCCAAATACAATAAATTTCCTGTATGTAGTGTGTTGCAGAGGATGTGTGTGTATGCTGTATCGAAATTTTATACAGGGTGTACAATAAAATGGGACAGCTACTTAAAGGGGTGCTTCAGACCATCAAACTGAACAACTTTCTCTATGGGACCAATATCGAAATCGCGAAAAAAAAATCAGCTGTCCCATACATTTCAGTCGAGTTATGTTTGCAGTTTTGTATGGGAGTGCGGATTTTTTTTTCGCGATTTCGATATTGGTCCCATAGAGAAAGTTGTTCAGTTTGATGGTCTGAAGCACCCCTTTGAGTAGCTGTCCCATTTTATTGTACACCCTGTATAATATAATATAATATACTCAAATTCAGTTTTATGTATGTTGATTATATTACAACAGTGTTTAAATTTGGAGTTTCAGTGTTTAGATTACTATTTATCAAAATGCTAACATACGGAAACCTGTAATTGGCTATATTACCTACACAAATTGTTATTTTTATAATTATTACTGTAATGCTGTTGGTTTCGTCAATAAATAAAATAAAAATAAAATAAAATAAGAGTCTACCCATCAAACTGAACAACTTTTACAATGGGAGCAAACCATACAGAGCAAAAAAATCAGCTGTTCCAATACTAAACTTCAATACCTACTCGACTCAAATGTATGCAACAGCTGTTTTTTTGTTGCTCCGAACGATTTGCTGTCATCTTCGATCAACGCTGTCATAGCAAAAGTTGTTCTGTTTGATGAGTAGAATGCAGTTTGGATGAATACAGGAGAGAAGACAGACATAGGTCTACAAAATGCGAGCTTATTTTTTCACAAAATTTTCTTAGTAATAATTATGTTGAAAATGACAGATTTATGTTGATAATTTAGGACGTGTGTCAACCCTACATATTATGAGTCACTCATTGTATGTATGTCAGTCTGTTTATACGTCTGATTAACGTATAAATAGAACTTAAACTAACCCAACCATATTTGGATGAAGGTCAATGCATAAAGTTAATAAATTACTTTTATTATTATTATTATGTTGGTACATGAAAGATGCACGGGTCCACTGGGACCCGGTCCTTTGGGAGGCATACATGGGGCCGAAGCCAACACGAAGAGGCCTTATTTGGTACCATTTATTCTAAATGTGAGATGGCGTGCACCTATCGAGGCCTATCTCTAGATACACCATAGGGATGCACTAGAAGATCATTCTCGATGGATGCCAGGAAGGGATACATTTGTCTGGGCTATGGGGATGGGATTCTGTGTACTGGATAACTGGGCTATGGAGTGAGATAACGGACGCCTGCTCTAGTTAAATATCTCACTAATTTAAAATCTAGCAGGCGGTGACTCGCCAACTCATTTGATGGGCCCCCCAAAACGGCCGCTCGCAAGGAGCGACAAGGCGGCAACATCTAGTGAGTGGCTAAGGTTGTAGAGAGGTGAGTCTGCGGGCGCCGGTTCCCGGTGCTAAGCGCACCAGTCAGCAGGTCCCGGCGTTATGACATTTTACACTTCCAACCTGGAGCATAGGTTCCGCTCTTGCGACTCCACTCCTGGCCGGCCGGTTAAGGCAAGACAGGAGGTGAGGGCCAAATCAATCCGGGCCCTCTGGAGAATCGGGTCCGTGGTGTCGCCAATCACCAACAGCTCGCCACAAGCTGCCCTGCGGGCTTATTATTATTATTGTTATAAGTTATTAAAATTATGCAAGCTTTGCGATTTACTCTAGCTACTTGCTGTAGTTTATTTTATACATGGTCTAATTGATATCATCAGCATCCTTTTAAACTAAGGCTGAGATTCAGAGACGATTTTTAAGTCTTAGTTCGGACTCCCGTATGTCAAAATCCATACATTTTGACCCTTCTTCTTCTTATCGTGTGAGCAGAACCCTGGTGTCAGAGTTCTTTCAGACCGCCTGACGGCCTCTGACGTGGTTTTTATCTAACGATTACTACCACGTGAGATAGTAGCCGGGACCAACGGCTTAACGTGCCATCCAAAGCACGGAATCATCTTTCTTTTCAGACAATCAGGTGATTCAGCCTGCAATGTCCTAACCAACTGGGGAAAAACCCACAAAGTGACATATCACTAGGTGTCCCCGTGGGAATCGAACCCACGACCTCCGTGTCAAGAGCCCAATGCTCTTAACCATTAGACCACGGAGGCAGTTTTGACCCTACTTAGTTCGAACTATAACTTAAAAAATCGTCTCTGAATCTCAGCCTCAGAGTCTACCCATCGAACCGAATGACTTTTACTATGGGAGCAAACCGATTGGAGCACAAAAAGATCTCCCGTTCCTACTCGACTCAAATGTATGCAACTTTTTTTTTTTGCTTCAATCGATTTGCTCCAGTAAAAGTTGTTCAGTTTGATGGGTAGACTCTTAGTTTAAAAGGATGCTGATGCATGATATCGATTTCACCCTGTATATTAAAAAAACATGATTAAACCTAATTTAACAAGAAATCTGTATCATCGTTGACGTAACTTATGAATGAGTTTGTTCATAGCCATGAATGGATCCATTCAGAAGCTACGTCAAAATTGGTTGTTGAATTATGAAGTTTAATTCAGAAGAATATCAATAATATCGACAGTATCGTATCGATACTGTCCATTGTTTTGAACTATCGATTATTTTAAACAATCATCGACAATATCTTTATTGTTTTTTAGTGTTCCGTACCAACATTGGAAGAACGGAACACTTATTTATGGAATCAGCTGGTGTCTGTCCGTCCGTTCGTTCATCTGTCACAGGCATTTTTCACACAGACCGTATGGCATAGGAAGAAGTTGAAACTCGGTATAGGTATAGCAATTGCTGGTCCATTATCATAAATTAAGTAAAAAAGCTTAATTTTTATATTGGGTTGCAATTTGGGTTGTAGAAAGGGTAAATAAAAAAAAAAATTCTACCCAATGTTGTGGGGTATACATCAATTGAAAGCTTATGAAAATACGAATCTAAATTTTTCTAATTATTTAGTAAAACTTTATTTAACAATTTTTTTTTTCAAAACTTCGATAGTAGGTACCTTTAGTTGAGCAGCAATATCGATAGTATTGCACTAGGTCAATAGTATCGATATACTTACGAGTACTTACTATCGTTTATCGCCTATAGATCGGCAAAACTATCCTTAGTGTAAATTAATTTTCAATTAATTACCCAAATGATGGTCAAATGGCGCATCCTGTCATAAATAAAAATAAAATTCAATAAAAATATTTCAACTTTAGTTAAATTTATGAAATTAAACAACAATATAAAAGAATTAATACTCAAGCAAGTCAAGTCCATCAGGGTAATTCACACGCATAATTCAAACGACATGTGGTGCATTCCTTTACCATACACACCATAAAACTTAGCCCCTCACGACCAACAACAATCTTCTTCCATCCATCAAAGCGTGAAAAAGATATTTTCCGATAATGAGATTAACAAAAACCGAAATGGAACACATCCAAGCGTTGCACCCATTTCGTCAGAAAAAGCGGCGTACGCGCGTGGCGCGATAAAAATGACGTTTCACAGTCTCGTATTGAAACGCGTTGGCGGCGGCATCCACCAATGGTGACGAAGCTGCCGCATACAAGATTGGAAGCCACACGCGCTTCGGTACCACGCCGGCCGGCCGTCTTACTAAAATACCAGTTTATAGAACACGTTACCGTAATTTCAAGATAATTTATAATTTCACAATCGGGTTTAAAACAAAAGACAATGACGAAAGTGAACGCGTGAAGTTTAAAGGTTAGGAAGACCTGGCATCGTGATTCAGTGAAATAGGTCATTCATGGTATTAATTTGTGATGCGTTGTGTTGTAAGTAACTTTTATTATTGCTTTCTTTATTTTTTATGATTGTTTTTCATCCTTAATTTACTGATCTTTCACTTTATTTATTGATATCACGTAATTTATAGTTGCATTGATTTCAATCAATCAATTTGTACCTACTTTATTTCGCACCAAAAATATAGTGCAACTTATACATATAAAATAACGAAAATGATGCCGAATGTCCCATGCTGGACACAGTGCATTAATAAGAGGATAAAAAAAACTCATAACAGAGAGAAAATACAGAAGGTATAAGGCGGTTATATTTCTAAAAACCAATTTCTTTCATACAACCAAGATTATACTAATTTTACACCTGCCATTTTTTCATCTTAATTCTAGTTCAATTTTGTATGAAATCAGCGTGGTGATTAATTGAATAACACAAAATACATTATACTTATAGTATAAGAGATAAGTGTACTTTTTGCAACCATCAGCAGCAAGGCTGATTCAGTGTTTATGGGGTGTGTAGCATGTCTGTGATGGGGATGGACCAGGTCTGCCTGCATAACTCCAGTCGTTTTAGGAGTTACTGATGATTAAAGGTCTGTAAAAAATTAACGATCAGCTGCAAGGCTGATCGTATAATATTGTTGTAATATGCACTGTAGCTATGTGAACAGTACAAAAACTGTCAAGTTCTGTCAGTCGGTTTAGGAGATACAACCAGTCAAAGTTCCGACCTTTGAACGGCTGTATCTCCTAAACCGACTGATGAACCATGTCAGTTTTTGTTCTGTTCCCATAGCTACAGTACATACTACAACAATAACATACGATCAGCCTTGCAGCTGATCGCTAATTTTTTACAGACCTTTAATCATCAGTAACTCCTTAATCGACTGGAATTATGCAGGCAGACCCAGTCCATCCCCATCACAGAGAAGGTCTACACCTCATAAACACTGAATCAGCCTTGCTGCTGATGGTTGCAAAAAGTACACTTATCTCTCGGAATATTACTGTTGAATTGATTCAACAGACAGACATTTGTTTTCAATGTTTTAAGACATTGTATTTCTTCCGCTGATTGAATTATTAGTATTATTACGAACGCGAGGGAGCCATCAATCAAATTGAAACTATCAATGTATTCGATCAATTTATTGATCAATGATTGATCTAGTTCGACGTAAGGGTTAACTGAATTCGATTTCCAATATCTAATATTTTTCATCTTAATACAGGGTGAAATTAATATCATTGGCATCCTTTTAAACTAAGAGTCTACACATTAAACTAAGATAATACAAGTCCAGGCTAGATTCTGGTACTTTAAATGTGACTAGATTATTTGTGTGACATTGTCCAAGATATTTATTTATTTTATTTATTTATAAACTGAACAACTTTTACTATGGGAGCAAGCAAGCCGATCGGATCTGCTGTTGCATACATTTGAGTCGAGTAGGCATTGCAGTTTAGTATGGAACAGCGGATTTTTTAGTTGCTCCGATCGGTTTGCTCCCATAGTGCAAGTTGTTCAGTTTGATGTGTGTGTACACTCTTAGTTTAAAAGGATGCCAATGATATCAATTTCACCCTGTAGATGTAGGTAAAAAATACAATCCCAACACATAACATAAGCTCACTCTAACTCTATTATCTTTTGGGGTGGTCATAAACTTTGGTATAACTACCTCAGAGCTCGCAGTTGTAGAAGAATGTGAATAAAATCGTCTCCCTTAAGTTTTATCATGAAGATGTTTGTCTATCTCAAGATTCTCAAGTCCGGAATCACCACAGAACGTTATAAGAGGAGTTAGAAGTGCAAAGTAGGTGTGGAATATACTTGTTTATTTGAGGTAATACTACAAAACAGTACTAAAATTATAAGTGGCCGCAACAAAAAAAAATTGCGCCATTTGTCCATACAAAGTTACACAAACCCCTTTGGGCTGAGATAACCCCATGGTTAACACTTTCGCTGCTAAGCTCAAAACCATGATCATCGCGCAGTGCTGAAACTGACGCCCCTCGTGGGTCGTGCGCACAGTCGTAGCGTAAACAGACCAATACGGCTCACCTCGTGTGGGTCACCCGCATAGGCGTAAGGTTTGGCTGACTCACGCTGTAGGTCATGAGCACAGGCGAAATGCAATAGCACTGACCCGTCTCGTAGGTCGTGCGCACAGTCGTAACGTTGAAAGATAATGTGGCTCGCGTCGTGGGTCACCAGAACAGGCGTAAGGTTTTCGGCGACCGCGCGGTAGGTCATGAGCATAGGCGAAATGCAATTGAACCAGCTCTTTACGTGGGTTCTTCAGCACTACGAGCCATTTGTCGCCGACCTACGGCGTAGGTCGTCAGCAGTTAAAGTGTTAAGCGCTCCAACAACAAAAAAACAGATAATAAAACTAAGAAAATACCGACCAAGTCTAGTCTGAATCGCGCACGGAAAGTTCCGTACTACTTACTACTACCTACCACACAATATTACCCAAAAATTGTGTTTTCTCCGTGGTCACCGTTTACGTTTACAGAACCCTAAAAAACTTTTCATCTTATCAACGTTATCTTTATTTTTAGTGATCCGGATTGCAAAATTTCTAAAATAGAACACCTAAAACGGAGTCACGCAAAGGCAATTTTCTCTGTAACTAGGTACGTAGGTATTTTACGTAGAATGGTAAAATTTAGCACAAAACATTTACCCACTGAGCAAGTAATCACTACGTTTTCCCATGGCCTAATTCTAGTCTGTAAAATTAGTAGTTAATTTTTTACTGACGTGAAGAATTGGTACTTTACCAACTTTGGAAAAGAAAAAAAGTAACTTGCCGTAAAGACACACGAAAGAAGTGAAACTTCCGCAACTTTCAAATTTAAATTTCGAACTTCCGTTACACGAAATTGCGGAACCCACAGACTTATAAGTTTGTGGCGGAACTGAATTTCAAAGCTCTCCCATAAAAAGAACTTAAAAAAAAATTTATTACGCATTACCTAAGCAGACATTTTCGAATAAGTGCTATCGAAACAATGTATAAAAATAATTTTCAAATAATAAAATTACTTAATGCACATTATCGTTTTAAAATGATATTGATAAATTTTTTCGCAACATTTATTTGCAAAAGCAAACATCGGGATAAACTTTCATTTATTTATTTTTAGCAGCTGCTATAGGTTATTGAACTACCTACTTTCATATAACCATTATAACTCATCGTTCAGTTTTGTCAAAGTATCCCACGTTGATGTATTGTTAGAAAATCTATTGTTAACTTACCTACGCTTCTACCTCCTTTGGCGATAGTTGTTCGGAACGACCGTCTCTGAACAATGTTATTTGTATATAGTTATAAGTTTACATTTACAATAAAGTTTCTAGCTAGGAAATAGGATTAGGATAAGTTTGTATTATGTTAGCTTTAAGATTGTTTTATTTCCCTTTGTGTTTACTCCTTATAGTTACTAATGTTATAGATAGGTCTAGAATAAATTAGTACATAGGTAAAAACCTATGTAAATAGGATAGCACTGAAATAAATAGTAAATTCATGTAATTTATTAAATAAGAAATGCAAATAAAGACAGTGGCTCTGTCCCTCCAGTATTGCGCTCGAGGCGTGTATGGGTATGCCCATCCCGCTCACAGAGACAGTCTGTCTCGCTCCCTCACGCGAACGCGGTCCCTCTCGCGACGCCCCGCTCACGCGGACATCTCGAGAGAGAATAAAAGCAGCGCCGCCGCGGCGTTTGGCACAGTCGATCCGGAGCAGCCAACGAGTTAGCAAGCTGGAAGCAAGCCAAGAAAAACAGCAAAATTGAAGCCTTCTGATTTCAAGAACCCCTCCCCGCTTCCCGTTCGGCTCGGAACGAATCGAAATTACAGTCCACTGCTGAGCCGGCGGGAACATTTGGTCCTTCGAGCCGGATAGAAAAAAGAAGAAAGAAAAATTTGGCTGCTCCGGGTCTGCGGTGAAAATAGAACTCTCGTCAAATAGAAGAAAGAAGCGAGAAAATGCCGGTAACAAGATCGAAGACAGGAAGACGGACCCCGCCGGCCGACCCCGCCATAGAAGGTAGCGGAACCGGCAACGCCGAATCTATAGACGGTTCCACTACCGCCACGTCGACCGCTACGGGATCCTCGTCAGCCGCTACGGCGTCCTCGTCAGCCGCCAGCACACTCGCCAGTTCGTCGGAAGCCTCGACGGTCACAGAAGCCCCTGCTGTCGACGCCCCCGCCGTCGGTGCTGTCGCGTCCACGCCGGCATCGATCGCCCAGCCAAAACAGAAGCGCAACAGCAGGAAGTCATCCATGAAGACGTCAGCAAGCACCAAGGCGTATCGTATAGCGCTAGCCAAAGAAGAGCTAGCACGCGCCAAGCTAGAACATGCCGCCGCACGTCTCGCTGCTATAGAAGCCGAAGATGAAGACGCCAGCTCCGATGACGGCGACACCGTCATCTCCGGGTCCGACGCAACCTCCAGGGTGGACGAGTGGCTGCAGCAGAGCCACGTACTCGCCATCACCGACGGGCAGCAGCCAATAGAAGAGAACACCTGCCCGAACGAACACAAACAGACCACGCCGGCGCCCCCTAATGCGCCGGTGTGGGACCCGCCGCCGCCAGTGTGAACCGCCGCGCCCAGCCAGCCCACAACGCAACAGAATCCAGCGCCCCGTCACGAAGAACCGATAGAACAGAACACAGTCGCGAAGCCCAAGCCACAGCAGACAGATCTCGCCGACCTCGCGACTGCAATCACGCTTGCCATCAAAGCGGGTCAGCAGAATCCAGCGCCCCGTCACTACGCCGAGCTACCAAACTTCGGGGGCGCCTACCAGGAGTGGCTATCATTCCGAGCCGCTTACACCGAGTCGTCCGCATCGTACACGAACACAGAAAATATGGCCAGACTTCGAAGAAGCCTCAAAGGAAGAGCCAAAGAAGCAGTCGAGAGCCTCCTCATCACAAACGCCAGCCCTACAGCAGTCATGAAGATGTTAGAAAATCGCTTCGGTCGGCCTGACTCCATAGCATCGGCCGAGATCGAGCGCCTCCGCACTCTACCTCGCCCCGCCGACACGCCGCGCGACCTCTGCATCTTCGCGAGCCGCGTCACGAACATCATCGCAACACTCGACGCGCTCGGCAGGCCCTACTACCTATTCAACCCCGAATTAGCAAGGGCCACTGCGGAGAAACTCTCGACAACGCTACGATACAGATGGTTCGACTACACATCGCATCAACCGAACGACGAACCAGACCTCGTCAAGCTCGCAAGATTTTTGGAGCGCGAAGCCGAAATATGCGGCCCGCACGCACAGCCCGAGAACGTCACGGCGCACGACTCGAACCAGCAGAGAAAACCGCAGCGAACGTACAACACAACGGATCCGAAGACAGCTGCGGGACATAGAAAAAATTCGTCGTCATGCGCCATATGCGAAAAATCGGGGCACAACGCAGCAGAGTGCAAGAGATTTATAGAAGAGGAAGTCAACACGCGGTGGGAGCTAGCCAAGACCCACCACCTGTGCTTCAGATGCCTGCGCCACAGGTCAAGAAATCACAGCTGCCGCACCGTCCCGTGCAACACAAATGGATGCAAGTACTCGCATCACAAGCTGCTTCACGCCGCCAGAGAAGAGCCGCCGAAGTCAGAACAGCCGCCTAAGAGAGAAGAGCCGCCCAAGAAAGAAGACCCGCCGAAGAGAGAATCAGTCACCTCTACGTGGACGCCTACGAAAACGCACTCGTTCCTGAAAATAGTACCGATACGAGTGTCGGGACCGGCGGGAGAAGTCGACGCGCACGCCCTGCTCGACGACGGGTCCACGGTCACTCTAATCGACCTGGACCTAGCCAACGAAGTCGGCGCGGAGGGCCCCATCGACCCCCTCAACATAGAAGCAATCGGCGAAACAAACTTCACCGTCACAGCATCGAAACGTGTCCCGGTCACCCTACACGGCCCGACACAACGTTTCACCGTCCAGGCGCGCACCATAGAAAACCTACAGCTCTCCCCGCAAGAGATTACACCCCGGGACCTGCAGGACTGCCGCCACCTCGCCGAGATAAAAGATAACCTACAGTACGATAGCAGCAAGCCTAGAATACTAATCGGGCAAGACAATTGGCATCTTTTACTAGCAAGCGAAGTGAAACAAGGACGGAGAGATCAGCCGGTCGCGTCGCACACTCCATTGGGCTGGGTACTACACGGCGCACACACAAGAACATTGGGAAAGCAGCTCAACTACGTGAATCACGTAACAACTACGTCGCCGTCACTAGATGAAGAGCTCAAGCATTTCTTTTCGATAGAAGCACTCACCATTACGCCGAAGCAACCGCAGTCCGACCCAGAGCACAGAGCGCTTGAAATACTAAACAAGTGCACGACAGAGACGGAAGATGGGCGGTACCAGACTGCGCTACTGTGGAAGCGAGACAGCTGCGAGATGCCGAACAACTTTGAAAATGCATTCAAACGCCTCGTCACAACGGAAAAGAAGATCGACCGAGACGCTGACCTGAAAGCCAAGTACGAAGAACAGATGGATGCACTGATACAGAAAGGTTACGCCGAGCCCGCGCCGCTACAGAAGTCAGAAAAAAGAACATGGTACCTGCCGCACTTTGCCGTGTTAAACCCAATGAAACCGGGCAAAGTGCGAATAGTACACGACGCCGCTGCGAAGACAAAGGGGGTCTCTCTCAACGACCACCTCCTCACGGGTCCTGATCTGCTGCAGTCGCTGCCGGGAGTGATGATGCGCTTCCGACAGCACCCAGTCGCCGTGTCCGCCGACATCGCCGAAATGTTCATGCAAGTGAAGATTCGGTCAGAAGACAGGGACGCACTCAGGTACCTATGGCGGGGGGACAAGCGGGGGGAGGAAACACCTCAAGAATACCGCATGACGTCGCTAATCTTCGGCGCTACGTGTTCACCGTCTACGGCGATCTACGTGAAGAATAGAAACGCACTCAAGTACGAAAAAACGCATCCTACGGCCGTCGACGCGATCGTAAGAAACCACTATGTAGACGACTACCTCGACAGCTTTAGAACCACTGAAGAAGCGATACAGACAGCCACAGACGTCCGCGACATTCATCGCCGCGGACACTTCCAACTTCGACAGTGGGCTTCGAACTCTATAGAAGTCAAGAAGGCGCTCGACACAGAACTACAGCAGCGAGCATCGATCCCTCTCAGCGACGGCGCTACAACCGAACGAGTTCTCGGCCTCATATGGAAGCCGGACGCCGACAGACTCGCATTCAACCTGGACATGGCGCGAGTGTCACCCGCTGTGCTGGAGTCCGCCGCGCCCACCAAACGAGAGGCGCTCAAGATAGTAATGTCTCTATTCGACCCACTCGGCTTCGCCTCGCCGGTCACAGTACGAGCGAAACAGATACTACAGGACGTGTGGCGCCGAGGGACCGATTGGGACGAGCCCTTGGACGACGACAACGCAGCGAAGTGGCAAGACTGGATGGGACATCTGAGAGCGCTACGTGACGTCACGATCCCGAGATGCTACCTGAGCTACAGCGCAGCGGCCTCGCTTCAACTACACGTCTTCGTCGACGCGAGCGAGGCGGCCTACGCCGCCGCACTCTACTGGCGAGCGGCCAACCCAGACGGGCGAGCGAACACCTCACTCGTGCTCGCAAAGTCTAAGGTCGCGCCGCTAAAGCTGACATCAATACCGCGCCTCGAGCTACAAGGCGCTGTGATGGGAGCCCGAATGGCCGCGGCCGTCATAGAAGAACACGACACGAAGCCTGAATCGACCACGTTCTGGTCAGACAGCAAGACCGTCCTCACCTGGATCCGGACGGGCTCACGAGCCTACCAGCCCTTCGTCGCACATCGCATAGCCGCGATCGAAGAACACAGCAAAGCGAACGAATGGCGGTGGGTCCCAACCAAGCTGAACGTGGCCGACGACGCGACGCGCGACGTGCCTCGCGACCTCAACGAGAACCATCGGTGGTTCACTGGACCTCAGTTCCTGCGCGACGATCCATCTACGTGGCCTACAGAACAAAGTACGACGCGAGAAGAGCCTATAGTCACCGGCGAAGAACGCACGCACTACATAAGTCACAACAAAACGTCGCTAAAAAGGAGCCTGCCCGACCCCACTCGCTTCTCAAAGTGGGAGAAACTGCTGCGTTCTACGGCCAGAGTACTACAGTTCATCGCCCTCTGTCATCGTACGAAACAGAAAACGTACTACAAGCGTACAAAGAAGAACAACGAATTAGATCCAGACTGGAAGCGGCAGGCGAAAACGACTACGCTCAAGACACCGACGCGACACAAATCGAAAAATAATTTCGTGTTTCTACCTATAGACACGGAATTATTACGCCGAGCGGAGACTTTACTAGTAAAGTCGAGTCAAGAAGAAGCCTTTCCGGACGAAATGAAACAGCTGAACAAGAATGAAGTCGTTTCCAGTAGCAGCAGACTACGCTCCACCGCGGTAATGCTAGTAAATGGCATTATACGGCTGAAGACGCGCATCGGAGCGGCGAGCGACATCACGGACGACCAGAGGAGCCCGCCAGTGCTTGATGGTGACCACCCCACGACCCGCCTCTACATAGAATACACACACAGACAGCTACTACATGCGGGCGTGGAGACTACCATTAACGAATGCCGCCAACACTACAACATCCTCCGGCTTCGCCCCGTCACCCGAATGATAGTGCATCGCTGCCTACCCTGCCGCATCAAACGCAACACACCGTCGAGACCTGCTACGGGGAACCATCCGCCGTGCAGACTGGCTCATCACCGCCGAAGTTTCACTTTCGTGGGGCTGGACTACTTCGGGCCACTGACAGTCACCGTGGGGCGCTCCACACAGAAGCGCTACGTGGCTCTCTTCACCTGCCTGACCACCAGAGCGGTTCACCTGGAGGTGGCCGCGTCCCTCAGCACCGACTCCGCAGTGATGGCACTGCGCCGCATGATGGCGCGGCGCGGGTGCCCGACGGAGATATGGTCCGACAACGGGACCAATCTACACGGCGCAGACAAGGAACTACGTCGTGCCATAGACAAAGCGACGGAAGAAGAAGCCGAGCGACGGCTGATCAGCTGGCGCTTCATACCCCCCGGCGCCCCATTCATGGGCGGCGCCTGGGAACGCCTCGTCCGCGCCGTGAAGACATCGCTTTATGCGGCGCTACATGAGCGCCATCCACCCGAAGAGGTCCTGACTACACTCATCGCAGAGGCGGAGTACACAGTAAACAGCCGCCCCCTCACGCACGTCTCCACGTCGCCAGAAGATCCCGAAGCCATCACGCCGAACCACTTCCTCCTCGGCGGGTCGGCGCGCGTGCCAGCACCTGGCACCTTCACCGATCAAGACCTCATCGGGCGCACTCACTGGCGGGCCTCCCAACGCCTAGCCGACCTCTTTTGGGCTAGGTGGGTCAGGGAGTACCTGCCTGACCTGCAGAACCGGCGGGAGCCCCACAGCCATGGTCCAGCACTGAAGGTGAACGACGTGGTGCTGATCGCAGACAACACCCTCCCGAGGAACACGTGGCCTCGCGGCATCGTGACTGCTACCTACCCCGGGGCCGACGGCGTCGTACGAGCAGCTGATGTCCGGACCAAAGGCGGCACACTACGCAGACCGACGAAGAAGTTGGTGATCATCCCGACGGAGCCGGTCGCCCTCCAGCCAGCAGCATGAGTGCGACGTCACGGCGGACGACGCACGGCGGGAGGAATGTTCGGAACGACCGTCTCTGAACAATGTTATTTGTATATAGTTATAAGTTTACATTTACAATAAAGTTTCTAGCTAGGAAATAGGATTAGGATAAGTTTGTATTATGTTAGCTTTAAGATTGTTTTATTTCCCTTTGTGTTTACTCCTTATAGTTACTAATGTTATAGATAGGTCTAGAATAAATTAGTACATAGGTAAAAACCTATGTAAATAGGATAGCACTGAAATAAATAGTAAAGTCATGTAATTTATTAAATAAGAAATGCAAATAAAGACAGTGGCTCTGTCCCTCCAGTATTGCGCTCGAGGCGTGTATGGGTATGCCCATCCCGCTCACAGAGACAGTCTGTCTCGCTCCCTCACGCGAACGCGGTCCCTCTCGCGACGCCCCGCTCACGCGGACATCTCGAGAGAGAATAAAAGCAGCGCCGCCGCGGCGTTTGGCACAGTCGATCCGGAGCAGCCAACGAGTTAGCAAGCTGGAAGCAAGCCAAGAAAAACAGCAAAATTGAAGCCTTCTGATTTCAAGAACCCCTCCCCGCTTCCCGTTCGGCTCGGAACGAATCGAAATTACAGTCCACTGCTGAGCCGGCGGGAACAATAGTCGTTGCGGGTTTCAAGACAGAGCAGTGGCTTTCAAACTTATTTGAGTAGGGACCCCCATACAGAATATATAAACACGTGGAATACTAGTGTATTTCATAGTATAATAGTGTCAAGTAGTGGTTTTAGTGGACCACTACTTGACACCCATACATTACACAGGGTGTTAGGGTAAACAGTTGCAATCCCTTAAGGGGTGATTATACCCATGATGCTGAACAACTTTCTTTAAGAAACCTATTATGTCACTTTCCTTACTAAATGCAATCAGCTGATCGAACTTCTGTATGAAACGTCTTTTTTTTTTGCTAATTTCTTTTTCTTCCTCTGGTTAAGTTGTTCAGTATCATAAGTACATAAAGAGTACATACATATAATCACCCATTAAAGTAATGCAACTGTTCACCCTAACACCTAATACACCACACCCATGATACTGAACAACTTTCCCTAAGAAATCTATAGGAAAAAAAAACCACCAAATGGCCTCCATGCCATAGTAATTTTGGCATTTTCTTTTGCTGATTTGAACGCGTGACTTTCAAAAATCGCACTCCTGGACCAGGGAGGTCGGGATTTACAGTTTGAATAACACTGGCTTATAGTAATCCACTGAGCTTGCTGGTCTTCATTGTATATTGTTATGAATGGTCGCCGCTGTTGATCCGGGGTACACAGGATACAGAGGTGGGAATGGTGATCCGTAAAAAACGTACGCAGCTGACAATAGCTTTGGATACATTATTGTTACTTAGCTATTGTCAAAATTTTTACTTGGGTCCTCTTTCTTTGTACAATTTTTTTTAAACTTTCTATGAACATTTGGGTTTTATACAGCTTTTTCTCTTGCATTAGTTCAACTATTTTTGTATTTTGATACGTTTATCTTAGTTCACATTTAAAAAATATAGTAACACGCGGCAATAATAATATTTTATGAATAAAATAGAATAGACAGAGTAAATAGTAGCAAATAGGTGAGTTTATCTCTCAAGGGATTTCATTCAGCATTTCACTGATAAAAAAAAAATAAAGTGGAGTCATTAATGTTACATTAAAAACGATTAGGTTATGTTATGTACTCGTAGTTACAGTACAATAATTCAAAACCACATTTTATGAATAATACCTTACTTGCTTAAACCAAGGCAAAAACTAATTTAAATTATCCGAAGTTAAAAATATAATGAAAATGATTCATTCATTAAAAGTTTATCACGTTATTACTGAGTGTAATTATAATGAGTATATTATAAGATAAAAGGATAATAATTATTTAGTTCATGTTGTACAACATAATGATTAAATCTTTAAACTATTTGTCATCGTTTGTAACTTTGTACCTACAAACTGGTATAAACGTATAATCTTGCTTGGCATAATAATTATAATACAGACAGTGGTCTGCATTATAATTTGTTGACATCGGAATTGAAATCGGTCATAGATTATAAAACCAACAGACTTCTCATGAAAAAATTTTTTTACGTAGGTACAGTTAAAGCATTTTTAGCAAACCCCGGAACGACAAGTACATACCCAATTTATCGTAATCCCACCTATCCCCCCCCCCCCCTTGGATACGTGTCTGATGACATGTGAATGAACGATGAAGACCATAGTGGGCTTCTCTGCCCCCGCATTTCGCAACGCAGCTATCGACAGAGTGGTATATACAGCCTTTGTGGACAGATTATAATGACTCGAAAAATTCTTTAGTTGTAAGTAGTACATAACTATGGCTTTAGTATTGTTTTAAAGAGAGACATATCGTTTGAAAGTTGAAAGTACAAAAAAAATCGAGTTCAACATGATGTGAAAGGTAGATGGTGCCCAAAATGCCTGAAATAAATTGACATAGTGGGTTAATGAGAAACGAGACCAGTTTACCGGGACCACCTTTTTGTGACTACTCAGGGCAGCTTTAGCTTTTGCTGCGTTTGCTTAGAATTGCTTCCGTTTTCGGGATAAATAATTAAGTAAACATACAATTACATTCATCGTGAAGAGCATAGGAAATGCTTGGAGCTTGGACTAGCACAGACAATGATAAAGTTTTCAAGGTTTCAAGTTTTATGAACATCAGGACTAGGAAGCATGGCATAATAGCGATGGCATGAATGGTTATACCTTGTAGTGATAAGACAGGCTTATGACGATGGTCGTGTATCTGCTCACTCCAGACCGCATTAGTAGTCTATATGTAAGTGGTCTATGGTATCGAAGCTATAAAGAGTTGATTCAACTCTAATCTCTCGCTAATAAAGTACCCGATACATTGCTAATTACTTGCAATTAACTTGCTTCTTTCTTTCCTCTGTAATTTAGCTTTCACTGTAAGATTTCTAAACTTAAAGACTAGTTTATTAGAGTTGACTTTCAGATAAGAAGAAATAGTAGGAAGTTCCTACCTCACATATTAATTTAATTAATATAGACATTGACATAATTCAGATATGTCATCGTTGGATTATGCTAATATTTTTTTTAATTAAACCATTTGCTAAAGTATTCACCCACTGATCTTAAGCAGTTCATAATGTTACGGCCGCTGTCAAACGTCAAACGTAAAGAAGGCATTCGAAAATTCGGCCGGCTCATTAACAATCGCCGTGGTCCTACGGTCTAAGGTTCCGCCTCCCATGCTAGGGGGTGACGGTTCGAATCCGATCCGCGCCAAAAATATTTCTAGATTTTAGTGTTTTTAGAAATGTTCTAGAAGGAAGAGAGAGAAGGAATATTTAAAAAGGGACAAAAGGTGAACGTGTCTAGGAACTTCGAGAAAGGAGGCGAAATTACGAATATTTGAAAAGAACCAGTAAAGTGGGCGTGTCTTCGATCGGTTTCGAAAAAGGAACGCGGGGTTAGAACTATCTGGAGGAAAACAATCGAGTAAAGAAAAGAAGATCGAAAAAAGGGTATTCCGGAATGTTCTGCGGGATATAAAAAGGCGGCGAATTTCGACTGGCGGCAGTCCTTGGTTAAACAGTGAACAGTGCGAAACAAAAGGAAGAAAAGTAAAAGTGGAAAAGTACTAGTGAAGAGAAAAGTGCTAAGAGTGGAACAGTGAGTAGACTAGTGTCAGTGTAGTGCGTGACGTCATAGTGTCGGTGTAGTACGTGACGTCATAGTGTCAGTGTAGTGTGTGACGTCATAGTGTCGTACGTCTTGACGTCATAGTGTCGTACGTCGTGACGTCATAGCCGTGACGCGTGTCGTGTCGTCACAGTAGTGACGTAGTGGACTGTGAACAGTGACAGTAAGTGGTGCACGGGAAATCCCTGCGAGGAGGACCCGGTGAAGTGAACCGTTTAGGGGAACCTCTGCGAGGTGGACCGTTTGTAAGTGTATCCCAAATAAACTCTGTAAAATTGGACTTAGCGTTTCACTCCAATCCCGGAACCCGTAGCTCGTAACAATAATTTACACTTTTACATAACATTACAAAAAAAAATTGTTAATATATTATCCACTGATATTATAGCATGATAATCTCCATTAATTTCTCCAGAATAAATATCGGCATTCTTGATACTCATAGAAACCTTATGTTGGAACCTCGTATATCTGAACAACTTTCTCCATGGGGCCTACTTCAGGAAACGCGAAAAAAATCAGCAGTTCTATACATTTTAGTCGGGTTAGGTACAGCAGTTTTTTATGGGAAAGCTGATTTTTTTTCGCGTTTCCGGAGGTATGCTCTGTGTAGGCTAGTGAAAGTTGTTCAGTTTGATGGTCTGAGTTCACTGTTTCAGTATTTGCTAGGCTGTCACTTACACCCTGTATACACTCCTGAACGGTACCTACCTACTTCATTTACCATGGTTTTGAAGGATGAAGAAAATAAATGTCTAGGGGCCAACAACACTGAGTTCGGAGTTCCAGATTACACTGAAAAAAATGTTTTGAAATTACTAAACTTTTGGGACTTTTCAAACTGTTTGTAGCACATTATTAATCAAACATTGGGTTATTAATAGCAGAAAGAACTTTGGCGACTTTGGACCCAGCCATTTTTACAAAAACTAAAAGCCCTTCAGGACGGCGGTCATAATTATTATAAACAGAAAAAATTAAGGCATTTTTTAAAAAAACTTCCTCATCTCAAGAAGTCCGGGTTCAAAAGTAGAAATTGGCTACTTGACAACTAGTCAAATCAGTTACTCTTTATCTCCGTCAAAACATGCGCTTTGTATGAAGATTTGTACTAAATATTGAGTTGTGACGTCATCAACATTTTCATTACTTTTTATAGTTTATCTTGTTATTAAAAATAGTATTCAAGCTAAAAACTCAATGAAAATGGGAGTTTAGCGTTATTTTCTAACCCTTTTTTTATTGAGTAGATAAAAATAAAATACTTATATTGAATGTAGTCAAATACCCAATTACTAGTAAAATAGACAAATCATCCAAAAAGCAGTAGCAAAACGCAACCATAACAGCTATTTTCATGTAATATTGTCACTGAGGTAGTTTTTGGACGTTACGGAATGTATTTGGCTTTATTGAACTGATAGTGTGTGTGATTTCGTTTGATTCCATTATCATAATATTGTACGGTTATCGTGAAATTTCATTAAATCAAACACAATGAATGCGTAGAAGATTGAGTGGGCTACCTAATAAGAAAGATTATGAGTTTCACATACTTGATACAAAAGGTATTATAACGAGAAATACCTTTCCCCCAACTTCTACAGATTACAACCAATTTCCTTTTTTGTTAGTTTTGTTTCACTCTACACGTATTACTAAGTTTCATTCATGTATGGGACCTATATGTCTGGGTCTCACATTATATGGCCTTCCGCCAAACTTCTTTAAGGGGCTATGTAAAAAAAATAGGATTCTTCAAAGCTCCATATATCATGAAGTACTAACAGTAGGAGTATGATTTGCGGATATGTGTAAATTGAACATATAATTGAAGTTTTGATTAGAGCCAAAACACGATTAAGACAAATTTTCTCGATAGAAAAACAAGCCAAAGTAGCCTCCGTTTTTTGTCTATAAACGCTTGTAACTGCTAAACGGTGAATAATAGAAACATCAGACTTGGTTTAAAAAAAAGAGATTGCTATTATCTAAGTTTTGATTAGAGCAGAATTGAACTAACATAAATAGTACAATCACAATTAAATAAAGTTTGTTTTTCGCTTGATTCGTTCCAGGCGCGCGCGCCGCCCCATCTCTTTCTCTCGCATCTGGCAGTAATATAAGCTATCACACGTCCGTTTTGCTAAAATTATTTTTCGACATAGGCTCTTAAGCTTCATTTTTGTTTTCTGTGTATTTAAAATTCACATAAGAACCAATTCCTTACAATTAAAAGAATGACACTATATTCTCCAGTAAGCCCGTTTCTGTCACCAGCTCCCTTGTGAAACAATGGCGACCCGGTTGGTGTAATGGTTACCACGCCGGACTGCCAAACCAGGGTCCTGGGTTCGAATCCCGGTTCGGTCATGGATGTTTACATGTTTGTGCCGTTGTTGTATGGTTTCCATAATAAACAGCCTATTAATAGTGCTTTCTTGGGATCATTACAATGTATGTGCCTGTGAGCGTTATTTATTATTTATTATTTATAATGTCCTATTCAGATTATGTATTTCGTCACGAATGTTTCCTTGAATTCTCACGACGTAAACAATTGACACTACACGTATTGTTCTCCGTTTTCACATATTTTATGCTAAATAAAATAACATCTGTTACTACGAGTACCTATATACAGGGTGAAATTGATATCAGTAGCATCCTTTTAAACTTAGAGTCTACCCATCAAACTGAACAACTTTTACTACAGGAGCAAACCGATCGGAGCAACTAAACAATCGGCTATTGCATACATTTGAGTCGAGTAGGCATCGCAGTTTAGTATGGAACAGCTGATTTTTTAGTTGCTCCGATCGGTTTGCTCCCATAGTAAAAGTTGTTCAGTTTGATAGGTAGACTCTTAGTTTAAAAGGATGCTAATGATATCAATTTCACCCTGTAATTTGTAACCGAGTACCTGTAGCTTTAAAATGTTCTATTGCTTCGGAACCGGTCAAAACATCTCCGATTTTCATGTTTTTTTTTAAAACGTCTGTAATCTAAAATACTACAACCTTTATACTTTAAAAATTGACGCTCTCAGTCAAGTAAAAAGTTGTAACCCAAAAAATACAAGAAAAAATGCTTCACAACTTGCGAATTCATGTAAAAACAGGACATTCCCTTCGCATTGAGGCAATTTTAATAGAGATTGGCTGACGAATAAACCTTGATGAGAGCGCTCTATACAAACGAAGTTTGATTCTATTTTGAATATTAACCAAATAAATTTAATGATTTTTTCAACACAATCTAGAAACTAATATCCTTGTCTGTGGTTTATCAAATTTCCGTT
The DNA here is from genome assembly GCA_922987775.1 of Agonopterix subpropinquella. NCBI lineage: Eukaryota > Metazoa > Arthropoda > Insecta > Lepidoptera > Depressariidae > Agonopterix > Agonopterix subpropinquella. The sequence goes on along the minus strand of OV277708.1, from coordinate 4,615,697 downwards.
ATGCTATATAGTTTCAAAGTTACACTGGCTCAAAGATTTCTATACAAAAAAAAGCGTCAATTTTTAAACTGTAAAGTAGTTTTGACTGGTTCCGAAGCAAAAACCTTCAGGAACTCCACCATTGGTTCAAGTTAGGTTTGCAGTTTACTATGGAATAGCAGAATTTTTTATCGTGAATTCGATGTTGGTTCCATAGTGAAAGTTGTTCAGTTTCATGGTCTGGTCATCCTCTTAAAAAACCATAACGTCATAAATTATTTCATACAAAGAAATCAATACATGACCGACCACAACAACGTCAAGACTTGACAACCTACTATCGTATAGCCAAAAAAAAATTTACCCCAGAAATGGGAGTAATAGATAAATAAGAAATTCAATTTCAGTTTTATCCTAACGCGTCAGAAGTCAAACATAAAGCAAAAAGAGATAGTAACAAGCATGTGGCCAACAACTGGTTAACCATCTGGTTAACTCTCGAGAACTTTCTACTGGATCATATACTCATAATCATAACTTAACTGATTCTTAATAACTGTAGTGCGATTTTTGAATCTCATTCGCTGAGTTCAGCAGTTGCCGTTGGTCCCGGCTACTATCTCTAGTGGTAGTAGTCGTTATATAAAAACCACGTCAGAGGCCGTAAGGCGGTCTGAAAAAACTCTGACACTAGGGCTCTGCCCACACGATAAGAAGAAGAAGCAGTTGAAAATGTCAAAATTACTATGGAGATATGCATCTTTCTACTGCTGATTTGACTTTCAAAAATCATACTTCAGGAATGCGATTTTTGAAAGTCAAATCAGCCGTAGAAAGATGCGTCATCACCATAGTAATTTTGACATTTTCAACTGCTGAGTTCACCGATGAGATTCAAAAATCGCACTCCTGTTCATAAAAAGCTTATTGTAAGTGAACTTTAGATGAAAATAGATAAGACTACTCATATTGAAACTACACATTACATTAGTGTCCTTCATTTCCTTATGCTGTCTACTTCCACTTGTTACGAGTACCTATAAGAGGGTGGTCAGACCAGAGGGGTCAAGTTTATACAAAACTTTGACGCACAATACGCGTAGACGGTATTAATATAAGTAAATTTGTATATATTAAAAAATAGTAAATTTTTCATACAAAATTTTTAAAGCTTTATATCTTCGTAATTATATTATAAATTGCAAATGTTATTTAATACGCGACATCTATATTTTCTAAACTATTTTTCCATATATAAAATATTACTTTTATTAATTCCGTCTACGCGTATTGTGCGTCAAACGTTTGTATGGACTGGATTTTTACCTTTCGCTGATCATCGCCTTAAAAACCGTCTGCATTTAAGGAATGAACCTGTAGTATGTAGAACTATGTACTATTAGTTAGTACCTATTCTGTGCATGTAGTCTAGAAGCATAGAATAGGTAATAGTATAATATACAGGGTGAAATTGATATTATTGGCATCCTTTTAAGGTCTACCCATCAAACTGAACAACTTTTACTATAATGGGCAAACCGATCGAAGCAAAAAAAATCAGCTGTTCCATACTAAACTGCAATGCCTAGGTACTCGACTCAAATGTATGCAACAGCAGATTTATTTTTTGCTCCTATTTGTTTGCTCCTATAGTAAAAGTGGTTCAGTTTGATGGGTAGACTCTTTGTTTAACAGGATGCTAATTATATCAATTTCACCTAGTTCTACATACTAGAAGTTCTATATCATTTTGTTAGAGACCGGCGTCCAAGATTCCGTACGCGCAGACCACTTTTTAAATACTCATAACATTTGATTGAATGCACCGTGCACCGAACTGAGTCTGTGGTCTAATTTTTAGGAGCATTGGCTCACATTGGCAACACTGAGGTCGTGGGTTCAATTCCCACAGGGACACCTAGTGATATGTCACTTTGTGCGTTTTTCCCCAGTTGGTTAGGACATTGCAGGCTGAATCACCTGATTGTCTGAAAAGAAAATGATTCCGTGCTTCGGATGGCACTTTAAGCCGTTGGTCCCGGCTACTACTTCTGGTGGTAGTAGTCGTTGCATGAAAACCATGTCAGAGGGCGTAAGGCGGTCTGAAAAACTCTGACACCAGGGCTCTGCCCACACGATAAGAAGAAGATTGAATGCACCGATTGCGAGGAAATAAGCCTATGCTTTGCTTTGCGGAGAGGTATGGACTCCTAATTATGGTGGTCCGGGTTCAAATCCGCACGGACAACATGCCATGTACCAATGAGTTTTTCTAACTTATGTACGTAAAACCGACTGCTCTCAAACGGTGAAGGAAAACATCGTGAGGAAACCTGCATACACTGAAGAAGAAATTCTGATGAGTATGTGAAGTTTACCAACCCGCATTGGGCACGCGTGGTAGACTAATGCCCATACCAGCCCAAACCTCTTTGAGGGTAGGCCTGTGCCCTGCAGTGGGACTTTTATAGGCTGATGATGATGATGATGATCCTAAACTTAATCCTAAACGCATGCCTAAGCAGTTTACGATCTTCGGACTACGACCATCCAATCAGCTTGAATCATTCAACTGTCTCTAACCAATCGATGCAAATTAATTGATCACGATCCAAGAAGATGACACCGTCTACGTATGAGTAATGAATTACGATAATTCGTAAATGGATGTCAAGGAATGCTTTATCAGAGAAAAATGATAATTAATAATAATGTTCTGAATTATTTTTTTCTACCTATAAATTATGATAAGTCATGTTCTCTTTTAACTTTAGATAAAATGAAGATTGGTAGCGATTCTTTGACACGGTAGCTGTGTGGTTTAGAATAGACCACGTCTTTTCTTCAATCAATCAATCAATTATACTTTATTTCACACCAAAAAGAAAAAAAACATAGTATACAGAGAGCAAACAATCAGGAAAAACAAAAGGCACAAAAACAGGCGGTCTTTTCTTCCCGTAGGTGTTGTACGATAGGAGACTAAATCTCGTTGCAGAAACGCTCATTAGAGTTAATCCTCCATTAAATCTCTTGCTAGCTTTAACTACGTCAACAAGACAAAAAGTGACATCATCATCATCATACCAGCCGATAGACGTCCACTGCTGGACATAGGCCTCCCCGAAAATGGCCATAGGTAATCGCCACGATTGGCAGGCAGGTTGGCGATCGCAGTTGGATTGAATGCGTGTACTCAGAGGATGCTGCTGCCCTCCTCCGGTAGATCCCTTAGTCGCCTTTTACGACACCCACGGGAGCAGGAGTTAGCCGACACCACACGGTCAAAAAGTGACAGCAAGAGATTTAATGGAGGATTAACAACTGAGCGTAAGGTATGAGATCTCTTGTACAGTATTGATGTTATAGGCGAGAAGCTGCTCAAGTCACATTGACACGACATCGCCTCATCGTCATCCTAAAACAAGTCTTTCCTAACCTTGACCTAGACAAATAGTAACAATATCGATAGTGCTATCGATAGTATCGACGAATTGTTACGAAAACCTTTGTTGGATGACAACATACTATCGCAACTTATCAAATTATCGATAGTGCAAACATTTGGAGAATGAATGTTTAATATCAGGAGTGCAATTCCACATCGCTGTCGAAATCATCGACGAGCTCACATTTGCAATATGCTTCTTGCATCCTACAGATCGTCGAAGTTTTTATATGAGTTTGACACATGAATACATGATGTAACCATAGCGAATACCGAATTGTCAACGACGAATTTCAGGTTGTGAGTTGACACGATCTTTGCGCAGCATATTGCATTGCAGAATAAGTATCCTAAAACTAACTATTTAAACGATATGGTTAACACTTGGACAGACTTTCGTTAGTACTACAATAATTATTGTTCCTAATTTTCGAGGTCACGATAGTATCAATAGACTATCGATAATTTCACTATTGTTAGGCAACACTAGCAAAGACAAAGACATAAACACATTACCCTCCTTTGCGTCGCGCAGTCGGGTAAAAGTACACAAATGGACAAAAAATCAAACAGACAATAAGTTTGCTGACTGCACACAAACTCGTGTAACCTTGACCAAGTTACCTGCGAGTAGGTCGTAAGAAATAAACAACATTAGGTACATATTGTAGCTCACTTTACTATGCGGTTCACTATTGAAATCTACATACGATGTGTGACCTTCCTTCATCACAATGGTAGCTAGGAAGTCCGCTTGAGTGGGTACATACGGGTACGCAAGGAGTGTGTGGGACTAAAAAAAGAACTGAAATAGGTATAAAGTACGTGAGCTTAGCACATTCTTAGTGCATCATTGGCATTGATATCTTTACACGTGATCTTGTGATGTTCTGCTGGATGACAATAAAACTTTTTTTTCTATCTTACATAATACAGGGAGCCAGTCGGTTTAGGAGAAACAGCCGTTCAAAGGTCGAACCTTTGAACGGCTGTAGCTCCTTAACCGACTGATGAACCATGTCAGATTTTGTACTGTTCTCATAGCTACAGTGCATACTACATATCATACGGTCAGCCTTGCAGCTGATCGTTATTTTTTTTACTGACCTTCAAATATCTGTAACTCCTAAACCGACTGGAGTTATGCAGGCAGACCTGGTCCATCCCCATCACAGAGATGCTCTGCACCCCATAAACACTGAATCAGCCTTGCAGCTGATGGTTGCAAAAAGTACACTTAAAACTACTGAACCTAACGAATGAAGGTTACTTTGATGTAAGAAGAAAGGTTCAGTTTTCTTAGAAGCATAGTTAGGACATATAGTACTATGTGGTTCGGCTTATTCATTTTTTATTTCATCGCTATCACTTCACACAATCAAAAGTTATTAGTATTTACAATTTTCAAGTACTTGTTACAATGATCCGAACGAGGTCGCGGTCACCGTTTGCCCACAAATAAAAATAAATTAAAACTATAAAACAAATAGGTACTAAACAGAAATAAATTAAAGACTACAAAACAAAATATGTATTGTTGGTTTACTTTGCGGTTTACAATAGAATCTATAGAGAATTACCTTGTCACACGATATGTGTCCTTCAATTCAATCCAGTGCATGGTATCGGGGAAGTGCGCATCAATGAATATGGGCACTAAACGAGAACAATGTCGATATTGTAGGTATTGCTTGGTTGCTTATCGTGTCGACTTCAACACAACAAAGTCGCTAAATAGTGCCTTGCCAGAATTGGGCAACCGATACTGCACCGTCGCTAGCGGTCATGAGCTCCTCCTGCGTGCAGATGTTAGGGCACGCAGGGCACGATGTGAGGTGGGCCATCGTTTGTGGAGCTCCGCACAAGCAAGTCACATTTTGCGCATCTAAGAATCCCCACCTGACCATGTTGTCCTTACTGCGACGGACCTGGGTTCGAAGTCGGTTTAAGGACTTCCAGGTCGCCCAAGGCAATTGTAGGTATGAGTAGCTGAGAAACACCAGCTTCTGGAAAAAGTTAAGCTGTGATAAGTAGTTCAAAGCGTTTTGTTTTCTTGTTTATTGACATAGGTAGACGTTTTTTGTGGATGTCACACCTTTGAAACTATCCAGTTAGGTAGGTCCAACTTCGAGAAAGAGAACAACCGTCGAATCCAACACGGCTGGGCAGCGTCCCAAATACCGCAGTGTCTTAAAACGAAAGTTTTCGATCAGAGTGTGTTACCAGTGATGACATATGGAACAGAGACGTGGTCGCTCACTCAAGGCCTCATAAAAAGGCTGAAAGTCACCCAAAGGGCAATGGAGAGGGCTATGCTTGGAGTTTCCCTGCGAGATCGAATCAGAAATGAAGAGAACCGCAGAAGAACCAGAGTAGCTGATATAGCCCAAAGAATCGCTAAACTAAAGTGGCAGTGGGCGGGACACATTGCTCGCAGAACCGATGGCCGATGGGGCCGAAAAGTTCTCGAGTGGCGACTGCGTACCGGAAAGCGCAGCGTGGGTAGGCCGGTGGACCGACGACCTGGTGAAGGCGGCGGGAACCCGTTGGATGAGGGCAGCGCCGGACCGGTCGTTATGGCGATCCTTGGGGGAGGCCTATGTCCAGCAGTGGACGTCCATCGGCTGAGATGATGATGATGACACCTTTGAAAGGTGCTAAACCAGTATTACTATAAGCCTTACGGTATAGCAAAGGTCTTGATGGTTGCGATGTTGCCATCCCCCGGCGCCGCGGTAACTTACGCTGTCATGCACAGATATTCAAGGCAATCCCAACACCTTCATACTGATCTCGTGATGCGACCCCCGCCGCCCGCTTCCCCGCAAGGCCCCCTCCGTTGCCCTGCGCAAGTACACACGGCGACACATCAAGCTATACAAAACCAACATAAGCTGACCGCGCGTAGGTCGAGTAACGTATAGCATCGCGCGGCCAGCTTATGTTGGTTTTGTATAGCTTGATGTGTCGCCGTGTGTACATCCGTCGCCGTACTGTGCTAGTTAGTATAGAGGAGGTGCCAAATAATCTAAAAGAAAAACAGCATTTTAAATAACATAATGATTTAGGTTTGAATAAACAGGCACGGAGGATAATCTTAAATCTGTTTCTTTTTTATAAAATCGATAACATAACAACATTTTTATTTTATACGTCTTTAAAGTTTTTGATCATGTCGTATTTTGTACTCAGATAAGATTATACAGGGTGTAAAGTGACAGCCTAGCCAATACTGCAACGGTGAATTCAGACAGTGTATACCTGTCAGAATGTGGGTGAGTGGGTGTAACCCTTGTATACAGTGGATTGCTAGGGAAATGGGCAATTTTTTAAAAACTTTTGTCTGGGTTATCTAAACTGGACAACCTACCTAGGTCTTTATTTGCGAGAATCACTGTTTTTGTTAAAATAATATGACAGTGTATAATGTATTAGAAAAAGACTATCTTTGACTACCCCCTTATGGAAATATAGTCTTAAGCGTGAGCAATATGCTAATGTTAGTTTTTAGCGTGAATAATAACGTTATTACAATAATAATGTTCCTGCTCAGTTCTAATCTCGGAGGTCATCTGATAATTGTCGTGTTTACCCTTTGCTTATGTATTATTTATAACGCGTACCTATAATAGACCGAGATCCGACCGTAATATTATGCACCTTTTTCATAGGCGAACGAAATGTGATTCTAATGTACACAGGGGTTAATTCAACGCCGCCAAGTTGCCTAGAAACATCTTGCCGCAAGTATCTTTTCCATTATGATCTTTGGTATAACTTTTTCCATCTGTCTGTTAGGGAAGTAAATGAGGTGCCATCGGAAGGAGACTGATCTAAAGTACTAGAAAAACTAGGGTTGCCAACTCTCAATCTGCCGCAACTATAGGGTTGCCACGTTGAAAAATGACTTCTTTGAACCTGGCAACCCTATAGTTGCGGCAGATTCAGAGGTGGCAACCCTAGTTTTTCCAGTACTTTCGGTCAGTCTCCTTCCGATGGCACCTCATTTACTTCCTTAACAGACAGGTGGAAAAAGTTATACCAAAAATCATAATGGAAAAGGTACTTGCGGCAAGATTTTTCTAGGCAACTTGGCGGCGTTGAATTAACCCCTGTGTAAACATACACTAGAATCACATTTCGTTCGCCTATGAAATAGGGTGCATTTTACGGTCGGATCTCGGACTATAAGTACTAATGTGATATACAATGTTATTTATATCTGGACAGGTCAGTGACTTTACTAAGCTTCTAGAACTTAGATAAAGGCGGTTTCAGACTATGAACGTTTCCGCCGCGAATTTAACGACTCGGAACGAAATTCTGCTAATTTTATAATGACAATGGCCTCGATTCGGAGTGTACCACGACTAAACTAAACTAAATGTATTTCTGTCACTTTCTAAAATAAGATTAAGAAAAGAGACAGAAAACCAACAGCTGACTTTAGTGCTGTCAAAGTGACGTTAAACGCCCAAAAACGACTTAAATAAGATGGCGTACATTATGATGGCATCTTATTTTGCGCATTTAACGTCACTTTGACAGCACTAAAGTCAGCTGTTGGTTTTCTGTCTCTTTTCTTAATCTTATTTTAGAAAGTGACAGGAATACATTTAGTTTAGTTTAGTCGTGGTACACTCCGAATCGAGGCCATTGTATTATTAACTGTTTAGTTTTGATTCTCATAGCCTCCGCATTTGTATAAAATCTTCAAATAAATCAGAAGGTATTAAATATTTATGATTGTGAACATTTTTAATCTTAACCTCTCTGAAATATTAGAAGATTTCGCACAGAATTGGACCAAATTCCTGTTTAAAATCAATTATTTTATTTATGTTTTTTGACAAAAATTTGGAGACCCTACGCTCAAAGACAGGTCCTAAAATCTGTCTTTTGATTTTCGATACATTGAAATAAAGTTAAGATTTGAACAAAACGTTTACGGTACATACCAAAAATCAAAAATCCTTCTCTGTTCTTATTTATTTGATCGATATGACAGGATATGCCAAGGAGGAAGTACGAACCGTCTCGAAGGCTTTGTTTACGACGGGCTTAGAGCCAGAAATGACGCAAAACCGCTGAGAATGGCGAAGTAGTATCAGGAGGGCTGACTCCAAATAGGGAATAAGCCACTGATTGATTGATATAAATGCCCAGTGGAATTACTGTTCCAAGCCTAACTAAAAGCTTGATTGTAATGTAATGTTCCAAACCTAACTAAAAGCTTGATTGTAATGTAATGTTCCGAACCTAACTATAAGCTTGATTGTAATGTAATGTTCCAAACCTAACTATAAGCTTGATTGTAATGTAATGTTCCAAACCTAACTATAAGCTTGATTGTAATGTAATGTTCCAAACCTAACTATAAGCTTGATTGCATGCATTGCGATACTCTGAGCTCACGAGCACCTCCACAGAGCAGTTGTAACGCTGCCCCCCCTCATATAGCGTCATCTTTGCGTCCTTACAGCGGTACAGCTGGCTGGTGAGTCAACGGAACGTTACGGAACGAACCGCGTCAAAACTCTCAGTCTGGCACTGCTCTTAAACTTGTCCTAATCTTGAAGAATTAACTGCAATTCTAAACATACGTTCGTAATTAAACGGTGGGTTTAAGAGGTCAATTTATGAATTACTTGTTAATTCATTACGTAATGGGCAATTGACCCTTTTATTCAGCCTTTAAGGACTTAGTTTAAGGAGGATTCGTAGCGTACGACAGTTTATAAACGTCCAGAGGTATCAATTGTTGATTAAACTTCAGGAAATAGAAGAGGTTCTCAATTGAACTATTTTTGTGTATACTACCATTGATACTTACATACTACAAACTGTTATATGGTAAAACTCATATCTCAGGCATTTGCGAAACGATTTGAAGAATTTCAAGCCAAATCTTCACCTATTCTGGTATTGTACTGTGTACTGGTTATATTTTCAATACTAACCAATTAAAGTCAATGATTTTTTTAGACACCAATGCTGTACATTTGTCAGATTTTAGTTAAAATATACAGGGTGAAATTGATAACATTAGCATCCTTTTAAACTAACAGTCTACCCATCAAACTGAACAACTTTTACTATTGGAGAAAACCAATCGGAGCAAAAATAAAATCAGCTGTTCCATACTAAACTGCAATGCCTACTCGACTCAAATGTATGCAACAGCTGATTTTATTTTTGCCCCGATCGGTTTGCTCCCGTAGTAAAAGTTGTTCAGTTTGATGGGTAGACTCTTATTTTAAAAGGATGCTAATGATATCAATTTCATCCTGTACTTATAGTTTCAATGTTAAGGATTAATTTAAGATTGTTATGGAAAACTATGAGCCGCGATAACTTAGAAACTATGTATTTTAACGGAAATCTGATAAATGTAAAGCTCAGTTATTGGTTTCTAGATCATGTCTAGAAAATTGACTTTAATTGGTTAGTATCTAAACTATTATAAAACTGTAAGAGAAAATGTGTCTGTACATTGAAGATATCTCCAAAAAAAATTACGACTGGGTTTTTACCTGTCCCTGATTCCAAATCACCAATTTTTGGATTGTTTGACTGTCTGTTTGTTTGTTTGTTTTATTTGTTTGTTCGTTTGTTTGTTTGTTTGTTTGTTTGGGTTATTGTTTGTTCGAGTATCACGCAATAACTACTGAACCGATTTTGATTGATAGCTTATCATCTGACTTAAAATCTGGTATATAATTTATGCGGACGAAGTTGCGGGTAAAAGCTCGTTTAAAATATAACCAGACTTCGTTTGTATGGAGCGCGTCCATAGGGCTCGCGCTATGTCAATCCAAAATATTATCTAACGACACATTTTAGAAAAAAAAATGAGGCATTGTTTTTATTGTTTTCGTATAAGTACATATCAAACATTAAAACAGATAACGAATATTTCTAAAATAAAATTCAACATCTAAAATAAAGCACTTCATTTGGATTTCATTTGCATTCCATTCATTCATACAACAGAGAATAAACATTTTATGTCCATTTCTATGAAGAGTATGCGTCTCCGTTAACCATCCATGTTGTGTTCTGAATACATAATGAATATGTTAATACAATACATAGTACATCGTAAAATTAATAGACGTAAGTAGTACCTACCGATTATGAACAACATGTAGTCTGACATTAATGATTTTATAGATATATCGTATTTACTTCGATTAAATATAAGTAAAGGGAATTCGAACCCACGATCTGCCTGGTCTTGGGTTCGAATCCCGCTCGCCGCCCGACTTTTTCAATCTTTGATTTCATTAAAACGTTGTATAGTAATCGTGCTTTTTGTATGGCCAAACCGATCGCCGTCGATCAATGTGTCTTAACCCTTAACTCTGAACTTTCACGTCTTAGTTCAGCATGTTTAATTAAATTAAATTAAATTAATTAAATCATTTATTAATCTAGGATAGAGATGGTTGGCAGATTAAAGGGGAGGCCTTTGCCCAGCAGTGGGATGAAAGAAACAGGCTAGAAAAAAAAAATTGTTAATCAAATCAGATAACTCAGTTAACTATGTTAGTTATTATAAACCAGTTGTTTAACATGGGTCATTGATGCCAACCACTATAAATTGACACTAACTTAGTATGTGGTCACATAGTAACTGAAGATCATTTTACACTGATCTTACTGGTGTTAGTTTTTTGGGTATAGAAAAAAACTATCCAAGTTAGAGCCACCCTGATAATTTTCCGCCATCTACACGTTATTTCTGATGTTCATGATTTTTTTCACATCTTATACTTACGGCTATATTTTTTGAAATAGAGGTGGGGACAGCAATTTCTCGGATTTAATTGAAAATTTTGTTAAACAAAGTTAAGCTTTCGATTGATAACCCTACACTACACCATAGGGTAGAATTTTTTTATTTTATTTACCCTTTCTTACTCCCTTTCTTACAACTTCCTATATCTTACGGTATCTGAGAAAAATGTCTGTGACAGACGGATGGACGGACAGACACCGAGCTGATTCCATAAGTGTTCCGTTTTTCCAATTTTGGTACGGAACACTTATAATTACAATGTATATTCATTCTATATTCTATTCTTTTTCATTGTATATTCTTGGTGTGCAAATAAAGAATATTTATCTTATCTTATCTTATCTTAATTACAAAAGATTCCCTATCCAACAAAGATATGGGCAGCCACAAGGTGGGATGCAAGCGCACCCAGCGTTGCAGCATTGGGGAGAACCTCAGTGTGCGCCTCCGCAAACATATTAGAAGCACTATAAAACCTTCGCAGCATCAGCCTGAACGCGTTGTTTTACTGCATGCTGCATTAATAAGTTGTAGAAACGAATCTGACCGTCCATACGGTACTGAACATAGTCTAAAAAAACAAGGTCTTCTATTCCCAGAGTGACACAAGCCTACGTCACAAAAAAATGGCCGCTAAACATGGTAAAAGGGTATGATGACGTAGGCTTGTGTCAGTCACGTGGTCAGTCACGTGATCGGAAGAGAATACCAATTATTGTACCATGGGTACTGAATAAATGGACGTATTCATTGAAAGAGCAACCTGCCTTAGTGGCATACCTACTGTCCGCCATTTTGAAAAAATCACGATTTTGCGGCCAGTCATGAAACATATGCCAATCGACAGGGAAAATTATTACAAACAGAAAATATACATTGGTAAAATGACCTAAGTGGTATACTTTCGGAGATATAGGGTTTTGAAAATAATAAAAAATTAAAACATTTTTTTCCGCCCAAATTGGCTTTTTTGATCAGGAATAGATCGGCAAAGCTCAGGATCGATCAGGATTTAATATAATTATATAATATTATTCTTATAAATAAGTTTTATTCATTTACTAATATAAATAAAATACCTATCTACATGTAAAAGAGCTATGAGCAAGACGGTTGTAGTAGCAGTGTTGCTAACCATTCCGAGAGGGATTTATATGTATTTACCTATATATTAAATACTTGATCATCATCGTCATCATCATCATCATCACCATCTCAGCCGATGGACGTCCACTGCTGGACATAGGCCTCCCTAAGGATCGTCACAACGATCGGTCCGGCGCTGCCCTTATTCAACGTGTTCCCGCCGCCGTCACCAGGTCGTCGGTCCACTTTTTGCGGGGGGCTACCCACGCTGCGCTTTCCAGTACGCGATCGCCACTTAAGAGCTCTTCGGCCCCACCGGCCATATCGGTTCTTCGAGCAATGTGCCCCGCCCATTTCCACTTTAGTTTAGCTATTCTTTGGGTTATGTCAGCTGCTCTGGTTCTTCAGCGGATTCTGCTGCGCTGATCTCTCTTCATTTCCGATTCGATCTCGCAGGGAATTTTTTTATTTTTTTATTATTATTTTGGTTGTAAGGGCTTGGTCAATGACCAATAGCTACTGCGACCTGAATAGATCTATTGTAGCTGTCACCCTAGACCTAAAGGTCGTTTCCTAGGCCCACGGACTTCATGAACCGTGTTATGCTTTTGGAGGGGAGGTCCCTAATGTCAGTAGGTGTTATTACGTATTCATCTAGATGGCAACTCCTGCTGTGAATGAGCACTTCGCATTCGCAGAAGAGGTGTATGGGCGTTTCCTCTGCTTCACAGCAGAATCTGCAGGTGGGTGAATCTACAAGCCCCATTCTGTGTAGATGCTTGTTTAACTTGCAGTGTCCTGTTAAGGCTCGCACTAAGAGCCTTAAGTCGTTGCGGTTTGAATTGATGGCATCTGAGGTAAGTCTGTTAGAGAAGCCGGTCACAAGTTCTTTTACGTGCCTCAGTCCTGGTGTATCCGACCAGAGCTTACGGCTTTTGTTCACGGCCCATTTCTTCAGCACACGTCTAGAGGTGTTTGGCCTATTGCGTCTTCCTCCGCCCCTCTTCGTGCCAGCTCATCAGCAGCCTCATTTCCATCAATACCGCAGTGTCCAGGCACCCAGCCTAGGGTGACAGAATTTGTCAAACCTAGCTGGTTTAGGGCTTGGACACATTCTAGTGTTAGTTTTGACTCTATTTCATCAGATCCTAGCGCTTTCAGAGCCGCCTGGCTATCTGATAAAATAATAATATATGTTTCCCCTTTGGGTATCTTTGTAGATTCTCATGTACGCAATCTATGATAGCGTACATTTCTGTCTGGAATACTGTGGCATGCTGGCCAAGATGAATCGCCTTTTTAATCTTGGGATTGCCACCACATACTCCAGCTCCAGCACGGTTGTCCTTCCTGGAGCCGTCTGTAAACCAGACAACGTCTCCAGCACCGAAGGATTGTGGGGTATTCCCGTTCCAGTCCTCTCTTTGGGGTAGGATTACCCTGTATAACCTGTTAAAGTTATACTCTTTGTTCATGGTGTTCTTTGGCATAGACATGATCGGGATTGTTATGAGAGTTTCGTGTAACCTTCTCATAACAGAGGACCTCCATTTGGGGTCTCCTCGTTCCAAGGCTCGGAGCATTGCAATTTTTGCCTCTTTCTGCACATGGATGTGTAGTGGAGGCAAGCCTAATATCGCCGCCATAGCAGCCGTGGGTGTAGATTTCATTGCCCCCGTTGCTATTCGGCAAACTAATCCTTGTAGGCTGTTTAGGGTGCTTACACACTTCGCTTGTTCGGTTTTCTTATGCCAAGCTACACTGCAGTAGGATACCATAGGCCTCACTATCGCAGTGTAGATCCACATAACCGAACTTGGTTTCAGGCCCCATCTGGAGCCCGTTAAGCGACAGCATGTCCCTAGTCCTATTTTTGCCTTTCGCACAATGTGGTCCAGGTGTTGGTTCCAAGTGAGTTTTTGGTCCAGAATTACTCCTAGATATTTAACCTCTTTGGAAAACGGTATAGATTTGTTGAAGAGTATAGGTGGTCTGAGACGCTCTAATTTTCGCCTTCTTGTGAAGGGCACTATAACCGTTTTATCGGCATTGACTGAAAGACCGAAGTCTTTGTACCACCTTTCTATCTTGAGTAGTGCTGTTTGCATGAGACTGGATATAGTGCTGGGACATGGGCCCACAATTATCACTACCAGGGTCCAGGTCATCAGCATACCCTTGAGTATCTAGATAGGCGTTGTTGAGGTCCCACAGGAGGCAGTCCACCACCACCGACCAGGCCAGTGGTGAAAGCACTCCCCCCTGCGGACAGCCTTTGGATACCTTGACCTCTAGGGTTTTACCTAGAAGTGTGGTCCTGACTGTTCTTGAGGTTAACATTGCCTCGATCCACTTTTTCGTAGTGGAGTCGACATTTCGATCGTCCATACATTTTAGTATGATTTCAGTAGAGGTGTTGTCGAATGCACCCTCTATGTCCAGAAAGGCACAGAGTGCAATCTCCTGATCATCGAGAGCTTTTTCCACTCTGTCAACCAGTTCTAGCAGTGCACTTTCTGTGGATTTCCCTTTCTGGTACGCATGTTGTCTGGGGTGCAGCGGCCTACCCTTGAGGTAGGTCTCCCTAATATGCAGGTTTATTACCTTTTCCATGGTTTTTAGTAGGAAAGAGGTTAGACTAATTGGTCTATAAGATTTGGGTTGCGATTTATCTTTATCCCCAGCTTTGGGGATAAAGGTAACCCTAACCTTAGTCCATTTCTCTGGTAGGTATCCCCAAGCAAAGCTCGTTTTAAAGATTTTAACTACCAGTGGTTGGATGATCTCTCTTCCCTGTTGTAGGAGAGCAGGGAAGATTTCATCCTCTCCCCCAGTTTTAAATGGTTTGAAGCTGTTTATAGCCCATTTGACTCGGTCGGGTTTAAATACCAGTGCCGACATGCGCCAGTCTTCAATCCTTGGCTTCAGCTCATCTCGCAGGGAAACTCAGAACATAGTTACATAGCCCTCTCCATTGCCTTTTGGGTAATTTTCAACCTTTTTATGAAGCTTTGAGTGAGCGACGACGGCTCATTTCCGTATTACATCTTGGGACACTGCGGTATTTGGGACGTGAAGACTGAAGAGACTACGTAGCTTTACAATGCTGCCTTGCCGAGTCAGATTCGACAGGTTGACCTTTTTCTCGAAATTGTACCTACCTAATTGAATAGTTTTGTACCAGGTAAACATTATCGTCAACAACTTCAAGCGCAGAGAGGGTACACCATAGACATTTTACATGATCGTCCATGTTCATTATCATTTTGTCCGTAGGCTAAGAATAGCATCATCCCATTTCTTCCTCTGAATGTAGTATATGGCGATTATGGTATCCACCAAAAGATGGGTAGCAGCATCCTCTGAGTAAACACATGTAATCCAACTGCGATCGCCAACCCGCCTGCAAAGCGTGGCCAGGGCCATCACAATCAAAACCAGGTTCCCATTCCCTGGCGGCCCTGCTATTCCTGGCTACAGTAGCGGCCAAGGTTACGGCGAGGCAGGGTGCGCGAAGAATCTCCGGCAGAAATCCGGCTACCACAAGATCACAACCGACAACAGCTGCACCTGGTAATAAACACTCGTTCACAGCGGACCGACGAGTCGCGCGCTGAACTCGAGGAAAAACTGAGCAGGATACGTTGGGATATCGTTGGATTATCTGAAGTCCGAAGAGAGGGAAAGGACTTGATAATCCTGAAATCCGGAAGCCTGCTTTATTTCCGAGAGGGCGACCTAAAGTCCTGGGCCCCGGCACGAAGCCGGGCATATGGTCCACAAAATCTCTTGTGAATAACTTGGAGGGGATCGTAAACGTGTCGAATAAGGTGGTGTAACCTTACACTCAAAATAACCGAACGGTCCGACTATTCGTTAAAGGCTATATAGGTATTCCTGGCCCCGACATTAGATCAGATATTAATACGATTATGAAGTAGGGATTATGTATGAGGGAGGATATCTCTAGGGCCATGTATATTTCCAAAACACACTTCACAGTAAAGTTGTCATGTGAGATTTCAACGCAAAACTGGGCAAATGACGGTGAAGAGCTGCAAGTGGGACAATTATTTTGATGTTGGACGACGGAATTAACGGGGCCAACTAATGGACGGCTTCATGGAGGAGGAACTCGATGTAATGAAAACTCCTTCTGTATGGAGCGGGAGCACAGCAAATGAACCTGGATGAGCCCAAACGGAACAAGAAATGAGATAGACTTCATCATGTCGACGAAGAGGTAAATATTCAAAAATGTTTCTGTGTTAAACGCTTTTAAAGTCGGAAGCTAGGCAGAACAATAGGCAGATTTCAAAATCCGTGACTTATGATCACCGAGCCTATATTATTAGGGAGGCTATAGAGTGGAACAAAAGCTCCAAAATCTACGCAATCCGTCTATTGGCCAAAGCCAGCTAGCAAAATTTAAGACCGAAGATGGCAGGATCAGTATCGTCCAAGCGTAGGCTTCTGAGAGAGGTTGAGAAATTATATGGACAGTATACACTAGAACACGGAGACCCGCTAAAAATCTACATAACAAACATAGATCTAGACTGACCCGGCACTATACCAAAAATATCCGCACGTCGGCCTGTACGAGATTAATATGGCTCCCAAACAGCAAATGAGCAACAAGGCTGTAATACAATGTAATACATTTGTTAAATAAATAAATAAATAAATAAGGCGCTGGGTGACGGGATTACGGCCGAGCTCCGCAAGGCGGGTGGAAAACCGATCCTTTAGAAGTATTTCGTTTAGGTACGTCATACTCGAGGGAGAAACGCCGCAGGCATGGAACAGAAGTCTAGAGGTGCCCTTCCTCAAAAAGAGCGATAAGTAATGTCCTGCTGAAGACCTAAAGGCTCGTTTCGCTTCTTAATCTGCATGTCTACAAGTATAAGCTGTTTCGAGAGTCGTTACAAACCGTCTCGTACGCAAGTTCAATGACTTTCAGTGAATTGTGTTTGGAACTATACATGGCTCTAGAAACATCCTCCCCATACATAGTCCCTACCTCGTCATCGTATTTCTGATCTGATGTCGAGGCACAGGTATACCTGTAAAACCTTTAACGAATACTGTACGAGTTTTGTGCAACATAAACCCGGCACTCTGGGGCCCGAGAGTTTTGGTCGCCCACTCGGAAATAAAGTAGGCTACCGGATTCGAGGATTAACGAGTCTCTCCCTCTCTTCGGACTTCAGATAATCCAACGATATCTACTCCGGGATTCGAACTTCGCAATTGCGAGTACATTTTCGCTCCAATATCAACTCTATTCCAATGAAGTGCGGACCGAAAAAGTGGCGATATAGCGAACATCGAAAGTGCGGGTACAGGGCCTGCTCAGTTTTTCCTCGAGTTCAGCGCTCGACTCGTCGGTCCGCTGTGAAGTTAACGAGTGTTATATGTATATTACCAGGTGCAGCTGTAGTCGGTTGTGGTCTTGTGGTAGCCGAATCTCTGCCGGAGATGCCACCCTGCCTCGCCGTTACCTTGGCCGCTACCGTAGCCAGGAATAGCAGGGCCGCCAGGGAATGGGAACCTGGTTTTGGTTGTGTTGGCCCTGGCCACACTTGGCACTTGGTTGGCGATCGCAGTTGGATTGAATGTATGTACTCAGAGGATGCTACTACCCATATTTTGGTGGATCCCATAGTAGCCTTATACGACACTCAGAGGAAGAAATGGGATGATAGTATTCTTAGCCTACGGACAAAATGAAAATGAACATGGACATCATGTAAAATGTCTATGGTTTACCCTCTCTGCGCTTGAAGTTAATGACGATTATGTTTACCTGGGACGAAACTATCCAATTAGATAGGTACAATTTCGAGAAAGAGGTCAACCTGTCGAGTCTGACTCGGCAAGGCAGCATTGTAAAGCTACGTAGTCTCTTCAGTCTTCACGTCCCAAATACCGCAGTGTCCCAAGATGTAATACGGAAATGAGCCGTCGTCGCTCACTCAAAGCTTCATAAAAAGGTTGAAAATTACCCAAAAGGCAATGGAGAGGGCTATGTAACTATGTTCTGAGTTTCCCTGCGAGATGAGCTGAAGCCAAGGATTGAAGACTGGCGCATGTCGGCACTGGTATTTAAACCCGACCGAGTCAAATGGGCTATAAACAGCTTCAAACCATTTAAAACTGGGGGAACGTCCCTAATACCGCAGTGTCTCAAGACGAAAGTCTTTGACCAGTGTGTATCGCCAGTGATGAAATACGGAACTGAGCCGACGTCTCGCTCACTCAAGGCCTCATAAAAAGGATGAAAGTCACCCAAAAGACAATGGAGAGGGCTATGTTCGGAGTTTCCCTGCGAGATCGAATCAGAAATGAAGAGATCCGCAGAAGAACCAGAGCAGCCGACATAGCCCAAAGAATTGCGAAACTAAAGTGGCAATGAGCGGGGCACATTGCTCGCAGAACCATATGGTAGATGGAGCCAAAGAGTTTTTGAGTTGCGATCGCGTACCGGAAAGCGCAGTGTGGGTAGCCTCCTGCAAAAGGTGGACCGACGACCTGGTGAAGGCGGCGGGAACCCGTTGGATAGCGCAGGACCGATTCGTGTGACTATGGAGGTGCTACTGGGAATGTTCCTCCATTGAAAAGGGAAGTACTTCCGCCAGGCTAGGTGTGATGCCTGGGGACCGGCCGTGGTGTTCTTAGTTGGGCCTTGTAGGTATATATATCGAATGTCTGTGATTATTTCTCTTGCGCGATTTATGTCTCGCATTCGATTGTGAACCTTATGTGTAGTAGGTTACGAGTTACGTATTTACGATGAACGTTGTCTTTGTATGGGCCATATTTCCGAGAGCGACGGTATCGCCATCTGTTGGCATCTTTGCTATAACTTGTGGATGCTGACATCTGTAGCAAGTCCCCACATGACGATTCTTGGGGAGGCCTATGTCCAGGCAGTGGACGTCCACCGGCTGAGATGATGATGATGATGATCAAGTATTTAATTCATAGGTAAATACATATAAATCCCTCTCGGAATGGTTAGCAACACTGCTACAACAACCATCTTGCTCGTAGCTGTCTTGTATATGTAGGTAGGTATTTTATTTATCTTAGTAAATGAATAAAACTTATTTATAATAATAATATTATATAATTATATTAAGTCCTGATCGATCCTGAGCTTCGCCGATCTATTCCTGGTCAAAAAAGTCAATTTAAGCGGAAAAAAATGTTTTTATTTTTTTTTTTTTTTCAAACCCCTATATCTCCGAAAGTATACCACTTAGGTCATTTTACCCAAGTATATTTTCTGTTTGTATTAATTTTCCCTGTCGATTGGCATATGTTTCATGACTGGCCGCAAAATCGTGATTTTTTCAAAATGGCGGAAAGTAGGTATGCCACCTTCCATACTGAAATGTTCGAAGCTCTTTATCTACTTTAGCAACTCTAATTTCTTCAACAAAAACTCCGGCCAACTTTAAACAGCATCCGAAAGCAAATCATTCACAAACAAAAGTACTTAGTTTTTTAACGTCTCCATTCAAAGTTAACGTTTCCAATCCATTTTCAGAGAGCCGGTTAAGCGGACCGACAGCGTTTTGTCAACTTCAAAGAGTACTTGCGAGTGCACCATGGAGGAGGGAAAGAAGGAAATCAATTTAGACTCGGTGCTCGAAAGTCTGGGTCCGTATGGACGGTACAACTTATTGAATTTCGTGCTGCTACTCTTCCCTGTGTTGCTGAGTGGTTTTTTTGAATGCGGATTCATTTTTGAAGCGCAGGAGCAATTTTACAGGTAAGTCCCGCTTTCAAACTGAGGTAATTAAATTTAATAGGTAGATGACACGATTGTATCAAGACCTCCGCCTCCAAATACCTAGTAGACAAAGTTGTATTACGTAATAAAATACAACCTGCTTACCAAATAATTTCTACTCTACACGTGTTTCGCTCCACCAAGGAGCATCCTCAGGAGTTAGACAGACGAACGTTCGATACAGAGTTGTTACTCCGCCGAGCGTCCGACACCGAGATATCAAATGATTACCTATTTTTTTCATTTTTTGTCTATCTGTATATTTATTCGAGCATAACACAAAACTACTGGACCGATTTTCATGAAACTGCTTTGTATATCTAGCAGCTTATGATACGGCTTAAAACTGGTATTATATTTTATCTCGCTATGGACAGCAGTTAGGGATGAAGTTGCGCGCAAAAGCTAGTATACAGGGTGTAACAAAACACCCTAGTAATACTTAAGGGGGTGCTTCAGACCATCAATCTGAACAACTTTCACTATGGAGCCAATTTCGAGAAAAAATAAAAAAAATCTGCCATCCCATATATTTGAGTCGAGACGGTACTGCAGTTTTGTATGAAAGAGCGGTATTTTTTTTTGGGATTTCGATGTTGGCTCCATAGTGAAAGTTGTTCAGTTTAATGGTCTGAAGCAGCCCCTTAAGTATTACTAGGGTGTTTTGTTACACCCTGTATACAAACCTGAATTCTAACAGACAAACTTACTTTAAGATTTATAATATTATTGTAGATTATGCATATGTGTTAGTTAGTTATTTTTATTTAATACTGTGTTTTGTCTAGTTAATTATGTCAATATAAACAGTTAGTTATCTAAGTAGACAGATTTGGAGAAGATACCAAACCAAAAGACCATTTCCAATGTAAGCTCTTTTAATCACTGTAACAATTTCGATGTGAGAGAGAGATTATTCCAATTAACTTGTTTTATTAGTCATATACGTTTTAGAATCAATTTAAGACCTTGTTAAGAGGTTTATTAACTTAATGAACTGGTTAAGACTTGATAGTAAAATCGATACAAGATTATTGCTATATTTTTCATAGCGGCCCGTCCCGGCTTCGCACGGGTGGACGTCTAATCTTTACTAGCAATAAATATAGCCTATGTTACTCAGGGTGAATGCAGCTTTCTAATGGTGAAAGATTTTTTAAATCGGCCCAGTACTTTTTGAGCCTATTCATTACAAACATACAAACATACAAAAATAGGTACAAATCTTTCCTCTTTATAATATTAGTGTAGATGTAGATTAATTTGTATGTCTTTCAAATAGGCCCAGCGTTTACCTAGTGGAACCATCTTAATATTAAAGCCATTATTTTACTCTTCCACTTTGAAATTTAAGTCGGTAAAAGTTTATTTTACGACCTAATAATCATATCATTTTAAATCAATTTACTTAAATTGTCAATAACAAAATTTAAATAAGAAATAAGGAAGTAGTACAGTCACCAGCAGATATATCGTAGCAAATAAGGTGGTCAAATATTTCTAAGCAGTTCTAATTTTCAATAATTTCTTTACTCATAACATAACCAATCAAAAATATAGGAACACCTAGAACATCAATTATATCTACGCAGTCAGGGTGAACAGTTTCGGAAAAAAACCTTACTGCGTTGTTTTACATTTTAATTTTAAATAACATAGTAAAGAAATTATTGAATATTTGCTGTTCAGATATTAATGACAAAATACACTTTTAGATATAATTGGTAACATTTACTGTAAAGAATTTAATGAAAATTAGCACTGCTCAGAAATATTTGGACACCTTGTATGCTACGATATATCTGATGGCGACTGTACCTAAATGGATCAGGTATTAATAATATTTAATTTAGCTCATCGGAAGGAGACTGATCTAAAGTATTGGAAAAACTAGGGTTGCCACCTCTCAATCTGCCGCAACTATAGGGTTGCCAAAGAAGTCATTTTTTAACCTGGCAACCCTATAGTGGCGGCAAACTGAGAGGTGGCAACCCTAGTTTTCCCAGTACTTTAGATCAGTCTCCTTCCGATGGCACCTCATTTACCTACTTCCGAAATAGACAGGTGGAAAAAGTAATGCCAAAAATCATAATGGAAAAGGTACTTGCGGCAGGATTTTTCTAGGCAACCTGGTGACGTTGAATTAACCCCTGTGTAAACATACACTAGAATCACATTTCGTTCGCCTATGAAATAGGTGCATAATTTTACGGTCGGATCTCGGATTACTATGTATGCGTAGATCTTTAAAACTACGCAACGGATTGGGATGCGGTTTTTTTAAATAGAGTGATTCAAGAGGAAGGTTTATATTAGCATTGCACCCGTGCGAAGCCGGAGCGGGTCACTAGTGAATAGATAATAATATTATTAACATGATTATGAAAACAATTTAAATTATTATATATATATATATATATATATTTAGATTACTTGATATAAATCTACACGTCTACATCATAAATATGAAAGTCGTTTGATTAACTAACATCAATTTAATTTCGCAGATGCGAGGTGTACGGTTGCGAACAAAGGTTCAACGATACTTCCTGGCCGGACTACATAATTCCTAAGGACCACGATAAGAACAAACAGTCAACTTGCGAGATGTACGCCCGGCTGGACGTAGGGGACAATTTGCAGTGTACTCCTGAAGCGTTCTCTACAAATAAAACTGTACCTTGCACGAGCTATGTGTATGAAGAGGGTCAATCATTTGTTAAAGAGGTTAGAACTTAGCCCCTCTTGCGTCAACTTGAGTTAACAATTGACTCTACTTGGACACAGATTAACCCCAATAGATACCGCATACAAGGCCGCCGACGCGCCCCAGACATCAATGATTTTGCACTGATATAAGCAACGCGAGTGGCCAATCACGTTGCATCATTTCGTGCCCCGCACCTACCGCCAAAAATTGTGACTTCGAGCGTGTACAAAATTTTCATCATGCGATAATCTATTGGGGTAATCTGTGCTCTGGGATAAATAAAATTGATATTGGCCTCGATTCGGAGTGTACCACGACTAAACTAAACTAAATGTATTCCTGTCACTTTCTAAAATAAGATTAAGAAAAGAGACAGAAAACCAACAGCTGACTTTAGTGCTGTCAAAGTGACGTTAAACGCCCAAAAACGACTTAAATAAGATGGCGTACATTATGATGGCATCTTATTTTGCGCATTTAACGTCACTTTGACAGCACTAAAGTCAGCTGTTGGTTTTCTGTCTCTTTTCTTAATCTTATTTTAGAAAGTGACAGGAATACATTTAGTTTAGTTTAGTCGTGGTACACTCCGAATCGAGGCCATTGCTATCTCCGATGTTTTAAGAAATGGATTAGCAACTTAACCTGGTGTTAATTGCTAACCTAGCTTGACGAAGTAGGGCTTATTATGAAGACTGACTAAAGATTGAAGGTGTTAAGGAATGGACACAAAACATGATATCCGGTTTTGAAGAATCGATAAGTCATGATCATCATGATGATGAAGATGACTTATGAGGAAAACTTAGCCCCACTTGCGTCAACTTGGGTTAGCAATTAACTCTGGGATAAATTGATAGGTACTGCTATCTCAGATTTTTATATGAAAAATCAATGATTACCAACTTAACCTGCGCCCGCGGCATGACGGCGCTATACATATCTATCGCACCCTACCTGTCTTTCTTTAGTAATTAAGAAGACTAATTAATTGAGCTAGTAACGGATAAAATGTAAGAAATAAATAATTTATAATATTAAATTTTCTTAAAATTTGAACTGAGTCCTGGAGTGTGATTTTTGAAACTCATTCGGTGAGTTCAGCCGTTGTAAATGTCAAAATAACTACGGAGATATGCATCTTTCTACTTCTGATTTGACTTTCAAAAATCGCACTCCTGAAGTATGATTTTTGGAAGTCAAATCAGCATTAGAAAGATGCATGTCTCCACAGTAATTTTGACATTTTCAACTGCTGAACTCAGCGAATGAGATTCAATTGCACTCCTGAGATCGTTTGTCTTTCTAAAAGTTTTGCCTTTTTTTCAATAAAAATTACATTTTTATATTTTCAGAGAAACAAACAAATAAACTGCATTGAAATTGCAGTGTTGTTTTGCAGTGATTGTTATATTCTCGATATGATTTGGCAATGTTTATTTCGAGCATCTATAATCCGAATTACTATGCTTGTAATGACATTCTTTAGGTATGGTAAATCGAGGCAACCGTTATTGAGAATAACGAGTATTAAAATTTAAATTTAGCTTGTGGTTTTCGTCTAGGAATATACCAGGGACTGTGAGTTTTAAAATAGGGTTTATCCATAAAGGTATTATATAGAGGAACTGACAGCTGAGAGAGCGAGATGTAACTAGCGGCGCCACTGTATAATAGAAAGAGATACGTGACGAGAGGCAATAGAACCGGTTTTGGGAACTTGTCGGCACAATCGACAGGGTAAATATTCGTGCTCTGTGAATAATTAGTGAATCTAAAGTGAAGTCGTAAATTATTTTGTGAAATATACTAACACTATTTCATTAAATTACCTACGATTTCACGTTAGATTCACAATTATACACAGAACTCGAAGTTTTAGGGTGCCGATATGTGCTGACAAATGCACAAAAAACGGGTTCATTTGACAACTCATGTCAGTTACTCTATTTTGATCATATATATATGTCTTTGATTTTGATACGGTTTTAATTCTTTTGTCTTTTTCTCAGTTCAACCTAGGCTGTCAAGAATGGAAGAGAGTTTTGGTTGGGACCGTCCACAACTCTGGCATGTTTGTAGCGATGCTGCTAACTGGGGCCATATCGGACAGATATGGACGTAAGGTGGCCATCGGTGTCGCGTCCAGTGCGTGCTTCATATTTGGCGTGTCGAGGGCATTTGTGCCGGATTACCTGACATATCTGAGCATGCATTTCTTGGAGGCTGGATTCGGAGGTGGATTGTATCCTTCGGCTTATGTTTTAGGTAAGTTATGTTGATTATTTATGGGTAGGTATTGTATTCTTTGTGCGCGTCACACGAGGTATTTTTAATACTTATTATTATAAGTTAGTATTTACAACTGAACGACTTCCATTATATTCACAAAGTATAATCAAAGGAGTATAAAAATAAATTTCTTTTATTATTGTTCGAAGTAATCATGTAATTTTTATGTCTGGATATGATACCGATGCGATGACGCTCGTTCATTGATTATCACTTGACTTTGATGGGGTCAGCAGGATAATGCACCCAACCGAACCGATGAGTTGCAATATGAATAATATACTTTTAAGATAGAGAGTATTGAGAACACGAGGTATTTTGAAATTACTGCTTTTCTTTCCCTCAGTTGATAGGCAAACGACATTTGCTAGAATCTTAGCAGCTAGATTGATAATTTAAGAATCCGATTTAACATATTATAAACAAAAAATGTAGTACTAGGTTAGTACTTTACTAACACTGCAGGTATGTATGTATTGCTCTTGACCGATGTCTGCCACGGCGACTGTTTCAACTCCGTTGTTGGCGTTGATGGACCCTCATGTGGCTAACATAGCCAATCTTCTTGGAGAAGATCCTCGCACATAGCAGGCACGTGAGCACGTCATTCTTATGGTGATATTGTATAGCCGCTGGCGGTCTGGCTTTCAATTCATCATGTTTACGTTTGGCATCTAGTTGTGATCGCCTACCACTTCAAACACTAAATAACACTGACAGTATGACTAAAAAGTTCACTACGGAACCAACACTGATATCTCCTACAGTTTACCTACACACTTCAATGGAGGATTGTATTCCTTAGTATAAGCATCGAATGTAAAGTTTTGCATTCGTCAACATTCAGTAGATTGCAGTCTGCTCAAGTCTCCCGTCCCACTAGTTTTAGTCGCACAAACATGACGTACATTTGTCGACTTTCTATAGCACATCCATTAAGTTATAGTTTCACAGTAAGAAACACGCTTTGACTTTATTGTCAAGACTAAAGGTGGACTTCCGATGCCAGCGGCCGATGCGTCTAACGCGCGCGTCTGACGCGAGGTTCTGTCGAATATGACAGAACCTCGCGTCAGACGCGCGCGGCCGACGACAGACCTCACTTCCGATGTCAGCGACTGACGCGTGCCTATTGTGCAGAGTTTTATCACATTAGGGTATTTTCCCCAAAATTTAGGGTATGTTTTGGTGTTTAAACAAAAACATAAAAACACAAACAAACAAAAAAATACATATTTTAATAAAGAATATTTGATTGATTGACAGATTGATATCATAGGTTTAGAGAATATATGAATGCATTTTTTTTACAGGGTGTATGATAAAATACATTTTTGGGAGTAATGAGACCCTTGGCTTTTTAACCTGTACCTACATGGATCGCTTTCTAGCTAATAATTATGTAGGCAAGAGATTTTCCGAAAAAAGAAAAAGTCGTTTCAAGTGGCTCGATAGATGGTGTTATCGCTACGTGGATGAGCGACCTTGCAGATAATAAAATACAAATAAAATAGTAAAAATTAAGCAAATTTTCGGTAAAAACTTCGTAATATTTCTGGCAAACATTCTTGTTCCGCGTGACGTCAGAGCATAGCCGCGCGCGGCCGCGGCCGATGCGATAGACATCGGCCGCGCGCGTCTGACGCGCGCGTCAGTCGCTGGCATCGGAAGCGGCGCCATACGTTTTCATAGTAACTAGTATGGCCGCATCGGCCGTCGGCCGCGAGCCGCGCGCGTCAGACGCGTCGGCCGCTAGCATCGGAAGTCCACCTTTAGTGGGAACACACACGATGACGCATGTCGGAGCGGCAGACGTCAGTCCGTCATTTGTGAAGCAAGGAGTTGTATGAAATCGCACGTAGAAGTACAAACGGTGCGTCAATCCGTCACCGTGTGTTCTTCTACGTGCGGTTTCATACAACTCCTTGCTTCACAAATGACGGACTGACGTTTGACGCTCCGTCAATGCGTCATCGTGTGTGATCCCACTAAACCCCAGCGAACATTGTAGTTCGCTACTAAACTCTCTTTCATACGTATCAAATCCAATACGCACTTGACCTGTACTAAAATGAATCCTCTGTTTCAGCCGTTGAACTGGTGGGGCACAAACAACGAGTAATTGTATCGGCTATGTGCAACATGACCTTCGTCGTTGGAGTCGTTCTCATCGCATTACTAGCCTGGTTCTTCAACAACTGGAGAACTTACATCCTCATCCTGTACACCCCAGCCATCATCGTCGCCGTCTATGTCTGGTTCATGAACGAAAGCGCCAGATGGCTCCTCAGCAAAGGCAGAAAAGGCGAAGCTATCAAAACCTTGAAAAGAGCAGCCAAAATCAACAAAATGGATCCGAGGAAACTTGAGTTGGATTCTCTAGGGGACCCGTTGTTAAAACAGGAGAATCAGACGACGGATAAAATGTCGCAGTTTTCGAAAGCAATTCGTTCAAGTATTATTTGGAAGCGGCTTTTGATATGTTCGTTCTTATGGGTGACGTGCTCTTTAGTTTACTATGGATTATCGATAAATTCAGTGTCTCTGAGTGGTAACAGATATTTGAGTTTCATGTTGGTGGTGCTAGTTGAAATACCGGCTTATATAATAGTTGTTATTGTGTTGGACAAGTACGGGAGGAAAAAGACTTTGGTAGTTAATTATGTGCTGTGTGCTGTAACGAGTTTGCTGTTCGCCTTTTTGCCGAGATGTAAGTATTTATTAACTTAGTATTTTTTTGGATCAAAAAACAGGTTTTCCTCATACTTAGTCCAAATTTTTTATCATTGTTAATTTTATTGTTTACACTAGAATCCAAAAAAAAAATACTTTCCTGACAAAAAAAAAATTAATTGTCATATATTCAAAAATTGTAAGATTGGATCTTTAGATACGACGACCCGGTTGGTGTAATGGTTACCACGCCGGACTGCCAAACCAGGGTCCTGGGTTCGAATCTCGGTTCGGTCATGGATGTTATAATGTTCGTGCCGTTGTTGTATGGTTTCCATATTAAAAAGCCTATAGTGCTTAACTTGGAATCATTATAATGTATGTGTCTGTGAGCGTTATTTATTTATTTATTATTTATTAGATAGGTGATGGCTTTAATGGTTATCCCCTAGAGCGCATCTGTGCTTCAGAAGGCACATTAAACAGTTCTTGTTACTGTTGTTTAATACCGTAAAACGGCTCTTTGGGTGACTTGGAGATACTCTAGTAGCAGGTTGAACACCATTCCACACTAGACAAACGGGATTGCTAACTACAACATATTTAGTGAGAGGAGGCATTTGCCTTGCCGTGTGGTATCATATCTAATCTATTTTTTTTTTTATTTTTTTTTTATTAGCCTATTTCATCCCACTGCTGGGCAAAGGCCTCTCCCCTGCTCTTCCACTCGTTCCTGTTTTGGGCAATCTCTGGCCATTGGTTGTCAAATTTGTCCAGGTCATCACGCCATCTTTTCCTGGGTCGACCTGGACGCCGCCGACCGTTTTCGGGGATCCAGGGCATGATGATTTTTGCCCATCTCTCAGGATGCATCCTACAGACATGACCGGCCCACTCCCATTTAAGTTTGGTACAAACTTAAAATCTAATCTATAAACTATTATAAAACTGTAACTGATTACAGAAGCGTGTCTGTACATTGAAGATATTTACAAAAAAAAATACCATATATGGTTTTTAGGTGTCCCTGATTCCAAATCACCAATTTTTTTAATTTTTTGTCCGTCTGTTTGTTTGTTTGTTTGTGTGTTTGTTTGTTTGATCGAGCATCACTCAAAAACTACTAAACCGATTGTGATGAAACTTTTTTTTTTTGATAGCTTATGATCTGACTTACAATTTGGTAGGTATATAGGGTGATTTTTAATAGGTCTGTATGGCTTAAAGGGGAAAGAGTACAGCCCATTAGAAGTCTAAAACTGTATGGAACCCCTGGTCGAAAATCACTGGTTTCAGAAATAATGGACACTTTAACTTAGTACTTTCTTAGTACGAAAAAAAGTTAAAGTGTCCATTATTTCCGAAACCAGTGATTTTCGACCAGAGTTAAAGTGTCCATTATTTCCGAAACCAGTGATTTTCGACCAGGGGTTCCATACAGTTTTAGACTTCTAATGGGCTGTACTCTTTTCCTTTTAAGCCATACAGACCTATTAAAAATCACCCTATACATATAATTTATGCGGACGAAGTCGCGGGTAAAAATGCTCGTAGGGTATAAAATCTGAATCATTAAAAAAGTTAGTGAGGGCTTCGGCTTGGGCTTTAAAGAAGCAAGTCCAGCCCTGACTTCCCTTGATTACGCGCAAGTTTGTAAATATGAAACATTTTTACAAACCTGTCAGAAATCTAATTACACCTGTGTTTGTTGACATTCAAACGCAAATCGTAGCATGCCCATGTAGTCAGCTATGACAAAAATGTGCAAATGAAATTCATTGCTATGTTACTAACGTACTTATTTAAAACACTAAATGTCACGATAAGCACAATTGGCCTACATTGCTTTGTTGTGAAACATGATTTACACGTGTTTAACTAAGTTAATTCATAACTAGCTGCGCACGCGCCTTCTTACGCGCGGGCCATTGAAATATAAACGAAAAACTTTAAATTTGCATAATGTATTTTAATTGAGTGAGCCGATTGCACCAAAAAAAAAATAATTTTATTTTACGAAAAGCCCTACATTTTGAGAAATCTTCATCCGAAATGTTGCAGTAATTTGTACACAACAATAAACATACAACAATTATTTTAATGCATTCTGTCACTTAACCTTCATGATTTGTGTTGCAATTTTTTGCAATTTACAAACACGCGAAGTTTACTGATTTATTAGGTATAATTTATGTCCATCTATTTATAAACCTACTATTTATAGAATTCATATTGTTTCTATTTACCTTAAGCCTGTCTTTTAGAATAGGTGCAACATTTTTTTTTTATGGAAACTAACAAAAATGTTTCTTTAACTAATTAGCAAATTTTGATTGTAAGTATATTTTTATATGGTGGGAAAATTTTTAATTACGTACCTACCTATAATAAATGAATTGTTTTTGGCAGTCATTGTTCTTTCTACTAGTAACAAAACATTTGATTTATGCAGGTATTTTTAGTTGCTTTCCCACTTCTCAATCTATCTACTCAAGCGACAAAAAGTATTAATTAAAATTTTTATGTTATACCATGAAAGCAGATTGACACCACAGTTGACACTAACTTATCTCCATCACCTAGCACTGAATTCAATTCCGTCTCAACTTCTGTGGTTAGATAGAACAGGCCTTTGCAGTGGGGTCAAAGATACTTTACCGTATTCACAACCCAACCTGATAACCTGAAACATATTGAAGTCGACTTTCTAGCCACTTATAATCCATACCATATTTAGATCTGCCTTATGACACCGCGTAACAGGGCAAACTCAGCACTGGCGCGTTACAGTAAAATTTTCTAAAACAGATTCCATTTGGTCGCAGCGGACTGGTGGTCCATCGGATTATACCTGATTGGGAAGCTGAGTGTCACCCTGGCCTACAGTACAGTCTACATCTACGTGTCTGAAGTCTTCCCGACTAACATGAGGCAGACCCTGATCAGCGTGTGTTCGACGGCTGGAAGGATTGGGTCCTTGATTGCTCCGCTGACGCCTTTGCTGGTGAGTTGATTGTGATAGTTCTTCTTTCTCATATGAAGGTGATCACACTATGTATTTCTAATACAAATCTTAAGCCAAGCTAAGCTATTCAAGTTTGTTAATATTTATTCAAGTCTTCACAATGTGAATGACTCATGTCTTAACTTCTTGGGCCTAAATTGGTTTACAGTGTTATTTGTTCCTATCTTATTGTTGATTGAATAAAAGTGCACTTTATACTCGAACTATATTCGTTTCAAGACTAGGTACATTAGGTATCTTTTGTGAGAAAGCCCTGTAATAATTCGTGACTGTTATGAAGAAATTATTTTAGTCAAGGCTACTAATGATAATTTTCGTTTATTGAGAACATTTATGGTGATTACCAATTTAACTTTTCTGGACTCTTCCCTCTAATTTTGGGATTTTATTACGTAGCGTATAATTTCCCCTTAACATTTGATTCTGCACGATTGTCTCTATAATTCTTGGAATGTTTTTTTATTAAAAAATTTATGATGATTAGGTACCAATTTAACTTTTCTGGACCCTTCCCTCTAATTTTAAATTCTGATTCTTTTACGTAGCATACTTTCCCCTTAAATTGAATTCTGTACGATTATCTTCATGATTCTTGAAATGGGAAACATAGATATCACGGTTCTTCTATTTCTAATCGACAACCCTATCCAACTCAAACAAAAATAATAACAAATTCTGTTTCGTTTTCAGTCTCTCTACCACAAGTCCATGCCAACCGTCATCTTCGGAGCAATGTGCCTCATATCCAGTTTCCTGGTGCTGATGCTGCCAGAGACCAAGAACATGAGGCTTCCTGACACCATCGAGGAGGCCGAGCAGTTGTCCAGGATGAAGAGCAAAACCGATGTTAATGATGAATGATGTTCAAAGGACACTTTGAGATTATATTAAAATGTCTATTCCACGTTATGCAAGAAGACAGCAGGACAGCTTGTCGACGTGTAGACTAAAATGGCTTGATATGGGACTTGTTTTGTTGAACGGAATAGTGCAACGAATTGCATATACAGGGTGAAATTGATATCATTGGCACCCTTTTAAACTTAGAGTTTATCCATCAAACTGAACAACTTTAAGTATGGGAGCAAACAAATCGGAGCAAAAAAAAATTAATCAATCAATATACTTTATTTCACACCAAAACATACACAGTAAAATACAGAGAAGAATCTGCTATTGCATACATCTGCTGTGGCATCTTAGTTTAGTATGGAACAGCTGATTTTTTTGTTACTCCGATCCGTTTGCTCCCATAGTGAAAGTTGTTCAGTTTGATGGGTAGACTCTTAGTTTAAAAGGATGCTAATGATATCAATTCCACCCTGTATAACGTCTGTTGAGATTTTGTATGAGCCTGATTAAAATTGTAAATTATGTTGCTCGTTGCTGACATCTTTATAATTTGATAAACAATGTTAAACTCATACAAAGGCTTTGAATAATGTCATGGGCAACTAAATAGTGAAATAGGGTACGTTTTCATTTGAAATATGGTACGTTGTAAATTGAAAAGTCTCGAAAATTGTGTGATTATTCCAAAACACAAATTCTACAGGATGTTTATTTAGAAATCGATTCGTAAAATAAAATATTACGACTTAAAAGTAAACGCTAGAAATGAATAAATGATCGTTAGACCTTTCAAAAGCCTAATTGCGGTCTAGAATTTCGTTCCAACATTGTAATTTATTTCTTTTAATTCAGCTTTGCAAGTTTACTAGAAATTGTGCACCTTGAAAACATACTTTATGGATATCAAAGAATGCTGTGAATTGTTGATATCGTCACATTTATGTTTGTGGAGGGCCCATTAGTAGAGCTTTTACAACTTGGTAATACTTTAGTATATTTTAAGTAAAGAACTTATTTTTATTTTCGTACGTTATACCATGGTAAATTACAAACATATTTTAATGCTTGAAATAAGCCGCTTACAAGAATATTATTACCTAAAAATTATCGGTATCTCCTGAGGATTTTTACACAAATCCCAAAAAGTTGATTCTCTGTTCCTATCGTGTATCATCAATGTTAGATATCTACAAGGTGTTAGGGTAAACAGTTGCATTACTTTAAGGGAATGTACCCATGATATTGAACAACTTTCACTAAGAAACCAATGGAAATTCTCAAATAAAAAAATGTGGGCTTCCCATACTAAATGCAATCAGCTGATCGAACGTTTAGTATGTATAGTCGAATTTTTGCGAATTTCCTATAGGTTTCTTTGGAAAAGTTGTTCAGTATCATGGGTACAATTACCCCTTAAAGTAATGCAACTGTTTACCCTAACACCCTGTATAGAAAGTTGAATTACTTGATTTTACTGATGATACTGAACAAAGAACCTAAAGAAAAAAGAGACATAACTGAACGATTAAACTTATAAAAATTTTTGAGAAACAATTTAGAAACTAATCTCTATGCTTGTACGCTTAGATCAAAGTAAAATGAATGGATAGGCCTTACTACCAGAAAAATGAGGCAAAACAATTGACAGTTTTACTTCGAATTTGTACCGAGATGACAGACCAAGAACCCTAGTTTGTATTGAAGTGCCCTAGTTTTGCGTGCTTCAACTTAAAGCGCTTTGGGCCTCATTTCAAACCAGAAAAATGAGGCAAAACAATTGACAGTTTTACTTCGAATTTGTACCGAGATGATCAGATGACAGACCAAGTACCTACCCTAGTTTGTATTGAAGTGCCCTAGTTTTGCGTGCTTCAACTTAAAGCGCTTTGGGCCTATCCATTCATTTTACTTTGATATAAGCTTGTACGTTGTCAGGTTTTCGATAAAATTTAATAGTTTTAGTTTTTCATGCAAATCTTTAAAATAATCCTAGCATTGATGGACAATACCTATGCCAGCTTCGTGATTGAAACTATATTTTAATGAAAATCTGACAAAATACAAGCAAAGAGATTAGTTTCTAGATTGTGTCTTGACTAATTTAATTGACTTTAATTGGTTAGCATTGAAACATGGGGCCAACATCGAAAAAAAAATAAAAAAAATCTGCTATCCCATACATTTTAGTCGAGTCGGTACTGCAGTTTTGTATGGGACAGCAGATTTTTTTTATTTTTTCTCGATGTTGGCTCCACAGTGAAAGTTCTTCAGTTTGATGGTCTGAAGCACCCCCTTAAGTATTACTAGGGTGTTTTGTTACATCCTGTATAACCAAACTTCGTTTGTATGGAATCTGCAATCTTACTCGACCCTATATGTATGGGAAAGCTGATTTTTTTTCGTGATTTTGTTGGTACAATAAAGAAAGTTGTTCAGATTGATGGTCTGATCATCCCCTTAAAAAAACCGTCAGCGTATACAAAGAAGAAGGACCCTATAATGTTAAATATTTAACTTACGTTTCATTGAGTCTTAATTATAGTTACATACTTACAAACCTACTCTGTGCCTAATTTGAGACAAAGGTATAAAAGTTTAATTAGGTGCGCCATGCCATGGTATAACAATAATTCTACTTAACTCGAATAATGCAAATTTTACAATGTATATGCACTTAATTATGTCTACTTAATATTATTCATTGAAATACTTAAGTAACATGTAAGCTTTTTTAATATTACTTAAAATATTTTACATGTCGAAGAATATGTGTTCGATTTTTACAGATTTTTACATATCTTGCTTTCAAATGATTGATTCTGTTTCGAACACGGACCTGAAAAAAAGACGGACGGAATCTCGTCTAATCAAAAGTGAAGCACCCATTTATATGAGTGTGCGTGCTGTCGCCCTGTCGCGCGGTACATGATTGCGGCGGGTTGTCGGACCTGCGCTTAGAACTGGTGTGTCTGTGTGAGTGTAGGTCCCTTGTAGAACAAATGAAATTGTAGGACCTTGCATGCTTCACCTCTTTTTAGAGTGACATTACGTCCGTCTTTTTATCAGGTCCGTGGTTTCGAATTAGACTTTTTAATGCATCGTTTTCGTATCAAAAACGACACGGTTTTGACGGCTTGATAGCTCAGTCGGTAGTGAACCTGCCTACTGTGCTAAGGGTCGTGGGTTCGAATCCCATAAGGGGCAAATATTTGTATGATGAATATGAATGTTTGTTTCCGAGTCATGGATGTTTGTATCTAGTCCTCATTATAAGTCCAGGAGTGCGATTTTTGAATCTCATTCGCTGAGTTCAGCTGTTGAAAATGTCAAAATTACTATGGAGATACGCATCTTTCTACTGCTGATTTGACTTTCAAAAATCGCACTCCTGAAGAATGATTTTTGAAAGTCAAATCAGCAGTAGAAAGATGCATATGTCCACAGTAATTTTGACATTTTCAACTGCTGAACTCAGCGAATGAGATTCAAAAATCGCACTCCAGGTTAGAGGTAAGTACTTTAAATGGGACTAGATAATCCGAGTGACAATGTCTAAGATATTTATTTATTTATGAATCTTCTCCATACTAAACTTAAATGTTTATTAAATAAATATACAGGGGGGGTCTTAGATAGTTAACATTCTGCAAATGTCGCATTTGATACGATTACGAAACGATAATAAATTCACTCTTCATTTAATTATTCAATTATTATTTGATTTTGTATGCCTTTATTTATTTTATTATTGCAAAAATATACCAAAACATTTTTATTTCGGTTATAATTATAATCATTCACCAGTTTTTTAAACTTAATTTACATAAGTTTAATCTAATCGTTTGCATATTATTGCCGTATACAGTATTTTAGTATGATTAAGCATGCATTTGTACTAAAAAAGTTTGTAGTATAGGTAATAGCAATTTTAGGGACCAAACAGAAAGAGTTTTTGAAATAATTGTTGTCGTACTCAGCATTTGCTTTTGTGTTTCTTTTTTTGTATCAATTATTATCATTATTTATGTCATTTAGTACAAAAAACAAACTGCGTTAATTTCACAATTTTATACAATAAACAGTTTTTTTTTTCATATTTTGTTTTAATTTATTGACAACTCTAACTACTAACACTATTGTAAGGATTTCTTAGCTTGATGAGGATCTACTCTAACTCTGCTTATTTCCAATTTACTAATACTAAACTGCAATGCCTACTCGACTCAAATGTATGCAACAGCTGATTATTTTTTTGCTCCGATCAGTTTGCTCCCATAGTGAAAGTTCAGTTTGATGGGTAGACTCTTAGTTTAAAAGGATGCTAATGATATCAATTTCACTCAACCCCTAATAAAGTTTATACAGAACTTTATTAAGGGTTGATTTCTGAAGCAGCTGATAGTAAAAGTTGTTCAGTGTGATGGTCTGCCATCAAACTGAACAACTTTTAGCAAGGGACCATCATTGAAATCGCGAAAAAAAACGTTGTTACTTTTTGTGCTTTTCCAATATTGGTCCTCAGGCATGTATCCAGGAGGGGGGAGGGGAGGGATACTGAAAGTTCTTCAGTTTCATGATCAGTGGGTCTACCCGCACATTCGAACTTCGCAATTGCGTGAATGTTTTCGTTCCAATGTCAACTCTATTACAATGAACTGCGGACCGAAACAGGGGCGATCATCGAAACATCGAAAGTCCGGGTACAGGGTCTGAAGTATGTAATGCATATTCGATTATACCCTGTAGATACTTTTTGGTGCAATTCACACTCAGACAATGCATGAAACTGCCTTTTAAAATGCATTGTGCTAGCATCTAAGGTTTATAGCAGCTAAGCAATGCTCAGTTTCAGCATATAAAGAGAATACAGGGCCCTGTAACCACTGAAATAACCGTTCATCGAGGAATGACGTGGCTTTATCTAAACTATTATAAAACTGTAACAGAAGTGTGTCTGTACATTGAAGATATTTACAAAAAAAAGATTACGATATGATTTTTAGATGTCCCTGATTCCAAATCACCAATTTTTGGATTTTTTGTCTGTCTGTTTGTTTGTTTGTTTGTTTGTTTGTTCGTTTGTTTGTTTGTTTGGGTGTTGATTTGTTCGAGTATCACGCAAAAACTACTGAACCGATTTTGATGAAACTTTTTTTGTTTGATAGCTTATCATCTGACTTAAAATCTGGTATATAATTTATGCGGACGAAGTCGCGAGTAAAAGCTCGTGTAATTTAAAATTGAAAGAACAAACAATATTGAAGCTTTAGGCTGGCTTGCACCAAAATGTGTTATGGTCCAAGAGCCAGTGACGTTCAGACATTCATTATTTTATAAAAGCTGAAAGTTTCTCAGTGCATGCTCCCAACACAGGTAGGAATGATGGGCAACTATGAGGATCTTAGACTAATTATATCCGGACCGGCCTTGCGGTAGCATTTCCCCTCTGCCACGGTATTAGAGCAATGATCATGTACATACATTCAACATTCAATTTTATAACTTATCACTAAACTAGACAGCCTATTATTGCGAAACAATAATTTCGAACTTAGAACGTTTGGGGTTTACACGAGACTACTTTTCATGATTTTGAACATTCAAAATTAGAATCTAAAGTCATAGGGAATAAAATCCAAAGTTGCGGATAACATGTTACCTCGCCCCCCGCAAAAAGTGGCAGAAAGTTTGTTAGTAGAATTACGCGTCCCGATATAATTAGTCTAAGATGAGGATACTATATGGACCTGGCAGGAGAGCGATTTTTGAAACTCATTCTTTGAACTCGGCAGATGCAAATGTCAGAGATGGAGATGACGCATCTTTCTACTGCTGATTTGACATAAAAAAATCATACTCCAGGAGTGTGATTTTTAAAATTCAAATCAGCAGTAGAATGATACGTATCTCCATACAATTTCAACTGCTGAGTTCAACGTATAAGATTCAAAAAACGCACTCCTGGAGTGCGATTTTTTAATCTCATTCGCTGAGTTCAGCTGTTGAAAATGTCAAAATTACTGTGGAGATATGCATCTTTCTCCTGCTGATTTGACTTTCAAAAATCATACTTCAGGAGTGCTATTTTTGAAAATCAAATCAGCAGTAGAAAGATGCGTCATCTCCATAGTAATTTTGACATTTACAACTGCTGAACTCAGCGAATGAGATTCAAAAATCGAACTCTTGGCCTCATGTTATAAGAGAAAGCAAACTAACATCCCCATAGGTAATACTAATATTACAAGTCTACCACGTCGTAAAAGTTAACGTTAGGTTTAAGTGTTATAGCCGTTAGTTGAAACACCTGGCCTGTTTAACTTGCCCGCAGTGCAGTTCAATGTTCAAGCAAGATAATGTAATCTAAACTATTATAAAACTGTAAAAGAATTGTGTTTAAATGGAAGATATTTACAAGAAAAAGATTAGGTTATGGTTTTAGGTGTCCCTGACTCCAAATCACCAATTTTTGTTTGTTCCAGCATCATGCAAAAACTACTGAACCGATTTTGATGAAACTTTTTTGTTTGAAAGCTTCTGATTTGACTGAACATCTGGTATACATTTTGTGCGGACAATGTCGCGGGTAAAAGCTCGTAACAAATCATCATCATCATCTCAGCCGATGGATGTCCACTGCTGGACATAGGCCCCCCCAAAGGATCGTCATAACGACCGGTCCTGCGCTGCCCTCATCCAACGGGTACCCGCCGCCTCGCCTTCACCAGGTCGTCGGTCCACCGTAAGGGGCCTACCCACGCTGCGCTTTCCAGTACACACACACACAGTTGCCACACGAGAACTTTTCGGCCCCATCGGCCATCTCTCGTCTAAACTATTATAAAACTGCATCAGAAATGTGTCTGTACATTGAAGATATTTACAAAAAAAGAAATTACGACATGGTTTTTACCTGTCCCTGATTCCAAATCACCAATTTGGATTTTTTGTCTGTCTGTTTGTTTGTTTGTTTGTATGTTGGTTTGTTTGTTTGTTTGTTTGGGTGTTTGTTTGTTCGAGTATCACGCAAAAACTACTGAACCGATTTTGATGAAACTTTTTGGTTTGATAGCTTATCATCTAACTTGAAATCTGGTTTATAATTTATGCGGACGAAGTCGCGGGTAATAGCTCGTAACATATATTATTGGTTATTAACATGTTATAGCCATGTTATTCCTTTTCAACTCACGTCCTAGACGTTAGAGATATATGCGAAGAATGAAATATAGCTTCGATAAGCAACAAAAAATGTTATAGAAAGAAGATAATCTGTTAAAGAAGAGTGCGAACTGCGAAGAGAATATTGTTTTTTCGCGATTTCGATGTTGGCCCCATACACAGGGTGTAACAAAACACCCTAGTAATACTTAAGGGGCTGCTTCAGACCATCAAACTGAACAACTTTCACTATGGAGCCAACATCGAAATCTCGAAAAAAAAATCCGCTCTTTCATACAAAACTGCATTACCGTCTCGACTCAAATGTAAGGGACGGCAATTTTTTTTTTTCTCGACGTTGGCTCCATAGTGAAAGTTGTTCAGATTGATGGTCTGAAGCACCCCCTTAAGTATTACTAGGGTGTTTTGTTACACCCTGTGGAAAGTTGTTCAGTTTGATGGTCTGGTTCATCTTCTTAAAGGCCTCATAACTTGGACCTTTAAAATTTACAGCAGTGCACGCCTTTCTTGGCGTTCTTTTATATTTTATAGCAGCAACAACCATTCCCATCTGAGTTCACGTCGGAATAGAAATGTGCACGCAATCGTATTACTCTCCATGCAACATTAGTCTGCGCCCGTCTATGTTGTTGTTCTTCTTCGTTGCATGTCATTTAGTTTGACTTGTCATCGTTGTGAAGAGCTTTGCCAATCAGCATGAGAGGGTTGCTCGCGAAAAGAAAATCTGCTGTCCCAATACATTTGGGCCTAATAGGTTTGGCAGGTTTATATGGAACAGCTGAATTTTTTGTTGTGATTTCGTTGTTAGTCCAATAGAGAAAGTTCAGTATGATGTTCTGATCGTCCCCTTAAAAAGGCGTCAGCATAATTAAGAATTACCCTACACACAGGGTGTACATTTCAATGCGTTACATTTACATAGGTAAACGCTAGCTCGGGCCATATTTTACTGGTTTTTAGAAGCTATCTTCTCGTTATTTGAAATACACAAATAATTGAAAAGTGTAGCATTATCCTTCAACATCTCGGCTTTATTTGCTTTAGATAATATTTCTTATTTTTCTATAAAATACATATGAAACCTGTGTTTAATAGAAAGCCTAAATATTGGAAAAAATCGGAATTATGTGCATCTACTTTTTAAGTTGAAGTCACATTTACTTGAGACACACACCTTTGTGGAGACAATATTAAGATCTAAAATTGCAATTTAGCAAAAAAAATTTAAGACCAATATAATTAGACAATTGTTAATGGACAACCGCCGCTCTCCCTTGGAAAAATACCTTAAAATGTATAGAAGTTTCGACTGAAGTCAAATGTGTAATAAATTATGGGGTTTTATAAAAACGACTCAGATACTCGTAGTATAATTTATTTTTATTTAACGAGTTATTTAATCATTTATTATTAATAAATTATAAAAAGCAGCAACTTGTTTAGTAAGAGGTCCTTTGGGCCGAATTCTTATGATTTTAGAATATGATTTCCTTGGATTAGAAGGCTTTACTGTGAAATAATGAAGGACAAGCCAGTCAAAAATAGGTATACCTACTAAAATAACGTAGTTTAGTAGAGGTGAGGTGGCTCTGAAAGAGTCACGGTCGTTCGGTCAGGGAAACCCCTTAAAGGGGATCCTTCAGACTATCAAACTAAAAGATTCTCTATCGCGCCGTACATGTGCTTTTATGTGGCTGGCGTAACCACAGAACATTATAAGAGGGGTTAGAAGTGCAAAGTAGGCGTGGAACGCGTGCCACACGGTTATGCGACGATTTGCATAGCATTGTAAGGTGCGCGGCGTGGTGCGAGCGAGATGGCATAAGAAGTTGTAGCAGTGTGAGTGGGAAGACAAGTGGCGACAGTCGTGTTCGAACAACAGCGCTACTTTGCATTTTGAACCCCTTTTGTAATGTTCTGTGGCCATAATCAATTTTCGCCTTGAATATTCAGCTGCAGACACACACAACGTCAGCTCCATCCACATAATTGTAATGATAGGCCACAAGCGGGCGTGCCCTTTTCTTGTCACACTTTTCTGTCTAACTCGTCTGCGCTCCTCTAACGGTGCCCACACATTACTGCGACGTCGCATCGTCCGATGCGCTGTATGCTATAATCATACATATATCATCGTAATAAGTCATCGAGCGCTGGCAGATATTTGCGATGCGATGCGATGTCGCAGTTATGTGTGGGAGCCTTAAGTCAAGGGGGATCAGTACGTCATTTGGGGAGACACTTCGTGCTGTTCTACTGCTTCGTAGTTAGTACTGCAGCCGTACCGTCTGGAACTTAAGTTAAATATTTAACTAAGCTTTAAGTAATTAGTTAAGAATGCACGCCTGTTCCTAGGAACGTACGTGAAGTGACAGTTGTGAGGCTTGCGTACAATGTTGCTGTTGAATTTGTAACGTAATGCGTACATGAGAAACAACATAAGTACCTACATACAATAACAGGAACAACAGGGATATGCAACATGTTTACAAATTATAACAAAAGGTGAAAACTTTTTATTGAAAATTATAACTTTAAGAGACTTTGATTCTTTTGACCACCCCGGAAGAGATTACGGTCGTGAGATTATAGAGGTATGTATAACTTTGAGATGTAATCTTTTTGAACACATCACAACAGTTTTTTTAGACAGTAATTCGAACCATTAAGTACTATAATTCGATAATTACTCTCTAACTTTGACCAATCCAATTCTAATAAAATGTTAAAAAAAATCCATAGGTAAGTAGGTCTAGGTACATTAACTTAAATACTGCCTCCGTGGTCTAGTGGTTAAGAGCATTGGCTCTCAATACGGAGGTCGTGGGTTCGATTCCCAAGGGGGACACCTAGTGATATGTCACTTTGTGCGTTTTTCCCCAGTTGGTTAGGACATTGCAGGCTGAATCAACTGATTGTCTGAAAAGAAAAATGATTCCGTGCTTCGGATGGCACGTTAAGCCGTTGGTCCCGGCTACTATCTCTGGTGGTAGTAGTCGTTATTTAAAAACCACGTCAGAGGCCGTAAGGCGGTCTGAAAAAACTCTGACACCAGGGCTCTGCCCACACGATAAGAAGAAGAAGAAGAACTTAAATAAATCTCATTGTTTGTTCAGATTCTTATGATGATGACGATGATGTTGATTTCTTACAACACACTACATTTAAGGCCAGGCCACACAGAGGCGGGAAAGCGGGCCGGAGGCGGACCTGCGGGAAGCGAATATCTCCGGACCCGCTCGGTTTTCTGTGTGTTTTGTTGTGTATGGTGTAGTGTGGTGGTAATGTTCGAGTTTGCATGTACCCTACCATACAGAAATACGCGTGGGTCCGGAGATATTCGCTGCCCGCAGGTCCGCCTCCGGCCCGCTTTCCCGCAAAACCGCCTCTGTGTGGCCTGGCCTTTAGGGCCGATTTTACATTGCTTGCTTTGATCGCTACACTTTTAAATAGAGAGAAGAAATCAGGTAATGTATGCCGAAATCAGCCCCATTAGGGTAATGTAATCGCTGCTTTAATCTAGACAAATTCTAAAAGAAAGTAAATATGAATGCATGTCTATAAAGAAAATTGGCAGATTTGGACCCAGCCATTTTTTACGAAAGCTTAAAGCCATTCAGGACGGCGCGGCGTTCATAATTATTATAAACAGAAAAAATTAAGGCATTTTTTAAAAAAACTTCGACATCTCCAGAAGTCCGGATTCAAAAGTAGAAATTACTAGTAACATAGATAAATAAACAGTAGCAAAACGCAACCACGACAGCTATTTTCATCTAATATTATCATGGTCATTACGGAACGTACTTGGCTTGGATGTTGAACTTCTTCTTATCGTGTGGGCAGAGCCCTGGTGTTATGTAACGACTACTACCACCAGAGATAGTAGCCGGGACCAACGGCTTAACGTGTCATCCGAAGCACGGCATCATTTTTCTTTTCAGACAATCAGGTGATTCAGCCTGCAATGTCTTAACCAACTGGGGAAAAACCGTGGGAATCGAACCCACGACCTCCGTGTCGAGAGCCAAAGCTCTTAACCATTAGACCACGGAGGCAGATGAAGGCAGTTGTTGAACTGATATAGTGTGTGTGATT
This sequence comes from Agonopterix subpropinquella, assembly GCA_922987775.1. Lineage (NCBI taxonomy): Eukaryota > Metazoa > Arthropoda > Insecta > Lepidoptera > Depressariidae > Agonopterix > Agonopterix subpropinquella. The sequence goes on along the minus strand of OV277708.1, from coordinate 4,572,750 downwards.
TCGTTTTCTTCCATTATCATAATATAGTACGGTTATCGGTACGGTACGGTACGGTGAATTTTCATTAAAATAAACACAATGAATGCGTAGAAGATTGAGTGGGCTGTCTAATAAGAAAGATTGTGAGTTTCACACACTTGATACAAAAGGTATCATAAGGAGAAATACCTTTCCCCAACTTCCATAGATTACAACCAATTTACATTTTTGTTAGTTTTGTTTCACTCTAAACGTATTTTAAAGTTTTATTCATGTATGGGACATCTAAGCCTGGGTCTCAAATTATATGGCCTTCCGCCAAACTTCTTTGACAAAATTTTGTTGTATTCTGTAATAAAGTAAAAAATCCTGTGTCCTCAATATCTAAGGCTACATTCGTCCTGGTTTCTCCCGGAATTGTCCTAGTTTGGACGGTCTCCGGGGAACGCCCTGGCGGAATTTCCTATTTCTAGACAGAAGCTCGAGTTTTAAACTTTAGAAAAAACAATCAAACTGTTTCACACCTCTGGTTATTACAGAGAAATTTCTCCAGGGGTAAGTAATGTATTTATTTTCATTCCTCCTTCTCCTCCATAAATAGGTAAGTACAAACAAAAATCTAAATTTTCAGGGGTGGTTCAGAGTATCAAACTAAAAAATTTTTACTATGGGAAAAAATCTGAAATCGGAAAAAATCTGCTGTTCCATACTAAATCATGGATTATTTAATAGTACTTATCTGGAATGACTAGGTACTCGACTCAAATAATACATATTTTATGTATGAAACAGCAAATTTTTTTTGCTGTTACTTAGTTGCTCCCACAGTAAAAGTTGTTCAGTTTGATGGTGGTTCACACCCCTGAAAATTTGGAAGTGGTAAAATAATCGGTCAAGTGCGAGTCGGGCTACACCACAATATTAAAGTAAAAAACATTTTGTTTTACTCCGGGTCTTTCAGCACGAGACCGACTCACACTTGGCCGGTTTTTATTATTTATTGTTATACTGTAGAGACTCTACATGTGCTATCACTCTCTTATGTCTAATCAAGTTGGCCACCCCTGCATGCAGAGTTTGCTCTATAATCACACAAAGTTTGACGCTTGTATGTATTTACCGTTTTTACCAGCGAGAAGAAAATTCAATTCGTTGACAAAAACTAGTTCCTTGTATGAGGACCCCCTTAATTTTTAACTTTATGACATTTTTATTATTTGTTAACAAATCCGCCGTAATAATTCTGTGAAAATTTCAACTACCTAGCTCTTACGGTTCAAAATTTACAGTCCTAAATAGGTAGGACAGACGGACGGACGGACGGACAACGTAGGCTTAGTAATATGGTCCCGTTTTCACCCTTTGAGTACGGAACCCTAAAAACTATAGTATAAATCAAACCGCCAAAGTTTCCAACCTCTCAAAGATTACAACTCAAAATAAAAAGAGCATGCCGCAATATATTTCCTTTCACAGAATCTCAGATCGGATACAACGGATACTCCGAAGTGACGAGGAAACACTCTTTATCCGAAGAAACTTATCCGACGACCGACGGTCGCATTATTGAGGGATTGCTTCGGGGAACTAAAAAATCTGTGCAAGAGCTCTGCTATTGTCCTTTGTTTGTTGATGGTAAAGATAGAGTGGGAAACAAAAGAGCAAAGAGAATAAAAACCGGTCAAGTGCGAGTCGGGCTACTCGCGCACCGAGGGTTCCGTACCACACCACCACAGAACACATTATTAACTTAGAAAAAAAAAAACTTTTTTGTCCGGTACCTTTAGCGCAAGACCGACTCGCACTTGACCAGTTTTTGGTATTTGTTGGTATTCTGTAGAGTTTGCTCTATAATCACACTAAGTTTGACGCTTGTATGTATTACCGTTTTTACGATACAGCGTGAAGAAAAAAAGTTGATAAGAACTAGTTTCTTGTTGAGAGCCCCCTTAATTTTTAACTTTTTGATATTTTTATTATTTGTTAACAAATCCGCCGTAATAACGCATAATCTGAGAAAATTTCAACTATCTAGCTATTACGGTTCAAAAGTTACAGCCCTAAATAGGCAGGACAGACGGACGGACAGACGGACGGACGGACGGACGGACGGACGGACGGACGGACAACGTAGGCTTAGTAATAGGGTCCCGTTTTCACCCTTTGGGTACGGAACCCTAAAAATGTATGTTTAAATCTCAGAGGAATGATCTCCTTTATTGGTTTAAATGAATACAATAGTTTTCAGGGTTCCGAAGTCAACAAGGAACCCTTTACGTCTACCATGAGTTGTGATAGTAAAATCAACTGACGTGGCTACATTCGTAATAGTGAAGACGTTGAGCGAATAGATAACATACAATTCGCACCATGAGTTTCATCGCACGCAACGAAAATCGTTAACGTATAGACGACAGGCACTGTAGCTCATGGCGTTCCATGACTCACTTCACACTTAATCGATGTGTCTCTTTCTTATTGCCTATTAGAAACAAGGATAGCAGAATTAGCTAAAAAAAATTTGAGTCCAAGCCAAAAAAAGCTAATTTAATAAGTATAGTGTCAATACCGTAAAGTAATACGTTTAAATTAAAAAGGTTTGTTACTGTAAGCATTGCACTGGAGTTGTTTACGTTTTCATTCTTACAGTGTTATGTGTTTTTGATTGAAGCGGGTTTTATAGATTAATTTAAATTTCTTTCGCAAGAATGTTAAGAAAATAAGATATTTATTAATATCGGACATTGTCACACAGATTATCTAGTCGCATTTATAGTATCATTACATTAGGTTCATCCGTAAAGCGGTCACAGACAGGCTCCAAGTTTTCATCAACAAATGCCTCTGGCAAATCTTGAAGATCTTCTGACCAATCACTATCTCAAACGAGGAGCTATGGAGACGGACGGGTGAGCAGTGTCATAGCGTAATTATAACAATAGTGGGTGCGCTTAGCGGTCGCGGTGGATCTATGCTTGCGCGGTTTGCTGGGGGGTGAAGCACCGGCAGTATTGGTACCGCGCGTAGGTAAATTGGTACCAGGACACGCTTCCCCCGGGCCTCCACTCACCGCGCACGATTGGCCTGTCGCGGCCGCCGAGCGCGCTCACTAGTTTGATTACACTATGGCAGTGTATAGAGAAAGTGATCCTTAATCGAAAGTGGCAGTAGCTAGGCCATGCATTAAGGAGGCCTGATGATCACCCATCCATGACACCCACTTGGCAAACGAAATAGAGGCCGTCCTAAAATAACCTGGCGCCGCCGCTCTGTGGAAGTTGAGGCCAAAAGCCTTAACATGACCTGATGGGATATCTACAGTGCTGTCCAAGATCGTAACCGGTGGAGAGTCCTAAATTGGGGGTGACAGGAAGAGAAGATTTAAAATAGCAGAATCTAGCCGGACTTACAATCAAAAAGACAAAAAGATGAGATGAGGTCTAGTGAATCACAGTTTGATCTATGGCGTGACTGTGTGATAGTTAGAACAGTAACATGCTTCTAGAACCATTCATGGAATTGTACAAATCGCGAAATTGTACCGATGGCGATGCTTCCATATTTTGAGTGATTTGGTGAAAACGCATTTAATGTTCTTTTTATTATTGTATGTTGTATGTAAATAATAAAGCTTTTATCTATAATACAGCCGTTTATTAAATTAGGTAAGTCTTAATTAAATTAAATCACATCATTTATTATTGAAATAACTCAGATGCATAATAATGTTATAACAATGATATTACAAACAGGGTCCCGTTTATCGATGTGTCTCTTTCTTATTGTCTATTAGAAACAAGGATAGCAGTATGTCTACTTTATTCGTTTTCGTAAATTATTTGTATTGAATTCCATACAGCGCCTCTGGCGGATAGTTATGTAACTAAAATCTGCACCATGAGTAAAGTTCCTGTAGTTGACTATCGCCGTTAATGTAACTAAAACGACACTACACTTATTGTAGTTCCCATAAAATTTCGGCACCATGAGTTACATATTTGACGGATGTCATAGTAATTTACTACAACGAAAGTAGTTGCGGCTGTCACCTTAATTTTTCTCCGTGACATGGTAACTATTTGTTGGAAATCGGTTAAGTGCGAGTCGGGCTATACGCGCATCGAGGCCGAGGATTCCGTACCACACCACTACAACATATTAACGTAAAAAAAATTTTTTTTACTCCTGGACCTTTATCGCGAGACCGACTCACACTTGGCCGGTTTTTATTATTTTTTTGTTATACTGTAGAGTTTGCTCTATAATCACACAAAGTTTGACGCTTGCATGCAGGGTGTCCCGTAAACCGACGTCAACCAGGTGGATGCTGATAGGTTAGTTCATGCCTAACCAGAATACACTAAAATAAAAATATCTGTCAATCAATCAATCAGTCTGTCAACATTTTACTTTAGGAAATGGTCCTTAGTTTTCGAGATAAAGACAGTTTTATGAAATTCGTGAAACTCTTTACCTTATTCACTATTTTGAGTGCACCCCGCTATTAATTGTCTATGCAGTATCTGTGTTAAAACTGTCAATATCTCGAAAACTAAGCCACTTTTACCAAAGCCAAATTTTGATATTCCGCTTAGTCATGACCTAACCTACCAGCATGCGCCGGGTTGAAGTCGGTTTACGGGACACCCTGTATATTACCGTTTTTACCATAGAGCGAGAAGAAAAAACGTTGATAACAACTAGTTTCTTGTTGAGAACCCCCCTTAATTTTAAACTTTTTGACATTTTTATTATTTGTTAGCAAATCCGCAAACGCACATTCTGTGAAAATTTCAACTAAGTACTAGCTCTTTTGGTTTAAAAGTTACAGCCCTAAATAGGTCGGACAGACGGATGGACGGACGGACGGACGGACGCACGGACGGACGGACAACGTAGGCTTAGTACCGTTAGTACCTAATAGGGTCCCGTTTTTACCCTTTGGGTACGGAACTCTAAAAACGTAAACAATGCCATGCTTACATAGTAACGAACCTCTTTGATTTAATCGTAGGTACTATATGTTATGTATGGTGTTGACACAATACGTTTTAACCCTAGAGTAGTCGCGCCCTGCCGTGAAACGCGAGTGATCGCGTGAGGAGCATTTTGCCGCTCATATAGAAAATGATTTTTATGTTACAACCTACCTACCTACTTAAATAAAATAAAATTTTACATTTTTAACGTGCCTTTTGGTTTTTGGAATAATAAATGCTTAGACGGACAAGTTCTAACAGAATATAGCATTATTTTTTGTTGGCCGGCACTTTCACATTTGGACCAACAATTTATAAAATGCCGATGATGTCCTTTCTTGAATTTTAGTAACATCTTTATCTCAATACGCATAAAATAAAAAATATTTAAGCCTAATAAGAAAATTAAATGTTTTCTTCATCTACGGCATGTGTTTCAGTAAAATAGTCCTGACACATGTACTATCGCGGACTTTTCCGCCTGACCACCACTAGGCTCATTTTTGCTTGCATACTAAAAAATAAAAGCGATATCTTAAACCGCCCTATTGATGAATAGACCAATTAATAATAGTTTCCAAACAATAAATTTTGGGCGAAATTATGCGACTTTTTTCTTAAGTGGTCAGGCGGAAAAGTCCCCGATAGTACACACGGCAACAGGTCAGGTTACCCTGTTTGGACTTTGAACTATTAGACGTTGAACGTTGCGAATCATGCGAAAGGGTGCGATATGTTGTTGTTGTTTCGTCTCACAGCACGCTGCGCCCGCGCCGGCAGCCGCGTCTATGCAGGCTCTCTACCGCACTATTTTGTGTTTTGTACGTAGTGTAGTTATGGGTTTATGGGGTGCGTAACCTGATGTGTCGCCGTGTGTACATGAAGTGTTCGTTGCACAGTAACTTTGCGCATCTATTGCACTCTTTTTTGGTCCTTCTATTTGTCTTGGATGGACCACTGCTCATATTATACCTTCTCTTTCTGAGGGTATTTTCAGATGTTCCGATGGTAAAAATCAATTTCTCATTGGTTTCTGTAACATGCTAAGTATTAGTATCGACTTTTTATACCTCACACATCATTCACCTATTTTTTTAAATCAACTAATTAAAACAAAAACACCCAATAATTAGACAAAATAACGTAAATAAATATATTATTATTATATTTACATCAAAAAAACAACAAACACGATGAAACTAATAATAATTAAACGTACTGTAAAAAACCATAAATGAATTTTACTTACGAGCGTAGTCGCGCAGTGAGTAATTTGCCGCCAAACGCGACACACCTACAACAACCCTTTCTTCGTGAGGTAACCCGCGCACTCAATTTCTTCTAATTTCTAAAATGGGGAGGTGAGATATGTAGGGGCAGCTACTGGGACGCTTGACTTTTACAAATGCATCGTTTACAAAATACCATTAATTTTTTGACGCGGGCGGCAAAATGCTCATAGCGCGAGCACTCTAGGGTTAAATTTACTTTTTTTGGCTTGGGTTCAAAAGATTTTGGCCAGTTTTGCTATCCTTGTTTCTAATAGGCAATTAGAAAGAGACACATCGATAAGTGTGAAGTGAGTCATGGAACGCCATGAGCTATAGTGCCTGTCGTCTATACGTAACGATTTTCGTTGCGTGCGATGAAACTCATGGTGCGAATTATATGTTATCTATTCGCTCAACGTCTTCACTATTACGACTTATTGCATCAAAGTCTAACAGGAAGGAGTCTCTTTGGTTTGGAATAAAGAGACTCCTTTCCAAGAAGGTTGAAATTTTTTCCCAAATTTCAACCTTCTTGCTCCTTCCTCTTAGATCAAAGCCAAAAAAAGGCAATTTAAAAAGTATTGTGTTAATACCATAAAGTAATACGAAAAGGAGTATGGGTAATATTGGCGTCTTTTTTTTTCATGCAGCCAGTTACCAAATGTTGTGGGTATTTTAGGGCTATTATTACCTTACATTTTGCTTACATTATTATTTAAAAAAAATGGTCCTACGGTGTAACGTTTCGGAGATATTTAATATTAAAGTTTTAAAAAATCACTCTAATAAGATCATTAAAAGTTACTCATTTAGGTTTTTTTACCACTTTATTTGTTTTTATAGCCCAGAATTATTAGTTCTAATTATTTGTGACTTCATCACGCATATTTTGTGCAGGAATGCATCGCAATCCTCGCTAATTTGCGGTCGCTCGTTTAAATTAGTATAAGTTTCTACACTGATACGGTCACGAACTAAATATTGTGGGTACTTAAGTGGGTAAAACTAATAATTCTGGGCTATAAAAACAAATAAAGTAGTAAAGAAACCTAAATGGGTAACAATTAATGAGCTTTTTAGAGTGATTTTTTTAAAACTTTAACATTAAATATCTCCGAAACGTTACACCGTATGACAATTTTTTTTTGATAATAATGTAAGGTAATAATAGCCCTAAAATATCTGCAATATTTGGTAACTGGCCGCTTCAAAAAAAAAAGACTCCACCTTCCATACAAAAATTACCCATAGGCCTTAAAAAGGTTTGTTACTGTAAGCATTGCATGGAGTTTTTTACGTTTTCATTCTAACAGTGTTATGTCAGTACAATCAAAGAGAATATAATCACTACGTTTTAAGTACAATTATATAGTGATCTGTGAGTGTTATGTGTTTTGATTGAAATTTTATTTATAGTTCAATTTCAATTTATTTCGCAAGAATATTATGACAGACTCCAAGTTTTCATCAACAAAATAAATGCATCAGGCAAATCTTGAAGATCTTCTTAACAAACACCATCTCAAACGAGGAGTTATGGAGACGGACGAGTGAGCAGTGTATAGAGAAAGTGATCCTTGCCTGAAGGTGGCAGTAGCTAGGCCATGCATTAAGGAGACGATCACCCATCCATGACACCCACCCCCACCAGGCAAACGAAATAGAGGCTGTCCTAAAATAACCTGGCGCCGCCGCTCGGTGAAAGTTGAAGCCAAAAGCCTTAACATGATCTGAGGGGATATCTACAGTGCTGTCCAAGATCGCAACCGGTGGAGAGCTATTATCCAAGCCCTAAATATACCCCACAGTGACAGGAAGAGAAGAAGATTTAAAGTAGCAGTAGCAGAATCTAGCTGGACTTGCAATCAAAAAGACAAAAAGAAAATAAGGTGCAGTGAATCACAGTTTGATCTATGGCGTGACTTTGTGAGACTTAGCACCATTTGCATTTTGAGTGATTTGGTGGAAACGCATATAATGCTCTTTTTATCGTATGTAAAATAATAAAACTTTTATCTATAATAATAAGTCATTTATTTAATAGGAAAGTCTAAATTAAATAAAAAATTAAATTATTATTCAGATAACCCATATGCATATAAGTAATGTTAGTAAAACAATGATCTTACAAACTATTTTAGTTATAAATAAATAAATCCGGTCAAGTACCAGTCAGGCTACTCGCGCACCGAGGGTTCCGTACCACACCACCAACATACAAAAACATTTTTTTCTCCGGAACCTTTAGCACGAGACCGACTCACACTTGGCCGGTTTTTATTATTAGTTGTTATAAATTGTAGAGTTTGCTCTATAATCACACCAAGTTTGATACTTGCACCTATTACAGTTTTTACGATTGAGCGAAACGTTGATAAAAACTAGTCTCTTGTATGAGGACCCCCCTTAATTTTAAACTTTTTGTCATTTTTATTATTTGTTAGCAAATCCGCCGCAATAACGCATATTCCGTGAAAATTTCAACTAACTAGCTTTTACGGTTCATAAGTTACAGCCCGAAATAGGTAGAACAAAGGGACTGACGGGCGCACGGACGGACAATGTAGGCTTAGTAATAGGTAATAATAAAAACGGATCCCTGAAAAACAATAATAACAAAAGATTCCCTATCAAACAATGATGTGGGTAGTTACAAGGTGGCATGCAAGCGCACCCATTGTTGCAGCATTGGGGAGTACCATATGTCTGCCAACGCGCGCAGGTTGTGGCTATTAGGGCTGCAGCGCAAACGGCCCAGCAGAGATGCACAGCTTTTGCATTATCGCGTGGAACCCATCACTGTGCGCCTCCGTAAACATATTGGAAGCACTACGGAACATTGGCAGCCCCATCAGTACCCTCAGTTGTTATACTGCACACTTAATGAATTTCACGAGGTGAGGGGGCGAAAAGGGTCCTTTTGACTTTGTGCGCGCATATGAACACTGTAGCTCCTTTGCATATTCCATTCGTCCTCAGATTCAGCTTCTGCTAACATTCTCCAAGCAAAATATACTCTTGTAGACATATTTGAAAAAAAAACTCAACAAATAAAACTGTTTCACGGAGAAAAATTTAGGTGACAGCCGCAACTACTTTCGTTATAGTAAATTACTATGACATCTGTCAAATATGTAACTCATGGTGCCGAAATTGTATGGGAACTACAATAAGTGTAGTGTCATTTTAGTTACATTAACGGCGATAGTCAACTACAGCAACTCATGGTGCGGATTTTAGTCAAATTTTAGTTACATAACTATCCGCCAGAGGCGCTGTACTGAATTCAATACAAATAATTTACGAAAACGAATTTAGTTGCGTTTAATGAATTTACTATAGCAACTCATGGTAGCCCTACTTATAGTTTTGCCATGTCCGCCCGTCCGTCTGTCCGCGGCTTAGCTCAGAGACGCCAGTACTAGAAAGCTGTAATTTGACAAATTCATCACACCGACAAAGGGGTAAAATAAAATTTTGAAAAATATTTTGTGTACTTACAAGTGGGATTGGAATTTTTTTCCCCATCTATCCGGTGTACCTTTGGATAGGTCGTTTAAAAATATTATGTACGAGCTTTTACCCGCGACTTCGTCCGCATAAATTATATACCAGATTTTAAGTCAGATGATAAGCTATCAAACAAAAAAAGTTTCATCAAAATCGGTTCAGTAGTTTTTGCGTGATACTCGAACAAACAAACACCCAAACAAACAAACAAAAAAACAAACAAACAAACAAACAAACAGACAGACAAAAAATCCAAAAATTTGTGATTTGGAATCAGGGACAGGTAAAAACCATGTCGTAATTTTTTTTTTGTAAATATCTTCAATGTACAGACAAATTTTTGTTACAGTTTTATAATAGTTTAGATGTGAGAAAACCATTTTTCGATTTAGGGATCCGTTAGCGAAATATTAAGCTTTGAAGTGAAAATTTTGGTTAGAGTCAAGTGTAGTGTTTAAACTTTAAAAAGTAATGAAATGTTGATGACGTCACAACTTATTATTTAGTACAAATTTTCACACAAAGCGCACGTTTTGACGTCCGATAAAGACTAGTTCTTATCTTATCTTATCTTGTTGTGGGGGCTGGCAAGCCAGCAACACTTCGACCCAGTGGGATCTTTTGTGTTAGCCCCAATACTTTTTGCTTACTTCACCCTTCAAATACATGGTCAATGAAGGAGGCAATACCATTGAGGGGAAGAAGACTTAGATCTCCCGGTTTTGGGTATCCATCACCGAGGAGGCACATGCGCTTTGCCGCCAAGACATCACAGTCACACAGGATATGCTCCATGGTCTCCTCATCCTCTCCGCACGCTCGGCAGCTGGGATCCAGGGTGAGTTTCATCTTGTGCATCATCGTGCCTGTGGCGTAGTGACCAGTGAGGGCTCCGACGATGGCACGAGCCTTGCTCCTGCTGTTGTTCAGTATGAACTTTGAGACACGAGCTGTCGCATTGCTGATAAATTTCTTGGAGTGTTGTAGACCTGTAAGGCTATACCACTCCAGCTTGTGTGTTTTATCAGCCCACTCCCTAATGGCCATTCTTATACTGCATGCCGGGATTCCCACACTTGGTTCTGGGCCAACCATTTTTCGCTCTGACCCAGCCCTCGCCAACTCATCAGCATTCTCATTACCCCGGACGCCGGTATGTCCCGGAACCCAAACTAATCTTACGGTATTGTGAAGACCAAGCTTGTTGAGGGTCTTCACTCCATTTAGGATTAGCTTGGAGCCCACATAATAGGAGTCCAAGGCTTTGAGAGCTGCTTGGCTATCGCTAAGGATATAAATAGTCTTGTTGGTCACATTCCTATATATATTCTCCTGCGCGCAAGCTATGATAGCATACGCCTCTGTTTGAAAAACAGTTGCAAACTCTCCTAGACTGATACTCTCGTTGTAGTCTTTGGAGTGTATGCCTGCTCCCGTACCCGACTCGGTTTTTGAACCATCAGTGTACCAAACAAGAGTGTTCGCGTCCGGGGTACGCAGCCCACGCTTCCATTCATCCCTTGTAGGGACATGTATTTTATATTTTCTCTTGAAGATTCGTATGCTCGGCATTGTGTCACCGATCATGTTGAACCCTCTTTCAAGCTCACTGTTCAGTTTCAGAGCAGTGTGCCTTATCTTAGGCATATCACTATGCCAGGTTTGGCTCATCTTCATTCTGTAAAGAGCCTTCGCCGCTTCAGCTTGTATGAATATATGAAGCGGTCTAAGGTCCAGTATTATGTCTAGTGCCGCGGTGGGTGTCGACCTAAATGCACCAGTCATAGCCATACAGGCCATACGTTGCAGTTTCCCAAGCTCTTTCTCACATGTTCGCATTTTGGTTCTCGTCCACCAAACTATGCTGCCGTAAGAAAGTATTGGTCTAACCATAGTTGTGTAGATCCAGTATACAACCTTGGGGTTTAAGCCCCAGGTTTTTCCGTATGCTGACCTGCACATATTGAAAGCCCTTGCGGCCTTCCTTGTAACCATTTCAGCATGTGATTTCCACGTCAGTTCTTTATCTAGGATCATCCCCAGATATTTTACCTCTGTGGACCATGTTAACTCCTTATTATAGAGGAATGGATTCCTGAGTCTTGTCAGGTTTCTCATCCTCGTGAACGGCACAATTGTCGTTTTCCCTGGATTTATTGACAGATGATGCTCATTACACCATTCCTCTACATCATCCAAGGCTTTCTGCAGAAATCCAGACACTGTGTCTGGAAATTTGCCGTTGATTAAAATGACAATGTCATCTGCATATCCCACTGTGTACAGTGACCTTTTGTTCAGCTTTTCCAGGAGCGAGTTGACCACTAGACACCAGAGTGTCGGTGATAGTACCCCTCCCTGTGGACAGCCCTTCTTTGTTGTGGCATACACCTCGTCTCCTAGGAGAGTGGACGCAATTTTCTTACCCTTCAGCATGCAGTCGATCCACCTGCACAGGGTCCGGTCAATGCCGTGCTCGGCTGCGGCTTTACCAATTGACTCAAACGTAGTGCGATCGAATGCTCCCTCAATGTCTAGAAATGCACCGACACATATTTCTTTATTTTCAATCGCAAACTCTGCCTTCGAGACTACATGGTGCAGCGCAGTCTCAGTGGATTTTCCCACTTGATACGCGCATTGTAGCTTATGGAAGGGTTTCCTATTTAGTGGTCCTTCCCTTAAGTATCTATCCACCATTTTTTCTAATGTCTTCAACAGGAATGAGGAGAGGCTTATCGGTCGGAAGGACCTAGCCTCTTCATAGCTGCCTTTGCCCGGTTTCGGTATGTACGTTACCCTTACCTGCCTCCATATCTTTGGGACGTAGCCGAATGCTATGCAGGCCTTATAAAGCCTCGTTAGATGTGGGCTCAAAATATTCTTACTCTTCTGTAGTAGAATGGGATAGATTCCGTCTGGACCAGGTGCCTTGAACGGTTGGAAACTGCCCAGCGCCCAGTCCAGCTTCCATTCGTTTACTACCTTCTTAGCAACCTCCCAGTCAGCTTTTGTGGTACGAACATTTTGTTCCTCCTGACTGATGGTTTCGTCGCTACCTGCGTCGTCTAATATTTTGCAGTCTGGAAAGTGAGTCTCCATCATTATCTGGAGAGTTTCCCTGCCAGACTCCGTAAACTTACCATTATCTTTCCTCAGGGTGGTAAGCATATTAGTTTTTGTCATAGACATAGCCCTGACAAGTCTCATGCCTTCCGGCGCGCTTTCAATCGATTGGCAGTGTGATCGCCAAGATTTCCTTCGCGCTTTGCGCACCTCTAGGTTGTATTTAGTGAGAGCGTGCGAGTACTCTTTGAAGTTATTCGCACGTTTCGCCCTGTTAAATATCCTTCTAGTTTCCTGACGTAGTTTTACTAACTCTGGTGTCCACCAGGGTTCCTTCTTCCCTTTTGTCACCTTCTCTGGACAATTGGGCAACCATGCAGTCTTGATTGCACGGTCAATCCTGTCAGCCTCAAACTCTATGTCTATAATGGAGTTCAGCTTACCTTTGGAAGGTCCCAGATCGACTCTTATGTCCTTAATGTATTGTTCCCAGTTTGTGTTCCTGGGATTCCTCCTTCGTACACTGGGTCTTGTTGTGTTGTTCGTGTACCTAAAGCATACATACCTGTGATCCGATCCACTGATCTCATCAGATACGTGCCAGTCCGTTACATGTTTAACAGCCCCTTTCGTAGCCAATGTTATGTCGAGAACTTCCGACCGTCTTGCTTCAACAAAAGTTGGTGCATTACCTTTATTTAGTAAGTGTAAAGAAGAGCTTACCACATACTCGTAGAGCTTCTCTCCCTTCTTGTTGACATCCGAACTTCCCCAGACCACGTGGTGTGCATTTGCGTCGCCACCTACGATGAGATCCAGGTTGTTTCGGCTGCAGTACTGCACGAGATCTCTCACCAGCTTTGTTGGCGGATCGTCGTCCTCGCATGGCAGGTACATTGAGGCGATGATGATAGCCCCCTTGTCCTGCCCCCCCAAGTAGACCTTAACTGTTGTTAGATCCCTAGAACAGAAGTCATGTAAAGGCATTGCTTCTACGCCATTTCTGACATATAAGCAAGTCCTCATATTATTAATAGCAGAGCAGTGGAAAAGAGTTCCTGATCCGCTAATACCTGACACACGGCCCTTATACAGATAAGGGTCTTGCATTAATGCTATTTCAAAAGAATGCTCTTTCAGCTGACGGTTTAATAAAGCCATCGCTGCCTTACAGTGATGTAGGTTAATTTGTACACACCTTAGTCCCGCCATCTTAATGTTCTTGTTCGGTGATGGCTTCTTCTTTGCGGACAATCCGTTATGGATTGCCCCCTCCTGAACCCATGTCCATCTCCTCCTCACGTCTTGGGGGTGATGACAGGTTCAACCCGTCAAGGTCCCCCAGAAATTCGGACGTGGCCGGCGAGCGCAAGCTTTCTGCACCAACGTTGCTGTCCGCGTCGGTGTCTGTTGCGCTCTCCGTATCAGTCAGAGGGTCATCCAGCCTGTCCTCTCCCTCCATCTTGCCTACTACTGCCTTTACGCTCTCGGCAACCCGGGTTTCTCCTTTCTCCTCGCCGTCGGCCAGGAGCTTGAAGAAGGCCCTATCCAAGCCAGCGTAAAGGCAGTAGTCTTTTGACTTGATAAAGTCCGCCGACGCTTTATCCATGAGGACTATGCGTCGGACTTGGGTCTTACCAACCTCCGTGTCAATCACCTTCCATTCCTTTGTGCACAGCTCCGGGTTCAGCCGCTGCATTATGGACAGAACGAGGTCCGTCTCCGTAACCCAGATGTTTTTGGACTTCCAGGCCATCTTTACCGGCTTGGGCAGGTCTTTCGCCCTCACCACCTTCAGTTTCACTCCCCCGATGGTTTCTCCATTGAGGTCGCGAAGCCATGCTGCTGACTGTTCCCCGTCACAGAACACATGTAGTGCTCCCGAAATTATGTTACCCACGCTGAGCTTCGGCAGTGGGTCCGGCTGGGTCGCGAACTTCGCGTATATGTCCCGGAATATGGGGCCTACATTATTCTCTACGATCTTCGTGGCGGGGTAATCGTCCGTGATGATCGCCATTCTTACGCCGGTGATGGCCTCCTTGAATGTTTCATTCATGTTTGGCCGCTTGGCGGTGGTGCTTTCGGCATCACTCGTCCTGGGTCTTTTGATGGTCGCGGGCGTCTGAGTTTTGGCAGCATCTGTTGTCGCCTTACCTCCCTTCGCCTTTGCCCCTTCGCTGAAGAGTTTTTCGGCACACTTTTGGAGGACGATCTTCTTCCTCTGTGCGCCGCTGGGCCTCTTCCACATCCTTGGTGCAACGGGTATATCCTCACCTGTCGCGTCTAACGCTCCAGATTTTGACCCCCCAGCTACTCCCTCCATACTCAAGGGACCCTCGTTACGCTGGCCACCTCCCACAGTTTCGGGTTTGAGTCCAACCGCAACGGCGCCTCTGCCCTGTACCTGGTCTGTGAGCACAGTTCCCGAGGGACCCCCCACAGCTGACACTACGTGCTTACTTGGCTTATCGCCCTTCTTGTCGCCCGTTAGGGCAACCATTTTTGTTTTGTTTGTATTCGATAGATCCATAATCATTTCGCGTTTGATTCACCATTCCGGCCCCCCACCCTCCATGGAGCCCTCAACATTGGGGATGCCTAAGTGGCACCAGGGGTTACCGGAAGGGTATAGCATTCCAGGATGGTTTGTACACGAGCTGACACGATGCAATCCAGCACTGCGCCCGGTAGGGCACAAATACTTTAGTGCACCGCTAGCTGTGCACCCCCCATACCAGAACACTCGCCTAGCGGCGGTCTGACCCGACGCCTCAGCCGATTGACCGCGGTTGGCTACTCCGCAGCCTCCCGTGTCGAATGAAATCTGGGCCAAAGTGGTGTGTTGTCATGACCAGTGATGCCTCAACATCGGCCACAACTCAACCACCAGGATCCCATCATCCACCCTTACGGGTCCCCGGGCACGGCACAAACACCCGGGTGGTCACCCCCCCTCCCCCTCCCACCGCAAGGTCTGTATGCGGTAAGAGGCCACAGAGACCGGACCACATGATCCCTGTAGTATACTTACCTGTCTACTATCAACTATTTGGCCCAAGACTAACGAGAGATGCCAATAGACTTAAAGGCACAGGCGAAGTCCTACCATCAGTCGTTAGCCATGGTTTCCAGGATGCACCAGTCAGCAGGAGATTGTCTTCTATACAAATAGTTATCGATATAGACCACAATCCCCTAGCTGAGCACGTGGAGGTAAGTTGAACGCGCACCCCTAAAGACTAGTTACTGATTTGACTAGTTTTCAAGTAGCTTATTGCGAAGTTCGAATGTCCGGGTAGAGGCCCTGGTAGGAATCCGTTAAAATGTTTAACATTGTGTAGTTTAAACCGTAAATGCATCTCTGTAAGGTAGGTACTCCTAAAAAAAAATCGTAAAAACCACCTAAAAAGCTATGCATAATTATTCTTCTGTCAACAAACAACTGTCCTTTTTTACTAGTTTCTCATTTAAAAGCCTGCACTCTTGGCGTGCCAGCCCGTAGTTTCTGGAGTGTGAAAATGGCCTCGTACATGTAACAGGAACGTGGAATAAGAAAAAATACTAGTGCTCTCTTTATTTAGTACACAAAGTAAATTGTTGCAATAAATTCTTTGCGATTGCGTGACTCGAATACCTATGGTTGTACTTAGATGAGTTCTTTGCGAATCATTCTTAGTATCTGTCTGAAATATGGAATGGAGCAGCTAAATGTAGAACGCCTTAATTTGAATGGGGTAATAATTTCAGCTAGATTAAGTGGGATGTCTGGAAACAAACATGAAAATCAATAGATAAAACTTCTTATCGTTTTTTTTCGCATTTTCTGAGGCAGACTCCATAGAAAGTTGTTCAGTTTGATGGTCTGAGTTCACCGTTATAGTCTGCGGAAGGCTGAGCTGTCCTTTATATATCCTGTATAACTGTCTATAAGTGTCTATATAAGTGTCTTCTTAGAAGAAGAATAGATAAAACTTCTTCTAAGAAAAATAGATTTCTATGGAGTCTGCCTCAAAAAAGGGGAAAAAAAATCAGCAGTTTCATATAAAACTGCTGTTGCTGCTTTGTTGCTGTATCTACCCGACTCACATGCATGGGACAGTTGATTTTTTTCGCGTTTTCTGAGGTAGTCTCCATAGTTTTTTTTAAATACTTAGTGAAAGTTGTAGAAGTGATCTCGTGAATCAATCACAGTAGTGTACCTACCTAAGTTCTACGAAATTTATGTAAGAGTGTTTTTGTTAGTATTTATAGCTCGGCAGCATATGCAGGGTTCGTCACGATGTTTTCCTTCACCATGTGAGAGCAGTCTGTATTACGTAGGTACATAAGTTAGAAAAACTCATTGGTACACGTCGTACGTACGGATTTGAACCCGGACCTTCATGATACCTCTCCGCAACATGCCACCGACGCGATGCTACCTCTACGCTATGTGATGCAATCCATTAGGCACGCGTAGTGTACTAATGTTCATAATACCCTCCAAGCGGTTAGACCTATGCCCTGCAGAGGGACGTATTCACAGGGTTCTTCTTAATATACTGACAGTTTTTTAAGGGGATAGCCAGACCATCAAACTGAACAACATTCTCTATGGGACCAAAATCGAAATCGCGAAAAAAATGTCAGCTGTCCCATACATTCGGCTCGAGTACCTAGATTTGGAGTGTTGTATGGAACAGCTGATTTTTATCGCGATTTCGATGTTGGCGCCACATTAGCTCGGCAGTGAAAAAGATCGAATGTTTTATTTGGTAAAGCCAAAATGTACTAAATAAAATAAAAAATTACTTAGTTAAAGTCTCAATATAAAACAGTAAAAACTGCCATATCTGTTAGTGTCCCCTTCATAGCCAGACGGGAGGCTTAAGACAGTAGCATCAAGAGATGCAACAAAGCCCCTGTTCCGGGTTCATCCCTTTTGTCCCGAACACTAGGGGTCGGGACACGGGAGGGGCTGAAAATATTGCACTTCTCTAAATCGTCAACTAGCACTGCCCTTAGGGTAAGACATTTGTCGATATCGATAATAGTTTTAGTAAACGATAATATAATGTACGTACCTACCTAAAACTTGTATGAATTCGATTCAAGTCCCAAAAACTTATCGTAGGAAGGGGCTAAATAAAATATAACGTATCGATTTTCATAGTTAAAGTTTATGTGTACGATGGAAGTTTAATTGTGACTAACTTTATACATTTCACCGGTATTTAGCACGAGTTTAGTATCGTAATACTTTTTTTTCGTTTTTTTTATCGTATGTAGTAAATTATGAATGAATGAATGAAATATACTTTTATTTACACCAAACACAGATACAGCATAGGAATAAAAAACGATAATGGTACAAATAAGGCGGTCATTATTCAGGGGTTTTATGACGGTCTATGAGTATCGTAACATTTTAAGTGACGTTATGTAATTTGTCAGGTATACATAAATACCAGGTACCATAAATTATTTATATTGTATCTATTTAATAGAACGACAAACCACTATGATCAGAGAAAAAGCAAATGCACTAACACTACCTAAACTGGTAGGTACCTAGAAGGAGTGTATCAGAAATATTTACAATGCCTGATAGCGGATTAGACAGCTCTTACACCCGTCTGGAACTACGTACCACCATTTATTTTAGGTAATTATCGAAAAATTCAAAATTATCGATAAAAATATCCCATCACTACGTGATGACACTTGGGCATAAAGGCTCTTTGTGTTATTGGAGAGACACTTCAAGCCCGCTGTACAGGGCCGAGGCCTATCCTATCAAGTCACTCATTCATTTCAAAGATGACAATAACAGTTAGCAATCTAAAATCTGACTGCCAATCTCCTTTGTATGACCTTATCCCATTATTTTGGGGTCTGCTCTCTCAATCGGATGTCGCCAGAGAGTTCGGCTCTAAGGTCGTAATAATTTCAACCTTCGAACCTCGAATCCTAAAGGTGGCGGTTGATAGGCGACCGCACTCCGCACGCCGCAACCGCATGTCGCGACGACACTAATGGTTTGTATGTAATTCTATGAAATACCCTGCGCAGCCGGCGACACGCTGCTCGACTTCACTGCGGTGCGGTCGAGCTTCACTTCACTGACGCTCGACCGCACCGCAGACCAGTAGTGTCACCGAGTGCTGCCAGCATGCGATAATTATCTTAGATTCACGATATTTTTGAGTGGCATGCGATAGAACATAAAAGTCGGGTATAACACGATAATTCATACAAATTCCACGATATTTCTTAAATTTAATGAAATTTGTATTTTCAACCACATTTTCCGTTAAATTCCAACAATAAATCATACTGGCGTTTGGTATTTGGTAAAACAGTGTTTAAATATTACTAGATATAATAAATACGAGATGATAATTTTGGGAAACAAATAAAAAAAACATGTTTTTACTTTTTACGGAAATTTTTTCTGCTTATTCGTTTTTACGAAAATCTTTCCTATTCACCCTTTATTACAGCTCAACGGCTCAACGTTACGGCATAGTAGATATAAAGCATCATCTTAAATCTTAAAACCCTACTGAAAATTATTACCCCAAAAAATACTCTAAGTTGGCAATACTGTCTGTAGCTGCGGCGTGCAGTTGCGGCGTGCGGTCGGCTTCCAATTTGCTCCTTAATGCTGCTACTGCCTACCAAAACCATGAGATTTGTGGACAATGTTGATTTTAAATTAGCATAGTTGGTCAAGCATAGACTTTGTAGAGCATCGGTGGCGCGTTGCGGAGAGATATGGACACCCAATTATGGAGGTCCGGGTTCGAATCCGCACGGAAAACATGCCATGTACCAATGAGTTTTTCTAACTTATGTACGTAATACCGACTGCTCTCAAACGGTGAAGGAAAATATCGTGAGGAAACCTGCATACACAGAAAAAGAAATTCTGTGAAGTCTGCCAATCCACATTGGGCACGCGTGGTGGACTAATGCCCATACACCCTCCCAGATGGTAGGCCTGTGCCCTGCAGTGGGACGTTTATAGGCTGATGATGATGATGATAGACTATGTCAATGAAATCTGGGTACAAATTCTTCAATCGTGATGCTGCAGGGGTACTGCCTACTAAAACCGTGGGACTTGAGGATCTGCCGATTTTAATTTAGTATTTAGTTAGTATCAAGCGGAGACTGTTATCAAAATTCGGGGTCCGATTCCTTAATCCCGATGCTGCAGGGGTACCTACTGCCTATGAAAAATCAAACTAAAAATAAAAATTTTAGGTAAAAAAACTTTTAAATTTTATTACCAAAAACCCTAGTAAACTAGAAAATAAATAGGACACAAATTCGGGTCTTTTTGGGCTTGGAGCTTTTATCAAAATAATAGCCCAGTCATTTTAAGGTTTGAGCCGGGACTAATTATTAATTGCATTTTTTTTTCGCTATAATATTGAAGAGCCAATTTGAGCTTAAGGATGTAACAAAATTAAAAAAAAAATTACGTCAGCAACAGTTCCAATATTAAAATAAAGATATTATCTCGTTCTAAAGAACCTGATGGTAATTTTTTTTTTACACATATACATCACATATACAATCATACATACTTCAAACATGGTGTAAATATTTTTGTCTACTTAGAAGGTTTTGAAAAATACATTCGTATTTTCTAATAAATACCTCATTTTTCAAATTTTAATGCCTATTTTATTGATAAAAAATAATGTATATTGTTAAATCTTATTCAAATGAGTGCGTTGGTATTAATATTATTAATTTAAAAGCCTTCTGGGACACACAATTTTGATTTCTATGTTGCGTAGCAATTTTTTTTTAAATATGGTTTAGGATAGTATTTTTGTCACTAAATGGTGCCGGTTACAGTTTAAAAGTCAAATTTATAATTACTCCCTACCTCGCCTAACAAAACTCCGTAAAATGACTGGCCTAATAAATCAAACAGTGGCTACTACGTTAGTGCGCATAAAAATCGAATACCTATAAGCAGGAGAAATTTTTTCGAATTTTGCTGTTTTTTTGGTAATAAAAACCGTTTAACTACCAAATAAGTGTTTATCCCCCCTTGGAAGTAAAGACCAAGCTTGGGTGAAAGTTAAAAGTGGCCTAAGAATACATAGGGTCCTACTTAATATGCTGACACATTTTTAAGGGGATGATCAGACCATCAAACTGATCAACTTTCTCTATGGGACCAACATCGAAATCGCGAAAAAAAAAGAGCTGTCCCATATACAGGGTGTTAGGGTAAACAGTTGCATTACTTTAAGGGGTGATTGTACCCATAATACAGAATAACTTTCCCAAAGAAACCTGTGTCAGTATTTTAAGAAGGACCCTATATGTATGTACACACGGCGACACATCAAGCTATACAAAACCAATATAAGCTAATTGCGTGACGTTACACATTACTCGTCCTACGCGCGGTCATCTTATTTTGGTTTTGTATAGCTTGATGTGTCGCCGTGTGTACCTATGTATTACTTAATTTTCAAA
The DNA here is from genome assembly GCA_922987775.1 of Agonopterix subpropinquella. Classification (NCBI taxonomy): domain Eukaryota; kingdom Metazoa; phylum Arthropoda; class Insecta; order Lepidoptera; family Depressariidae; genus Agonopterix; species Agonopterix subpropinquella. Next base: position 4,551,458 of record OV277708.1, on the reverse strand, counting down.
AACACTGCCTTATCAATCTATCTATTCTAATCTAGGTGGTAAATTCTAAGCCAAAACCACTGACTCAACAAACAACAATAACCAATTCAACTTGACGAGTTTTTAACAAGTTTAAAAGTACTAGCTGCCTCAAGCTGCTTATCAATCTATCCACAAAATAGTTATACACTGTAAGACTTATCATCCGGCAATCTCTATAAAATCCGTATCAAGTAAATCTGTTTCTGATGTCATCGGATAGCAGTTTAGACGGCGAACTAAGTAGTCGAAGCTAAGAGTTTGAGTGCAAGAAAACTTACGTAAGATATTGCAGTTTTATAAAGAGAACCGTTATTTATGGCTGCCTTGTGGTTTGTTGATGAAAGTAGGAATACGTGGGGGAGAGAAAGGGAATGGAAAAATATTGAGGATTGTTATTTACACTTCTGTGGAGATAGGTATACTACAGGGTGTTAGGTTAGTTAGTTACAAACCACAGACAAGCTATTTGAAAACGCCCTGAAATCTTTTCTAATAAATAAATGCTACTATGCAATTGACGATTACTTAAATGACAATTTCTAATTAATTATTATTTTAGATTAAACATGACGCAACAGTATTCAAATCAAATTCACTTGGCTTATTTCTATTTCTATTGTTAAACAATTGATGGAATAAACTGTTAAACTGTGTTATTATACCTACTCACCTTGTGTAAATTTAAAAATGACGTACTTTACCTATATTTGATGACGATTTTACAAATGACTAAATACGAGTTATAAATTCTTTGCGACATCAATATGTATTAAATTCTACCTGATTATATTATCCAAATTATTGTCAAATTTTAATGCATGCTTCTAAACTTAGGAATTGATAAATGTGACATATACCTATTTCTTAAATTTTGCTGTGCCCTTATAGGGTATCATATGTGAGACTAAATAGCATTTAAGACCTTATGTACCATATGATTGTGCAATAAATGATTATGATTATGATTAGGGTAAATAGTTGCATTACTTTAAGGGGTGCTTGTACCCATGATACATAACAACTATCCCTAAGAAAGCTATAGGAAATTCGAAAACGAAAATTTGACTTCCTATAAATGCAATCAGCTGATCGAACTTTTGTATGAAAAGACGTTTTTTTTTTTTGCTTTCCTATAGGTTTTTTAGAGAAAGTTGTTCAGTATCATGGGTACAATAACCCCTAAATTAATGCAACTGCTTACCCTAACACCCTGTATATCTTATGGTGCGAGACTATAACTACTTATAGGATGTAAAATTAAATGCGTTACATATCATGAATAAATGAATGAAATAAATGGAATATACACAACAAAACACAGATACAGCTTAAAAAAAGAAACAAGAACGATAATGGTAGACATAAGGCGGTCTTATCGCTAAAAAGCTATTACCTCCAGGAAAATTAAACAAATAAAAAAGAAACGAAATATCAAAGGGACCATGACACTGAACAAATGCACTGAAAAAAATTATCAACCAAACTAGTGTTAAATATAACCAAACTTTAGTGACTTCCCAACTTTTGTAGCACATAATCAAACATTTGGTTATAAATAGCAAAACATATTGTTATTTACAGCCGAAAGTTTGTTTATATGCTACAAAACAGTTCGGAAGTCACTAAAGTTTGATTATATTTAACACTAGTTTGGTTGATCATTTTTTTCAGTGTGTCACTATGGGGGCCCCCCTTTTGGGGGAGGCCTATGTCCAGCAGTGGACGTCTAGCGGCTGATATGAAGATGACTATGGGGCCATCGAAATCACGAAAACAAAATCTGCTGTTCCATAGCAGTAGTGTAAAGTAAGCTTTGCTATAACTGCCAGAAAGACAATTGGCAGTTGTTGCATAGTTTCTGCTAACCCCGAAAGGGATTACAGTCGTGAGTTTATGTATGTAAGTATATGAATCAAAAACAAGGGCTGAACGCTATTTTGAACAAAGTATAGCGAACTGATTATAGGTTCTTTTCATAATCAAGGCATAAAGAATTCTTAAAGGTAGGTATTTCATCGCGCATGCGCCCGAGATAAATCATACACGTGCTGTCAACATTCTGTGATTATGATTATGCATGCCCTTTGATGTCTGATGAAATGTGTGGACGTTTATTCTTTGAAAACAAACCTTCTGGAGGTCGTATTTGTGACTAAAACCAGTAAATTGCCTAATACTATTTATGATCAATAAACAACCAGAGGCCGTGGCATAATCTAAACTATTATAAAACTGTAACAGAAGTGTGTCTGTACATTGAAGATATTTACAAAAAAAAGATTACGATATGATTTTTAGATGTCCCTGATTCCAAATCACAATTTTTTGGATTTTTTGTCTGTCTGTTTGTTTGTTTGTTTGTTTGTTCGTTTGTTTGTTTGTTTGGGTGTTTGTTTGTTCGAGTATCACGCAAAAACTACTGAACCGATTTTGATGAAACTTTTTTTGTTTGATAGCTTATCATCTGACTTAAAATCTGGTATATAATTTATGCGAACGAAGTCGCGGGTAAAAGCTCGTACGGTGATAAAGCTATATCAAGCCTTTTATATCGTTCTCGTTAGCAAAAATAGAAAGAAAGCGAAGGCTCGATAGCGCTATATCTATAGGGTCCTTCTTAATATGCTGACAATTTTTTAAGGGGATGATCAGACCGTCAAACTGAACAACTTTCTCTATGGCACAAAGGGCACCAACGTCGAAATCGCAAAAATAAAATCTCTTAAATTGCAAACCTACTCGAGCCAAATATAGGTAGGTACGGGACAACAGATATTTTTTTTCGCGATTTCGAAGTTGGTCCCATAGAGAAAGTTGTTCAGTTTGATGGTCTAATCATCCCCTTAAAAAAGTTTCAGCAAATTAAGAAGGACCCTTTATATCACGCTGCCATAATGTTATCCTAATTTTAAATATATACAGGGTGTAAACTTAAAAGCGTTACACACTCAAAGAGGTGCTTCAGGCCATAAAACTTTTACTATGGGACAAACATTGAAATAGTGAAATAGCAAAGTAAAAACAGCTGTTTTATGTATTGTGCTATTGACATTTTCAATTTTTATCATAGGAACAGCGATTTTTTTTTTAATGCGAACAATTTTTTAATAGGATGATCAGACCATCTGAACAACTTTCTCTGAGGGACTAAAATCGAATTTGGGGAAAAGAAATCATTTTCGAGTTTAGATGGAACGTCCAATAGAGAAAGTTATTCAGTTTGATGGTCTGATCATCCTCTTAAAATACCTTCATAAAATTAAAAAAGACCATACAGATAATGTTGCACCTTATTTAACTATAAGCAACACTAAGCACTGTCCTTATGCTTAGCTTGCTAGGAATCCCTACTTCAAGCGTCTCTTTCTAACAAGCAAACTTTTGCAATTAGCCATCCCGCTTTAATTGAAAGCAAGATCGCAAAAAACGTATTTTTCAGCAATATCTTTTCTCTTGGGTGTTTGGGGAAAAATCTATCGGGTAGAATCACTGCTATAATTAATTACCTTTCAAATGATGGTATATTCAGAAGAAACTTTGGTACTCTTTTCTATCGAGAAAATTTTATAGAATCGTGTTTTCAACACGGTTAGATTCACTGCAAAAAGAAACGTATATACACTGTAGTGTCTGTGCGAGCGCGTAGTGGGGGCAGTTGCCTGCCAGCCTTTGTCGGGTGCGGACGTGCGCGCTCCGCATATACTACCTGCCTAGTGAGCAACAGTAAATGTGTACTTATTTAGCAAACCCTACATGTGGCGACGACGGGATCTTATTTTACGTAAGTGCACACTGTATTTTATCTGGTTTTGAAATAAAAACAAAATACAACGTCGGAATTTTGAAATTAAAGCGACGTTTTAAAGTATTATTTCACGCAGCAGAGTAGCGTGTGTTCACGACTATGTTCCCCGAGGGGGTGGTCAGAGATATTCCGAAAACTACGAACAAAGCGAATATCTATTATCTAAAATAACGTTCTATTTTGATTTAAAAGGACAATAACGATAATTCATTATAATTTTATCCACGAGGGCTATCATGGTACTTTCATTTATTTACTATGCCTATTTCATTAGTTTTCATGTCAAAAAACATTGGATTCTTAGTTTGTGCGGTGGTTGACAATCTATAACAGTGATTATTTTTCTTTTCATGAACTATGACCATCAAACGCTGGAGGAAAAAGAGGAAAGGGGACACATCAGGACGATAGACGCTATGCTGGGGTCGAGCTCATAAGAATATACATACCACAAATCGAGCACCTGTTCGAACGATTGCTGCGACTAGACTCCAATCCTAAAGGTCATGTACAATACATTACCATACATGTTTTTATAATAGACTTACGCTCAAGCCATAATCCTACGGAGTAGGCAGAGACTACGACAATGACTATCTCATAATATGAAGTTATTCAGCTAGATTGAGGAGTATGTATATCTATGCAAGCCGTTTGATTAGGACCTCGACTTAACAGTCGACGCAGTCTGAGGATCTTACAAAATCCTTTCTTACGAAATCCCAGAATACATAAAATCGTAAGAGTGTCGTAATCGTGACTCTGTCTATGTTACCTACCTACACATAACTCGACGGAGTAGCGATAGGTGCCCTATGGCACTCGCGTACCGTTAAAGGTTAAGCTGAAGGTCAGATACGGTCGGTCGGTCCGTCTGTCAGTCGATCGATCGGTCGGTCAGTCGGTCGGTCAGTCGGTCGGTCGGTCGGTCGGTCGGTCGGTCGGTTGGTCGGTCGGTTATAGTTAAGATAAGATAAGATAACGTTTATTTTTAACTTTTGCTTAAAACTATAACATTAAACGGTAGACCGAAAACGAGGCAAGCCTGATACGCGAGGTCTACGAGCCGCGAGCCGAGTTGCCGTTAAGGTTAAGGTTAAACAGACAGATACATATTTACGAAGACTACTAATTGTCTGGTTACAATGATTAATACTATAAATTGTAGAAAACAGGCGTATAATAACATCTTGAATATTATAGTGTTATTTATTATAAATATTATGTAACGCTGCGTACGTATAGATACGAGTGAGTAAATCGGTGCAAAACAGTAGCCAATGCTCATAAAATTTAACACAAATACCTACCGGATTACATAAGGTTTCTGCATAGGTATGTCAGTGTAAAACTATTTTGATATTCAATCACAATCAATATTGTTTGTACCTAGTTATCCCTAAGGACTTGTGATAAGGGAATGACTTGCAAAGTTGCAACTATTTAACAAGGGGGCAAAAAGGGATTTCTTGCAAATTTCCGTTACATCTATACCATACGTCTAACTTAGCGATTCAAGATGAATTCAATTCTAAATACACTGTTGAATATGCTATATCGTTTGCACCGATCGTTACTGACTTGACTACGTACCAGTATAATACACTTTATACATACCTACCGAATATTAGGTTCCAAGCGCGAGTCACGCTAACTAAAAGGCGATAAGTATAAAGTGCGAAGTAGGTAAAACTACAGTAGTTAAAGGACCATGCAGTGATTAAACTGTTAGTAAAAACTAAAAGGTCAAGCAGATGCATCATACATGCAGGGATATGCAGGGCCATGCAAAGTCATGCAAAAATATGAAACTGCAATAGTAAAAGGACTATTCAATAACTAAGTTGTTAGTAAAATCGAGAAAGTCATGCAGTTACATACAATGCCATGCAAGGCCATGCAGAGCCATGCAAATATATGCAACTACAATAGTTAAAGGACTATTCAGTAACTAAGTTGTTAGTAAAAACAAAAAGGTCATGCAGTTACATACAAGGCCATGCAAGGCCATGCAAACCCATGCAAATGCAATGGTGATAGGATCATGCAGTTATTAAACTGTTAGCAAAAGCTAAAGGGTCATGCAATTACAAAATGATATTGGTTAGAGAACCATGCAACTATCAGGTCATTAGCGAAAGCTAAAGTATCATGCAACTATTAAATGATAATAATTATGTGTTATAGAACCATGCAACTATCAAGTTGTTAGCGAAAGCTAAAGGGTCATGCAAATATACAATGATATGGGTTACAGAACCATGCAACTATCAAGTTGTTAGCGAAAGCTAAATATCATGCAACTATAAAATGATATGGGTTAAAGAACCATGCAACTATCAAGTTGTTAGCGAAAGCTAAAGTATCATGCAACTATAAAATGATATCATCATCTTATCATCATCGTGTTATAAAACCATGCAACTATCAAATTGTTAGCAAAAGCTAAAGTATCATGCAACTATAAAATGATATGGGTTACAGAACCAAGCAACTATCAAGTTGTTAGCGAAAGCTAAAGTGTCATACAACTTTACTATAAAATCATATGGGTTATAACCTATAGAATCATGCAACTATCAAGTTGTTAGCAAAAGCTAAAGGGTCATGAAAATAAAATAGTTACTGCACTCATATTATATAATTGTACATGAACTATAACAGCAGTTAAATTAAAAGTCCTTAATTACAGTGGCTGGCGGCTACGCTGAATATTTTAAGTGCCTAAGTGTATGTGCTTATCACAGACTTACTCTCTTGTCCTTACTTCCTTAATATTATAAATCGTAAATTGCTACGATCCTGAAGCAGTAACTCTGACCAGTAGTTATCTGAATGAAATGAATAAAAAAAAGAATGGAAAGGATAGGAAAGGAATGAGATGAGATGAGAGGAGATCAAATAGAATCAAATAAATTCGAGTGAAATTAAATGAAATCAAATCAATTCGAGTTAAATCAAATAAAATGTTAAAATCTTTTCATTGAAAGAATAATGGTCAATTTATAGTCCAAAAGTAATTTTGGGTCGTCATATTGCGTGCATATATATTAATGTGACATTAAAACATTATTCGAGCATCCGGTGCACATCCGAGATATTGACGAAGCCTGAGGGGATTGCTTAGTCTCCTTTTACGACATTAATATTATGTTTGGTGCTATTCTAAGCCGGACATTACACGACCATTCATACCTACTTAAAAGTGTCATCATGATACACGAAATGCAAAGGACCAAATAAAAATAAAAAAAACTATGTTTATAGTATCGAAACTAATACAGGCCATGAAAATTAGTCAAAACTGGACAATTAACAAACAGAAACTTTCGGGTTCAAATAATCCTAAATGAGCCATAGGCAAAAAACTCAATGTAAAACTAAAACTATGGGCTATTAAATGTCTAGAATAAATATATATTGGACATAAATATAAAATAAATAAATAAGAAATGATAAAGATCTATGGAATGTTAGCAAATACTAGAGCTATATTTTATGCTGTCAAATGGAACATATTATGTACCAATTTAAGTAACGTGACCCAATAGTCACAGTCTTTATGTACTAAAATGTAATGATAAACAGCGAAAACATAGACTAAACACTTAATTCTAAATTTGCAAAGAAATTGAACACACAAGACATACAATTATATGCAATAGTCTTGTACCTATACTAGGTTTCTTTTGAACACCTTTTGTTTATTATCCCATAAAGTTCATTGCAGAAACTGGAAACATGAGGCAAGCATTATAGCTATCTAGCCAATAATAATATACTACTCGAAATCTGTCCACAGGTACAAGGAGCGTATCACACTGAAATTGATTTTGACGCTAAGTGCCATGGACAACGATATTTTACGAAGACATAATCAAAGTTTGTTTGAGTAACAAATTATTTTCGAATGGCCACTCTTTTCAATTTAAGAGCACCACCAATATTGTCCAAAAGAAAATGTTTATAAATAAACACTAAGTAAAAAAAAAACTGGCACTGTCTGGCTAAAATTAGCCAGAGAGTAAATCAAGGTATAAGTGATACTTAATGAAAATGTTTTGTGATCAAATCCAATTACCTATTGAAGTAAAAATTGAATAAGGCATATGCCTAATTAGAAATTACGAGTAGTCTTGCTAATACTTTTGTAGTTCAACAGTACACCTTTTCTAGTAACAATGTGCAATCTCACGTTGGTTTAATAAAACCTAAAAAATTATATTTTTAAATTGTTCTACGTACGGTTAAACTTAGTTGGATTTTATATAAGTACCTAACAAAAGTAAACTTAAATCCAAACTTAACAAACGTGACAAAAGTATATAAACTGTACTATCCTACCACAAAGTTTTAAAATTACTTGGAATGGAAGTTGATCGCGATTTGTCAATCTTATCTTGCTGTTTGCTTAACCAACCCTCACTCCTGAAATGACGATCACAGTTCACAGGTCAAGAGGAAAAATAAATTAAGGTTTATTAATTTAATGTAATTAGGTTACAAAATTAATAGTGTGTCATATAAAGTGGGACTAGACTTTAAATTTTACACAATAAAACTAAATGTTGTAATAATACAAATTGTAGTTAAAATCTTGAAATATTATAAAAAGGAAAGGGATAGTCTAGACTCTAGAGTAGTAAGCTCAAGTTGAATGTAAATGCCTACTGGGCTCAGTATTGGCACAGAGTACTATGGGTACTAGAAAGCTTTTATTAACTATTAATGAAATGAAATTAAGCAGTAAGAAACGTAACCTTTAATAATCAAAGATTATCAATCATAACACATTATATTGTTATGTTACAGCGATGTGCATAGTGGAGTTTCTTGCGCCGTTTCTTCTCCCAAGCGAAGCACCTTCCGAAGCGGTGGTAGATTCATATAGAAATATATAAAATATTAAGAAAATATAAAATAAATGCAAGCTGTAGTACTACTGACTTTATAATAATAATTATATTCATATGTACCTGTATTGCTTATAGTTTTAATATTAAGTGTACTGTTACAAAATACATCTTAAATTAAATTAAAATAAAGAAGGGATGTAGTGTCTGTGCGAGCGCGTAGTGGGGGCAGTTGCCTGCCAGCCTTTGTCGGGTGCGGACGTGCGCGCTCCGCATATACTACCTGCCTAGTGAGCAACAGTAAATGTGTACTTATTTAGCAAACCCTACATACACTGTTATTTGAACTATACAGGGTGTACAATAAAATGGGACAGCTACTTAAAGGGGTGCTTCAGACCATCAAACTGAACAACTTTCTCTATGGGACCAATATCGAAATCGCGAAAAAAAAATCTGCTGTCCCATACATTTCAGTCGAGTTATGTTTGCAGTTTTGTATGGGAGAGCGGATTTTTTTTCCGCGATTTGGATATTGGTCCCATGAAGAAAGTTGTTCAGTTTGATTGTCTGAAGCACCCCTTTGAGTAGCTGTCCCATTTTATTGTACACCCTGTATATATTAAATAGTTAAATTTAATAATTTGGTTATCAAAAACCGGTTCGAAAACAGACAAAATAGGTATCACCCCTCTAAACTGTTAAAAACAATTATACTTGCAAGTTATGTAAAGAAGAATCCTTCCTTTATTTTTTACTCGAGAATACGAGTTCAACATGAGAATAAACAGTAGCAAAACTAGTTCGTTCTTAGCTAGGGTTGCCAACAGATAAAGCTATTTGACAGGTCCTGACTGACACAATCACAAACCTAATAAAAAGATATGGCCTTATAATTAAAACGTATTTACGTAACCAGCAGATTAGTTGCAGAGAGCTATGGTAACTCAATTTTGAGGTCCAAGTTCGTACCCGCACGGACGAAATGTCATGTACCAATGAGTTTTCCATGTAGTCATGAGCAGGCTTCTTACCAATATGAGTGGGAGTGGACAATACTCTGCAACACAGGCCCAGCAGAACTCTCAAGGAACACGCAAGCTATATAGCAGCTGCACAGTAGCTGCATAAAGGAAATTTCCTTTATGCAGCTACTGTGCAGCTGCTATATAGCTTACGTGTTCCTTGGGCTTGCATTCCACCCCCGAAAAAAATGTAAAAAATTGAGATGTCCCTCCATCTTTGCTATTTTACGTAGGCCAACAAGCGCGCATTACTTTTTTCTCGTTTTGTCACATTGTCGTGGATGGCATGCTAGCCGTGGTATGAAGATTGATGGAAGCAAGTATTTACATAACTGGATTCTTGTAGGTTTAAAAGTTTATCAATCAAGCCTTTTGCTAATCAGGAACATGTCCTCTATTTTCACGGACATGTGGCAGCCCTATCTAAGCCCCAGTGCGTAGGAATGTTCAATTACTGTCCACTACGACACGCGATCGCAAACAGCGCGACAAATAAACAGACGTGGGAGATTTACTGGTTTTGCATCGCTGTTTAGTGTTTAGGCTTTATAAGATAAGAAATAGAGTTCATTATTGTTGAAATAATTAGTTAATTATACCTATTTTACGTTATATGTTGAAGGATTCTTCCGAAAATTAGGAACATGTGTAAGTAGGTACAATAAGTATATTGTAATACACTGGTTTTTCGGTGAAAGAAAATTATAAGCTTCAATTTTGCCGAGGCATGTATTTTGCGGCGACAATACGGATTTGGATAGTCCGCTCTCTATCTCTATCTCTATTTCTTTCTCTATCTCTATCTCTATCTTGTTGCTCTATCTCTATCTCTATCTCTATCTCTATCTCTATAGGTTATTAGGGCATGCAGTTGCATTTTACTTTGAGGGGTGATTGTACCTATGATACCGAAACTGAAACTGAACCACTTTCCCTAAGAAGCCTAGTATAGGAAATTAGCAAAAAAAAAATTGTACTTTCCATACTAAATACAATCAGATGATCGAGCATTTTGTATGAAAAGTACCCTAAAACCCTGTAAATCCATAACTCTATCCATTATCTCTCCCTTACTTAATTCAAGCCACTGTAGACTGTACCTATAATGTACAACGAATAAATTTTTGAATTGAATACAATTTTTTGGTATACCTACATTATACATCATTATCAGAGATCGGAATCTGGGTGCTATTTTAGACATTATCATTAACATGGATATGACTTGGAAATCCCGGGATTCCGGGAAGTCGAGGAATTTATTACCTAATTTGAGTTTAAATAAATGTTTTTCAAATTTATATCGAGAAAAATATAGTCTGGATATCACATGATTGTTTTATTTACTTAGTTTAGTAACCAGTTTCCTGTTATTCATTTAAAGGGACAGTGTTTGTATACTACGAGCAGTAGAATCATGTTCATTCAGAATCCTAGTACAGTGTATTTACATCCGTTACTAAGGTACCGAATCCCGGGACACCCTGGGAAATCCCGGGATTTTTGGTCATATCCATACTTTTGATAGTAATCGCACCCGTCGTTCCGATCTCTGATCATTATAAAGGTCTTTTTTTTCATAATCTACTAATGCAGCAAAAAATTTATTTCAAAACCGAATTTAGAGCTCATCAGAGGGCAGTTTCGCGATGTACCTTGAGTTCAAAAATTAGATACGTGTGTAACGTTATACACGAAGCCGCACTTAGTTAACACTGATTTATTCTACAACCGGGAGCTGTAGGCGAAAGAGTGTTATCACTTGTTTGTTCTAAAGTACACATTAATTCATTTCGTGGTTGATAGAAACATGTTCAGGCGTAATGGGGGATGCCATTCAGACTGGAAGAAGGCCAAAGACAGAGTTTTAAGGCGCGCCTTGGGTGCGGGTTTTAATCAGAAGGGATGACGATGATGCAGGTTCGCCTGACCTCTCTTAGAGCCCTTACAGACGCGCGACACTTTGCGGTCGCAGAGTGTCGCGCGATGGTCGCGAACAAAGTGCCGCTCGTCTGTAAGAGCCCTTAGACCAATTTGGGGCCCTGGGCACTATAAGATAAATGTGGTTCCTAAGACACGACAGTTGTTAGCACCAGGTAATAGAACAGAATAGGATTAAGAAATAAGGGGTCCTACGTAATGCGAGGCCCTGGAGTGCGATTTTTGAACATCACACGTTCATACGTTCATACACAAACACACACACACACACACACCCCCCCCCCCCTCCCCCCAACACCCCCCCCCCCCCCACACACACAAACAAGCACAATTAATATTTGCACACAATTAAGCTAACCAACATTAAAGAATCTAAGAATCTAACTAATAATTATTACCTAAAGTCCCTAAATTGCCACAACTTCACGAAATGTACGACGGAACACTGACCTCCAAAAGACAAATTACCTTCGTTTAGGTAATCTAGCTTGGAGACCAGAGATCCTAATATTGTTGAATGTAACACTGTGTAATATAGCCATATAATATAATCTGAACTTTGTATTCTCAAAATTGTGACGATAAAACTTTTTTATTTTTTTTATTTTTTTTTTATACGAGTAGTAGAAAGATGCATAATCTCTATAGTAATTTTGACATTTTCTACTACACGTTAGAACGTATGATGTTCAAAAATCGCACTCCTGGGCACTTGCCCTTGCGCAAAGATAGCCCTGTGTGTTGCCTTTTTCATTCATTCATTCATCTCTGCCGAAAGACGGCTGATGCTTTATATGTAGGTACCTTAGATCAAAGTAAAATTAATGGACAGCACCGATAACGCGTACAAAATTGCAATTGCTAGTCAATATTGCCTTACGAAACGTCAAGTACCTATACTTCATGTACCGAGATGACAGACCAAGTGTACTTACTACTTTGTGTGGACCACGTACCCTACTTTGTGCGAACTAAGTGCGCTTTGGGCCTATCCATTAATTTTACTTTGATCTAAAATCACTAATCATAGGCCTCCCTCATGAATACTGAAAGCGCTCCCTGCTTCTGAGAAGACTATGTGTGTGACACACAAACCTGTTACGCTAAAAACCCTCCCCAGCATCATCATCATCATCATCTCAGCCGACGGACGTCCACTGCTGGACATAGGCCTCCCCTAAGGATCGCCATAACGACCGGTCCTGCACCGCCCTCATCCGTGTGGAGGGCCTACCCACGCTGCGCTTTCCGGTACGTGGTCGCCACTCGAGAACTTTTCGGCCCCATCGGCCATCGGTTCTGCGAGCAATGTGCTCGCCCACTGCCACTTTAGTTTAGCAATTCTTTGGCCCAGCATAATGAATAATAATAATATTATACGAAAAATAAGCAGATAATAATATAATTATTATGTTATTAGCGCGCGGTATACTTTTAATGCCTAGTCCGCGACAAGAAATGCTACGAGCGAGACGGATGTGGCGCGGCCATGGCGCGGCACAATTTTACGCGCTATTTTCTATGAAGGTAACATAAATCTTGTGTAAAATTACATTACCCCAGCGCAGTACATATTTTATCACAATTGGACACTCAATACAATGGTATATCAAGTACCTATCGACATGCAGACATCTTCTACGTATCGAGAATTCGAGACATAAGCTCTCTATTCCGTTGTTGACGCTAGCCAAGAATCTAGAGGATAAGGATGTGCTACTGTTGCTGTTTATCGATAACATAATATTATACCGTACCCAATGTGGTAATCTAGTTACATTTTAATTAACTTTTTTCAGAGTCCTGGGTAAAATTAGTAACGAACTGTAACCACATTTAAGTTGGCTTCTTTAATCATCTCATGTTTAAAACTATTTATGAAGACAATTTAAATTGATTCTAGTCTTCTTATCGTGTGGGCAGAGCCCTGGTGTCAGAGTTTTTTCAGACCGCCTTACTGCCTCTGACCTGGTTTTTATGTTACGACTACTGGCTACCAGAGATAGTAGCCGGGACCAACGGCTTAACGTGCCATCTGAAGCACGGAATCATTTTTCTTTTCGGACAATCAGGTGATTCAGCCTGCAATGTCCTAACCAACTGGGGAAAAACGCACAAAGTGACATATCACTAGGTGTCCCCCGTGGGAATCGAACACACGACCTCCGTATCAAGAGCCAATGCTCTTAACAATTAGACCACGGAGGCAGTTATTGTTAGGATAGAGAGTTATTGTTAGGTGGAGGAGGCAGATACAGTTATATTGATTCTAGTGTTATAAGGAGACAAACTTTAAAGCGCCTATGAAATTAAATTATGCCTCGATTCATAAATTCAGTATCGGTGTAACTAAGTATTCAACAAAATGTTACAACATTTACGTCCTAGCCAATAAACTAATTAAGCATAAACTAGTCCAGTTTAGGCTTAGTGCATATGAGTAGTAAATTAAGAATTCAGGTTTACAATTGCATGAAAATTCTTGCTCATACAAATTAATTTTAGCCTATAGTCGGTTAGGTATCTTACTTAGCACACTACTTACAAGGTAATTTCACCTTACATCCGATGTTACACTCGCAGACACGATCCTCGAGATGCGGACGTGCAAAAATGTTATCGATTTATCGACAATTTATCGATAATTATCTTCCTGTCCTTCATTTCGCAAACGTTCTGTAATTTAATTTAATAATGATAGGTTATTGAATGGATGTACTTTCAGTTTGAGTTATAAAGTTTTAACGGCTGTAATTTAGTAATTGTTGGTGGTTTTGTTGCATACCTATTTATTTTAGAGGCAAATAAAATTATAGTATTTTGTTATTTCTATCTTTAATTTGAATTATGTAACCGCTTTATGATTAAGTCACCTATTGTTCCTTTATTGTACTCGTAACTTCCATAAAAAGGCAGTAAATAATATAAGTATATAAAAACCTATCAACTGCTTCAATTTCAAAGCGTGTATTGTGTACACTGTCCATTAAACATTAAAATGAATGAATTTATATTAAAAAATAATGTGTTGTCACAATTTTCATACAGTTAGTTTAATAATATGTAGAACAAACGTAGTAACATCAGGCAGGCTTGAGGTTCAGCTTGACACGGAGGTGAACCCGAGCAGCGCTAATTTCCAGGCACTCAATTTTTCCGTTGGTCTTAAGCGGGGACTCCTGAATACTCTTGATGAGCAAAGATTGGAATTGTTAGAGAAATTTGGCTATTGTGAATATTATATAATGATATTATATTATATTATTATATTATGTGTGAGAAGAAATAAAGAAACATTTATTTATTTATTTATTTATTTTATGGTAGTTAAAATGTATAATGGTCCCTGGCTGAAATGCAAAATAGAGACACAATATAAGAAAGAGTATCTAGTACTAGGTACATAAAAGAGGCCCAACGAAGTATTTTGATATTCCTATTTTGATTTTGATATTTCTACGATGCAGTAGCGTAGCGAGGGGGGGGGGGGGGGCAGCAAATTCGGGAAAAAGATTGATTGTTTTATCTCTGTATATAACCAATTCGTAGAGCAGAGAAAAGTCGAGCTCACTTCGCTCGCTCTAAGTATCTTATTTAATTACTGTCCCTACATATGTATAATCCTAAAGAGTTCTGACTTCTGACCAAAGCTAAGACGTGATGCTTAAAATGTCGAGCTTGCTTCGCTGAATCCATAGCTTTTACTTTCGCTATAAGTTTCTATTTATGCATGGATAAACTAAAAGATGTCTGGCCACAACATTATTATGCAAAAAAATTTCGAGCTCGCTGCACTCGCTCCGTTTTTTTCGGGGTAGGTCTTCATAAAGGGGCGGCAAAATCGGTCTGTGCCCCGGGCGGCAGAAGCCCACGCTACGCCACTGCTACGATGATTGAATAAACAATTCAAACTATCGACATGTCCCATCCCTAAACGCCTCAAGAAAACCTCTTTGTGGGATTGAAACTTTTTGACTCTGAGGGATTGTTATCCGCAAAGTAGCTTCAAATGTATGCGCTGTCTAGTCAACACGTGAAATCTGCCTAAAGAATTCTCCCTCATATTTCCATACGTCGTCGACGGGTTTTTATCTCGTTCATATTTATTTCAGTCACTTTGAGTTTCCGATATGTTAACATCAGTGTTATACAAATCGGTATATCAAGCTTTTTATCTATGCATTTATTTTATATTTTTAAGGAGTCATAATTTTAAGAAACTTAGTAATTTGCTAGTAAACTTAGTGATCTCTAAATGCAAAAATTTTCACCAGAAAATCATTAAATCTCCGTGGAAAAACAATTGCATAGATAAAAGAAAAGACACCTCTCCTCTCTCTCTAACTCTATGCTGGAAACAGAGACGGCAAACTTCAAATGTCAAATTCTTACAGTGATTTTTTTTCATAATGGCCAGTTATTTTTAAAAATTAAAAATTTAAAATCCATAACCCGTTGCTATTATTATGTTTTATTTTCATAATAAACAAAACACGTCTTGATGAAGTGGTGTGCTAATTTTACTAGTAATTACCTATACCCGGGTCAAAGTAAAATTAATGGATAGGCCTTACGCGAACATTTCAAACCAGAAAAATGAGGCAAAACAATTGACAGTTTTACTTCGAATTTGTACCGAGATGACAGACCAAGTACCCTAGTTTGTATTGAAGTGCCCTAGTTTTGTGTGCTTCAACTGAAAGCGCTTTGGGCCT
This sequence comes from Agonopterix subpropinquella, assembly GCA_922987775.1. Taxonomy (NCBI): domain Eukaryota; kingdom Metazoa; phylum Arthropoda; class Insecta; order Lepidoptera; family Depressariidae; genus Agonopterix; species Agonopterix subpropinquella. Next base: position 4,535,098 of record OV277708.1, on the reverse strand, counting down.
ATCCGTTCATTTTACTTTGATCTAAGCCTATACCTACCTACCTTCTATTATCTTCTTGAATTACCTAACGATTTGTTCAAATTTGCTGTAGTCTGCGTTCGAAGTCGCGACCTATTTTTTTTGTAATAAGATTACTTTTTTTTTTTTTTCACTAAATTAGTTATAAGTAAGACAATATTGTTACCTAACACAATATGGATGAATAATCTGAAATAAATCATTTTAATTTGTTTGCTATACAGGGTGTAACAAAACACCTTAGTAATACTTAAGGGGGTGGTTTAGGTTTAGGACATCAAACTGAACAACTTTCAGTAGGAGCCAACATCGAGAAAAAATAAAAAAAATCAGTAGGTATACCGACTCAACTAAAATGTATGGGACAGTGACGTTACACGCCCAAAATAAGATGCCATCATAATGTACGCCATCTTATTTAAAGCGTTTTTGTGTATGTGTCAATGTATACTTAAAGCTAAGGGTCAGCGCACACCCAGCGTAGAACTGCTCGCGCATGCTCGAACAGTTTTACGCTGGGTGTGCGCTGACCCTAAGTCTATACGATTCGAGTGTATACGATGAGTTTTACCTTCGCCGCAAAATTGCTATTGCAAATAGAGTCTGTGGCTTGAAAGTATTAATTCAAGTGAACGAAGGACGAGAGATTGCTTGGTTAGATGTTTAGTTTCGTTAGGCCGTTGTATTAAAATAGGTAGTTATTATATTTACAAGGTACCTAAGTATGACGTAATTATTTCCACATTATTTCCTGTTTACATTTTGGTTAATGTAAACAGATCTATATTTGATTGATTAATTATGATAATTGATAAAGTACGATCTACAATCTGCAGCCATATGACTATTTTTTATAATACTTTAAACTTAGATAAAGTACGTATACTGAAATTTGTATACTAACATAGTCTAAGACTTACTAACCGAATTGTACATTAACGTAGACTAAGTCACAATTGTTACTAACCCCAATGGATCAATGTTGTCTGGAAATAAATAATTTTTGAATTTTTGAATTTTGAATATGTCTAGATGGAGCCTCACGCTTCTACGGTAGAAAACAAAAGTATGGCCAACTTTCTTAGGTTGGTGTGCGTGAGGCGCCCCATACAACTTATCTTTGTGTGCGTGTATACAGACACGGTTTATCAACTAAGAGTTCACTGATATTTTTTTCTACGCGTTCGTAGCTTCGACTGTCGATCTTGACATAATATATTTTTTAAGGGGATGATCAGACCGTCAAACTGAACAACTTTCTCCAAGGGACCAACATCGAAGTCGCGAAAAAAAATCAGCTGTCCCATACAAAACTGCAAACCTACTCGAGCCAAATGTATGGGACAATTTTTTCGCGATTTCGATGTTGGTCCCATAGAGAAAATTGTTCAGTTTGACCGTCTGATCATCCCCTTAAAAAAGTTCCTGTATCTATAACTTATCAAAGACTTTAAAGTTATTTTATGAAGCGTCAACAGCGTGTTATTCTTCATGAAGTTTAATATTAACTTTTGTAGTAAGTATTGCAATCTGTTAATTTCAAATACAGGGTAAGAAATTGTAAAGCAAATTCTTAGCCGATAACAAAAATACAGGGAGAAAACTTAAGCTTTAAATAAGTAGCACCTATTTAAGTTTTACACCCTGTATACCCTATCCTAATATAACTTGCTATAAAAGATTCTCCGAACAATCTCATCGGAGACCAGAGGAATGACAAACTGAGGTTTTTGGCCGGTACGAGTCCGGCACTAGGTATCTGGGTCTTCCTTCCCAGATGTCCATGATGGATTTTCCTCTTTTTGTCAAAAGTATAAAAAAAAAAAAAATATATAACTTACTTACCTTTTTAACCGGTCCTTTAACCGGTCTACTTCTGCAAATAGGTAACAGACGAAATCGGTAAAGAGTTAAGAGGGTACCGTGCCTATTGTGCTGCCCTCAATCTTATTTTTTTTATTTCTAATTTCAGTGGCAGTGCGGATTTCGCGCGAAAAGGTCAACTGTGGACATGATATTTACTCTCCGGCAACTGCAAGAGAAGTGTCGCGAGCAGAGAACCCCCTTATGCATTGCTTTCGTGGACCTAAACAAGGCCTTCGATACGGTTAGCAGACAGGGGCTGTATGACGTACTATGGAAAATCGGGTGCCCGCCAAAATTACTAGGGCTCATCAAATCCTTCCACGAGGGAATGAGGGGCTCGGTGGTGTTTGATGGCGAAACATCGGAACCGTTCGACGTTTGTAGAGGCGTCCGCCAGGGGTGTGTTCTCGCACCGACCCTCTTTGGAGTATTTTTCTCATTGCTCCTTAGAACAGCATTCGGTGGCGAGCAGCACGGTATTCACCTTCACACCAGACGGGACGGGAAGCTTTTTAACATCTCCCTTCTGCGGTCGAAGGGGAAACGTGACGATGCGTTTATCGACTCGCTCCTGTTCGCCGACGATGCTGCTTTTGTAGCCGAATCTCCGCTTGAGCTCCAATCCCAGCTGGACAAATTTGCTTCTGCATGTTCTCTCTTCTCCATGTCCATAAATGCCAAAAAGACCGTTGTGCTGGCGCAGGAAATTGACTGTACTCCAATGATCCTGTTGGACGGATCGCCCCTGGAGGTCGTCGATCGATTCTGTTATCTTGGGTCGACCGTGTCGAACAATCTCTCACTGGATGTGGAGATCGGTTCTCGTATCGGCAAGGCGGCCACGACGTTCGGAAAATTCAGTGCAAGAGTATGGGACAATAAACATCTAACTACCAAGACTAAGATGGGCGTGTACCAGACATGCATCTTGAGTGTACTCTTGTACGGAGCTGAGACCTGGACGTCGTATGCAAAACAGGAGAGACGGCTGAACACCTTCCACATGCGCTGCCTTCGGAGTATCTTGGGCATACGTTGGCAGGATAAGGTGACAAACGAGAGGGTACTTCAGGTTGCACAGCTGCCTAGTATCACCGCTCTTCTCAAGGAGAGGCGGCTTAGGTGGTTGGGGCACGTACATCGTATGGATGACTCTCGTTTGCCAAGGCGCATCCTTCTTGGTGAGGTCGCAGATAAGAAGAGGCCAGTCGGAAGACCCATGCTGCGATTTAAGGACTGCGTCAAGAGAGACCTGACCGCTTTCGGAATCAGCCCCACAAATTGGGAAGAGCACGCGGAAAATAGAGGAGGCTGGAGAGGGAAAACAAGAGAGGGTCGGACTACTCATGACGAAGCCTGGTTCGCACACCTGGCAGAGAAACGTGACAAAAGGCATAATGCTGCCACAATCCCTTCGTCATCCACCGGCGTACAGTTCTATTGTAGAGGCTGTGGACGTGTATGCGGCTCTCGTATAGGACTGTACAGCCATGAGAAAAAGTGCTTCTCCAAAAACACTGATTGAATCATCTGCAACAGATGTAAAGGCCTATGATGATGATGATGATGATGAGACAACATTTCCAAAACACAAGAATGTCACATTATAGTCCTGATTGGCTTTCAATTTATCGAAACATTACGGATTGTATGTGGCCTGTCCGCTTTTGGCGGTTTTAAAAGTAATAAATCAGGGGGAACGGCAGTGCCCCCGCCATACAATCATTATAAAAACAAATCCGCAGTGATCCGATAAATTGAAAATCAGTAATGACTACGATGTGACATTCTTGTTTATACGATTGGAAAGAAAGAAAGAAAGAAGAAAGAAAAATCTCTAAAAGAAATAGTAGGTAGTATACGCGACGGTGAATAGGACATGACTCAACGCAATAGTGTCTTACTTGGTAAGCAAGGCGTTGATTTTCTGCCGTGCCTGACAGAGCAGGAGTGCAATTTGATTCGATTGGGGGCAGCACCAGTGCCGGATTAACCATAGAGGCAAGGTAGGCCGCTGCCTAAGGCCCGAGAGAAAAATAAGTAAATTAGGCCCACCCCAAAATTACGAGGAATTATTTAAAATTCTATGACAGTCAATATTAATGTACTTATTGCAAAATTTCGAGCTCGCTTCGCTCGCTCATTTTTGTTGTTTTATTTGCCGCTTTAAAACTGAGCTCTTGCTGGACCCGAGTTATTATATCCTGCTTAATATTAAGCTCTTTCTTTTCGCTCATACTTTTGTCTTATACACAAATCAGCGCCATTTTGTCATGAACATATACAATCAACATTATAGGAAAATAATGACGACCCAGTCGTATTGCAGTTAAATGTCAAGCTGGCTTCGCTGGCTCTTGGTTTTATATGGTATTGTAATGATCTTATCAGAAAAATCTCAAGCTCGCTTCAATCGGTCCAGGATTTAGATCGCATTGCGCAACGACTTTATAATATTGCAGTAAAATCTCGATCTCGCTTCTTTCGCTCCAGTAAAATCCATCAGTTTTGGAGCGTATTAAAAGTTTGAGATCACATTTTAGTGGATTATGTTATTTAATTGCGACCACCTAGCCTGTATCTGGCCCTTGGGGTCAAAGAGACAAACCCATCCGAGGCTGGCATTGCCTAGGGGCCTCTATATGGCTTAATCCGGCCCTGGGCAGCATAATAGGCTCGGTGCAGCCTTAATGGCTTTTGAGAGTTTTTTAATCATTTTTATCACGTGGCTGTACACACGGCGACACATCAAGCTACCCAAAACCAAAATAAGATGGCCGCGCGTCGGCATAGTAATGTATAACGTCGCGCGGCCAGCTTATTTTGGTTTTCGGTAACTTGATGTGTCGCCGTGTGTACATTGCCGATCCATTAAATGCATTTACGCTTAGATTTACGCTTCATAATGTTTCAGCGTTATTGTGCCAAGAGTGGATCGAATCGCAACAACCTTTACCTTCGCTTTGAACGCGTAGCTGGAACTTCACGGTGGGTTTAATAAAATCGTCTCGATGTTGTCAACCGAATAAATATTTTATTATCAAGAGCTCAAGATTGAGTTTTTCAGTTTGTAATTGTTAACATAATCCATTCCAAAGGCACAACACATTTTTTTTCTGTTACAATGTTTACCTAAACTATCCAGTAAGGTATTATTATTTTGGTTGTAAGGGCTTGGTCAATGACCAATAGCTACTGCGACCTGAATAGATCTATTGTAGCTGTCACCCTAGACCTAAAGGTCATTTCCTAGGCCCACGGACTTCATGAACCGTGTTATGGGTTTGGAGGGGAGGTCCCTAATGTCTCCCTAGGTGTTATTACGTATCCACCTAGATGGCGACTCCTGCTGTGAATGAGCACTTGACAGCCCGGTAGCACAGTCGGTAGTGAACCTGCCTGCTGCGCCGAGGGTCGCGGTTTGGTCGCAGATGATGAATATGAATATTTTGTACCCGAGTCATGGATGTTTGTATCTATATATTATGTATTGTATATCGTTGTCTAGTCATTATAATACAAGTCCAGGCTAGATTCTGGTACTTTAAATGTGACTAGATAATTTGTGTGACATTGTACAAGATATTTATTATTTATTATTATTACTTCGCATTCGCAGAGGAGGTGTATGGGCGTTTCATCTGCTTCACAGCAGAATCTGCAGGTGGGTGAATCTACAAGCCCCATTCTGTGTAGATGCTTGTTTAACTTGCAATGTCCTGTTAAGGCTCGCACTAAGAGCCTTAAGTCGTTGCGGTTTGAATTGATGGCATCTGAGTATCCAGTAAGGTAGGTCCAACTTCAAAAAAGAGATCAACCGTCGAATCCAACTCGGCTGGGCAGCGTTCGGGAAGCTGCGTAATATCTTCACGTCCCAAATGCCGCAGTGTCTCAAGAAGTAAGTCTTTGACCAATCTGTATTGCTAGTGGTGACTGATGACATATGGAACAGAGACGTGGTCGCTCACTCAAGGCCTCATAAAAAGGCTGAAAGCCACCCAAAGGGCAACGGAGAGGGCTACGAGTTTCCCTGCGAGATCGAATCAGAAGTGCTGAAGAGATCCGCGCAGAAGAACCAGAGTAGCTGATATAGCCCAAAGAATTGCTAAACTAAAGTGGCAATGGGCGAGGAACATTGCTCGCAGAACAGATGGTCGATGGAGCCGGAGAGTTCTCGAGTGGCGACCGCGTTCCTGAATATGTACGTAGCGTGGGTAGGCCATAAGGTGGACCGACGACCTAATGAAGGTGGCGGAAACAGGGCTGCGCAGGACAGTGGCGATCCTTGGACGAAGCCTATGTCCAGCAGTGAAAGTATAACGGCTGAGATAATGATGAAGGCGCATCACAAAACTATATCGTTGGCCTTCCTCATCAAGTCGCTCTCCACTGCCTGTATCAGGTCAGCAGGCCGAAGGGCGTCCCACTCAGGAGAGCGATTTTTGAATCTCATTCGCTGAGCTCAAGAGTTGAAAATTTCAAAATTACTATGGAGATACGCATCTTTCTACTGCTGATTTGACATTAAAAAATCGCACTCCTGAAGTATGATTTTTGAAAGTCAAATCAGCAGTAGAAAGATGCGTATCTCCACAGTAATTTTGACATTTTCAACAGTTTTCAACTGCTGAACTCAGCGAATGAGATTCAAAAATCGCACTACTACTGCTTGCCAGTTCGTTGTCTCCAATCTAGAACTTGGACTACCGTTGTATCGAATGCCTCAAGGCCATTGTACTTGTATGTAATTAATAATTATGAACATTTAAACAATTTGCTTTGGCAAATTCCAAATGATAGATAGATAGACACACATAATATTACAGTTCACAACAATGAGGTGTCTTGGCTACTTATACTCACACATCACATGCCCTTTTTAACCGACTTCAAAAAAAGGAGTAGGTTCTCAGTTCGACCGTATATATTTTTTTTTTTTTTTAATGTGTGTTCGCGGATAACTTCTTCGTTTATGAACCGATTGTAATGATTCTTTTTTTGTTGGAAAGGAGATATCCCAAGGGTGGTCCCATGATAAGGAAACCAGGATCTGATGATGGCATCCCAGAGAAATCGAGGGGAACCTTCGAAAATCGTACTGCCGACGAGTGCGTTTCTTAATTTAAAGCACTCCTATTAAATCGAACTAATGAATTCACCACTGAAAATTGTGAAATAAACAAAATTTTAACAAAAAATTAAAACCGCCTTCAAAAAAACTAAAAAGTTAAAAAATAATATTGCAGCCTATGACTTTTTCGTTCGCATCATAAGAACATTAATTTGTTTTATAGAAGTCGGTGTCAAGCCAAGCCAAAAAATGCAAGCCATGTCGCGAATCGTACCGGCTTGACAGCGACTTCAATAAAACAAATTAATGTTCTTATGATGCGAACGAAAAAGTCATAGGCTGCAATATTACTTTTTAACTTTTTAGTTTTTTTGAAGGCGGTTTTATTGGTACTCTGTTGAAATTTACGTTTTTTGAGTTTTTCTGCTGGGTAAATATAATACCTCTTGGGTGACCTCGCATTTCCACGGTTGTGACAAAGTTTGGTCACCCCGAAATAGAATGTGGTCGCCATTGTGTGTAGAACTAATCAAAAATTATGGTCATACGCTTATGATCGTAAACAATACGCCAGTACAATACACAATTTGTGGTAGAAAATTTAAAGTACAATTATTAAATTGCCCGACAAACGGTTGAGGTTAACTCTAACTACAATATGTAGTATATTGTAGTTAGGGTTAACCTCAAGTCGAAATGTATGTAAGACTTGCGTGATGGATTCGAACTTGGACCCTTATAATTATAAGTAGGTATTATGAAAGTTTACGCCTCTCCGCAAGTTCAAAATTATTGTTTCGCTATTATAGACTGTCTCGTTTAGTGATAAGGTATAAAATTGGGTGTAAATGCACAAGATCAATTGTTCTTATACCGTGGCAGAGGGGAAATGCTACCGCAAGGCGAGTCCCTGTATAAATTGTCTATAAGCTCTCCGCATAGGGCCATCTTGCAACTGTTTTATATCAAAACAATTGCCAGTAGGCACCATAGTCGCAAGAATAGATATTTGATCAGTATTTGATACTAAGTATGTAGTATGTATGTATGTAGTAGTTTATAGGATCTATATGATAGTACCAAAATTCCGGTCTTGAGTAGGTATTATACAGGCATACGGCATATTAGGCAGACGGTTGAACAAAGAGGAATGGAGATGTAAGTAAGAGGATATCATTTGGAATCTATAAGACGCGATAAGACCGCCTTATTTTGTGCCTCTTGTATTTTTTCTCTGTATTTTACTGTTTATGTTTTGGTGTAAAATTAAGTATATTTGATTGATTGATCTATTTGAGCTACAGTCGCTCTTGGGTCTATAGGTAATTAAAGTAGCTCACCCTGAAAAGAACCCCCCCCCCCCCCCCCCCCCTTCCTGTATAGTGAATTATATTCGAGAATTTATAAGTGTGAATATGACAATGCAATGAATGGTTAGGTATGTTGAAAGACCAAACAATTGTCTTGTGGCACGCTTCGTCTTGCGTTTACAGCAAGTTTACTAAAAACATAGTAACTTGACGCCCGCGCATTCATTTTGCACATATTGACTATTGAATGACGGTGCACGCGACATTAACCTGTGTTGTAAAGTAATAAGGTATATTGTTGAAAAGGTCAGTTACACAGAACGGAAACTTAATTATTACTTTGACGACCCGGTTGGTGTAATGGTTACCACGCCGGACTGCCAAACCAGGGTCCTGGGTTCGAATCCCGGTTCGGTCATGGATGTTTACATGTTTGTGCCGTTGTTGTATGGTTTCCATAATAAACAGCCTATAAATAGTGCTTTCTTGGGATCATTACAATGTATGTGCCTGTGAGCGTTATTTATTTATTTATTACTTTATTTTATATCTAGTCCTAATAGGATTAGAATGGTTCCACATCATAATTTCTAGAATAATACTAAAATTAACTATTTCAATATAAGAATTACAGATTTTCCTCAGTTCATTCAATTAAATTATAACTGAGCTAACGAATGACCTGCAACATATAACATCAATTTCATTATTCACATCATAACATGACAACTCACGGAAGAAGATAGCCAAAACATGGTAGGGATGAGTCCAAAGTCTCAAATTAAGTTTGTCAACATTAGTAAAATTATTTACCGTCCTACAGTGAACGCAAATACAGACAGTTCGCTGCCGTCCTATTATTATTCCGAGAGATAAGTGTACTTTTTGCAACCATCAACAGCAAGGGCTGATTCAGTGTTTATGCCAGTTTATGGGGTGTAGAGCTTCTCTGTGATGGGGATGGACCAGTTCTGCCTGCATAACTCCAGTGCATACTACAACAATATCATACGACCAGCCGTGCAGCTGGTCGTTAATTTTTTACAGACCTTTAATTATCAGTAACTCTTAAACCGACTGGAGTTATGTAGGCAGACCTGGTCCATCCCCATAACAGAGATGCTCTACACCCCATAAACACTGAATCAGCCTTGCTGCTGATTGTTGCAAAAAGTACACTTAATCTCTTATACTATACAGGGTCCTTCTTAATATGCTGACACTTTTTTAAGGGGATGATCAGACCATCAAACTGAACTACTTTCTCTATGAGACCAACAACGAAATCGCCAAAAAAAAATCAGCTGTCCCATACATTTGGCTCGTGTAAGTTTGCAGTTTTGTATGGAGGAGCAGATTTTTTTTCGCGATTTCGATGTTAGTCTCATAGAGAAAAATGTTCAGTTTGAGGGTCTGATCATCCCCTTAAAATAGTGTCAGCATATTAAGAAGGACCCTATATAGTTGCACAAGTTAGTGCGTGACCGTAACGCAGGGCATAGATGTTTGGAGAGGCGAGGTAGCACGTGCTTTCCCTCCCCCGCTACATTACCCGCCCCCGCTAACAGCTAGAGTACCTCGCCTCGCGCAACGTCTGTACCCCGCGGGCGGGACTGTCGCGCACAAATTTTTCTCATATAAGTACATAAATGATGTACAAGAAACAATATTGGACGAGAGAATAGAGGGGAAGAGAAGCAGAGGTAGACCAAGACGGAGTTGAATGTTGATGTCATGACATGTCGTGTCAGGATTAGTCAGGACATCAAGGCACTTGCAGAAAATAGACAGGGATGGCGAACACTCCACCGACAAGAACATAGCTCGTAGATAAGATGATGATGACATAATTCTGGACCAATGGTAGGTAATCTGTTTTTTTTTTAAATAATATGTTGGGTTTGCTCTTGACCTCAATCCAGTCCTCAGGACGAAGATGGGGTCGTAGATGTAGCGAGCTTACCCAGAAGAAGCCTATTCACTCGTACTTTAAAGGAATTCGGGTTGTAAGTGCTCGGATATACCGACGCAGGCAGCATTCCACTCCTTGGCTGTGCGCATTATAATAGAATCGGAACATAATGGCGCTTGGTGCGGATATATGGGATATCAACCAAAAAGGGATGATATCCCGCGGTGCGTCTGGAAGTCCGATAGTAGAAAAGGGAAGGCGGGATGAGCTTATGTAGCTCTTGGGCACACTCACCGAAGTACAATCTGTAGAAGACCGACAAGCAGGCTACTCTGCAGCGGTGGGCTAGGCTATGAAGCTTGGTCTCCACCAGTTTGCTGTCGCCAATGAGCTTCCTAGCTCTGCGTTCGACCGAGTCGAGTGAACTAAGAGTCTGACCCTGACCCTGACCTGAACCCATCAAACTGACCAACTTTTACTATGGGAGCAAACCGATCGGAATAACAAAAAATCAGCTGTCCCATACTAAACTGCAATGCCTACTCGACTCAATTTTTGCTCCGATCACTTTGCTCCCGTAGTAAAAGTTGTTCAGTTTGATGGGTAGATTCTTAGTTTAAAAGGATGCCAATGATATCAATTTCACCTTGTAGATTATTTTGTGCGATACACCACTCACAACTAATAAAACTGAACACTTGGCATTTTCACAAAATAATAATTTTCATCAATAAATTGCTATAACGATCACGATGACTAATAAAAACCTTTGAATGAAACTTACTATATTTCTGAAATCTGAAACTTGACCATTTTTATTAACATACAATGTTTATAAAATATCGGCACTGTTATCGTAAACCAGCTCTTTCACTTACATTACTAGCAATATATTTTATTTAACAATAAAAACTATGAATCGAGCGACTCTTGCGCACTATTCAAAGAGAATATAATCACTACGTTTTAGCACTATTGGTCCGGAGGCCGATGCTGCGGCCGCGTCGGTTTCCTATTTCAAACTTTAATAGCTAAAAAGTGATCGATTTAAATTAAAATAAAGTGAAGTGCCAAAATTCAAAATGGTTCCAGAAAAAAAACAAAACGAAGTGACAGTGGACGATATTCTTCAAATATTGGGACCGTTTAAAAAGTTTAATGTTTACAATTTTATTTTGATATTGTTTCCTGTATTTTTGGCTGGAATGTACTCTTCGGTTTACAATTTTGAAGTCATGGATCTTGATTACAGGTAAACATAACCTTAATTAGTTAATTGTTAAGTTAAATAGGAACTTATTCTACCTAATAAGCTGTAGGTGTTTTATAATGTAATAAACTCATAACATACAATTAATTATCGTTTCATAAGTTGTATTTTCACACGATTTAATACAGTATGAGTTTAATTTTAATCTTTTGACCGTGAATAAAATTCATAAAATGTTCATAAAAATTGTAAAATTTAACACCACAACGATTTGTTCTTCTTCTTCTTTCATGTCAGCATGAGCTATGTCATGATAATCATTGATCATGCATGATCATGATCAATCATCCAAATATTTGTTTATAAACTTGTACTGAACTTTCTCTTATTTAAATAGTTTTTTACTTAAACATGTAAATAAAAGAAAATATTTTATTATGAAATTCATAAGCAGTAAAAAAAAGTTCTATGCATAATATTTCATGAATCAATTTTCATGCCCTCGAATAGCGTAACGATAAAAAATTTTGCAGACTGCGTGGTGCGTTTTAATGTGTTAAAGAAGTTTTAATAGGTTAATGAATTATAAATAAATTGAAATCTAGTCTATATCTTATAATCCTTATCTCATATAGTGACAATGACAACAGGCTCACTACCCGTCACACTGGACAGAGTTTCGGTAGGTACTACTAGTGAATCGTGGATCTTCTGAGTTTTCATAATATGTCCTACCCCCTCGGGGAGTAACAGTCGTGAGCATATTCACTATCGAACATGATGCCATGATTACTTCTCGTATTAGTCGCAGAAAGAAACAATAATACATAAGTATATATTTATTTATTTATCTTCATGGGATTGGTTCTTTTTTTCTTTTTTTTTATATTTGCTCATTGCTATCGAATCAATACAAAAACTGACATGGTTCATCAATCGGTTTAGGATATACAGCCGTTCAAAGGTCGGAACTTTGACTGGCTGTTATCTCCTAAACCGACTGACAGAACTTGACAGTTTTTGTACTGTTCACATAGCTACAGTGCACACTACAACAATATCATACGTTATGCAGTTATGCAGGCAGACCTGGTCCATCCCCATCACAGAGATGCTCTACACCCCATAAACACTGAATCAGCCTTGCTGCTGATGGTTGCAAAAAGTACACTTATCTCTTATAGGTGCATGACCATGTAGTGCACCTCACGCCAGCTCCACGGAGCGCCGCGCCGGTGCGGATAAAGTCGCGGGGAAAATCTGTTTATCTTATCAGCCTATAAATGTCCCACTGCAGAGCATAGGCCTACCCTCAAAGAGGGTACGGGCATAAGTAACGTGCCCACTACGGATTGGTAGACTTCAACATCAGAATTTCTTCGTCAGCATATGCGGGTTTCCCAGTGACGTATTCTTATATGGGCAAAATGGGCAAGTGCTAAGGGCGGCCGGGTCAAGGGGGGCGGCCCGTAGGGCAATACACATAGGGAGAAAATTTTTGCCCAAAGAAATAGAGTATTACACATGGGGAGGAAATTGTTACCCAAAAGAAATACAGTACGTATTAGCCAGACATCAGGGTGAAAAAATTTAGAGCTCGCTTCGCTCGCTCTGGTCTCTATTTTTTCTGAATATTGCACTGCATATATAGACTGAAACGAGTTCTAGCACAGTCGTATAACGGAAAAAAATCGAGCTCGCTTCGATTTTGCTACTACTTTCGCAAAATACAATTTTTTTGTAGCTTGTGACTGTTTTTGTCGGTTAGATAATTCTTAAATATCTCAAAACCTTAGAACTTTTGGCACAAATCTTGACTACAGGCCCACCGCCGTCAAACTGCAGTAATGGGGGGGCGGCCAAATATGCCCAGGGGCGCAATAATTGTAAATACATGCCTGGGGTTTCCTTCCGATGGTTTCCTTCACTATTTGAGAGCTTATAAGTTAGAAGAGCACATTAGTACTCATTGTCGTCCGAGCAGAATCGAACCCGGACCCTCGTGAATCTCATGATTGAGTATTCGTAGCGCGCTACCAACGACGCTCTTATAATAAAATAATAATACTATACAGGATACAGGGTGTTAGGGTAAACAGTTGCATTACTTTAAGGGGTGGTTGTACCCATGACACTGAACAACTTTCCTTAAGAAAGCTATAGGAAATTCCATAAAAAAAATGGGACTTTCCATACTAAATGCAATCTGCTGATCGAACGTTTGTATGAAAAGTTTTTTATTTTTTTAAATATCCTAGTTTGTTAGGGAAAGTTGTTCAGTGTCATGGGTACAATCACCATTAAAGTAGTGCAACTGTTTAACCTAAGCCTTGAAGGTATAAACTGAATTAGATATTTTTAGTAAAATCGTTGGTAGTGAGTGAAAATCATGTGTCTTAGGAAAATATTATTCAGTGGTAAGTGTATCATGATTCATGACATGACACGGGTTAATAATAACGTTTATTTGATCCTTGGGAACCATAACTTTATCACATTCCACAGGTTATGCCATTGAAATCATAAATGTTTTAATATCAACGAACTAGTAAAGTAAAACATTTAAGTATCGCTTTCGAAAAGCAATATCCTTTCTTGCGAAAGTTTTATGAAAATCGGTCATTCATTTAAATTACCCTTTTTGGTCGGTTTTTTCGCGATTTCGGTGTTGGTTCCATAGAGAAAGGTCGCCTGGAAGAAATCGCTTTTTAGCGATAAGATCGCCTTATTTGTCCCATAATTATTGTTGTATCCTGCTCTGTACTGTATTTATGTGTTTGGTGTAAATAAAGTATATTTGATTGATTGATTGATTAAGAAAGTTGTTCAGTTAGTTAGATGGTCTGATCATCCCCTTAAAAAAGCGTAACCTTCTAAGAATGTTCCTAAAGTAAACTCAATTTTTAGCACTTTTTCGACAAACTTTGTTCGGATTTTATGCGATTACTAAAATAAATTATATGAAACCACTAGATACCGCATACAGGGCCGCCGACACTCGCCACACATCTATGGTTTTTCACTGATATAGGCAACGCGAGTGAGCGAGCTAGAAGTAAGTGCGACCTTGAAATGGCCAATCACGTTGCACCACCGTTTCGTGCCCCGCTACCCGCACCTACCGCCAAAAATTGTGACTTCGGGCGTGAACAAAATGTTCATTATGCGGTATCTATTGAGGGTAATCTGTGTATGAAACATACAAAAAAACGATGCGTTGAAATTTTAAGTAAAGGCAGGTCTTTCATACTAAATATAATACACTGGATATGCAATAGCATATCACTGTAACAATGTTCCTGAAATTTGGGGTTTTAGAAAATACTTATACCCTTCAGAAGGTATTTCAATCATTCACAAATACATTTTGAGTAAGTATGTAAGATAAGTAAGTAGAAAGGGGTGTCCATTTGTTTTCATTTAGGTAGTTAGGTATGGTTATATTGAGTATCCTTACTGCTTGATTATAACAGGATCTTTCATAAATGGTGACGGTTTTTAAGGCGTTGACCAGACCATCAAACTGAACAACTTTGAAATTAGGAAAACAATCAGCTGTCCCATACATTTTGGACAGGTAGGTTTGCAATGTTGTAAGGAAGACACAATTAGTTTTTTACGATTTTCCATGTTAATCCCATAGCGAAACTCTGCAAGGCGAAACTTATTTAATTTGTTGATTAGGAGTGCGATTTTTGAATCTCATACGTTGAACTCGGCAGTTGGAAATGTATGGAGAATATGGAGATACGCATCTTTCTGCTGCTGATTTGACTTCCAAAAATCATACTTCTGGAGTGCGATTTTTGAAATTCAATTCAGCAGTAAAAAGATGCATATCTCTATAGTAATTTTGATATTTACAACTGCTGAGTTCAACGAATGAGTTTCAAAAATCGCACTCCTGGAGTGCGCTGAGTTCAGCAGTTGAAAATGTCAAAGTTACTATGGAGATATGCATCTTTCTACTGCTGATCTGACTTTCAAAAATCGCACTCCTGGAGTATGATTTTTGGAAGTCAAATCAGCAGTAGAATGATGCATATCTCCACTGTAATTTAGACATTTTCAACAGCTGAGTTCAAGGTGTGAGCTTCAAAAATCGCACTCCTGTTTCGTTGTACAATCAACAATTATCAATTTATCCAGTCAGTAACACGCTAATAAAAGAGTTTATTTTATTTGTTTGTTTATTGTTAGAGGACATTATAGACCGAGATCCGACCGTAAAATTATGCACCTATTTTTTAGGCGAACGAAATGTGATTCTAGTGTATGTTTACACAGGGGCAGGGGTTAATTCAACGCCGCCAAGTTGTCTAGAAAAATCTTGCCGCAAGTACGATTTTTGGTATAACTTTTTCCATCTGTCTGTTTGGGAAGTAAATGAGATGCAATAGGAAGGAGACTGATCTAAAGTACTGGAAAAACTAGGGTTGCCACCTCTCAATCTGCCGCAACACTAGGGTTGCCAGTTTCAAAAATGACTTCTTTGAACAGCGGCGGCGACCTTGGCGGCAGACTGAGAGGTGGCAACCCTAGTTTCTCCAGTTCTTTAGATCATTCTCCTTCCGATGGCACGTCATTTACTTCCGAAACAGACAGGTGGAAAAAGTTACACCAAAAATCATAATGTAAAAGGTACTTGCGGCAAGATTTTTCTAGGCAACTTGGCGGCGTTGAATTAACCCCTGTGTAAACATACACTAGAATCACATTTTGCTCGCCTATGAAATAGGTGCATAATTTTACGGTCGGATCTCGGACTATTACTAGTCTGTCCTACATTAAAGGACCAAAGTTCGATCCAAGCAAAAGAGAACGTGTCCTCGAATTCTGTTACTATTTGTTCACGATAATAATATAACATTACATTGTTCATTGACTTCTGATTTTGACTCTATAATTAAGGTCAGTGATAATTATGGTTTCCGGCTTTTAATTTGTGTGCACACGGCGATACAGCAAACTAAGCAAAACCGAAATAAGCTGGCCGCGCGTAGGTAGAGTAATGTATAACATCGCGCGGCCAGTTTATATTGGTTTTGCGTGTGTACTTGTGTACAGACACCATAGATGCTGAATTTATAGTTAATACGAAAATAATCTGATTTACAATTTTCTACAATAATTTAAAAGCATGGTTATTCCATTTTGGGGTCGCAAAGATAATTTATTCATTAATTTTAACACCATCATCATCATAATGACCGTTATAGTATCGATCACACAACAATTTATTGTACACACAGAAAGAAAAGTTGGAAATAAAGGACCCGTTGTTCTTTGTTCAAATGTCCTCTACCCTAAGGTTGTCTGGAAGAAATCGCTTTTTAGCGATCATCATCATCATCAGGACCGCCTTATTTGTACCATTATCGTTTTTATAACTATGCTGTATCTGTGTTTTGGTGTAAATAAAAGTATATTTCATTCATTCATTCAAATAAAGATAGTACAGAATATTATATACTCGACAACAATGAAAACCGGTCACCACGAGTCACCAACAACATAAACCTTAATATCTCGTAAACTAAGAATGATTCAAAGAAGCAATAATTATATTAATAAATTAATAAAGAAATGATTGAAGCTTATTCAAATAAAAAGTATTTTATAGACAATTTAATACTACTACTTAAATTAATTTCTAGTTGCTATAAAGTAATGCCAATAAAACAGGCTAAAACCTAAAAAACATGATTGTTTGAAAAAATATTTTTTTTGTATTCAACATTTATTATTAATGTGTTAATTTTATCACTCATGCACTAAAATATGGAAAAAAAACAAACAATGTGTCAAAAAAACTGTGACAAAAAATGTTTATTTTCAATTTTTGCTCTGCGATAGAATTGAAGCATTTGTATTTATGTATTTTAATTAAGTCAAACAAATGAAAACTAAAAATGTTATCAATTATTTTAAGAAGTATTAAATAATCTATGACATACTTTTTATTTGAATGAGCTATCATTCTTAGTTTCCGAGATGTTGGTGAGTTGACCCGTTTTCATTGTTGTCGAGTAGACAAATACGAAGGATAGCTTATCTTTGAAGAGATTTCTTCCAGAAGATTATTGAATTTCGTATTAAAACAACTCCATTAACATTAACAACTGCTACTTAGGCTCCTAAGGGGGTCAGCGTGGTAATAACTTATCATTTGCGACTTACTGACTATACAATCATCAATCATCATATCCACTTAGCGTAAAGAAGTAATTTGATTGCTAAATAATTGATTAACCTAAGCACTAACAATTTTTATGTCAATTTTTCATACAATTCGGTCAGCTAATTGCGTTTATTATGGAATGTCCATATTTTTTTTTTGCGAATTTCCTATGTTTCCTACACATAGGTAATAAAATATTGTATCGAGTTTTATGTTCTTACGGTGCGACGATACGGCGTTTTTAATTATGTGAGTAGGTACCTAAGCACCCCTGATAATTTGTAATAATGGTAAACCATGTCGACTGCTTACGAAATTAAATTCGTCAGTATCACCATTAGAGTAAATAAATTATACACAACAGCTGTCAATCAACGGTCAATGGCTCAATGCCCATACTAAGAAAGTTGCCACCTTCTTTTATGAAAACTCGCGCAAGTACAGCGCCGGTGGTGAGTGACCGGTACTACAGCAATGTTTAATTACGTTAAAATAAGTTTTAAACACATTTGTTATTAAAACTAAAATAATAGTGATCTAATAACGTTTAATTAAGATTTTCCTCTCGTTTAGGCCAGTAGCGACATCTGTTTGCGCCAAGACTATATTAAATCTAAAATGTATGGAACTGTCCAGACATGGTATCACACAACTTCAACATCCCTGATGGCTAAACCTGTGGCCGAATCCGAGTCACTGCATCCGACACCACCTCTGATCTAAGATTTTTTCCATCCTTCCGGTTTCCATTCCTTCAGACAGGGGAGGTCAAAGATGAGAGGGTACATCTGTGTTCGCGCACAAACAAATAAAATCCTGCGCACCTGACTTCTTTCTTAAATATGTAGTTGCTGATATCGAAAACATCTAAGTACTAAATTGCATGACAATCACCTACAGAAAGAAAAATCTTTAGTAAGTACGTAAACTTTATGCATGCATTCTATTATGGAGCCAACCTCGAAATCATGAAATAATCTGCTGTTCCATTTGAGTTTTTTAAGTAGGTAGGTACTACAGTATTTTATGGAACAGCTGATTTTTTTTTCGCGATTTTTATGTTGGGTCCGTAGTGACTGTTGATAGATAGGTAGGTCACATCACTAGCGTACCGTCACTACCCTCAGTGGTACCGTTTAACTTTAAAAGACCCACCGTACCACCAGGGGTATGGCCAGGGGTACGGTGGGTCTGAAGCGGATAATTTTCAGTCTTCTTCTTTTTATTTATAATTAAATGGACTCTTGCTTGTGCGTTAGCACTGCATTTCCGCCAGTGTCAAGTAGTTTATTGGGAGAATCTATCCCAATCTCAGGGATTGTTTTTGGACAAGAACAAGAAGAGATTGAGGAATGTGGAGCCTCGTGGCAGGCACAAACGCGACGCGCGAAACCACGCGAGACGTGTACTCGGGTCAGTTCCTGCAACGTGACTCAGTCTTCTTCTTATCGTGTGGGCAGAGCCCTGGTGTCAGAGTTTTTTCAGACCGCCTTACGGCCTCTGACGTGGTGTTTATGTAACGACTACTACCACCAGAGACAGTAGCCGAGACCAACGGCTTAACGTGTCATCCGAAGCACGGAATCATTTTTCTCTTCAGACAATGGTGATTCATAACCAACTGGGGAAAAACGCACAAAGTGACATATCACTAGGTGTCCCCCGTGGGAATCGAACCCATGACCTCCGTGTCGAGAGCCCAATGCTCTTAACCATCAGGCCACGGAGGCAGTTTTTCAGAATTTTCAGTTTGATGAGTAGAATGCATTGTCAAACCGCAGACTAAAAATCTATTCAGTATTCAGTATTTATTTGCAGTATCACAATAATGAAGTACCTATATACTTACGTGTAACACAAGATCTTATTTAATTATTGTGACGCCCTGTTAGGGCATGGCAATATAATTGCAAAGGGCCTGAAAGTTTTATTACTTTACATTACTTAATTATTAATTTAAGTAATAGAGATGTCGAATATGTAAAATATTAGTGGAAAAAATCAATCAAAAATGTATCCTGTATCTACAGGGTGAAATTGATATCATTGGCATCCTTTTAAACTAAGATTCTACCCATCAAACTGAACAACTTTTACTATGGGAGCAAACCGATCGGAGCAACTAAAAAATCAGCTGTCCCATACTAAATACTGGACCCAAATGTATGCAACAGCTGATTTTTTTTTTGCTCCGATCGGTTTGCTCCCATAGTTAAAGTTGTTCAGTTTGATGGGTAGACTCTTAGTTTAAAAGGATGCCAATGATATCAATTTCACCCTGTATTTAAAAGAAAACTATAAATAGGAGGTACGTATACTAGTAGTAGAATTAAACAATTCCTCATCGAATCAAAGTGAACAATACATGTCACAAAAACCCATGGTTTTCCGTAACAATGCGAATAGGATCAAATCCAAGGTTGCTATTGTAAAATAGATCTCAATGGATTTTGTTTCACAATTTCTATTACAATAGGCAAATCAGATTGGTAACATACTTGTGAAAATTGTTATTTCTCATACAGCTTTGACCGCAGCCTTGATAGGCAGGCACCTTATACCCTTATACCATTATGCAGTTGAAAATGTATGGAGATACGCATCTTTCTATTGCTGATTTGACTTTCAAAAATCATACTTCAGGAGTGCGATTTTTGAAAGTCATATCAGCCTTAGAAAGATGCGCATCTCCACAGTAATGTTGACATTTTCAACTGATGAACTCACCGAATGAGATTCAAAAATCGCACTCCTTTGATTTTGAAAGTCAAATCAGCAGTAGAAAAATGCATATCTCTACAGTAATTTTGACATTTTCAACTGCTGAACTCATCGAATAAGATTCAAAAGTCGCATTCCTGAATGTGATGGAACGGAAAAGATTGATTTTATAATATTGTACCTAGCTAATTTTAAAGATTTTTATTTTTACAGGGTGGATAGATAACATTCATTCCTTGCTAATTTCAAAATGTTAGAAAAATAGAACATGTGCATTGTATTACATGTATTACACAGTTGTACAGCTTAGGTATTTCCTAATATTTTGTGTTAATCGAAGAATATAATTTTTAAGTTAAATATAGTTTCTGAATTAGGACTGTTTAACCAGATAAGTTTTGTGGAACTAGGAAAAATAATACTGTGCTCTCTCGCGAACGGGTTTTCCTAGTTGCACAAAACTTACATTTCTAAACTTTCAGCAACATCATGGTCAAACGGTCCCGATTCAGAAACCAGGAATGCATTAAATTTAAATTGTATTCTTCGAATAACATTTTGGACATTCCATGTACCAATGAGTTTTTCTAACACATGACTTAGATAGGCTTTGATGATGATGATTGCTATGAACACACATTAGGCACTTGAGATGTTTGTTTAGAACATACGAGTGGGTACCTATGTCCAAGGGGCCCAAGGGCCCTAATTTCCTGGACCTGACCTAAAATCGAACTTACTTTGGTGTTTTCAACGGTTAGATTCAATGACAAACGAAAACAGACAAAATAGGTTTAACCAAGACCCTAGGGAGAAGAAAGTGGCAAAAAAAATCAGCGCTTTCCAGGATCACCCCCGGTGATGCCAACACAACCTTAGCTTCGAAGTTTTGATGTTCTTCATATTATTTAAACAAATTGTACCTATCAAAAGGTTTTTTATGTTTAACCATACCGATACCAACAGAGGCGAGGTTGGATGCGGTAGCTACATCCAAGGGGAGCTTGTAAATTCTCTATGGGATACATACACGCAGCACAATAGAATCATTTACGTTTCCTCACAATATTTTCCTTCACCGAAAAGCTATTAAAACCAATATTATACATATTGTTGTACTATGGTTGCCTTTATGAAGGTCAATGTACAAAAATGCAAATTTTGGTCATAGGTGCTGTCATCGTTATCGAATTTAGATTACTAACTTATCACTTACCACATCTATTTGCATAAGAGGTGTAATATTTTCTTTTAGAGGTAGGTATGTCAATAATCTGTTTGGCCAAAAGATTAGATGAAAATGCATCTAGAGGTCAAACTAAACAACTTTTACTATGGGAGCCAACCTGTCAGAACAAAACGAAATCTGCTGTTCCATACGTTTGAGTCGAGTAGACATTGCAGTTTTGTATGGAACAGCACATTTCTTTTTTGCGCTTACCCCTTCTATCCTAACCTAACCTACTCCCTTACCGTGTGGCTGCCGATTATAGCCACTGCATACGACCCCATCTCTTAACGTATCGATTCCTTATTCCATTAGGAGGGTAAGGGGGAGAGAGTTCACATGACATATGTCTAGATTAGCCATTGCTGACCCACTGTCAAGGCCTCCAATCCTCCAAACTCAAAATCATTTATTCGGTACATAGGACCTTAAAGCCCACTTATTAAACGTAAAATTTTTTTTAAGCTGCTCCCGCGTCGAAACGTGTTGTCGCTGTAGAGAAGATGCGGCAAGAAACTCTACAACATAACATGACTAACTATTACAATATAAATTCTTAAGCTAAGGTTATGTCCTCCCTCTGTTCTCTCCAAGATTGCCTATTCTGCGCTTCGAAAGAGAAGCCATCAAATTCATATTTCATTTATTTATTACATAACATCAAAGCTCACACTCACACTCTTCTATCGAGTCCATGTCATGTGAAGTCATGTCATAGAGTTTACGCGCACACTTTTGCATTTAAAACTGTCCGCCGCGGCTTCGTACCGTGCCCAACTGCTTTTATCATAAAGCAGTTGCTGCTGCAGGTGAAATCGGCAACGAGAATTCATTCATTGATTCAACTAAAACAGTAACAGAAACCTTTATTGCTTCCAGATGTTCAGTACCAGAATGCAGCGAAAACTCGTCAGCTGTAAACTTCACAATACCTCACGACGAAGACGGGGTCCCGTACAAATGTCTCCGCTACGCTTCGTTCACCAATGTGACCTCCAACAGCAGTCAGTGCTTGCCTCAATACTTCGATACTTCAACCGAAGTAGAGTGCGAATCTTATGTCTATTTGGAACAACATTCTATTGTTAAAGAGGTGAGTTTCATAGATACCAAAGTACTTGATGCATAGGGGTCGGCGCAATATGCAACCCTATACCCACATAGGATTTAGAATGTTATTTTTATATCAGCCAACGCTGTCTCATTGTTGGGCAAAAGCCTCCCCCGTTTTCTCCATGAGTCGATTCTACCTGCTACCTTCTTCTAGGTCTGTCTCGAAGACATTTTCGTTTTACTTGGGAGCAGTTAGAAGTAGTCTTGGCCCATAGATCATCTGGCGGTGGCAACGTCTGTCACTGTGGTTCTGTAGCAAATGATCTCGTTTTTTTTTCTGACCCAGTCGATCAGTTTTAACCCTAGGATGCTGCCCTCCACAACCTTTGATAAACTTCGAGGTTTGACTTCTAACCTTTCGTCAAATACCAATTAATAAAGTGTTATGCCTGCGTAACATGGCAGAGGTGAGAGCTTAGGTCCCTTCTAAAGGTCAAAGAGTGAGATACTATGGAGATAACCGCCAATTTGGCGTTTAGAAGTGGCCTGTGTCCATACCTATGCCAGCTTTCTGCCTGTGTCGCTCTCACTTCTGTCATACGCATGTCTTTCATTACTCATTTCATTACGCAGGCTTGTCTAACAGGCAGTAACCTCTTTAGGAATGCTAATTGTTGTGGTTTCCCTGCACACCCTGGACATTTAAAATCAGGCTCGATTTACTAAGAAGACCTAAGCACCTGCGTTACTGTGTGATTGAGAGTAAGGGAGGAACACACCACTGCTTACTGTCGGTAATCGTGAGGTCCGAACCGTCATTTTGTTAAATATTATCTCAGACTTTAAAATCAAAATTATATAAGTACAAACGTTCGATCCAAGAGTACTATTTTTAATATCGCCGAAAGTGGCATAATCTCTATGGAATTTATGCATTATTCGTACGCGACGCCGATTATGTGAAATTAAAAAAAAATCTATCAATATCGTATAACTAGAGTGTATGTAAGTACCTATTTAAATAAGTCCGAACTTAACCTTAACGTACCCCTAGATTCACGTGAAGAAGGTGTGCTCTACATTGCAGATAAGACATTTCTAAATCAAAGAAGTTTATCAGTTATAGTACCTACATAGTTCTTATCTTTGATCGGACGTGACCTAAGAAAGCATGAGAAGTTTTTATCGATAACATGGCTAGAAAGTAGAAAGTTTAGATAACTTTTCATTGAAATTTTCATTTCGCGGTCGAATTGAGAACCTCCTTTTTTGAAGTCGGTTAAAAAAGTGTTTTCTTTACTTTTAATATTTTAATACACGTATAATACAGGGTGTAAGGAAAAGTATCATTAACTTTTAAACCATATACTCTACCCATCATACTGAACAACTTTTACTATGGGAGCAAACCATCGGAGCATCGGACATTTGAGTCGAGTAGGTATTGGAGTTTAGTATGGAACAGCTGATTATTTTTTTGCTCCCATCGGTTTGCTCCCATAGTATAAATAAGTTGTTCAGTTTGATGGGTAGAGTATGTGGTATAAAGGTTAATGATACTTTTTCTTACACCCTGTATACATATTACAATAAAGTAAGAGAAGCTTAGTTAGCTTTAATCCTACGGGATAAAAGGGATCTCTGAAGGGATCTCTTAAATGCGCAACTCACCTTTTGTCTGCGAAATCCCTAAGTATCCCAGATCTCCAAAATCAACAACGATGACTACTGAAATACTATGTTAATAGTCACCGTAGTCATCCATACACAACATAAAATAATATTCAGTGAAACCTACACAATTTGAGTACCCATTCCATTTAGTCACTGCAACCGCAGCCTTCTCTGATCGTCCAGGATTTCCTTTCAATCAGTTTCAGGGAGGTATAAAGATGAGAGAGTTTATCTGTGTTTAGCGCACACACTTATGCACTTAAATGTATCTTGTGTACGTGAACCTGACGGCTTTTGTAACTAAGCAGACGATATAGTCGATCCACTATGATTATATTATAATACTAGCGGCCCGTCCCGGCTTCGCACGGGTGGACGTCTTATCTTTTCTAGCAATAAATATAGCCTATGTTACTCAGGGTGAATGCAGCTTTCTAATGGTGAAAGAATTTTTTAAATCGGCCCAGTACTTTTTGAGCCTATTCATTACAAACATACAAACATACAAAAATAGGTACAAATCTTTCCTCTTTATAATATTAGTGTAGACTGGCGGCCCGTCCCGGCTTCGCACGGGTGGACGTCTAATCTTTTCTAGCAATAAATATAGCCTATGTTACTCAGGGTGAATGCAGCTTTCTAATGGTGAAAGAATTTTTTAAATCGGCCCAGTACTTTTTGAACCTATTCATTACAAACATACAAACATACAAAAATAGGTACAAGTCTTTCCTCTTTATAATATTAGTGTAGATTACCTAAGCATTACCAGCGTAATCGATAGGCAAATATCGCTTTGTGTGACTGGAATCGTGATGGCAAAATTTACCTTTGAACGACAGCGACATCGAACCTTCTGGCTAAAATCCGTTTTAGTACAATATTGTTTTTGCTGTCTTTCGCACTCATAAAGACCAACCTCTCGCTCTTGCAAGGTTCATTGTATACCGACCGATAAAATGGTTCCACAATTTTAGATACTGCATTTAGTTATCTATATCTATCAATTCAAAATGATAAAGTCTCACGGTTTACATATACCACAAAATCTCAAATACTGATGCTGAGATTTTAAGGATCGAAGGTATCTCGTAGGTCCCCCCCTCCCTCCCCCATTGGGCACTGATAAAGAATAATATACAAGAAACAAGCAGATCTACTAAGACCATAATAAAAAGTAAATAACACAAAAAGATTTCTAATATTTGCTAAAGTTGATGATATAAAGTTGTTTGTGCTGGGAGGGTATTCTCAGGATCACTTTAAATTAATGATTGCCTGTAGGCCTAGCATGCCACCCCCGAGAAAACGACAAAAATCGAGACGTGCCTCCATCTTTATTATTTTACGTATGCCAAAAAGAGCGCGCATGACGGTTTTCTCGTGGGTGGCATGCTAGCCGTGCAGGAATGTACTAAAGTAGAGCGACATAGTCGCTATATATCCTGTTTGTACTTTGAAGATGTCGTGTTTCTGCCACGGAATATGGCCGATTTTATCATAATTTTTTAAATATCTATCATAAATTGGACATTTAAGAATAATTCATTAAATTCCCTATTATTATTTTACTAATAATATTGTAGAGCCGCTCATTACAGTGCCCGTATGCGCAAGCGCATGCCCAGTTACAGTAGGTAATGGTGTGAAACACTATTATTACTAACAACGTCTGTTTGACAGTCATGATTGTTGAAATTAGACATACTTGTGTTAAATTACAATGTACACAATTGGAAAAAAAGTACTTAAATAAAGTCATAATATGAAGGTTTGGTTAATATGGAGCTTAAACTTTTTGTTATGCTTTTTTTTAATATCCTACGATCTACGATAATTATCTATGAAACCAAGATATGAAATATACCGGCTAGGAGCGTGTCTGGTTCCCCTTATGGATTAGCGGTGGTTCGTCAGACGTCGCTTTACGACGTTCTGAGTACTGGAAGGATGTCCATATACGCGACGTCGCATCGGGTAAAACCTGTCTATGTTCTTTAAAAATAGATCCTGATTATAACGGGATCAAACGTGTACAACAATTATTGTCATCATACCTACTCTACTAGGTACAATACAAAATTAATAACTGGCCAAGTGCGTGTCGCCACGCTCAGGGTAGGGTTCCGTAGTTGTCCGTCACAATATACGGATTTAGAAGGGGGCTTTTTGTTTTATACGGTTTAACGGCAAATAAGGTCTAAAAAGTACATTTTTTAAGTTGGTCGACTAAGACTCTTTAACTTGTAAAGCCTACCTAGCCGTGATAGTTTCCCTTTTAATTACGTTATATATTCTATTGCCGTGAATGTTTTCAAATCTACAACATAACCGTTTAGCCGGGAGAGGGGGGGACACTTGATTCTAACAAAAATTGTCACTTTAAAGCTTATAATATTTCGCTAATGGATCCTTTAATCGAAAAATTGTTTTCCTAAACCCACGATATTTTTAAAACACCTATCTAACGATACCCCACAACATGGGATGGACGAGAAAAAAAAATGTATCCCCACTTCACTAGCGGAGGTACCCTAAAAAAATATTTTTCAAGATTTTATTTTACCACTTTGTCGACGTGATGAATATGTAAACATATTACCAGCAGTGGACGTCCATCGGCTGAGATGATGATGATGATGACTATTGACTACTTGACTAATAACTGTGTTTGACAACTTTTTCTAAAATCTAGATTCTTTCGAATCAAACGATTGGCGCGAATAACCTAGCTTTCGAAATTTTGTTTTTGCCTGTAACAACTCTTTAGTAATCTGCGCTTGCACTAGTTCTTTTATTTGACCACATTTCACTTTCAAATTTATTAGACTTAATAATTTATAAAATAGTTTCGTAGAAACTATCAAGAACAACCCAAATCTACTCGAAATGCATTAAGCCTATTGACATCAACAAAGCAAGGAACGACTCGGAACGAGGGTCTCGGCCCCTCTCTCTCAAACGACGGCCAAGATGCCTTTGATGAAGCTTTTGGCTTCGGTACTTCAAGACCCTATGGCCTCCACCGCTGATGGTACAAATAGGTATTTTGACCCTAAACATGAGTACCTGCGGTTTTATATCCGTGCCGCACTTTCCGGCGTCCAGGCGTGATTCCCTGGAGACTGAAGGTACTAATGCAGGTTGAATGAATCCCACAGAAGACAGAAGGCACGATGGCAGTTGGCCTGCTCCCAAGACCCTCAGATGCATTGGTGCGGCGCGCATACGTCACAACCAAGTCTCAAGGCTGCGGCAGTAAATAAACTAACTTTTATGTGCACCTATCAACCTAATCTGGTGGGATATGGCCTTATGGCGTTAATAAATAAATAAGTAAATAAAATCTTTAATAAGAGCAAGCTTTTGCCTTGAATTCGGACCCTATAATAGGCTATAATAATAACGTTTCACCTGGGTTTCCCCTCAAACGTTAAAGCACTAAGCTAATTTAGCGTGTCGCCCACGAGGTGACTGGCACGCGCAATAATTGTAATTTCACAGCTTCTGCCTTACCGCCATGGTATGTAGGTACAATTGATATCAAAAGTAAATTATCTACCTAATGCACCTAGCCCAGTCATTTTATGAAGTTTTGTTAGGAGGGGTGGGGAGTAATTATTAATGGGACTTTAAAACTGTAACTGGCACCATTTAGTGACAAAAAGACGATATGTAAACATATTTAAAAAAATCGTTACGCAACATAGAACTGGAGTGCGATTTTTGAAACTCATTCGTTGAACTCAGCAGTTGAAAATGTCAAAATTACTATAGAGATACGCATTTTTCTACTGCTGATTTGACTTTCAAAAATCGAACTCCTAGAGTGCGATTTTTGAAAGTCAAATCAGCAGTAGAAAAATGCATATCTCCATAGTAATATTGACATTTTAAACTGCCCAGTTCACCAGATGAGTTTCAAAAATCGCACTCCTGACCATTAAACTAATCATTTTTCTATGGAACCAACATCGAAATCGCGAAAATCAGCTTTACTTATACATTTTATCGATCAAGTTATTGCAATTTTGAATGAAAAATAAAAATTTGTAAAGTTTTCTTTCTTGGTCTCGTAGAGATAGTTGTTCAGTTTAGTGGTCTGATTATCCCCTTAAAAATCATCAGCATATTAAACCCTTTATAACCTGTATGTAGCCATACGGTGAGGGTACTAGATTATGTAAACGATGCTTGAAGGAATAAGTTGCCTCTTATGACGGCATACATTTTAAATAAAATACCTACCTAATGGTAATGCTGCAAACTTTAATATCATTTCCCTGAAAGTTTCAACGACTTCTGTTTACGACTGTACCTACTACAATAGTAAACAAATACATTAATAATGACTCTTGCGGAAGTCGTCGAATTTCCTGCATCTGAGTTCAACCAGGTGATTGTGTCACGTTTTTGCAATGATAAGCCGACCGGCCTATCATTGTATTTCGTGAATTATATTGTAAAAAAATATTTGAAACGTGTCAGTCTCGCATCACAAAGTTTAACGAATACCTACCTACCTTTACCTTCGTTTACAACGAGCTTTTAAGGTTCCGTACCCAAAGGGTGAAAACGGGACCCTATTATTAAGCCTACGTTGTCCGTCCGTCCGTCTTTCCTACCTATTTAGGGCTGTAACTTTTGCACCGCAATAGCTAGACAGTTGAAATTTTCACGGAATATGCAAAAATAAAAAAAATTTAAGGGGGGTTCTCAACAAAAAACTAGTTTTAATCAACGTTTTTTCTTCTCGCTCTATAATAAAAACGGTAATGCATACAAGTGTCGAACTTGGTGTGATTATAGAGCAAACTCTACAGTATAACAATAAATAATAAAAACAGGCCAAAGATGAAGATAAAGATAAGATAAAGATGCATTTATTTGCATTGTTTTGCCAAGTGTGAGTCGTTCTCGTGGTAAAGGTCACGGAGATTTTTTTTTAAGTTAATTTGTTGTGTGGTGGTGTGGTACGGAAACGGAACCCTCGGTGCGCGAGTAGCCCGACTCGCACTCGACCGGTTTTATTTTTATTTACTTTTCTAATAAAGCAACGGATGGCATTGTAAATCACTCCATAGATTGTACATTAGCGCCAGTACACCTATCAAAGTAAAATAAAACTATGGGCAAAGGGATGGAGACCGTACAGCCTTGTCAGACAAATCTAACCTAACCTAACTAATTTGTGATTTTTAATCCAAATGATTCATAGATAATTTAATATTACTTACATTAAAAGATAATTGTGTTTGAATCTTCTATGGAAATGTACCTTAGTCGTTCATACTTGATAATAAAGACTTTTTGACCTGACTGCTCCAAAGGACGGTAATGTTGTTTTCGTACCAACTATTAGATTAGCTACACTGAAAAAAATGTTTTGTTATATACAACCAAACTTTAGTGACTACCGAATTATTTTGTAGCACATAATCAAACATTTGGTTATAAATAGCCAAATGTTTGATTATGTGCTACAAAATAGTTCGGTAGTCACTAAAAATTGGTTGTATACAACGTGTTAATGAATTAACGCAAAACTAGAAAGTAGTTTGTTTAGAATCGAGAGCAGAGTCGAATTATCATGGTTTCAACAAAGGTCATTTTTTTCAAAATATTAAATAATTCGTTTGCAAAATTTAAAGTTTACATACATACATACATATACTCACGCCTGTGTCCCATTGGGGTAGGCAGAGACAATAGATCGCCACGGCTACGATCCTGACACACCTCTTTCGCCTCTTCCACACTCATAAGTCGTTTCATACACGCTCGTCGGTTTCGGGTATCAAAATAATTAAATTATTGTTTCAATATAATTATTTTGTTATAAATCAGTTGGGGTGTATGAGGTTTTGCGCTAATTCATTAACACGTTGTATAACAAAACTTTTTTTTCAGTGTACTAAAAAACTTTTATCTTACCAATATTCGTCTGTAAAGCATGCTCCATGTCTGCATCTTAAAAGAGGTAATTAAAAATGACAAAAAATATGTTTATTAGATAGATCGGAAAGTGTTGAGCATCATAGATGAAGAATTTTTGTTGAGCATGCTCTCATATCTTTATTCCTTTTCTTTCCCTCCCTCTCTATTTATCTCTTTTACTCACATAATTTTCTTTCTCTTTCAGTTCAACCTTGCCTGCCAGGATTGGAAGCGGTCCCTGGTCGGCACCGTCCACAACGCCGGATTCTTCGTCTCTATCCCACTCACGGGCCTGATATCAGACAAATTCGGTCGCCGTCTCGCTCTGGTCTTCGCTTCGGTATCCAATGGCGTCTTCGGAGTCATTCGGGCATTGTCGGTGAACTACGACATGTTCGTTGTTTTTGAATTTCTGGAGCCCGCTTTTGGAGGTGGCGTGTATACGGCCTGCTTTGTGCTTGGTAAGTTATGGAAAATAAAAATAAAAACCCTGTCAAGTGCGAGTCGGGCTACCCGCGCACCGAGGGTTTCGTACCACTCAACATGTTAACTTCCAACAAAATTTCGTTTTCTCCGGGACCTGTGAGCGCGAGACCGACTCACACTTGGCCGGTTTTGATTATTTATTAGTGTTATACTGTATTGCTCTATAATCACATCACGTTTGACGCGTTTATGTATGACCTTTTATACGATAGAGCGTGAAGAAAAAACGTTGATAAAAACTAGTTTCTTGTTGAGAACCCCCCCTTAAATTTTAACTTTTTGACATTTTTATTTATTGTTAATAAATCCGCCGTAATAACGAATAATCTGAGAAAATTTCAACTATCTAGCTATTACGGTTCAAAAGTTACAGCCCTAAATAGGTAGGACAGACAAACGGACGGACAGACGAATAGCCGGACAGACGGACGGACGGACGGACGGACAATGTAGGCTTAGTAATAGGGTCCCGTTTTCACCCTTTGGGTACGAAACCCTAAAAACTTAATTCCTATAGGGTTCTTAAGCTGACGGCTTTTTAAAGGGATGATCAGATCATCAAACTATTCCATTCAAAACTACAAACCTACTCGACTCATATGCGAAGTGGGTGATCGGAACTATCGAGTCGATCGCAGAGCAAGCTGTGGCAGAAAAGACAATGCGGGTTTTGTATGTAAGGTTGGCGCCTTCTTTTTTCATCCTTTTTTTTTCGTTTTTCTTTTTTGCCGTTGTTTTTGGCGCGGCCAGCAACCAAACTTGAATATTTCAGTTCAGAATAAAGTAACAAACAAAACAATTAACATGTATACAGTCTGGAAAGTTAAGATGGGGCACAAAGGGCAGCTACCAGAAGCATAACAGCTACAAGAAAACGTTCTTAGGAGACTAACCCTAACTTTTCGAGCATCTCACTTCTGAATTCACCGATTTTAAAAAAAATGTTCAGTCATCGAGAAAAACTGCAATTTTCACAAAACTTTTTTTTCATCCTATTCGATCCTCTTACTGATAAGAAACAAAAGTCTTTATGGGGTCAACCGAGGTCGAGGTACTAGAACTCGCAGAAAATGCAAAATTAAATTCTCATACATTGTAGTTGACCCCATAGAGACTTTTGTTCCTTATCACTAAGAGGATCGAATGGGATGAAAAAAAAGTTTTGTAAAAATTGCCGTTTTTCTCGATGACTGTACATTTTTTTCAAAATCTATGAATGCAGAAGTGAAATGCTCCAAAAATAAGGGTTAGTCTCCTAAGAACGTTTTCTTGTAGCTGTTATGCTTCTGGTAGCTGCCCTTTGTGCCCCATCTTAACTTTCCACCCTGTATATCCCTAAACTCAGTCCACTCAGAGATATAAAGGCTTGAAGTTGAAAATATTACAATTACGTGCACTTCGAAGCCTTTATCAGGTTTATTCAGGTTGGAAGTTTCTCAGTTCGGACTGAGTTCCGAGATATTTGTAAAAACAAGTGTTGTTTTTAACTTTATTCTGAACTATAATATGCAAGTTTGATTGATGGCCGCGCTAAAAAAAGAAAAAAGGTGCCATTTTTAGGCATAGGCTTTTGCTTGAATTTATGCAAATCCACATACTCGCTCAACACAAAAGCTAAAAAAGTTCAAAAACATAAATTAGATAGTTTGGTACCTACCCGATTAAGAGTAAATATTCCATCGCCATAGATTCCTAAAACGTTAACCTTAATTAAATCAAACAACTTTCAAAATAACTGCGTAGGTAAATATTATTGATTAGGCGTAAACAAGCCTATGAACATGGTAGGCAAAACGAATAAAAAAATATTTGCACGAACTGTTTTTGTAAGAAAAATCAATAACATAATTTGCATACTTAGGACTTACTTACGTATAGGTACTTAATTTTTTACTACACCTTATACTTATCGGGATGTGCCAATTAGTCGCCTTCTGTTATGTGGGAATTGCGGTAAGGCTTGGTATTAGTAGAGCAAGCCTCTCTTTCTAACAAACAAACTTTTGCAATTAGCCATCCCGCTTCAATTGAAAGTAAGATCGCAAAAAAACGTATTTTTCATCAATATCGTTTCTCTTGGGTGTTTGGGGAAAAATCCATCGCGTAGAAGCCCTGCTATAATTATTTACCTTTCAAATGATAGTATGTTCAAAAGAAATGGTGTAGGGTGATTCTTGTAAAACTGGTTATAAATCTGAAATCGAGCTTACTTTGCTCCTCTTTTCTAACGAGAAAATTTAATAGAATCGTGTTTTCAACGGTTAGATGCCTTGCAGAAAGAACTTATCTACACTATTATGTGAACTATATATATTAAATGTTATAATTTGGTTATCAAAAATCGGTTCGAAAACAGACAAAATAGGTATGACCCCCTCTTATTTTTTTGCCCTAGGGCAAATCGAAATCCCTAGAGAAAACATTCGAATTGTTTGTCCTATTCAATCAAATAGAGATACAAATAGCATCCTCTAGTTAACAAAGGAGACCATCTTATCGCTGCCTTTATTGACGTAACCATGGATATTTGGTTCTATGGCCTTAAGGTTAAATAAAACACACCTTTCAAAATTACTCGACACACTTAAATTACGCGTTCAATGATTTCTCATTATAATTATTATGTTTCCAAATAACCGCCGAAATTACGCCGTGTAATTTCCGCAGGAATTAGCTACTTGCGCGGTATTACAAGCAGCATAAAAATAATCAGCCGCATCAAAATAATCGATACCAAACGGCACATCTCTAAAGATAACGTAGCAAAAACCGTACGTAAGTACCGTACAATAATATTAATTCTTGTTTGAATGAACAATCAATGAATAGATTAAACTATTCATTACGTACCTGGTATACAGGGTGTAAATTAAAATAGGACAGCTACTTAAAGAGGTGCTTCAGACCATCAAACTGAACAACTTTCTCTATGGGACCAATATCGAAATCGCGAAAAAAAAATCTGCTGTCCCATACATTTCAGTCGAGTTATGTTTGCAGTTTTGTATGGGAGAGCGGAATTTTTTTTCGCGATTTCGATATTGGTCCCATAGAGAAAGTTGTTCAGTTTGATGGTCTGAAGCACCCCTTTAAGTAGCTGTCCCATTTTATTGTACATCCTGTATACGTTAATGATAAACCTGTTCAGACTCGGCAATCTATATTTTAGAAAATATTTGCGGAAGCCATGCTTTGTTTTTGCGTTTTAGCCAAGAAGTTTAAATACCTACAGAAATGGAGTTTGCATTACAAACAACTTTTTGAAGCCAGAAACCTTTATGACGTCACTGATGTTTCCCATCTCATTTCCTCTTTACATGGAGTTGTCATTGAATGACCTTCATTTGACCTTTATGACGTCACTGATGTTTCCCATCTCATTTCCTCTTTACATGGAGTTGTCATTGAATGACCTTCATTTGCCCTCCATGTAAAGAGGAAATGTGATGGGAAACATCAGTGACGTCATGAAGGTCATAGATTCTGGCTTAATGAAAAAGATGTTTGTAATGCAATCTCCATCTCTGTAGGTATTGTAAACTTCTTGGTTTTAGTATCGTAAGATCAACGTACCCAGCATGAATAAAGTTAACTGAGAAAATAGCTTAATTAGTCTCCTTGATAGCGTGAAAGGTGATTTTGTTTCTATTTCTATAAATTGTACTTACAGACCGCTTTTTTGCTCAAATAAAATTCTTCAAGTAAATGGAGGTTGTTCTTCTCTTTTTAGTTACTGAATTTTTTTACGCAGCCGGTTTTTACAGTTATTGTTCATTACATTTCGTACAGTTCGACCACCCATTTATATTGAGTATTCAAATATTATGTAAAGAATTATTACCCTCAACTTCCTCCCTGCGTAGGTTTTCCCAGACGAGTAGGTATAATCCCAAGAAAAGAGTGAAGGGTTTATCTGAAAACGCTACACGTCTTTGGTTTCAGGTGAAAAAATACAAAAATGCCCTTGCACGGGTCTTTTTTCAGGGATAAAGGTTAGATAAGCTTAGCATATCATACCCAACATGAAATGTCCGCAGTGCGGCTTCTCAAGCTTCAATAAGCCTCTGTCTAACCAAATACCAGTAGTTACAGTGAAAGGTATGGCAGGAAGCTGTCGGTCTTCTTCTTATCGTGTGGGCAGAGCCCTTGTGTCAGAGTTTTTTCAGACCGCCTTACGGCCACTGACGTGGTTTTTATGTAACGACTACTACCACTAGAGATAGTAGCCTGGACCAACGGCTTAACGTGCCATCCGAAGCACGGAATCATTTTTATTTTCAGACAATCAGGTGATTCAACCTGCAATGTCCTAACCAACTGGGGAAAAACGCACAAAGTGACATATCACTAGGTGTCCCCCGTGGGAATCGAACCCACGACCTCCGTGTCGAGAGCCAAACCTCTTAACCATTAGACCACGGAGGCAGTTTCTACTGCTGATTTGACATTAATAAATCATACTCCATCCAGCCTGCGTAACATGACAGAGGTGAGAGCGACACAGGTCACTTCTAAACGTCAAATTGGCGGTTATCTCCATAGTATCTCACTCAAATATGACGTTTAGAAGTGACCTGTATCGCTCTCACCTCTGTCATGTTACGCAGGCAGGAGTCCGATTTTTGAAAGCTGTCGGTGGAAAAGAAGTGCACTCACCGTTGCTTTATTCTGTTACCGTTTCCATCACCGACTACGCTCGCTACACCACAATTTAACATCGAATCTTAATTCAAATCGATTTAAACTCAAAAGAGGTCAATCCGGTCAATCCATTATTAATACAAATATCTTTAGGTTTCAATCAATTCGACCTAAGTAAACTGCAAATGTTTGAAACTCCCTTTATACAGCTTTTATAGAAGTTTGAAATAATGTTAAGGGACAAGGAATTTATGTCAGTTTGAATTCATGAAAAATGAAAAATGAAATAAAAAAAATATTTATTTGCAATAAACTTATTGTAGTTAAAATAATATAGCACTCTAGCCCTCAGTCTAGGTATTACTGGGTGATGAGGGCTAGGCTCTTTCGAAGAAGTAGCCTCATTGCAAACAATAAATAGAAAATAATAAAGAAAAAATAACAATGTATATAACTGATACAATGTAAAAATGATAACTCCGAGCTGCAACATACCCCTGCTAGGCCATACGATGTATAGGAAACCTGCTAATGTCACTTTCTGTTACCAGAAAGCAAGTGCTGAAAAAGTAGATAGGATAGTGAGGTCCTTGAGGAATAACAAAGCACCCGGAATAGACTTGATACGTGCGATTGATATTAAATCTATGTGTAAAGATATAAACGTTGTCATTGCAAAACTTATTAATGCTAGTATCGCTACCGGCAAGTACCCAAAAGAGCTAAAAACTGGAATCGTACGGCCAATACATAAAAAGGATTCATATAAGAACTACGATAATTATCTTAGACTAATTATATCCGGACCGGCCTTGCGGTAGCATTTCCCCTCTGCCACGGTATTAGATCAATTAATCTTGCGCATTTACATTCAATTTTATAACTTATCACTAAACTAGACAGCCTATTATTGCGAAACAATAATTTCGAACTTATAACGTTTGGGGTTTACACGAGACTACTTTTCATGATTTTGAACATTCAAAATTAGAATCTAAAGTCATAGGGAATAAAATCCAAAGTTGCGGATAACATGTTACCTCGCCCCCCGCAAAAAGTGGCAGATAGTTTGTTAGTAGAATGACACGTGGTTACGCGTCCCTATATAATTAGTCTAAGATAATTATAGACCAATTACGATACTGCCAACAATTGACAAAATAGTGGAGAAATACATTTGCAAACAGATACATACATTTTATAACAATAACTCAATTCTAACAGATAAACAATATGGCTTCCAACCCAATAAAAATACTACACAGTTACTTACGGACTTTACAAATACGATAAACAAACATATAAATGATAAAAATCACGTGCTAATTGTGTTCATAGATTTTAGCAAGGCGTTTGATACTCTTCGACATAACGTACTTGTAGACACTCTAGATGACTGCGGGATAAGGGGCCCTCTATTAGAATGGTGCAAAAACTATCTAAATGATAGATCTTATTACGTTAAGATAGGAGACGATATGAGTGATAGAATGAGGGTGACGCAGGGAACGGCACAGGGCTCAGTGATTGGACCTCTGCACTACTTGACGTATGTCAACAACCTTACGAACCTCATTAATCAAACGGACATATACCTATTCGCGGACGACACCTGCTTACTATCCGCAGACCGAGATATAGATAGGGCTATGGAAAGACTACAGCATGACTTTACGACTTTGAGTAAATGGTCACATGATGTAGGCTTAGTACTCAATTCCAGTAAAACAAAACTTATGTATATCAGCTCCAGCCATAATAGGAAATGTCAACCGCTGCATCTTACAGCACATAACCACGCATGCCTACATAAAGCAGATGACAGCGGAAAATGCAATTGTCCGTCGATAGAACATGTGGAAAATCATACATACCTAGGGTTAACAATAGATGATCGCCTTACATGGAAACCACATATTAACAAGGTTTGTGACAAGCTTAGAGCATTGTTGGCAAAATTTTCATTAATAAAAAATAAAGTACCTTATTCTATTCGTTTATTACTGTATAAATCGTTAGGTGAATCTATAATATCGTATGGTCTTAGCAGTTATGGACGCACATTTAAAACACATATAGATAAAATATACTACTTGCAAACTAGAATACTAAAAACAATAATACCATATAAAATTAAAATAGACTACAAAAATAATTACCATGCACTATTTTCATATTGTAATGTAATGCCCATTCATGACAAAATTAAGTACATATTACTCCTCGAACAATTCTTTAATAATGATATACTAACACCCGTCACGCATTCTAAATACACACGTAGTGTGGCCCAAAAACAATTGCAAATTCCAACCTTTAATAACATCTATGGTAAAAGGACTATCGAATATATCATACCTAAACTAATTAACGAACTACCGATTAAACTAAAAGAAGAAATAAATACAAAAAACATCAAGCATAAACTTAAACTACATTTTCTAAGTACCTAAAAAAAAAAAACAAAGTCATCACTCAAAACAGAACACCCTGCACGCTACCATTACACAGTTACACACACAGACACACTTCAACACTCCACAACATCATTGCAAATTCCTTAATCACACGAAGCGAAGTACACCTAATAACCAGTATAGTGGTAGGTACCTGCCTATACTGTACTTTCGATCGTTTTGTAGTTCTTTGTTATTGCGGTCGATATCATTCATTCTTACCTTTCAAACTATACCTACTGTACAGAATATTATGCACCATGCACCAAACAATAACATATTAATAACCGGGTTTGCAGTGTATGTTTGGAATTGAATTGATGGATAGATATTATTGTATAAGTTTTGTGTAGTCTGTTCGTATGATTATCTTTTATACCTACTTAATAATAAGGATGAGTCCCTACCGGCGTACGAACAAACCAGTTATGGTTTATAGTGCGTCGATATTTGTTGATTTGCTGTTGAATTTGAAATTGTATTATCATGTATCAATTAAATAAATAAATAAAATAAAATAAATAAAATAACTGTCTTTAACAAAATATCATATTTCTGTAACTTAAGTGTTAAACCTGAAACCCCTCAATATACAGGGTGTAAAATTAAATCGTTATACAGGGTGTATAATATAATGGGACAGCTACTTAAAGGGGTGCTTCAGACCATCAAACTGAACAACTTTCTCTATGGGACCAATATCGAAATCGCGAAAAAAAAATCTGCTGCCCCATACATTTCAGTCGAGTTATGTTTGCAGTTTTGTATGGGAGAGCGGATTTTTTTTTCGCGATTTCGATATTGGTCCCATAGAGAAAGTTGTTCAGTTTGATGGTCTGAAGCACCCCTTTAAGTAGCTGTCCCATTTTATTGTACACCCTGTATACTTTAGTGACAGACCATAAAAAAATGAACAACTTTTACTGTAGGACCAACATCAAAATCGCGAAAAAATACATTTGTTTACAGTGACCGTTGACATTTTCTACGAAACAACCAAATTCTTTTTTCTCGACTCCGATGTTGGTTCCATAGTGTTTGTTCAGTTTGATATGGTCTGAAGCACCCCATTTAAGATAAGATAAATATTCTTTATTTGCACACCAAAATACACAAAAAACACAATAATAAACATGAAAAAGAAGGGTACAAAAGGCGGCTTTATCACTAAAAGTGATTTCTTCCAGATTTAATAAGTATGTAACGCATATAAAAACCAAGTTTAGATTTTCGTTTCGTTCTAGTTTTTTGTCGTAAATAACGTAGAGCCGTAGTTTTTACCCGAGAGAAAAAAGTTGGTAGATAATCGTTGTTTTTACGATCTAATTTAGCTACCGATTCTTGTTTACCGTTTGGCAATAGAAAGTACCTAAATGCAAGGTAACGGTCAACAACGAAAATAGATTTAGTAGATTAGGTTAAAGAAGACAAAATAATTATTGTTATTGTGAATGTTTTAACTAATGAAAAGAAATTGCCCACATGAAGACATTTTACAACTAACGAATGAGTATAATCAAAGAACAAATACAAAGAGTATGATAGCTGATGAATTATACACATAAGAGGGCGGAGGAATATCATACTTCCCAAGGAATTGGAAATTATCCTTTTCTATCGTGGGATGTCCTATAAAATCAAATCATTTTTGCCTCAAAACTTAAAATGCGAATAACTTTAAATTTTAATCATCAAAATAATGAGATTATAGACCCATAAGTCTAGTATCACATGTTTATAAGGCTTTCATAAAAGTGATCGAGAAAAGAATTTCGGGACAGCTTGACGCACATCAGCCTCCGGAACAAGCCGGTTTTCGTCCCGCATTCTCCACTACTGATCATCTGCATGCCCTTAACCAAGTTATCGAAAAGTCGAATGAATTCAATAGCCCCTTGTATTTGGCTTTTGTCGATTACTCCAAGGCTTTCGACAGTGTACTACACCCGGCAATATTCACAGCACTTCGTAACCAAAATATAGAAAAAACTTATATCAACCTCATTCAACATATTTACAACAATAGTACAGCAAACATTAGGATAGATTCGGCAGGACAAACGTTTAAAATAGAAAAAGGGGTTAAACAGGGGGATCCCCTCTCTCCAAAACTATTTACCAGCACCCTCGAGGAGGTTTTCAGGAAGTTGGCGGTCCCGTGGGAAACAAGGGGCATTGTCGTTGGCAACAAGAGATTGACAAATCTCCGTTTCGCCGATGACATTGTCCTTTTCTCTCGAACTGCGCCAGAACTAGAGAAAATGCTCCAAGACCTAAGCACGGTGAGCCTTGAGGTTGGACTAACCATGAACAGATCTAAGACGCAACTAATGACCAACGCCACCAAACGTAGGGTCGAGGTAGATGGGCAGGTAATACATTATGTCGACGAGTATGTTTATTTGGGCCAAGTAGTCTCCTTCGACAACAGGCAGGACAGAGAAGTCGCCCGACGGGTAGACAACGCCTGGAAGAGCTACTGGTCAATGAAGGAGCTGATGAAGGGTGACCTTCCTTTATCACTCAAACGCAGACTTGTCGACATGTGTATCCTGCCTATCCTAACCTACGGTGCTCAAACATGGTCTTTAACAGAATCACAGAAGTCCAAACTCAAGGTTTGCCAGAGGGCGATGGAGCGTAGCATATTGGGGATCAAACGGACAGATCGCGTCAGGAACACCACAATACGCCAAAAAACGAAAATAGCCGATGTCGGTGACAAAACTGCTAAGTTGAAGTGGGATTGGGCCGGCCATGTCTGTCGATTGCACCCGGAAAGATGGGCCAAAGTCTTAACACCTTGGATCCCGGAGAATGGACGTCGCCGTCAGGGTCGACCCCGAAAGAGGTGGAGAGACGACCTGGACACATTCGACAAAGAGTGGATGGAACTGGCTCGGGACAGGGATGCATGGAGGATAAAGGGGGAGGCCTTTGCCCAGCAGTGGGATGAAATAGGCTAAAAAAAAAAAAAAAAAAAAATGAGATTATTGTTGCAATTTAATTATTTTGTTATAAATCAATTGGGGTGTATGAGGTTTTGCGCTAATTCATTAACACGTTGTATATAAAAAAACTAAAAAGTTAAAAAATAATATTGCAGACGATGATTGTTTTATCGAAGTAGCTGTCAAGCCGATTCGCGACAGGGCTTGCATTAGTTTTTTGGCTTGGCTTGACTCCGACTCCTATAAAACAAATTAATGTTCTTATGATGCGAACGAAAAAGTCATCGTCTGCAATATTATTTTTTAACTTTTAAGTTTTTTTTAAGTTTTGTTTATTTCACAATTTTCAGTGGTGAATTCATTAGTTCGATTGAATAGTAGTATTTTATTTAAATTAACAAATGCACTAGTCGGCACTACGATTTTCAAAGGTTCCTCTCGATTTCTCTGGGATGCCATCATCAGATCCTGGTTTCCTTATCATGGGACCCCTCCTGAGATATCTTCTTTCCAACAAAAAAAGAATCATCAAAATCGGTTCATAAACGACGAAGTTATCCGCGAACAAACATTAAAAAAAAAACAGTCGAATTGAGAAACCTCCTCCTTTTTTTGAAGTCTGTTAATAAAAATATCTTAAAGAGAGTTAAAAAATAATTTGCTTACACCAAAAATAATTAGTGAGAAAATGTAGAAAAACCCAAGTAAGCTAAAATTAAGCCTGGTTAAACAGTCGTAGGTACTAACCTTCGCGATTGACCGGATCTACGATTTTTAACTTTTTTTGCTCATCAAATCCGTTTCCGGAGATGATTTGTTGTTTTACCACCCATCGGTTTGACTGATTTTTCCTGAAAGGAAAATGGCCAGTATTATAA
Source organism: Agonopterix subpropinquella (assembly GCA_922987775.1). Lineage (NCBI taxonomy): Eukaryota > Metazoa > Arthropoda > Insecta > Lepidoptera > Depressariidae > Agonopterix > Agonopterix subpropinquella. The sequence continues at coordinate 4,493,505 of OV277708.1, read as the reverse complement.
TTTCGTCATGGTCGCTAAAATTTGACTGACACACTCGTAATAATGTGCTAAGTCAAATTAACAAAGGTAATACAGGATGTAACAAAACACCCTAGTAATACTTAAGGGGGTGCTTCAGACCATCAAACTGAACAACTTTCACTATGGAGCATACATCGAAATCATGAAAAAAAAATCCGCTCTTTTATACAAAACTGCAGTACCGTCTCGACTCAAATGTATGGGATGGCAGATTTTTTTTATTTTTTCTCGACGTTGGCTCCATAGTAAAAGTTGTTCAGATTGATGGTCTGAAGGACCCCCTTAAGTATTACTAGGGTGTTTTGTTACACCCTGTATAGATGCGTTACAAATCAAACAGGGCGGAGCTTCAGTTCAGTTCAGACCATCAAACTGAGCAACTTTAACTTTATGACTAACTATGAAATCTCGAAAAACGATAAACTGTTTCATACATTTTGGTCGAGCGGCTATCGGCTATGGCACAGCTGTTATTTTTTTCGCGATTTCGATATTGATTCTACATATAGCGAAAGTCTTCAGTTTGATGGTCTGAAGCACCTTGTTCGATAAAAATACGCATTAAATTTTACGCCGTGTATAAAATAATATAAATACAGTTTTTTAAGGGGATGACCAGGCCATCAAACTGAACAACTTTCTCTATGGGATCAACATCGAAATCGCGAAAAAAATACCACCTGTCCCATACAGGCTCAAATAGGTTTGCAGTTTTGTTTGGAATGATTTTTATTTCGCGATTTCAATGTTGGTACCAGAAAGTTGTTCACTTTGACGGTCTGTTTATTCCCTTAAAAAAGTGTCAGCATATTAACGGTTAATTAGACCTTATTTAAGTGTGAGCCTGGTCAAAATTCGTCATGCCGTAATCATAGAAATAGGAAGTACCTATGGCCGTAATTAAAACATTTTATTTTATTTCCAGCCTTAGAACTCGTCGGACCAAAAGGCCGAGTCTTCATCAGTCTCCTCTTCAACACGATGTTCATCCTCGGAGGCGTCACCGTCACCCTCCTATCCTGGTGGCTCCAGAACTGGAGATACCTCGTCTTCATAATCTACACACCAGCAGTCTTCGTCTTCGTTTACATATGGATGCTGACCGAAAGCTTCCGATGGTACTTCAGTAAAGGCCGTTACGACCAAGGCCTGAAAGTCCTCAGCAAGTGTGAGAAGATGAACAATGTATCCGTGCCTAAGGACCACTACGATCAAGTGGAGAAGGAAGCGACTAAGCAGAGAGATGCAAGGAAATGTGAGAATTTGAAAAACAACCAGTCATCATTCCAGCAATTGTTAACGTCGTCAATGATATGGAAAAGGTTGTTCATCTGCTCATTTCTCTGGACTTCATCTACATTAGTTTACTATGGATTATCTATCAATGCGATAGAATTGTCAGGGAACAGCTATATGAATTACATAGTGGTGATTATAATAGAGGCGCCAGCAAACGTATGCAAGCTGTTATTGTTGGATAGATACGGAAGGAAGAAGGTTATAGCCACAGCTTTCTTGTTGACTGGATTGATTTTGATCAATTATGGATTTGTACCAGGTAATAATTACTTTACTTAGAATTCATTTGAGCTATTGGAAAAATCTGACTTGTAGAACTATCGTTTAGGCAGGACCCATAGCTTCGTACTTCTTTTTTTGTGGCATGAACTATTATCGCATAATAATCACGCATACTGTATATTGGAGAGATAAGCCAATCAGCATTGCTCCTGTAACATGACAGGGGGTGAGAGTGACACAGGTCACTTCTAAACGTCAAATTTAAGTGAGATGGCGGTTATCTCCCTATCATCATCATCAGCCTATAACCGTCCCACTGCAGGGCACAGGCCTACCCTCAGGGAGGGTGTATGGGCGTTAGTCCACCACGCGTGCCAAATGCGGATTGGTAGACTTCTCATACACATCAGAATTTCTTCTTTAGTGTATGCAGGTTTCCTCACGACGTTTTCCTTCACCGTTTGAGAGCAGTCGGTATTACGTACATAAGTTAGAAAAACTCATTGGAACATGGCATGTTTTCCTTGCGAATTCGAACCCGGACCTCCATAATTGGGTGTCCATATCTCTCCGCAACGCGCCACCGACAAGATGAACTCAGGTTTCGTCACTCGGGGAGGCACTTTCTTTATAATAAAACTAGCTGTTGCCCGCGACTTCGTACGCGTGGACTTGGAACTTGTTTATGGGTTTCTCTTTGTGGCCTATATAATATTTATCAATTATTTCATGTTATGTAACGAATAATTGAGGATCGTAAGAAGATACGATTTCTTTTATAATTATATTTAGATTTTACAGAATTAACAAACAGTGTATTTAGTTAGTTGTATTGTACCGGTCCGTTGGTATTTGGTAATTGTCCCTCAATCTTAAGCAGCACGTCGGCAAACTCTTGAGCGTGAGATTTGCCACCAAGGTGGACCCGCATATTTTGCGTGAGGCGCAATTTCTGTACTCCCGGCCATAGCACACAGCGCTTGAGGCAGGCGTTCACCTCATCTACTCTGGCAACGTCTGGCGAAAATCCATCCGCGATCCCATCGCACGATTATCCCTTCGGATGTACTGGAGCAATTTCTACAGCTTTCTTGTGCGCCATAGTACCTACACTCATCCCAAATATCACTCGGGCTTTGTCACTGTTACGTGACACACCACACACAGGCGTTTCCGTGCTGTCTAAATCTATAAGAGAATCTTGAAGGTGGGCCGTTTTATAGCCAGGAAGCAATGTGGCAGCGATCCCTGAAGATGCTACAGCGTGGGCAATCTTGCTTTGTCGTCTGATTTCCACTATAAGCATTGTATGGTAGTAATTTGTGCACCGTTTCCATTTGAAAAAATCAAGAAAGCCTTTCCGCTGCAACCCTTTTCCGAAAATTTGGATAAAAATTACGTGTCTGAAAGTAGGTACCTATGTAATTTTTACATAGGTATCGGTACCTTTTGTAATCTTGAAATCATTTAAAATATATACTTCATGGTTTACATACCTTCAGTTATTAAACCAAACCATCTAAATATGTGATTATTTATTGTAATTTGTAATTTTATTTCCATCAACCAATAACAATAACAACTTGTCAACGTAGTTGTCAACATTGCCAAAGAGAATGTAACTCACTACGTTATAGGAGTCGGGTCTTCGATACTACAAACTGGTCGTGACCGATATCCAGAATCTTTGAAATGTGTGCTAACCTTCAAGGGAATTAATGGCGTCAGTGTACGTTTCATATAACATTTTTTTGTTAGAGAGTTGCGCAAGCCTGAACATTGCTTTGTAGGGATATACAACTTCCTTGAGAGGTTTTTGACTTGAAGAAGTTCTTATTCTAGGGTTCGACCATAGATATAGGAAGCGAAAAGTTCTTAATCTAAGCTTTCAAAAATATGTTGAGCTTTTTCGGCTATGAAAAATATAAAGCGACAAAGATCAACCTTGCTGGTTATAGTGGATCTCTGAGGCAGTATGACTTTGCACTGTACCCAATACTATACCAGAGGTTTTTGTTGCTGGTTTAGTATTTCTCGGCCATTTTTCGAGATGTTTTTTATATATTATGTTATTCCGGGATATAAACTGTCACTATACAAAGTTTCGTCAAAATCCGTTCAGTGGTTTTTGCGTGATGCGCGTTCAAACAAACAAACAAACAAACAAACAAACAAACAAACAAACAAAAAAGTTAAAAACCTTTCTACCATGTTCAGTTACTGATTTTAAGTCGCCCTGGTTAGTTTTTTTCCAAATATATTCAATGTACAGACTTTTTTGCGTTTACGATTTTATTATAGGTATAGATCATGAAATAAAGTTAAAAGCCTTTTAAGAAACCTAAATAGACGATTAACACACGATTTAGTGACAATATTATCAATAAATTCACTTTAGGTTTGATTTTAAAACAATCTGGCGTTTTGATTTCAAAACGTAATAAATGTTAATAAATATTTGATTTATTAGTCTACAACAGCCTTGACTATATCATTAAGCCGCTAAGATTGATTGATTTACCTATTTAATACATAGTCATTAAAGTACAATTTGGTTTTTTGCAGCTGGCAGTTGGTCCATAGCCCTCTACCTTGGTGGAAAATTCTTCATAACTTTAGCATACAATTCGCTGTATGTTTTTGCTGCGGAAGTGTTTCCTACTAATTATAGGACAACATTATTGGCTATTTGTTCTACCATTGGTAGGATTGGGTCTACAGTGGCACCCCAGACACCCTTATTGGTAAGTGTTTTTTTATCGAAGCTCTTTTTATGAACGCAGAAGATTTAAGGCGGAACATAATGCATAACAATTTATAAATAATAGACTAATCGAAAAAGTTCTTTTCATAGTTATACAGGGTGAAATTGATATCATTTGCATCCTTTTAAACTAAGAGTCTACCCATCAAACTGAACAACTTTTACTATGGGAGCAAACCTATCGGAGCAACTAAAAAATCTGCTGCTGCATACATTTGAGTCGAGTAGGTACTGCAGTTTAGTATGGAAGAGCTGATTTTTTGGTTGCTCCGATCGGTTTGCTCCCATAGTAAAAGTTGATCAGTTTGATGGGTAGACTCTTAGTTTAAAAGGATGCTAATGATATCAATTTCACCCTGTATAGCTACTAGAATTTACCCGCGACTTCGTTCGCACAAATTATGTATACCAGATTGTAAGTCAAGTCATAAGCTGTCGAACAAAAAAATTTCAGCAAAATGGGGCAGTAGTTTTTGCGTGATGCTTTTCAAAGAAACAAACAGACAAAAAGACAGACAAAAATTCTAGAAAAGGTTGAATTGGAGCCCGGGATACCTATAAACCATATCGTAATCTTCAATACACTTCTGTTACAGTTTTATAATACTTAGTTTAGATTAGATTAATTTAAGTTTAAGAATATCGTTAATTTTACAGATAACATACCAAAGAACTATCAAGTTCCTTTTACATTTATTGTCTATCTAACATTTACATGGTAAAGCCACATAAGTAATATTATTTCTGTGATATATTATATTATAATGTAGGTATATGTAAATATCTCGGTGCATCTAGTTGTAAGTACTCCCATGTCTTTTAGTCTGCTAATAAACGCTGTCAAGTTAACTCGTGTATTATTCAGTGGCGACGAGGATGGGATATATGTGTTTTTCTTGAATCTAGGTTACTAGTACCTAGATCCCTAAAACCAAAATCAGTGTTTTTTTTTAAAGATAAATAAGTGAACCGTAAAAGGTCTCATCCATTCTTCTACAATCCTAAATATGTCTGATGCCTGACTCAAAGCATTACCACAGTATAAGACAGTAATCTATCTTCATACAATGGTGCCAAACGCCTCGTAGTACGCACACACCGACAATAATCTCCGCGTAGCCCTGTCTGGCGCATTCTTGTCAGTCTGACATATTTTCAGTATGTGCGTGCTACGAGGTGTTCGTACAGGAGCGCACTCATACAAGCCGTGTTTGGTACCATTGTTTGAAGATAGATTACTGTCTTATACTGTGGCATTACTCTGTATTTGGCTAATTAGTTACAACAACATTTTCTCATTTCCACAGACACGCTTCTACGAGTACCTCCCCACCATGTTATTTGGCATCATGGCGGCCATCTCAGCATTCCTCGTATTAACTCTACCAGAGACAAATAACCTCAAACTACCCGACTCTCTGAAGGAAGCACAGGATCAAGACCACAGGTCTGAACCTCAAGAGACGCCGGAGAAGAGTACAGATAGTAAAACAAGGTTATAAGTTAGATAAGGATAGATATAATTGTACAGTAGGCTCTTAACTGAAAAGTATAATCCACCAAAGCGGATATGGGCGGAGCGGAGAAGAGCGGAGATGCGTAGTGGCTAGGGTGTATCCACTGAAGCTGAGCGGAGCGGAACGGAGATGGGTGGAGCGGAGATATGTACTGGCATGTATTGCAGATTGCAGTAAATGGTTGCAAAGGTTGGTTTTACCGCTTCAGTGAAACTAATCCATGCCTCTTTATTTATCTACAAAATTTATCTACAAAAAGTTCATCTGTAAACCTAACGCCTGAGTCCATCCTTCCTACTAATATTATAAACGCGATGGATGGATGTTTGTTCCGCTTTCACGTAAAAACTGCTGAACGGATTTAGATCAAATTTGGCACACAGATAGACCATGGCCTTTTTTTTTTTTCACGCTGGGAAAAAATACATTACGCATCCCCTCCCGTTGGGGAATGGGAGGGGTATGCGGGACTCCCCGGTGCGTGTCACCGGTATACCCACTAAAATAACCCAGCGGCACTCCCGCTTCACCCGGATGGCAGGGGACTGGGAGACCAGCAGAGTAGACCATGGCCTGGATTAACACATAGGGTACTTTTTATCCGGGTAACGCAGACGAAGTCTCGGACAACAGCTAGTACACAATAAAATTCATTTATCATTTTTGACAAGCGACAATGCTATACCCCTGGACTCCGCTCCGCACATCTCCACTTGATTGCGCAATATGAGAAATCTCTTCTCCGCTCTGCTTGAGCCGTATCCACTGAAGCCGAGCGGAGAGGAAATGGCTTAAATAACGACATCCTATTGGTTGTTCACAACATATCTCCGATCTTCTCCGCTACGCTCTGATACGCTCCGCTTCGCTCCGCTTTTATGGATGTCCATAATAAATCTCGTGATAATCACGCTTGTGTTTTACCAAGTACTTACTATCACGCATTAGTAAAATAATTGGGAATGATTAACCAAAACTTGATTCATTTTAAAACAGTTTTTTAAAAGTCAAGGCTTGTGATAAGTATATAAATAAATGTTGATTGTAAATAACTAGTTAGTAGGTAAAGTAATACAACTTGCACAAATAAATAATAGGATGAGCTGAAACAAACAATTTAGGTACCTGTATCAGAAGTTTTTTTTTAATTTTTCGAAATTGTGATAGACAAATATAGGTAATAATAAATAAAATATTTTCTGTTTCCGGTCTATCCTATTCTTCATCTGCATATTACATATTTATAGTTTCATTAAATAAAATTAAATAAATAATATTAATACTAACGATTTAACGTAATTAGTTTTAATATTAATAGTAAATTTCTTTTCATTTTACCATGTTATTATGAGACATAAATAGTACCTTTATTCCGAGATCCTACTGCAAGATTTCTATTGTATTTATTTAGATAATGATACCTACATATTATTCCTGCGGAAAGGTTATCGCTTATAATTCCTGAAAAATAGGGTTGCTATCCCTGTCCTCAACCCCCTATAGCAGCTAATGCAATAATATTGTTTGTGATGATTTTCTGTACTCTCAATAAAAAACAAAACTGAATCTAAACGTATCAACTACACGAAAAATAAGAATAAATAAAATAAAAAATAAATAAATAAATATCTTGGACAATGTCACACAAATAACCCCAGAATTCCTGCATAATGATGGCCACAACGTAGCGATCTCACATTATTTTCGGTCGTACGAATGGGGAAGATTTCATCATCATCATCATAATTATCAGCCGATAGACGTCCACTGCTGGACATAGGCCTCCCCTAAAACGGGGGAGATTTGCCATAATCGCCACGCTTGGCAGGCGGGTTGGCGATCGCAGTTGTATTGAATGTGTATACTCAGAGGATGTTGCTGCCCACCCTCCGGTAGATCCTTTAGTCGCCTCTTACGACACCCACGGGAGGAAATGAGATGGTGCCATTCTTAGCCGACACCATACGGACTCAAAACTATTAGAACTAATTTTGATAATTCTTTCATATAATGAAATCTCTTCTTTTCTGTGAGGTCTTATGACATAATATAATAGTAAAACAGGAACAACATGTTTGCAATTAGCTTTATAGAAGGGTTGCAACAGGCTTCGCAGTGGCAGCCCTATTTTTGTAGGATCCGTAAGGTACGACATTTCCACTGGTATAATGGTATCATTGCCTAAACAAATAAGTATACTGTAACAAAACTTGCACTGGGATCAAGTAGCACACAATTGACACAATAATAGAAAATATGACTTCAACACTTGTCTTGTATAAAAGTTATACAACGTGTTAATGAATTAGCGCAAAACTAGAAAGTAGTTTGTTAAGAATCGAGAGCCGAATCGAATTATCATGGTTTCAACATAGGTAATTTTTTTCAAAATATTTAATAATTTTTTGGTACCATTTTAAATTTTCTGAACCCGATGTCAACCCACCCTACGGGCACACCCACCCTACTGACTACCAAAACAAGATTATTAAAATTATTAAAATGTGTCCATGAGTACGTTAGCGCCTTCATTCATTGCTGAAATAATAAAAAATCATTTTTGCCCCAAAACTTAAAATGCGAATAACTTTAAATTTTAACTACAAAAATAATGAAATTATTGTTTCAATCTAATTATTTTGATATAAATCAGTTGGGGTGTATGAGGTTTTGCGTTAATTCATTAACACGTTGTATACTTAATTCTTATAAATCTACTAATTTATTAAAACAATTTTTTGAGCGTGCTTATTGAGTTTTAGTGTATAGTTAAGATATGAACGCTAAGGTACAAATTTTGAATTAAAATATTATAATAATAAGTAGTAAAATGTAAGCTTTGAGTTCACATTGTTTGATATACCTAGTAGGTGCCTACTTATATTATCACAAAAGAAACAGGTAAAGTTGCCGATTAAATCGTTTACAAGATCAATAACTTATTATATTAGGTAGGTATGTCTGTACCAGACATTGATTTAGACGCAACTACAACTCCACTCAACCCTACTCTTTTGCAACTACTGCACTGGTAGCATGCCAACCCGCGATAGCCGTGATACGGCTTTATCACGTCTTTTATCTCGTTCGTTCTCGCGCAAAAGAACGAGATAAAAGACGTGATAAAGCCGTATCACGGCTATCGCGGGTAAGTGCTGGACGTAGTGTCCGCCGTCCGCGCTCAAAAGTGTCCGCACCTAAAGAGCACCAAACCGTAAAAAGAGTCTTCGTTTGATCGGCCGACAACGCGCACGCACAGCGCGCCTTGCCCCTATGGGAGAGGGAGGTGGAAAAAAAATCAGCTTTTTCAATGTTTTTAGTTGGTTTATATTACTACACGTACCTAGGTTTGTGTAGTTTAGTCTCGGACACTTTTTCAAGAATTTTGGTTCTGTGCCCGGCGCTCATAGTAAGTATTATACGTCAATGGTACCAGGCAATTTTTAGGTAGGTACCTAAATCTACATAAACCTAAGTAAGTATGTGTAGTAATATAAACCAATTAAAAACATTGAAAATGCTTTCTTGAATTCTTTTCCATCCCACTCCCCCATCGGAACACGGCGCACGCGTGCGCGTAGTCGGCCGATCAAACTAAGACTGTCGCGGAATTGGTTATCTTTTTACGTTTTGGTGCTGTTTTGGTTCTGACACTTTTGAGCGCGGACGAGCTACGTCCAGTAGGTAATTGATAAATCAATGGGGCGTGCACCTGTTTCGCTTGTTTGTATGAAGCCGCCCTTCTGTACCTGACTCTTTTGTGGTAGCTATTGTTTTTGATTTCATTTACAGTTTTAGCAAAACCAATTGTTTTTCGTACCATTAGCCTTTGATCTTTTCTCAAAGGACAAAAAGGTAATTGAATTTAGACTAATTACATTAATTAAATAATTACCTGTCTATGTAAGAACGTGATAATAATTTTATTATAAAAGACTTTTGAACTCCCACATATAATACCTACAGATGTTTTGTTTGAATCCCTCCTCTCTCCCTCTACCTTTATATAAAGCTAGACAAAGATCTTTTCAATAGTTTATTATACAGGGTGTAACAAAACACCCTAGTAATATTTAAAGTTAGAATGTAAAACAACTTTATAATATTTTTTTTCGACTTTGTGTTCATAGTGAAAATTGTTCAGAACATTTTTAAACGGGTGATGTAGAGTTCAGTTAAAATATTGAATAAACTAAATTATTAAGAAAAACAAAAAACCCGACTGCATAAAAAAAAACTTATATTACTTAACTGAAAAGAGAAAAACAAGCTCTTATATTCACTAATCAGCTAAGTACAACAACTTGGTTCGAGCAAATATACATAATTTGAATGTTATTAGGTAGGTATCGCAAACGGGGACAAAGAAGAATTATATAACATACCTTAGGTATCTACCTTCCTAGGTTTGTTCCCCGCCTGCAATACCTACCTAATAACATTCAAATTATATTTGCTTGAACCAAGTTGTTATACTTAGCTGATTAGTGAATATAAGAGCTTGTTTTTCTCTTTTCAGTTAAGTAATATAATAGTCTTTTTGTGCAGTCGGGTTTTTTGTTTTTCTTAATAATTTAGTTTATTTCATACTTTTTAGTCTTGCGTTGAAATGGTAGCATAAAAGTACTATAATATATGTATACATTTTTGGAATCGTCTGTTTTCATTTGATACCCATATTGTAATTTCTAACAAAAAAAAAATTTATTCCCCCTCTTTTTTTATTTCGCAACCGCCTTATTAAAATAATATAGCCTATGTCACTTTCACGATTTTTACAAATCTAATGACACCTCATACATCAAAATCCATCAAGCCGTTTAGGCTGTAGGCCGTGCCAAAGAAATAGACATACAAACATACATACATACGCTCGAAAAACATAACCCTCCTTCTGGCGCAGTCGGGGAAAAAGAGAAAAAAATCTGCTGTCATTTGAGTCGTTAAGACATTTTCTATGGACAACCTAGGAACAACCATACATTTTTGGCGATTTTATGTTTTTCTTGTTTTCTTACGTTATCTAGTACAAAGCTTCCCTACGCCTTAATATTCGTGTAGGATCTTTTGCACTTGACTCATATCAATGCTGAAGCTTGCCTGAATCTGCTGGTAGGTCACTCTCATATTAGCCTCTCTCATGAGCTGCACAGCATTGGCGTTTTGTTCAGTTGTCGCCGTTGAACGACATCTCCCAGGTAGATCATCATTGAGATTACTCCGATCATGCCTAAACTCATTTAACCAGTTGTAAACAAGTGTCAAGGGACAGGGCTTCATCATGAAATACCAATCGAAGTTTATCATTAGCTTTGTTATGGACTAGGACCACGACGAAAATCGTAATAAATTGGGGAGAAAACATTTTTCCCTGCTAAATTCGTTTTGCCTCGCGACACGCACTTTTCAAATTGCCGCCAAATCGTTAAAACATATGACAATCAAATAAAATTTTCGGCTATAGGTTGATTAAGAGTTTCTTATTCGTAATTAAAATAAATTTTTCATTGGCATTGTCACTAACTGGTCCATTCTTGAAACTTTCAGTGTCGCCCTCGTATGTAATGCGTTGTAGAATAAATATGTTACCTACTGGATAGCGCAGCTTTAGTTAGTTTTTGTTTTCAGACAATTTTTAAAAAATAACGCTGTTTTGTCCGTTTATTTACCACCGGAAGCATTCGTGATTGTAATTATGCGTTTAGAACGTGATGTCATTTCAGTGGACGTGACCGCACCTTTAATTTTAATTTTTTAATAAATGCAAACTCCGCGATTTATTATGCGCGGTTTTTTTTTTGTTTTGTTTGGTACTATACATATACTCACGCCTGTCTCCCACTGGCTAAGCCCACTGGGGTAAGCAGAGACAACGGAACGCCACCTGCTACGATCCTGACATTCCTCTCTAGCTCCTCTACAATCTACATTAATTTTTTCTCGATTTTTTTTTAGTTCAGTAAATCTGTTTGGAAAATGATACCCTACCTTACAAAAGGTCGGGTATCCGGGATTTTTGGATATGTTACACAGGTAGAGGTCCTTAATAAAAATACAAGTTTTTATTTGTTGTTTATTTAAATTTGTTCAGTATGATGGTTTAAACCACGCATTAAATATTACTTAAGTATATCTTTTACAAATAAAAAGATCTTCTATTGATAATGATATAAGTACGTTTTTTAATGTAGGTACCTAAATGACACTATTCTCTAAGTATAAAGTGTTACAAAAAAAAGTACCTATCTTGTAAAATGTTCCAACGTGTTTTTCCTGAAAAGGCACGATATTTTGATAGGTCCCTAATAACATTGGGTCCGCTAACTCACCCAAAACTGTCCCTATAAAAGTCACCCTTTGTACAAAACAAAGGTAATAAAACTGGCATCAACTCTATTATTTTGATCCCTCGTGTTAACCGAGAGAGGGACGATACAAAAAATGCTTAAACCGCTCAAAGAGCAAACGTTTTGGGCAAAAACTGTTTTGTAAGTTTTTACTATGACGTGACCCTTGGCTTTTCGGGTGAATTCATGAATATGTTTAGAGGAAAACAGTTTACTTTTCCATCGTTGAGTTTACTGAATGATATTGATCATATTGCTATTTCCATAAACGTATAACCTTATTCCCTTTTGAGATGGTTGGAAAATAATAATAATAAGCATGCACTTGTAGCCTTCTTGGTAACATGCTATTAGTATCTTTTTAGGAACTTTAATAACTAGATAGAAAGTTTATGGCCTCGATTCGGACTGTGCTACGACTTAACTTAACTAAATTTATTCCTGTCACTTTCTAAAATAAGATTAAGAAAAGAGACAGAAAACCAACAGCTGACTTTAGTGCTGTCAAAGTGACGTTACACTCCCAAAAACGCTTTAAATAAGATGGCGTACATTATGATGGCATCTTATTTTGGTCGTTTAAGTCACTTTGAAGTTTGACAGCACTAAAGTCAGCTGTTGGTTTTCTGTCTCTTTTCTTAGAAAGTGACAGGAATAAATTTAGTTAAGTTATGTCGTGGCACAGTCCAAATCGGTACCAATATGAACGTATCAGACCCTTTAGCATGATTTCTCTACTTGCGCGCGACTCGGCTTTTTCCCATACTACAACATGTCGCGGCAAGCGCAGCTTTCGCTCTACGAGAAGCGCGGGAACAGGCCCTGTACGGACTTTCGATGTTCGATATATCGCCACTGTTTCGGTCCGCACGTCATTGTAATAGAGTTGACATTGGAATAAAAACGTTCACGCAATTGCAAAGTTCGAATGTGTGGGTAGAGGCCCAGGGCCTCAATCGCCCTAAGTTTGAACGATACTACCAAAACAAAACCACAACCAAAAACGTTACGTTATGCACAATTCGTATCGCGCAAATTATATTAACGGTAACGATTTAGCTTTATTTCGGAAGATACGTTGGCGTAACGTTTGATGTCCGTTCGGTCGAATTTTCTGTATTGTGCGATTTAACCGTTCAGAAAAAAATATCGCGATAGCTTTTTTACTTCAGCTAAACCAAATCTAAACCAAAACTAAACCAAAACCAAACCAAAACCGTATAAAATTGTGCAATTGAGGCCCTGGTTATTTTCTATGCAGCGAAGGCGCGTCCCGCGCGTGTAGAGAAATCATACTAGACGTGCAGGAATGTTACATGTAGTTGTAGGTACCTACCTACCTACGCGCCGAAATGTAGACTTAACTAGTGTTTTAGTACTACTGCAGCACTAAAATAGCCCGGAGCTGATTACAAACAGGGACGTAATTCGACAACCTACCTACATACAAGCACATACAAGGTACAAATGAACAGGAAATCTGTAAAATGTTTCTGGAAAATGAAAATAATGAAACACGTTTATTTGAGTAAGTATCGCCTAAAACTAATTTTGACTACCATTGGTTACTTATTTGCACAACCCTATCAATACCTCTGCTTTTGATTTAAGAAGGTAAGTATAAGTACTAATACCGAATAAACAGTTTATAATTCTATAAACTGTCCCAATCCAACTATCGTAGATGGCAAATAATATGCCAAGGCCAATGAATTTCAAATCAGGGTTGGATTTAGGGACGTTGAAAAAGATAGCACAAAAAATGAAAAGGATAGTAATTTATAAAAAATTATAGTACACTTTATTTTTTTGTAATTTAACAGAATAGTCATTAAAATCAACACTATTTAAGGCAAAATTTACTCCTCTTCTACTAAGTTTATCAGTTCTTGAATATTACTATTAGTTCTATCTTCATCTTTGGCATTTAATCTCATCAACATATCCTCAGTAGGAATAAAATCTGTAAAATTACCACTTTTGCTACCGCTTTCAATAGTGTCACAAGACAATAAAATGCCGTCTATGGATTGTTTTGCCAGTTTGTCTCGTTTGTTTGTGTGTCTTAATCTTGGTAAGGTTCACTTTACTGAATATTCGTTCGCACATGCACGGTCGAATATGACGTAAAACTAAGCATTCGGGAGCAAACTGGACATTATAGTATTTTAGCGTAATATCCCTAGTTGTGGATAGTATATAGTACAAAGAGCGAAATTATAGTATAAATACTATAATAATAGTACAGTAAAATCCAACCCTGTTTCAAATAGCGATCTCGCCGTATTAAGATATTTGGAACACCATAAAAAAAAACCTTGTACCGTTGTACCAAATGTTACTATACTTAGGTATTCCATTTGCTCATTTTATTTTTATCAATATAGTAAAGTGTACGAAGGGAAGCGTACTATGTCCTAATTATAGACATACGCACTCTTAGACAATCTTAGATATTTTGTCAGCCGTAATCTTTATACCTACTTCACTTTATCACACTGCAAAGTTTCAGGGATCGATGAATTATTGTTAGGGTGTCCCAGTCCATACAAGGAAACTCCTCGATGATCGGACTATAAGGACTGGCCTTGCGGTAGCATTCTGCCACGGTATAAGACAACGAGACTACTTTCATGATTTTTAACATTCAAAATTAGAATCTAAACTTATGGGGAATAAAATCCAAAGTTGCGGATTTCATGTTACCTCGCCCCCCGCAAAAAGTGTCAGAAATGTTTGTTAGTAGAATGACACACGTAACTAGTCCCTATATAAGTAGTCAAAGACTTTATGTGATAAGATAACGCATAGATATAACGAGTAGGACGAACTTTTATACCAAACAATGAACGTTCTACGGTACCCTAAAAAGGCGAAAGTAAAGAAAATAATAAAGTTTCAGCCAAATCTTTCTCCGTGACATTTATTTGTGTTTAATACTTTCGCGGTTTCGCCAAATTCATGGAAAAAACGTTACGTCGGCGCGCCGCTTGTAATGAAAACTATTCCGCGAAAACTTTCTCTTCACGACAAAAAATAAGTTAAAAGGGGTTTCAAGTTTTCTTGTCACTGTCGCAAGTAAAGAATGGTGAGTCGGAATTTATGGAAAATTCCATTCTTTTTTGCACGAGTGGCTTCTTTTTTTCGCAAATCTGTTATGCGTAAATGCGGCATACATTACCTACGTGTATATACGATTCGATTCGGCATGTAACAGGGTGTTAGGGTCTGGACAGTATTCCATACATTTTAGATTTAGTATAGTCTTGGCGCAAACAAATGTCGCTACTGGCTTGAACGAGAGATAAATCTTAATCAAACGATATTAGATCACTATTATTTGAGTTTTGTCCACGGAAATAAATTATATAGATAAATTTTCTTAAAAATTTTAATAACAAATGTGTTTAACACCTATTTTAACGTAATTAAACATTGCTGTAGTACCGGTTAATCACCACTGCACCGGTGGCTGTACTTGCGTGAGTTTTCAACTTAGAAGGTGGCAACTTTCTTAGTATAGGCATTGACCCTCTGTTGTGTATTAATTTATTTAGGTACTCTATGGTGTTAGTATAGACAGTTGGATTAGGTATTTTAATAGGTGATTGTACTCATTATACTGAACAATTAATCCAAAGAAACAAAAGGAAATTCGCAAATAAAAATTACAAGTTTTCATACAAACATTCAATGATCTTTTCTGAAAAGGGCAATTGTGCGTAGCACGCTCGATCGACGAGTAGGTACATGAAAAGATGTATTGAATGTGAGAGTCATAGCGTGTGGCGGTCCGTGGTCTCTGCCTACCCCCATGGGACAATGGCGTGAGCTGAATGTGAATGGCTTATGTATGTATGTATGCATTCAATCAGCCGATTAGGTACATTTAGTATGAAAAGTCTACAATATTTTTTGCTAATTTCCTACAGGGAAAGTTGTTCAATATCATGGGCACAATCACCCCTTAAAGTAATGCAACTGTTTACCTTAACAGCCTGTAGATACAAATTATTCTTTTGTATACCCATCTTCTCCCACCCATTGAATCTTACATAGCTATATTACCTAGGTGTACCATGATATTTAATAGCTTTGACCAAAGGTAAATAGCCGACAACTGCCTTGTACCTACCAGAATGCGCAATTCCATCTCCGCTCGACCCGTTGACCTGCTATTAATTGTATGCAGCGTTGATTCAAACCAGGAATGCTTAATTACGACACGAACTTACATGACTCCGCAACGATTTACGACCAACATATTGGATCTGGTGATGGATGATACGATTGTGCTGGTGATAAGTTGGATCGTAGATCATTTGGGATGTATAGGCATTAGCTATTTGGGGGCTATTAGTAAATTGTTGTGGAAAGCTTGTAATTGTTGGTGCTTAATGCTACACAGCTCCCGCGTTATCCAGCTTCATTTCATGATAGATCGTTTACATTCTTTATCTTACTTGTATTTGTAAATCATGCCAATTAAAAAGAATACCTACCTACGTAATAGGTAAGTACACGCAAAGATTTTTTAGTCTGCGACCTTCCGCAGTCTGCGACAAAAAAAATCCTTGAGGTACACGATATCGATAGTAACAAGTAATGTACATAATGTTTTTTTATGTAGGTACTATTTACTATTTTATATACCTAAGTTAAATGTTCACGCTATACATGCCTTACTCTACAAACTCTCTCCTAGGGTTTTCTGGAAGAAATCTCTTTAGAGATAAGCTCGCCCTTTGTACTTGTCTACTATGCTATTCGTACTACTTAATAAATATAATGTTTTTCTCGGATATCGATGTTGGTTCCATAGTGAAAGTTGTTCAGTTTGATGGTCTGTAGCACCCCGTAAAATATGTAACGCATTTAACTTTACAACCTGGCCTTGTTACATCACAGAATAACCATAATCCCCTTCACCTCGGGGTGGTCAGAAGCTTTGCTTTAACTACAAACGGTAAGTATCTATTGAAGCATGCAGTAGTGGTAGCACACTGTCGAATCGTGATAGGAGGGACCTGCCGCCCACAGAAACACTTCCTTTGAAACCTTATCCTTTAGTAACCTCATAAAACCTCATAAGAGGATCGGTGCATGGCGCGTTGCGGAGAGATATGGACACCCAATTATGGAGATCCGGGTTCGAATCCGCACGGAAAACATGCCATGTACCAATGAGTTTTTCTAACTTATGTGCGTAATACCGACTGCTCTCAAACGGTGAAGGAAAACATCGTGAGGAAATCTGCATACACTGAAGAAGAAATTCTGATGTGTATGTGAAGTCTGCCAATCCGCATAGGGCACGCGTGGTGGACTAATGCCCATACACCCTCCCAGAGGGTAGGCCTGTGCCCTACTGTGGGACGTTTATAGGCTGATGATGAACCTCATAAAACACCCACGGGAAGAAAGTGGGTGCTATTTCCAAACAGTTTCTGCATTCAATAGTCAACCAGTTCAACTTTAACGTGATTTACCTAACTCATGTTTCAGCATTGTAAAAACGTTCGCAGTCACAATGCAGCATTCATAAGTTAACAGCTCGTACGGAACCCGGCTATTAATTAGCAACGTTGCCGCACTCGTCGGGCCTTCATCAAGGTTTGATTTGTTGATGTTTTGATTCAGTGGAATTGACTCGTTTCATTGGAACAAATGTGGTTTGTTTTAATTTATGGTACGTAGGTAAGGTACCGGTAGATCAAAAGTAAGGTAAGCCACGAATGTCACGGCTCGCGAACCTGAAAGAGGTGGAAAGGCCCTGTACCCGCACTTTCGATGTTCACTATATCGCCACTGTGTCGGTCCACACTTCATTGGAATAGAGTTGACATTGGAACGAAAATGTTCACGCAATTGCGAAGTTCGAATCCCGAACCCTTCGACCCCGTTCGAACCCTCTGGCATCACCAGCGTCGAAGAGCGGTTTCGTTTGGCGAAAGAGACAGGGATATGTAGAGCTGACTGCCAACCTCCAGTAATGGAGAGGCACCCGAAGAAGAAGAACGGTAGAGCTCTTTTACCCATTGAATTAACACTACCTTTTTTCCAGCCTAGACACAGGCCTAGATTACCTATAAGGCCGAGAATCAGAGACGTTTTGTACACACATTGTTTGTATTGTGTATTGTATTGTAGGGACAAATATTTGTATGATGAATATGAATATTTGTACCCGAGTCATGGATGTTTGTATTTATATATGTATTCTATATCGTTGTCTAGTCATCATAATCCAAGTCCAGGCTAGATTCTGGTACCTACTTTAAATGTGACTAGATAATTTGTGTGACATTGTCCAAGATATTTATTTATTTATTTATTTATTGTCAAAATCCCACCAAAATCCATACATTTTCGACCCTACAGACTTCTCTGAATCTGGCCCTGTACCCGCACTTTCGATGTTCGCTATATCGCCACTGTTTCGGTCCGCACTTCATTGTAATACAGTTGACATTGGAACGAAAATGTTCACGCAATTGCGAAGTTCGAATGTGCGGATAGCGTCGTCGATGAGTTTAAGGAATGTCCAATGTGATAGTAGGTACCTATATTCAGAAAATCCGAGATATTTCTTTGTCTTACACCTACGTTTGACTTTCGAAGTGCCCTTTGGGTATCTAATTTCCGAAGGCAGGCTACAAACTTGAATGAATGAATGAAATGAATGAATGAATGAATGAAATATACTTTTATTTACACCAAACACAGATACATCATAGGAATAAAAAAACAATAATGGTACAAATAAGGCGGTCTTATCGCTAAAAAGCGATTTCTTCCAGACAACCTTAGGGTAGAGGAAATTTAAACAAAGAACAACGGGTCGGTGCTATATAAAATAAATAGTAAATATCAGAAATAAAGGAGAAACCGAAAAATAAACGCATTTCATAATAATAGACATACATATACTTACATATATAAATATATACATACATAATATATACGCATAAAATATACATGCTACAGCTATAATATATAGTAAAGGAAAGATAACACAAACACACATACAACCACCATGACTGAGAAGGAAAGCAGAATGAGAGGAAAGGAGAAGAAAAAAAAAAATAATAATTATAATAAATAAAATAGTCACAGTTCTAGGAAATAAGCTTTGACCTTCGACTTGAAAACATCCAGCGAAGGAGCACGTCTAATCGACTCAGGCAACGAGTTCCAGAGTCTGACAGATTGGACTGTAAAGGAGTGGGTGTAGAAATCTGTGGAATGGACGGGCATATTGAGGGAAAGGTTTTGAGAGGAACGTAGGGGACGGCCGGTGGTAAGGGAGCTGAAGATGAAACGTTCTTTGAGGTAGTGGGGAGTCAACGGATTAAACAGGATGGAGTATAGAAGGGATAGGATGTGAGTGTCTCTTCGACGACGGATAGGGAGCCACTTGAGTCGGTTACGGAATTCTGAAACATGGTCATACTTCCGCAACCCAAAAATAAACCGAATGGAGAGGTTTTGTAGACGCTCAAGTTTATTAAGTAGCTCCACATTTAGGTCTAGGTAACAGGAGTCAGCATAGTCAAGGATAGGGAGCAGGAGGGATTGTGCGAGCGCAATTTTAGTACTGATGGGAAGAAAATTTCGCAGTCTTTTGAGAGAACTGTATGCACCGAACATCTTCCTGCTAACCTGGGCGACTTGTGGTACCCAAGACATCGTCCTATCAAACAATATACCCAGATTCTTTACAGACTCACTAAATGGTATGCAGACACCGTCAAATATGACGGAAGGCAAGCTTTCAAAGCTGATTCTCGAGACAAACCGTGGACTACCAATGATGATAACTTGGGTTTTCACAGGATTTACCCTGAGTCCGAAGGACTTACTCCAATCTAGTACGCGAGCTAAGTCATCGTTGGTTTTTTCAACGTCAAAACAATGAATAAATAAAATGTTTTAATCTTTCTGTCTAGACCAATTTGCTCCTTTATAATGCGTCACAAGTCGAACTGTATTCGAGTAGCATTCAACTTTCATCGACTTAGAATATTAATTTATTTATCAAACGGTGTTTTATAATACAAATTGAATGTAAACATCGATTGATGTCGTTTCACGTCCTATCGGACGAAACGATTTATTACTAGGGTCCCTAACTACGTATCTATCTATACCTATAATAAAATCGTAAACGCAAAAAAGTCTGTACATTGAATATATTTGGAAAAAAACTAACCAGGGCGACTTAAAATCAGTAACTGAACATGGTAGAAAGGTTTTTAACTTTTTTGTTTGTTTGTTTGTTTGTTTGTTTGTTTGTTTGTTTGTTTGAACGCGCATCACGCAAAAACCACTGAACGGATTTTGACGAAACTTTGTATAGTGACAGTTTATATCCCGGAATAACATAATATATAAAAAACATCTCGAAAAATGGCCGAGAAATACTAAACCAGCAACAAAAACCTCTGGTATAGTATTGGGTACAGTGCAAAGTCATACTGCCTCAGAGATCCACTATAACCAGCAAGGTTGATCTTTGTCGCTTTATATTTTTCATAGCCGAAAAAGCTCAACATATTTTTGAAAGCTTAGATTAAGAACTTTTCGCTTCCTATATCTATGGTCGAACCCTAGAATAAGAACTTCTTCAAGTCAAAAACCTCTCAAGGAAGTTGTATATCCCTACAAAGCAATGTTCAGGCTTGCGCAACTCTCTAACAAAAAAATGTTATATGAAACGTACACTGACGCCATTAATTCCCTTGAAGGTTAGCACACATTTCAAAGATTCTGGATATCGGTCACGACCAGTTTGTAGTATCGAAGACCCGACTCCTATAACGTAGTGAGTTACATTCTCTTTGGCAATGTTGACAACTACGTTGACAAGTTGTTATTGTTATTGGTTGATGGAAATAAAATTACAAATTACAATAAATAATCACATATTTAGATGGTTTGGTTTAATAACTGAAGGTATGTAAACCATGAAGTATATATTTTAAATGATTTCAAGATTACAAAAGGTACCGATACCTATGTAAAAATTACATAGGTACCTACTTTCAGACACGTAATTTTTATCCAAATTTTCGGAAAAGGGTTGCAGCGGAAAGGCTTTCTTGATTTTTTCAAATGGAAACGGTGCACAAATTACTACCATACAATGCTTATAGTGGAAATCAGACGACAAAGCAAGATTGCCCACGCTGTAGCATCTTCAGGGATCGCTGCCACATTGCTTCCTGGCTATAAAACGGCCCACCTTCAAGATTCTCTTATAGATTTAGACAGCACGGAAACGCCTGTGTGTGGTGTGTCACGTAACAGTGACAAAGCCCGAGTGATATTTGGGATGAGTGTAGGTACTATGGCGCACAAGAAAGCTGTAGAAATTGCTCCAGTACATCCGAAGGGATAATCGTGCGATGGGATCGCGGATGGATTTTCGCCAGACGTTGCCAGAGTAGATGAGGTGAACGCCTGCCTCAAGCGCTGTGTGCTATGGCCGGGAGTACAGAAATTGCGCCTCACGCAAAATATGCGGGTCCACCTTGGTGGCAAATCTCACGCTCAAGAGTTTGCCGACGTGCTGCTTAAGATTGAGGGACAATTACCAAATACCAACGGACCGGTACAATACAACTAACTAAATACACTGTTTGTTAATTCTGTAAAATCTAAATATAATTATAAAAGAAATCGTATCTTCTTACGATCCTCAATTATTCGTTACATAACATGAAATAATTGATAAATATTATATAGGCCACAAAGAGAAACCCATAAACAAGTTCCAAGTCCACGCGTACGAAGTCGCGGGCAACAGCTAGTTAGGTATAAATTATTACCCTTGTCTTTTACAATGAATTTTTAATTCAGTAGGTTATTTCCAATTAGGTACCTACTCGTCGATACGTACACTGGTGTATCAAAAAGGTGTAACCACGAGTCCGCCAGAATATATCGGCCTATCTATAATTATTACTTGTCTTTTATAATGAATTTTTAATTCGGTGGACTATATCCAAATGAGTCAGTGGCAGTGCCGGATTAACCATATAGGCAAAGTAGGCACGTGCCTACGAGCCCACCACGGCAAAGGGGCCCCGCGGCTCGTGAGAAAAAAAAATCGTTTTTGTATTTGAATTGAATAAAAAATTAAGAAAAGATTTAAAAAAAAAGAATTTCATTTTCATGACGTTTCCTTTAATGATTCCTTTTCCCACATGATAATTTTAGAATAAAAAACTTTTGACTCCTAAGCTCAATTATTATAATACTAGCTGTTGCCCGCGACTTCGTACGCGTGGACTTGGAACTTGTTTATGGGTTTCTCTTTGTGGCCTATATAATATTTATCAATTATTTCATGTTATGTAACGAATAATTGAGGATCGTAAGAAGATACGATTTCTTTTATAATTATATTTAGATTTTACAGAATTAACAAACAGTGTATTTAGTTAGTTGTATTGTACCGGTCCGTTGGTATTTGGTAATTGTCCCTCAATCTTAAGCAGCACGTCGGCAAACTCTTGAGCGTGAGATTTGCCACCAAGGTGGACCCGCATATTTTGCGTGAGGCGCAATTTCTGTACTCCCGGCCATAGCACACAGCGCTTGAGGCAGGCGTTCACCTCATCTACTCTGGCAACGTCTGGCGAAAATCCATCCGCGATCCCATCGCACGATTATCCCTTCGGATGTACTGGAGCAATTTCTACAGCTTTCTTGTGCGCCATAGTACCTACACTCATCCCAAATATCACTCGGGCTTTGTCACTGTTACGTGACACACCACACACAGGCGTTTCCGTGCTGTCTAAATCTATAAGAGAATCTTGAAGGTGGGCCGTTTTATAGCCAGGAAGCAATGTGGCAGCGATCCCTGAAGATGCTACAGCGTGGGCAATCTTGCTTTGTCGTCTGATTTCCACTATAAGCATTGTATGGTAGTAATTTGTGCACCGTTTCCATTTGAAAAAATCAAGAAAGCCTTTCCGCTGCAACCCTTTTCCGAAAATTTGGATAAAAATTACGTGTCTGAAAGTAGGTACCTATGTAATTTTTACATAGGTATCGGTACCTTTTGTAATCTTGAAATCATTTAAAATATATACTTCATGGTTTACATACCTTCAGTTATTAAACCAAACCATCTAAATATGTGATTATTTATTGTAATTTGTAATTTTATTTCCATCAACCAATAACAATAACAACTTGTCAACGTAGTTGTCAACATTGCCAAAGAGAATGTAACTCACTACGTTATAGGAGTCGGGTCTTCGATACTACAAACTGGTCGTGACCGATATCCAGAATCTTTGAAATGTGTGCTAACCTTCAAGGGAATTAATGGCGTCAGTGTACGTTTCATATAACATTTTTTTGTTAGAGAGTTGCGCAAGCCTGAACATTGCTTTGTAGGGATATACAACTTCCTTGAGAGGTTTTTGACTTGAAGAAGTTCTTATTCTAGGGTTCGACCATAGATATAGGAAGCGAAAAGTTCTTAATCTAAGCTTTCAAAAATATGTTGAGCTTTTTCGGCTATGAAAAATATAAAGCGACAAAGATCAACCTTGCTGGTTATAGTGGATCTCTGAGGCAGTATGACTTTGCACTGTACCCAATACTATACCAGAGGTTTTTGTTGCTGGTTTAGTATTTCTCGGCCATTTTTCGAGATGTTTTTTATATATTATGTTATTCCGGGATATAAACTGTCACTATACAAAGTTTCGTCAAAATCCGTTCAGTGGTTTTTGCGTGATGCGCGTTCAAACAAACAAACAAACAAACAAACAAACAAACAAACAAACAAAAAAGTTAAAAACCTTTCTACCATGTTCAGTTACTGATTTTAAGTCGCCCTGGTTAGTTTTTTTCCAAATATATTCAATGTACAGACTTTTTTGCGTTTACGATTTTATTATAGGTATAGATTATACATCTTTTTTTGACTGCACTCTTCTAATTGAGCCCTTAATTGATATAAAAAACGAAGTTTTAGCTTCTTATAATATAAGAATTTTGTATATTATATAGAAATCCAAGATCTCCAAGATAAACGAGTTTACGAGTGTTACAGACAGATGGACGGACAGACATCGAGGTGATTCAATAAGTGTTCCGTTTTCCCAATTTTGTTATGGAACACTACACAGACACACTACACTACACTATAGGTTTTGGGTCGTGTTGCAACATCCGTCATTTTAGTAGATATGTGCTGTTTTATTGCAATCTGGACCACACTGGAAAAGAATCATTGTTACGCCCATGGGCAGGGGGGCCCCGAGACTCTTGCATTGCCTAGGGGCCTCTGCATGGCTTAAGAGCCTATGTCGAAAAATAATTTTAGCGAAACGGGAGTGTGATAGCTTATATTACTGCCAGATGCGAGAGAAAGAGATGGGGCGGCGCGCGCGCCTGGAACGAATCAAGCGAAAAAACAAACTTTATTTAATTGTGATTGTACTATTTATGTAAGTTCAATTCTGCTCTAATCAAAACTTAGATAATAGCAATCTCTTTTTTTATTTAAATCAAGTCTCATGTTTCTATTATTCACAGTTTAGCAGTGACAAGCGTTTATAGTCAAAAACGGAGGCTACTTTGGCTTGTTTTTCTATCAAGAAAATTTATCTTAATCGTGTTTTGGCTCTAATCAAAACTTCAATTATATGTTCAATTTACACATATCCGCAAATCATACTCCTACTGTTAGTACTTCATGATATGGAGCTTTGAAAAATCCTATTTTTTTTACATAGCCCCTTAATCCGGCCCTGGTCAGTGGAATGGTAAAGTAGAGTCAGTAACAGTAGAGTCTATCTAGTAAAGTTATAGTTGAGGTTTTTGGTAGGTGGTATTGCACGCACATTTTGCAACACCACTGGCTTTTCGGTTTAATTTTTTACAGATTCTTAACAGTGTCACGTCGTACGTGGTATTATTCTCCTTCAAAATCGAATCCTTGGTTCTTTTAACCCCTCAGCGTTCAGATTAGGTAGGTACCTAAGTAATGTCTTTTTGTCGGTCAAAACTAACTTATTTATTTTTGCCCATCTGCTTGAATGTATGGTTTGATTCTCCATTAGTAAACCTTCCTATTCTAAGTACAGGGTGCTACAAAAATACAAATAAACATTTTAGAGGGTGGTTAAGACCATCAAACTGAACAACTTTCACCATGGAACCAATATCAAAATCGTGAAGAAAAAAATCTGATGTTCCATCATCATCATTATCATATCAGCCGATAGACGTCCACTGCTGGACATAGGCCTCCGCCAAAATAGGGAGGTTTGCCATATTCGCCAAGATGCGATGCGTTTGTGATTTTCCGTACTAAACTAAGTACTGATCTAGGTAACTACTTGAGCTAAATAGTATTGTCCGAGATCCGACCGTAAAATTATGCACCTATTTCTTAGGCGAACGAAATGTGATTCTAGTGTATGCTTACACAGGGATTAATTCAACGCCACCAAGTTGCCTAGAAAAATCTTGCCGCAAGTATCTTTTCCATTATGATTTGTGGTATAACTTTTTCCACCTGTCTGTTAGGGACGTAAATGAGGTGCCATCGGAAGGAGACTGATTTAAAGTACTGGAAAAACTAGGGTTGCCACCTCTCAATCTGCCGCAACTATAGGGTTGCCAGGTTCAAAGAAGTCATTTTTGAACCTGGCAACCCTAGAGTTGCGGCATACTGAGAGGTGGCAACCCTAGTTTTTCCAGTTCTTTAGCCTGGTGTCCTTCCGATGGCACCTCATTTACTTCCCTAGCAGACAGGTGGAAAAAGTTATACCTCAAATCATAATGGAAAAGATACTTGCGGCAAGATTTTTCTAGGCAACTTGGTGGCGTTGAATTAACCTCTGTGTAAGCATAAACTAGAATCACATTTCGTTCGCCTAAGAAATAGGTGCATAATTTTACGGTCGGATCTCCCACTAGTATATGGGACAAAAATATATATTTTTTCGCGATTTCGATGTTGGTCCCATAGTGAAGTTGTTCAGTTTGATGGTCTCAACAACCCCCATAAAAGATTGAAATGTTTATTTTTACTTAAGTTTCCTTCACCTTTGCACCAAGTCAAACATTTCAAAACATTATCAACAGCATTGAAGTAGGTACATTTACACAGTGCTTGGTTTACAACGTAGCTACTTGTACGGGGTCGTTTAACGCATTCCACACAACAGCGAGATTTATAGCGCCAGCGACACGACTAAATTGCAAATGCCACTTGCATTCACGCCCGTTCCAGTGCTGCGGGCATTTCACAAATATCCGTATAACACCTGGGCTCCTGCTTAGATTGGTCACTTTGCATTACGCTGACAAATGGTTGCGGAACTGCCGATTTCTTGGGGAATTTCTTGCCGGATTTTAGTTTCGTACAGAAGTTTCTTGGTTGAATGTTTTTACATATGTTGCACATATGGATTTTAAGCGTTGGACCAGAAGAGCACTGGTATGGAGTCTCAGATATAGGTACCACCACTGGCTTTTCGGTGAAGGAAAACATCGTGAGGAAACCTGTAGTGTACCCACTGTTCATTACATAAGTGGCAACGGGCTCACTCCCCGTCACACTGGACAGAGTTTCGGTACTACTAGTGAAACGTGGATGTTCCGAAGTTTCAGAATATCTCTGACTACCCCCTCGGGGAATATAGTCGTGAGCATATGTCTCAACTGGACGCAGAGGCCAAGGGACAGAACGTCATGGTAGAATTTGAGGAGGCCTTTGTCCGTAGGCGGACTGATCAAAATCTGTGATGGATGGATGGACATATAGGTATGTATGTACCTACGTATATTCAGTGGTCAGAAACTTGGCTACTTCTGCCAACCACCTTTGAAAGTATAAAGTTGTATCGACAATTCGAGAGGTAAGTATAGTATGGAGGTTCACTTTAGGCATAGTATAAGAAAGTGTGTTTAGTTCTAACTCAAACGTATGCACGTTCGCTTAGGCCGAAGTCTGACACATATTATCAACTTTACTAAAATTCAGAATCGATTATGGAACCTTTTCAAACGGAAATTTCAACAGAGGGCCGATCGCGCTATATTAATGTCCACCTGAAGTAAATGAGGTGCCATCGGAAGGAGACTGATCTAAAGTACGGGAAGAACTAGGGTTGCCACCTCTCAGTCTGCCGCAACTATAGGGTTGCCAGGTTCAAAGAAGTCATTTTTGAATCTATACGCAGGCGACGGCGCGGTCACCAAGGAACATAATATACTCACCTACGGCCACCCGCTGATACGCCCGGCCCGCCGCCTCAGTAGTGTACTTATTATAATGGATGTGTGCATATCCTAGACACATCCATAGAATTCCCGCTTGCATACAAAGTGACCGGCACAAACTACGCGTCTGTGTAGGGCCTGCCTTACTGTAAGAAAATAGCGTGGCATAGCGTGGCATATCCTGACTTCTGAGACGTACACACGGCGACACATCAAGCTACGCAAAACTAAAATAAGTTGGCCGCGCGTAGGTAGAGTAATGTATAACGTCGCGCGGCCTGCTTATTTTGGTTTTGGGTAACTTGATGTGTCGCCGTGTGTACATACATTTCGGTTTGTATTCCGAAAAAACAGAAACTTTTTTATGCATTTTTTTATTTTGTTGTCTTCAATGAAAGCCATATATTGCCAGCAATTTAGATCATACTTACCTTCAAATGATTGAATATGATGATTTGATGATAGAACATTAGAAACCCATAATAGTATCACAGGTAGGCCTCTACCCCTGATTGTGAGGCTTTCAACATGTTTAACAAACAACTTTATACTCCTTCATACAATACATTTTATACTATGTCACAGAATAGTATACAGTTCTACATAACTATGTTATGTTACTCGTACCTATACAACGTCTTAATGAATTAGCGCAAAAGCTCATTCACCCCAACTGATTTATAACAAAATAATTAGATTGCAACAATAATTTCATTTTTATAGTTAAAATTTAAAGTTATTCGCATTTTAAGTTTTGAGGCAAAAATGATTTGTTATCATTTCAGCAATGAATGAAAGCGCTAACGTACTCATGGATACATTTTTATAATCTTGTTTTGGTAGTAAGTAGGGTGAGTGTGCCCGAGCGGTGGATTGACATCGGGTTCAGTAAATTTTTAATTTTACAAACTAATTATTTAATATTTTGAAAAAAATTACCTATGTTGAAACCATGATAATTCGATTCTGCTCTCGATTCTAAACAAACTACTTTCTAGTTTTGCGTGAATTCATTAACACGTTGTATATTTTGAGTTGGCTCTACGTAAGTTAGTTAAATATAGGTACAATAACGTAAGTCAATTGAAATTATAATAAAATATTTATTAACTTACAATTATTTTAAATGCAAAACTCAACTTTCATCAAAAACAATCTTTTTACCTTGAAACGGTAAAATTCCTGACTGCTTCTTCTTCGCTTCCCATGATGGGTGTAATTTCTCTGGTTTCTCCTCAACATTCCTTTCACTTCTATCATTGCCTTTAAATTTACTTCTTCTATCATCTTTATTAAATTTACCATTTTGTTTATCATATTTATCATTGGATCTTTTATCATACCCATTTTGTCGATTAAAATTATCTTGTCTATAATTATCTTGTTTTTGTCTATAGTTGTCTTGTCTATCTTGCCTTGGTCTTGGTTTAGGGACATGTCCAAACATGACTGCTCTTCTAAGTTGCCTGTTGCCTTGTTTGTGAACTTCTTTCACTTCATCAGGTTGCCTTGGTTCAGCTAATGTTAAATAGTTTTCACCGGAAGAAGTTATAAAGAAGGGATCTACAACTTTGTTTGATATAGGCACTTCATCAGAATCTTTTTTGAATTTTCTTTTCAGAATTTTCTCGTTCAAGTTTTTATTGTCCTTGTGTTTCTTATCTGGTTTCCTTTTTTGTAATTTGGTTTCTAGGTTTTTGATTGCTGCTGTTTGAATTGCAGGTTTACTTTCCTTTTTGACTGGACTTAATTTGATGAATTTTTCATTATCTGACTCATCATTCCCATTATCTGATTCTTCACTTACCATCTTTGTTACTTCATCATCTTCTAAATCTGAATTTTGCGCTGAATGTGAGTCTTCACTTTCATCTGCATTTGCTTCATCATCTGAATCTTTTTCATCATCATTTGAATCTTTTTCATCATTTGTTTCTTCATCATCTATCATATTGTCATCACCTGATTTATCTAACATCTTTTCATCATCATTACTAACATTTTTACTCTCATTAACATCTTCGACATTCCAATCACCTTCAGCGTTAACAACTTTACTATTCTTCTTTTTATTCTTTTTGTCTCTTTTCTCTTTCTGTTTGTCTCTTGCCTCCTTCTTTATTTTCAATCTTTCCTGTCTGGACATGAGTAGGTCTTTTATGGGGACATCGGCGAATCTGTTTCTGATGAATTTGTATTTGTCCTGTAGAGCTTTGTGGAGTAGGAGTCGGGCACATGCCTTGTCCAAGTCCACTTGAGGTTTGTTAAGGCATTCTTGGAGCTGGCCTTTATGTGTCACTATGAATTTTCCTATGTCTCGTGCTTTGATTTTCTGTGAAATAAAAACAAAAGTAACAATATTATCACAAAACAACCATGTCTCTTTTAGAATGGACCACTCCATTTCTATCAACACTTAACACATCTTCCATTCTGAAACCTTTGGGACCTGTTTCACCGAAACATTACGGATAATTATGTTTTATGCTTGTAGCTATTCTGCAATTATCGTTAAAACCCCCAAAAGTGCCCACGAAACAAATCTGCAGTAACCCGATAACTTGTAAATCAGCAGTGACTACAATATGACATTCTTGTTTATTTTTATTTGGAAATATTGTTTAATTGTTGAGAAATAAAAAAAATATGATTGGGGGTTAAGGAACATTGATCAAAAAAGAAAGAAAGAAGAAATTTCTTGGACCTCGCATAGAAAATCGATCAGCTGATCCACACTTTTATATGGAAGGTCTAAAAATACACCCTTAAAACTTTATAGAATTTAAAAAATTGTGGTGTAAAGATTTTTTACTAATTAGACATAGGTACTGCTCATTAGACTTTTAATTTAGTTAGATGTTTTGCTACTTAGATATTCTGATCAAGTGAGACTTTATGTACCGATTAATGTAATATAACATAATTAATACCTTTATGATCAAAACTTCTTTAACGGCTGACTCTGCCTTCCTCTTCAGCTTCTCCTTGAGAGGTTCCGGAACTTTCTTCTCCAAAAAAGTCTTTGCTTTCCGCGTCAGCTTGTGTATTACTTGGATTTTAGCTTGATTCAACTTCTTTTTGAGCAGAATTAGCTGTAATTAATACAAATAGAAAATAGTCACAGTAGTAAAAGGCAGTGCTACCACCTTAGTGCTTTCGGCACTTGACCTAGCACTTTTTTGGTATATTTAGCGCCGTATCTCACCATATTGTGGTCAAAACATGTCCATAGAGTGTGCAGCGTTCGGGAGATTCAAATATGAATGCTATCTATAGTGTTATGATTAATTTTAGAAGTGACCTACGAAATGACTGACTTAAATTGACCTATGAATGGGTTTCGGAAAGGCTGATAAGACTATTTAGAGAACTTTAAAGGATAAGAAGTAATAAGAATTTAGCGCCCAATCAAGCGCTTTTTTGACTTGCGAAACTGTTGGAATCTAGCGCTTTTTTCACAGTTTTAGCGCCCAATCGATTTTTCGAGGTGTAAGGTGGTAGCTGGTAGAGGGTCAGTGGCACGTTGTGGAGAATTATACCACATGATTAAATATCCCTACAGATTGGAAGCTTCATACTAAGCGGAAACTATAGGTATACCCATACATAGCGCGGCGATGTGTGCGTGACCTGTCACCGCCGAGTGTTAGCCAATGCTTAGTTCAATGGATTAAGATCCTGTGGTAGGGACTTCTTTGGTTGACGCAAGCATAACAAACCGGTTCCGTTGCGAGGGCTACGGTTTGTTATGCTCGCGTCAACCAAAGAAGTCCCAATGACAAGATCTTAATCCATTGAACTAAGGATCAAAATGGCGTGTATAGGGGGCTAGCGGCTAACACTCGTCGGTGACAGGTCAAGCACACATCGCCGCACTAACATAGTGGGTATACCTATAGTTTCCGCTTAGTATGAAGCTTCCGATCTGTAGGGATATTTAATCATGTGGTTATACACACTCAATCATGAGGGTCTGGGTTTGAATGCGCACGGATGACATTCTATGTACCAATGAGGTTTTTTAATTTATGTACGTAAAATACTGACAACCTCCTGTAATGGAGAGGAACACGAAGAAAAAGAAAATACTGACTGCTCTCAAACGGAAGGGAAACATCGTGAGGAAATCTACATATGCTGAAGAAGTTCTGATGCGTCTGTGAAGTCTACCAATCCGCATTGGGTAAAGCGTAGCGGAGTAGAAATCGAGCGCGATATTTCAATCAATATGAAACTAGGAACAACGTCTCCAAAATGAATGAAATTTTCCTCTCATTTCGTATTATTTTTTTTTTCCATTGTTAAGTAAAGTTGTAATAATACATACCTCATTATTGTACGCTTGTTTCACTGCTCCAACTTCCATTTTAAATCAGAAATACAAAATTGTTTAGTCAATTTGAAGGTTATGTTGTGTTCAATTTGCAGTGGCGTAAAACAAGCCTGAAACGCTAATGAAGGACCCAAATACCAAATAAATCTGAATAATTGATAAAAGCATTTGTTTCAGTAACGAATTTATAGATTTTAAGCATAAAATTCGTATAAATTTACAAGCAAAACACGCGGGATCATTTTCGTCCTGTGACACCTGTCAACTGTCAAAAACAGCTGACCGCAGTGTTGCCAGATCCAATTTTCGAAATACGGGAGGTGTACCAATAAAAAATCGGGAGATGTATGGGCGACATTATGAAAAAATCGGGAGATAAATTTTTCCTTAAAATTAATAATAATAATAATAAATAAATAACGCTCACAGGCACATACATTGTAATGATCCCAAGAAAGCACTATTGATAGGCTGTTTATTATGGAAACCATACAACAACGGCACAAATATATAAACAAATAAATTAATCAGACCATGGTCTTAATAAATGTTTTTTTATCATTTTTTCGTTTACTTTAAAATCATAGCAATTGCAATTTTTTTTTAATATTTTTCGTTTGCAAGATCCCTAAATTTCCTAATTTGGCCGGTTAACCAAAGCAAAAGCAGGTTTATTTCGCTACTTCGCAATGTTGCAAAATTAATAAACTATAACTGCCAAAGCTTGCCATTGAATAGGTATTCAACTTTATGTTATTAAGTCAAAGTATAGTTTAGGCTACGCATTTTACAAAGTTATGTACACATTTAACGTAGCATTGCATAACTTAGCATTTAATTTTGTTCCGTTTTACGCAGTTTTTTCGAAAAAAAGTTGTTCTTAAAAAATCGGGAGATTTGAGTGGGAATCCGGGACATCGGGAGACATTGACAAAAATCGGGAGATATCCCGGAAAATCGGGAGATCTGGCAACAGTGGCTGACCGCAAAACGCGTTACCAAAGAGATTTTAGTTCAGTTTTTCTGAAAAACCTGGCTGTTTTCATTGAAAAAAATGCGTCGATGCCATTTCTGAAAAGAAGAAAATAAACGTTTTCTTTTTAATTTGAGTATATGGCATTTCTAGAAATTTTTTCATTGAAAAACAGCCAGTAGGAATATTTATACCTAGTATTTATACTAGCTTGTCTTGATACTAGCAGTGATATTCAAGTTATTTTAGATTGCGGCAACACTGAAAAGAAAAAAGAAAATATTCTTTCTGAACGGATCTGTCAATCCGAAATGTACGTAAAGAAAAATCTAAAGAAATATTTAATTTTATCAAGATAATCCGTTGCAATTAGTTATATTTTGTGCAATATTTAGTGTCGTCAATTACGTTGCTGTAAATACCAGTGTTTATTTCAACTCTCACAGTTTTGGTGTTGTGTTTTTCAGCATGGCTCCCCGGTTCGAAATCGCAGTTGGTCTGCGAAAAGGCCACAAAACTACAAAGATTTCCGCTGGAAGGAAAGGAATTACAGACAAAGCCATCAAAGTCAGGCCAGCCAGGCTAAAGGGTGTAAGTATTTTTAAAATTTTCACATCAAACAAATTTTTCTAGGTTATGTTTGTGTACATTTTATAGTAGCTGTAAAATGTTAAATTGCACCTTATTCATATTTAATACAGGGGTAATATCTCAAAAGTATCAGTGAGATACAAGTTCTAAGCACAGGTGTGGTACTATTATCCAGTTTTACGACAATTTCTGTGGTGTACTCTTCAACATAATTGTAACTTCACATCATTGATTTTTTTAAATGTCTACTGGATTAAAATGACTGATTATTACTGTACAATAATAAATAATGGTACACTGGACTAAACTGCCGACATTGAGAGACTTCTTTCGATCATGAATCAAGTCTGAGTTGGACCGAAAATATGGATTTTGACATAATGGGAGTCATCATCATAACAGCTGATAGATGTCCACTGCTGGACATAGGCCTCTCCCCAAAATGGGAGAATTTGCCATAATCGCCACGCTTGGCAGGCGGGTTGGCGATCACAGTTGGATTGAATGTGTGTACTCAGAGGATGCTGCTGTCCATCCTCCCTAGTCCTGGTGGTACGCCCCTGAAATTCAGTAAAATGCTGCAAATGGTGTTAAAAGCATGAAATTCGGAGTGATTGATCTTTGGTCCATATAAAACCATTTGACCCGTAGCACCAAATAAAAAAAAACAGGAGTTATGACGTCATCTTTTTGAGTTGTTATTCGTATGGAAAAAAAATTTTGTTCTAA
This sequence comes from Agonopterix subpropinquella, assembly GCA_922987775.1. Lineage (NCBI taxonomy): Eukaryota > Metazoa > Arthropoda > Insecta > Lepidoptera > Depressariidae > Agonopterix > Agonopterix subpropinquella. The sequence goes on along the minus strand of OV277708.1, from coordinate 4,459,451 downwards.
AACAGGAGGACAGCAGGTCCAATACATGCCTCAAAATTGAAGCATACAGGATTCCTCACGATATTTTCTTTCATCAAAAAGCCTGAAAGACATTTAAATGTAATAATTTGTAAATTTAATTTAATTTAATTTTTCATGCTTAATATTTGCACGCCTGCGAGCAGGCTGGATACACTTGTACTAAATAATATCGATGACAAGATCTATTGTAAGAAAACTGTGTTCATGCAAATAAATGATTTCTATTCTATTCTATTCTATCCTGTTGTGTCTAGTCTATGTTAGGAAACAAAACTAATTAGAGTTTATTTGTATTTCAGCTTCAAACCAAACACTCAAAGTTTGTCCGTGACCTGGTGCGCGAGGTTGTTGGCCATGCTCCCTATGAGAAGAGGGCTATGGAGTTGTTGAAGGTAATATATTTACTTTAATATTTAAATAATAGTCTTGTCAGGGAAATTAAGGCACTTGTAAGACACACTTGGATTGAAAAATGCTGCACCGAAGAGTAGCTCTTAAAATAACATAATTTTCATCTTTCCGTTGTGTAGATGGCTTGTCATTGAATCGACTTGCCACCATATGTGATGATGATATTTGCCAACCAGTATTAGGTACTGATTCTTCAGATGTATCGGGAGTCCAGTATTTGCAGTCCCTTAACACTTTCGCTGCTAAGCTCAAAATCATGGTCCTCACACAGTGCTAAAACTGACGCCCCTCGTAGGTCATGCCCACAGTCGTAACGTAAAAAGACCAATGCGGCTCACCTCGTGGGTCTCCCGCACAGGCGTAAGGTTTGGGTGACTCACGCTGTAGGTCATGAGCACAGGCGAAATGCAAAATAGCACTTGACCTCCCGCTTAGGTCGTGCGCACAGTCGTAATGGTGAAACAATAAACTGGCTCGTCTCGTGGGTCACCCGTGCAGGCGTAAGGTTGTCGGTGACTCGCGCGGTAGGTCATGAGCACAGGCGAAATGCAATTGAACTAGGGATGCAACGATTACGAAGCGGTGCATCGTTTTGCATCTGTAATCGTAATAATCACGATTAATAACGATGCAATGCACCGTAGTAAGAATCGTACGATTATTAAATCGAATTGAAAACGTCAATCGGATTGCACTTGTTGACAAATACCACACCTAAATACTAGATTCTAGACCCGAAAAACAACATTTAAAAAAATCTGATCTCTAGCTGCCATTTTAGCTCATTTTGAGCTAAATCTCACTTTTTTGGGTCAGCTTTGACTCTCATAATATTTTATTTTTAAATTCTACTGACAAGGTCTATGATTTGATGTTCGGTTTGAAGTAATACATACATTTTCGTTCTCGCGATATCTCATCTACATTTTAAAAGATTAATCTCCCACGTAAATCGGACGAGATATCGCTTGAATAACGAGATTATTCAGAATCACGTTCCATATTGTGTTTTTCAAAGCAAATTGGCCTCTACGCATCCAAAAATCAGAATCCTGACCAATTGAACCTTCGACTTCGATCTCAAATTAGTAGAAAAAGATACAAAATCATGGAATTTTTTAAAGTTTTTTTTTTATTATTTAACTTTCGTTGGAATGCAAAAAAAACACTATGAGAACTCATTCTGAGGATAATCTCAACTAAATTTGTTTAAAAATCGTAATGCATCGGTTATCGTAATAAATAACGATTAATATCGTAATCGTAATCGTAATGGCCGAATCGTTGCATCCCTAAATTGAACTGACTCGTTACATGGGTTCTTCAGCACTGCGGCTTGTCGGCGACCTACGACGAAGGTCGTCAGCAGTGAAAGTGTTAAGTTTCTTTCATGTATACAGGGTATTACAAAAATACCCCTAAAGTTAAAAGAGTGTTAAAGGTTCCCTTGTAAAGAGTCTATTACAGACAATAAAAAGTTAAAATGGTCATTGTTGAAGCGCAGCACTATTTTACGCACTGCCGGTAAACCCTAGGGTTTTATCAATCTTTTGCTGTGCTTACTAATCTATAGACAAACAACTTTCACAGAATATTGTATTATGTTCGTCTTATACTTTGGAAGCCACGTTAACTAAATTCGTCCAAAGATAGGCTGTTAGCTATTCGCCAGGTCAGATGCCTATTTAGGCGGTTGAAAATACTACAGAAAGTTGACTGCTTGATGGATGGTATAGCCTGCTGGAATCTCACATTTAATCAAATATCAGATGCCTGCTAACGGATCTTGGGGCGTGATTAATAGTGCAATGAAAAAAAAAGATTTAAGCCCAGTGGGTTGAAGTAGGCTGATTTTATTGATTGACGAGCATTTACCCGCGACTTCGTCCGCATAAATTATATACCGGATTTTAAGTCAGATCATAAGCTATCAAACAAAAAAGTTTCATCAAAATCGGTTCAGTGCTTTTTGCGTGATGCTCGAAGAAACAAACACACAAATAAACAAACAGACAGACAAAAAATCCAAAAATTGGTGATTTGGAATCAGGGACATCTAAAAACCATATCGTAATCTTATTAGGGTTCTGTACCCAAAGGGTGAAAACGGGACCCTACTACTAAGCCTACATTGTCCATCCGTCCGTCCGTCTGTCCTACCTGTTTAGGGCTGTAACTTTTGAACCGTAATAGCGAGATAGTTGAAATTTTCTCAGATTATGCGTTATTACGGCGAATTTGTTAACAAATAAGAAAAATGTTAAAAATGAATGGGGGTTCTCAACAAGAAACTAATTTTTATCAACGTTTTTTCTTCACGCTCTATCGTAAAAACGGTAATACATACAAGCGTCTAGTGTGATTCTGATTATAGAGCATACTCTACAGAATAACAACAAATACTAAAAACCGGCCAAGTGTGAGTCGGTCTCGCGCTAAAGGTCCCGGACAAAAAAATATTTTTTTTTCTAAATTAATAATGTTGTGTTCTGTAGTGGTGTGGTACGGACCCTCAGTGCGCGAGTAGCCCGACCGCACTTGACCGCTTTTATTTTTGTATCTTCAATTTACAGACACTTCTGTTGCAGTTTTATAATAGTTTAGATGTAGTCTCAGACCTAATAATTTGTCTACCTGCAGGTGTCGAAGGACAAGCGCGCGCTCAAGTTCCTGAAGCGTCGCCTGGGCACCCACATCCGCGCCAAGAGGAAGCGTGAGGAGCTCAGCAACGTCCTGACGCAGATGAGGAAGGCCGCCGCACAGGCACACCACCACCATTAATTTAAGATTAATAAAACTTTGATTTAATTCATTTGTTTGTTTTATTTTTATACTAGCATGCATTAAAATATACTATACTATTACATTATAGTACTCTGTGCTATTACCTATTATGTGGCGTCGGGTAGGTTTTCAAAAAATGATGTCAGTTAGGTACTTTTGTTTGAGCCACAGCAAGATTGAATAATGACGTTAATTTAGCAATCCACAATAATAACATAGAGTACTATAATTACTATTACGTTAAGGCTGCACCGAGCCTATTGTGCTGCCCCCAATCGTATTTTTTTTTAGTTCTTAACAATTCAATTGTTTTTTTTTCTTCAAAAAACAAGTATGTCACATTGTAGCCATTTCTGATTTTCAATTTATCGGGTCACTACGAATTTGTTTTCATAATGTTTGTTGGCCTCGATTCGGAGTGTGCCACGACTTGACTAAACTAAATTTATTCCTGTCACTTTCTAAAATAAGATTAAGAAAAGAGACAGAAAACCAACAGCTGACTTTAGTGCTATCAAAGTGACGTTACACGCCCAAAAACGCTTTAAATAAGATGGCGTACATTATGATGGCATCTTATTTTGGGCGTGTAACGTCACTTTGACAGCACTAAAGTCAGCTGTTGGTTTTCTGTCTCTTTTCCTAATTTTATTTTAGAAAGTGACAGAAATAAATTTAGTTAAGTCGTGGCACAGTCCGAATCGGTACCATTATCTCTTCAAAACCGCCGAAAGTGGCCACTTTTGGCGGTTTTAACGATAATAACTACAAGCATGAAACAATGATCCGTTAATAATTCGATAAATTGAAAGCCAATCAGGACTTCAATGTGACATTCTTGTTTTTAAGGAAATGTTGTTTAATTGTATTAGAAATAAAAAAATACTATTGAGAGCAGCACAATAGGCTCGTTGCAGCCTTAATAAACATCCCGAATACAGAATGTCCGTAATTTCTAATCATCATCAGCCTTTATCATCCGCAACACAGAAAAGTGAAACAGTAGAACCATTTGACAAATCATTCTTTCTGAAAACTTACATAGGCGGAGGGGCAGCTCTTTTATTATACCTACATAGAATTATATTGCTTCTATCCTGTCTCATGTTGCCCCCCTCTAGCCCAACGGCTGGCGACGATCTTGATTTGCAGTAAAGTTCCTGACTACCCCGAAAGGGATTATGGTCGTGAGTTTATGTACGATTTCTAATCAACATCTCGTGGCATGGTGCGACCGTTTACTTACCTAAGTACTTATCGTGTGGACAGCAAGTCCTGGAGTTTTTCAGACCGCCTTACAGCCTCTGACTTAGTTTTCATTGTAACGACTAGTACCACCAGAGATAGTAGCCGGGACCAACGGCTTAACGTGCCACCCGAAGCACGAAATCATCTTTCCCTTCAGACAATCAGGTGGTGAACGCACAAAGTGACATCACTAGGTGTTGGAATCGAACCCACGACCTCCGTGTCGAGAACCCAATACCTAGGTACTCGTAACTACGTACTGTACGTTACGTTACGTCCTTGAGTCACCTAATTCCCTAGATTTTATCCCCTTTCAAAAGTGAAATTCGTCATCCACTTCTGCATAAATATTTCCCCGCCCTAGGGTCAGATCATCAGATGTTTATCATTCAGTTCGTCATAACTCATATGAGTAAACAACAGTGGGGTCTTTTTACTTTACGCACAAAGGTTGAAAGGCTATCATAATTGCGTCAAGGATTATCACATGGACTTATTTGAGTACATTGAATCGTAAACCTTTGGGTCACCCCATAATGTGGGAATTGGCAAAGTAGGTACGGTAAGTATAACATCGAACAGACTGGTTAATTAGAATTGTGGGTTAGGGTCCCCAAGAAATATTTATGCAACAGTATGACAAAATCCACTTTTTTTTAAAAGGAATAATATTTGGGTAGAGATTAGTTAGGGTAGTTGGTATTAATATTTTGTGTTTGAATTCTGACTAACGACTATGTAACATATCACACATGCACATGTATGACTCTAGGATTTAATTCCATAATTTTTTTAGACTACCTAGATAAATTAATAGTTAGGTACCTATGCACATCACATACTAATAATATGCTCATGACTATAAAAGTCGGGTGGGTAGACACCGGCGCCGTTATAACACCTAGCTTTTTCGGAGTGACTATCCCCTAGTCACTCCGAAAAAGCTAGGTGTTATAACGGCGCCGGTGTCTATATCGACTTTTGCGGGGATCGAATCGTTCGAAGACGAGTCTGCTTGCCACCACACCACCGCGGCCCACGGCTTATGGTAGGTAAGGTACCTACCTTGATATACATACTTACGATTACTTATTTAAAATTTAGGTAAGTAGGACCTATAATAACTTCGTACCTACCTACCTTACTTGACTAGTTTATTTAATTTAAGAACATAGGTACTAATACTTAATTAGATAGAAATGTCTTTCCCAAGCTTGTCGAATTAAGTTATGTATTTTATAACGGATTGTTCTAACTACTTAGGTATTAGGTGCATTAGCTTACCTATCGTAACAAACGTTACAATTTTGGATAAAAAACAATATAAGGTTCAATATCTAAGTCATGCATGAATGCTGGGGTAATTTCCGTAATTTTATTCTTAGAAATTTTCCTTTGTATAATTATAATAAATCATCTAAGTAAATTATTTTGATTAAATTGTTTACGGTGACGATAAGACCACAAACAACTTTACATCACGGCTGACCTTTGCCAAGTTTTCTGTTTGATAACACTCGTTTATTCATGATGTAATAGTACAATCTTTATCATACCTAACTACTTAATTTAAATCGGGTCTTGGCAACTTGTTGAACCCTTTAAAGCTGATCGTCTAGCATGGCACTTCGCGCACATCTGACTGAACCCTTAGGTATATATTCCGTGCTGAAACGAGAAATGCGCTAGAATACAATTACCTAATTAAAACATTACTTAATTGTGCTTTAGCACGGAATATATAAGAGTACTTTAGTGCATTTTTCGTTAGTTTCTGACGCAGAAATCAGCAACTATAGGTACTGCCATGATACGGTCTTCTTATCGCGTGGGCAGAGCCCTGGTGTCAGAGTTTTTCAAACCGCCTTACAGCCTCTGACGTGGTTTTTATGTACCACCAAGCCGGGACCAACGGCTTAACGTACCATCCGAAGCACGGAATTATCTTATCTTATCATGATACGGTAAAAGGCGGCTAAATCGTATGAGAATCCATAGCACTTGGCCGCCTTTTACCGTATCACGGCAGTCTGATCTCAGCATCTACCACCGCATCCCTTGTAACTGCAACGCCTAAAAAGTCTGGGTATTAAACGTATATCATGTTATCCTGCTTACTTAGGTACCTACCTAATAGATTGCCCTGAAAAATACACTTCAATGACCACCAATCAGCCCATGGCCTTTCTTTATACAAGGCGAGATGATGACAGCTGCCTAAGCATTACATCAGTTAGTAATACCTACTCCAAAGACTGAAATAGTCTGTCGCGTCGCGTCGCATGCGCCGATTCTTAATCACAAGGATTTCCCAGTAAATAAATCTTACGATTTACCGAGTGACTTTATTGAATGGATTTCCATTTATAATCCTTGTAATGTTTCTTTTAATACAATCATTCACAAGCCGTAAACGTAACAAAAATTGTAGCCGATTATTCTTAATTCATTGCCCTTGATAACTAGTTTTTGTTTTTGTATTTAATGTAAACAAGTTAGGTATTATTATCAAGTTTTTTTATTTGTAAGTCTTAATAAGTAGATATACGGACCAAATATACACAACACTAGTTGTTATAAACTTTAGAAAATCTCATCACATTTTAAAATTTAGGCATTCTGCCAGTTCAACGTTTTCAAATGGCTGCTAATTGATCCTTGCATTATACACATTTATTTGCCAATTTCTTAAAATTTTACAAAAGCATTCTAGATGCATTATATTTTTATAACTTCTATGACATTACAATCAGTAATAAGTTGCCAAAAAAACCATGATTGCAAATGAAAACATCAATACAAATTGATACAAATGCTAGAATATCATAACAGGATTAAATTTTCTACAAACTGCTCGCCAATCAATTGACAATTTGTTAAAATTTCACAAAATATAACTCTCCCAATTAAAGTTTATTCAGAAGAAAATTAAAACTACTTTATTAAAATAACCACCCTGATATATCAAACGAAATGTCTTTTGTTAGAAAAAAATAATGTAGCAAAACAAAGAAAATAATGAATTTTTGATAAAAAATACTTTTATGTATTAAACAACAAATCACTATGAACTATAGTTAAATGCAGACCTAACATTCAAATTAATTTTATGGCATAAATGGAATGAATCCTTTACTATAAATTATGGCAAAATCACCACTACGTACAAATGAAATGTTTTACGATTTAACAGCTGTTGCTCATTTACAAAGTTTACTGACATGGATGCTTCAACACAATAGAAAGGTCCTATTTAATCTTAAATGAGATTATTCATACATTTGTATTAATAAAGCTCATCGTAATCAATAAGATTAAAACTAAAATTACGATTCCAACAGTTTGAACTAAAAATATCACTGAGTTTGCTTATCAGAATCAAAACTTATACAGTTATAATAAATGGAGTGCAAGCAATTTATTATTAGTTGTACTCTAATCAAATAAACTGATGGATATCATCTAAATATAACGTAAAATATAAAAAAGAAATTAAACTAATATGGAACATTGGAGAAGAGATACGAAACGGATTCACCGTTGTGCGTACGTCGTACTGCCTCCGCAAGCATCATAGATACATCAATGCATTGTATTTTAGGGCACTCCTGCATGTGCCTCTCCTGCGGTATTGTGTTTGTGACAACGACAGCTTCTAAACACGCATTGTTGATCCGTGAAATAGCAGGACCGGAGAAGATGCCGTGCGTTAGAATCGCGTATACCTTGATAGCGCCAGCCTCAATGAGCTTCTCTGCGGCGTGACAGATAGTTCCGCACGTATCTGCCATGTCATCCACCAGGATGGCCGTACGGTCCTTTACGTCTCCTACAAGCACCATGGAAGCTACTTCATTCGCCTTTTTCCTTTCTTTGTGGATCAGAGCAAACTCTACGTTCAATCGATCAGCGATGGATGTCACTCGTTTAGCACCGCCCGCGTCAGGCGACACAACGATGCTCGTCTTCCAGTCAGGAATGTTTTCTTTGATCCACTTCAACACAGCAGGCTCAGCGAAGAGGTTATCGACGGGAATGTCGAAAAAGCCTTGAATTTGAGACGCGTGGAGATCCATTGTGATAATGTGGTCCGCGCCGGAGACTGATAGGATGTTAGCGACAAGTTTCGCCGTGATGGGGGCTCTGCTCTTGTCTTTTTTGTCCTGACGCGCGTAAGGGAAGCACGGTATGACGGCGGTAACTCGAGATGCCGACGCTATTTTACAAGCGTTTATCATGATTAGTAGCTCCATTAAATTGTCGTTGATCTCACCACTGCCGCTCTGCACGATGTAAACATCCTCTCCACGGACTGATTCTCCTATTTCGACGCACGTTTCCATGTTACTGAACTTTTTGGTTACCACTTTGCCGAGGTCGATTCCGAGGCGGTCGACGATTTTCTGAGCCAGATCAGGGTGGGAGCTCCCGCTGAAGACCTTGATGTTCGGCATTCTTGTTGTTAAAGGCAAAGTGATGTGTTCTAACTTGTTAACTACTTCGTCGTACTTCGATTCAGTTGATTTCATCAGCGGATTGAATTGACCTCTCGGCCGACAACCGCGTTATGTCCGTAGCGAATAACAAGATGAACTATTTATGAACTCAATTAAGATGATAAGAGCCGAAGCAACGTGGGCAATTGCCGCAAATTGTCGTAAATACGCCACACTTCACACGCTTGCACGTTTTATTTTATTGAATGAATTTGACAAGTTCAACCTAAAAAGCTTCGATGAGCAAATTGACAAGTAAAAACTGGTATGACCAGTTTTTTGTCGGTCTTTTTTACCGGAAATCGGAAAATACTAGTTACAAATATACCTGTTACTAATGCCCTTTCACATGAGGGCAGGCAGTTTGTGATCATCATCATCACACGTTGTAATAAGGAGTAAAAAATATCAAAATTAGTATGGAGAAAATGCATCCTCTGAGGCAAATTTGAAGCTTCTTGATCCTCTGCGTTTCCTGCGTCTTTCGATTGTCTCCAAAAACTCCAAAGTGTCAAAAAGTTGAACACCAACGTTTTAATTTCTATACAACGTGTTAATGAATTAACGCAAAACTAGAAAGTAGTTTGTTTAGAATCGAGAGCAGAATCGAATTAGCATGGTTTCAACATAGGTAATTTTTTTCAAAATATTAAATAATTTTTTTGCAAAATTTAAAATTTTCTGAACCCGATGTCAACCCATCGCACGGGCACACTCACCCTAATGACTACCAAAACAAGATTATAAAAATGTATGCATGAGTATGTTAGCGCTTTCTTTCAGTGCTGAAATGATAACAAATCGATTTTGCCTCAAAACTTAAAATGCGAATAACTTTAAATTTTAACTATCAAAATAATGAAATTATTGTTGCAATCTAATTATTTTGTTATAAATCAGTTGGGGTGTATGAGGTTTTGCGCTAATTCATTAACACGTTGTAAATGAGGACTAGGAGTCACGTTGCAGGAACTGACCCGAGCACTCGTCTCGTGTGGTTTCGCGCGTCTAGTTTTTGCCTGCAACGAGGCTCCGCATTCCTTAATCTCTTTTTGTTCTTGTCCAAAAACAATCCCTGAGATTGGGATAGATCAAGAAGCTTCAAATTTGACTACTTGGGATAGATTCTCCCAATAAACTACTTGACAAGTTGACACTGGCGGAAATGCAGTGCTAACGTATGTATACAAGCAAGAGTCCATTAGTTTATAAATAAAAAAAATAAAAAAAATGAGTACTAAAGACTACGGCTGTATGGGCTAGAAGGGATCTATCCTTTGCCTTGAATTTAAACAAAAAAAAATAAGAAAAAAATAAAATAATATGGATGGTGGGCATTTTTAATTTTTGTTTATTTTTGAATAAACAATAATAATTTGTGAAGTAAACTAACTCTGTTACTACCTAACAAAAGCTTAAGAAAGTGTGGTGATTTTATACCTATAATTTACATTACATACAACGTGAGACGTGTACAGTGTTTGATAAAACTTTGCAATGTCGGAATCAACTCCAGAATCGAATACAGGAAAACAGCGCCTGCATCGATGTATGGACTGGCTGCAGAAGCAAAACAGCCAGGAGCCGAAGAAGTTGTCTTTACAGAATAAAAACGATATTCAGTTCATAATTCAGACGAACGCAGATCGTAAGAACTTCCTATTGTCGGCTGCAGAAGACGAAGCTACTGTCCCCCCAGGGATCGGAGAGCCTACAGCGGAGCCTGAAGAAGTGGTACGTTAGTTTTTAGATCTATTATGTACTAGAGAAAGGTATATCGTAGCACCCTCAAGCCCTCAACTGATGGAAGTGCATGAAGAGATGTATGAAAGTGGATGGGGCAAGAGAAGTATGTCAGAATCGTAGTGTGTGGCCGTAGTCTCTGCCTACCCCTGTGGGATAGTGGCGTTAGTATATATGTGGCTATGTGGAGAGAATGGATGAGAGCAGATTGACGAGGGAAATGCATAAGGCAAGCGTAAGTGGAAATGTTGGAACGGGACAGCCTAGATGTACACAGGGTACTTTTAATTGTTTAACACCCGTGTTTAAACAAAAAAAAGTCATTTAGTAAACCAAATGCTTTTTATTAGTTTTGAAATTATTAGGGTTTCACTGGGAGTCGCGTGGCTAGAGGGCTCTCGAGTGGACGTCTATCGTTCGGCTCGCGATTTAGGTAGCCACGCGGCTCCACCATTTTATGGCAGTTTTGAGTGTGTTTTTGTACAAAAACAGGGCTTTGAGATCGCCATATCCATTACCGTACAACGTCAAGCACATTTGCTCTTTTTAAACTAGATATTGGCAAAATCCACCAAGGAAACGCCATTAAACAAAAATAGAATAGAATACTGTCACTGTCTTTTGCTTTGTCTTTGCGTGCAAAACACTATAATAAAAACTAAACTGCATAAATACTGCACTGTCTAAACTAAAATGCATTTTGTTTACTAAATGACTTTTATTTGTTTAAATACAGATAGTTAAACAATTAAAAGTCATTTAGTAAACAAAATGCTTTTAGTTTAGAAATTATTAGGTTTTTACTGTATTTGTGTTTACCCTGAGTGCATGCCACTGGATGTACAGTCAGGGCTGCGTTCACGACCTTTTTATGCAGTTGTTTTTTCAACTCGCTCCAAGGTTCGGAACGGCCAGGGCGTTTTTTCAACTCGCCATAAGGTACGGAACGAACACGGTTGTTTTATAACCTCAAATTTTGACATTGACGGTAAAATGGGCTTCCAGGGCTTCCATCATTTCCAAATACAATAAAAAACTCTTCTTCTATGTTAGCGGATCAAAAAATAATTTGGAAAACAAACTTTTAATTCAAAACGAGCGAAAAGTCAAGTGACCACAGATAATACAAACGTCAGAGTGTTTTTCAACCATCAAATTAGACGGTTAAAAGTTGCAACCCGTCAGAGGTTCGGAACGGTTGAGTTGTGACAACCGAGTTGCAAAGAGCGTTTTTTCACCGAGGCTCTGAACGGCGTTAGTGCGAAAGTTGCACTCGGGGTGCACAACGGGTGTAGGTTCTGAACGCAGCCCTGCAGCAATAAGTTGTACACACTTTTGTTCTACATCGTAGTACTAAAGTGTATATAACTTATTGCTGACTGTACATACACTGACCAAATTGGTGACGTGCTTAACTTTTTTAACATGCTGGAAAATTTTTCATTGAACGTGCCCCCAGTGCCGTGTCAAATGAAAACAATAGAAATTATAGTCTTATCTATGAGACAGCGGCGTTGTGAGCTCGATGAGGTACGTCTTATATTTGCAGTCCATGGCAGTTAAAAGGTTAAAACGGGCCAGGTCAGAGAGACTAATTAACGTACAGGAAGCGAATGAGGAAGAGGTCTGTCAGGATAGTAGCAGGTGGCATTTCATTGTCTTTGCCTACCCCGGTGTGAGATAGGTGTGAGAATATGTCATGTATTAACTGGGTACCCTTCCTGAGCAGTGAATACTAGGTGCTGCTAGCCACCTGCCAATGTCACTGTATACTCTTAGAATTTATGCAACCATACCTCTAACTTCTGCTTCATGTGAAAGAAGGTTCAGTAAAATGAAGCTCATCAAAATTATTTATGTTCCACAATACCCCAAGAGCACAAGCCCGTCAGGATTGGTAATATTATTGAACGGGCAGTAAAAATTTATGATGTTATTTCTAGAACATTTTTGTCCAGAAGGCGGCAAATGTGTACTTATAAAATGTTTATCCGGGGCTGTTTAGGGCAGCGAGGACAATAAACCCTAGGTAGGGTAAATTTTTGGAGTATAATTATGTTTGATAGATGGATATTGCACTTAATAGATAGATGTGGAAAGATGGGGAAAAGATTCAACTATTTGGTTTAATTATTTTACAACTAGCTTTTGCCCGCGACTTCGTCCGCATGGAATTTGGAAAACCCCAAGTATCCTATGTTACTTGGAAGTTTCATGATGATCGGTTAAGTAGTTTTCGCATGAAAGCCTAAGAAACAAACTTACATTCACATTTATAATATTAGGGATGAAGGAATTTATTAGTATAGGCCCCATATGATGTATATTGTACTACATATTTCCTAACCCTAATAAACAAAGAAAATAAATAAAAAATCCCTCCAAACTCACTTAACATTTTTTCCTGTTTTACTTTGCAGCCATTACGTCGTCTTCGTTGGGAAAATGTTCGCATGGAGTGTCAGTGGCAGTCGTGTCAGTGGACCTTCTACGACTATGATATGATGCAGAAGCATGTTCGAGAACATATATCAAATTTGCTTGTCATTAAAACTGAAGATAGTGGTAAGTGAAAAGACTTTTGGGTTTGATTCTTTTAATCTATCTCTAGAAGGGCTCTTTTTCCATGTAATAGGCTGAGATGGAACTGTTGGTAACCCTTCTTCTACGGTTTCCTCCATTACTGGAGGTTGGCAATCAGCTCTACATATCCCTGTCTGACTTGCTAAACGAAACCGCTCTTCGATGCTGGCGATGTCTGTCCACTCATTCAGGTTCGCGAGCCATGACGTTTGTGGCCTACTGATGCTACATCACAGTATAAGAAAGAGTTCTAACCATTTACAGTATGGACACTGCCCCCCACAAATTTCGACATCACCCCCTCTCGGTGATACGGAAGAGGGTGACAGTAAGCAGTGTTGTATTCATCTCTCATTCGCACAAATTCAGCATAATTATGCTAGCCTCTTGTCTGTGCAAACCCTACATCAAGGCTGCCGAAACCCAGGCCTGCCAAAACATTTTAATTTGCCCGTTAGAAAGTTGCTCTAAAATTTTTGATTTAATCCAAGAATAAATAAATGATCATAAGAAGAATGAATAATTTTTTCACCATATTACTTTGCTTGGCTGTCATTGAGTGAAACAATGACGCATTGTTCGCATTGTCATATGAAACATAATTAAAACAAGAGTACACGTGTGTCCTAGTTTCATATTTGTTTTATGTGTTTAAAAAGATTTAGCAGAAAAAGTTGAGGCATCTAATGAATTTCAGTTACCAATTCTGTATCTTTATAACCTTGGACCTGGATAAATTTGACGACCAGTGGCCAGAGGCTGCCCAAAACAGGACCGAGTGGAAGAGCAAGGGAGAGGCCTTTGCACAGCAGTGGGATGAAGTAGGCTAATAATAAAAAAAATCTGTATCTTGTTGTGGGGGCTGGCAAGCCAGCAACACTTCGACCCAGTGGGATCTTCTACAAATTCGGTTTATTGGTTTTATTTTACAAGCCTGTCCTGCGCCGGGCATTCAATTTTGGACTAAAAATCAGGCCGTCTCGTCAAAATCGGGACGTCTGGCAATGCTGTCACAGAAACAAAATGTTAATTAAAAATTGCCTAGTACATGCCTAGTAGATTCTAATACATTATCAATCTTTTAATTTAAACGATATAATGGAAAACTTAGTCATACTATTTATACTATTTTTCTGATTTAAATCCAGCCTTTTTATTATAAATCACAAAACATTAAACCACAGATCAACCACAATACACCTGTCTCTGGGACATATGCGGCCACAAAACGACAGATTACAAAGAGATGGTGCGTCACATATACTACCACGCCTACCACGCTCGTCTGCTGGCCATCGGTTTCAACGGGCGAGCTACGTTGAAGCTGGCGAGGTGTAAGAAAGACTCTAGCAAGAGGAATAATCTGCCGCTGTTGAACAACGATTACACCTGTTTGTGGACTGGCTGCGATGAAACGTTTTGTTCTATACAGGTTTGTGGTTTCATGATTTTAGCACTCTTAAGTGCTGACGACCTACGCCGTAGGTCGGCGACAAATGGGCCGCAGTGCTGAAGAACCCACGTAACGAGCCGGTTCAATTGCATTTCGCCTATGCTCATGATCTACCGCGCGAGTCACCGAAAACCTTACGCCAGTGCGGGTGACCCACGACGCGAGCCACATTATCGTTTCAACGTTACGACTGTGCGCACGACCTACGAGGGGGGTAAGTGCTATTGCATTTCGCCTTTGCTCATGACCTACAGCGTGAGTCACCCAAACATTACGCCTGTGCGAGGTGACCCACGAGGTGAGCCGCATTGGTCTTTTTACGCTACGACCGTGCGTACGACCCACGAGGAGCGTCAGTTTCAGCACTGCGCGAGGATCATGGTTTTGAGCTTAGCAGCGAAAGTGTTAATAAGGTTTTCCTTCACTGCCGAATTAGTGATAATAGTAAATTCAACATTATGTATATTCTGAGTTTTGGTTTGGTATTGGAGGCGAATACCGATGACTATGACTAGCAGTACTATGTCCGCAGTCTTTGGATGACTATCTCCGGGCTTTGTAAGGCACGTTAAGTGATTGATCTCGGATAGATCTGTTAGATGGCGCTGTTGTTCAAGCCGCCTTAATAGGCTTCTGGATTGACGTTTTCGTTAAACCAGCGAGTCTAATATGCCGCCTGCCCCCGAGAAAATCGATGAAGATCGAGATGTCCTATGAAGTCTATCTAGATCCTAGATTCTCGGATGATTCAGATCTTCTCCATCTTATTTGTGACTGGAGGTCTTTGCACTGTATTGCGATCATACAAATAAAATTTTAACGTAAATTGTATAGAATTTTACTATAAGTTTTTTCGTGTTGGTGTTTACAATCATAATAGTCCCAACCTAACCTTAAGAATTCTTCCAGATGTTCTTCGACCATGTACAAGTACATCTGCTCTACTCAGACAAGAACCTATGCTCTTGGGCGGGATGCGGTCTCACGTTCCCTAGGAAAGGTCTGCTCACTATGCACGTCCGCTCACACACGGGCGAGCGACTGATCGCCTGCTACCACTGTGGGGCTCACTTCTCTTGCAACAGGAAGCTTTGCGATCACTTGCGGAGGCAGGTAAGTTCATTGCAGTGGAGTTACTCATGCTTGTAGAGGGGACACAGTCTCACGTTCCCTAGGAAAGGTCTGCTCACTATGCACGTCCGCTCACACACGGGCGAGCGACTGATCGCGTGCTACCACTGCGGGGCTCACTTCTCTTGCAACAGGAGGCTTTGCGATCACTTGAGAAGACAGGTAAGTTCATTGCAGTGGAGTAACTCATGCTTGTAGAGGGGACACAGTCTCAGTTAGCTAGGAAAGGTCTGCTAACTATGCACGTCCGCGCACATACGGGCGAGCGACTGATCGCGTGCTACCACTGCGGGACTCACTTCACTTGCAACAGGAAGCCTTGCAATCCCTTGCGGAGACAGGTAAGTTCATTGGCGCATCTTAAATCATAATTTCATCACATAATTTTTTTTATACTATCTAGATGTTCGGCTCTATTTAAATAGAGTACCAAAAAGATCGATGGAAATTTGCAAGAAAGGAGGGCACTAAAATGAATGCTAATAGAGATAAATGGAAGAAAATATGATATGAAATATTGCATCGACCGCAAATAATGGAATAAAGGCAGCAGGAGGATTGTGATGAATTGATGCTCCACTTTATCAGTACTACAAATTTTTTAATCCAGGTTTAATAAAATCTAAGCAAATATTTAATAATGATGAACAACTGTAATGCACTGAAGCAATTACCTAAATATACCTACCTAGCATGACCGCAGGATCTTATCTTGTTATGGGGGCTGGCAAGCCAGCAACACTTCGACCCAGTGGGATCTTTTGTGTTAGCCCCAATACTTTTTGCTTATTTCACCCTTCAAATACATGCACTGGTAGCATGCCAACCCGCGATAGCCGTGATACGGCTTTATGACGTCTTTTATCTCATTCGTTCGCGCACAAAAGAACGAGATAAAATACGTGATAAAGCCGTATCACGGCTATCGCGGGTGTGCATGCTACCAGTGCTGGTCAGTGAAGGAGGCAATACCATTGAGGGGAAGAAGCTTAAGGTCTCCCGGTTTTGACCGCAGGATAAACGCTGTTGCAATTTAACTCCCTTTCTCGGGCGCATCAAGCTTGGCTCTCTGGATTCGGTTTCTACAGGCTATTAATTCCCATCATTTAAAAAATACTATTCCAGAACGTCTACCCGAACTCAAGCCACAGCTGCACAGTGTGCGGCGTGTGCTGCGCCACGGAGTACCTGCTGCGCGAGCACACGCGCCAGCACATCTCCGCGTACGCGTGCGCACTGTGCGACATGTCCGCGCCCTCCCCCTCCGCGCTCGCGCAGCACGTGCGCTACAGACACTTCAAGCCGGAGGACGCGAGGACGCATGCTTGCCCTACCTGCGAGTATAGGTCTGTTATCTAAAGCAGAGCATAACTATAAAGTCCTTACTACAGTACGGCAACGGATGTACTTGCGCAAAGCAACGGCGAGGGCCTTGCGGGAAGCGGGCGGCAGGGGTCGCATCACGAGATCAGTATGAAGGTGTCGGGATTGCCTTGCATATCTGCGCATGACAGAGCGTAAATACACGGACGCGGCGCCGGGGGGCGGGGGGCGGCATCGCCCGCCATCAAGTCTTTGCCATTCTATGATGGTAATACTGTGTCTAAACTATTATAAAACTGAAAAAGAAGTGTGCTGTACATTATAGTACATTACTGCAGCGGCCAGCAACAGAGGCATTGATGGACGAACGTGTAAATGTGGGCCGAGGCGAAGCCGAGGCACACATACGTAAGTCCATCAATGCCTAGTTGTGGCCAAGGCTTGTATAGTACTTTTCTCAAACATGCTTGGAAATGTGAGCATTATTTTGACAACCTTCTTCGATATAAATCGAAATTGCTGTACTGGCCAAATACATGCGCGCAGCGGCCGGCAATGTTTGTATGAAAATCCATATCTGTCGTGTTTAGCGGCCAAATAAATTACATACTAAACTCATATCTGTCGTGTAATTTAAAAATGGAACGATCTTTTTCTCCGAAACATGGCGACCAAGGAGGTAACTCATCAAAGGTTTTATTTAAATTTCGAACTGACTTGCAAATAGAAAGCTGTTTATTGAAAAAAAAAAATGTTGTTCGTTGTTCGTCATTGATTTTGAAGAGTTTTAATTTCCGCGAATTTTTTGAGAAAATTTAGTTTTTTAATTTCCGCGCATTGTTTGAGAAAAGTACTATACAAGCCTTGGCCACAACTAGGCATTGATGGACTTACGTATGTGTGCCTCGGCTTCGCCTCGGCCCACATTTACACGTTCGTCCATCAATGCCTCTGTTGCTGGCCGCTGCAGTAATGTACTTTTCTCAAATAATGCGCGGAAATTAAAACAGTAAATTTTCTCAAATAATTCGCGGAAATTAATACTCTTTTCAAAATCAATGACGAACATCGAACAACAATTAGTTTTTTTTTTTTCAATAAACAGCTTTCTATTTGCAAGCCAGTTCGAAATTTAAATAAAACCTTTGATAAGTTACCTCCTTGGTCGCCATGTTTCGGAGAAAAAGATCGTTCCATTTTTAAATTACACGACAGATATGAGTTTAGTATGTAATTTATTTGGTCGCTAAACACGACAGATATGGATTTTCATACAACATTGCCGGCCGCTGCGCGCATGTATTTGGCCAGTACTGCAATTTCGATGTATCTCGAAGAAGGTTGTCAAAATAATGCTCACATTTCCAAGCATGTTTGAGAAAAAGATATTTACAAGAAAAAATTACGATATGGTTTTTAGATCCCCTGACTCCAAATAATTTGTTATTTTTATTTTTCATCCGTCTGTGTCTGTCTGTTTGTTATCACGCAAAAACTACTGGAACAGATTTTGATGAAACTTTTTTTGTTTTGATGCTATGATTATGATTTGACTTAAAATCTGGTAAGTAAATATTAGGTGCGGACGAAGTCGCGGGTAAACTCTAGTTATACTTATAAAACAGTTCCGTGACTGACTAAATGGCTGATACACATGGCTGGCTAACTGGCTGACTGACAAACAACGCACAGCGTAAACAGCTGAAAATTAAAACATGAAATTAGATTTTTGAAGTCAACATCAAACTCAGCCTCCACTCAGCTTAATTTCTCCATCAGTATATTTATATTAACGACCCGGTTGGTGTAATGATACCCACGCCGAGCGGCCACATCAGAGGACCTGGATTCGAATCCCGGTTCGGTCATGGATATTATGTTTGTGTCGTTTTTGTATGGTTTCCATAAGGAAAAAAGCATTGCAATGTTTATCTGTGAACGTTATTTATTTATATCTTAACCAATCTTTCCAGAGCGGTAACAAAATCAGATCTCCGCAAACATTTACCGACGCACACAAGTACAAAAAGGGACAGAAGCAAGAAAAAGAGACGGTACGATAGCGCCAGCGATACGTCAGACGAGGAGAACACAGAAGGAACGAAGAGAAAGAAGATGTCTACGAAAAAGTATGCGTGCCACATGTGTCCCGAGAAAGACATGAAGGTGTTCTCGAGAGGGACCAGGCTTACCACGCACTTGGTTAAAGTGCATGGTGCGCAGTGGCCTTTTGGATATAGCAGATTTAGGTATGATATTTTTTATTCGCGATTTTACAAAACGGTACCGTTTGGTGCCGGCCAAGAATATTGCACCACCCCAGCTCATACCGTGGGTGTCGTAAAAGGCGACTAAAGGTACTAACCGGAGGATGGGCTGCAGCGTTCTCCGAGTATATTAACACCCAACTGGGATCGCCAACCCGCCTGCCAAGCGTGGCGATTATGGCAAAACCTCTATTTTGGGGGAGGCCTGTGTCCAGCAGTGGACGATGACGACGAAATGATGATTTAACAAAATACCCTAGTAATATTTTAAAGAGGTGGTATAGTTAGACCATCAAACTGAACAACTTTAATCATGGAGACGAAGTCAAAAAATAAAAATTTTGCTGTCCCATACGTTTGAGTTGAGAGACAGCTAATTCTTATTTTTTCTCTTGTTTTGGCTCCATAGTGAAAGTTGTTCGGTTTGATCGCTATAAAAATGACAAATTTCTGCGATTTTAAAGAAAAAACAAATCTGAAGTTTCCTGAAATTAATTGAGAATCAGCAATGCACCAATACATTGTTTCATAAATTTTTTTTTATAACTGTATAATAATATTTAAGAAATAAAAAAAATAGATAAAGGGCGGTTTCAATTAAAGTCACAACAAAATAAATAAAAAACTTTTTAAGTAAATCGATTTTATTTAAAATAATAAAACTGCACTAAACGGTAAAAAATAATTTTGTAAAACTTTCGTACTATGTTGTACCATACTGTTAGCTGGAAAGAAGTTTGGCGGAAGGCCCTATATGAATGAAACTTAGTAATACGTGTAGAGTGAAACAAAACTAACAAAAAAGGAAATTGGTTGTAATCTGTAGAAGTTGGGGGAAAGGTATTTCTCCTTATGATACCTTTTGTATCAAGTGTGTGAAACTCATAATCTTTCTTATTAGGTAGCCCACTCAATCTTCTACGCATTCATAAGATTCATTGTGTTTGTTTTAATGAAAATTCACGATAACCGTACAATATTATGATAATGGAATCAAACGAAATCACACACACTATCAGTTCAATAAAGCGTTCCGTAACGTCCAAAAACTACCTCAGTGATAATATTAGATGAAAATAGCTGTCATGGTTGCGTTTTGCTACTGCTTTTTGGATGATTTGTCTATTTTACTAGTAATTTCTACTTTTGAACCAGGACTTCTAGAGATGTGGAAGTTTTTTTTTAAAAATGCCTTAATTTTTTCTGTTTATAATAATTATGACCGCCGTCCTGAAGGGCTTTTAGTTTCCGTAAAAATGGCTGGGTCCAAATTCGCCAAAGTTTTTTTTTTTTTTTTTTTTTTTATTAACTATGGGTTTGCTCTTGACCTCAATCCAGTCCTCAGGACGAAGATGGGGTCGTAGATGTAGCGAGCTTACCCAGAAGATGCCTATTCACTCGTACTTTAAAGGAATTCGGGTTGTAAGTACTCGGAAATACTGACGCAGGTAAGGCATTCCACTCCTTGGCTGTGCGCATTATAAAAGATTCAGAAAGGCGCTTGGTGCGGATATGTGGGATGTCAACCAAGAAGGGGTGATATCCCGCGGTGCGTCTGGAAGTCCGATAGTAGAAAGGGGAAGGTGGGATGAGCTCATGCAGCTCTAGGGCACACTCACCGAAGTACAATCTGTAGAAGACCGACAAGCAGGCCACTCTGCGGCGGTGGGCTAGGCTATGAAGCTTGGCCTCCACCAGCTTACTATCGCCAATGAGCCTCCTGGCTCTGCGTTCAACCGAGTCGAGTGCGGCAAGTTGATACTTGGCTGAGCCATCCCACAGGTGGCAGCAGTACTCCATACATGATCGGACCTGAGCTTTATACAATACTAAGAGCTGTCCAGGAGTGAAGTACCGCTTCACCTTGTTTAAGATGCCCAGCTTTTTGGCCGCAGTTTGAGCCTTAGACTCGATGTCAGCGCCGAAGTTGAGTTTTGTGGTCAAGCTTATACCCAGAAGCCCAAGACTGTCGGAAACAGGGACAGATGTACCCCGGAAAGTAGGAGTCAGATTAAACGGACTCCTTTTTGCGGTGAACAGACAAGCCTGTGTTTTGGTGGCGTTGAAGTTGACTAAATTATTGTCACCCCACTGGGAGACAACACTTAAAGTCAAGTTTGTCCGCTCAACCATGGCCTCCCTCTGCGAGCGTATTTTATCCCCGCTGGCCCCTGCGCCAGAAACATATCTCTCCATGACAGTACTGTCATCTGCATACCCAACAATACCTGACACAAGGAGGTCATTGATGTGCAGCAGGAAAAGTGTCGCGGAGAGAACAGACCCTTGAGGAACTCCAGCATCAATTGCCATAAGGTCAGAAGAGCAGCTGTCAATGACAACTCTAATCGACCGTTCTCTCAAGAAATCAGATATCCAGCTGCAAAGATCAGCGGGGATGCCATAAGCGGGAAGCTTGCTCAGCAAACTAGCGTGCCATACCCTGTCAAAGGCCTTCGAGATGTCAAGTGATACAGCCAGTGCTTCACCGTGCTTCTCGATGGCCTCGCCCCAGCAGTGCGTCACATACACAAGAAGATCCCCAGTCGATCGCCCCCGGCGGAAGCCATATTGGCGATCACTGAGTAGATCATTGTCTTCTAGGTATGACAGCAACTTACTGTTAAGTACTCTTTCCATGACTTTACAGAGAATGGAAGTAATGGCGATAGGGCGGTAGTTGCAGGGGTCGGCACGACTGCCCTTCTTGGGTACCGGTTGCACATTCGCAAGCCTCCAGGATTTAGGCACCGTTCTTGTTCTGAGAGAGAGGCGATACAGGCGTGTTAGAACAGGAGACAACTCAGGCGCACAATATCTCAACACTCTTGCAGGTATACCATCAGGACCACTGGCCTTATTCACATCCAGACTACGCAATGCTCTGCGGACCTCTTTTGTATGTATTGTGACCTCCGGCATCGAAGAATCACAACGAGGGATGGTTGGCGGCTGTTTGGCACCAGCGTCCAGACGTGAATTGCTCGCAAACAGAGAAGCAAATAAATTAGCTTTCTCAGTTGCGGAGTGAGCCAGCGACCCATCAGGCTTCTGCATGGGAGGCAAAGTGGGACGGCAGAAGTTGGATTCGACCGATTTTGAAAGGGACCAGAACTGTTTACTACCAGAAGGGTAGGATGCCAGTTTGGCTCCAATGCGGCTGACATGGTCGAATCGAGCCCTCCGGATCACCCGTTTGCAGGACTTGGCGGCAGAATTAAAGGCCCTCTTCTTCGCGCGAACCCTACGAGCTCTAACTTTGCGGTCGCGAGCTTGGACCCATGCTTGGTAGGCGGCTTCTTTTTTAGCCTCAGCGCGAGCACAATCCGCATTGTACCAAGGTTGGGCTTTGTGACCGAGTGAGACGTCGGAGAAAGGAATATAATATTCCATTCCCTGTCGTATCACGTCCGCAACCGCATCAGCCGAACTAGCAGGGTCACTCGAAGAAAAACACACTTGCCGCCACGGGTAAGACGCAAAGAAATGCCGCATCTCATCCCAATCTGCCGACCCGTATCGCCAGACTCGCCTCGTGCCCTTAGGGCTGTCATCGGGAGGAGAGCAGATCGACACGGATTTCACCAGACAGTGATCGGACGTTCCCAGCGGGGCAGAGACCGATACTGAGTGCCTGTCTGGATCTGAAGTCAGCAGAAGGTCCAAACAATTGGGCGTATGACCATCAACATCCGGTACCCGCGTTGCTTGATTCACCAGCTGGGTGAGATCTAGCGATAATGCAAACTTGCGCGCCTCTCTCCCAGCATGGTCAGTTAACTGGAACGGGAACAGCCACTCGCTATGGTGGGCATTGAAGTCCCCCAGAAAAACAAGCTCCGCCGTTGGATACCTTCGTTGGGCTGTCTCTGCCGTCTCAGTGAGATACTCCATGAGCCTGGTTGTCTCCTGGTCACCGTCGTGCGATCGATAGACACCGACGTAGAGAGATTTCTCCATTCCGGTGTCTACAAAAAGCCATAATACGGAGAACCCGGAAACCTCAAAGCAACGGAGACGCCGACAGCAAATGTCGTCGCGAACATACACACAGACCCCAGCTCGCCTCTTGAACTTATGTTCCAACGAGTATCCTGGGTAGTTGAGGTACGCCGTATCAGACGGGGTTGCTATCTGCGTCTCCGTTAAAAAGAATAGGTGTGGCTTCTCGGTCTCGAGGTGGTGGTGGACCGGATCGAGATTTGAGTGCAGACCTCGTATGTTACTGAGGTGCACTTTGAGTGGGAGGAAGTGCAGCCGTTGTCTAACCATTTTCTTTTTTGTGACTTTGTTTTTCATAGTTTGTCGAGTGGTGGAGAGGTGGAAAAAAAGTCGAGATGCCACTCAGGTACCCTAGAAGACCTCATGAGCTCGACTGACTGGTGGGAAACTCATTTGGAGACTGCGGGGACGCCCGAACCCCCCAAAGTTCTTTGTAGTACCTATATCCTATGTCAACATATCTTCAAAATAATTATGACGAGAAAAGGTATTACAATAGGGAAATAGGGATTCATATTTTAGATGAATACTGACTCCAACATATTATTAACTAGCTGACCCGGCAGACGTTGTCCTGCTTTTTTACCTACCCTACACCTACCCTACCCTACACCTACCCTGCCCTACACTTACCCTACCCTTTTTTTTTTTTTTTTTTTTTGTTGGGGGGGAAATCTTCGAAAGATACCCGACTCCTTAGGGGAGGAGTCGGGTTATGTGGGATTTTAACCCACTAAAACCCCCCCGGTGGTCTCCTCAGCGCATGTCGAAGGGCCATGGGGAAGCAATGTGCGTCCACGGCCCTCCTCGCGCTTCGCCGAAGCTCTCCCGGCTCGGCACTGATGCCGGGCCATCACTCCCGCAGCGCCTCTGCGCTGCAGCGGGACGGGACCACGCCGTACTACCGCTGCCTTCCAGGGGTCTCTTGGAAATGGACGGCCTGAGCCCCTCCTCCGACCGTTCGCGACCCTGGGCGCCCCTATCCCGGGGCGTTGTTGTGACGCATCGGGGGGCCAACTTGGCGTCCCCGGCGTCTCCGTCTTCGGGCGGGATCAGCCCGCTCGCGGTCTCGCTCTGCGCTCTCCTTCTGGACCATGACGGTCTCACAGAAGGCGACCGCGGCGTCCCATGCCACCCGGCTCCCCAACATCGCCGCTACTAGGGCCGGTGGGGAGAGGTCTTCTCCAGTATGTTCGATCAGGACTCTCCGCTCGGAATGCCACGCTGGGCACTCCTCGAGCGTGTGCTGTGCAGAGTCCTGATCACCTCCGCAGTGGTGGCACTGCGCTGTAGCCTCCCTTCCGATCCTGTTCAGGTACTCACCGAAACAGCCATGTCCGGTGAGCACCTGAGTAAGACGGTAGGTGACGCCTCGGCCTTCCCGGTCCAGCCAGGCCTGGAAGCTGGGAAGTATCGCTCCGACGACGCGCTGCCGCGTACTTCGCGGCTCATGGAGCCGCTCGCGCCAGCAGTTAAGCGCGCGTCGTCGAGCCTTCCTCCGGAGCTCTGCGACCGCCCTCTCGGGTACAGTCCCGCCTCTTTGACGTAGGACGCGAATCCGGTCATAGACCTTCGTGTCCATGTCCGCCAGGATATCCAAGGGCGGGAACCGCGCCAGGATATTCGCCGCCTCGTACGATATTGTCCGGTATCCGCGTGCGACCCGAATTGCGATACGACGCTGCGCGGCGTTCAATTTGGCCGCGAGGCGCTTAACGCCCGATAGTCTTTTCGACCATACGGGCGCCCCATAGAGCGCAATGGATCGCACGACTCCTGCGTGGAGGCGGCGGACTCCCTCCCACGGTCCCCCAAGGTTGGGCAGCAGTCTGTGCATAGCACCCGCTACCCTTTGTATTCGGGGGACCAGGCGGTCGATGTGCTCCTCGAAGCTCCAGCGACTGTCAATAATGAGGCCCAGGTACTTTATGTGACGGCCCACCTGGACCTCTGCGTCACCCACTCGCACCGTCAAACTGGGGGGAACCAGTCCCCTGCGTTTGTGGAACCATAGCGCCTCGGTCTTATGAGGCGCTATCTGAAGCCCCAGCTCGTGGATCTTCCCCACAACGCGTGCCACCCCGAGCTCGGCGAGCTCTATGGTCCTCTCGAAGGACTCCCCTTCGGCCAGAACTAGAGTGTCGTCTGCATAGCAAACGACACTGACGCCGTTGGGAAGTGCCGTCCTCAGGACAGCGTCGTACGCGAGATTCCACAGGAGAGGGCCTAACACCGACCCCTGTGGGACCCCGCACACGACATCCCTCTGCTCAGTACTACCGTATCGACCCAAGTAGCATATGCCCCTGTCAGACAGGTACGCTCCGACAACATCGCGTAGGTAGGGAGGCAGACGGTGGTACACCAGTGCCTCCCTGATCGCCCTCCAAGGCAGAGAGTTGAAAGCATTGACTATGTCAAGACTGACAGCCAACACTACTCTGCCCTGGGATGTCGCCTGCTCGGATAGCGCTCGGACGCGAAGGATCGCGTCCACTGTCGAGCGACCCTGACGGAAGCCAAACTGACTGTCTGACAGGTCCGGGCCATCGCTGGATAAGTGCCTGCCGATACGGGAGGCAATAATCCGCTCGAAGAGCTTGCCCACCTCGTCCAGCAGGCAGATGGGTCGGTACGCAGAGGGGGAGTCCGCGGGTCTCCCTTCCTTCTTTATGAGGACCAGCCTCGCCGTTTTCCACTGCGTGGGAAAGTGGCCACGACGAAGGCAGCTGCTGAATAGGCACCTCAGCCTGGCGCCTAGCACAGCCAGCGCTAACACCCAAGCCCGACCCGGAATTCCGTCGGGACCTGGTGCGGTGTTCCGCGCGGCGAGGCGCTTCACTGCCCATTTGAGCTCCTCCGTCGTGACCGAAAGGTCGTCCGTCCATGCTGGCAGTGGCGGCTCCTCTTGCCTAACGGCACCCCCTCCGATCTGTGGAAAGAGTGTATCCACCACTCCTCGCACGAAATCGGGTTCCAGGGTCTCCGTTAGGGGTGGAACCCATGGACGCAGCTTCCCCAGCACCATTTTATATGGCCGGCCCCAAGGGACCCTGTCTAAGCCTTCGAGGAGTTCGTTCCACGACCGGGACTTGGCATCCGCTATAGCAGCTCGAAGTGCCTTAGACGAGTCCCGGTACGCTTCATAGGCTGCCGCCTTCTCCTCGTCGGTCGCTCGCCGGCGTCTCCTCGCTCTAAGGTACTGGCGTCGGGCAGCGACGGTGGATATTCGCAGCTGCGCAATCTCCTCCGACCACCAGTACACTGGTCGCCTTTTCGTTGTCTTGACCCGGGGCATTGAGGCGTCGCAGATCGACGTCATCGTATCTCGGAACCAGGCCGCCTCAGTTTCCGGCTCGGGCCCGGACTCGTCTTCTAGAGGGGCCCAGTCGGCGACGTGGGCCGCGGCGACCAGCATGTTGCGATCGAGCCGAGTAAGCGCCCAACGTCGCTGGGGGCTGCCGCTTCGGCGATTGGTGCCAGCCGGAGGGCGAAGGGCCACATGAAAAACGATGTAGCGGTGGTCAGACAACGTTTCCACTTCCTCCGCCACCCTCCAGCCAGACACCAGACGTTCCACGGAGGGAGTCGCCCATGTGAGGTCCACGATCGACTCCCCCTGCCACCGAACACACGTCGAACAGGACCCCCGGTTCAGTAACCGGAGATCGAACCCCGCCGTCCACTCGAGGAGCATCTCTCCCTTGGCATTGTCGAGGACGTCACCCCAAACCCTGGAGCGGGCATTGAGGTCACCCAGGACAAGTACCGGATGGGGAAGGTATTGACGTATAGCGCCCTCTACCCGGTCCAGGTACGCCTCGTAATCGGCGAGGTTGCCATTAGGAGAGACATAGCAGCCCACCACAACTATGGCCCCCCATTCCACCACCACGATCCCCGGTTCAGCCTGTAGGAAGAGACATGGAGGATCACCCTCTCCACCTCCCCAGTAAATGGCGACGGAGCCAAGGTCGTCCCCGAACCAGCGAGGGTGCGATAGAACGACGTATGGCTCCGCGATCACCGCCAGACCAATCGACCACTCCGCAAGGGTTTGCAGTAGCAGATCCTGCGCCCCGCGGCAGTGGTTCAGATTAGTCTGGAGGACTTTGGTTGATGGGAGGAGTGTTAAGCCTCCATATCCTCTCCTTGGGCAGTGCTGCCCGTTTGGGACGCTGAAGTCCCACCGGCCGTTCGGGGATTTGTAGAGGAGGGAGCCCGCTTACTCCCTCCTCTGCCTCTCTTTTCTTTGGGTGGTGTGCACCTCTTGCCTCCCATCCGGTGGTCATCGGGACGACCGAGGCCTGCGCATAGCGGGCACTTGGGCTCCGAGGCCGTGCAGCCGCTGACCAAATGACCAGCCTGCCCGCACTTAAAACACAGAGTGCTCCCGTCCGCTGCCTCCTTGCACTGGAGGCCGGTGTGTCCTGACCTGAGGCACCTGTAGCACTGCAATGGCCGTGCTGCAAGAACCTCCGCCCTAACGGACACCCAGCCCACTTGTACCCGCCCAGTGGTCGCAATTTTACGGACCGCGACGAGAGGACAGCGAACCCAGACCGAGCCGAGGCGTCTCGGGGTGTGATGTATCTCACCCACCCGTACGTCCTCAGCTCTACACCCACCGGCCTCAGCGATAGCGCTTGCTACGTCCCGCTGTGTGACTGACTCATCGAGGTCAAATACCCTTAACTCGCCCGTCTTTACAGGACGCGCTATGCGCACCTCTAGGTCTGCCAGAGCCACCTGGAGCTTCTCTGCCAGTTTGTCGGCCTTTTCGGCGCCGTCTGGTCCCCCGACCTCAATCAGCAAGCCACCATTAATAGCACGCTTCTGGCGGATACTCGGAATGCCGATATCCGCCAGGCGAACACGCTGCTTGGCGGCTGCCATCACCTCAGCTATGGTGCTTTTTGCACCCTCAGGAATAGTCAGAGACACGGCCGCGGTATTGGGTGCTCTCGGTGGCTTAACCGTCTTTTTTGCCGCTTTTTGTTTTGGAGGCGGTACGTGCTTATCCGGGCTCTTCTTGGCGCCGGCATTGGCCTTTGCCTTGGCTTTCCTGCCAACCACTTTAGACCAGGGCTTTTCTGGTTCCGCAGGAGGCTCCTGCCCACCGCGAGTAATGGCGGGGGGTGCCTTAGCGGCCACAGGAACTTTCAGAGGTGCCCTTTGGGCCTTCTTCTCTTTGGCCTTTGGGTCGGCCGGCTTAGGCCCTGCACCCAGACCATTCATCCCAGATTTTTTTGCGGGTGGTGGTGGCGAGGGACCTACTCCCTTCCGCCCAAGTGGAGGCCTGATTATGCCCTCCGGGTGAAGCTGGCCTTGGAGGAAGGCTAGTTTTCCCTCAATCATGGCCTGCCACTGTTCCATGTTATTGGCAGGCTCCTCCACGCCCGATCTAGTCTGGGCTTCCGCTTGTGATTCTAGAAGCTGCAACTTCTTATCCTGGTACTCTGACACCTTGTAGAGGTTGTCGACTTGATCGCGGAGCCGGGCATTCTCTTTTTCCAAGCGCTCGAGGGACTCTCTTTGAGACAACACCTCAGATGCTGCCTGGACTTCCAGCATCGCAATCCGCATGATACGGACAAGGTTTCCCCGGATATTTCCGGACTTGTCCATTGCCTTCTCTAAAGTCTGGAGATTCTGCTGGATGTGGGCTGAGAGATCAGCTATAGGCCGATCTTGCAGCTGCTTGGAGAGGTCTTCAACCTTGGGCAGGTTCGCCTTGGCCCTTGTGCTCGTCGGGGCCACAAGCGGGTCAAGGATATCCTCTTCGTCCCCGATCGCGTCCGCCTTCCTCTTTGGCTGCACCTCGTTTCCGAGGGCAGCTGACCTCCTCTTTCGCGTCATGCTGGGGCGCGACGCCACTGATGTCAGAGAGCTCGCTGACATCAGTGAACTGTCGGTCTCCTCCCCCTCACTCCCTGGTCGAGAGCCTGTCTTGTTTTTGGCCAGCTGCGCCCGCGTCCGCGCGACTGGCATCGGCATAGATGTACTGCCCGATGGGCCTTCCTCCCCTTCATTATTTTTTGTTTTGTTTTGTGTGTTTTTCATAATTAATCCCACGAGTATGGGGGAAATAAACATCGACCCGGTGCAGTGCCCCCTGTACCCGGGTAACCCTAATTCGCCTGGGAGGACAGGAGGTATCCCAGGGTTGGCCGCTAATGACTGATGGACTCCCCAGCCGCTCCTACGAGCACCCCGACGCCACGTGCCCCAACGCCGAGGATTGAGGATTTTTTATAGAGGTTTACTCCTCGCGGTCCGGCCGATTAAGGCAAGACCCTCGGTCCTAGCCCTGAGCCCGAAACTCAGTATACGCTAGGGTTACGTAAAGACGACGGTGGCAGGACGAGGAAAGTCCTCCGCCTGCCTGCTCTGCGGCAGGGTAAGTGCGCGCAGGGCCCGCCCATGCTCCTCCACTATGCCCTCTGCTAATCAGAGGGACATGCGGAAGAACGCCTTCCCTCGTCGGATTATTCGCCAATGGGCAGTGACTTCACCCAAAAATCGGGTAAAGTCACTGCCCATCGCCCAGGGTGCACCGGCTCGACTGAGCACTCGTGGAGGTTACCCGACCTAGCACCCCACACTTACCCTACCCTACACCTACCCTACACCTACCCCACACCTACCCTACACCTACCCTACTCTTCACCTACCCTACCCTACACATACTCTACCTTACACCTACCCTACCCTACATCTACCCTACACCTACCCGACACACACTTGGCCGTTTTTTTGTTGTTATAAACCTTCCCTGGTATGTGCACAACAACCCACCAAAGTTTCATAGCAATCGGTTCAGCCGTTCTCGAGTTTTAGCGAGATTAACGAACAGCAATTCATTTTTATTTATATAGATAACATTAAAGATGTTGATGATTTGAGATCGAAAAACCATTTATGTATAGTTCTTCTTCTTTTTTATTTTGTGGTAAGGAAACAATTTTAACAGAAAAAAATATGTTTTTCAGATACCAAATAAGCGAAGACGGAATGTACAGACTAACAACAACCAGATTCGAATTCCTAGACGTTTCCAAAAAGATAGTAGACGGGTACAGTTGGCCAAAAGAATCTCTCACAAATTCCTTCGAATTCAACGTCGAATTAAAGGCAAAAGCCACAGAGACTACCCCAAGAAGATTCGAGATAACATTGAAGAAGGAAGAAGATGAGGAACCGGAGAAGAAAGAGAGTGATGCAGTAGAAATTACAATGTGCGATGTAGATGAAGAAGGTAATATTATAAATACAGAAGTCATAAATTCGGGTGTCGCCGTCGTGTTGAAGTAACTTGAGAATACTTACTGAAATATTTTTAAGGTACCATATTTGTTATTTTTATGCAGTCACAATTTTAAGTAGTAGTAGAACATTTAATTTCTGTCGTAATTCTTTGTGAATGAGACTTTATGTGACAGATTCAATATCCTCTGGCAGGTATTTTATTATAGTACACAGCGAGTGTCCTGTGAAATGAAACGCAGTTTTTATTTAGGAATTCTATTACTTTTTAATTTGTTTTACCATTAGATAGGGTCTTTTGAAATAATGCTGACGGCTTTTAAAGGCAACGATTTCACCATCAAACTGATCAACTTTATTAAACGGTTTTTAAACATTCGTTGCCGACTGTACCTCTCATTTTGGTAGCTGCATCTAGCGGTCGATGGTAGCAATAATTTTTATACTTAATTTTTATTCATTCACTCTAAGAATAAGAACCTTTATTGCATTCACTAGATGACTGTCATTGGTACCGATTCGGACTGTGCCACGACTTAACTAAATTTATTCCTGTCACTTTCTAAAATAAGATTAAGAAAAGAGACAGAAAACCAACAACTGACTTTAGTGCTGTCAAAGTAACGTTACACGCCCAAAAACGCCTTAAATAAGATGGCGTACATTATGATGCCATCTTATTTTGGGCGTGTAACGTTACTTTCACAACACTAAAGTTTTCTGTCTCTTTTCTTAATCTTATTTTAGAAAGTGACAGGAATTTTAGTTAAGTCGTGGTACAGTCCGAATCGACACCATTACCTATTTACCTGCACGCAGTACCGAAGTGCCTCGCCCCTCGCACACTGACGCACTAAAGTCAGTTGTTGGTTTTCTGTCTCTTTTCTTAATCTTATTTTAGAAAGTGACAGGAATAAATTTAGTTAATAAGTCGTGGCACAGTCCGAATCGGTACCATTGTCTATTGCTTGTCATTTACCGACACGTAATTGTTGTTAAATTACAATAATTACGTGTCGGTAAATGCAAAATTTTGAAAAGTATAATATTTTCACGAAGTTTCGGCTTTTAATTCGAAATACCACAGAGTACTATAATACATTATATTATGCTGACGGTTTTTTAAGGAGATGATCAGACCATTGTTCAGTTTGATGGTCATCAAACTGAACAACTTTCTCTATGGGACCGATATCGTGATAAAAAATCAGCAGTTCTATACAAAACTGCAATTACACACAGCAACAGCAGCACACAGACACACAGCGCCGTAGCAGCGGACAGCAGATTTTTTTTCGCTATTTATATGTTGATCTTGATCTGACCCAAATCGCCTCAGCTCATTTTTCTTTGCTAAACCATAGAGTAAATAAATTATACACAACAGAGGGTCAATGCCCATACTAAGAAAGTTGCCACCTTCTTATATGAAAACTCGCGTAAGTACAGCGCCGGTGGTGAGTGACCGGTACTACAGCAATGTTTAATTACGTTAAAATACGTGTTAAACACATTTGTTATTAAAATTTTTATGAAAATTTATCTATATAATTTATTTCCGTGGAACAATACTCAAATAATAGTGATCTAATAACGTTTAATTAAGATTTTTCTCTCGTTCAGGCCAGTAGCGACATCTGTTTGCGCCAAGACTATACTAAATCTAAAATGTATGGAACTGTCCAGACATGACTAAACCTTTCATTCCCTTTAAAAACCATCAGCATATTAAGAAGGACCCTGTATAACGGGCATGTGAAGATATTATTTTCGCCAGAGTTTTTCACAATGAATAAATTCATCATAGTCTATTCGAAACAGGACTTTACACTGCAAATCCAAAACAAAACATAACGTGGAAATATATGCTTTATTTACATAAAACAGTTATGTTAAATATTATCACTAGTTACATAAAAAGTGCCTTATTATTTTGTGACTTTCATATAAAATTGAGTCTAGGTTATATTTATTTTAACCCGGGTGACAGACAGCCGCAAAAACAGGGTTCTTCTTAATATACAGATTTCTTTTTTAGGAGATGATCAGACCATCTAACTGAACAACGACGAAAAATCTAAAAACGAAATCTATCTATGGGACGAAAAATAGAAATTGCGAAAAAAAAAAATCTGCTGTCCCATATATTTGGCTCGAGTAGGTTTGCAGTTTAGTATGGAAGAGATGATTTTTTTTTCGCGATTTCGATGTTGGTGCCACTGAGAAAGTTGTTCATTTTGATGGTCTGATCATCCTCTTAAAAAAGTGTCAGCATATTAAGAAGGACCCCGTATGTTAAAAGTGTAGCTGTTTCTTTCTTCCTTTATAAACATAGAATGGGATAGATCATATTTGAACATAACACAATTTCTTGGTACATCAATGGTTCCATCACTTAATATTATTCCCTAAACTTCTTGAAGCTCTCAATTAATCTGTCGGCTTCTCTGAACCCTGCTTCGACAGCGCCATGGACAGCGCTATGCCTGTGGTGTGACGTCGCCTCCCCGGCGAAACAGACCACAGGGAAATCCGCGTGGATCAAAGGCTCGCTTAGTTTTATAGCGCTGCCCCCATTTTCTTCTGTGGCAACACTTCTGTAGGAGTATGTACCTCGGGCGAAACGATTTGTCTTCCATTTTGTTCTGTAAATTAGTTTTTTTGTATTGGTTAATGTCATGAAATTAGAGAAGGGAAGAATGCATTATACGATGTTTCATTGCACGCTTCTTAATCAAGATCAACCTACCTACTGATATTTTTGGTTCCATTCAGTCCTCTCTCTTACGTGCCAATTCATTTTCATTTCATTCACAAAGAGGCATGGGTAATATTAGCCTTAGTTAAAAAAAAACTAATCTCTGTTGATATTTTTACCGTTACTAAAAAGATCCATCTGGATCTATCTGGTCCATTGACAGTTCATGCGAAAAGGTCAAATTAATGTAATAACAAGCTCAAGAAGGCTCAAGATTACCCCGACACAAGCCCGACCCCAATACGGGGTCATAAGGAAACCCATTATAGGTACTTGTTTAATTCTCATCACCTACAACTCTAACTATAACACTCCATTTTGGACCAGCCTACGCTACGTTGTCCTTTTCTGTTTTTGCTCACCTCAAAATATCCTTAACAGGCGTAACATCGAACTGTCTCTTAAACAGCACGTTGAGTAACTTATCAACGCCCGCTTGCACTCCTTCCACGCTCACTTTCTCCATCTTCTCCGCCCCTTCTCCATAAATCCAGATTAACAGAACATTTGGTTGATAATCAACTGTCTGCATCCCATATATTTCTGTAATCCACTGCTCTTCATCGGTAAACTTCGCCTTGTCTCCATCTTGCCATAGTATGTTGATATTAGCTGGTGTTTTTGGCCACCAGGGCTTGTCGAATTCGACGTATATTTTGTCGAGAACCGCCATCTGTATGGTGTTTATGGATGTTACTTTTTCTTCTGGAAGTGGTGGGTTGAAGAGTTGGGTGTGACTGGAAATTAAAAGATTCAATTTAATTTCGTATTTTATAATTTTGGTTACAAAATATTTGTCATGTCGTCATGACGGCGCGATAAAGCGCTATCGCGCCCTCGCTCTCTTTCTTTTTGCGCGCGAACGAACGAGTTAGCAGGCGCGATAAAACGTTTATCGAGGCACCGTGCCGCGGGAGCTGCTCTGTTTAGCGGCTATATAAAATTTTGTAAATTCCTCTATTGGTTTTAGCACCTGATTTAAAATCTTTAAGCAGTACTCACTGTTCCTTCAAAACTCCAATCGGTAGAGTGACGATCACACTCTTAGCTGCATACAGACTGCCGTCCTTGCACTTCACCTGGACCAACTGGGTAGGCTGGTCTATACCTTGGGATCGCCATTTAATGCTCTCCACTTCTTTATGGAGAAGGATGTCGACTGGTATCTCTTTTGATGGGTCTGGATATCTGTTCTGTAAGATTAGAAAACTGTACACACATATTCTCACGCCTGTTTCCCACTGAGGTAGACAACGGAACGCCACTTGCTACGATCCTAACATACTTCTTTTGCGTCCTCCATTTCCCTAGTCTCTTCATGCATGCTCGTCGGTTTAGGGTACATCCGAATATCTTAGAAAACTGTACAGATTGACATAAAAAATATGGTTTATCTTTAGGTTGCATGGGCTCCCGTGACCAGGTAAACCTTGTGACATGAAGCTTTCTTCCGAAAAGTACCTACATTGAATTGTGCTGAGTTTTTGCACTCGTTTGGTCACATCACACTTTCTTATCGAAATGCTGTGGAGACGTTAGAAATATTGATCTTGATCAGATTTTTCCTGATTTTCAAGGCTTAGTTACTATCTGTTAATGACTTAATTTTAATTCAAATCTGTTTACCTAGATTTTGAGAAAATTCGGTATCTAGGTATAAACAGAATCTCAACAATGTTTGCTTTGCTAAAATACCATTTGCCCCATTTATCAGACCGGTTCGATCTTTAAAATTCCACCAACTATTCCCGATGCTCTCACTGAGTAAGACTCACCATAAGGATGTCCAAAATTGTCTTGTAACCCTTTCCAGTCCAGTTTAGCATCTGTTCCCCCTCACAAGGCCAGAACTCGTCCAAGCCCTTCAAAGACTTGCCAAAGCGCGGGTCGCTTTGACCTCCGACATGGCTGTTTCTCAGGTACCATTCTGTGATGGAGTCTGTTAGGTCAGGGTTCTTTGATAAGCTCTTGTTTGATTTGGCTCTGAAAAATATTTTATATTATTAAATTGATAGACATATTCAAATAAAGTTTTTGCAAACCAAGTGTAAACTGTTTCAGTATGTTATAAAATGTTTTGTTGAAATATACTCACGCATTCCTGACGCATTCTGAAATGGATTTAACATTCTTTTTATCAGCTTTACCAACTTCTTCATTGAGTGCATTTATCAATTCTTCACCGGTTTCATTTGGCAATAGTTCTCCGTTTGATAGAAGGAACCATTTGTTATCGGGCTCTGGTCTTCCGAGGAGTCCCAATGGGTTTGCCATTTCAAAGACAATGTTGTCTTTCTCGCCATGACACCTGTGATTGGGTAGTATAATTTATTGTGAGTTGATTGCTTCGTTCAGAAGTATTCAAGTAGAGAGTGATTGATTTTAAACGAGGTTAAAAATACAATGGTGTCGGTTCGAACTGTGCCACGACTTAACTAATTTTATTCCTGTCACTTTCTAAAATAAGATTAAGAAAAGAGACAGAAAACCAACAACTGACTTTAGTGCTGTCAAAGTGACGTTACACGTTCAAAATAAGATGCCATCATAATGTACGCCATCTTATTTAAGGCGTTTTTGGGCGTGTAACGTCACTTTGACAGCACTAATGTCAGTTGTTGGTTTTCCGTCTCTTTTCTTAATCTTATTTTAGAAAGTGACAGGAATAAATTTAGTTAAGTCGTAGCACAGTTCGAATCGACACCAATGTCTCTTTCTTTGTTTTGTTGAAAAACTATAGTAGGAGTAGGTACTGATCTGGTTGTGAATTCTATATGTATTTATTCAAGCCAGTCCGTCAGTTTCACAATAATTATAGATTAGATTTGAATTAAATGAACGATTTTAGAATTTTGACACCTACACTGTTTTTGTGGACGACAGGCTAGCTACCGTATTGCTATGTGATACGTCGTTGCACCCTGAGACCTATGCCTAAGGTAACTTACTACAACTGTCGCAAGTCAGAATCTTTGCTGAAACTACTAACCATCAGTAATTGCAACAAAGATTATGACTAATCCGAATTTGTCGTGAGTTTATTAGAAACTCACATCGACGCACAGTGATAATTATAAAGTCACATGCACTTATTCATTGCACCAATTCAATTCGTCCTAAAAATAGCTTACCAAGCAGCGCCAATATCAACGACACCCTGTCCAAACTTCTCAGTAACAATCCTTCCACCGGTGCGCTCAGCTGCCTCTAAACAAAGAACCTTAAGTCCTGCGTCATAGAGTCTTCTAAGCGCTGCTGTGCCCGAGGCACCGCTTCCTATTACTATCACGTCCATCACTTGCCTGTAAAAGAGGAAAGAAGGGAATTATTATACTTGATGGTCTTCTGAAGAGTAAACCAGGTATTCCATTTGTTAAGTTCATTATGTAGATGCAGGTTTTTGAGCTTGATCTCTAGCTGGCAATTTTCAGAAGGTTTCAAAACAATTTGGGGTGCACTTAGTAGCCACCTCCTAGTGCGTGCTTTGCCGTTGCAGTCCTTCGGTTTCGACCCTTGGAACGTAACCCATTGCACCGGTGAACCCTGGGCAACGTGGCTAGAGACGGACTTTCAGTATTTCTGAAGATCTATTTCTAGCTACGGCTGAGAGCTACTCTTCTTTCCGCCTGGCAGTTGTAAGTGCCTCCAGGCGATGGTGTAACCAGCGCTTACCTGCGCTAGGACCTGCGCAGTTGAGCGCCGTATGCCGGGATGACGGAGTCCTGGGAGGCTGAGTCGAGCGGTGTCAGGATGATAGTACACTCGCAAGGCAACACGCCCCTTTGGTCCCGATTTCAGGCTAAACGGTAGCCCTCGTAACTAGCCATTGCGAGGGCAACGGTCATGCGTCCCGTCAGAGGGTCGTAGGCAAGGTGCGAGGGGTATGCAATGGCTTCGGTCATTGTGGTAGTCGGCCATGCTGACGGAGCAAGGCTGTGTGGCGGAAAACCACACATCCCGAGTTCCTAATGTCGCGCCGGTTCGCCAACCCTTTGCTCCTATATCCTACTGGTAGTCCTAGTGTCCCACAAGACACTCCCAGTTGCGGGCTCCGTGGAGGGTGGGAAGCCAAGTGGGATGAATGATATTGAAACACAAATATGGATAACAATGAATACTTCACAAGACGATCACGGATGGTGCCAGAAGGGAGACCTTATGGTGCCACCCAACAACAAATACCTGTAGCTACAGTACACCCAGAATATTCTAGAGCACCTACCGGCCAGCACCCTAAGTGGAAACCAATGTTCCCGGCATATGCACAGCAAAGAGACAGCATGAATGAAATCGTGACCACAAGGGATACACAATACTTTAAGTCTAGGGCCTCTTGTAGTCAGGAGCCAAACAGGAAACGAAAGTACCCTTTAGAGTATCCACAACAACGAGGCAAAATTGATACAGACTCTTATAGGGCCCCTTCTAGCCAGGAGCCAAACAGGAAACGAATATTCCCTTTAGAGTATGCACAAAAACGAAGAAATATTGATGATATGGCGACTACCAGGGATACAGAATTCTCTAGGGCTTCTAGCCAGGAGCGAAACCGGAACCCAATGTACCCTTTACAGTATGTACAACAACGAGGCAACGTTGATGATATGGCGACTACCAGGGATACAGAATTCTCTAGGGCTTCTATCCAGGAGCCAAACCAGAATCCAATGTACTCTGAGTATGCACAGCAACGAGGCAATATTGATTATATGGTTACTACCAGGGATAGAGAATTCCCTTGGGCCTCTTCTAGCCAGGAGCCAAACAGGAAACGAATGTACCCTTTACAGTATGTACAACAACGAGGTAACGTTGATGATATGGCGAATACCAGGGATAGAGAATTCTCTAGCGCTTCTAACCAGGAGCTAAACCGGAATCCAATGAACCCTTTAGAGTATGCACAACAACGAGGCAATATTGATGATATGGTGTCTACCAGGGATACAGAATTCTCTAGGGCCCGTTCCAGTCAGGAGCAAATTTGGAAACCAATGGTCCCCTTGGAGTATCCTCAACAACGAGACAACATTAATAATATAGCTACTACCAAGGATACAGAATTCCAGGCCCCATCCAGCCAGGAGTCAAACGGAAAACCTATGAACCCTTTAGAGTATTCGGAACGAGACAACAATTATGAAATGGCTACCAATAGGGATATAGACTACTCCTCAGATCAGTCGCGGATGGCGACCGAAGGAAGGCCTCATAGTTCCACCTTACAACCAACACCTGTAACTAAAGTACTCCCAGAAAATTCAAGTGCCTCTCCCAGCCAGGAGCCAATCTTTAAACCAACGTCCCCTTTACAACAAGAGAACATTGATGACGTGACAACAACCAGGGCAACAAAATCCCCCTCGACAGTCCTTCGAGAGCAATTTGAAGCCAATTGGACGTTGCCACCACCGCGGCTCAAAAAGCAGTGTGACAAGCTCAAAAAGAAGCGGGTTCAGGTATCCAAGGCCGCTGTTGATAGCAACAAGCCACTTAGCAAAAAGCAGCGCAAAAAGCTGCGTAGAAAACTGAAGGAACAGGAGGCCCAAAATGCGATAGTAGTAGAAACTCGGCTGGCCAATGCAGCTGAAGGCAATGAGGCGCCAAATCCTAGCTCATCTGAAAAAGACCTAGCATCTTTAACCAAAAAGCAGCGCCAAAAGCTGCGTAGAAAACTGAAGGAACAGGAGGCCCAAAATGCGATAGCAGTAGAAACTCGGCTGGCCAATGCAGCTGAAGGCAATGAGGCGCCAAATCTTAGCTCATCTGAAAAAGACCAAGCATCTTTAACCAAAAAGCAGCGCCAAAAGCTGCGTAGAAAACTGAAGCAACAGGAGGCCCAAAATGCGATAGATCTAGCAACTCGGCTGGCCAATGCAGCTGAAGGCAATGAGGCGCCAAATCCTAGCTTATCTGAAAAAGACAAAGCATGTTTAAACGAAATTAATCGTCTTGCGGCTATCGGTCGATCTCAGCAGCTAAAAAAGTACTCAGCAAAGAGCTTCGATGTGAGCAAAATGAAACTAGAAAATCTACGGCCAAAAACGCTCGACAAGCCCAGGCCAGGGGAAGGTCTTGTAATGGCCATCAAACTTGCTGAAACTGGGTTTTTAACCAAGCATCAGGCTGACCAAGTACAAGAGATACTCCAGGAAAAACTCTTTGCTCTCGTCAGGGCGAATCCAGAATCGGAAGGGCCTGTATTCCACGGCAAACCTACCTTCTTGAGAGGAACTCTTCAGCTGTGGTGTGCAGATGATAGCTCAATGGCCTGGCTTAAATCTGCAATTGATGGCGTGTCATTGCCTTCTGGAGAGACACTGACTGTGAACCGTCTGATAGAGGACATGACACTAAGGATATCCAGTTGTGTCTTCATTCCCGGGTTTTACAACATCAGCGATGTTGGTAGGATATTAAGATACCAGAATCCTTGGGCTGACGTGGATCGTTGGAGGTTACACAATATTAGAGAGGAAACAGACAATGGGATGTTTGTTATGATGGGAATTCCGAAGGACGTGGTTAAGTTACTGCTTAAACGGGAAAGACGGCTTTGTTTTATGCTCGGCGCTGTATACGTTAGGTTTAAACAATTTAAAGGACACTTTACAAATTATCCGCCGGGCATGTAGGTAAATCAAATGAGAATCACCGATCGTATACAAAAGTTGTATAAAATTAACTGGTTACACAGGTACAGGTTGTAAGGGTAGCGCTTCCGAAAACTTCAAAGTAGGTACCGTTTCTTTGAGATCTGATAGTTGGTCCCATAGTTAAAGTTGTTGATATTAATGGGTACTTTCACCCCTTTGAGTTTTCGGAGGCGGTTCCCTTACACCCTGTATAAAATAGCACTCCATAACGAAGTTTTGTTAATTTTTGCGAAATTAACATTGGACTCATAAACAAACCACAAATATTTACCCATTTTATTTTATCTATAATTTAAATAGGTATTTATGTGTATATGCATCATTATCTGATTCAATACCTAGTAATATAAAACGATATTTCAAAATGTATTAGAGGATTCCGGACGATTTTCTATATTGTCTTATCTTTAAGTCATATTGCCATATTTGCCACTGTCAATTTTGTAAAATTACCTAATGACCGGCTAATAAAATAGTGTTAGTTAAACGTTGTTTTATTTTCCAAGCCCAAAACCTTACAAATCGGGTACAAACTACATTTGAAAATGACAGAATACGGAAGGAGTAGAAATTAAGATGCCAGATGAGAGAGTAGCAGTGAAAGACAATGCGGGTTTTGTATGTTGGGTTGGCGCCTTTTTTCCGCTGTTGGTTTTTTTTTTTTTTTTTTTATATATAAATATCTTGGACAATGTCACACAAATTATGTAGTCACATTTAAAGTACCAGAATCTAGCCTGGACTTGTATTATGATGACTAGACAACGATATATAATACATATATAAATACAAACATCCATGACTCGGGTACAAATATTCATATTCATCATACAAATATTTGTCCCTTACGGGATTCGAACCCGCGACCCTCGGCACAGCAGGCAGGTTCACTACCAACTGTGCTACCGGGCCGTCATTTTGGCGCGGCCAGCAACCAAACTTGAATATTTTATTTCAGAATAAAGTAACATACAAAACTTATTAACATGTAGATCCCTAAACTCAGTCCGGACGAAGATGTAAAGGCTTGAAGTTGAAAATATTACCATTACGAGAACTTCAAGCCTTTATCTCAGTTCGGACTGAGTTCCGAGATATTTGTAATAACAAGTGTTGTTTTTAACTTTATGCCGAACTATAATATTCAAGTTTGATTGATGGTCGCGCTAAAAAAATAAAAAGGCGCCATATAAAGGCATAGGCTTTTTAAGGTTATGCGCTTTAATGATCATAGAATAGATTTAGGTTATTAAAATATACAAATCTTATCGTAGGAACATTACTATGGCGGCTTAGGGAGCAGAGAAAGATAATTTACAAATGATATGCTATTTTAAATACATTATTAATTAGGTAACACAATTAGGAAGGAATATAAATTAGGTTACTATATTTCCTAACACAAATTTTGATCAGCAAACAAGCTAGAAATGTAATTTACTATTTGAATTAGTATAAAACAATACTTACAATAAAATACGACTGGCCATTACGAAAACAGCAACTGAATATATAATAGTACAAAATGCCTGACCAACAAAGTTGTTTTGATGGTGGCGAAATTTGGAACTAACTGAAAATCGTATGAATATGACGTTTCTTTTTGACAGTTCTGTTAGACAGTAGCGCTCTCACTTCCGATTTAAATAACTTTGTATTTAGACAATAGTATCTAAGACCGGTCGAGTGGGTCACTCACAGTCTTTTTTGCCGCATCTCATAAGAATCGGTACCCTAACAAAAAGCAGTGTTTACCTTCAATACTTATGTAGACATTTTTTTTTAATTGTTGAAGTTGAATAGAGGCCAACATTTTTGAATTTACAAGCGTACTGATTGGTTTTCTTTTCAAAAATAAGAAATCCGCTACCTATAAAGTTTGAGTGAGAACTTTTTACGATAGATAGGAAAAAACAACACACACACACTAACACACACACACACACCATACAACACACACAACTGCAACTACTGCTGTGTGTGTACCTACTACTGTTGTGTTTAACTTCAGGGTGTTGGGTACAAACAGTTGAATTAATTTAAGGGGTTATTGGATCCATGATACTGAACAACTTTCCCCAAGAAACCAATAGGAAATTCTTTAAAAAAAAATTGGGCTTCCCATAGTAAATCCAATCAGGTGATCGAACGTTTGTATGATAAGATTGATGTCAAAAATTTTTTTTGCTTATTTACTATGTTTCTTAGGGAAAGTTGTTCAGTATCATGGATAAAAACACCCCTTAAAGTAATGCAACTGTTTACCCTAACACCCTGTACACAGGTCCGGCACTTCAAACAACGTTTTAGATTTGACATGATGACGTTCGCACATGCGCACTTTGCGAAAATTGTGCATGACATATGTGTAGGGTTGACTTAACAAATCGTATGAACTACATTATACATTTCGTTACTTTTTATAGTTCATTCTGTTATTAAAATAGTTTTTAAGCTTAAGAATCGCAGAAAATGTGAATTTAGCGTTATTTTCCAATGTTTATTTTTACTGTGAGGAGAAAAATAAAATATATTTTATGTAGTCAAATCCAACGGGTGCGTGCGCCTGACTGCATTCCCTTGCTCGGCTTCCCTCAAGTTACCACAGAGAGTGTGAGGGGAGGTGAGGTATCTGAAGTCAGAGGGGGGCGAGGAGTGGCCGTTCTGTATGTAGAACTATATACTATTATAATCCCCGCAAGTTGATATTGCGATGGAACCTTGTCACAATAACCGCTGAGTGACGTCATCAAGCACGGGCTAACCTTGCGAACGGTACTGATGTTGCACAGTCGACTACGTCAAAATTACGTCACCAAGATGGCCGCCAGTCGCAATATCAACTTGCGGGGATTATACCTATTCTGTGCCCTGTATAACTACAACTACCATTAGGGTGTCTATTATGCCAAGATTCTGGTCTTTTGAAGTTATGTATTTCTAAATGAATACAATAATAACGTAATCAACACTTTTAGAACGATTGGGACTGAAATGTCACGGTCAATGTTCTTATTTTGCATTTTAGTTATGTAAGTAATGTATTTACATATAGGTATTTGATTATGTGTCTTAACAGGTTGGAATGCGGCGTGAGGCAGGGGGGACTGACGTCTCCGAAGCT
This sequence comes from Agonopterix subpropinquella, assembly GCA_922987775.1. Classification (NCBI taxonomy): domain Eukaryota; kingdom Metazoa; phylum Arthropoda; class Insecta; order Lepidoptera; family Depressariidae; genus Agonopterix; species Agonopterix subpropinquella. The sequence goes on along the minus strand of OV277708.1, from coordinate 4,416,185 downwards.
TTTCAACCTGTACATGAACCAGCTGATTGTTGAACTCAGCAGCATGCATGCAGGATGTTCGATAGATGGCATCAATGTCAACAACATCAGCTATGCGGATGACATGGTGCTGTTGAGTCCTTCGATCAGCGCGCTCCGGCGACTGCTGTCCGTATGTGAGGCCTATGCGTTTAAACATGATTTGAAATATAACACCAAGAAAAGTGAGCTGATGGTCTTCGCTGCGAACAGGGGTGCGCCGGAATACGTACCACCAGTTAGCCTAAATGGAAATGTTTTAAAAAGAGTACAACAGTTTAGGTACCTGGGTCATATTGTAACACATGACATGAAGGATGACCTCGACATTGAACGGGAGCGTAGGGCGTTGGCGGTCAGAAGCAATATGTTGGTCCGCAGGTTTGCTCATTGTACAGAACAAGTAAAGATTACATTATTCAAAGCGTTCTGTCAATCTTTTTACACGAGCAGCCTGTGGGTTCGATATACGCAGAAGGCCTACAACGCCCTACGTGTCCAGTATAATAATGCTTTCAGGATGTTGTTGGGACTGCCACGTTTCTGTAGCGCTTCAGGCATGTTTGCAGAGGCTCGCGCCGATGGCTTTCATGCTATCATGAGAAAAAAAATTGCCTCCCTAATAAACAGAGTGCGTGGAAGTTCGAACAGCATCCTGAAGGTGATAGGTGATAAGTGCGAGTGTCCAATCATGAGGCACTGGACTGCGATACTGGTGGAGTGATCTTGCTCACACGAGATAATTATGTGCAAATTTGAATTGACATTGTGTATGTACCTGGAGAAATTGGACTTATAATATAAATGTAATAATGTAATGTAATGTGTAATTTAATTTTAATTTTAATTTTAATCTATAATAACTTGATTCTCTGACAAACTACCTATGTAATGCTCTTTGTATGGGACCTGGTTTCCTGAAATAAATGATTTTTATTTTTTATTTTTTTTATTTTTATTAAAACGAAAGTCTTCGATCAGTGTGTGTTGCCAGTGATGACATATGGAACAGAGACGTGGTCGTTCACTCAAGGCCTCATAAAAAGGCTGAAAGTCACCCAAAGGGCAATGGAGAGGGATATGCTCGGAGTTTCCCTGCGAGATCGAATCAGAAATGAAGAGATCCGCAGAAGAACCAGGGTAACTGACATAGCCCAAAGAGTTGCTAAACTTAAGTGGCAGTGGGCACATTGCTCGCAGAACCGATGGCCGTTGGGGCCGAAAAGTTCTCGAGTGGCGACCGCGTACCGGAAAGCGCAGCGTGGGTAGGCCCCTCACACGGTGGACCGACGACCTGGTGAAGGCGGCGGGAAAACGTAGGATGAGGGCAGCGCGGGACCGCTCGTTATGGCGATCCTTGGAGGAGGCCTATGTCCAGCAGTGGACGTCAATCGGCTGAGATGATGATGATGATGATGATTTGGTTATGTGAATTAGCATTTCGGGTCTTTGTGTTTTTTGATGCATTATTTTGTTTTAGCCTTTCGCAAAGTCATAACTCGTAGGTATGTACACACGGCGACACATCAAGTTACCCAAAACCAAAATAAGTTGGCCGCGCGTCGGCATAGTAATGTATAACGTCGCGCGGCCAGCTTATTTTGGTTTTGGGTAACTTGATGTGTCGCCGTGTGTACTATCGGGGACTTTTCCGTCTGACCACTTAAGAAAAAAATCGCATAATTTCGCGCATTTTTTATTGTTTGGAAACTATTAATTAAATAGTCTATTCATCAATAGGGCGGGGTTAGGCAGCGCTTTTATTTTTTAGTATGCAAGCAAAAATGAGCCTAGTGGTGGTCAGGCGGAAAAGTCCGCGATAGTACATACCTGTACCTGTATCTGTTTTTTATAGGATACATTTCGGAGAGTGTGCGACGGAATTACACGATTTAATACCTCCGTCTCCCTTTCATCTGCGGGGGACGAGACGCAGGCTGGGTTTCCACCCTTATGTTGTTGACCTACCAGCAATTCGCACGAAGAAGTTTGCTTCTTCTTTTATAATGCGCACGGCTAACGAGTGGAACGCACTGCCTGCGGACCTGTTCCCTGAGCAATACAACCTGGGCCTCTTCAAGGCAAGAGTGAATAGGCATCTTTCTAGGTAAGCATGCTACATCTTCGGCCTCATCATCACTCAACATCAGGTGAGATTGGGGTCAAATGTTTACCTATCGAACATAAAAAAAAAAAAAAAAAAAAAAAATACCTTACCCTATTAAAACCTCGAACATCATAATTTAAAACTTTTATGAAAACCCTTTAAAACATGAAAACCTAATTTATAAGATCTTGAAAGATAACAAACAGTACCTAGATTATAGCACAGTTTAAATAAGAATAAAACTAAATAGCAATTTTCCTCCTATATCGTCATATATTTTTTTATACCACTGTCCCACATGATTGATCAAGCCGAGCATTTCTAATAAATGTAACAAAAGACAATGCGGGTTTTGTATGGAAGGTTGGCGCCTTATTTTTCGACATTGTTTTTAGCGCGGCCATCAACCAAACAAGAATGTTTTAGTTCAGAATAAGGTAACAAACAAAACTTGTTATTACATGTGTATCCTTAAAGTAAGTCTGAACGAAGATATAAAGGCTTGAAGTTGAGGATATATTCATTACGTTTACTTCAAACCATTATATCTCCGTTCGGACTGAGGTTAGAGATATACTTGTCATAAAGTTTTGTTTGTAACTTTATTCTGAACTATAATATTCAAGTTTGATTGATGGCCGCGCTAAAAAAAGGCGAAGAGAAAAAAGGCGCCATTTTTAATCATTGATTTTTAACTAACACATTAGCCTATCAGCGTCCACTGCTGAACATAGGCCTCTCCTAAGGCGCGCCACAAAACCATAACTCTATCCTCAGCCTTCCTCATCCAGTCGCTCCCCGCTACCTTTGACAGCGGGCCGCAGGGCGTCCCACACTACGCCTGCCAGTTCGTGGTCTCCACTCTAGAACTCTGACACTCCATCGGTTGTCAGTTCCTCGGCAGATATGATCAGCCCATTGCCACGTTAACTTGCCTTGCCTTGCCTTTGTGCAAATTTTCTGAGCTTTGTCATGCACTTTAGTTCTCTGACGTATCACTCTCATTCCGTGATGTGAAACTGTCATATACATTATACAAAACCCCCTATTTAATCTACATTTAAAGAATTACTTACGACATAACTATCCTTCTGTCACAAACTTTATTTAAAAAAAAACACAAAATGACCGTGCACTTCGAGGGATACTCGAGATCTAGAGCTTATCTCTTGACCCGGTGATATTTAACTCATTATCGTAATAGGTACTAGTATTTATCAGTTACGAAACAACAGTTTGTGTCACATCATTCATAATCGTTATTGTCTCCTATGAGGGGACCCTTAGTTCACTGTACCTAGAAATAGAGGAGTTGATTGTTAAATGGTATAATGATTATTTGTTCGTAAACGCGTGTGATGATAAAGAAGTTATTGCAGGAAGTACCTTTGCTTAAGGCTGCACCGAGTCTATTGTGCGGCCCCCAATCGTTTTTTTTATTTCTTAACAATTAAATAATATTTCCAATATACAAGAATGTCACATTGTAGTCACTGCTGATTTTCAATTTATCGGGTCACTGCCGATTTGCTTTTATAATGTTTGTAGTTAATTATTATCTTTAAAACAGCCAAATTTGAAACATAAACATTTATTTCCAAAAACGCATGCATTTACAGAATGAGTAGATCAGCAGTCTGTACTGGAGTTTTCTGCCTCACAGACTGCTTTACAATTTTCTTAGATTATAGTACTAACAGTGGTACCTTAACTGTCATTTGATTTGACTAAAATTAATCTTGACCAGACAGATAGTTGCCTTCCTTATTTTAAAAAATGTTTTATTTTGACACTCCCATGTTTGTATATATTTAATGTCTGTATATTTGTACACCAAAATGGACACTTCTTTCAACAAAATCATGAGGTGAGCAATAGAAATTTACGTTCCAAATATAAAAACAAAATATTTAAACCAGCATCAAAATTAAAGTTGGTTGAAAATAATGCATTTGTTATGTCGATTAAAATATTTAATAAGCTACCTGATTATTACAAGGAACTAGAGATGAAAGAATTTAAAAAAGTTGTGAAGTCATGGCTTGTGGAAAGGTGTTTCTATAGCGTGAGAGAATTTCTAGAGCATGAATAGCAAATAATATAACTTTGTGTCTTTGTGTCGTTTTCATTTATTTAAATCTAATATGTTATTATTAAAATTACTGTAAATTATTCAATTCAATTCAATTTATTTATATTGTTATTGTTTGATTGTTTTTATTATTTTTATTGTTTCAATGGACGTCATGTATTGAATTGAATTTATTATTATAACTTTTGACATGATTGATTTAGATTTTAAGATTTTGTGTAAACGCCTGCAAAGGTAGGCTTCAGTGAGTCTAATCACTGTAAAACATCGGCTAAAGCTTGTATACCTGAATCCATACACAATAAATTTCATTTCATTTCATTTCAAAACTAGGCATGTTGGTGTGCCGATGATGATGAGGTACTTAAGTATAATTTTTTCACCAATTTTGGCGGTTTTAACGATAATAACTACAAGCATAAAACAATGTTTCGATAAATTGAATGCCAATCAGGCAACAATCAGGACTACAATATGTGACATTCTTGTTTTTTGGACTTTTTTAAATATAAATGGTATTTATTTAAAACGAAAAGTACAAAGTGCGTATCCACGACAGGCTTCGTCAAAGGCAATAGGTACAACATTCACATCCACAACAGGCTTCGTCAAAGGTAATAGGTACACAACTCACATCCACAAACGGCTTCGTCAATAAATACATCCCATATATCTGCAACAAGCTTCGTCAATTTCTATACCTACAATCTATAAACCTCCTCCAAAGCCTCTCCCTGCGGGACGGTCCCTAGAACGCTGGATTTTTTTTAATTGTTTACAAATAAAAATAATTGCTATTGAGGGTAGCACAATAAACTCGGTACCCTTTTAAGCAAATTCAGTAAACTTATTAATGCATGACACAGGCATCAGGAGTTAAAACATCGTGAGGAAACCTGCATACGCTGGAGAAGAAATTCTGATGCGTATGTGAAGTCTACCTATCCGCATTGGGCACGCGTGGTGGACTGACGCCCCTCCCTGTGGGTAGACCTGTGCCCCACAGTGGAACGTATATAGGCTGATGATGATGATGACAGGCATCTCTCTGAAGTTTAATGATAATGAGTCTCATTCTAAATTGGTCATCGTCATTTTCGCCCTCTAATTTATCACTGATTAGTTGCATACCTTCCGTAACTGCCGACATTTTAGGGTCTTATTGTGTAATTATAACAATAAGACCTTAAAATGGCTCTGTCGCAAAATGTCCCTTTTTCAAAATGTCCCTCGTTCGCAAAACGTCCCTTTCTCAAAACGTCCCGTTCTCAAAATGCCCCTATCTCAAAACATCCCTTTCTCAAAATGTCCCTTTCGCAAAACGTCCCTTTCTCAAAATGTCCCTTTTCAAAATTCCCTTATAAATGAATATACGGTTCTGGACCACTCGATAGCCGCTCTAAGAACTCCCGGGGTCGAGGAGGGGTCGGGGAGGGGGTTTTGTGGGCGGGGCTAGGTCAAGGTCGCGGGGGCGAGGGTCGGGGAGGGGTAGTTTGTGGGCGTGGTTTGGGTTCAAGGTCAAGGTAGCGGGGGTGAGGAAGTGTGTTGAGGGTTGGGGAGGTGGTGTTGTGGGTTCAAGGTCAAGGTCGCGGGGATGAGGAGGGGTGTTGAGGGGCGGGGTTGTGTGGTGCCGGGGTGGGGTGAAGGTTGAGGGGGGTAAGCAGTACTTCTGTGAGGGTTCTTTTGTGATTTTTTTTAAATAAATTTTTTACTTACTTTAAGTCTGTAAGCATGTTAATCTCACCAAATCTTCATTTATAAGGGAATTTTGAAAAAGGGACATTTTGAGAGAGGGACGTTTTGCGAAAGGGACCTTTTGAGAAAGGGACGTTTTGAGAAAGGGACATTTTGTGAAAGGGATGTTTTGCGAAAGGGACGTTTTGCGAACGAGGGACATTTTTAGAAAGGGACATTTTGCGACGGAGCCCCTAAAATCTAGCTAAACTAAGAAGTGATTATGCTTCTTAATTATTTAGATGGATATAATGATCGCAGATTCAAAAATTTACTTAAAAATTGCGTAGTACAGTAGTCAATACGTTATCGATCGATCTAGTAGTAATTATAATACTCTGTGGATCTAGTAAACGATATTATCGGAAACTTATACAATAGCCCATCTGTTCTGCTAGTGGTCTTACGACTCTACTGTTTATTGAGTTAAAAACTTAAGAGATACTAGGCCTAATATCCGACTTCTGTTTATTTTTAATTCTAAAATGTATAGTCAATCTAGGTACTTGAAATGTTGGATACTTTAGAACCTTACTTTAATGGGTGTACCTACTCATGATACTGAACAACTTTCCGGGAATATTTATCTTATCTTATCTTTCCCAAAGGATAATAATTAAAAAGGAAAGACGCAAAAAAGAAAATCGAACTTTTCTGGTTAGGTTTTACTGTTGTTATATAGCTCTATATTACTTAGGGCCTGCTTCACCACTTATGGATAAGTTCTTAATAGCTTATTTGATATGACAGATTGTTTAGCATAATATCTTTTATACAAAATAAATGTCACATGATCTGTCTGATAACGCTATTAAGAACTTACCCAGAAGTGGTGAAACAGGCCCCTTATAATGTAGGTTACTTACCAGGTACATAGTACCTGTTTATTGATTTATGGCTTCTTCTATTGGCTATGTGCACGACACTAGCGCCACACTACTAGCGCGGCGTACTGACAGAACTTTTTCGGACAGCCGTGAATTATTTACACTATTATAGTACTGTAAAAGTCTGTGTTTGTTCGAGGATTTTGCCAAAACTACTGGACCGATTTTGATAAAACTTTTTATATTTAAAAGCTTATTATTAGTCTTAAAAGCTAGCTTATATTTTATTCCGGTACGATGACGGGAGCGGATGCGGACGAAGCCACGAACAAAATCTAATTTGTATCGGGATTCCCATACAAAATTTTACCTCAGTTTTAACACCTTTGGGGGGTTAAAATGCGACAAGCCTTTTTTTAAGTGAGCATCTAGACGCCAATAGAAACTTCCATGCCAAATTTTTAGTTTGTAGTCTTGACAGTTTTGGAGATTTCGTGTTAAGTTAGTGTGATTCAAGCATATTTTCACAGCTTGTCCGGCAAAAGTACAAATTTCTGCCACAGCTTGCGCTGCGATCGACTTGACAGTTCCCAACACTCACTTCGCACATAGCCAATAATTGACAATTATTTCTAAAACACTCTTTTAAAGACTAATTCTCTATAATGATACTGAGCGCTATCCTCATTATAAGATGTGAGTCTATTAGCACAAAGAGCAGTGTTCCCTTGTCAAAGAAGCGCTGCGCCGGCGCTGGTCCCGAGACTAGAATTGCTGCATTCTTAGACGGCCCGCCTTGTCACACGCAACGGGTATACTCTTTATTGTTGTGACCAAGTTTTAAGTTGGTCTGGAGGATAATTCCTGGTAAATGTTAGCTTAATGTCATCGTACGAGTTGGTAATTAATTGTTTTAGGTAATTTCTTTTAGCCACCCTTTACTAAGAACCTACCTTCTTTCAGCCGCTTTTTATTATTACATCAGAGGTAGGTACCTACTAGTATTTAATAGAAAGATAATAACTAGGAGAAAAGTGGCATCAAAATAACTATGACAGGGTAAAATTTAAGACGTTGGGCTCATTTAAACTACGACTCTACACATCAAACTGAAAGGAAAACGCCCAATCCCGTTTCGCCTCAAAACTGGTTTTAAGAAGTTCTACAATAAAAAAGGATAATTTCCATTTCATTGCAAAGTATGACATTCCTCCTATTTTGTGTATAATTTTAGCTATCATACTATTTGTATGTGTTCTTCGATCATACTCATTCTTTGGACGAGATTCGATTCGATTCGTTTCGTGTTTTCTATTCTATTCTATTTGAAACGAATACATTTCGTCACGTAGTAGGCAACGTCTTTTTACGGACTATGAGAGCAAAACAGAAATCCCGAAGAAAAACTCCTGTTTCACACAAAACTACAATGCCTACTGGACCCAAAGAAGTTTGGCGGAAGGCCATATAATTTGAGACCCAGACATAGAGGTCCCATACATGAATGAAATTTCATAATACGTGTAGAGTGAAACAAAACTAACAAAAATGTAAATTGGTTAGAATCTGTACAAGTTGGGGGAACGTTATTTCTCCTCATGATACCTTTTGTATCAAGTGTGTGAAACTCATAATCTTTCTTATTAGATAGTCCACTCAATCTTCTACGCATTCATTGTGTTTATTTTAATGAAAATTCACGATAACCGTACCATATTGTGATAATGGAAGAAAACGAATTCATACACACTATCAGTTCAACCAAGCCAAATACGTTCCGTAGCGACCAAAAATGAACCAGTGATAATATTAGATGAAAATAGCTGTCGTGGTTGCGTTTTGCTACTGCTTTTTGGACGATTTGTCTATTTTACTAGTAATTTCTACTTTTGAATCCGGACTTTTGGAGATGTGGAAGTTTTTTTGAAAATGCCTTAATTTTTTCTGTTTATAATATTTATGACCGCCATCCTGAATGGCTTTTAGTTTTCGTGAAAAATGATTGGCAGATTTGGAATCTGCCAATCTTCTTTATGGAACACTAGATTGTTTTTGTGATTACCAACGACTTTAAATTATAAGACATTCCAAAAAAATATTTATATAAAAGGTAGGATTCTAAGGTAAGAAAATACTTTACCTAGTTAGTTACCGATGATGGGTGCAGAGATTCAGTATTAAATGTATCAATGGGAATATCCACCAAACAACCTTACAACGTGGTCACCCACGACCGCAAGACGCAACTTTTTGCTGTCCCCGGCCAACGTCCTTCCAATGATGTTTGTTTATGTAACATCATTATGAGTTCAGGGAATAAAGCTTGTTTCAATTTACTGCAGTTTTATGTTCATAATCGTGTTGTTAACCTATTAGGCTGCCTATCAGCAATGTACCTTTATGGCAACTGACTAATTAAGTATAAGTACTTACGCGTGTAACAATGTGCTTGTACTAAGAGCCTATGTCGAAAAATAATTTAAGCGAAACAGGCGTGGGATAGCTTATATTACGGCCTGAAGCGAATCGAGCGCCAAATCAAACTTTATTTAATTGTGATTGTACTATTTATGTTATTTCAATTCTGCTCTAATCAAAACTTAGAAAATATCAATCTCTTTTTTTTAAATCAAGTCTCGTGTTTCTATTATTCACCGTTTAGCAGTTCCAAGCGTTTATAGATAAAAACAGAGGCTACTTTGGCTTGTTTTTCTATCGAGAAAATGTGTCTTAATCGTGTTTTGGCTCTAATCAAAACTTCAATTATATGTTCAATTTACACATATCCGAAAATCATACTCCTACTGTTAGTACTTCATGATATATGAAGCTTTGAAGAATCCTATTTTTTTCACATAGCCCCTTAATTGTACACATTTTATAAGATGTTATTTGAATCATAGATAAATCTTAATTTTACTTTTTATTTTAGTTGGTAGGTAGGTACAATTTGTAACAATACACCCTCGTAATATTTAAAGGAGAGGTTTAGATTATTAAACTGAACAACTTTCAGTATCAAGCCAATATGAAGAAAATTTTTATAAATCTGTTGTCCCATAGTACATTTTTGAGTCGAGTTGGTATAGGCACCTACTGCAGTTTTGTATGAAGTAGCAGATTTATTTATAAATAATTATCGTGTTTGTTGTTTTCCGTATAAAAAAATTTGGTCACTACATCCAATAGTTCTGCGCGAGCTGTCGATTTTCAAATCGTTAAAAAAAATTACAAAATCTCTAAAAAGGTCCAACTTTAGGTAGACTTTTATTTTTTATTTTTCCGTGAACAGTTATAACGTTGGCTTGACGTTGAGTTTTGGGACACCCTGTATAATATCACAATTCACAAAAAACACTTCTAATCAATACTTCTAATCAGAATCGGATAGACTCTATCCGATTTTAATAGAAGTGTTTTTGACTCTAGGATAGTTTTGAAAAAAGAAGGACTTAAGGCGGTTGCAGAGGGGTCAATTTTATACAAAACTTTGACGCACAATACGCGTCTAGAATTGCGTCTAGACGGTATTAATATAAGTAACTTTGTATACAGGGTCCTTCTTAATATGCTGACACTTTTTTAAGGCGATGACCAGACTATGAAACTGAACAACTTTCTTCTATGGAATCAACATCAAAATCGCGAAAAAAAACAGTTGTCCCATTACGTTTGGCTCCGAGTAGGTTTGCAGTTTTGTATGGAAGTGATGATTTTTTTTTCGCGATTTCGATGTTGGTCCTATAGAGAAAGTTGTTCAGTTTGACGGTCTGATCATCCCCTTAAAAAAGTGTCAGCATATTAAGAAGGACCCTGTATATAAAGTTACTTATATTAATACCGTCTATATATGGAAAAATAGGTTAGAAAATCTAGATGTCGCGTATTGAATAACATTTGCAATTTATAATACCTATAATTACGAAGATATAAAGCTTTGGAATTTTTCATACAAAATTTTCAAGCTTTATATCTTCGTAATTATATTATAAATTGCAAATGTTATTTGATACGCGACGTCTAGATTTTCTTAACTATTTTTCCATATATAAAATATTACTTTTATTAATTCCGTCTATGCGTATTGTGCGTCAAACGTTTGTATGGACTGAAACCACCTTAATTTATGAGTCCTACCAAACATTTAATTACCTACCTATGCACATTTTTAGAAGTTTTTAAAAATCTGCTTTCTTAAATTGAAATGTGTGGTTCTGGCTTAGAATGGACCACCCTTTATCTTTCCGTGGACAATGAATAGGTGCCGTGGGTGTCTTACGACACTAAGCGACTAAGGAATAAGGATGTCTTATGCAGTGGGCGAAAGGGTAACCTAGCCGGAACACAGTATAAGAAAGAGTATCTATTACTAGATACAGTACGGACACTCCCTTCCTCCCACCAACTTTTTACCTCACCCCCTCTATCGCCCTCTGTAGGCCTCGCATGCCACCCCCGAGAAAACGACAAAAATCGAGATGTGCCTCGATCTTTATTATTTTACGTATGCCAGAAAGCGCGCGCATGACGTTTTTCTCGTTTAAGGTGGACTTCCGATGCCAGCGGCCGATGCGTCTCGCGCGTCAGACGCGCGCGGCCGACGACAGACCTCACTTCCGAGGTAAGCGACTGACGCGTGCCTATTGTGTAGAGTGTTATCACTTTAGGGTATTTTCCTCGAAATTTAGGGTAGGGTTATGTTTTGGTGTTTACACAAAAACATAAAAACACAAACAAAAATAACCAATATATATTTTAACAAAGAATAAGTATTTGATTGATTGAATTTAGAGAAAAAAGAATTTAATGATTTATTTTAACTGGATTTTTGATGAAATAAATTTTTGGGAGTAATTAGACAGGGATGCGTTGCGTCCCCTTGGCTTTTTTAACCTGTATATGGATCGCTGTCTACCTAATAATTATGTAGGCAAGAGGGATTTTCCGAAAACCATTAAAAAAGAAAAAGTATTTCCAAGTGGCTCAATAGATGGTGTTGACGCAATATGGATGAGCGACCTTGCAGATAATAAAATACAAATAAAATAATAAAAATTAATCAAATTTTCGTTAAAAACTCGGTAATATTTCTGGCAAACTTTCTTGTTCTACGTGACGTCAGAGCATAGCCGCGCGCGGCCGCGGCCGATGCGATAGACATCGGCCGCGCGCGTCTGACGCACGCGTCAGTCGCTGGCATCGGAAGCGGCGCCAAACGCTTTGTCGTGGGTGGCATGCTAGCCGTGCTGGTTACCGCGCACTGGTTACTCGTTGCCTACGAAGAAGACTTAAGGTTCAATTTCTTTGGTTTCGTATGTGCTGACGTCATCTTGACAATTTAAAATTTTTGTATGCAGTGTCCGGGCTGTGGCCGGAATCTATCACCTTTCAATATGATAAAAAAAAATAGCCTTGCAAGCATGCAAAACAATGGTAGCTGTTGCAATGTTTCTGACCTCCTCGAAAGAGATTATGGATGTGTGTAGTAGTAGGTAGCATAGCATAGCATATGCTCACGACTATATTCCCCGAGGGGGTAGTCAGAGATATTCTGAAACCTCAAACATCCACGTGTCACTAATAGTACCGAAACTCCTGTCCAGTGTGACGGGGAGTGAGCCCGTCGCCACTTTTAATGGACAGTTGGTACAATACATGCCTCGAAATTGAAGCATGCAGCTTTTTGCCCACTATGTTTTCCTTCACCGAAAAGCCAGTGGTGTTACAAATGGTACATAAATTCGGAAAAAGTCATTGGTACGAGTCGGCCTGGACGGGGATCGAACCATCGCCTCCTGCACGGCAGGCAAGGTTACTCGCCACTGGACCACCACGGCTTGTAGCTTATGTAATTTGCTAGTAGGTATGTAATTGAAAGAAAGACTAGGTAATCTAACATGGTAATATAACACGACCACACGCGGTCGGATATCCTTTAGCAACCCATCACCATATCTTGTTACATCTTCCGTTATATTGCGGTTAACTGCATTTCCTTACTTACCTAGCTAGTACTTACTTTGATCGATTCATTAATCCATGTCTAGTAAAGTACTTAGATAAAGTCGACATCATTTTATGATCACGTTAAAGCTTAATCTGGTATTTAATTTCGTACGTTTTAATTCGGGTAACGTAGTGGCACCAATAACCGACAAGAACCAACAACCGACACTTTTTTATTTGATTCAAGAAAATAAGACTAGGAAACCGATTTCTTAATATGGCAACACTGTGCCATAGACAACACACTTTTGACTGGCGTCCATTGACATTTGAGCAAAATCCGCCATTTTGTTTGAAAATGGTGGCGTGATAACAGAGTGCGGCTAGAGACCGGTGAAAATAACAGAATTTCTAAGAGAAAACCATAAGGAAGTGAGTACATTTTTTTGTTAATTATACTAATGTGATGTGACTTACTCGAATTTGATGTTTTTTACGGGTTATTATAAGAACTATAGGATCGATTTTTGTTATAACGAAAGTTAAAGCTTATTTTGATAATAGGAAATTGTTGGTGTCGATCACTGGTTTTCACAAACTGACATTTTCCAATAATCGACAGGTGTCGATAGTAATTTTATGAAAAATATTTCAAGTGACAAGCGAATAAGGTTCTTTTTGCTTTGCGTATTTGGTAGATATTTTAAACAGGTTAATCGAAGTCGAGCTACCAGTAATCGACAAGTGTCGATTATTGGATAATAATATGTGTCGATGATTGGTTTTTACAGATGGCTCCGAGAAAAAACTATACTCCTGAACAATTAGAGAAAGCCGTTGACGCTGTGAAAAATGGCGAAAAGATTGCAGTTGCTGCGAAACGTTTCGGAGTACCTAGGATAACGCTCCATGATAAAATTTCGGGGAAAACGACAATTGGTTGCCCTATGGGGCCGAGCACAGTTTTAACTAAAGAGGAAGAAGAAATTTTAGAAAAGTGGATATTAGCGTTATCTGAAAGACATATTCCGCTGACAAAAGATTCGCTACTAGACAGTGTGCAAAAAATAATTATTGATCAAAATAGACCAAATCTTTTACAAACAATAGGCCCAGCAAAAAGTGGTTTCAGTCGTTTATGAAGAGACATCCAAACTTGACACAAAGAGTGCCAGACAACTTATCAAGGGCCCGAGATAATGTGTCTGAAAATAACATCAGGACTTGGTTTACTGAGATCGAAAGTTATTTGGACGAAAATAACTTAAAAACTGTTCTAAACGACCCACACAGGATATTCAATGCAGACGAGAGTGCGTTCTTCTTGTCACCGAAACCTGGTCGTGTACTCGCCAAAAAAGGAGATAAACACCCATACAGTAGCTGCGGCGATGACAAGGATAATCTTACCGTCCTAATAACCGGAAATGCCGCCGGAGACCTTGCCCCCCCGATGGTCATATATAATTATGAACGAATTCCTGCACCTATAGCTGCGAGTGTACCCGATGGATGGGCAATAGGTAAGTCCGAGAGTGGGTGGATGTGCAGCAGCACGTTCTACGAGTATATGACTAATATCTTCAATCCTTGGCTAGAACAAAATAATATAGAAAAACCGGTATTATTCTTTGTGGATGGCCACAAATCACACTTGACGCTGTATTTATCAAATTTTTGTTCCCAAAATGGTATTGAAGTCGTAGCTTTATACCCGAATTCTACGCATATTCTGCAACCGATGGACTTGTCAGTATTCAGACCACTCAAAGCTCATTGGAAAAAAGCTGTTACACAATGGAAAATGGAGAACCTTGGCAAAATTCTTCGAAAAGAGAACTTTGCCCCAGTGCTGCAAAAAGCTCTCACAAATGTAACAAAAGATTGCATCCAAAATGGATTCCGTGCGGGGGGCCTTTTTCCTTTTGGTCCTGACTACATTGATATGTCTAAAATTAGACAAACTGAAAAAGGAACCACGACTAAAACCAATCCGATGCAGAAGGAATTTGTGAAGTATTTAGAGAGCGAAATTATAAACGTGTTCTCAGCTCAAAAGTTACAGCAATTCAATAAATTTTACTTTGAAAACAGAAACACACTGGAAAGAGAAATCCCTAATGAAGACGAGGCTTTATATTTGATTTGGGCCAAAAACAAATCCGAAGACGCGTTGTGTCATTCAAATTCGTTGGATGCTCCTAGAACGTCAGAAACATTGGAAGAGGCGAGGTATCACTCAAATGACATAACTACTGCTCAAACGAACGACGTTATACCCGATGAATCAATGACTATTTCGCCAGATGCCGGTTGCACTTTGCCTACAGAAACTGAAGAAATACACTCGAACAGCGTGCAGACTGAAAATCCACCAAAAGATGCAAATTTTAATTTCTTGATAGAAACTGATTCATCAGCACATAACTTAAAGAAGTCAGTAGATGATGACATTAGCGTGACTTACAATTTGTCTGTAGCAAAAAAAGTCACCACTGGTGATGAAACACTTCCATCAGAGTCCATATCTTCTGATTTACCTAGAGTAATAGTAGAATATCTTCCTCAACAACTAAACTATGACGTCAGGGATGATGCTGTTACCCAACCTATTCCACCAGCGGAACGTTCTTTACCGACCGATTTATCTAAAGATCCTCTAATGCAACATTCTAACAATATTTCGAAGACTGATACTGTTGTCAAACAACTTACTTTAATACCGGAACTTTCTTCAGCGATCAGTTCACCTGAAATAACAGGAGATCCCCAAATGGAACAACCTAACAATAACGCCACAATTAATACATTAACCGACGAAGCATTTCCACCACCAAAATCTACATCTTCATCCGATTTTCCTAAAGTAATAGACAATAGCCTAACTCAACAACCTATCATTAGTACCATGGAACAACCGTACATAACACCACAAAAGAAGTCTTTGGAAAATGTTTTGGGAGTGATTATTCCATCTCCTTTCAAGAAGAGTTTGTTCTGGCCGGAAAATTTGGATACTAATAAAAAGAGAATGAAACGAGAAAAAATTCCTTCAACAGTAACAAGTAAAGCTTGGAAAGAATATCACGAGAAAAAAGAAGCCGAGAAAAATAAAAAACAGCAAGAAAAAGAAGAAAGAGCAAAACAGAGGATAGAAAAAAAGATATTAAAAGAACAGTTAACCAATGAAAATAAAAATAAAAGTAAGATTAAGAAAACAAAGAAAACCGTTCAAGAAGATTCGACTTCAGAAGAATCAGATGTGGAGATTTCATACGCTGAAAGTGATATTAGTTATAATTTAGAAGATGATGAAGAGAAAGAATCAGAAAGAGCAGTAATAACAAAAACAAAGAATCAACTACACCTTGATTCTATAGACTCGGACTTAGAAAATTTGCCTTTAAGCAAACTTGCATCTTCAAAAGCAACTAAACCAAATAAAAGCAAGAAGTGTTCGATAGGAAATTACGTAATAATTAAGTATGAAGGGGAGTATTTTCCAGGGAAGATAGAAAGCTTGAGAAAGAACGACTACGAAATAAGTACAATGACACTAACTACTGGAAATTCTTTTAAATGGCCTAACCCGCCCGATAAAATTTTCTATAAACTCAAGGAAATAGTTGAAGTAATAAAGGAACCTATATGTTTAAACAAGAGAGGGTTTTATAGAATTCCAGAAATGGATAAATATTTACCCAATTTGTATGGCTTTTAAAACAGATCTCATATAATACTTAGGTACCTAATCTTTATTTTAAAGGGATCTCTTACTGCAATAAAAAATATTATTTACTATAAAAGATCTCGTATATGAGGGCAAAAGCTACTTAGTTATTGAAAAATATCTGATTTACGTTTTCTGTTATGTTTTAAATTTAATTTACTACAAGTTAGATATAGATTACAGAAATTATATTACTACAAGGTAGTTACCTAGATACGAATACGACTGATTATAATAATTACTAATTTCTAAACATTAGAACATAGTTTCCAAAAAGTGATTTGATTACGAACTAAAAGAGTGATTATGAATAAAGATTTAATAACTAGTTAGTTAAGTAAGAATAACTTTTAGTAAATATTGTTGATTTTTGCAATTTTAACTTTTTGACAATTGTTTTATTATATTGACGTTTAATACACACTTAACTGTGTGTTATATTTGCATATTTAATACACTTTAGCACGAAAGATATTGTTTCTTATGCTATACTGTAGACAATAAAGTGATTATACTTATTGAATATTTAATTTTATTTAATTACCGACTAAGGTATCATGGTTGTGATCTGGCAGATGCACACTACGGGTAATAGTCGATAACTGGGTGTCGGTCACCGGTATTTGTCGATAACTGGGTGTTGATTACTGGAGACTCGGTGTCGATGATTGGAGATTTATACACTATTTTCTTTTTTTGGATTTTTGTCTAGTCTGTGTATAGTTGATAACAATCATACACCCTATTCATATGTTAAGAATATACCTTACCATACTCAATCGTTACTTTTAGTTTAAAGCTTACTAAATAGTTAAAATTTTATAAAAAAGCCCACCATCTCCTAAACGTGTCGATCATTGGTGCCACTACGTTACTTAAGAACGATTATTGCTGAATTCTTAACAAATAATAAAAGAATCAGTCAAGTGCGAGTCGGACTCGCGCCAGATTTCGTACAAACTTAATTTTGCAGTGGGACAAAATATTCTTCCATAAATCAGCTGTCCCATACGAAACTGCAATGCCTACTCGACTCAAATGTATGCAACAGCAGATTTTTTTTTTGCTCGATTTGTTTGCTCCCATAGTAAAAGTTGTTCAGTTTGATGGGAAGACTCTTAGTTTAAAAGGATGCCAATGATATCAATTTCACCCTGTATAAATAAGTGGAATATACAGGGTGTTCGGGTAGACAGTTGCCATTACTTTAATGTTAAGTTGCAGTTACCTATTTATGATACTGAACAAGTTTCCCAGAGAAACAAGTGAAATTCGAAAAAAAAAATGAATATACCGTAATTATATCGTCGGAGATAGTACAAAAGCGCATAACAAGCATTTGTGAAAACCGCGTTTAAGTGTCAAATGAAAAATTTGACATAGGAAAGAGAAAAACGGTAACTTCTTTTTTGAATCTATCATGGTAAAATCGTGAATCTAACCTCTGATAGGTCCAAAGTAGATACTTACAAGATTTTACACTGATAGCTTCAAACTTCAAGAAGTTATACAACGTGTTAATGAATTAACGCAAAACTAGAAAGTAGTTTGTTTAGAATCGAGAGCAGAATCGAATTATCATGGTTTCAACATAGGTAATTTTTTTTTAAATATTAAATATTTTTTATTGAAAAATTTAAAATTTACTGAACCCGATGACAATCCACCGCACGGGCACACTCACCTTACTTACTACCAAAACAAGATTATAAAAATGTATCCATGAGTACGTTAGCGCTTTCTTTCAGTGCTGAAATGATAACAAATCATTTTTGACTCAAAACTTAAAATGCGTATAGCTTTAAATTTTAACTATAAAAAAACAATAAAAATTTTTGTTATACATCAGTTAGGGTGTATGAGGTTTTGCGCTAATTTATTAAAACGTTGTATACAGATTTTCCCTTTCCTATGCAAAGTTGTTTATCTGTCACGATTTTGGACTATCCCCGACGATATAGCACAGCAATTAAGTACCTAATACAGTTGCCGTCGTTCAAAAGGACAATAATAAAATGGTCTACCTTACGGCCACATCCTCTGGTGGCGTCAGGTTATTTCTTATAAGGTATTCTATACCTACACACCTGCTTGCCAGGTGCTGTCTTCACGTGCCCGTGCCAAGAACCTTAGGCTTCTTGGTTTATTTTAAATTAGGTAGGTAAAGGTACCTTTACCTCATTTTACAAGGTTTAGTTCGTTATCAATTATTATTATTATTAAATTGATATACGTCCATTTAATTCTTGGCACGGGCACGTGAAGTGAAACCTTAGTTTTTCTTAAAAACCGAATAAAAAATGTGAATGTTTTACAAAATAAGAGAATCAGTTGAGGACATAGTTTTCTGTATGTATACATGGTGTAACAAAACACCCAAGTAATATTTAAGGGGGTGCATCAGACCATCAAACTGAACAACTTTCACTATGGGGCCAACATCGAGAAAAATAAAAAAAATCAGCTGTCCCATACAAAACTGCAGTACCGACTCGACTAAAATGTATGAGACATTCGAGCTAATTTTTTTAATTTTTTCTCGATGTTGGCCTCATAGTGAAAGTTGTTCAGATTGATGGTCTGAAGCACCCCCTTAAGTATTACTAGGGTGTTTTGTTAACCCCTGTGTTAGGGCGTGACTCCTGCTAATATTTTTTAAGTAGAAAACAATAGCATCGCTTCACTTTTGGTCGTCCACCATCTTTTTTAAATTTAAATTCTATGGGACGAGCGAGACGACGCCATTTTGTTCTTTGCTTTTGTGTAATGTGTGCTGAAGAACATTGACAGGAGTCTCCGCCTTAGATACTTGCTTTTGCCCTCGACTTGTTCCGCGTGGATTTCGAGAAACTCCAACATACCATTGCACACCTTTAGGGGTTGATTAAAAAAAAACCTATCTTAGTGCAGCCATACAATGCTTTGTAGAATATGTATTGCTAATTTCATGTTTCTATCTTCAGTGGTTTAGGCAGTGTGTTGTTTGTCGAATCAGTTAGACACAGAAGTATTTATTACGAGCATTTACCCGCGACTTCGTCCGCATAAATTATATACCAGATTTTAAGTCAGATCATAAGCTATCAAACAAAAAAAATTCATCAAAATTGGTTCAGTAGTTTTTGCGTGATGCTCGAACAAACAAACACACAAACAAACAGACAGACAAAAAATCAAAAAATCTGTGATTTGGAATCAGGGTCATCTAAAAACCATATCGTAATATATTTGTAAATATATTCAATGGTACAGACACACTTCTGTTACAGTTTTATAATATAACTAGCGGCCCGTCCCGGCTTCGCACGGGTGGACATCTAATCTTTTCTAGCAATAAATATAGCCTATGTTACTCAGGGTGAATGTAGCTTTCTAATGGTGAAAGAATTTTTGAAATCGGCACTGTAGTTTTTGAGTTTATTCATTACAAACATACAAACATACAAAAATAGGTACAAATCTTTCCTCTTTATAATATTAGTATAGATAGTTTAGATATAAAGAAGATATTGCCTAATAGGAAAGTACCTAGAGCTAATTATTCTAAGCTACTAACTCAGATTTTTTTTTATTTTTTTTATTTTATTATGTTTATTGAGAAAAACTTGTATACTTGTAAAAATTGTAACTATGTTTAATACGCTGTTGGTTTTCTCAATAAACAAAATAAAATAAATAAAAATGATGCTTTCATGTTTTATATCATCATCAGCCTGTATTAAATTCAAAGACTTGTTGTATAGGACTCCAATTTTAAACCATAGTACAACACATTTTTAATCTACTTACGTCATCAGATCATCACCTGACACCTATACCTATATTTGCTAACAATAGTAATTAATTAGATAGGATCTACATAGGTACTTAGCAATTAAAAACCACTAATAACTACATCTGCATGAAGCTGAGTCAAGATATCGAAATGTGCAAAATGCAAATGTCGACAAATTACAGCTATACTAATTCAAAAGGATGTTACTGTACTTTATTACCCAGTAGGTTAGGCAGGTACTAAATTAAATGGCAAACAGCTGTTTGATTCACCATACTTATGGGATTAATCATAGATCAGTTTATTAAAAAAGTTTAATTTAATAAAGAAGTTCAATGCAATATAACACTTACCTACTTACATAATTCACGTAGCACACAAAAAAAGTTATAAAAAATAGGCCGTAGTTAAATATTTTTAATTTCTGTAAATGACAACAATGAAAACGCGAAAAAAAATGATTTTTTATATTGGCTCCATCCATAGTGGAAGTTGTTTAGTTTGATGGTCTGAAGCACCCCTAAAACGGGAATTAAATTGATATAATAAGTATGACGTTTAGATTATATTACTTTGGTTCCGTACCCAAAGGATGCCAACGGGATCTTAATTACTAAGCCTTCACCCCGCGAGACGCCACCGTCCGTCTGTCTGTCTGTCTGGTACTACCTTTAAAAGGCTGTATCTTTTGAACCGTAATACTTGGTCTGTCCTACCGATAAAAGGCTGTACCTATCTTTGGAACCATATACCGTTTGGTACACTGGTAATACCTTATATGTTAGCCGGCTTAATTTTCACTAAATGTGTGTTATTTAACAATCACTTAACAGCATGGACAGTTTATCCTTTCCCAAGATTAAACTCTATCAGTTTCAGTGTGACAGAAAAAGAACAAAAATCTGTCTGTCTGAACCATAGAGAAAATAACGCGCTCCCCTGGGGTAGAGATGTTGTATCGAACTGTGCACAGATACTCAACTGGGCCTGACGTCATATCATACACATCTAGCGGGAAGTAGCGTATTTAAATGTTAACCCTCCCCTCACCCGTTTTTCACCCCCTTTGTTGGCGACAACATTTTCTATAGAAACAAGCCGATATGCCATCTCTTCGTACTCTATGGTCTGAACAAATGAATCAGCGCGTAGTATACCTAACGCTTGTAAACACGCTTGTACAACACACGATATATTTAGCGAGGTGTGAACTCCCTTTTATCTACGTCCGGACAAGTGTCAAGCCGTCCTGCCTTCCTGAAAGCTATATAAATGGCGTCTCTGTGATGGATGCACCTTTATAACTGTACTCATGACGAATCGATTCTAAGGAAGAGTTTACATTGTTACAGCGACACGTTGCGACATTTGCGAGAAAATATTGAAGTCAACTGTAAGTGTTTAGTACTGAGTTAACCACAGTATAAGAAAGAGTATCTATCTATTACTACATACAGTACGGATACTCCCTGCCTCCCACCAACTTTTTACCTAACCCCCTCTATATTGCCCTCTGATTACCTCGGCAGTCACCAATGTTAAGCAAATGCGTGTTCCTTTCTCGTTTGCGCTCACTCAGTATCGCACATGCTTACCTTCTCTTTTAAATTTTAACAAAAATGTGATTTCATTGATGTTGGTTGGACCAGAATCACAACAGTTCTAGCTAAAGCCGTTGTACTCTATCTCAGTCGTCAACTACAAAGC
The DNA here is from genome assembly GCA_922987775.1 of Agonopterix subpropinquella. NCBI lineage: Eukaryota > Metazoa > Arthropoda > Insecta > Lepidoptera > Depressariidae > Agonopterix > Agonopterix subpropinquella. Next base: position 4,394,249 of record OV277708.1, on the reverse strand, counting down.
CAATGCTTACCTACCCTATGCATATGCGAACAGGTAATAATATACATATAGCGATCATTCGAAAATAGTAGATCAATAGTAGATGTACGACGGACGAGCTGTAGGAATTTGAAGAACCACCCAAAGTCGGGAATCCATTGACTCTGACTACACATCTGGTAAAAAAGGTATGAGTTTACGTATGTACGGGCAAGGGAAGGGTGTATCCAGGATTTATTTCTGGGAGGGCTCAAGACTAGGAGAGTAGGGGCATACTACCCCTGGATCCGCTATTGTGTACGGGTATGGTATCTAGTTTTGAGAACATTATAGTTACCTGTCTATTAGAAAAGTACCTATCTAGGTTCTCCTAATCTACATACTAAAAACAGTACAGCATGCTGAATCGCAACGTAACGCTGCTGTACAGTGTACAAGATCCTTAACCACAGATTTATGAAGAACCTGCTTTTGAAGCACTTTTTTGTAACGCCACGCCTTTTCATCATTGTAACGATGTTCATGAACTTGTTCTGCTGATTTTTTGTAATTGTTGTCAAACGCCAATTAAGGCTCGCTGTTTAAGGAGAGGTCAAGTTCAGGACTGAATCTTGAATAAAGACAAAACGACCTTGTTTTAGATATTTCCCACGGGAATTTTCTTGAACTGAAATTAGCTTGGGACAAATTAAGAATGTTTGCGTAGAATTTCATAATAATCTCTACATAATGTAGAGATTTGTTTTAAATTGCTTTCCAGTTTGTTATCTCTACATCTCTATGCAAAGTGTTCCAGTTACTAAGTAAAGACTAAAAATATGAAGAAATGATTAACAACAGTGCTTACCCAACAAAAATGAAAGTCAAATTTGCATATCACCAGACCACACTACCTAATTAGTTGCAGTTTGGCTCGTGTAAATATAAAACAATTTTCATACCGAATACAGGCATTATTTATAAACAAACATTTAAATGAAAGTTGTTTATTTAATATCTTGTCGATTGTTGTCATACCATCTCATTGTCAGGGTAGGCGACGTGGTACCAGGCAGCGGTGTTTGAAGGCATTGCGCACCCTGCGCCGGACTGATTGACATAATTACGCGCTCGCGCAGGTAAAGCCATTACCGAGGGGGGTCCGACCGACTCTCCGAGCTAGTTTTGTATACTTTAGTACCGGGCAGGCAGTCGACCCGCACCCGTTGCACACCGCGGCCGCGTTGCGTTCTATAGTTTACCGTCAAACCGGCCCGAATGCCGCGGAACCAGTCGGCAGGATGGCGGGCCACGGCGTGAGAGCTGCGCCATGTTGAAGCATGCGCAGCGGCCGCCGGCGGCGAACGATGCCGACCACCGTTATCAGAACATGCCGCGGCGGCCGCACCACCACCTACCCCTCAACGTGTCCACCTTGGACTCCTCCAAACATTCCGTCGGTGGGACGTCAGCTAGCGTCAGCCCGGCTCAGCCGCCTCCCGCCCCGGTTCCTATAGTCGGTCAGGTGCCTGTTTCGTCGCCTCCAAAACTTGCCAATGGGAATGCTACTGGGGTTCCCACGACACGAGTTTCCACGTCCAGATCGAGGAGTTCTCGAGCTGCCACGGAGGAAGCGTTGACGTCGCTAGCTTTATTATGCCTCGTCAGTTTGCTGCTGGCGTTGCTGGCGCTTCTGTTCCTGCTGAAGATATCGGCGCCAACGACCGGCACCACGGAGGAATTCGCAGTTGTGTACGAAGTGACGTTAGCATTGTGTGCGTTGACATTATCCCTGAACCTCTGCTGTTTGCTAGTGTGTGCGATACAGTTCCTCTTTGCTGTGAAGCTGGTGCATTCGCCGTCGGCTCCGAACGGGCGGTAAGTGTCACTGACGGATGTTTTGCATCAATCCGCAATCGAACCCGCGCGGGTGCGCCACGACCGTTAAGAATGCTTTAAAACTGGTTGTGTAGTCTCCAAAGGTTATGTGGACTTTATGTATAGAGTTAACTCGCCACTTGCCAGAACATGTTAAACCTGGCTTTGGTTTGAACCAATATGACGAAAGTCTCCACGTTCAAACAGACTTATCTCAATTCAGGTTATCTCTTACACAACTATAACTGTAAGCGAGTGTAACATCCGACTCCAAGTGGTGTAACAGGCAATGTGTTTTTCATACAATTAAATTAATATACTAGTTCTTTAATCATAACTGTTTATATCAAATTCATACTTAGTCTCGGTGGTTTACGATGCTCTCGAGATAAAATTTAAATTTTAAATGAATGGTTTACAGTAATCCTCGGTTTTAATCAGGAACTTATGAGCAGAATGGTCCAATCGATGTTTTATTTGCTTGTTTATAGGGTTTGTTTTGCTATATGTATCAAAAATACTTACCTAGATGTAGTAGGCAGGTGTTAACGGTCCCCAACTGGCGGTTATTTGTGAATGGTCTGATAAAAAATATTCCGTGTTCAACGGTTGATAATTCGATCGCACGCGTCTAACATTGTTTATTTTTTCAATTTCGAATAAACTATCAGTTTTAGTTGCATGTGAAATAAACTATCAGTTTTAGTTGCATGTGTGCATGTTGCTTGGAGTCCGTTATATTTGATGTATTCTTTCCGGTCATTATCTGATCTTTTTTCAATCTGATGCAAATTTTGAATGATTTGAGGCATCTTAGATTACCTACCTATTCTTTTGTTTCATTTCATCAATTATTTTGAATTCATTTGCGTGATTGTTAATTTTAGTTTATATTTGGTAGGAATTTATTGTTTTACGGGCATAACTAGCGTTATATAGATATTACCTATATATAATAGTGATGTAGAAGCAAACCGGCTGGCTTCCGCGTTCGGTATACTTAGATATATTTGTATCTAGTGACCGCATAGCGTTCAGAGCACTAGTTCAAGCCAAAAGACACGTTATAAAATGTATAAAAAAACAAGTTGGTAATTTGTGTCTAATATAAAGGAGATAAAACTGGTTCTGCTTCGTCTTCCGTGGTGAGCAGTGACCTTACGAAGTAGAATTGGCATTAGAATTGATTAACAATTTGTATTGAATTAATTAACGAACATTCAACTGTATTTCTTATACAGGGTGTAAGGAAAAGTGTCTTTAACCTTTACACCACATAGGTACTCTACCTATCAAACTGAAAAACTTTTACTATGGGAGCAAACCTGTCAGAACAAAAAAAACTGCTGTTCAATACGTTTGAGTCGAATAGGTATTGCAATTTAGTATGGAACAGTTGATTTTTTTGGGCTGACGTGTTTGCTCTCATAGTAAAAGTTGTTCAGTTTGATGGCTAGAGCATGTGGTTTAAAGGTTAATGATACTTTTCCTTACACCTTGTATACAGGGTCCAACTTAACTAGTTTTTGAAGAAGATGATCAGACCATCATCTTGAACAACTTTTTCTATGGGACCAACATCGAAATTAGCGAAAATAAAATCTATGGTCCCATACATTTGGGTCGAAGAGGATTGTAGTTTTATATGGAACAGCAGACTTTTTTTCGCGATTTCGTTGTTGGTCCTATAGGTAGTTGTTCAGTTTGATGGGCTGATCATACCCTTATAAAGAATGGTATACAATAACACACTCATTTTCCTTCTTTGTCTTTGCATCCGGCGTTTTTTGAATACATGTTTTTATAAGGCTAAAACTAAAAGTTTCAGAAATGTCCAGAAAAAACATAATTTTACTTTCGATTCGATTGTTTTGCTTTCAAAATTACTTTGTTCATGTCATGGTCAAGTGAAATAATCATCGTTATCACTAATTTTATGAGCTACGAGCTTTTACCCGCGACTTCGTCCGCATAAATTATATACCAGATTTTAAGTCAGATGATAAGCTATCAAACAAAAAAAGTTTCATCAAAATTGGTTCAGTAGTTTTTGCGTGATACTCGAACAAACAAACACCCAAACAAACAAACAAACAAACAGACAGACAAAAAATCCAAAAATTTGTGATTTGGAATCAGGGACATCTAAAAACCATACGAGTATCGTAATCTTTTTTTGTAAATATCTTCAATGTACAGACACACTCCGGTTACAGTTTTATAATAGTTAAGATGTTCGAACAAAAAACAATGTGAGCAAATATTAGTTTTTGTCCATCATCATCATCAGCCTATTTATACGTCCCACTGCAGGGCACAGGCCTACCCGGGTTTGTCCATCACCGAACATTAATAGGTAAAAGTAGGTATATTAGGTAGAAATAGGACCTAACTCAATGTAGGTACTTATAGAGTAAATAATAAAAGAGATACATCTCATACTTACATACAAAAATAAACTCACGATGATATTCATAATGATCCCTTTCGGTATGGTCAAAAACAAGTGCTAAGACTAAATTAGTACCTTACAAACTACTGTTACTACTACTATTACTGGAGTGCGATTTTTGAAACTCATTCTTTGAACTCAGCAGTTGAAAATGTCGATATTAGAGTATGGAGATATTCATCTTCCTACTGCTGATTTGATATTCAAAAATCATACTTCAGGGGTGCGATTTTTGAAAGTCAAATCAGCAGTAGACACAGACAGATGCATCAAAAGTTGAGTTCAAAGTATGACTTTCAAAAATCGCACTCCGGCTTGTACACTCACAGCACACAACTCACTCACTCACAAGTCACTCACTTTGAGCATTATTTAATGAAGTTTTAAGAACGACGTCATTTTTGTTTTAATTTAATGAATCTAAGTTTTTTCCATCACAAATAAAGCAAAAATGTCTAAAGCATCCTCACCTTAGACTAGATAAACCTGTATAGAAACAAGAATCAACTTGAATTAAAGTTATAGCAAATCCAGAGGCAGGTGCAAGTTATGTTCCGTTCCAGTAGGACTGTCTTAAATTGTAAAAAAATATATAACTCTACATTTAAATTCATGTGATCACGACTGTATTCCCCGTGACGAGGGGTTAGTCTGTTATCCATATTCATTTAATATTATTTATTTATTAGCCTTGCTTCATCCCACTGCTGGGCAAATGCCTCTCCCTTGCTCTTTCACTCGTTCCTGTTTTGGGCAAACTCTGGCCACTGGTCGCCAAATTTATCCAGGTCATCCCGCCACCTCTTCCTGGGTCGACCTGAACGCCACCGACCGTTTTTGGAGATACAGGCGGCGTCTTCATTATACCATATTTCATTGTATTCAGAAAACCCTAAATTCACTAAGTTAGTGTCCAATCTGTCCAGTATGATGAAAGTGAGAAAAAACTAAAAAAAAAAGTGAAAAAAAGAAAAAAAAAAGAAAGAGTAAAAAGACAAAAAAGAGAGTTAAAGAAAAGAAAGAGTAAAGAGAAAGAGTAAAAAGTATAAAGAGCATAAAGAGTATTGTATTGTATTGTGAGCCCGTCACCATATATTGGACAGTGGACTCAACAACTGAAATTAAACCATCCAGGTTTAGGACTCACAATGTTTTCGTTCACCGAGCAGCCAGCGGTGTGTTGAAAACAGACTTTAGTGAGTAAAATACTGTTAATAGTTACCTACTTATACTTAAAACCCGCACAAAATCATAAACACCTACTGACGCATGAGACAATTACATATAAAACAACAGATAACAGATAGATACCATTTAAAGAAGATTTTAGACTAAAGATGACAGTCCTACTTCAATGGTGAGTATACAGACATAAATATGCATGCTATTCCCTAGTTACGGTGGGAAAACTATTTATTTACGAGATACATTACTGTTGCATAAGGACTCATAGGTTATCGTACGACAAACGATGCAGTGTTGGCATTAGAATTGCGTTTATTTATAAGAATGTTGTATGGAGAGTCATAAAAAACCAAATAGGTTTTCTGATTCGCTTTAAAGGATTCCGTATTTGTCTTAAATAAGTATCTATAAACAGTTTCGAGTCTGTGTCAGAACGACTGACGTTCATATGATAAGTAGATATGATGGATAAACTTATTATAAACCATTGATTGAATCTGCAGGTAACTGAAAATCTGCCAAAAATATCGTTCAAAGTCAAAGTTCATTTAATATTGGAGCTTGAAGCACACTTATTAAGGGGTTTCCCTGACCGAACGACTTTGACTCTATCAGAGCCACCTCACCTCTACTAAACTACGTCATTTTAGTAGGTATACCTATTTTTGACTAGCTTGTCCTTCATTATGTCACAGTGGAGCCTTCTAATCCAAGGAAATCACATTCTAAAATCATAAGAAATCGCCCCAAATTTAACAATTATCTAATTAACTCATTAAACATTTTTTTAGATCTTACTAGTCTACACAAAGGTGTTTGTCTCAAGTAAATGTGACTTCAACTTAAAAAGTAGATGCACATAATACAGATTTTTTCCAATATTTAGGCTTTCCTTTGAACACAGGTTTCATATGTATTTTATAGAAAAATAAGAAATATGATCTATAGCAAATAAAGCCGAGATGTTGAAGAATATTGCTACACTTTTCAATTATTTGTATGTCTTTCAAATAACGAGAAGATAGCTTCTAAAAACCAGTAAAATATGGCCCGAGCTAGCGTTTACCTATGGGGAGCCTCTTAAAGGTAAAATCTTTTTTTGAAGCTACGTGTTGTCGCTGTAGAGAAGTATGCGGCCAGAAACTCTACAACATAACTATTAGGTAGGTATTTTTACCTAATTCGGACTATATTCTGACCATAAAGGTGGACTTCCGATGCTAGCGGCTGACGCGTCTGACGCGCGCGGCTCGCGGCCGACGGCCGATGCGGCCATACTAGTTACTATGAAATCGTATGGCGCCGCTTCCGATGCCAGCGACTGACGCGCGCGTCAGACGCGCGCGGCCGATGTCTATCGCATCGGCCGCGGCCGCGCGCGGCTATGCTCTGACGTCACGCAGAACAAGAATGTTTGCCAGAAATATTACGAAGTTTTTACCGAAAATTTGCTTAATTTTTACTATTTTATTTGTATTTTATTATCTGCAAGGCCACTCATCCACGTTGCGATAACACCATCTATCGAGCCACTTGAAAGTACTTTTTCTTTTTTCGGAAAATCTCTCTTGCCTACATAATTATTAGCTAGACAGCAATTCATGTACAGGTTAAAAAGCCAAGAGTCTAATTACTCCCAAAAATGTATTTTATCATAAAACCTGTAAAAAAAAAATGCATTCATATATTCTCTAAACCTATCAATCTGTCAATCAATCAAATATTCTTTATTAAAATATGTATTGGTTTTTTGTTTGTGTGTTTATGTTTTTGTTTAAGCACCGAAACATAAAAACATACTCTAAATTTCGGGGAAAATACCCTAAAGTGATGTGACACTCTGCACAATAGGCGCGTGTCAGTCGCTGACCTCGGAAGTGAGGTCTGTCGTCGGCCGCGCGCGTCTGACGCGAGGTTCTGTCATATATGACAGAACCTCGCGTCAGACGCGCGCGTTAGTCGCATCGGCCGCTGGCATCGGAAGTCCACCTTAAGGGCTGTATTTACTTAGCTGCGTGGTGATATACGGGGTCAGAGTTTTTCAACGAACTTTACCTACGTCATACGCACATGAAATAAGATAGGTATTCAAAGCTCTGTCGCAATCAAACAGGAACAATATCAGACTATAAATGAGTTCGAAAAAATCAACATGTTTGTTAAAACTTTGATCCAAAATCGATCGATGATCGCAAAGTTACGCAAAAACCACACTGATTTAAGTAGATATCAATCAAGTTAGGTAGGTACTAATTTGAGGCTGACCGACAGACGAATATGGTAAACCATTAACAGTCCCGTTCTAAACTTTTGTATTTGGTCAACGGAACCCTAAAACCAAACATAAAGGTGCATCAAAACGTGCCAAGAATCTTAAATAAAATTTTGTATGGCTATAGCGTAGAAGCAATTGGAATAAACCCGTAGAATAAACGCAGTAGATGCACGGAATGCAAGAGTAGTTAACCCAAAATCTTATTAGTAAACAAACAAGCATCAAATGTTATGTTTTGTGTAAACCACACTGTACCGAGAATAGAGCGGTGCTGTGTTTGATTTTGAAATCACTGAAACGATTTTTTAACCGACTTCAAAAAAGGAGGAGGTTTCTCAATTCGACCGTATATTTTTTTTAAATCCATGCTGCATTTTTATGAAACGTCTGAATTCAAATTACGATCGAATTTGAAATGGACAACATTTCATTTCATCAGGGGTAGGTACCTACTCGTACTAAAATTCGAAAACCATTTGGAGATTATGTTGTGATCCAAAGCATACCTACATAAAAAGGTTTCTATCCATTATTTCTCGAGTTATTTGGTAAATACTGAGAAATTTGTATTACTGACATATATTTCTTTTCTATTTACTTTGACGGTTTTTTTATTAATTCTACAGACAAAGGTGTTAGGTAGATATTAATTTGTTTAGGTATATAGGTAACCTGAATCCTAACTTTTTCAGAAAATTCAAATTTATATTAAAACGAGCTTTTACCCGCGACTTCGTCCGCATAAATTAAGTCAGATGATAAGCTATCAAACAAAAAAAGTTTCATCAAAATCGGTTCAGTAGTTTTGCGTGATACTCGAACAAACAAACACCTTTGGGTGTTCAAAACAAACAAACAAACGAACAAACAAACAAACAAACAAACAAACAGACAGACAAAAAATCCAAAAATTGGTGATTTGGAATCAGGGACATCTAAAAACCATATCGTAATCTTTTTTTTGTAAATATCTTCAATGTACAGACAAATTTCTGTTACAGTTTTATAATAGTTTAGATTAGAAATAACGAAAAATTTAATCGGAAAAATACGTAATATTTTTCAATAAAAATTGGTGGTTAAAAATTTAAGTATTTAATTAAATTTTTTTGTTCCTTTTCTATTTTTTTTCGGTATCGTCGCGTCGTTACTTTTAATAAAATGTACATATTTTAGACCACAGAAGGGCGAACCCAGCTCCTTCTTAATAGATCTTCTGGACAGCTATTCAATTGAAGAAACTGAGATGTATAGGTACTTAAATGTATTGTTGGTGTTTTATCCGACCTCTAACAACCACGTTTAGCTATAAAAAGTAAAAACAAACATTGAGAACAAACCGTGGGTAAATAAAACAGTAGTACTACAAGATTAATATCATAAAAAGATTGCGTACCTATACAAAGATGAAAACAAAACATTAAATTGCTTCATTAATCTTATCAAACAACTTAGGTTTACAGAAATCTAATTGAATCAAATGAAAATGGTTCACAAGATTATTTCCAAGGCATCTTACGCAATAGGAATGGGAAATATCATACAAAAGACGTATTTAATTGAACTATTGTATAGACTGCGTTAGATGGAATGTTAAATTGTAGAAGGGGATTATTAAAATAATTAATTAGAGGCTTTCTTTGCGGCTTGCCTAGATGAGAGAGACAGACTACGGAAGGCATGGAATCCCAGATATCTGACGGTTAAGGAAAGTGATAATTTTTTTACTTGCAACGTTCCAATTCCACCCTGGTACCTTTCTTATTTTATAACTTAAGTACAATTTTACATAAATTCAACTCACTTTACCTTTTGCTTGAAAGAAAGGGCACACCACGACAAGAACCAGTTGATTCCTTTTTAGGGTTCCGAAGTCAAAAAGGAACCCTTATAGTTTCGCCATGTCCGTCCGTCTGTCCGTCCGTCTGTCTCTCCGTCTGTCCGCGGCTTAGCTCAGAGACGATTAATAACACTAGAAAGCTGTAATTTAGCATATTTATACATATTCATCACGCCGACAAAGTGGTAAAATAATATATTGAAAAATATTTTTTTAGGTACACATGAAGTGCGAATTAATTTTTTTTCTCGTCTATCCCATATTGTGGGGTATCATTGGATAGGTCTTTTAAAAATATTTTGGGTTTGGGAAAACCATTTTTCGATTTAGGGATCCGTTAGCGAAATATTAAGCTTTAAAGCGAAAATTTTGGTTAGAGTCAAGTGTCCCCCCCCCCCCTCTCCCAGCTAAACGGTTATAGTTGGAGATGTGAAAAAATTCACGGCAATAGCATATATAACGAATTTAAAAGGAAAACTATCACTGCTAAGTAGGCTTTACACGTTTACGAGAAATAGTCGACCAAATAATAACATGTACTTTTTAGACTTTATTAGCCGTTAAACCGTAGTAAGTATAAAACAAAAAGCCTTCTAAGTCCATATTATATTGTAACGGGAAACTACGGAACCCTACCCTGCCCGTGGTCCGACACGCACTTGGCCAGTTATTTTTTTAAGTCTTAAATGAAGGTCATGGGTCTCGAAAGAGTTGCGAGCTGATCCCCAGATAACATTTACGGTCGGCGACTTAAAAATGACGTCATTTTAAGGTACTTATACAGTCAGTCCGAATAGTCCGATGTTGGTCGTAGAAGTACGTACTAGTTGGTACTAGGAACGTCATTTTACCGTCAGCCAGTATACGTCCTGTGTTGGACGCAAGTTGGACGTTATACTGACGGACGGACGGACTTGCCTCCTTTTTTCTCAGCTCAGTCGCGCCATTTTTCTATGCGCATCGGACGTGTCGCGGAGTCCTTTTTGTTGTTGAGTTAGTGTTATTCAAAGAAATTGAACCTAAAGTGTGTTAGTAATGGACGAGGACCGCCCAGCCAAGTGCGCAGTGATCCAGTTTATTGTTTGCGGTGGCGGTGCTATTTCTGTTGTGGATTCAGAGTGGCTGAAGCCACGATGGTGTGAAGTGTATTGGCCGGTCATAAAAAGGCCCAAAGCTTTTGAGCTGATCCTCAATCTCAACACGTCCCCCAGCGAAAATTTGAAACTTTATGGTGTGCAGCAAGTGTTTTACGAAACTGGTAGGTACGTATTTTATCCCTTTCCTGCATGGGTAGCATGCCACCGTGATACAGCACTATCACACATTCGCTCTTTTTCTATTTGCGCACGAACGAACGAGATAAAAGACGTGATACAGCCGTATCACGTGTAGCATGCTACCATAGTGTAAATAAAATAATAGTGATGAAGCTCAGCGGTCGTGGCGGGTCTATGCCCGCGCGGCATGCGGGGTACGGGCGTACCCTAACTCAATTCGCTGTTAAGATACGCGCGCAGGCAACGTGGGTCGGGAGGCACTCCTCCCGGCCCCCGCACGCCCCGCACGATTGGCCTGCCGCGACCGCTGAGCTTCACCACTATTAGTTCTTTACACTATGATACTACGGCTTCTGGGGCTAGTACGCCAACCGGCGATAGCGACATTTAACACATTCATCTGCCAAATTTAGTCTTTTATCTCTTTCGTTCGCGCCCCAATAGAAAGAGCGTGATAGAGCTATATGACGCTCTCGTGGGTTGGCGTACTAGCCCCGCTAGTCAGTTTTCAGTTTCGGGGAACCTGGCTTCTCGGGATGCTTGTATGAATTAACTACGACGACGCTTCTATTTAATAACGCAGAGAATTATTAAAGGGTTGGATATAGAATTGTATAGCAGGAGGGGAGGGGTGCCGGTGATTGGGGAGGGGCCGCTGACGGGTCCACTAGTTATTTATATATTGTCTAAGAAAATAATTTTGGTTTGATTTACAAGTACCTAACTAACTTATTTCTTTTTACAGGTGTCAGGTCGAGATGTTTCCAGTAAAGTGCCACGTACAATGAAGTCCTACATTTCCGACAAGCTAGTTGCAGAGTACAATTTCTATGGAATGAAAACTGCAACGAAAACCAAAATCGAAAAAGTTTTTTGCACTCTACGCCTCAGAGACTGCATTGTAGGTGAGTACATAAGTACCTACCGAAATTCTCCAATACTATCTCAATATTGTTTGCGTCAATCCCCCATTCAATATCTTTGCACTATTTGGAATTCAAATAAATAGTTTTAATGAATTATTATTAGGGTTCCGTACACATAGGTTGTCAATGGGACCCTATTACTAAGCCTATGCTGTCCATCCGTTTTTCAGTATATCACAGCGGTATAATCTCAACAACTGTAAACAACTCCACAACAGCACGGCTAGCATGCCATCCACGACTTTTTTATGAGAAAAAATTAAATGAGAAAAACGTCATGCGCGCTCTTTCTGGCATACGTAAATTAATAAGGATGGTGGCACATCTCGATTTTTATCGTTTTCTCGGAGGTGGTATGCAAGGCCTACTGAGGTAGCCTCATAACATATTCAGTTTGTTGTTGTGGCATCTAGGTATCTTGGCAAATAATAAAAAGATACGGAGCCCTGTGTGCGTGGGTGCTACTCCCACGACCATTTTTATACAATTAATAAATTGTATCTTTCTTGTTTCTTTATAGAAGGCGTTGTTAGCACAACTGCAACTGCAACGGCAGAGGGCGTCGAAGTTAGCATCAAAACCTGGCTACAGCATGCTCCAGAAAGGATAAATAGTTAGAGGCTTTGGTTTTCCCATACGGTAAACTTAGACGGTAAACAACAGCTTCAAAGTATCGCCTCTCCGAATTTAAATTGATTTCTTTATAATTATGTAGATGCAATTAAAAATGTACGAAAATGCTCGGATCTTAAAATGTTTAAACTATTTTTAGAACATCTTTTACTAAAAGTAAAATCTTTAAATAAAATTTTACATTTCGGTGTTCATTAATTTATTTATTTACAACCCTAGTTCACTCCACCGTAGTCTAGGAACGTCATTCTACGGCTGACATTCAGAAACGAAATTTGAGTATTAGTTTCTATTTTGATATGTAAAAATCAATAAAATTTTGACATATCGAAGTAGGATCTTATACTCAAATCTTGTCTCTGAATCTCAGTCTAAGGCTGCCTATCCATTGACGCGAGCTGGCTGGCGGAGCGGTGTAGCGAGGAAAATATTAACCAATCAGGAGCTCGGCCGAATCTCGGCCGAGGTTTTATGCAATCCTGATTGGTTAGTAAAACTCCGCTTCCCCGCTCCGCCAGCCAGCTCGCGTCAATGGACAGGCAGCCTAAGGGTGCGTCCACATCTGGCGAACGCGCCGCAAATGCGCAACTGGCGAGCCGCTCGCGAGCTGCACATTCGCGGAGCGTTCGTCAGCTGTGGACGCACCCTAAGGTCCCTGGATCGGTCTTGATATGACGTCCTAAGTACGTACCTCGGTGACGTACATTTTAGACGTCTGTAGGACCGATAAAGGACGTACATTTGTCACAACCTAATGACGTCTTGATACGACGGCCTACGGACGTCTTAATACGACGGCCTACGTACGTCTTGATACAACGGCCTACGGACGTCTTGATCCGACGTCATTAGGTTGTGACAAATGTACGTCCTTTATCGGACCTACAGACGTCGAAAATGTACGTCACCTAGGTCGAGCAAGACTGTAAAAAGACGTCATTAGGACGGCTAAATGTTATCTGGGTCTAACTCTCTTACTCTTATTAAAGTTAAAAAGATCGAAATGGTCCTGGACTGAGGCCAAGACCAGGGACCTCCTTTAAGAGAGAGTTGAGTCTAAGTAGGGTCAAAAATGTGTGGATTTTGACATTATATGGGAGTTTGAACTCAAACGTCAGACTTTACCTCACCCTAAATGAAATAAGGTGCCCAAATACATTATGAGCTGCTGATAAATTTACAAGTTTGCTTGAAACAAAATAAATAACAACACAATACAAAAGAAATCACAAAAAAACACCAAAGGGAAGGAATTCTCACGATATGGTAGGTAAGGATAAAATCGAAGTCTTTTGTCAGTCTTTTAGAAATGGCTCCCTTTTATTTAAACTGAGATAAGTATAAAAGGGATGTGGAGAAAGAGATTCGTGTTAAAAAAGCTCAGCGCGACAAGAAATTGATTATTTATTGAAATTGAACTTACAAAACGAAATCAACAATATTATCAGATTACTACAAATGAGAAAACGTTAGGAAAATACGGTATCAGGACATTGAAAAACTCTGACAGCAGTGCCTCAATTGCGCAATTTTATACGGTTTTGGTTTGGTTTTGGTTTTGGTTTAGTTTTGGTTTAGATTTGGTTTAGCTGAAGTAAAAAAGCTATCGCGATATTTTTTTCTGAACGGTTTAATCGCACAATACAGAAAATTCGATCGAACGGACATCAAACGTTACGCCAACGTATCTTCCGAAATAAAGCTATAATTTGCGCGATACGAATTGTGCATAACGTAACGTTTTTGGTTTTGGTTTTGTTTTGGGCTCTGTCCACGCGATAAGAAGAAGAAGAAGACATCGAGGCATGAATTTTGCAGGAAACTAACGTTTAGAATGATATTTAGTCAAGATAGGGTTCTGTACATGAAAAGCTTAATCAGCTTAACAGGTTGTCTGGAAGAAATCACTTTTAGTGATAAGGCCGCCTTTTGTACCCTTCTTTTTCATGTTTATTATTGTGTTTTTTGTGTATTTTGGTGTGCAAATAAAGAATATTTATCTTATCTTATCTTATCTTAATCATAACATTCGAGATACATACAAGCATTGTAACAACTTAGTTTGTACGGGTGTTTTGTTTCACGTTACAAGAGCTATTCACACCTCACTCGATTTTTTAGAAAAAAAAACATATTTTTGTCGGCACTATTTTCGTTCTATGGGAAAAAAATCGAAAAAAATGTGTTTCTTCTTAAATACTTTTAAATTATTTTAGGTATAGTAGGTTTAAAAATGAGGGGTTAATTGAGCCGAGGCGTACAGACAGACAGAATGGACGGAAGTACCTATAAGGGTTCCTTGTTTGACTAAGGAACCCTAAAAATACCTTTCAAGCAGGCGCCATATCAGGTCAATTACCTACTTATTTAGGTACTTTAAGACACCGTTCCATAATAGGTGTCAAGGAAAGAAAATATAGAATACTAATAAAGCATTAAAACACGCAAGTGATACTTAATTGCCTTAATAAACACTAATAGAGCTATAATTAAGCATTACCAGCTCGATCGTAAATGTCTAGAATTCTAGGTGGCATTGCATTGAATAGAGTGTCTGTCTGTCAAAACGTAACTGAATGAACTGCCACGAGGTCACAGCAAATATCTTGGGACCGGTTCTTAAATCGACTTGCTGGATTTGTGTCCATTCTCGAGCTCTCCAGGGCTTGAAAGTGAGGAGAAGGTAGAGTTCGTAATGTGGGATTTAGGAAAAAATTGTGTTCCAAAATTTATAGGTTAGCGGAATAACATCGGTAATTTATTATACCAACTAATTAATACCGTTGTCGTTGTCCGTTATCTTTTAATTAAAAGCTAGCATCAAGAATTTTATATTGATAACTGAATTTCATTTGTGGAGGACAAAAGTTAAAAAAAATAAGCATCTTTTTTAATAAAAACCGACATTTACTTTTAGAGATGACAAATGAAGTAAACAAGAGGGTAAATATAGTGTTATTCTATTCTTGTCCTTCTATTTTGTTTAAATAAATGATAATAAACTAATCAGTGAGAAAGTGGATAAGTTTAAAATCTCGTTGTCGTCTTCACAATGGACACTTTGATCATGAGGCCTCCAACAGAGTTTATTTTCATTTAATAACCAAAATGAAGTGTTATCGAAAATCTTCACAAAGCGAATAGTTTTGAAATTTTGTTGCAATTTTGGTAACGTTTGAAAGTAATGTTATTTGGTTTAAGGGTTTTGTGTTTATGACGATTTTTATGTAACTGCATTCTCTCACATACTGCACCTGTTTATTATTCACTCCGAGACGTGCAATCTAAAATGCACTCTTTGTTTTAAACATTACATTTTAAACTCTGAGTTTACGTAAAAAAACAAGAAAAAATTAATAAAAATTACAAAATGTTATACAGTTTTTGAGAGTTACGCGGTTAAAATTACAAAATGTTATACAGTTTTTGAGAGTTACGCGGTTATGCGCGGTTGTGTCCAAAACGCGGTAAGAACCCGTTAAAATGTTTAATTCTAGATTACAAAATGTTAAACTGAGAAGAAAGACAGTGTGTAATTTAAGTAAACAGCCTATACGAGTATAGTCCTTACTGCGCGCTCCATACAAACGAAGTTTGATTATATTTTCTATAATCTAGAATCAAACATTTTAACGGGTTCTTACCGCGTTTTGGTATTTGTGAGTTCCCGATAACCGCGTAACTCTCAAAAACTGTATATTTTCTATAATTAATAACCATTTACAGTCTCACAGTATATAAAAAAATTTCTACACAATCTAGAACTTCTCTCTGTACCTGTCGTCTGTGGTTTATGTCAGATTTTAGTTAATATGTGTACCTAGTTTAAAATAAACAATGACTCAAAGATTTAAATTAATCCTAGCTTTGAAACTAGAATATTGAAAGTAAAAAAAATATAGGTAATTATATTTAAGTACTTACTTTAATTGGTTAGTTACGAAAATATAATCAAATTTCTTTTGTATGGAGCGCGGTGCACAGACTATCCTATTAATTACCTGAAACAAACCCTGAAACACATTGTGATATTTTCGTCAAGTATACAACTTTAAAAAGTCGACAAAAACATTGCTAATTTTATGAAGTTGAATAGTAAGTATTACGAACTTATATTAGGGCCCCTGGTAAGTTCAGATCACCATAGTAGGAACTTCAACTCCTCAAATAAGTACCTATAACAATCTTTTGTTTGTTTCTTAACATCTGTTATAATAATTTATTCTAAACAAGCGATTATGTTAACTTAACACTTGGTTAACACGTTGTTTATAGTCAGTATAAATATCAACAATAATAAAAACACCCATATGAACGCATATGTTACCTACACAGAAGTCATGACCACTCATGACATCATCTCTACATCTACATCACGAGACAATATAAAACTTGGTATCATGCAAATTAATATGTTACCTAATTATAATTCTTAATATGGGCTTTTAACATAGCCGTTACCTTGACTTTAATTGTTAAAGAAATTAGGTGTCTTAGTCATACACAAACTCACGACAGAGTGTCCTTTCGGGATTATCAGAAACTCAAAAATTCAAATTCAAAATTCAAAATTTTTTATTCAAAATAATATCATATAGATAGCTTTTTGACGTCATTCTTTGACTCTACCACCGCGTCGGAAGGTGTTCCGTTGAGAGAAGATGCGGCCAGAAACTCTACAACACACATCTTTTAAACAAAACAAAATGTACAAAGTACAATTAAAATACAATATTGCATTACATACTAGTGTAAAATTGTCAAGACCAGACATTTTGGTCATTCAAATAATCATCGAGTTTATAGTAACCTTTTTTACAGAGGACTTGTTTAACATTTCACAACTTTATCACAATTACCAACAGAATCAAAGAATAGGTCCTTACCACAGAATAGGTATGAGTATCCTTACTTGGCCCTTATGAGCCTTACATTCCCAGAAAAGGAAATTAAATAGAGCGTGAGCTTAGTAAAGGCAATATAGGTATAGGGAGGGAGGTCAAAAATTTTATGGATTTTGAAATAAGGAAGTTCGAACTAAGACTCTAAAAACGTCTCTGAATCTGAACCTAAGCATCTATTCTTAATCGAAACGTAACGGGTCTTTACCGAATTTTGTTAATTTTGTACTTACCTTTATACTTATAAAAGTAAGTTTCTTTTATACTTATAAAAGTAACTTACTTTTATTTATACTTATAAAAGTAAGTAGGTAGGTACAAGTAGGAATTCTGATTCTGAATCGTGATTTTAAGGGTTTGAAGTCTCCATAATTCCGGACGGAATTCTGGAGGGGGCAAATCCATACAAAAATCATAATTCCGAATCAGAATTCATGTGGCAGGCCTAAAAACTAAAGCTCTTTACCTACTTACTCGTAGTTACCTATACTGTTTTATTTTTAGGACTGTTCTACTGGGTTCGAAATTGTAATTATTTATGAATCCGATAGTGTGCTTATCTGTTTATTTATTGAGTATAATCTAAACGTATCCATAAATTTATTAATAGTGAAGTATCGTCACCCAAAGAATAGTTAATCTGAGACTCTACCAAAGTTATTTGGTTTAGCGTATAGCTGTTGCGTGAAAAAGGACAGGCTACTCAACCCGAAAACGACTCATATGCCACCTAGAACTTAAACTACACTCTCATACTAAAACATTCCAATTATCATTACAAGAACCAATATCCAAAAAGAGCAAAACCAAAGTCAAAAGGAACCTTGAACAAGGCCGCGCGGGCGTGAATGGATATTTCGATTATTTCCGGTCATTCGTGAAGGAATCTCAATTCTTAGAAGAATGTCGCATACTGAACTGAACCATAGAAAACGTAATATATCGAAACTTCTAGGAAATAAGAGTCAAAATTGAATGTCGATTAAGATGTAGGTAAGTAACTGTGAAAGGTAAAAATGTGGATTCTTTTCTTACCCTACGGCCACCACACCTTGTGGTTACGATGACAAATTAATAGATTTAATTAAAAAGTTTCACTGTTACAGACTCCGAAACCACGAGAAAATAATTATGTTTCTCGGAAATGAGAAAATATTTAGAGAAGAGTGAAGAAATGTGTAACGTAAATGAAAGGCAGAGGCTAATGGCTGACTGACGTTTATTAGTTACCCTCAAAGTACATGACATATATTTATCCAGATACCCAACACCTTTCCCTTTTTAAATACAGAACTACAGTAACATTGTTTAAATGGAATATATAAATGTAAACCTATTACTAAGACAATGGTTTCTTGGCCTGGGCCCTTAAGAATGCGCGCACCGCGCGGGCCGATGCGTCGGCCGGCGGCGGAGGCGTCGCAGGACCGTGCGAGTGCGAGTGCGGGCTCGCGGCCGCGTCGGCGTCCGCGTCCTGCTCCGAGCGCGGGCTCGCCGCCTCCTCGCCGCCCGACGCATCCTCATACTCGCCCTCTCCGTCACTGATAACAACGTTATCCTGCGCACTGTCCACGTTCGGTGACCCTTTACTCATTCGCGACAACGAAAATCGAGACCCGCCGTTTACCGGTATAATTTGGTCTTGGTGCCTCCGCCACTGGACACCGTCACCGATATTAACTTTATAAGAAACCGGACCCGTTTTTTCTACAACCGTTCCTGCCGCCCATTTGTCATTGCGCGCGGAGTAATCCCGAGCGAGCACCGAGTCACCGACGTTGATGACCCTCGGTGTGCCCCCTGCATTATTCGCCTGTCGCTCCTGCGCCGCTCGAGCTACTTCAGCCACATTTGGCCGCAACGCGTCCAGTCTGTTGCGCAACCTACGACCGATGAGCAATACTGCTGGTGGCACACCGGTGGTCGCATGTTCACAGTTTCTATAGCTGAACAGAAATTTACTTAAAGCTAGAAGCACATCCTTGCCTTCATGGATAGCTCTTTTAATAGCTTTTTTTACAGACTTTACCGCATTTTCTGCGGCACCGTTACCCTGCGGCCTATAAGGCGCCGTACACACATGTTTGATGCAGTGGTTTTTACAAAACAATTTAAATTCTTCCGAAAAGAATGGTGGGCCGTTGTCGGTAACCAGTTGCGACGGCAGACCGAATCTACCGAAAACCGTCATAAAAGCCGTTACGGTCGAGGCGGTATCCGTGCGCGTCATCGGCAATGCCTCGATCCACTTCGAGTGTGCATCTACAATTATCAGATATTTCTTGCCAGCGTACTCTGCAAAATCCGCATGGAGGCGTTGCCATGGAAACAAGGGAAATTCCCACGGATGCAGCTCCGACCTAGCCGGCGCGTCCCGCACGGCGCAACATGACTCACACGCCCGACATATCTGCTCCAAGTCCTGGTCCAGACTAGGCCAATATACATAATTACGAGACACATTTTTCATTTTATTGATGCCTAAATGGCCTTGATGCAATTCTTCTAATACTCTTTTACGTAGTACTGGAGGTACCACTATGCGATATTTAAAAATCAAACATCCAAAATCGACGACTAAATCGTTTTTTCTAGTAAAGTACGGTTTATCGTCTTCGCAACTCGCTACCGACGGCCAGCCGAATTTAACATAACCCACAATTCGACTCAGTAACGCATCCTTATTGGTTTCTTTACTCACATCGTGGAAATTAACAGGCAAACATTCCTGTACTAAATTCATATAACTTTGAACCGTAGCAGAGCGACGCTCTACCGACAGTGGCAAGCGAGACAGCGCGTCAGCTGGACCATTTTGTTTTGAAGTAATAAATTTAACTTTGAAATCATAACCCGCTAGCCGCGTGGCCCAGCGCTGTAAGCGGCTGGCTGCTGTTTGTGGGATGCCCACCTTCTCCCCGAAAATATAGCTCAGTGGTTGATGATCGGTTCGCAGCTCAAACGTTCTGCCAAAAAGATATTGGTGATGCCGCGTAATTCCGTAAAAAATAGCTAGCGCTTCTTTGTCAAACTGACTATAGTTTTTCTCGGCGTCATTAAGTGTGCGCGAGACACAGCTGACGGGCCTCTCGCTGCCATCGGCGTACCGGTGCGCGAGCACCGCCCCCAGCCCGTACGCGCTGCTGTCTACGGACAGCACGAGCGGCCGCCCCTCCTCATAATGAGCTAACACTCGCTCACTCAACAATACATCTTTTGCTTCCTTAAAAGCTTTGTCACACTCTTTACTCCAATTCCAGCTGGCTCCCTTTTTCAATAAATAATGTAATGGGTGTAAAATAATGCTTAGGTTCGGAATAAATTTCCCATAATAATTGAGCATACCCAAAAAACTTTTTAATTGTTGCGTATCTTGAGGTGTGGGGGCCTCCACGATTGCTTCTACTTTCTTTTTATCCGGGTGTAACCCATGTTGATCAATAATAAAACCAAGGTATTTTACACTACTTTGTAAAAAGCTACATTTACTATGTTTAACCGTTAAGCCCATCTCTCGTAATCTTTCTAAAACTTGTTTCAAATTACGCATATGTTCAGCCCGCGTAGCCCCCGTCACACAAATATCGTCCAAAAAGACCACCGTATTAGGAATTCCGCGCAACGTTTCTTCCATCAACTTTTGAAACTTTTCCGGAATGCAAGACAAACCGAACGGTGTGCGGCGATACACAAACGTACCTATATGCGTGGTTATAGCAGTACATGGCTGTGACTCCGGAGATAACATTGTCTGTTGATACGCGTGCGTTAAATCGATTTTAGAAAACTGAATTCCTCCACTGAGCGTGGCGAATAATTCCTCAATACGAGGCAGTGGATAATAATCGCGTTTCAGCTTCGGATTCACAGTCACTTTATAATCCCCGCATATTCTAATATCCCCATTTTCTTTAATGACGGGAACTATCGGGGTGCCGTAGTCGGAGTGGTCGACGCGACAAATAGTCCCCTCCCCCTCTAGCCGGCGCAGCTCGCGCTCCACGCGCTCGCGCAGGGCTAGCGGCACGGGCCGGGCTCGAACATAAACCGGTTCCTTATCAGTCAGCTGCAATTGGAGTAAAGAGTGTGACAAAGCTTTTACGAAACGCGAAACGACACCTATCCGCACGATGTGCCCGGCCGCACCGCCAGCACCGTGTTTGCGGCTGCGCCTGCGCCTGCTGGCGTGGCTCGGCCGCGCCCGCTTGCGCCCTGCCGCCGCCGCCGCCGCCGCGCCCTGCGCCCGTGCCGCCTCGCCGCACGCTCGCCTGATGCAAGCCTTCGCCCGCTCCGCCGCCACCGCCCGAGTGTGACGCCACCGGCACCGCCGACGTGGTGGCGCTCACCTCAGCGTGTCGCTCTGCAGCCTCGAGCGCCAGAGCCAGCTCCACCGCCTCTTTGAATTGTATATTTTTTTCCGCGAATATCCTAGATCTCATCGCGATATTAGAGAGTCCCGAAACGAATTGGTCGCGCAAGTTAATTTCTAGTGTAGTTCCGAAATTGCAAGTAGTCGCGAGATGTTTTAGTTCGTGCAGGTATTACGTCATCGTTTCACCCGCGCGTTGCCGACGCAAGCGAAAAACATGGCGCTCGGCGATCTCTGAGCGTTGTGGCTCCAGATGCCCACTCACCAACTTGATTAAATCTTCAAATTCTTTATTTTCCGGATCGTCCGGCGCACACAAATCGCACATTAACGAATATGTGGTCTCCCCGACCACCGTTATTAACAACGACACGCGCAACTCGTCACTGATTTTGTTTAACAGAATATACTGCTTTAAACGACGTATATATGCCGGCCACTGCTGCACATTCGCGTCAAAAGGTTCTAAACTCCCGATAGGCATGATTTTAACGTATTATTAACTGTTAAAACTAAAATCAAACCAGACTGCGCCAGTGTAACGTAAATGAAAGGCAGAGGCTAATGGCTGACTGACGTTTATTAGTTACCCTCAAAGTACATGACATATATTTATCCAGATACCCAACAAAATGTTCTCACAGTATCATCATTCCTGTCCTTTTATCATTATTTTGGGCGCAAGTAAATTGTAGTGTGCACTTTTTTTCCTACGGAGAATCATAATTCTCTTAGTTTAGTATATTTCAAAAAATTCTTTCAAACCCTACTCCGACCAAGCTACAGGGGCCTTTCTCTCAATACGCAATATCTAGATTTTTTTGTACAAAACGATCTCACATAATACACACAATTGTTACTTACAAAGAAAAATACTACCGTACCTCAGCCAATTCGTTAAGCTAATAAAATTTAACTGAGCCGTTCCAAGCCTAGTGGCATTTACTTAACTATTGGGTTCTCGCTGCTCGGGGCCTGAAAAAGTTGTCCCAAGACCCATCCATGGGCGATGGGCAGTTTCCTATTGCGTCTCTGGATAGTCCGGCACTGGCTCTACCCATACCCATAGATATATTTGTAGGTATAATATATCTATGGCTCTACCAAAATGCTTACCACGAAAAACGTTCCCAAGTCGTTTCCCTGTCAACACCTCACAACGTTTTATAAATACGACTTTCGGATGTTTTCGTGCACCGTTTCCTTACTAAACATATCATAAAGTATACTTACATTATTCATTAACAAGCATTTTATAAATACTTTGAGAGTTCGACGACTTTTTTATCTATTGTTAATGGACCCATTCATTAGTAGACTTATTCGTGAGGTATAATTAGATATGGTAACAAGATAGTCTAAGAATGTTTATAAGCATGTAGTGATATAGGTATTAGAGATTGTTTGAAAGTGTTTTTTTTTTTAGTTCAATGGTCAAGTTATAGAGCTGGAATGTGGAAAAAAATGTCTAACAGCAAAATCTTAAAAAGTGTACGTTTAAAAATAGTTCTAAAATTATTTTTGGCAATGATTATGATATTTCCGTACCTCATACAATTGTTTTTTTGTGCAGTTTTAGCTAAATCAAAATCATTTTTTTTTTATTCAAAATAATATCACATAGATAGCTTTTTGACGTCATTTTTTGACTCTACCACCGCGTCGGAAGGTGTTCCGTTGAGAGAAGATGCGGCCAGAAACTCTACAACACACATCTTTTAAAGAAAACAAAATGTACAAAGTACAATTAAGATACAATATTGCATTACATAGTGCAACATTGTCAAATGTTAAATACTACATACAATGTTCTTGCATGCGACTAAATTTTTTAAACGTGATTCTATTGTGTACCTAACATATCGAGAGCAAATTGTCTAGAACTAGAACTGAAAAATCCATTCTTTAGGATTGATCGATGGTCGACAAAGTTGTAGTATGTAGTTACAAACAAAATGGACTTGACTAGATACCTTATCTATGGCAATAACGGTGAGTAAAGATAGTGGTTCAGGTAGCAATTTACAACAGACTCCAGGCCAGGGAAGCCAGATTACCTATACATACACAAACACAACATAAACAAATACAAGACGTTAACAAATGAACAAAAACAAAAATAGTTAAGCAACCACTAAGTACTTATCTTAATGTACAATGGCTATGTTACCGTATCATAGGTGAGTTTGACGCGCTCTCGGCCGGTTTTTCCAACTCTACGGTGATACAAATTGAAACAAAAATTCACATTTCGCACAGCATCAATATCTTAGTATCTCTTTCTTATGATAATGCAAAGGAAGATACTCCAGTTTTACCAAAGTACCAGATCTAACAGGTTCTCAAAGGTCACTCCGAGACAACGAAAGGTCGTCTCAGTGACAGATTGTACCGTAACACTCAACTGTCACGAATTGCGAAAAAAAGAAAACGTCAATGGAGTAACGACCCAAATATTCCTTACATTTTGGGTCGAATGTTGATCCTATAGTAAAAGTTGTTCAGTTTGATGGTCTGATCTGAAGCATCCACTTAACACGTTCGTGGGCAGTGCGAATCCAGAAAGGTCACTGGAAATTTCTATACAAATTCACACGAAAGTCATAACCGTACTGACAATACTGTGCCTAAATGACGTCGAAGATTGTGACAGTACGGTTATTGCCGTAGTACCGTCGGTAAAAAGACAATGGTCAAACCCGTACTGTCAGTGTGTGCACTATTGAGTATGTGAGTTTGAGACCCCAAAAAAAAGACCCTACAACGCTTAATTTTGGCAGTAGTGCAGTAGCATGCCTACACAGAATGGCAGTGGACGTGGTCTATCCAAAAAACGTATGACGAACAGTCTGTTATGACCGTAGTGTTTTTTTGGGGAGCCTGAATACGAACGGCTTATACCGTACTGCCAATTTTCAGAATCAATTTTTACGGTTGTAGCCGTCACTGCTCACGAACGTGTTAAGTAGGTATCTAAAGCATTTAAGTTTACAGGGTCCTTCTTAATAGGTTTAAACTTTTTTAAGGGGATGATCAGATCATTAAACTGAACAACTTTCATAAAAAACTGCAAACCTAATCGAGCCAAATGTATGGGACAGTTTTTTTTTTCGTGATTTTGACCTTGTTGGTCCCATACTGAAAGTTGTTCAGTTTGATGGTCTGATCATCGCAGCATATTAGGGAAGACCCTATAATTATGTAGGCATATCGTATCGCGATAATGCCATCTCCAATTCTGTTTCCAAGTATCAGATCCAGCAGGTTCTCAAAGGTCACTCCGAGACAGGAAGCTGGTATTGTCTATCTCCGAGACTACGAGAGGTCGTTTCGGTGACAGATTGTACCGTGACAGTCAACTGTCACGCTCCGATTACCCTCAATGTGTAACTGAGCTGAGCTGAGCTTTCGTTATGCTTTGCAGTTGGGACAAAATTAAAACTTAGTGCGGAAGATGCTAAATAAAAGATGCTTCTTGCTTTCCGTACCTATTTATTTTGAGGCCAGTGCATAGAGACAGACTGGAATATTAATACAATAATTATTATTGTATTTAAAATAAGTAAGTATTCAATTATTTTTGTACTCCATGATGAAGTGCTCAAGCATAGTTGTTTCCGACTACCTATACAACGATAGCTTGATTACAAAAACAGTCAGGGTCGATATGATTAAGGACATAGCATAGCGTAGCATATGCTCACGACTATATTCCTAAAAGGGGTACCTAGTGGGATATATTCAGAAAACTCAGAACCTCCACGTTTCACTAGTTAGTACCGATACTCTATCCAGTGTGCCCGTCTCGCCACTTATAAATTGACAATACAAAATACATGCATCGAAATTTAAGCATGCAGGTTGACCCACATTTCACCTAAAAGCCAGTGGAGCACCACCATTTGTAGCAACAAATCATAATTATATAAATTCCGAAAACTTATTGGTACAAGTCGGCCTGGTCGGGGATTGTACCATCGCCTTCTGCACAGCAGGCGTGGTTACTCACCACTGGATCAACACGATTTATGGCTTTTTATTAAGGTATGTCTGCGGTAGATATACAAATGCACTGGAAAATAACTAAGATTAGAGAAGGGGTGAAAACTGGTCATTTAAAGAAGTGGTACAGCCCGACCAGAAAGAGTAGAAATTAAATGAGGGCGCCACTGTCGCTTTACACGGCAACACTACACTACGACCTAAACAATTTTGATACTTGCTGTATTTACTCCGAAAGTTTATGCAAAACGTTATCTATGTTTAGCTAAATTTGGCTCTGACAGCAGCTAAATTTTACACCCAATATACATTTTAAATTTCGGCAACTACATGGCTAGCATGGCAGCGTGATATAGCGCTATCACACCTTCGCTCTCTTTCTATTTGCGCGCGAACGAACGAAATAAAAGGCATGATATAGCCATATCACGTGTAACATGCTACGCCTCCTGTATTCTAGTTCTAGAAGAAAATAATGAAAACGCATATTACTTTATATTGTACTTTCAAATTATTTTGTTTTTGAATACGATGTTTACTATTTTCGTATTTTCGTAGATCTGATATTTTACATTCCTTCTATTTAAAATTTCTATTTCTAAGCATGGCAGTTTTTTTATCGATGCATTCTGGACAGAAAAATTTTGCGATATAAATGTTTTCCTGAAAACGATAAAAAAAAAGTAGGTAATCGATAAAATATTAACTAGTCGCAGTGAAGATAAACTAAACATGCAGGAATGACAAGCAAGGATCAAAATTATGCGGTCCACGCATACAATAACGTCAGTTTTATCAACAAACGATCATAACCCCAAACGAACCAAACTCGAAAAAAAATGCCCTAAATGATTATTTTGCAGATGATAACTGACGATAATTGATATAATTACGCTGAAAACTATTGTTAAAAAGCAACATGAGAGTAAATAAATACCTACCATATCAGCAAATCGCTTGTAAACCACATCCAATCTATTCCATTTTTCCCCGCTTGATATACCTCCAAACATAACAGAAAATAACGTAGTAAATTACTAAACTTGCACCACTTTTTGTTACTTTGTCCATTGGTAATAATAATTAGGACAAATTCAAATATTTTACGTTAAATTTTTATTTGAAATGCATAAACATGCATTTGAAATTTTGGTGATTGACAGTTTGACGTTTTCCATAATGTTGTCATGATAATGAAAAAGTTTAGTTCCAATTTATTTAATTTCTAGACTTTACGGTCGTACTGTAATTTAAAGAAGTGGTCATTTTTAGAAGTGGTCATTTAACTAACTGGTAATTTGTAGAAGTGGACATTTAAAGAAATAGTCATTTTTATTTGTAGTCATTTTTATTTGTGGTCCAAAACCGCCGAAAGGGTTCTATGGAGTTGTAATAGAGATGTTGACGAATATTAAAGTGACAAAAGCTTGATCTTATTTCAAGAAATCGGTCTTCTTCGGAAAATAATGAATAAACGGTGGACTTGCAAAGGGCTAGGATACGGGAATAAATATAAGGGATACGCCACATGTTTTAATCAACTTTGCCATCTGGTCTATGAGTTTAGCTATCTAGTATCTCAGAATTTCTGTCTATTTTAGTAGGTATGTCTGTATGACTAATGAAGACAGCTTCCTATTTTAGGTTCGTAGCTAGCAGAACGAATGCTTCACGATTTTAGATTTTATTGTCAACCGTTAAGCAAGATTTATGTTTAAACGTTAAACTTCATAGTTTTCGTACTGAGACAATGTTGAATGGCTTCAGCATCAACATCATAGGATCTTCAGTAGGTGTAGGCTTGATTAGAAGTCCTATCTAAGTGCATTATAGTTTTAGCACAGTTTTAGTAAGGATGCACTATCACGCAAGCATGCTACCTAACATGGGACTAAGGGGATAGGAGCGTACCATCGCAAGAACGTAACAATATACCTAGTAGGTTAATGATTGTTAGGTATACGCGAGGTCGCAAAGTTCACGGTGTAACCAATGGTGTAACCTAGTTCGGATCTGGTAGCTAAAGAAAAGCTAGGACAAAGGAAACCGTCAAACTTCCGCGCTACACCTACGTCTAAGTACACTACTAACTCAAATACGATACGTTGACCATGAATTTTTCGCATGGAAAACACTCTTGTTGTTTTAGAAGTCTGTGATTTTAATTCAGTTTGAATAGAGTTTGAAAAAAAATAGGCACCAAAGAGACATTATTGGTATCAGATTGGTATTATTTGGTACGAGCTTTTACCCGCGACTTCGTCCGCATAAATTATATACCAGATTTTAAGTCAGATGATAAGCTATCAAACAAAAAAAGTTTCATCAAAATCGGTTCAGTAGTTTTTGCGTGATACTCGAACAAACAAACACCCAAACAAACAAACGAACAAACAAACAAACAAACAAACAGACAGACAAAAAATCCAAAAATTGGTGATTTGGAATCAGGGACATCTAAAAACCATATCGTAATTTTTTTTTTGTAAATATTAATATCTTCAATGTACAGACAAAAGACATCATTCATCAATGTATGGGCTGTCAGGCCAATTTGTGATATGCATGCATATGCATGTGATAGCTTTTATATACGCATTTTAATATAGACAAATATAATAAAAATACAAACCAATTGCTATAATAGCTACAAATAAAGTCGTTTCGTGTTACAAAATATTTAAAGTAATATGATGACAGCTCGAAGTAATTACAAATAGCGCAGTTAGCAATATAAAAAAGCGATCTTTACTGTAGTAAAACTTCTTGGTTAATGATAGCGTCATCAAGGAGGTAATCCTCAAGGAGGTGAAACTACACATTACTTCCTTTATGGATAGCGCAATCCAAGGAATATAACTACTCTCTAGAATTTTGCTCTGAATCAAAGAGTACCTGAAGAATACTTTCTCTGAATTATCCAGTGGAATTATCTGATGTTTTTGTTCGATTCGGCTGCGCTTTAGTTTTTCTGTGTTTTTCTGCTTTATACCTACTTATTAATGAAAGTGTGATACAGTCGTAGGAAGATAGCATTTGTGTTATTATTGTAGCAGTGTTAGTGGTAAAAGGACTGTGGGGTGTTGTGCATACTGAAGGTAGTCTGGTACATGGGTTGGGCACGATACCAGACAATATCTGGATGATAAATAATTGTTAAAGAAGATGTGGAAAATGAATAATAATTACATAGATTTATATATTACTAGGTCAGAATATTATACAAAAACCTTCTTCATAGAAAGAAAAATTTGCGCCATCTGTCATAACTCGTATACGAACTATATCGTGTCATATATTTGTAGTGCTCTAAATTGACATTTTTCCTTGCATTTTAGAGCCAACGAACTGGGGACAATAGTCAAGCTCATAGGCCATGTCCTTACGCTAGTAATATATATGTCTTTGAATAATTATGTTTTTTAATCAAATACTGTTTTATTTCACCATTTACCTATACTAAAGGCTCCCCCACACAGTTGCGATTTTATCGAGCAATAATATCCCGGCGACTTTGTGACCGCGTCGCATGTCCTACTCCTACCACACAGGTTCGATTTTGCGATCAGCGTCACACGTCCGCCCCACCAATGAGAATGAATAAGTATAGTCTGAGATAGACATACTTGTGGTAACTGTCGGTCGCTAGAAAGGCTTTCCTAAAAAGAAAGAGTTCCCTCATATGGAGACATTCCTGGCTTTAGGACCAGATCTTGGTTTAAATGTTAGTTTTGCTATTAAACCCAATCGTGTTCAAAAAATTAGAAGCCAATGCTGTACTGAAAATAAAAATTGTAAAATCGCAGCGATATTATCGCTCGATGAAATCGCACCTGTGTGAGGGGCCTTAATAGAGAATTAGAGAAATAAAACCTAAAAAAAAATTATGTCAATGTCAAGTGGTCAATGTCAAAATATGTCAATCAATTTATTGTCAGGGCCTTCTTTTTTCAAAAGGTTTGTGACTACTTGTTCTGTGTTTTTTTCGCCATTTTTTCACATTTCGTAACTAAAATATCCAAATTCAATTCAAGATATCTCGTTTGTACCATAAAATATAACGTTGAAATAATTAGTTTTAGTAATATGAGTATGCGAACTATTATTCCCATATTTTTATAACGCTGTAGAAAAAGTTGGTAGTACAAAAATGGCCCGAGTTGGTGGTTGTCTTTTATGTTTCAGTTTTATAATAGTTTAGATTTCGAAATAAACACTTTTTATTGATTCAATTTTTTTTTATGTGAACTGGCAAGATGTCTTGCAAAAAAATATATCAAAAGCCATAAAAACTAAAAAGGAAGAAAACTTTTTTCTTTTTAATTGAAGTATTCTGACAGAACATTCGACATTCTTCTGTATTCTGTACACCCTCCTTGAGGGTAGGCCTGTGCCCTGCAGTGGGACGTTTATAGGCTGATGATGATGATTCTGACAGATAGCTGCCAGTTCTGTATTTCTTAGACGTAATGAAAACTCTTTGGTTGTATGAAAAATATGTAGACGAGTAATAAAAGCTTTTTGGATTCCCAATGATTTATCAATCTCATGAAGCTGGCATAGGAATCCCAATCGTACTAATCTACACTAATATTATAAAGAGGAAAGATTTGTACCTATTTTTGTATGTTTGTATGTTTGTAATGAATAGGCTCAAAAAGTACTGGGCCGATTTAAAAAATTCTTTCACCATTAGAAAGCTGCATTCACCCTGAGTAACATAGGCTATATTTATTGCTAGAAAAGATTAGACGTCCACCCGTGCGAAGCCGGGTCGGGCCGCTATCGTAACATAAAACTTTGCATCCAAGCATTCAGTCAATTCACCAAATCTGAAAACTCCATAAACTCATAAACATTCAATGACAAATTTACCGGTAGTCTTATGGGAGGGTCAAATTGTCAGAAGTGACCTCAGGGTCACAACACGTCGTGGGTAAACTCGCCTGCCCACGCCTCACAAACTATGGTTTGAAGCTATTGGGTAACCCTTCAAATGGCAGCTTCTTTACCTTATTTGGGAGTTAAACGGATTCCGTACCTACCTTGGAATTGAAGAAATAGGTACCTACCTATATTTTAACCATAGATTGGTAGGTTCAGTCAATTCCGTGGGATGATAGAATCTGTTTCTGAATTTTTTGTTTTGTTTTTTTAACATTGTAGTTATGAAAATTACCTCGGGTAGTTAGGTAGGTATCCCGTGGATATGGTAGAAGACGACTACGATATAAAGGGGTTTCTAAGCAGTGTGTTTGGTACCTAAGGATGAAAGGCCAGCTTCCTGTCATTATACTTGACTTGACACGTTATTCCATCCTAAAACTTTAAATACTTACTACATATGATAGGTAATTATGTGAGTCTTGCTACAACTTAAAAAGATACTTAGTTGGTATTGGTAGGTGTATACAGGGTGTAACAAAACACCCTAGTAATCCATCAATCTGAACAACTTTCACTATGGAGCCAACATCGAGAAAAAAAAAATCTGCCGTCCCATACATTTGAGTCGAGACAGTAGGTACTGCAGATTTGTATGAGTTTTGTATGAAAGTGCGGATTTTTTTTTCGCGATTTCGATGTTGGCTCCATAGTGAAAGTTGTTCAGTGTGATGGTCTGAAGCACCCCCTTAAGTATTACTAGGGTGTTTTGTTACACACTGTATAGCAGAGTTTCAAACTACGTTGGTCGTTGGTGAGCTTGTGAGCTTATGTGTGTAATGAATACTGTAGAAACAAGCATAAAAGAAAATTTCGAAATGTCAAGCATTGCTCCAGTATCCCAAATCGAAAATTATGTAAGAACTACTCGTACGTACCTACCAACTAAGTTTTATTATTAAATGATTTTATAATAAAAATTGCTATAATCGCTTATATACATAAAACGAAAAGATTACAATCAAAATGCAAAACTTGAAGTAAAAGTTGGCAACACTTTTAAAAATAACTTCGCCAGATTTAATCTGTGAGCACACATTTAAAGTCTTTTGAAGTCTTCATCAAGATAGTTGAAGATGGAAAAGATTAGTTGATGCATCGCCATGGAAAGGACTTTGTGTTTATTTTGATGAAAGTCAACACTTTTGAACTGGAATTAAAGAGAAATTGTTACCTTTGGCGGCGCAAAATTGTCATCGTCTAAACCTACCATAGGTTTAGACGATGATGAGTTTAGGCGCCTAAAATTAGCACCGTATAAACACTTTTGACACGACAATTTTACGCCGTGCCTTAAAAGTAAGTGTTTGTTTACACGGTGCTAATTTTAGGCGCCGCAGAATTGGCGCCTAGAAATTGTCATCGTATAAACGATCCATTAAAGTATAACAGAATTAACCACTTTTTTAAGAAATTTAAGCTGATTATGTATAGTACTTAGGTAGAATATATAATAGTAGATACCTTTGATTAGCCTATTAGTCCTACAAGTAATTTGTAGGTACTTAACATTTGAAAAAAAAAAAATTTTCATAAAAATTTGCTGCTTTACTTTACGTTTGAGTTTGTATGAAAGCTCGAACGCTATAATCTTTATTTTCAGACCCATATATTCTTTTGTTTTAGTAATCAAAATTATCTGCTAAGGCCGTAGTACCAACTAACTATTTATAGGTCAAAATAAAAAATGCTGACGGATTCAGATCATGAAACATTAACAACTTTCTCTATGGGACAAACATCGAAAGCGAAAAAAATAATCAGCTGTCCTATACATTTGGGTCGAACAGGATTAGAATTCTATGAATCAGCAGATTTTTTTTTTCGATT
This sequence comes from Agonopterix subpropinquella, assembly GCA_922987775.1. Taxonomy (NCBI): domain Eukaryota; kingdom Metazoa; phylum Arthropoda; class Insecta; order Lepidoptera; family Depressariidae; genus Agonopterix; species Agonopterix subpropinquella. The sequence goes on along the minus strand of OV277708.1, from coordinate 4,361,779 downwards.
TATATTTTGGTCCTTTGGTTGATTCATCCTCTTAAAAAACCGTTAAGAAGGACCCTATATGGTTGACCTAAGTTGTAGTCCTTCTAACTTTTTTTGAGGATTTAGTACCTAGCTAGTACTCCTAGGTCTTGTACTCATAGCTGCTAATAAATACCTAAGCCAACATCCGACAAAAAAGATTAAAAACTGCAATAATAAGACACTATTATTAAAGACATTTGATATCAAAATTCCAACAAGAGACCATAAAAATGCGATATCAAATTACTTTGCTGACTCTTCTTTCCTTAAGGAAGTAAATTGAGCCACAAACATGTGGTCAAGCTTCGCAAAGGAGCATTCAAAATGATCCTTATTTCAATTACATTAAAGTTCAAAGAATTAAGGTTAAAATGAGGTTTTAAGACCACACGGTCCTTGGAGAAGACTGACAAACGTTAAGGCTGTTAGTACAACGGTTAAGAAGGTGCGCTGCTGTGTTTGCGTGTCCAATTGAGCATTAAAAGTATTTAGCCTAAAAAGCGTAAGCCTCTACCTACAATTTGTTATACCTAAGGATTAATTTTCCACTTAGAGAACTGTATTTTCTTCGTATCTTCGGAAGATGCTCCCAGAACTTACGAAACGGTGGTAAAGTCTGAAAAAATTTAGGTACGTATAAATATCAAGATATCTAAATAGGTACCTATTACCATTTAGGTAAGTAGTAGTAAATGTTTCACTTTTGCTATGACGTTTAAACTTGACCTTACTGACGTAAGCATTGCATTACAAAACGCATCCGAATAAAAATTAATCATCATATTTTAATACAGCTACGTCATTCTATGCGTTATCTAAACTATTATAAAACTGTAACAGAAGTGTGTCTGTACATTGAAGATATTTACAAAATAAAAATTACGACATGGTTTTTACCTGTCCCTGATTCCAAATCACCAATTTTTGGATTTTTTGTCTGTCTGTTTGTTTGTATGTTTGTTCGTTTGTTTGTTTGTTTGGGTGTTTGTTTGTTCGAGTATCATGCAAAAACTACTGAACCGATTTTGATGAAACTTTTTTAGTTTGATAGCGTCTCATCTGACTTAAAATCTGGTATATAATTTATGCGGACGAAGTCGCGGGTAAAAGCTCGAATGAAATAATTCCAATACTGTTTCTCATATTTTTTAAAGAACAACGTTTAAATACATTATTTGTCTTTAGAAATAGATAGTAATAGGATGTCTCAGTTTTGTGTGACGAGCTAAAAAACCAGGGTTTTCAAGAACGAGAAACATTGCATAATGGACATGAATCTTTAACTGTAGTGAGATAATACGGGCTGATGATGATGTCCTCGTTTGACAATAAAGAACGACATTGAATTCAAGAATGGTGAAAGGAAGCATTGTGTAGGTATAAACCTGAATTCCTTTAAACCAAGTACAAGATACTAAAGTACGCGACAAAGCTAAAAATGGGCCGTACGAGCATTTCAGAGAGAATATTCGAAGGGAATGAATGGTCCACGATTTACCGTAGAACTGGAAAGCAATTGTTTCAAAGAACCGTTTGTCCTAGGTCTAGGTCCACAAATCACTGGCCTAAGTTTACTTGTCCCTATATTTTACGAATATTTGCAAAGTGGATTGAGTTATTGCATTTGATTTTAAACGTTTTCGTTTTGTTCATAGCGAAAAATAAATTGATAAGTATTATCGATAGCAATTTCAACTGACCTGACCAAAATAAATCTAGATTGTATACTGGGTGAAATTGAACTAGGTAGGTACCTTATAATGAACATCCATTTAAACTAAGACTCTACATATCAAACTGAACAAATCATGGGAGCAAAACGGAAATCGCTGTTCCAGACAAAAATGAATGCCTACTCTATTCAAATGGAACAGCAAGGGAACAGCAGATATAAATTTTTTTCGATTTCATATTTTCCCCTGTATTAAAAGTTCAGTTTGATGTGTAGAGTCTTAGTTTGAATGGATGCCAGTAATCTTCATACAATTTATCCAGGCATTTCCCGTGGTACACCCAATTCTGTGCGAAGTGGGTGTTGGGAACTGTCAAGTCGATCGCAGCGCACGGGGTGGCAGAAATTTGTACTGTTGCGGGCCAAGCAGTGAAAATATGCTTGAATCTATGCAAAACCACACACCAAGTGATTAGGTATATTCTCTTTGCCACACACTAACTAAACACGAAATCTCCAAAACTGTCAATACTACAAACTTATTTGGCATGGAAGTTTCTATTGGCATCTAGATGCTCACTTAAAAAAGATTTGTTGTATTTCAACCCCCAAAGGTGTTAAAACGGAGGTAAAAGTTTGTATGAGAATTCCGATACAATTTAGATTTTGCCCGTGGCTTCGTCCGCATCCGCTCCCGTCATCGTACCGGGATAAAATATAAGCTAGTTTTTAAGTCTAATAATAAGCTTTTAAACATAAATTTTTTTATCAAAATCGGTCCAGTAGTGTTGGCAGGATCCTCGAACAAACACAGAGTCTTTGCAGTACTATTATAATAGTGTAGATAATTCACGGCTGGCCGACATAGTTCATGCGCTCCGCCGCGCTAGTGTGGCGCTAGTGTCGCGCACATAGCCATAGGTACCTACTTATTACAATTTAGTATAAGAGATAAGTGTTTTTTGCAACCATCTGTAGTGATTGCTACAATTATGTACGGGGGGTAGATTAATAACTTTATGAAATAAAGCAGTCTTTGTCCAACCATCTTGGTGTTTACTTCATGGTGGCAGCGGTGTTGACAAAAAATACAGTGATTAGCTATAAATTGGCACCTAATAGTATTAAAGTGATAGTTATTGTGCGCGAGTGTAATAATAGTAAAGCGTAACAATGGAGCATGCACGTCCTCCCACGGAATTAGCCCTACAAGGAGGGCCGGCCAGCCGTGCCGACACGTGGCGTAAATGGCTGAAACAATTCAAGGTTTTTCTGAAGGCTTCAGGTGTTTACAAGGAGCCAAGTGATGTTCAGGCTAGCCTACTTATCAATTTAATCGGGCCAGAGGGCTACGACGTGTATACAACGTTTAAATTCGAGAACGAAACGGATCGTGACGACATTGAAAAAGTGATCGCAAAATTTAATAATCATTTTGGTACAAAAGTAAATACGACTATAGTGCGATTTAAATTCTTCACAAGAAATCAAGAACCCGGCGAATGTATAGACGAGTATGTGACGTCATTGAGACTTCTGAGTCAGCAATGTGCGTTCGAGCACCTGGAAGATGGACTATTACGTGATCGGATCGTGTGCGGTGTCGCGGACAGCTCGGTCCGCGACAGGTTGCTGCGTGCGGATGATCTGACACTGGAGAAGGCTGTAAAGATTTGCCAGGCAAATGAGATTTCCAATGATGACGGAAGGGAAATTGAAGGCGGCAAGAATGAAACATCGAAGGATGCGTCTGTGGATGCAGTGTGGAATTCGCAAAGCAGGGGGCGCGGCAGCGGAGGGGCTCCGCGGGGCAGGCGTGCCAGCGCGAGCGGCGCCGGCGCCGCCGGCGGAGCGCGGGACCGAGCGTGGAGCGCGACCGGTCCGCGCGGGCCGCGGCCGCCGCGCGAGCAGGCCTCCGGGGCGCGCGCTTGCGTGGCTTGTGGCGATGTTCACTGCAACGGTGACGTTCGATGTGTCGCTAGGAAAGTGAAGTGTTTCATTTGTGGCGTTAGGGGACATTACAGAAAAATGTGCCCAGTGCAAAATTTGGGTCGAGTGCACGAAATTAAAGATGACTGCGACGACGACGAGTTGTATTACGTGTCTACAATTGAGTGCGTCGACGCGATTGTACGTACTGAGGACTCCAAATGGTATGAGAGACTTTATTTACCATACAGTAGGGCTGAGCACACATTTAAACTAGACACGGGCTCTGATTTAAATGTTATATCGAAAGAAAGCTATTTGAGGCTCGGTTATTCACTTGCAAGTGTCATTCCCGACAAAACGAGAGCACAGTCGTTTTGCGGAAATTATTTGTCAATTATTGGGTCGTGTCAGATTAAATGTGTGCATAAAAACGTAGAATATGAATTGAAGTTTATCATATCGGAACGTGATTGTCAAAGTATATTAGGAAAACGTGCCCTAGAAATGTTAAATTTAATAAAGCGCATTTATACAATTAATATTGATGAATATGAGCAATTATTTAAAGGTTTAGGTAAATTGCCAGGGATTTATAAAATACCCATAGAAAGGGATGCCAGCCCTTGCATCTGCCCGGTCAGGAAAATACCGTTAGGCGTTAGGGATCAGTTACAAAAAGAACTGGATCGTATGGAGAACCTAGGGGTGATTAGAAAAGTCACGCGACCGACTTCATGGGTTAACGGGTTAGTAGTTGCGGCCAAGAAGGACGGCAGCCTGCGGGTGTGCTTGGACCCGCGACCTCTTAATCGCGTCATACGGCGTCAGCATTATCCTTTGCCGACGATGACGGAAATAGCTACCAAATTGAACGGCGCGCGTATTTTTAGTAAATTAGACGCCAGGTCCGGATTCTGGATGATCCAACTCGATGATCAGAGTGCGGATCTGTGTACTTTCGGCACGCCGTTCGGCCGTTATCAGTATCTTCGTCTACCGTATGGCATCAATTCGGCTTCTGAGGTGTTCCATGCCAGGGTGCGACAGCTGCTCGAAGGGCTGGATGGGGTAGATTCCTTCGTGGATGACATAATAGTCTGGGGGTCTACCAAGGAGGAGCACGACAGGCGCCTAAAGGGCTTGTTCGAACGTGCTCAACAAGTAGGAATAAAATTTAACCGGGAAAAATGTGAGTTTTCCGTGACAGAGGTGACGTACCTAGGACATACGTTTAGCGCAGACGGTATGAAGATAGATCCGGCCAAGCTAAAAGCCATCACAGCGATGCCGAGTCCAAATGACCGCCAGGCTCTAGAACGTTTCCTAGGTATGGTTAACTATGTGAGCAAGTTTATACCTAACTATGCGGATACGGTAGCACCACTGCGCAATCTGTTAAAGAAAGACAGTGAGTGGTGCTGGGACGAGTGTTCAGAGCTCGTAGTGCAGCGGCTGAAGGGTGCACTGTGCAGCGCGCCGGTGCTGGCGCTGTACGAGCCGCGCGCGCCCGCCACGCTGTCGGTGGACGCGAGCTCGCGCGCGCTGGGCGCCGTGCTGCTGCAGGCCGGCCGCCCGGTCGAGTTCGCGTCGCTCACGCTCACCGACACGCAGCAGCGCTATGCGCAGATTGAAAAGGAAATGCTCGCTATTGTGTTCGCTCTCGAGAGGTTCCATCAGTACGTGTTTGGTAAATGTGATATCGTCGTCGAGACAGACCATAAGCCGCTGCAGCCGCTGTTTGAAAAATCGTTAGATTCAGTGCCGGCGAGGTTGCAGCGTATGATGCTGCGAGTGCAGCGCTACGACTTTAAGGTCGTATACACACCCGGAAAATACATGTATGTAGCGGACACGTTGTCACGAGCGCCACTACCGGATCTGATGCACGAGAGAGTGTCGGAGGAGGTGGAGGATCAAACTTGTTTTTTACTTAAAAACGTAAGGTTTAGTGACGAAAAATTGAACCTAATAAGAGAAAGTACACTTAAAAATAATGAATGTCAAACGATTATAAAGTATATAAAAAAAGGATGGCCGTTACATAAACAAGGAGTTGAGGAAAGTGTAAAAATACACTGGAGTTATAAAGAAACGATGGAATATATAGACGGAATAATATTTAAAGACAACTTGGTATTTATTCCGAGCGGTCTCCGCAATGAAATGGTATCGCGGGTGCACGAGGGCCACCTCGGCATCGACCGGTGCAAGCGGCGCGCGCGAGATGTGATGTACTGGCCCGGCATGTCGCGCGACGTGGAGCTGGCCGTGCGCCGGTGCCGCACGTGCGGGGAGCTCGCTGCCGCACCGCGCCCCGAGCCTATGATACCTCACCACATACCATCTCGTCCCTGGGCGAAAGTCGGCTCAGACATATTCGAGCTCAATAGGAAATATTATTTGCTGCTTATCGATTACTTCTCAAATTTTATTGAAGTAACTCCTATAGGTACGCTTACTTCAAGATGTGTCATTTCGGCGATGAAAGATCAGTTCGCACGTTATGGAATTCCACAGGAGTTAATAACTGATAATGGCCCTGCATATGCATCTAAAGAATTCAGGTACTTTGCAGATAGATGGGGTTTCAGACACATAACAACATCGCCACACTATCCCCAATCGAACGGTCGGAGCGAGAGAGCGGTTCGAACGGTCAAATCACTGTTCAAGAAAGCGCAAGCTACAAACGGTGACTTCTACTTAAGTCTACTAAATTATAGGTCGACGCCGAGAGACGGAGTAGCCAGTCCGGCACAACTGCTTATGGGACGTAGAGTTAACACACGGTTGCCTGCGCATGAACAAAAACTTCAGCCAGAGCGAGATAATGCGACAGATTATGGAAATATAATAAAAAACCAAAATAAAAGCGCAATGTGGTATGACAGGCGCTCCCGTCCTCTGCCGGAGCTCGTAGAGGGCACGGAGGTGGTCGCGCTGGAGGGTGGGCGGCGTCGCAACGCGACAGTCTGCGGCCGCGCGGACCAGCCCCGCTCATACTTCGTCACCGACGCCGGGGGCAGGGTGTTCCGTCGGAATCGCCGACACCTAATACCGCTTCACACAGAAGCACCGTCTCCCAATACATCTTACGATTCAAAGATGAGTGAGGATGATGATGACATCAGCGAGTCGGCTACCCAGGCGTCAGATGATGGCCACTCCGAGACCTACGGGTCATGTACAGATTCAGATGACACGTCACTAGATTCTACACTTGTAGGACAAACTAAATTTAAAACACAAAGAGTAGAACGGGCGGCTGCAAGACTGGCAAAAGAAAAATTTAAAATGTATAAGTAGCTTTTCAGCCAACTATAATTTGTTAAACTACTTACTATCAAACAAACTTTACTTAAATTGTGAGCTTATTTATATTATTTTTACTTACCTAAATATAAAAATAATATAAGTATGAGTACATATAAAAAATAAAACTTTTATACTAAATAAATAAACTAAGTTTTAATAAGGCTATAAGGCATGTTACTGCAATAGATAGGATAGATAAATAGGTAAGATAATTATTGTCATGTACGAAATTTGTTTAAGATAGAGAGAACAGTGAATGAAGTACGCTGTTTATAGGATAGTGCAGTACCTATTTAAGAAAGAACCTACCAAGTTACAATGTTACATATAAATATATATAGGCATAGGCACAGTACCTATTGTTGCAGTAACAATACGTAAATACTTTATCGAAGCAACGTAGATATTGTTGATAAAGAATAATATAATAACATTCTATGTTAGCATGTAGGTGCAGACAGCACATAATTAAGGATAGATATTAGTAAAGTAATATCGCATATCTATGTCTACTTCCAAAATTAATTATTAGTCCTACTGTTTTGTTTAAAGGGGATGATGTAGTGATTGCTACAATTATGTACGGGGGGTAGATTAATAACTTTATGAAATAAAGCAGTCTTTGTCCAACCATCTTGGTGTTTACTTCACCATCAGCAGCAAGGCTGATTCAGTGTTTATGGGGTGCAGAGCATCTCTGTGATGGGGATGGACCAGGTCTGCCTGCATAACTCCAGTCAGTTTAGGAGTTACTGATGATTAAAGGTCTGTAAAAAATTTACGATTAGCTGCACGGCTTACAAGAACAGTACAAAAACTGTCAAGTTCTGTCAGTCGGTTTAGGAGATACAGCCAGTCAAAGTTCCGACCTTTGAACGGCTGTATCTCCTAAACCGACTGATGAACCATGTCAGTTTTTGTACTGTTCTCATAGCTACAGTGCATACTACAACAATAACATACGATCAGCCTTGCCTTTTTTTACAGACCTTTAATCATCAGTAACTCCTAAACCGACTGGAGTTATGCAGGCAGGCCTGGTCCATCCCCATCACAGAAAAGCTCTACACCCCATAAACACTGAATCAGCCTTGCTGCTGATGGCTGCAAAAAATACACTTATCTCTCGGAATAATTCTAAAGTACCTAAGCAAGCAAGGGTTCTCACATTTATTCTATAAATTAAATTAATCATTCGCAATTCCCACAAAAAAGATAGCAACAAGAATTAAATCGACCAAGTTAAAAGCGAGCGGTGCTTTAACTGTCTGGCTTAATCGATCAAAGAATGCGTTTCAATTCCGAGCATAGGCTTTGGGTTGAGATAATTCGTTCGTGTATCGAGATAGGAGGCACGCAATGAAATGCCTGCAATTTAAGGCTATAATATAACATGCCTGCACGGCGTGCCATTCCAAAAACTGATAGATCTCCTACTGGTATAGACATCAGAATTGTTAGGGCCATATCACAGAAGCGATTTTTGAGCGTAAGCGGTGACGAACAACCTATATCGCCGCTTTATCGCAGCGATATACTTACAGGGTCCGTCTTAATATGCTGACACTTTTTTAAGGGGATGATCAGACCATCAAACTGAACAACTTTCTCTATGGCTCCAACATCGAAATAGCGAAAAAAAACTGTTCTTCCATATAAAACTGCAAACCAACTCTAGCCAAATGTATGGGACAGCTAATTTTTTCCGACGTTTCGATGTTGGTCCCATAGAGAAAGTTGTTCAGTTTGATGGTCTGATCATCCCCTTCAAAAAGTGTCAGCATATTAAGAAGGACTATTTAGGAGGAATCTATTTGGAACTTCGATTTTTGATATATTGAGATCGTCTCTATCGGAACTTCTTTGGTGTCGACATTTGAACGAAATCGTTCTAAATATCGATAATCGAAACTCCGAGAAGACAGAGCTCATATCATGAACATGTTTTAAATGATAATCGAAACTCCGAGAAGACAGAGCTCATATCATGAACATGTTTTAAATGTAAGACCTTTTGTAACATATGATATGAAGCAATAAAATATATGACTATGACTATGACCCCCAGAGTCGCAGAGCGGTGCGATGTCGTTGTGTTGCGGTAGCGACATCGCCTATGCTCAAAAATAGCGCTCGTGCTGTGATAGGTCTCTTAGGTAGGTAGTACAATACATGGATATTTCAAAAAGTTATATTGATAAGTTAATAGGTACTTTAAATGTTAAGTTTTTCGAGTTTTGCATACAATCCGCGAGTTTCCAACTAGTCAAATCAGCCACTCTTTATCAAACGTCAAAACATGAGCTCTGGAGTGCGATTTTTTAATCTCATTCGCTGAGTTCAGCAGTTGAAAATGTCATAATTACTATGGAGATACGCATCTTTCTACTGCTGATTTGACTTTCAAAAATCATACTTCAGAAGTGCTTCAGGAGTGCGATTTTTGAAAGTCAAATCAGCGGTAAAAGCGTATATCCACAGTAATTTTGACATTTTCAACTGCTGAACTCAGCGAATGAGATTCAAAAATCGCACTCCTGTATGAAAAATTGTACTAAATCTTCTATGAAAAATAGTATTCAAGGTACAGAATTACTGAAAATGTAAGTATATAGCATTATTTTTTACTGAGAAGATAATACTAAAATAAATTGGATGCAGTCAGCTCCCCAATTTTACAACCTGCTACTACATCCTTATTCCTAACTAAAGCAAAACAACAATAATGCTACATACAGCTACACCTTAGCTACAAATTCTTTACCACCTTACATCTCTTTTACAAAAGCATTCCAACGTTTTTGCCCTTTTATTTTGACCCAAGAATAGCATTCGCTAGTAAGCCGAAAAAGTTGAGTATTTTTTGCAAAAAAATTCTGGGTCCTGCTCTTTCTTGCCTCGTAAGAAAAGGAATAATTTGTTTAACAATTTGCATAAAGAATAAAATGTATCACCACTAGGTATTTGCAGATTCATTAGCAAGTTCATTTCAACTTACGAGAAAGTTGTAAAAGGGGAATTTACTTACTTGAGTACTAAGAAACTGTTGAAATCATAAAGCATGAATGAAATATTGTTTCTATAATGTTCTTACTCGTAAAATTAATGTTTTTGTGACGCAATATGTAGTTGTAGGTACATTTATGACTTTAACTTGTGTTTCTTAATTCTTACATAATTTTATGCGTTTATTGGATTGCATAAGTAAGACGATTATGTTGAAATTGCAAGTCATATTGTTATTTCAGAGCAGTATTTTCGCTCTAAAGATCAGAAAAATTTCAATATTTATCGATGAAATGCGACCAGCTTCTTGTTTACCTCATACCAGGCGTGGGTTTCCACCTGCGCCATATTTTATGGGATAAGTCAGTTCGCTCCTTAGTATATCAAAGAATATTGCTATATCTTACTTTTTAAAGTTAGTTCTAGATTTTATTTTTATCTGGTTTATGTCCCTATATTGTCAATGTTATGTAAGTTTAGTTTGATTTTTAGGGTTCCGTACCCAAAGGGTGAAAACGGGACCATATTACTAAGCCTACGTTGTCCGTCCGTCCGTCCGTCCGTCCGTCTTTCCGTCCGTCTGTCCGTCTGTCCGTCTGTCCGTCCGTCCGTCTGTCCTACCTATTTAGGTCTGTAACTTTTGAACCGTAATAGCTAGATAGTTGAAATTTTCTCAGAATATGCTTTATTACGGCAGATTTGTTAACAAATAATAAAAATGTCAAAAAATTAAAAATTAAGGGGGGTTCTCAACAAGAACCTAGTTTTTATCAACGTTTTTTCTTCACGCTCTATCGTTAAAACGGTAATACATACAAGCGTCAAACTTAGTGTGATTATAGAGCAAACTCTACAGAATAACAACAAATACTAAAAACCGGCCAAGTGTGAGTTGGTCTTGCGCTAAAGGTCCCGGACAAGAAAAGATTTTTTTTAAAGTTAATAATGTTAATGTTGTGTTCTGTGGTGGTGTGGTACGGCACCCTCGGTGCAAGAGTAGCCCGACTCGCACTTGACTGGTTTTTATTATTATTTCATGTTGTGTACTTGTGTACCTACGTTGTACAAAAGAGTCTCCACTTTCTCCAATATTTCAGTTTCGTGCAAATGAACGTCCAGTTTAGGATTATCATTTCTATCTTAGAACGTCGAATAGTCACGTACAGAGAATGTATGAGAGTAGACTTACTAGGGCGATTTATCGATCCAATATGAGCGGAACAGAGAATGCGTCCGAGGAAACCAAATAAATATAGTCTTTTCCGAAAAGGACCGCACCGCGTAGCACCCTCAACCGCCGGAAGTTCATAAAGAGATGGAAGTTCATGCATATCTTAGTTAGGTAAAAGTTCAAACGTCAGAATCGTAGTACCTATGTAGCCGACCGTAATCTCTGCATACCCCGTGGGATAATTGCGTAGGTATATAGGGTCCTTCTTAATGTGCTGACACTTTTTAAAGCGGATGATCAGACCGTCAAACTGAACATTTTTCTCTATGAGACCAACAACAAATCGCGAAAAAAAATCTTCTCCTCCATACAAAACTGCAAACCTACTCGAGCCAAATGTATGGGACAGCTGATTTTTTTTCGCGATTTCGTTGTTGGTCTCATAGAGAAAGTTGTTCAGTTTGATGGTCTGATCATCCCCTTAAAAAAGTGTCAGCATATTAAGAAGGACCCTGTATGTATGTATCTACGCTCTGTCTTGGACTAACGCACGTTTATGTTATTATGTAGGGAAACATTAGGTAAATACTGGCCTCGATTCGGAGTGTACCACGACTAAACTAAACTAAATGTATTCCTGTCACTTTCTAAAATAAGATTAAGAAAAGAGACAGAAAACCAACAGCTGACTTTAGTGCTGTCAAAGTGACGTTAAACGCCCAAAAACGACTTAAATAAGATGGCGTACATTATGATGGCATCTTATTTTGCGCATTTAACGTCACTTTGACAGCACTAAAGTCAGCTGTTGGTTTTCTGTCTCTTTTCTTAATCTTATTTTAGAAAGTGACAGGAATACATTTAGTTTAGTTTAGTCGTAGTACACTCCGAATCGAGGCCACTGAAAACAACGACGAAAATTCAGTTCAAGGATGTTGTAATTAACAATACAAACACTCAAGTCTGTATAATACCATCACAATAGTAGATACCTACCACTGCATTATTGCACCTTGCATGGCTTGCGTTAAGTTAAGGCAACCTTGAATGATGCAGGTAGACGAATTTATATCATTCCATCAGTCGATGTCTCAGTCTTCCAATAGAAATCTTTGTGTCTACGTTTTAAGAATTGAATTTGCTTGATTTGCAGGACTTCTTTCAATTATTATTTTATTGAGATGAAGATTTGGTTACGCTATCGCCTTTAGTCACTGCTGCCAAAGTCATTTAGTTAGCCACAATAAAAGGTCCCTGCAAATCCAACTGCAAGGACTTTAGTCATGTACAATTTAACATAATCACGACTACTTGGCAGACAAATTGGCGATAGCAGCTACGTGGACGTAGTGTCGTATTAGATACCTAACCTCATCCTAACCTAGTTATATACTTAGGCACAGAATAGGTAGTATACAAGTTCACTTAGGTATTGTCACAGAATAGGTAGTATATGTATTGTAGAGACTGAATGCTAATGCCCCCTTCCTTGACTCTACCTTGATCGACATCCTGGAGAAGTCAGGGGTTGGGACAGAAGGCTAAAGATTTAATGAGAGGTTATTTGGGCGAAAATTTCTTATCTACTACAATCTACCTACCTATACTAAACCTTACAAGATTCATGTTATGTTGTGACTCGTTGACAAAGTACCCAGCTAGAGTATACCTACCTACTTAATAAGCGATTTTTTATAGGTTGTAGGTTATAAAAGTAAATTATGCTGTTGTCCATTCCTATACAACGTGATAATAAATTAACGCAAAACTAGAAAGTAGTTTGTTTAGAATCGAGAGTAGAATCGAATTATCATGGTTTCAACATAGGTAATTTTTTTCAAAATATTAAATAATTTGTTTGCGTTATTTAAAATTTTCTGAACCCGATGTCAACTCACCGCACGGGCACACTCACCCTACTTACTACCAAAACCAGATTATAAAAATATATCCATGAGTACGTTTGCGCTTTCTTTCAGTGCTGAAATGGCAACAAATAATTTTTTCGTCAAAACTTAAAATGCGAATAACTTTAAATTTTAACTATCAAAATAATGAAATTATTGTTTCAATCTAATTATTTTGTTATAAATCAGTTGGGGTGTATGAGGTTTTGCGCTAATTCATTAACACGTTGTATAATCGAATCCTTCGGCATCCACTAACTATTTGGGATTATAATAAATTGGAATAATGTGTAGGTTACAATCAATCAATCAATTATTTTATTCTTAAACACAGGAAAGATGAAAATTACAGGTAAAGTAACTATAAAACGTGGTTTTCCCGGATCTCGTAATATTTTTGGACCTCTACAAAAGGTCAGTAGCTAAACAAACTAAAATAACCGTGATTGGTTTCACATTGCTTTGTAAAATTGAGACAATTAAGAAATTAGTAACAGTTCTAGTTCGAAATCGATTATTATTTTGAGATTTGTTACACAAATAAAGTCTATTTATATAAGTAGGACAGTAAGGAAAGTAAGAGTTCACATACACTATGCTCACGACAATTCCTCGAGGTGGTAGGCTGAGATAACCACATTTTACTAACAGAGCCCAATTTTAAGTATGACCATTAAGGAATGGCTAACCAACGATTCGTCGAGAGAGGAAGGACATAAAGTAGTTTTTAAGCCCATGTTAGAGGTACCTAGTGGTTAATAAAGATCACATAAGATTTGGTCAAATGGTTCACTATCTTCCTTACCGCCATTCACTGGTTAAACCATAAAGTTATTATACCTGTCGGAATAGAGTAACTGACATGAGTCCGTTTTTTGTGCACTTGTCGGCACTTATCGGCACCCTAAAACTTCGAGTTCTGTGTATAATTGTGAATCTATCGTGAAATCGTAGGTAATTTAATGAAATAGTGTTAGTATATTTCACAAAATAATCTACTTCACTTTAGATTCACTAATTATTCACAGAGCACGAATATTTACCCATTCGATTGTGCTGACAAGTTCCTAAAAACGGTTCTATTGCCTCGCGTCACGTATCTCTTTCTATTATACAGTGGCGCCGCTAGGTATATCTCGCTCTCTCAGCTGTCAGTTCCTCTATATGATACTTTTAGTAGAGGATTCTCTTCATACATTTTGGCTATAATTGTGCGCTTCGGGTTAAAAGCATCAAATTTCTACCATGGATAGGGTGTTCCTTGGTGATCATTTTCAGATGTGGAGGGAAGTCTGATTCGTCCCCTGTGCGCGGGGGGAGGGGGGTGAAGTACGTATCTGGGTCATTGTTTTCATTATTCTTTTACGGATCAGTTAATGCTACTAGGGCTTGTGTGGTATCGTTTTCGAGTAAAACAGATACGAGAAATTCATTTTTACTGCATAATAGGCATATTTCCATACAATAAAATAATGTTTTACACGAAAAAGTAAAAACCATTGCCTTGATTTTTTTTTTAAAACATCTATATCTTTGGAAATCTTGATAAATATAAGTAAACAAAATTAAGCAAATAAAGGTTATTTAGTCTAGTTTATAAAAACATATACTTGTTGGACACTTATCATACAACAACTACAAGAAAAAAATTCATTTACGCGTCGAGGTAAAGCAGCATAATTCGTTTACTGCGGATTACGAGTGATGGTTTGGAGGTAAACATAATATGTAACTTTATAATTTCGATAGCAAACGATTATTTGTTGAAAATTTAATAGAAAAATAAATTAGGCATAGTCTTAATTGGATATAATAAGAAGCGGCAACAATTTTAAAGGGATATAATTCGGAGCGCGCTCCATACAAACGAAGTCTGGTTATATTTCTAATATTATCCAAGTAAAATCAATGAAATTTTACAGAAACAGTCTACAAACTCATATCTATGCTCGCTCTTGAAATACATACATACATAAATTCACGACCATAATCCCTTACGGGGTGGAAACTTTGCTACAACGACCAACAACAATGTTAAGCGTGCAGTGCGTTGTAGCAAGGCTCACTTTGACCATATTGAACATTTCACGTTGAAGGTTTCACGATGAAATGACGTGTCAGGTGATGACAGGGGGCTAATCTCTCGCCCACAAAACACTGCCAAAAACTTTATCACTTAGTCGCCTCGTGCGACACCCACGTAAAGAAATTGGGTAGTATATCCTAAGCCGGCAGTTTCACAGACAGTCAAAGCTTTAACTAATGCGGTCATACATCAACAATACAAATCTTTCTATTAGGAATTGAGTCCTCACTTATTTCGTTTGAGTTCTTCAAAGGCCCTATTTACTTCAGGCTTAGTGTAAAGATTTCCAAGTGTCCAAAGCCGTTCTTTTCCCCTTGCCTGAAAAGAACCACATACCGTATCATACCGGTTAAACCGATACTTAGTTTTGCAGGCCAGTGTATTGGCCGATACCTGCATTGTGTCAAATTCATTGACACCACCAATTCGTGAATACCCTACCTTGTTATTTATCGAAGTTTGAACCAAAACCGAAAGCAAATCCATAACTCAGAGAGAGCTAATTTACTGAAAAACCCCACCACTAGTAGGTTACTCGTACGATACATCAGTGTCTACGGTTGCATATGATATGATCACTCTTCTACGTCCTTTTGGCATTGAATCTTCCAAGTGTAAAAAGTTACTAGTGTCAGCCTCCTCGGGCGAACATGGGGCCAATTGACTCAAATCTGAGGCAGCGGCAGAACAAAGAATTTTACTCCCATTCGTTGCGTCGATTTCTTTTTCTGTTGCCTCTACACTGGAAGAACTGATTGTTGTGACAAGAATGAGAATAATTCGGTTCTATTTTCATATACTCGAAGAAATAAAATTTCTCTCTTTCTTTCTTATACACTTTTTTTGGGCATTGCATCCGTAGGAGGTACAAGGAAAAGTGTGGCATCTATCTGCTCTCTCATGGCAATTTTGACGCGACAAATCGGAATAAAGTTGTTTGTTCATTTGTGTCATTTTGCCTCATGATCACCCGAGCGAGGAGGCTGACACTCGTATATTCTTACATTTTTATAGATGTTGCGTGAAAAGGGGATTAGAATAATGGGAGATGAGGGATGGGGGATGGGGGATGATGGGGATTCGCACCTCAGTCAAAAAGCCACTTGCTGGCTTTGCGTGGCTTTTTTCAGTAAATTAGCTCTCTCTAAGTTGCTTTTGGTTATAGTTAAAGCTTCCGCTAAATAGTTAGGTATTCATTTCATTTCTTTAGGGATGGACTGGACGAAAGATACAGTCGAATCGCACTCAATTTAGAGTAGACTACTCTTCCCGAGGCAGAAACTATATCTGCAGTGCTAATAATGTCGTGCTGCTTTACAAAAGATGTTGGTAGGTACTGGACGGTGCATTTACACCGCAGCTGCACTCCAAATTCTCAGCGCTATGATTTTAAGCCGGCAATAATTGCCGATTTTCCTATATACTTAACAATTATTAAATGTTTTTTTTTGAGGAGCCTAAGCTCCTAGCGCGCTCCGAATTATATCCTCCTAAGAGGATAGATATAGGAGAGGGAGCGCGCTCCATAAAAACGAAGTCTGGTTATATATTCAATACTAAACAATTAAAGTTAACGAAATTTTTCAAAAACAATTTTTTATTTATATTATTAATTTATTATCAACTAATCTCTATGCTTGTATTGTGCCCGATTTTCTTTCAATGCTAGGGTTAATTTAAGATTTGTATGGAAATCTTTGAGGCACTGTAAGTTCGAAACTATACATTTTTACGAAAATCTGAGACAATACGAGCATAGATATTAGTCTGTAGACTGTTTCTGTAAAATTTCATTGAATTTAATTGGATAATATTGGAAATATAACCAGACATCGTTTGTATGGAGCGCGCTCCGAATTATATCCTTTTAAAATTGTTGCCGCTCCTTATTATATCCATTAAAACTATGCTTAATTTATTTTTCTATTTAATTTTCAACAAATAATCGTTTGCTATCGAAATTATAAAGTTACATATTATGTTTACCTCCAAACCATCACTCGTAATCCGCAGTAAACGAATTATGCTGCTTTACCTCGACGCGTAAATGAATTTTTTTCTTGTAGTTGTTGTATGATAAGTGTCCAACAAGTATATGTTTTTATAAACTAGACTAAATAACCTTTATTTGCTTAATTTTGTTTACTTATATTTATCAAGATTTCCAAAGATATAGATGTTTAAAAAAAAAAAAATCAAGGCAATGGTTTTTACTTTTTCGTGTAAAACATTATTTTATTGTATGGAAATATACCTATTATGCAGTAAAAATGAATTCCTCGTATCTGTTTTACTCGAAAACGATGCCACACAAGCCCTAGTAGCATTAACTGATCCGTAAAAGAATAATGAAAACAATGACCCAGATACGTACTTCACCCCCCTCCCCCCGCGCACAGGGGACGAATCAGACTTCCCTCCACATCTGAAAATGATCACCGAGGAACACCCTATCCATGGTAGAAATTTGATGCTTTTAACCCGAAGCGCACAATTATCGCGGGAAATAGCTCTACTATTTTATGGGTTAAACCATGTATGCCCAGCACTGTAGGCGAGTGATCAATATTATGGCAGAGCAGTTAATTCCAAGCCATCGCAACACTCTTTGTCTTAATGAATAGCAGTAGTGCAGATTCCTGGGCCAACTGCTTATGCATAATTATGATATGCCTTCCAAAAGGAAGTTGTGATGATATTATTTAAGCATCGAAAAACTGTTCTTCATTCAGAAACCTGACATTATCTTTTTTATTTTCAAATAAATGAGGTGTCTTCTAAACTATTATAAAACTGTAACAGAAGTGTGTCGAATTTTTTACAAAAAAAAAGTTACAATGTGTTTTTTAGGTGTCCCTGATTCCAAATCACCAATTTTTGGATTTTTTGTCTGTCTGTTTGTTTGTTTGAACGAGCATCACGCAAAAACTACTGAACCGATTTTGATGAAACTTTTTTAATTTGATAGCTTATGATCTGACTTAAAATCTGATATAGGTATAATTTCTGCGGACGAAGTCGCGGATTAACTCTAGTAAATGAAATAAAGGTATTCTATACACCCATACAATAAAGTACAAAGGTAGTATCTGTGACAATAGGTAGGAGAAGACAATTTCCAAAAGGTACACTACGAGCTACGCCGCCCTCTTTCTAAACAAAGAGGTTATTTGGTTACAACCTAACCCTTTAACCAAATAACCTAGATTGGAACTAAAATACACAACACTATAACCGATAAGCGATAAGAAACTATTGTGTTTCATAATACTGGCATGAAAAACACTGCATTTAAAAAAATAAAGTTTGGATGGTGGTCGACAATGGCGCCAAAACTTCCCGCCATAGCCATTCTGATTCATAAAACAAAACGAACTAAAATCCCACGAGAAGGAATGCTCTCGAGTATTATAGTATACTAACTAAGGTACTATGGTATATTATGCACATACCTGTTGCTTCGGAATTTGTGTTGTGCTTGTGGCGAGAGTAAACCGGTCGAGTCAGCTGACATGTAACGAAAATGGCGGCATGAGACGCTGTGATAACCTAATCTTATCTTGGATTCATGATGCTTATTGAAGAGCAATTATCGTCGCATTAGTTAGTACCTAGGTATCTAATAAAAATATTTTTATTACTAGTCAAAGTTCCGACCTTTGAACGGCTGTATCTCCTAAACCGACTGATGAACCATGTCAGTTTTTGTACTGTTCACATAGCTAGGTACAGTGCATAACACAACAATAACATACGATCAACCTTGCAGCTGATCGTAAATTTTTTACAGACCTTTAAGTATCAGTAACTCCTAAACCGACTGGAGTTATGCAGGCAGACCTGGTCCTTCCCCATCACAGAGAAGCTCTACACCCCATAAACACTGAATCAGCCTTGCTGCTGATGGTTGCAAAAAGTACATTTATCTCTCGGAATATATTATTTGGAGACGTGCACCTTTCTACTGCTGATTTGACTTTAAAAAATCATACTCCAGGAGTGGGATTTTGAAAGTCAAATCAGTAGTAGAAAAATGCGAATCTCCATACATTTTCAACTGCTGAGTTCAACGTATGAGATTCAAAAATCGCACTCCTGCACAAAAATGCCAACAAAATTAAACATTCATGCATTATTTCTCCCAAAGACATTGGTTATCATTGGTACACAGTAATCAGTCTACAGCGCCTATGCCGGTTATCATTGGTACACAGTAATCAGTCTACAGCGCCTATGCCTTGTGTTTCTCGGTCTAAAATAGTACCAAACAAACTTGAAGCAATTAGTTAAGTATTTCTTACGATAGGTACGAGTACGAGTACCTACCCGACTACCAAGCATCGTCAACATCGTTGATTTGATACCCACATCGTGTGGCTTCCTCATCTTATCGCGAGATGCATACGCTTAGACTGAATTTGCTTAGATTATGCATCCAAAAATATGATTTGAAGTAGGTACCTACATGGACTGGTTAGTTTGATATTAGGTAACTGAAACAACACGCTCACGCAACAAATTACAAATCACAGCTAGGTACAAAATCCAGAAATCTAAAAGGTGCGTTAGCGCACGAACAATGCTCTTGATTATACAGGGTGTAACAAAACACCCTAGTAATACTTAAGGGGGTGCTTCAGCATCAAACTGTACAACTTTCACAATGGAGCCAACATCGAAATCGAGAAAAAAAATCCGCTCTTTCATACAAAACCGCAGTACCGTCTCGACTCAAATGTATGGGACGGCAGATTTTTTTTGTTTTTTCTCGACGTTGTCTCCATAGTGAAAGTTGTTCAGATTGATGGTCTGAAGCACCCCCTTAAGTATTACTAGGGTGTTTTGTTACACCCTGTATACAGGAGATTCTCGCGATTTCAGTTTTGGTCCCATACTAAAAGTTGTTCAGTTTGATGGTCGGAAGCACCCCTTTAAGTAAGTGTCCCATTTAATTTTACACCCTGCATACTGCGTACTGGCATTACTACTTTAGTTACCTACTAATATTGCAGGCAGCGCAGCTGGTAATATAAGTTAAATTATATTACCTACCTACCTACCTATATATACTCTGATATAACACTAACAGGAAGGTACTCCTACTGTTTTTGTAAAGTTATCACTGTAGTAGAAATTAGCCCACCAATGGCGTGAGCATAAATCATCAACTCAAAAGAAGCCAATCTTGAACTGTAAATTGCATGTTGCATTGCACACTGTAGGTAATACGATTCCAGATTCCTTCTAATTAAACTTCAATCAGTACTAAAATGTCTCCCATTGACTTTATTTTATTGCTAATAATAAAACTTTGTTGATTTATAAGCTTTGCGGTAATTTTGATGAATTTCGAATTCTAAATGAAGCGATGCGGCTCCTTTTGAGCTTGTGATGTAATCATGAATTTATAAAATTGCTACTATAATTAAAATGAAGATGCAAAAAACTATGAACTATTAAAGTACCTACCTAACTACCTTATAGGTACTTTGCTTTTACTGTTGGTCTCAAAAAACAGTGCTAAAATAATGTCATACGGTAAATAAAAAAGTACGTAGTTAGTAACTACCTGTTGTCAAAGTAACGCATTTAAATTTTACGATTACGAATACGATTACGATACCTTTTCGGACAATTTCGCTGCAAATTTCATTTGTCTTGCAGTTGCAGCAAGAATGATATCTCTACAACATTCTAAAAGGTGTTAACTTCTCAGAATACGATAAACATAACTAGGAAATGTATTTTGATCTGATGAAGCAAGTTTCCATACATAGAGTTGTCCTAGAGACCCACCAAATTATAATATTATTTTGGCATTCTTAGATCTGATATAAGACAGAAGACTGATTTGGAAACGGAAAATAATCGAGTAAAACATAACATTTTACACGTAAGACTATTCGAAGCCGGACACTACACTGTAATATCACCACTCCAGCCACAAACCCAGTCTTGATGTCGTAAATACGACTAATTCCTTCAGGAATCGTTGACCCCCAAACAAACCGTGTGGCAGCAGGTTATAGCCACTGCATCTGACCTCACCTCTGATCATATCGGGTCTCCCTTTCCAAGGAAAGAAGGGTAAGGACGAGAGAGTGCATCTGTGTTTAGCTCGTACTTCATAATATCCTACGTCCTTGTTTATTTTTTGTAAAAATTTGTAGTCGAAATAGACTATACCATATTCATCTAAGACTATTGTAGTCGTAGCTGATTCTTAATCGCCCCCCTGACCTTGGATAGATTTTTCAGGGTCAAAAAATGTCTTAATCGGTAGATATACTTGTACTTTTTCTACAAACAACTAGTCAAAAGCCTGTGAAACCGCGTGTGAAGGTTAAAGGAAGGTAATCTGTGAGAAAAGTTAAAGAATGCAAGATAATTTGCATTATTACCAAGTGGGGATTTTATCTGCAAATCGATTTGGAACGAGTGGCTTGTGTAATTAACATCTAAGACCCCACACGATTCGAATAGATGCTCTTTTGATGGGTGTTTTAGAATTTTCAAATAAAGTAGTGTGGTTCCGGTAGGTTTGGTACAAGGTAATTAAGGGATAATGTTTCTTATATCAGGGTGTTGGGTAAACATTTGCAAGAAACCTAACTATAGGAAAGGAGTCAATTTATTTTACGCCCACAAACGGTAACATTTATTGATGGCACTACATTCTAAAAACATTATTTAATTTTTTATAGTAATCGGAAAAAAGTTAGGTAAAAATTTGGCAGTTACATCAACGTTACTGACTACACCTAAATTAATTATAGTCGTGAGTTAATGTACGTTTGTAATACAGTATTGATTATACACGGCGGGACCTATTGTAAGTCCACCTATCTAATCTACCCCATTTTACGAGTCATCGATATATCAACTTTTATACGAAGGGTTCGGGCTTTTAAATCAAGTAACATACTAAGGCCAAGGCGCGTTGCCAAGTGCACCAAAAACTTCGAAACCTTTTCGAAACAAATCGCCAAGTCACCCCATTCGCCCCTACGATCAACGAAGCGTGTCGTTCCGTTTGCCGCAAGTGGTGAAACCGTTGGTAAGGACCTACATGCAAACTACATTATAATTGTTGCATCTGTTTCCAATGCAAATGTTATCGCTGTTTCAGTTGACAACAAATTAGCTAAGTAGGTACAAAACACTGCCATAAATGATCTCTGGAATTGGCTCTCTAATAGCCATGCTTTTTTCCTATTGCTGTCTCCCGTTTGCAATGGAGGGAAGTAGGGTATTTATTTTTCCTACTCCTCCTATTTTCTTTGATTAATTCATTGCGGGTTCCAAGACAGATTAGAGTCATCCCCCGGGCTCGCTGCACTTCATTGTCTAGTGTTGTGAATGGTCGCCGCTGTTGATCCTGAAGTGCGATTTTTGAAAATCATACGAGCGACTTGACAGTAGAAAATGTCAAAATTATTATGGAGATTATGCATCTTTCAACTGCCAAGTCGCTCGTATGATTTTCAAAAATCGCACTTCTGGCTTACAGGGAATTTGAGGTGGGCCTATGCCCGAATAAAAAAAAAGTAGATAGGTAGGTACAAAAACTTGCAAAGTGCGAATCGAATGCACGAAAGCCAAAGGTTTACAAACACGACACTTTCGCGTTTCATTAGCTGGAAAAAATTGTGCATAGCTACTACTTAGGAATCGATCTACTTCTTTAAAAGTACTTAGGTACTTTTTAAGAAACTACAATCTAGGAAAATGTACCGCGCGACGGGCTTACTTCCTGTCAAATTGGTCATAGTTAGGGAATTAGGACTGTGCTAGTGAAATGTGGGATTTTTAATGGCATCGATTCGGACTGTGCCACGACTTAACTTAACTAAATTTATTCCTGTCACTTTCTAAAATAAGATTAAGAAAAGAGACAGAAAACCAACAGCTGACTTTAGTGCTGTCAAAGTGACGTTACACGCCCAAAAACGCTTTAAATAAGATGGCGTACATTATGATGGCATCTTATTTTGGGCGTTTAACGTCACTTTGACAGTACTAAAGTCAGCTGTTGGTTTTCTGTCTCTTTTCTTAATCTTATTTTAGAAAGTGACAGGAATGAATTTAGTTAAGTTAAGTCGTGGCACAGTCCGAATCGGTACCATTGTGCTATTTATTTAGGACACTCTAACTCCCCTTCGAGGAATATAAGTCATAAGCATAGTAAAAAAATCGAATTTTCTTTACGCAGTAAAATCAACAAAAGTTTAAAAGCAGCTGTTAATAAAGAAGTAAGTACCTACTTACAACAAACAAATTGCTGAAAAGAAGACATTGAAACGTGCAATTCGTTTTCTTATAGCGTAATCAAAGCGCTCGTATTACAAATTAATGATGAATTGATGATTCAAGATGCTGTAATCAATGATAATAACGTAAGCCATCAGATCAGAACACGATTCAGTGTCACTGACATCCAATATTAAACTAACACCTGACCGGATTGAGGAGTCTCTACCGTTAGGTGCACTCCATAAACTTCTCGTAAAGCTCCAA
The DNA here is from genome assembly GCA_922987775.1 of Agonopterix subpropinquella. NCBI lineage: Eukaryota > Metazoa > Arthropoda > Insecta > Lepidoptera > Depressariidae > Agonopterix > Agonopterix subpropinquella. The sequence goes on along the minus strand of OV277708.1, from coordinate 4,338,152 downwards.
AACTTTGCGCAAGTTCTTTTTTTAACCCAGCTTACGCGATTCCCACTCCCTCAGTGCTCGTCATTGACTTCGTGAGAAGCAGTTTAGTAGTTGTGGCCAGCCCAGCTTGTAGCAACTACTGTATTTGTACTGAAGCACAAAATACCAAATAAACTGAAGTGTCGTCATAATCATCAGCCTATCATCGTCCACTGCTGAACATAGGCCTCTCCCAAGGCGCGCCACAAAACTCTGTCCTCGGCCTTCCTCATCCAGTCGCTCCCCGCTACTTTGTTTAGGTCGTCTCTCCAGCGGGCAGCAGGGCGTCCCACACTACGCCTACCAGTTCGCGGTCTCCACAACTCCACAACTCTGACAGACGATGCAGCACTCACCAATCCGTAGGAACTGAACCCGTGTAGTTGAGTAACCCCCCCCGTTTCCTCACAAACTCGTTCGTGAGAGACTTGTTCCTGCAGTGGAAATCGAACCTGATAGCATAAAGGCTTTTTTAGCAAGAATCAGGCACTTAGAGAAATAGTAGGTAAACATGAACAATTTTTAACAACGTCCCATTTGCGTAGTTTATGTAGTCTCCTTCCTTAAGTACCTCCTACCTTTTTAACGTCCCAGGGTAATACCAGATGAACAGGTGTAGAATCCGTTACATGTTCAAACGAGTTCCGATCCGATCCAACTCGATACAAATATACCTAGTTAGAATCGATTAATGTTATTCAATATGCTTGGATTTGACTTAAGACATTTTCGGTTTTAGGCGCCTCAAAATGGATGTTAATAAAAACAATCGTAGATTTAATATCGATATTGATGTGAATAATTGTTAGTTTTGAAATAGGTACCTAACCTAGTCAAAACCAGCAACCGAAGCAGTACGTACATGACAATAATTAATAATTTTCGCACCTTAATGATGATTTAACACAAACTTTTTCTTAACATGAATTTCTTACCTAAACAAAGGTTTCGTGAAACTATTCGTGAAACTACGTTTTTTATTTGTTTTTCACTATGATACACACATAAAAAACATTAAAAATACAGAAAAATAAGTACTTATCTATTATAATTTTTTTGCAAAACGTAAGTTAGGTGCCTCTAACTTATGTTTTAAGAAAACGATAAATGCTTGAAGCATTCTGTCATCCGTCGTTTTCAGGTCAAGGACAGAGACCGTCTTCACTTCTCCGTTTTATTTGCATTTGTTTTGTAGGTATTTTAAGTCGCTAATTGGCTACAAGGTTTCTCTTCAAAACAGTCGTGTAAATATTTCGAAATACTCGATTCACATAACCATTGGCTTCAAGTAACGGTTATCCGGCACGGAGGATCAAAACTTTCGTGTATTGGACAGCTCGAAGGACCAGAAATTTAAAGGGGCATTCATAAATTACGCTACGCTAATTAAAAATTAGGGGATGTTATCGTCCAATGTCACTTAGGGTAAATTTTACGTTAAAAAGGAAAACTAATGATTTAATCTGACATTCCTACTTTACGAGACGGTGTAAGAGAGTCTCAGAATTCTATGGATGGAAGAAATGTAAATTGCATACATTTCTCATGAGTTTTAAGTTCAATATATTTATATATTATTTATTACAATAAATAATTGGTTAATTAATTTATTCGCCTTTTAAATTACTCATGAAAAAAGTCACGTGAGATTTTAGGTTCCCGGGGTTAACAAGAATGCCACCAAGATGTCACTACTGATGTCGTCAGGAGGGGTGGGGAGTCAAAATTAAACCAAAAATGCGTCACGTAATATATGGACGCTCCCTAACAGTATATTGTTTGTTTGCAGATCGAACAAATATCTTCAGAAGTCTGCTGTAACGAGAGTGTGTGCTGTTGGAGGCTTCTTTATATCGATACCAGTGTTTTTAACAGGTCAGTTTTAATTTAACATAAACTCACAACCTTCCGGGGTGGTCAGAAACTTTGTTACAACTACCTTGCTAAACGTGCAGTTGTAGCAAGGCTCATCGTCATCATCATATCAGCCGATAAACGTTCACTGCTGGACATAATTACAGCCCTTCACCCACAAAACACAGGATAAGGGTTGAACCTCATCTGGCAGCACCGCATCGCCCTTTTCTGTCGCTCCATCCTTTTCTGTCACTCAGAAACGTCATTTGCTAGAGCAAATAACGTTCCAAGGTGCTGTGGCGTGCTGTCGCGTTCCGTCTACCTCATTAGCAAATGACGTTTCTGAGTGACAGAAAAGGATGGAGCGACAGAAAAGGGCGATGCGGTGCTGCTAGATGAGGTACAACCCTAAAATACCGTATCTCATGGGAAGAAATGGAGTGGTCTATTCTATGCGTAATTTGGTATTGTACAGTCAGCAGCAGATACATCGTACGTAGCAAACAAGGTGGTCAAATATTTCTAAGCAGTTCTAATTTTCAATAATTTCTTTACTCATAAGTCATAACCAATCAAGAATATAGGAACGCCTAGGACATCAAACATATCTACTATCAGTTTAAAATAACAATGTGCATGACATGAATACAGTACATGAATACACACGGTTTCACACCGTATCAAAACGATTATTTTAGGTGATTTGTTGTATACATATAGGTACTGCTAATATTTCAGTAACAAAAGTGACCTGAATCTTTCTCAAATTCCAGGAATAATCCTCTACACATTCATCCAGTTTCACTCGACGCCGGCCATCGTGACGTCAGTATTCATCGGCGTTGGCATCATATTCTGCGGCTGCGCGATGGTCCACAACGTCTTCGTGTGGCAACGTGAGAAGACCAACTTAGTCAAAGCCTTTCGGACGCAAGACTTGAATACGACGAACACTAACGGCGTGCTGAGTAACGGCCATCTGAATAACACAGGGATGGGGAACTTAAGTTATCACAGTATGAATGCGCCGTATGCTCATCCGATAACGCTGCTGCAGCAAGGAGGACCTTATATTATTAGGTGAGTGAGAATGAAATGAACAACTTTGTTTAAAAAAAATCCTACTACAGTAGAGCCGAATCCTAAAGTTACGTATGACAGCTCAACCACACCTTGCTCCGTCGTCATCTTTTCAAATCAAAATTCAATAATACCATATCTCCCTAATTAATTACAAACAAAAGATTCATTATCTACATTCATTCCTTCCAGGCCACCAACAAGCACGCCACCAGGTGAGGGCGCCGCTACGCCGGGCGTACCTCCCGCTACCATAGACCTCAGCCACGACACGCATGAGCTCAGTACTCTAGTCTGATTTGTGAAGTGACTGATTTGTGAAGTGGTCCTTCGAGATGGATAACAAGGCTATTTTCATCGCAAGCCGTCGCCACCCCGCCGCTACCGCTAGACTTCAGAACGGGTTCAGCACTCTAGTCTGATTTACAAAGCGACTGATTTGTGAACTTCAAACTTCAAAAACTTTATTGTGTATTGTGTGAAGTGGTCCTTCGAGACGGATTACACAAAATTATACTCACTTCTGGCCGCCGCCGCCGAGTGTAGCTACCCTGTCACTAGAGACGACACCCCCGACACGCATGAGCTCAGGACTCTAGTCTGATTTGCGAAGTGACTGATTTGTGAAGTGATCCTTCGAGACGGATTACACAAAATTACAGCCACTTTAGTCCACCGCCGAGCGTAGCTACCCTATGCCACAGATAGAGATGTCAGCCACGACAAGCATGAACTCAGCATTCTAGTCTGCTTTGCGAAGTGACTGTTTTGTGAAGTGGCCCTTCGAGCCCGATTTTTTACCTCTGAGCCAGATAACTCAAAACTGCCTTCATTGCAAGAGACCATGCACCACCGCTCCGCTGTAACAGAATTCAGCGTGATTTCAGCACCTCTAGTCTGATTTGCGAAGTGACTGATTTGTGAAAAATGGTCCTTCGAGCCGGATAACACAAAACTATCTTCATCGCAAGCCGTCGCCAGCCCGCCGCTACCGCTAAACTTCGGAACGAGTCAGAACTAGTCTGATTTGCGATTTGACTGTTTTGTGAAATGAAATCTGTTGTTTGTGGATAGCTTTACACTGCCTTGATAAATATTTGTAAGGTTAACAAGGATTAAGGCCCGTATTAATAAACGAGTTCCAAGCGCTCGCAGGTTCTTAAAGACAACAATGAACAAAATGACAATCTTCATACAAAAAGATATCCATAAAAATTGCGTTTATAAACGTTATTATTATTATTATAACACTTTATCGAAAACAGACATAAAAATACAGAAAATTTAGAAAACATGTACAAAGGGCGAGCTTATCTCTGAAGAGATTTCTTCCAGCGGACCCGCAAAAGAGACAGTTGATAATTAACAAGGCAAACTTATTGTTACCTTAACGTTCATAATATATAAACGTTAATAAACGTTTTTATTCTACTAATTTGTATTTGTAGATTTTGTAGTGCTCTAAATTGAAGCTCATAGTCTACAAAGTATCAAAAATCACATAAATTGTTTTTGTTGTTGTATGTTTTTGGTATGCAAATAAAGAATATTTATGTATTTTTTTTTGACATACAATCTTCAAATAATTTTAATCTTATTTTTTTGTATAAAGTCTTACAAAGTGAACGCACGAGAGCTTGAGTTTGGTTTATAATACGGGCCTATGACGTGTGAGACACTAGCACTATTCTGAATTTCGTCGATTTCTTTCCAAACGGAATTCTTTATTACACATTTATTAAACCTTTATTTCGAAGTTTCTATATGTACATTTTGGTGATTTTTGTAAATATTATTTAAGCATATTATTATTGCTCTACAAGTCTCCCAGAATCTGCTATGAGATGGGAAGACTACTTTGAACTGTTACGTAGCAAAAAAGAAACAATAACACATTGACTTACCAAGTACTGGACGTGGGGACTCAAAAGTGTCCGGACCAAAATAGTTACAATTCGTATAAAGAGTTACAATTAGTCAGTCTTCGTCGAAGACTGGCGCGAAGACGAAGACTCTTCGTTTGATCGGCCGACATTGAGCACGCACGGGAGGTAAAAACTACGCAAGCCAAAATGAAAAATAATTTCCGCATTTTTGTTTAGTTGGTTTACTATACACGTACTTAGGTTTGTGTAGCTTAGTCTCGGACACTTTTTTCGAGAATTTTGTACTAGACCCGGCGTCCATTTTTTTGTATGTCAATGCAATAACAGCATAATGCTCACATTGAACTATTTATCAAAAACAGTTACGAAAATAATAAACATTTTGCGGATATTATCGAAAAAAAATGTTAACTTGATTCGAACTTGCTCTGTTACTTGTTCACATAATATTTTCCATAATTTGTTATATTATAAAAATATTATTTTCGCCAGCATTTAAAAACTGTTATGCACTCAAACTGACGTACACACGGCGACACATCAGGTTACGCACCCTATATACCCATAACTACACTACGTACAAAACACAAAATAGTGCGGTAGAGAGCCGGCTGCCGGCGCGGGCGCAGCGTGCTGTGAGACGAAACAACAACAATATACCGCACCCTCTCGCACGATTCGCTGCGTTCAACTTCTAATAGTTCAAAGTCCAAACAGGGTAACCTGACCTGTCGCCGTGTGTACTTTATTTATTCTACAATAATAAAAGCAGTTTGTTCAATTTTTTTTTTACTTATAACACAATTTTATTTTGTTACATATAAAATACAATATGCTTTCACGTTTTAAGAATTTTGTTACAAGTGAAACGTAAAGTGGATTTAAAAATTGTAATCGAAGGAAGCTTTTATTTCATTTCGTAAACAACATCTGATTTATGAATTAAACTTTTACAAAAAGTAGGTATCAGTGTCAAAACTTTGAAACCCACCAATTTGATCATTAATTCGGCAAAAACGGCTGCTAAACAGCGAAACTAAAATACAAATCGTCGGCTAAAGTGTCAGACCTCGTAACTCCATTAGATCAAAATTTACAGGACGTACAAAAAACGTTATCACGATAATTGTAAAACGGTCACTACGCCATATCGTGCAGTACTGAGCGGGGGGACATACGTGGTTTGTGGTACAAAATGGAGTTACGTGGTTTTCTATTTATCATTTTAAACTGAAACGGTTTTTAAAAGGATTTAAGAGTTTTGCCATGGATGCGTTCAGAAATTAGGAATAAAATGGTATAGAAAAGAAATTTTGAAAAAAAAAATGGAGTTACGAGGTTTGACACTTTAGCCGACGAAATATTGCTAAAGCCCGCTCTACACTGTGCAATCAAACTAATGCAATTTGAAGTACGTGAAACATTTAGTTAGATATAAACTTAAAACACAACGCGCTCACGCAGCAATGTGCTTAAGATTACATGCGATCGGTTGCATAGTGTAAATCGGATTTTAAACTGTAGAGCTTATTTGCCGACTTTTTATACATTATACATTGACTAAATAAAAAAGTTTCCAAAATGTATATTTTGTACATAGTCTACACAGAAATCTGGAGGCATAATTTAATTTATTATAAACGGATAACATCTTCTTTTTTATTTATAGTTTTTTATGTGAAACTAAAAATAAAAGTTATTTAAAGACTTTCCTTGTTTTATTTACTTACAAAACAACGTATGGCTAGTTTCTTCTATTTTCCTTGGCTCTGGAAAAGAAATAAATTAAGATGTTAGAATTTGACTACCAAATTGTCACTACCTACTACCTACTAATAAAAACGAGCATTTACCCGCGACTTCGTCCGCATAAATTATATACCAGATTTTAAGTCAGCTCATAAGCTATCAAACAAAAAAGTTTCATCAAAATCGGTTGAGTAGTTTTTGCGTGATGCTCGATCAAACAAACAAATAGACAGACAAAAAATTGGTGATTCGGAATACACAGGGACACCTAAAAACCATATCGTTATCTTTTTTTGTAAATATCTTCAATGTACAGACACACTTCTGTTACAGTTTTATAATAGTTTAGATATAGCCATTAGGATAACGGTCAGTTGCAGAAAGGCTCATTAGGGTTAACCCTCTAATAGAAAAAGAATAGAATAGAAAAACTTTATTTCGACCAACTGAGATCATAATTGATCTAATGAATCTCGTGCTAGCTTTTACTACGTCAACAAGACAAAAAGTGACAACACGAGATTTAATGGAGGATTAACTTTAATGAGCGTTTCTGAAACTGAGTGTAATAATGGTAAAAGTGAAATTTAAATAAAACTAAAAAAAAAACAAGTCCAGTAGTCTAGAATTCTGTTAATTAATATCGAAGTGACTTTTACAGTCGGGAGCCATTACTGGTAAAGAAGGATGGCAGATTTGGACCCAGCCATTTTTCACGAAAACTAAAAGCTATTCAGGGTGGCGGTTATAATTGTTATGAACAGATTTTTTTTTTTTTATTTTTTAAATTTTTTTTTTTAAAAAACTTCCACATCTCCAGAAGTCCGGATTCAAATGTCGAAATTACTACTAAAATAAACAAATCATCAAAGCAGTAGCAATACGCAACCACGACGGCTATTTTCATCTAATATTATCACTGAGGTAGGTATTTTTTGGTCGTTATGGAATGTATTTGGCCTGCTCGAACTGATAGTGTGTGTGATTTCGTTTTCTTCCATTATCATAATATTACAAAAGGTATCATAAGGAGAAATACCTTTCCCCCAACTTCTACAGGTTACAACCAATTTACTTTTTTGTTAGTTTTGTTTCACCTATTACTAAGTTTCACCCAGACTTAGAGGTCCCATACATGACGTATGGGACCTCTAAGTCTGGGTCTCAAATGAAATGGCCGTCCGCCAAACTTCTTTGATCTGCTCTATAATTTTTAATGGGTCTGTAAAAGTTGCTTCAATGTTATTTAATAGGGTACTTGCGTTATTGAATAATTACCTCTTCAAGCCCTGATAAAGTCCAGTATAGTAGCCACTCATGTACTAGCTGAGTAGCATGGAGGAGACGGCTTGTTCCTCCGAGTCCACGCGGTCTGACGCCGGCAGAGTTATTGCGCTATTGAATAATTACCTCTTCAAGCCCTGATAAAGTCCAGTATAGTAACCGCTCATGTACCAGCAGAGCAGCATGGAGGAGACGGCTTGTTCCTCCGAGTCCACGCGGTCTGACGCCGGCAGAGTTATTACGCTATTGAATAATTACCTCTTCAAGCCCTGATAAAGTCCAGTATAGTAGCCACTCATGTACTAGTTGAGTAGCATGGAGGAGACGGCTTGTTCCTCCGAGTCCACGCGGTCTGACGCCGGCAGAGTTATTGCGCTATTGAATAATTACCTCTTCAAGCCCTGATAAAGTCCAGTATAGTAGCCGCTCATGTACCAGCTGAGTAGCATGGAGGAGACGGCTTGTTTCTCCGAGTCCACGCGGTCCGACGCCGGCAGAGTTACTGCGCTATTGAATAATTACCTCTTCAAGCCCTGATAAAGTCCAGTATAGTAGCCGCTCATGTACCAGCTGAGTAGCATGGAGGAGACGGCTTGTTCCTCAGAGTCAACGCGGTCCGATGCCGGCAGGGTTAGCGGGGGCGGCGGCATGGGGATGTCCATTGAGTTGAGCTGAAAATGGTTGGTCAAAATATTTACCGACGGCAGAACACAGATTAACAATATGATGATGGATTCCTTGTCAATTACCACAAATGTACTCTCTCGTCCTTACGTTCATATGTCTGATAGAACGGGAGACCGATACGATCAGAGGTGGGGTCAGATGCAGTGGCTATAACCGGCAGCCACGCGGTTTGGGCGTCAAAGATGTAAGGCGACCAATTCCTTCGGACGTCTCAGAAAATCCAGTCCTTTTTTATATGCTGACGGTTTTTTAAGGAGTTGATCAGACCAACAAACTGAACTTTCTCTGTGGGACCAATATAGAAATCGCGAAAAAATCTGCAGTCACTACTTTTGCAGTTGTATAGAACAGCAGATTTTTTATTTCGCGGTCGATTGACAGAAAATATTTTAAAATAATGAAGTGGGTCTAGTTTAAATTAAAAAATATGTAACTAATAATAATCAAATCAAATACATACATTCCTAAATATGCTCATGTTAGGCATTGGTAGGGGCATTTCTGGAAGCTCAAAACCACCCAAATTATTGTGACCTTTCTTGTTTTTCGATGACTTCTTTCTTCTTTGCGAATTTCTTTCTGAAAGAGTAACTAAAAGTAAACTACATGGTTAGAGTGAAAATATATTATTTAATAATTATAAAAGAAAAGCTATTATAAATGAATAGCTTAATTGAATGAAAGCACAGGCGAGAATTGGCAGGTCGAGGGTTCAAGTCCCGTCCATTACAAAAAAAAATCAATATTAAATTTTTAACAGACTTAAAAAAAAGGAGTAGGTTCTCAATTCGTCCGTTTTTTTTAATTTAAATACTTTGATATTTTCCTCCAAAAAATACCATAAATATTTCGAGTGGAATATAAAGTACAATAGAAATATTCCTAAAGTGGTGAAATTGATATCATTAACATCCTTTTAAACTAAGAGTCTACCCATCAAACTAAACAACTTTTACTATAGGAGCAAACCGATCGGAGCTGAAAAAAAATCTGCTCTTCCATACTAAACTGCAATGCCTACTCGACTCAAATGTATGCAACAGCTGATTTCTTTTTTGCTCCGATCATTTTGCTCCCACAGTAAAAGTTGTTCAGTTTGCAAGGATGCTAATAATATCAATTTCACCCTGTATAAATTTTGAATTATGTTCACCTCGTGGAAAAACATGATCTCTGAGGCTAGTTAGTGTGCCCACACATAACTGCGACGTCGCATCGTATCGCAAACATCTGCGATGCGCTGCATGCAATAATCATACATTTATGTCATCGTAATAAGTCATCGAACGCTGGCAGATATTTGCGATGCGATGCCGTCTAAAGTTAACAATTTACAAAAATTTACTCCTATAAAAGGGACTCGCATATTGCGACGGGCAGCATCGGGTGGGGCCGCTGCCCTATGTATGATGCTGATGTACCTATATGAATTATCGCATACTATGGCCACAGTATAAGAAAGAGTGTACCTCATCCACTCTATCGCCCTCCAGTTACCCGGCAGTTACCAAAGAACAAGACTTAAGCACAGTATAAGAAAGAGTATCTATTACTAGATACAGTACGGACACTGCCTTCCTCCCACTAGCTTTATACCTCACCCCCTCTATCGCCCACTGGTTACCGCGCACTGGTTACTCGTTTTCTACGAAGAAGACTTAAGGTTCAATTTATTTGGTTTCGCAATGTCTGTTTTTTGCGAGCTGTGTCCAGAGTGTGCTATGGCGGGCCGCAGCGGGTCGCATTATTGGCGGCGGATTTTAGTCCGTCGTAGTACGCCACACCATACCAAACCAAGCGGAACGTTTTACGTCTGCAGTTTTACGTCAAACTAAAAATCTGTCAATGCGATGCATGATGCAACCCACCATTCTCTAGGCATTTTCCAGTGCAATGTGGACCGCTCCGCCCCCATGCAACCCGTCATAATATGTGCTTACCTATAAGGTAATATACAGGCCCAGGGTCCTTCTTAATATGCTAACACTTTTTTAAGGGGATGATCAGACCGTCAAACTGAACAACTTTCTCTATGGGACAAACATCGAAATAGCGGAAAAAAATCTGCTGTCCCATACATTTGGCTCGAGAAGATTTGCAGTTTTGTATGGAAGAGCATTTTTTTTTTCGCGATTTCGATGTTGGTGCCATAGAGAAAGTTGTTCAGTTTGATAGTCTGATCATCCCCTTAAAAAAGTGTCAGCATATTAAGAAGGACCCTGTAGATTCGATTTCGGATTGATTAGGATTAAAATAGTCAATTTGAAACTTCAAAAACTGCCAAATAAAGTAACTTTTGTAATTTTTTTTTTATTTATAATTAAATGGACTCTTGCTTGTGCGTTAGCACTGCATTTCCGCCAGTGTCTAGTGTAGTTTATTTGGAGAATCTATCCCAATCTCTGGGACTGTTTTTGGACAAGAACAAGAAGAGATTGAGGAATGTGGAGCCTCGTGGCAGGCACAAACGCGACGCGCGAAACCACGCGAGACGTGTACTCGGGTCAGTTCCTGCAACGTGACTCAACTTTTGTAATTATTGATCCAACGCACCTGTGCTTCCAGTGCTCGGAGCCCTATCACTGAACTCCATGCCCTCAACCTTGCCGGACTGGCTGATTGCATCATCGGTTGTCTCGTCCATCGCAGCTTGCTCGATCTGCTTAGTACGAGCATTTTTACCCAGGGTAGGCTTTAGAGTGCTTAAAGACAGTATCTCTGTATTATCGTAACCTGCAATGAGAGAAATATTTTATCTAGAATTAAGGCGTAATGAGTTTATAAACTCGTAAAAAATCGTTTTTTCGATTACGTTTTTTCCATTCAAAATGTAATAATTTTGATTTGAATGAAATATATATTATAGTTGGGGATATTTCCTAGGCAGGAAGGTTATTCAGTACACGATTGGAACAATTTGGCTAGATAGAAAAACATCCCGAAGTTACCCCTCTTTCTTACTTTTAATATCATTTTATATCTAGAAGAAACTGTATTTACGCAAATAAAATATACTATTATCTTGGCCATAACATAAGCTTGGCAGCTAGGTATATTTCGTTTACTTTACTTTATATACTTCAACACAATTCCAAAATATCTACGAAATTTCGAGCGTCTCGCCATTTTGCCGATGCGATACGCCATTTTAGAAGCGCCAGTCTATCGCAACTGCATAGATGCGAGAAAATGTATGGGATAGGGCAGAACTTGAATGGGCGTCTATATTCGTCTCTTTTCTTGACCCTCTCTTTCATGAAATGTCACGTGACGTAATTCAGATGTTTATCACACGTTATGAAACAGACTCTGTCTAAATTATTTAAAATATTTTTGGGTGTTTATTAATTTATTATATTTAGAATTAATAAATAAACGTGAATATAAAACATAAAACACAAGTAAATTCAGTGTATTACGTGATATTGCACCATTTAGAAATGCGAAATATGCTGTGAAAGGTCGGAAAGAAAAGATGGTAAAAAACGTAACTTCATAGCAAGATTTCCACTGGATGAAGCTCGGTAAGCATAAATTTATCCTTTTTATCAGCCCAGGTTTATATTTAGGCAATCATTTTCGTAAAGAGCGGAAAGTATTTGTAAAGAAGTGAGGGATTTGGAGAAATGTCGATATCGATATAATTGTTGATACATACATGCAGACGCATACGGATACGAACGACTATGCTCCCCGAGGAGGTAGTCAGAGATATTCTGAAACATCAGAACATCCACCATACAAAAAAAAAATCATCCATCATATTTTTGATGATATGATAAGATTACACTTTTGTATACATGTTTTATTTTCAGATGCAAAAAATGGGTTCAAGTTACTGGAAATGAAGATCTAGCGTACCTACATACCAATCGAAAAATGAACCAATTATTATTTGCGAGAAACATTTCCTGCCTGGAAGATTTTCATAAAAAATGACAAAATTGAAACCAACTGCCATTCCATATCCATACGGCTCACTGCATACTATCCTGTAATTAGTCCGTAAGTTTTCCTTAAATGAATAAAAATTAAAAAAAAAAGCAAAGATGTACGGCTAATATTGGCGTCTTTTTTTTTAAGCGGCCAGGTACCAAATGCTGTGGGTATTTTAGGGTGAATATTACCTTACATTGTTATGCAAAAAAAAATTTCCTGCGGTGTAACGTTTCGGAGATATTTAACTTTAAAGTTTCAAAAAATTTACTGTACAAAAGTCATTAAAAGTAACTCGTTTTGGGTCTTATACCACACATTCTTTATTTTACAGCCCAGAATTATTACTTTTAATTATTTATGATATCATAACGCACATTTTGTGCAGGAACGCACCGCAATCCTCACTCGTTTGCGGTGATGGTTTGAATGTTGAAATTTTCTATTTTGTAAGATATTGTATTGATTTATACAGGGTGTACAATAAAATGGGACAGCTACTTAAAGGGGTGCTTCAGACCATCAAAGTGAACAACTTTCTCTATGGGACCAATATCGAAATCGCGAAAAAAAAATCCGCTCTCCCATACAAAACTGCAAACATAACTCGACTGAAATGTATGGGACAGCAGATTTTTTTTTCGCGATTTCGATATTGGGCCCATAGAGAAAGTTGTTCACTTTGATGGTCTGAAGCACCTCTTTAAGTAGCTGTCCTATTTTAATTTACACCCTGTATATATTTGTAGATTACTTGTGTTACTGGCCAATGCTGTGTGCGCCTGTTATATGTGTGTGTATTAGAAATTGATTTTTAGCGTTCCTATGTTATTGTAAATGTTTAAATATGTATACTGTTGGTGTGCCATATAAAATAAAATAAAATAAAATAAAATATCTTAAATGTACATAGAGTCTTCTTTAAGAGTTTCATAACAGTTAGGATAGCCAATCTAACCTATTATTTCAATGTGGTAAAATTTTATGTAAATTAATTATAATTATTAATACCTACGAATGTCTTTTCTTTATCTCAAGACAGTCCCGGACTTATTAGTAGGTGGCTAATTGTTTGTTTTATTCTAGTGATTGGATTAACATCAATCCATCACTAAAAAAATCTGCAATTTTTAAATATCAATATCATATGGCAATTTTTTTTTTTCTGCAACTATCGATATCGTTAAATATTCACAGCACATCACTACTTTGCACTGTCATTTTGTTTTCAATATTGGCAACATGTTGCTCTATGTTGGCTATGGAATGGTAGCTTCAAGTCATACAAGTTGACGTTTTTTACGATTATTTTGCTCCAAGGAGTCCCGTCTCTTAAAACGTAGTGATTATATTCTCTTTGAGAAGCGCGACAGCGCTTGTAGAGGTAAGACCTATGTCAAACTTTTCTTCAAATTTCACGTCTTATTTTACAACATTTCCGGCTTTTTTCTGTATTAATATCTATATAAATATTTCTAATATTGCTCAAATTGTAAATAATAGCTGTGATTATTGTAGATATAACTAATTTGTAAAATTTTTTTTGAATTGTAAATTATGTAGGCAAAATGACAGTTCCATCATAGTGCCACAGTTCACGAATATAGCTTTCAGTAGGACAACACCAAAATGACTCGTGGTGCTACGAATTGCTAAACTGATGTAGGTAAAGTTGTTTTTGTAGCGCATAGCGAGGCATCCTAAGAGGTAAGCGGTTCCCAAAGTGTATCTTAGGGTTTCGTGGAAAACAGTAGGGTTCCTTGAATCCAAGAGCGGATACTTACATTTTCTGAAAAGGGATCGTCTTGCGAGTTTAGCTTAGGTATTTTCTCATTTTATACTTTTATTTCCCACTGTACAAAGAAAGTACACTACAATTAAAAAAAATACTGTAATAAAAATTGCTTTAATATTTACAATTTGGACTATTTTATTTAAAATATATCAACAGATTTTGTACTGAATAAATATTTTTTAACAAAAAATTAAAACCGACTTCAAATTTCAAAAAGTACCTAAAAATAATAAATATAGCAGCCGATGAATTTTACGTTAGCATCTATAAGAATATAATTTTGTTTTATCGAAGTCGCTGTCAAGCCTGTACGATTCGAGACTGAGCTTGCAATAGTTTTTTGCCTAGGCTTGACACCGACTACAATAAAACAAAATGATATTCTTAATAGATGCTAACGTAAAATTCATCGGATGTAATATTTGTTATTTTTTACTTTTTGAGTTTTGAAGTCGGCATTCATACTTTGTTAAAAAAAAAATTAAAAAATTGTCAGCGTTGGTGTTATATTGGGTTAACATATCCGTTGGACATGTAAAGGGAACATGAACACGAATCTTTTATTTCAATCGTCGATGATATGCTATAGATCTTTGAGGAGTCTATTGTCTATCTCCGAAGCCCTTTACCAAATCTTCATCAAATTTAAATGGGACCACTTTTGAAGTATGACCTAAAAGAAAACTTGAACACGAATCATTTATTTCAATCGTCGATGATAGGCTATAGATCTTTGAGGAGTTCTATTGTCTATCTCCGAAACCCTTTACCAGATCTTCATCAAATTAAAATGGAACCACCTCTGAAGTATGACCTACTAAACAAAAAAAAATATCAAAATCAGATTACTCCGTAAAAAGTTATGCGTACATACATAAAAAAAATATACAACGTGTTAATGAATTAACGCAAAACTAGAAAGTAGTTTGTTTAGAATCGAGAGCAGAATCGAATTATCATGGTTTCAACATAGGTAATTTTTTCAAAATATTAATTCATTTGTGTCTAAAATTTTAAATTTAATGAACCCAACGCCAACCCTCCGCACAGGCACACTCACCCGACTTACTACCAAAACAAGATTATTAAAATGTATCCATGAGTACGTTAGCGCTTTCATTCATTGCTGAAATGATAACAAATCATTTTTGCCTCAAAACTTAAAATGCGAATAACTTTTAATTTTACTATCAAAATAATGAAATTATTGTTTCAATCTAATTATTTTGTTATAAATCAGTTGGGGTGTATGAGGTTTTGCGTTAATTCATTAACACGTTGTATATATATACAGGGTGTAACAAAACACCCTAGTAATACTTAAGGGGGTGCTTCAGACCATCAAACTGAACAACTTTCACTATGGAGCCTACATCAAGAAAAAAGAAAATCTGCTGTCCCATACATTTTAGTCGAGTCGGTGCTGCACTTTTATATAGGATAAAAGATGTTTTTTAATTTTTTCTCGATGTTGCCCCCATAGTGAAAGTTGTTCAGTTTGATGGTCTGAAGCACCCAGTTAAGTATTACTAGGGTGTTTTGTTACACCCTGTATACGCGTCGACTTGAAAACCTCCACCGTTTTTTGTTTTGTTTTCGACGGTTAAAAAAAGCGAACAATTTTGGGCGGTGCCACAAATGGCAAAACAATCAAGATTGTTGATTTACAGGTGCGTACCGACTTCGCGTGGCAAACCATCGAGCATTATCTCGCGCGGCAGCCGCGCACTATCCCTTTACACCCGAGACGTATCGATCGTGCGAGTAACATTTGAAAAATTCTGATGACCGCGCAAATTAATTTTAGCGAACGCAACCGGCACTGATCGCTCGTGCGAGTGCTAGTCCCGCCTTTCAAAGCGCCCTGCATTAGTTTTGATGCTTCAATAGCCGGTGATTAGACTGAAAAGGTGACTGCGTTTTTTGACCCTAGAAGGCGCTCACGTAAATATTAATTTTTCTCAAACATGCTTGGAAATGTGAGCATTATTTTGACAACCTTCTTCGAGATAAATCGAAATTGCTGTACTGGCCAAATACATGCGTGCAGCGGCCGGCAATGTTGTATGAAAATGCATATCTGTCGTGTTTTGCGGCCAAATAAATTACATAGTAAACTCATATCTGTAACTACCGCCCTATCGCCATTACTTCCATTCTCTGTAAAGTCATGGAAAGAGTACTTAACAGTAAGTTGCTGTCATACCTAGAAGACAATGATCTACTCAGTGATCGCCAATATGGCTTCCGCCGAGGGCGATCGACTGGGGATCTTCTTGTGTATGTCACGCACTGCTGGGGCGAGGCCATCGAGAAGCACGGTGAAGCACTGGCTGTATCACTTGACATCTCGAAGGCCTTTGACAGGATATGGCACGCTAGTTTGCTGAACAAGCTTCCCGCTTATGGCATCCCCGCTGATCTTTGCAGCTGGATATCTGATTTCTTGAGAGAACGGTCGATTAGAGTTGTCATTGACAGCTGCTCTTCTGACCTTATGGCAATTGATGCTGGAGTTCCTCAAGGGTCTGTTCTCTCCGCGACACTTTTCCTGCTGCACATCAATGACCTCCTTGTGTCAGGTATTGTTGGGTATGCAGATGACAGTACTGTCATGGAGAGATATGTATCTGGCGCAGGGGCCAGCGGGGATAAAATACGCTCGCAGAGGGAGGCCATGGTAGAGCGGACAAACTTGACTTTAAGTCTTGTCTCCCAGTGGGGTGACAATAATTTAGTCAACTTCAACGCCACCAAAACACAGGCTTGTCTGTTCACCGCAAAAAGGAGTCCGTTTAATCTGACTCCTACTTTCCGGGGTACATCTGTCCCTGTTTCCGACAGTCTTGGGCTTCTGGGTATAAGCTTGACCACAAAACTCAACTTCGGCGCTGACATCGAGTCTAAGGCTCAAACTGCGGCCAAAAAGCTGGGCATCTTAAACAAGGTGAAGCGGTACTTCACTCCTGGACAGCTCTTAGTATTGTATAAAGCTCAGGTCCGATCATGTATGGAGTACTGCTACCACCTGTGGGATGGCTCAGCCAAGTATCAACTTGCCGCACTCGACTCGGTTGAACGCAGAGCCAGGAGGCTCATTGGCGATAGTAAGCTGGTGGAGGCCAAGCTTCATAGCCTAGCCCACCGCCGCCACCGCCTGCTTGTCGGTCTTCTACAGATTGTACTTCGGTGAGTGTGCCCTAGAGCTGCATGAGCTCATCCCACCTTCCCCTTTCTACTATCGGACTTCCAGACGCACCGCGGGATATCACCCCTTCTTGGTTGACATCCCACATATCCGCACCAAGCGCCTTTCTGAATCTTTTATAATGCGCACAGCCAAGGAGTGGAATGCCTTACCTGCGTCAGTATTTCCGAGTACTTACAACCCGAATTCCTTTAAAGTACGAGTGAATAGGCATCTTCTGGGTAAGCTCGCTACATCTTCGACCCCATCTTCGTCCTGAGGACTGGATTGAGGTCAAGAGCAAACCCATAGTTAATAAAAAAAAAAAAAAAAGTATACTCATCGAATTTCAGCTCGTTAAAATCATCTCGATGAGTGCTTTTCTTTACAGTTTTGTAACAAGTACCTATTTAATGATGGAGCTGAATAACTGTTACAAAAACTGCTCACTGGTATTTTCAATTTGTGTTTCTCAACCGATTGCTTCCAAAATCAATATCTGAGGGTCCGCGTGGACCCTGAACACGAATCCGATGTCAGATTGAAGAAAAGTGTCCACTTTAGAGTCAGTATGACTCATCCTAAGCGTCTGTAAAGCGTAGTTGTGGCAAGGCATGCCTTTTTTTGCCGAGTCCAGCGCAGCACCAGTTGGTCGAGTGGTCTCGGTACTCGCCTCCAGAGCAGAGCGGCGGTTTGGTGCGGTTGGCGCGAGTTCGATTCCGGTCGCTAGCAAGGTGGCAAGGAGCTCGTAGCGAATCTTCCTAGGAGTTCGTTGGGACTTTATTATTTAATATATATATTTTTTTTGTTTTTTATTTTTTGCTGGCGAATTGTCACCTAACCCCAACTATTAACCATCTTTTGAAGCGTGTAGTTTTAGCAAGGCTCACTTATAGCATATAATTGATGATTTCAAACAACTTATTCAATTGCCAATGATTTGTTTTCAACTGTTGAGGAGTTCCATTTACCTGTTTCCAAAGCCATTCATCAGATCTTCATCAAAGAATTACTTATGCCAATAGCCTACAATAATACCTATAAATAACTTTAACTTTGTTATTGGTGTTGTTCAACTGGTATCAATTATATGACATGTTGGTATACTGTGGCATCTTGAAGAATTATTGAACACTCTAATATTTAAATTCAAAATTCGAACGAATTGCTCGCGATCTCCCCTCAGACCCCGCACCTCACCCCCTTTATCGGAGCTTAGCCCTGCCTTCACGTTGCCTTAAACATTTTAACGGGTTCTTACCGCGTTTTGGTGTTTGTGAGTTCCCGATATTTCGGCAGTGTTACAACTGCCATGATGAGAAATATTTTGTTTGCAATCATAGAAAGAGAAGGAAGAACGTTTTTTGTCATATTCACTCAATATGAGATGCACATAGCAAATTCGCTCTAGTTAAAAAAGGAGATCGCTACCTTATTGCTGTCCTTATCGGCGTAATCACTTTTTTGAACTACGGCCACCTGACTCAAAAATGTCACTTTATATAAATTGTATAGGATTTCATGAGTATCGCTGTAAACTTTTGTATGCCTTCTGGCGGAACACAATGGAACCAACAATTTTGTAACATCTTTATAACCTGTGATTCACAAATAAATAAATTGAAATTGAAATTAAATTGAAATTGAAATCGCTATCTCATACCCGGTTACACTGACATTCCGTCCACCAGCGTAAGCGAAAAATTCTTCGTCTATGTTTGCAATAGCACAATGAGGGATTTGCCGAAAGTCATTAAAAAAGAAAAAGTTGTTCCAAATTAAAGCGTGGAAACTTATCGTTTTCTAAGTAAGTGTATCTTTTTATTAAATTAATGGACTCTTGCTTGTGCGTTAGCACTGCATTTCCGCCAGTGTCAAGTAGTTTATGGGAGAATCTATCCCAATCTCAGGGATTATTTTTGGACAAGAACAAGAAGAGATTGAGGAATGCGGAGCCTCGTGGCAGGCAAAAACGCGACGCGCGACACCACGCGAGACGTGTGCTCGGGTCAGTTCCTGCAACGTGACTCCAGTACACTTACTGGAGTCACGTTGCAGTTGCATCTATTACGAAGTAACTAGTAATCTGTGACAGAAGCATCCTTGAAAAAAGCAGGGTTCGAAATTATCAAGATAATTATTTTCTTTGATAAAAAATTATCATCATAATTATCGGATAATTATCAGATAATACGTGGATGTTCTGAAGTTTCAAAATATCTCTGACTACCCTCTCGGGGAATATAGTCGTGAGCATATGCTTATGCTTATCAGATAATTGTCTACGCTGATTATTAGTTTTAAGAGAAATTTCTGACTAAAAGTTCGAAAATTGCTGTTTTTGCTTTAACACACTCATATCCAGACCAAACAGCACCTAGTCTTCGAAATTATAGTTTCGTATCACAAAGAATAACAAATAATTGAGAAAAACAACAGAAAACAGTGAGAACAATTATTTTTTGTTTGTGAGCTTCTTTTTTCACAAATTATGATCGCAAACACATGGCGTGACATTGCGTGCACAAGCAATTTGTTTTTCCTATCCATTTTAAAATTATCAAGATAATTACCAACATATAATAGGGATGATGACTGATCCTGGAAATTCATATCTTATAACTAAAAAAAGGCTAAATTCAATAACAAAATGTTAAAACGAAATTACAATCAAAACAGAAAACAAAAAGGTATAAGCGATTGAAATACGTTTTTTATCATCTTCTATCTCTTTCATGCAAAACAGATGTTTGTATGACACTTCGTTATTATTTGTATTAAAATACGAGGGTATGACGTCACTCCCTTCATATATGCCTCTCGCTCAAACCGTAAATTTTAAACACTTATATTTCGGTTATTTTAGAAGATATTAAAAAATCTGTTTCACTCATAAAGGTATCATATAGAGGAACTGACAGCTGAGAGAGCGAGATGTACCACCTAGCGGCCCACTGTATAATAGAAAGAGATACGTGACGCGAGGCAATAGAACCGTTTTTGGGAACTTGTCAGCACAATCGACTGGGTAAATATTCTTGCTCTGTGAATAATTAGTGAATCTAAAGTGAAGTCGTAGATTATTTTGTGAAATATACTAACACTATTTCATTAAATTACCTACGATTTCACGTTAGATTCACAATTATACACAGAACTCGAAGTTTTAGGGTGCCGATAAGTGCCGACAAATGCACAAAAAACGGTTTCATTTGACAACTCATGTCAGTTACTCTATTCCGACAGGTATAATAACTTTATGGTTTCACTTTAGTGTTTAAGATATCAAACAGTTTTTAAAAAAGAAATAAAATAAAAATAGTCATCATCCCTATTATCATGATAATTATCACTTAGAACTGGAAAAAAGTATGAATAAAAATAATTTATCTAACCTAAAAACCGCACAATGCACTCCTTGTCATTTATGATCCGCAGCACAAAAGCCTCGTACTCCTGGCCGTCTCCATCGTACACGGCACGACACGGCATGCCCGCCTTCCACGGCTCTTTCTTACCACCCTTGGATGCTTGCGATCGTGTTGGTTTGTCTATTTTAGGTTTGGAGTTTCCTGGAAATTGAGATGCATAGTTTAGTGCTGATTTTTATATTGGTATGTATATGGGCAGTAGTTTACGACGCGGACCCATTGCTGATTGCTAGCCTTCACATTAAGCCCGTTACAGACGTAGCTATAATATATATTATTATATCGAGATATATATTATAGTATAGCAAGCTACCACACACGAGACCTATACTATAATATACAGGGTCCTTCTGAATATGCTGACACTTTTTTAAGGGGATGATCAGACCATCAAACTGAACAACTTTCTCTATGGGACCAACATCGAAATCGCGAAAAAAGAATCAGCTATCCCATACATTTCGCTCGAGTAGGTTTGCAGTTTTGTATGGACGAGCTGATTTTTTTTTCGCGTTTTCGATGTTGGTGCCGCAGTGAAAGTTGTCCAGTTTGACGGTCTGATCATCCCCTTAAAAAAGTGTCAGCATATTTAGAAGGACCTTATATATTTTGCCCTCACTCGGTCTGCGATCGTCCCAACAAGCGCACGGCTTGCAAGCTTATTTTCTGTACAGGGTGTTCAAATTTTGAAATAATACTATAATCAATCTAGATACCTAAATGAATTCGACAAGATCACTAATTTTAGATCTAATTGAAAGTTCCTCAGAGGATGATTCCGATGCTAAATTTGAAATGCATGTTGCCTTGTCAGGAACGAAAAATAGAACCATCTGGGTAGAGTCGCATATAAAACAAAAGAGAACTCGTGGAGAATTTCATTTGTATAATGATTTATCGTCGAAGAAATTTCCACATTATTTTAGAGGTTCAAGATCGGCATTTATCGAGCTTCATGAATTGATAAAAAATGATTTAATAAAATGGAACATCCCGTGTCCACAAAATATATCAAAATATATATTAATGTACCAAAATATACATTAATATGCCAAAATATACATCCCGTATCCACAAAATAAATATATCAAAATATATATTAATGTACCAAAATATACATTAATATGCCAAAATATACCGAGATATATTTGACGACATATTTTGGTGACGTCATAAAAATATATATTATAGCTGCGTGTGCGGTCATCGAAAATTTATATAGAAAATATATCGTAATATGCCTTGCCTATTCATATTAATATATATTATAGCTACGTCTGTAACGGGCTTCACATGTGTATCAGAGTATTTTCTTAAAGGTGCGTATTGACTTCGAGCGGCAAACCATCGAACATTGGCTCACGCGGCAGCCGCGCACTATAGGTACCATGCCGCCGCGCGAGCCAACTCGAACATTGGCGCGCTCGAACGTGCCGCGCGACGAACCTTAAGTTTACGAAGTTTATGTGGGTAATGTGGGTTTTTGACGGCGCGGCAAAGGAGTGTCAATGCGTTGTACGCGTGCAGTTTTGGGACGTATTTTAGTTGATGCGCGCGGCAAAAACATGGATAACGATAAGTGTCGTACTTTAATTAGATTATATGGCACTAAACAATTTCTATGGAACAGTAAATTTAGTAATTATCACAACAAATCATTAAGAAAAGATGCATGGAATGTCATCAGTGCAGAAAACGTTTATGGGCATGTGGGGACCCCCCCCCCCCCCCACCCCCAAATTCATACCGCAAGATACTAAAGCTGATCCGAACTTGGTTCGATAACATAAAAATTTCATTGCCACGTGTCTTTTACTTTATCGTTGGACCTATGAAGAATGCATATTCGAAGATCCAGAAAAAAGTGTTGATGGCTGCCTATCGTCGGCAACAGTTGCCGATTAGTACAATTATTGCAGAGAGACAGTTGTTTTGTACCAAATGGACCGACAAGATTTAATTGGCAAAATTGGTGGTGGACCCGGACAACCCATTTGTTGCTCCAGATGGGACTCATACCCAGAGAATTGAGTCACAGTGAAGGGTGGTCAAACGCTACTTCCAAAAGGATAATTACAACCATCCAAGCAACTTCGCAGACTTCATAATGGAGTATTTGTGGAGGCGATCAACTGATCGTAACAAAAAGGATCCATTTTTAGAAATAATTAAAGCGGTGAAACATTTGTGTAAACAAGATTAATAAAAATCAAATTTCAATTACCTAGTTGTTTCAGTTTTCCTAATTAAATTGTTAGGTTAGCCCACCAAAATCCTAGGTCTGCCCGTTTAGGCTGGTACGGTTAGGTTTGAAGGCTGGACCAAAACCTCCAATGTCTTAAAAACCTTTCTATATGGGCATTGGCACCGGGCCGTAGCGGAGCGGCGGAGGCCCGGCCCCTCTTTGACAGAAGTAAGGGGTGCAATAAATAAGTTTCGACTTGCAACAATGAGTCTTTTTATTTTTAGGTATTTTGTCTGAGTTTGCAGTCTTTATTGCTCCCGCTCCCTTAATATTATTATTATATTATTATATTATATTATATATATGATACACTAGCAGCTCAAAGTTGATGCGTGTATATCACTGCACTTGTACACACAACACAAGACTAATCTACACTAATATTATAAAGAGGAAAGATTTGTACCTATTTTTGTATGTTTGTATGTTTGTAATGAATAGGCTCAAAAAGTACTGGGCCGATTTAAAAAAATCTTTCACCATTAGAAAGCTGCATTCACCCTGAGTAACATAGGCTATATTTATTGCTAGAAAAGATTAGACGTCCACCCGTGCGAAGCCGGGACGGGCCGCTATGTATTATACTTTGCACCCCATTTAAACGGAGGTATCCCCCCTTTGGGGTGGTAAGAGGGGTTGCCCCCCTTCCCCCCCCCCAAATTCGGGCAGCAGGATACTAAAAATTGAACTTCTTTGCTAATTATAACCTCAAACTTCAAACATTAAAAAAAAGGGGGGTTTCCTCACTTTTTCCCTTATGCCACTTAAGGGAGACTGGGGAGGGGGGGTACCTCCTCCCCCCCTCAAAATCGTGCCACAGGATACTAAAGCAACCCCCAAGATGTTTGCAAAAACTTAAAAAGAATAAAAATTTTACCGTCTTTGTCCCCTTGTTTGTTTGTGGACATAGCCACGCGCTTCGCCACCTCAGCATTTGCGATCTTCAACGCTTTATCGTAAGCGTCGTTCAGTTTCCTATCATCCCAAATATCCTCCTCTTCTTCTTCCTCTCCATCTGATTCAGACTAAAATAGAAATAAAGAAGAAATTAACAAAAAAAGTTTAAAAACCGATGACCAATGAAACGGTTTGATAAAACTTACAATATTCATGTCTTTTATATAAAGGATTTCACTTTTGGACATTTTTTCAATCTTTCTTTTTCCTTTTTAATGTTTATTCGAATGTTTTTATTTAGACTTTAAAATTTTTATTTTATCGTTTTTTTATCGACGAATCGACGACAATCGACAATCGCTTTTCAGCAAAAATATGTTTTTTGACATTGACAGTGACAGTGACAGTGACACAGACAATTTTTTTGTTAAATTCAAGGCAAAGGGATCTAGCCCATGCAGACTATTTTTTTTTTTCATTGCACTGATTTTTGAAGCACGTGTGATACCGGCCAAAATCACCACACAAGTTATTGTAACTTAGGGCGCAACTCCAGCTAATGTTTTTTGAAGAAAACAAAACATAGCTTCATTTTTTGTCGTCCGCGATCTTGTTTTTTAACCGACATCAGAAAAAGAGGAGGCTACTCAATTCGACCGTATACATTTTTTAATTAAATTGTATGAGACGATGCCGTTTCGTTCTATGTTTTTGTGTATTGTGTGCTGAAAAACAGTCGCTGGAGTCACGCCTTTATACAAAAGTTTGTTTTGTTTTCATATTTATTTGAGATTGATTATGTTGGTCGCTTCACGCAGCTGCTTGGTACACAATCCCACATATCTCACAAATATCACTTACCTACTGCCCGCCCGCCTCAAATGTATGGGACAGCTGATTTTTTTTCGCGTTTTCTGATGTAGGCTCCATAGTGAAAGTTGTTCAGTTTGATGGTTTGAGTTCACCGTTTCAGTATGTTGTTTATACACTTTTCGCACGAACTTTTTACGGTATGTGAACGTATGCAAGGAATAGAGCACGTGTCTATTTTTCGGTGCTAGTGATTTCCGCCCGCGCGTCCCTCGCATCGACTCGTGTAAACACGTCGTGCTAATCGCTGGCACGGTTTTCTCTAGCAAATCCATTCGCATGCGGACAGTATTAACGAAAGCGTGCCGTGTCATAAAATTGTCAACCGAGTTGTAGGACGAAGGTGGGACGGAGGTCCTTCCTCAGTAGGTACCTAAAGTCTGACCTAAAACAAATAAAGCTGCGTCTCTTGCGCTTGTTTATATGAGGAAAACTCATATACATTATTATACTAATGTCTATGGGAAAACTACGAATAAGAATAACTATAGAAGAAAAAATCTACATAATTTGGAGGAAAACACAAAAAGAACGCACGCGCTTCCAAGATCAGCCGTAGCATGCTACGCGTGATACTGCTATATCATCTTTTATCTCATTCGTTCGCGCGCAAAAAGAAAGAGAGCGAAGGTAGCGCTGTATCACAGTGGCATGCTACCCACGCAGTACTTACTACTAGAGTTGTAAATCTACCGTAGTCTACCAAATCGTGAGGTAGACTACCGGTAGGCTACATAACCTACGGTAGCAATTGTAGATTATTCAGTCGTAGAAATTTTGGCTAGTTCACAATGTTTTAGGCGTTTCAGCAATAATTTTAGAGAAAGTAAAAATCAATCAAGAACGCGAAAAAAGGACATTGACATACACCATTTTATAAAAGGTTGTTTAAAATGTGATATTATGCACCAAGCCACGATAGCCTAGCTCCTAGGGGTATGTGTTCTATCCCCAGAAGTGCGATTTTTGAAAATCATACGAGCGACTTGGCAGTAGAAAGATGCATAATCTCCATAGTAATTTTGACACTTTCTACTGCCAAGTCGCTCGTATGATTTTCAAAAATCGCACTTCAGGGCATGTACGTACATGTACTACTGCAATGTGGTTTTTATAATTTATATTTCATGTCGGTACGGACGGTTTTAAATAATTATCGTTGGCTTTTTGGAGAAGGAAAACATCGTAAGGAAACCTTTATGTCCGAAAAGAGGGGCAATTTATAGGCTAATGACAATTTAAAATCTTTAAAGTTTAAAATCGTCTTTTGTTGACATTTTAAAATATTTACATAATGTTAATTAATTTGTATTGATTAGTACTTTGTCATATTATGTGCACGACAGAACATAACTTCGGTCATTTGTACATAGTTTTTATCTCAATTTACTTTACTTTGCATTGTTTTGTATTGTTTTAGTTATAGGATAAGTTTCTATTTTAATAAAGCCGTAATTTCTTATTAGGATTAGGGCCTAGTACATAAGTTATGTAAATAGTTAGAATAGGGCTTGTATTTCATTCTTTAAGTGATTTCCCTTGAGATTCCTACCCCAGTTAGATAGGTACACATTTCCCTAGTTAAATTAGCACATAGTTTCATCAGATTTTAAAGTAAATAACACGATTAGTGTTACGGATATAAGTACAGGATCTGTGGAACGGAACGCACCGGATGAATGGCCATGCTGTGAAGTGAATCTGTGGGCTCTGCTTTGTCTATGTAGGGTCTCTATGTGTCAATTGTTTTTACATTCATTATATCCAATTGTAATAAAAGGAAATAAAACTCTTAATACGTGCAAACCACTGTGTAATCATTACATACATAACAGATTGGCGACGAGAAACGAGTTCGAATTGCAGTACAACACAAAAGTGCGTGAAGATAAGAAGTCGGTAACGTACCTCGTGCGTCACGCACATAACCTCCACGCGTGTTTCTAAATGTTCCCTACAACCCAAATTCCTTTGATCCAGGGGCTTCCTACTACCTGTGTTGATAGCCCGCTACACAAAATCCTTATATCCTATCGTCTCGAACAAATCCAACAAAATGGAGGCACAATTAGCGAACGTGTTATCAAAAATGATGGACACCATGACAAACTTGCAAGAACAACAAAATAAATTACAACAATCGCTATCAAACCAAGGGAACACGTCCACGTCTACAGTGAGTGGAATTTCATTACAACCATACGACGAAATAAACGAATCGTTTGATAGCTACTTACAACGATTACAAAACTACATTATATTGAAAGGAGTTACAAATGCTACAACTAAACTACACATTTTTCTAAACTGTATTGGACCAAAGCATTACCAGGTATTAAAGAACTTAACGGCACCAAATACGCCAGAATCTAAATCATATGAAGACCTCGTACAAATTTTAAGGAATCACATTGCACCAGAACCAGGTGAAGTCGCTCAACAGCATAAATTCTGTCTTAGAATACAACACGAACACGAATCAATAGCAAACTATGTCGCAGGACTAAAGGAGATCGGGGGCAAGTGCAATTTTATCTGTAATGGGTGTAAGATTAGTACATTTGAGACACACCTACGAGTTCAATTCATCCGGGGTCTGCGGAATGCTGAAATTAAGGAGAGACTACTACAGGAACCTTCTACAGCAAAAGTTGAGGAGATCATAAAGATTGCAATGGCGATTGAAACATCTAAATCAGAAAGCAAAGAAATGGGAAACTACGAAAATTCACCATTAAATAAGATTACAGTTAAGAAAGATACATACTACAAAAATACATTCAAGAAGAATACATACAAAAACAATAATAATAATACTAAAGAAGAAAGAAAAATAAACTGCTATAGATGTGGGAAACAAGACCACAAAGCGTACGAATGCAAAATTAAGGATAAACTTTACTGCCAGAACTGTCATACTAAAGGGCATGTCCAGTCTGTGTGTTTTAAAGAACAAAGGCAATTAGATATTGACGATGAATCTTCAAGCGACGAAATAGAAAATGAAGAAGTACTATATGAAATACATACGGTAAATACAAGTACACAAAACGATAAATTCAATATTACGCTGCAAATAAATGGTACATTTCATACATGGGAGTTGGATACGGGGGCGGCAGTAACTACATGCTCCGCAGATTATTACTATAAACATTTCCAAAGCCTGAAACTCCAAGATACTAAAATAAAACTGAGAACCTATACAGGAGAAATAATACAACCTCTGGGAACCTGCAACATGACAATAAAATACAAGAACAAACTGATACACGATAGATTAATTGTAATTGACAGAAAAGTAGACCCCGTTGTCGGAAGAGAATGGATAAGAAAACTCAACATACACTTTGAAGTAAATAAGATAAATACAGAAGAAAGTAAAGATATTACAGAACAAGAATTTAAACAAGAATTACAAAAACTACTAAAGGATTATGAAGACTTATTTTCAGAAGAAATAGGAGAAATAAATAATTTCAAAACATCGTTCAAACTAAAAGAATCTACTACACCTGTCTTCTTGAAACCCAGACCCGTACCATTCGCTCTGCGGGAACAAGTTGAAAAAGAAATAGATAGATTGGAAGAGGCAGGAATTTTTGAAAAAGTTACATACTCGCAATGGGGTACACCTATAGTGCCGGTCATAAAACCTACTGGAAAAGTACGCTTGTGTGCTGATTATAGAGCTACACTAAATAAAAATCTAGAAAACGACAATTACCCTATTCCAAGAGTGGAAGAGATCTTCAGCAAATTAAGCGGAGGAAAATATTTTTGTACATTGGACATAAACCAAGCATACTTACACATGACAACTGATGAAGCCTCAGCAGAAATGCAAGCTGTCAGCACCTGTAAAGGAACATATAAAGTAAATCGCTTGATGTTTGGTGTAAAAATAGCACCAAACATATGGCAAAGATACATGGACCAGACGTTACAGGGAGTACCGGGAACAGCATGCTTCTTCGATGATATCGCTCTGCAAGGACGTACTTACACTGAACTACTGGAGCGACTGAAAACAGTATTCAAGAAATTAAAAGAATGTGGATTGCACCTAAATAAAAAGAAATGCCAATTTTTCCAAAATTCGATCACATACCTTGGTCACAAGATAAGACTATATATATTCTTAGCGACAGCCAAGCAGCTCTCAAAGCCTTGAACTCCTATTATGTGAGCTCCAGGCTAATCCTAAACGGAGTAAAGACCCTCAACAAGCTTGGTCTACACAATACCGTGAGATTAGTCTGGGTCCCGGGGCATACCGGTGTTCGGGGTAATGAGAATGCTGACGAGCTGGCAAGGGCTGGGTCAGAACGAAAGATGGTTGGCCCAGAACCAAGTGTGGGAATCCCGGCATGCAACATAAGAATGGCCATTAGGGATTGGGCTGATAAAACACACAAGCTGGAGTGGTCTAGCCTTACAGGTCTACAGCACTCCAAGAAATTTATCAGCAATGCGACAACTCGTGTCTCAAAGTTCATACTGAACAACAGCAGGAGCAAGGCTCGTGCCATCGTCGGAGCCCTCACTGGGCACTACGCCACAGGCACGATGATGCACAAGATGAAACTCACCCTGGATCCCAGCTGCCGAGCGTGCGGAGAGGATGAGGAGACCATGGAGCACATTCTCTGTGACTGTGATGTCTTGGCGGCAAAACGCATGTGCCTCCTCGGTGATGGATATCCAAAACCGGGAGATCTTAGGCTTCTTCCCCTCAATGGTATTGCCTCCTTCATTGACCATGTATTTGAAGGGTGAAGAAAGTAAAAAGTATTGGGGCTAACACAAAAGATCCCACTGGGTCGAAGTGTTGCTGGCTTGCCAGCCCCCACAACAAGATAAGATAAGATAAGATTGGTCACAAGATAAATGAAGAGGGACTGCATCCTACGGAAGAGAAAATAAATGAGATCAAAAACAGTCACCGACCAACAGATGTCTCTTCACTACGGACATTCCTAGGAATGGTAAACTATTATCAACAATTCATTCCGAACCTGGCTTCTAAACTTAATCCATTGTATAAACTGCTGCAGAAAAATACAAAATTTGTTTGGACAAAAGACTGCGAAAATGCTTTTCAAAACTTGAGAAAAGAAATATGTGGTGATAAGGTACTCACTCCATTCCATGCAAACTTACCTGTGACCCTAGCTACGGATGCATCACCAATCGGATTCGGAGCAGTACTATCACATATCATGCCGGACAAGACTGAACGACCAATAGCGTTTGCTTCACGGTCACTGACGGCAGCTGAAAAAAATTACACCCAGCTCGACAAGGAAGCGGCAGCGCTGATTTGGGGATTAAAGAAATTCTTTCAATTCTGCTATGGACGAAAAATCATACTGATTATTGACAACCAACCTCTAGCTAGAATTCTACACCCAACAAAATTGATTCCTTCGACTACAGCAATCAGACTAGTACATTATGCAAATTTTTTGGCTGGTTTTGACTATGAATTAAGACTGAGAAAAACTTCAGAACATGCAAATGCCGACTACTTCTCAAGATTGGAACATTCAACAACTGAAAATAATGAAAACAAAACTGATGATGACATATTTTACCTAAATCAAATTGCAATGATGCCAATAACCATGAAGAAAATTAAAGAAGCTACGGCAAAGGACTCCGAACTGCAAGAATTATTCAAAAAATTACAATCAGGAACAGGAAACATGAATAATCTACATGAATTCTCAATACAGGATAGATGTATTTTCTATGGTATTAGAATAGTCATTCCAAAGAGCCTGCAACCGACTATTCTACAAGAACTACATACAGCTCACACAGGAATTGTGAAAATGAAAGCCCTAGCACGGAGCTATGTGTGGTGGAAGAACATCGATTCAGACATTGAAGAACTGGTGAAAGGATGTAAAGCTTGTTGTCTTCTCCAAAGAAACCCTACCAAAGTACCAGTGCACAATTGGGAATATCCTAAAGAACCATGGAGTAGATTACACATCGATTATGCCGGACCCTTCATGAATACCTACTTTTTAGTAGTTGTGGATGCATACACAAAATGGCTAGAAGTAATACCTACAACATCTATTACAGCCACAGCAACTATCAGCATACTAAAGAAATTATTCACTACATTTGGATTACCTATAATGATTGTATCTGACAATGGCAGACAGTTTCGCTCAGAGGAAATGCAAAATTTTCTAAAAGAAAATGGAATACAGTCAAAGTTCACAGCACCGTTTCATCCATCAACAAATGGCCAGGCAGAGAGGTATGTGCAGACATTCAAAAACAAACTCAAAGCAATGATGTATGAACAAGGCACTCTACAAGATAAACTATCAAAATCACTGATGATGTACAGGAAAACGCCTAATAATTCTACCGGATTGAGCCCTGCTGAAATGATGTTCAAAAGATTGTATAGAACAAGAATTGATTTGGTTAAAAGAGATATAACAACAGAAATAAATAATAAGAAGGAAGACATAATAATCAATAAAGAATTCAATGTGGGAGAGATGGTACAGATCCGATCCTATGACAACAATAAATGGAAATTTGGAGTCATTGTGGGCAGAAAAGGAAAACTACACTATGAAATAGATATAGATGGAAAGATACAGGAAAGACACGCTGATCAAATCATAAAATCATCTGTAAAGAATAAAGATATCATCTATAACGATCAACCGGTTATGGGACAGCATCTCCGTGAAACAAAATCACCAACCAGACCTGAATCGACTGAGGGAGAGAATATAACACCCCCAAGTACTACAGAACCTATATTACAAGAAAAACCTCCTACGCCTGAACCAGTATACAGGGAACCAGCTGTTACTCCGGAAAGTGGTCAAGGAGAACCTACACCGAGAACACCTGTTGAAGCACAAAACCCTGAAAGGATGGTACGTCGCAGCAACAGGGTAAGGAAACCTCCAAACCGATTAGACCTCTAACCATGAATATACAACGAGGGGGAGTGTTACGGATATAAGTACAGGATCTGTGGAACGGAACGCACCGGATGAATGGCCATGCTGTGAAGTGAATCTGTGGGCTCTGCTTTGTCTATGTAGGGTCTCTATGTGTCAATTGTTTTTACATTCATTATATCCAATTGTAATAAAAGGAAATAAAACTCTTAATACGTGCAAACCACTGTGTAATCATTACATACATAACAATTAGCTTACATAATTCCAGTTAGAATTTACCCTGATTAGACTTAGTATCTCATTAAAAGGGGAGGAACTTAAGAGAAATCAACGTTAGAAAGAGACAGTGCAACTGTCCCTGTCGGCGCATACAGGCGAGCGAGGGGGGCCCCGACTCCCGCGAATCCGCGGTATGCGGAAGCGGGGGACGGGGTCATATAAATATTGAAATCTTTCGCGCGCGCTCCTCACTCTGTTTTGCGCCGGCAGACGATGAGAATGATATGTTTGGATGTTAGAAAATAAGTAAGTAAGTAATGAACATTGTTTCTTTGCTGTAGAATGTAAGATTGAGATAGAAATAAAGAGATTTTAGTCAAGGGGAAGAGTGCGGGGTGAAGGGGAGTGGTCGCTCGAAAATCGTATAAAAGAAGCGCCGATTCGGCGCAGATTCAGTCCGGATCCAGCACTCGAGAAGAAAACATCTTGAAGAAAGAAAACTCTCTGCGACCACTAGCCCTCTCTGCCCCACCCTCCAGCCTGGCTCACATTCGGAAGATTTCATCGGCATTTTTATTGAGAAGAAAGAAACCCCTACTTACAGTCCACGCTCCACATATTACATATAACATGAACAAAAAACATTAAAAAAAAAAAAAAAAAATCGGCAATTTTTCATTTGAAATCTACATAATCAACGGTATGAATCGGTAGTCTACCGTAGTCTACCATAGACTACCGTAGGCAGTGGTAGGCTACGCAGCATTTAAAACTCTACTTACTACTAACATTAAAACCAGAGACTGCTTACCTAAGACATCGGCTGTATTGTATGGGCTAGATCTCCTTTAATGATCTATGACCCCCTTGCCTTGAATTTAAAAAAAAAAAGTTAAGAAAATAAAATGCCGCCTGCCGGTTAGAAAATCCCTGATGAAAATTACCGTGTGTTTTATTGTTTCATTCATTTACAAGTGATTTTATTTATCGATAACAATTAATTACAATGTGCACCGAATTTAAATCTGAGCGAAGCTCATCAAGTGTTTCCCGACATTCAATGAACGACGATTCGAACGAGGACGAGAAACTCTATAGAAAGCGGAGTTTTGATCGGACAACGGTGAAGGATAATTCTGATGAAACTCCTACCCACTCGATGGACGGTGGGCAAGCTAAATATGCTTTGTATCTGGATTTCCCTACTAGCTGGAAGTACGGGCAGATCAAGGAATATACCGAGGCAGAGGTAGGCATGCTATGTTATCTAAGAACATTCTATGGTTATACAGCTTCCGCCATCTATCGGTTATGTTGCGAAGCACTGTTGAACTAAATGGTTCGTATCTTGATTCTTGAAGTAATAGCGCGCTACACCTCACCGGCACACTGCTGCGCTGTACTAGTGAGAGATTTCACCCGTATCAATCACTGTCTTGTTGGTCTAGTGGTCTAGACAACCGGCTCACGATTTGGGTGCTATGGTTCGAGCCTCGTGTCGGCCGGCCGTCTTTTTCAATTTTATTTCATAATGCTAATCCCCCGGCTCCCCCGTGCTAATATGGGACAATAGGGATGGGTAATATCGAATTTTCACAATATCAAATCGAAACCATATATATTGATATTGAATATCTGATTCTGAAACTATATATTGGATATCGGTCGATATCCAGTAACGCTGTATTAGTTGGTATTAGTATACTTTTAAGATTTAATATCGTTCGAATCCAATATAACTATTGCTGTTTCACTCTCTCGCACGCTGTGGGTAACAAGAACAACCCTTTCACTCGGTTTTCCTCGGTTCAGTTCGGCATAGTTTTTTATGTATTACGAGCTTTTACCCGCGACTTCGTCCGCATAAATTATATACCAGATTTTAAGTCAGATAATAAGCTATCAAACAAAAAAAGGTTCATCAAAATCGGTTCAGTAGTTTTTGCGTGATACTCGAACAAACAAACACCCAAACAAACAAACGAACAAACAAACAAACAAACAAACAAACAGACAGACAAAAATTCTAAAAATTGGTGATTTGGAATCAGGGACATCTAAAAACCATATCGCAATCTTTTTTTTGTAAATATCTTCAATGTACAGACACACTTCTGTTACAGTTTTATAATAGTTTAGATTAGATTGGATAAAGATGGGTATGTTCGCATTGAAAAACGTCACATTATTAGCACTATTACCACTAGGTGGAGCTACATTGGTAATGGCTCTATGGACGAAATCTCCGCTATTGACTACATAGTACTACACTATTATTACTAGATGGCGGGTGTTGTATATAGAAAATCAACGGTCTATAATTTGTTCTAAGATAACACAGTATGCAGTTCGGTTCGAGAGATAGCCGCTAGCCCGTATAGCGATGCGATACGGTTTGATATCCTATATCTGTAAATCACGGATATCTTGATATCGAGGCGAATCGAATTTGTGCGCCAATATAGTGTTTCACCAAATATATAGTTTCTGTATGCATCAATATCTGATTTTTAGATATTCATGTTATATACGTTTCAATAACTATATACAATATATATCGCCCATTCCTATGGGACAATGCAAATAATTAGGACGTCCTAAAATTCTTGGCGACTTACCTATCTATAGCCAATATACATATTAATCTATGGAGGTAGGTGTTTTTAAAACCGACTTCAAAGAATGTTTATATGTATTTTTAACCAAAAATCATTAAGGAGGGCCTGACCTTTACTGACTCCTCTTCACTGACATAAACAGCAGATAAATACAAGAGGTAATTAGATACAGAATAAGGTGGTCAGCATGGCTAGTATGCCAGCGTGATATAGCGCTATCACATGTCTGCTCTTTTTATTTGCGCGCGATCGAACGAAATAAGATATGTGATATAGCCGTATAATGTGCAACGTGCTAGCCCAGCTGGTCACTATAAATTGATTTCTAAAAGCATACATGGCTATGTGAAAGTATTGTAATGGCTGTAGCAGTGTTTCAGGATGTGTTTCCACTAAAGCTGAGCGGAGCGGAGATGTGTAAATCAGCCAAGAGAATAGCTTGATTCTGTCAACACTGCGGACTGCATAAAATATATTTTAGTTTAGTTAGTTTAGTTTATCTTCTTAGTAAAAAAAAAACATTTGAAAATAACACTATCTATACTCACATTTTTTTCGTTATTTTTTTTAGCTAGAATACAATTTTTAATAGCAGATGAACTATAAAAAGTAATGAAATGTTGATGTCGTCACTTGTGGGTATTTAGTACAATTTTTCATACATCGCGAGCGTTTTGACGTTCGATTAAAAGTTGCTAATTTGACTAATTGTCCGATCCCCTATTTGATTGGTAGATTTTATGCATCTCCATTCCGCTTCAGTTGAAACACTCCCTTAATGTTATCATCATCATCATCTTCCTATCTACGTCCCACTGTAGAGCACAGGGCTACCCTCAGAATGCGGATTGGTAGACTTCACATACACATCAGAAATTTCTTCTTTAGCATTTGCAGGTTTCCTCACAATTTTTTCCTTCACCATTTGAGAGCAGTCAATATTACATAATTTTAGTTTTAAAAACTTGTTGGTACATGGCATGTCATCTGTGTGGATTCGAACCCTGATACTCATGATTGAGGGCCCAAACCTCTCCGCAATGCACCACGGGCACTCATAAAAGTTACATGAAATTTTTTTTAGTTAACATTGTTACTAATTAACCTACTAACTGTAATAATGGAAAATCCAAAATAAATGCTTATTTAATTACCTAATCTGATGGATATCCAAAACCGGGAGGTCGCTTCTTCTCCTCAATGGTATTGCCTCCTTCATTGACCATGTATTTGAAGGGTGAAGAAAGTAAAAAGTATTGGGGCTAACACAAAAGATCCCACTGGGTCGAAGTGTTGCTGGCTTGCCAGCCCCCACAACAAGATAAGATAAGATAATTACCTAAATTGAAAATAACTTTTTTTTGTTATTATTTTTGCAGTTTGAACCGGGCAGCAAATTTGAAATGCTAAAGGACTTACAAAACAATTTCATTGGAGAGGTGAAGCTGATATTCAGTTGTCTATCTGAATGTACCCGAGCGAAGAGTGCTTTTGAAGGAAAAGTGGTGAAAGGAGTTAGACTCTCTCCAAGAATAAGTAAGTAATCCTTCGATAAAGTATAGGGTAGATTTTGAAACGCCGCTCGGAAAATGGCACCATCAAAACAAAGCACAATCTGGCAGTGTGCATTGTTTCGCTCTCAGTCGCTAATCGACCGTGCCTGCAAAAACAACTCACGAAAAGTGCAAAAAACAATATGGAGTGTCATACTTTCAGTAAGTATCGCTTTGTAATCACATTATCTTAAATATTTGTCATATATCATGGCATTTAATCAATTTTTTTCAATATTTTTGTTCATTTACAACCACGCGGCAAGCACGCAACTATCCCTTTCACTCTCGCCTACGCGAGTATAAGCGAAAATGAACCGAGGATGGACCAAATTAAATGAGCACGTCTCGCTCCGCGTGTGCTGTTCTCGGCAATGACCTTGGTTCCGCAGTTCCAAAATGACGTTACACGCATATTCTTTCAGACGATTTTGTGCTTTATTGCTATAGCAGTAAAGGTAATTTCAAAATGAATATTTTTTAATAAGTAAAAACTAAAACAAATGGCTTACGACGTTATTACTGAGCATTAAGGTCTATGTTAAAATAAAAGGCTGATGAGTTATATACCGTAGTTATATCTGTGTAAGTATGAATTGAAGCGACGCCGCAGATTGGATGTGATTTTGTATAAGACTGTTTGTCTATTCTATATTTGGTCGCAGAAGTAATCATCTATTCTATTCTATTCTAATTTTTAAATTGTGGCTCCATTGTAGTGTTGATAATTTTGCCAATATCTTTTATACATAAACACACTCGAAATCACCATAAAATGCCGGAGCCGCGTGGCTACTTAATTCGCGAGCCGAACGAAAGACGTCTAATCGAGAGCCCTATAGCCACACAACTCCTGAGTGATCATCATCATCTCCCTCATATAATCCAAGACTGAAGCGATGTGGAGTCCGAGTTAATGGAGAATGGAAGTAGAATGGAGACCATGAACTGTCAGGCAGTGTAGGTAGCACTGTGGCATGCTGGATTAACAACCTGAGACTGGTAGGGGGGGGGGGGGGGTGACTGGATGAGGAACTGTAGCATGGAGGTCGGTTATGCTGCTACTGGCTGGTTTTGGATTCGAAATTTGAAACGCGCATCCCTAGGCTCGTTGTTCGTTTATTTTTTCATTCATAAGACGATCGAGAGCAAAGCGAGTGCAAAAGATCAATAAAATCCAAATAATCTGGATTAATTCGTTTTATTTTGCCCATCTGGCTGCGTCTCCACGCTATAGAACCTTAATTAGGTCAAGGATAGAGCTTTGTGAAGTGTCTTGGGCTCTCCCAAAGTACCTATGTTCAGCAGTGGACAATGATAGGCTGAATATCGATAGCAAATGTTCCATCCGTCAGTCGGTCCTATATCTACTACAAAATTATACATTAATTATGGATTAATCCATAATTAATGTATAATTTAGACACCTAAGTGACAGCTACTAGTTGGGTTTAGATAGGGGCAAGCTAACATTTTTCTTGCCAATACTGAATGCTTCAGAAAAAATGAAAATTTTCTTTTGTTAACAGTTAGACAAGAACCCAACATAGATGTAGAGTCCGGGCCACCTTCCAAAACGTGAGTTAAGTTAATGTCTAGCTTTCGACTGTAAAAATAGGATGTTTTAATACAAACAAATACTTGACAATGCAATAACACTCAGCATTCAGTCATCAATATCTACTGGGTGAAATTGATATCATTAGCATCCTTTTAAACTAAGAGTTTACCCATCAAACTGAACAACTTTTACTATGGGAGCAAACCGATCGGAGCAACTAAAAAATCTGCTACCCCATACTAAAGTGCAATACCTACTTGACTCAAATGTATGCAACAGCAGATTTTTTTTTTTGCTCCGATCGGTTTGCTGCCATAGTAAAAGTTGTTTAGTCTGATGGGTAGACCTTTAGTTTAAAAGGATGCCAATGATATCAATTTCACCCTGTATATGAAACTACCTCCGTGGTCTATGGTTAAGAGCATTGGTCTCTTGACACGGAGGTCGTGGGTTCGTTCCCCACAGGGGACACCTAGTGATATGTCACTTTGTGCGTTTTTCCCCAGTTGTTAAAGACATTGCAGGTTGAATCACCGGATTGTTTGAAAAGAAAGATGATTCCATGCTTCGGGTGGTATGTTAAGCCGTTGGTCCCGGCTACTATATCTGGTGGTAGCAGTTGTTACATAAAAACCACATCAGAGGCCGTAAGGCGGTCTGAAAAAAACTCTTGACACCAGGGCTTGCTGCCCACACAATAAGGCAACGAACACAATGGTAAAGATTTCTTTTCTTCACCAGGAAAAAAGAAAATGGCTTCGTGGCTTGGAGACCAGACATAGATGTATTTGAAGAAGACCCCACAGGTTTATACGGTTTCAAACCAGAGTTTTTGCAGTCTATTGGAATAAAACCACCTTTGCAAAAATGGGTTCATGTTGATAACGTAAGTGTGTGTGTAAGTCGATAAAAAAAGGCAGCAACTGGCCCTGTGTGGATTGGTGGATGCAAGACGCAAGCATAGTGTATTTAAACTAGTGGTTACGCTCGGGGCGGTCGCGACTGGTCAAGTACGTCCCAGTACCGACTTACCTGCACACCGCACGAGCATAGACCGGCCGTCCCCGCGACCGCTGAGCGCACCCACTATTATTATAATTACGCTATGACGCAAGTTAGGGTTGAACCTCATCGCCTTTTTCTGTCGCTCGCAGGAACGTAATTTGCTAGAGCAAATAAGACAGATGGAACATGACAGCACGCCGCATCACCGCCGCGCGCGATCGCGTTCCGTCTATCTTATTTGCTCTAGCAAATGACGTTCCTGAGTGACAGAAAAGGATTGAGCGACAGAAAAAGGTGATGCGGTGCTGCCAGATTTGGTTCAACCCTTAGTGGTCAACCTGCTGTCAGAGTATTTTTCAAGCATCCATTGACATCTGATCAATTGGAAAATGAAATTATGTATCAAAGTATCAAGTAATGATAGCTGAATAGTTTGTTACTCACGGATACACTTTATGTTTTTTTACCGTTCTTCCGAAATCATTTTAACAGACTTTACAAGGAGGTGTCTATCAATTTGTCTGTATTCTTGACCGATTTGGGTTATCTTATCTTATCTTATCTTGTTGTGGGGGCTGGCAAGCCAGCAACACTTCAACCCAGTGGGATCTTTTGTGTTAGCCCCAATACTTTTTTTTTTTTTTTTTTTTTTTGCTTACTTCACCCTTCAAATACATGGTCAATGAAGGAGGCAATACCATTGAGGGGAAGAAGCCTTAGATCTCCCGGTTTTGGATATCCATCACCGAGGAGGCACATGCGCTTTGCCGCCAAGACATCACAGTCACACAGGATATGCTCCATGGTCTCCTCATCCTCTCCGCACGCTCGGCAGCTGGGATCCAGGGTGAGTTTCATCTTGTGCATCATCGTGCCTGTGGCGTAGTGACCAGTGAGGGCTCCGACGATGGCACGAGCCTTGCTCCTGCTGTTGTTCAGTATGAACTTAGAGACACGAGCTGTCGCATTGCTGATAAATTTCTTGGAGTGTTGTAGACCTGTAAGGCTATACCACTCCAGCTTGTGTGTTTTATCAGCCCACTCCCTAATGGCCATTCTTATACTGCATGCCGGGATTCCCACACTTGGTTCTGGGCCAACCATTTTTCGCTCTGACCCAGCCCTCGCCAACTCATCAGCATTCTCATTACCCCGGACGCCGGTATGTCCCGGAACCCAAACTAATCTTACGGTATTGTGAAGACCAAGCTTGTTGAGGGTCTTCACTCCGTTTAGGATTAGCTTGGAGCCCACATAATAGGAGTCCAAGGCTTTGAGAGCTGCTTGGCTATCGCTAAGGATATAAATAGTCTTGTTGGTCACATTCCTATATATATTCTCCTGCGCGCAAGCTATGATAGCATACGCCTCTGTTTGAAAAACAGTTGCAAACTCTCCTAGACTGATACTCTCGTTGTAGTCTCTGGAGTGTATGCCTGCTCCCGTACCAGACTCGGTTTTTGAACCATCAGTGTACCAAACAAGAGTGTTCGCGTCCGGGGTACGCAGCCCACGCTTCCATTCATCCCTTGTAGGGACATGTATTTTATATTTTCTCTTGAAGATTCGTATGCTCGGCATTGTGTCACCGATCATGTTGAACCCTCTTTCAAGCTCACTGTTCAGTTTCAGAGCAGTGTGCCTTATCTTAGGCATATCACTATGCCAGGTTTGGCTCATCTTCATTCTGTAAAGAGCCTTCGCCGCTTCAGCTTGTATGAATATATGAAGCGGTCTAAGGTCCAGTATTATGTCTAGTGCCGCGGTGGGTGTCGACCTAAATGCACCAGTCATAGCCATACAGGCCATACGTTGCAGTTTCCCAAGCTCTTTCTCACATGTTCGCATTTTGGTTCTCGTCCACCAAACTATGCTGCCGTAAGAAAGTATTGGTCTAACCATAGTTGTGTAGATCCAGTATACAACCTTGGGGTTTAAGCCCCAGGTTTTTCCGTATGCTGACCTGCACATATTGAAAGCCCTTGCGGCCTTCCTTGTAACCATTTCAGCATGTGATTTCCACGTCAGTTCTTTATCTAGGATCATCCCCAGATATTTTACCTCTGTGGACCATGTTAACTCCTTATTATAGAGGAATGGATTCCTGAGTCTTGTCAGGTTTCTCATCCTCGTGAACGGCACAATTGTCGTTTTCCCTGGATTTATAGACAGATGATGCTCATTACACCATTCCTCTACATCATCCAAGGCTTTCTGCAGAAATCCAGACACTGTGTCTGGAAATTTGCCGTTGATTAAAATGACAATGTCATCTGCATATCCCACTGTGTACAGTGACCTTTTGTTCAGCTTTTCCAGGAGCGAGTTGACCACTAGACACCAGAGTGTCGGTGATAGTACCCCTCCCTGTGGACAGCCCTTCTTTGTTGTGGCATACACCTCGTCTCCTAGGAGAGTGGACGCAATTTTCCTACCCTTCAGCATGCAGTCGATCCACCTGCACAGGGTCCGGTCAATGCCGTGCTCGGCTGCGGCTTTACCAATTGACTCAAACGTAGTGCGATCGAATGCTCCCTCAATGTCTAGAAATGCACCGACACATATTTCTTTATTTTCAATCGCAAACTCTGCCTTCGAGACTACATGGTGCAGCGCAGTTTCAGTGGATTTACCCACTTGATACGCGCATTGTAGCTTATGGAAGGGTTTTCTATTTAGTGGTCCTTCCCTTAAGTATCTATCCACCATTTTTTCTAATGTCTTCAACAGGAATGAGGAGAGGCTTATCGGTCGGAAGGACCTAGCCTCTTCATAGCTGCCTTTGCCCGGTTTCGGTATGTACGTTACCCTTACCTGCCTCCATATCTTTGGGACGTAGCCGAATGCTATGCAGGCCTTATAAAGCCTCGTTAGATGTGGGCTCAAAATATTCTTACTCTTCTGTAGTAGAATGGGATAGATTCCGTCTGGACCAGGTGCCTTGAACGGTTGGAAACTGCCCAGCGCCCAGTCCAGCTTCCATTCGTTTACTACCTTCTTAGCAACCTCCCAGTCAGCTTTTGTGGTACGAACATTTTGTTCCTCCTGACTGATGGTTTCGTCGCTACCTGCGTCGTCTAATATTTTGCAGTCTGGAAAGTGAGTCTCCATCATTATCTGGAGAGTTTCCCTGCCAGACTCCGTAAACTTACCATTATCTTTCCTCAGGGTGGTAAGCATATTAGTTTTTGTCATAGACATAGCCCTGACAAGTCTCATGCCTTCCGGCGCGCTTTCAATCGATTGGCAGTGTGATCGCCAAGATTTCCTTCGCGCTTTGCGCACCTCTAGGTTGTATTTAGTGAGAGCGTGCGAGTACTCTTTGAAGTTATTCGCACGTTTCGCCCTGTTAAATATCCTTCTAGTTTCCTGACGTAGTTTTACTAACTCTGGTGTCCACCAGGGTTCCTTCTTCCCTTTTGTCACCTTCTCTGGACAATTGGGCAACCATGCAGTCTTGATTGCACGGTCAATCCTGTCAGCCTCAAACTCTATGTCTATAATGGAGTTCAGCTTACCTTTGGAAGGTCCCAGATCGACTATTATGTCCTTAATGTATTGTTCCCAGTTTGTGTTCCT
Organism: Agonopterix subpropinquella; assembly: GCA_922987775.1. Classification (NCBI taxonomy): domain Eukaryota; kingdom Metazoa; phylum Arthropoda; class Insecta; order Lepidoptera; family Depressariidae; genus Agonopterix; species Agonopterix subpropinquella. The sequence goes on along the minus strand of OV277708.1, from coordinate 4,295,748 downwards.
GGGATTCCTCCTTCGTACACTGGGTCTTGTTGTGTTGTTCGTGTACCTAAAGCATACATACCTGTGATCCGATCCACTGATCTCATCAGATACGTGCCAGTCCGTTACATGTTTAACAGCCCCTTTCGTAGCCAATGTTATGTCGAGAACTTCCGACCGTCTTGCTTCAACAAAAGTTGGTGCATTACCTTTATTTAGTAAGTGTAAAGAAGAGCTTACCACATACTCGTAGAGCTTCTCTCCCTTCTTGTTGACATCCGAACTTCCCCAGACCACGTGGTGTGCATTTGCGTCGCCACCTACGATGAGATCCAGGTTGTTTCGGCTGCAGTACTGCACGAGATCTCTCACCAGCTTTGTTGGCGGATCGTCGTCCTCGCATGGCAGGTACATTGAGGCGATGATGATAGCCCCCTTGTCCTGCCCCCCCAAGTAGACCTTAACTGTTGTAAGATCCCTAGAACAGAAGTCATGTAAAGGCATTGCTTCTACGCCATTTCTGACATATAAGCAAGTCCTCATATTATTAATAGCAGAGCAGTGGAAAAGAGTTCCTGATCCGCTAATACCTGACACACGGCCCTTATACAGATAAGGGTCTTGCATTAATGCTATTTCAAAAGAATGCTCTTTCAGCTGACGGTTTAATAAAGCCATCGCTGCCTTACAGTGATGTAGGTTAATTTGTACACACCTTAGTCCCGCCATCTTAATGTTCTTGTTCGGTGATGGCTTCTTCTTTGCGGACAATCCGTTATGGATTGCCCCCTCCTGAACCCATGTCCATCTCCTCCTCACGTCTTGGGGGTGATGACAGGTTCAACCCGTCAAGGTCCCCCAGAAATTCGGACGTGGCCGGCGAGAGCAAGCTTTCTGCACCAACGTTGCTGTCGGTGTCTGTTGCGCTCTCCGTATCAGTCAGAGGGTCATCCAGCCTGCCCTCTCCCTCCATCTTGCCTACTACTGCCTTTACGCTCTCGGCAACCCGGGTTTCTCTTTTCTCCTCGCCGTCGTCCAGGAGCTTGAAGAAGGCCCTATCCAAGCCAGCGTAGAGGCAGTAGTCTTTTGACTTGATAAAGTCCGCCGACGCTTTATCCATGAGGACTATGCGTCGGACTTGGGTCTTACCAACCTCCGTGTCAATCACCTTCCATTCCTTTGTGCACAGCTCCGGGTTCAGCCGCTGCATTATGGACAGAACGAGGTCCGTCTCCGTAACCCAGATGTTTTTGGACTTCCAGGCCATCTTTACCGGCTTGGGCAGGTCTTTCGCCCTCACCACCTTCAGTTTCACTCCCCCGATGGTTTCTCCATTGAGGTCGCGAAGCCATGCTGCTGACTGTTCCCCGTCACAGAACACATGTAGTGCTCCCGAAATTATGCTACCCACGCTGAGCTTCGGCAGTGGGTCCGGCTGGGTCGCGAACTTCGCGTATATGTCCCGGAATATGGGGCCTACATTATTCTCTACGATCTTCGTGGCGGGGTAATCGTCCGTGATGATCGCCATTCTTACGCCGGTGATGGCCTCCTTGAATGTTTCATTCATGTTTGGCCGCTTGGCGGTGGTGCTTTCGGCATCACTCGTCCTGGGTCTTTTGATGGTCGCGGGCGTCTGAGTTTTGGCAGCATCTGTTGTCGCCTTACCTCCCTTCGCCTTTGCCCCTTCGCTGAAGAGTTTTTCGGCACACTTTTGGAGGACGATCTTCTTCCTCTGTGCGCCGCTGGGCCTCTTCCACATCCTTGGTGCAACGGGTATATCCTCACCTGTCGCGTCTAACGCTCCAGATTTTGACCCCCCAGCTACTCCCTCCATATTCAAGGGACCCTCGTTACGCTGGCCACCTCCCACAGTTTCGGGTTTGAGTTCAACCGCAACGGCGCCTCTGCCCTGTACCTGGTCTGTGAGCACAGTTCCCGAGGGACCCCCCACAGCTGACACTGCTTACTTGGCTTATCGCCCTTCTTGTCGCCCGTTAGGGCAACCATTTTTGTTTTGTTTGTATTCGATAGATCCATAATCATTTCGCGTTTGATTCACCATTCCGGCCCCCCACCCTCCATGGAGCCCTCAACATTGGGGATGCCTAAGTGGCACCAGGGGTTACCGGAAGGGTATAGCATTCCAGGATGGGTTGTACACGAGCTGACACGATGCAATCCAGCACTGCGCCCGGTAGGGCACAAATACTTTAGTGCACCGCTAGCTGTGCACCCCCCATACCAGAACACTCGCCTAGCGGCGGTCTGACCCGACGCCTCAGCCGATTGACCGCGGTTGGCTACTCCGCAGCCTCCCGTGTCGAATGAAATCTGGGCCAAAGTGGTGTGTTGTCATGACCAGTGATGCCTCAACATCGGCCACAACTCAACCACCAGGATCCCATCATCCACCCTTACGGGTCCCTGGGCACGGCACAAACACCCGGGTGGTCACCCCCCCTCCCCCTCCCACCGCAAGGTCTGTATGCGGTAAGAGGCCACAGAGACCGGACCACATGATCCCTGTAGTATACTTACCTGTCTACTATCAACTATTTGGCCCAAGACTAACGAGAGATGCCAATAGACTTAAAGGCACAGGCGAAGTCCTACCATCAGTCGTTAGCCATGGTTTCCAGGATGCACCAGTCAGCAGGAGATTGTCTTCTATACAAATAGTTATCGATATAGACCACAATCCCCTAGCTGAGCACGTGGAGGTAAGTTGAACGCGCACCCCAAATATTGATTTGGGTTAGAAGAAGGTATTCTTCCGATTTGGTCCTATTTCTGTTGTTGTTGCAAATTAAAGGTCTGATGAGATGACGTGCTTCAGAGTGACAGCAAATCATCGGCGATTGAAGCAATTGTTTCGTTATCTTCGTATCCATTCTTGTTAAAGTCAGTTTTAATTTTTCGCAGATAAGATGTGGTAAAATGGAATTAAGGGGACTGATGGAACTAGCGGGTGAGGTCGTCAAATGTATGGTGGATTCTACAAGTGAGAGATTTGGCAAAGTTATGTACTCTCACCCTATGGAAGCTGTTCAGGTCTGTTCATACAACTTGTTTCCTTAATAACTCAATTTACTTCTTCAAATCTAGCTTAGCATGATTTAAAATAATGCGGCTAAGTGCGAGTCGGATTCGCGCACCGAGGGTTCTGTAACACTACATATTATTTTTACTAAAAAAAAGCGTTTTTTTCACGCAGTTTGGGATCCTTAGCGCGACCCTGACTCACACTTGGCCGGTTTTTAACGGACGGTACTAAGGTAATAAGGTACTGTTGGCATCCTTTGGGGAAAAGACCCCTAAAAATAAACTGAAGATAATTTCCTTCTATATAGTATAGACACTTTTTCACTATGTTTCGTATGTTTCGACGGCCCGATAGCACAGTCGGTAGTGAACCTGCCTGCTGTGCCGAGGGTCGCGGGTTCGAATCCCGGAAGGGACAAATATTTGTATGATGAATATGAATATTTGTACCCGAGTCATGGATGTTTGTATGTATATATGTATTGTATATCGTTGTCTAGTCATCATAATACAAGTCCAGGCTAGATTCTGGTACTTTAAATGTGACTAGATAATTTGTGTGACACTGGCCTCGATTCGGAGTGTACCACGACTTAACTAAACTAAATTTATTCCTGTCACTTTCTAAAATAAGATTAAGAAAAGAGACAGAAAACCAACAGCTGACTTTAGTCCTGTCAAAGTGACGTTAAACGCCCAAAAACGACTTAAATAAGATGGCGCACATTATGATGGCATCTTATTTTGCGCATTTAACGTCACTTTGACAGCACTAAAGTCAGCTGTTGGCTTTCTGTCTCATTTCTTAATCTTATTTTAGAAAGTGACAGGAATATATTTAGTTTAGTTAAGTCGTAGTACACTCCGAATCGAGGCCAATGTCCAAGATATTTAGATATTTTTATTTTATGTACTCACGGCGCTACGTCAAGCTAGGCAAAACCAAAATAAGCTGGTCGCGCGTAGCTAAAGTAATGTATAACGTCGCGCGGCCAGCTTATGTTTGTTTTGCGTAGCTTGATGTGTCGCCGTGTGTACAATACAATAATAACATTTCAATTGCTGTCAAATTAAATACCAATTTCTTTCACAGGCTGTCATGATATTAAATGGACAAACATACCAGAAATTGGCCCTTAATGTCACCATGTGCGAACCAGTCACTGACATGCTCCCAAGAGGCCTCCGGGGCATAGGAAACGGTTTGGGATTAAACGGACAACCATTGAAAGATATCGTGCGGCATTACGAAAGATACGCTAAAGGCCGAAGCCATTCTATCAACAAAAACTTCTTCCGTAATCCAGAAGAGCTATGTTCCTTTTCGACAGAAATCCTTCAAGAAAATAGTCAAATCCAATCCAAAGGCAATACCATGTCCTTCCAGAATATTCCATCCCAATTTGTTCAGGGACAAAACCACTCAACATTCCCTAAACCTGTATCGGCCCCTTTAATTCCTCCACAAATAATCCAAGGACCTAATATGGTCCGCCCAGGGTTCCCAATGGTTGCAAATGTCAGACCCGTTCCGGGTGTTCCTTCCATGGTTCCTATTCCTAACCCAACGTTTGTCAGTGGGCCAAGGCCTGTTGGATTACAGAACTCAATGTTTGGATCAAATATTGGTCAAGTTGGTGCAATGCCATGCCCGGTACAGCAATCAAGTCAAAAAAGTTGCATGGTTGAGATCAGTAATGTGAGTAATAAATGTAATAATTAATAAAACTACTGGGTGTAAGGAAAAGTATCATTAACCATTAAACTACATACTCTACCCATCAAACTGAACAACTTTTACTGTGGGAGCAAACTTGTCAGAACAAAAAGAAATCGGCTGTCCCCAGCTGTCCCATACTAATCTGCAATACCTACTAGGTTTGCTCCCATAGTAAAAGTTGTTCAGTTTGATGGGTAGAGTATCTGGCTTAAGGGCTGAACCCCATCTGGCAGCACCGCATCGCCTTTTTCTGTCGCTCCATCCTTTACTAGTCTCAGCACTGCCGCGTGCGATCGCGTTCTGTTTACCTTATTTGCTCTAGCAAATGACATTCCTGAGTGACAGAAAAGGATGGAGCGACAGAAAAAGGCGATGCGGTTCGGTGCTGCCAGATGAGGTTCAACCCTAAAGGTTAATGATACTTTTCCTTACACCCTGTATAGTAAAATAGTACATTATGATACAAGAGAGCTAAGTTGGTCAGTATCTGGAGGCTGGATTGCTGCTCGAGCCTAAGGCGAGGGCGTAATTGAAGGTAAAGAGCGTAATGATCAATACTCGCACGTCTCATACGACGATGTTCAACGTGTGTAGCGAGGAAAAAATAATTAAAATGTCTCAAACAGGTTTAGTTTAGTTTTAAATAGGTATTTGTGAAGGAAAGACTTGTGGATTTCTTTTTGCCGTAGTTGAGTTTGTTATGCGTGTTCTGGTTTCAAGTGAGACCCCTAATGAGAAAAATGCACGCGTGTTTTAAGCTGCATTATGAACCTAGAAGTGGTGCAATAAGAGCTACTTACACGAGCAATTGTGTTGAAAAATAATATTCAATATCTTCTTAACATGTTTGTGGCACATATGCGCGTTTTGCGAACCGCATATGCGTCCGCATTTATGAGCATATGTATGGCAGCGTTGCGAACGAATAAAGAGTGGGCACTTGGTGTCACCGCAGAACGCAGATGATGTCGCGGAAAACAGCTAGTATTAAATAAACTGTTTATTTCCAGCTACCACTGAACACATCCTTCGCCACCCTCAGTCAGAAGATGGCAGAAGTAGGCCAAGTTTTGAACCTACAGCTCACATCTCCAGGGAGCGCTGTCGTCCAGTTCGCTAATAGAATACAAGCCGAGATGTGTTACCGTATCCTTTTGTGAAAATAACTATACAGGGTGAAATTGATATCATTAGCATCCTTTTAAACTACCCATCAAACTGAACTACTTTTACTCAGTTTAATGGGTAGGCTTAGTTTAAAAGGATGCTAGTGATATCAATTTCACCCTATATTTACACTAGTAACATTCGGTGAGGAAAGTCAAATGACGATAGGGTTTTAAGGGTTTAGATCGTTTGGCATAATTTGTATGAAAAATAATGTCAAACGATCTGTCACAAGGTAACCAGAAAACAACTAATGCTACGGTCCAAAATTCGCAAATATGCGCTATCGGTAGAGATAGCATGCACACAATTGGTTCATAATGCGCGAATGTCGAAGGTATAACTTTTTCCACGTGTTTGTTAGGGAAGTGAATGAGGTGCCATCGGAAGGAGACTGGTCTAAAGTACTTTAAAAACTAGGGTTGCCACCTCTCAATCTGCCGCAAGAACCTAGTTTTTAAAGTACTTTAGACCAGTCTCCTTCCGATGGCACCTCATTCACTTCCCTAACAAACACGTGGAAAAAGTTATATCAAAAATTATAATGGAAAAGGCACTTGCGGCAAGATTTTTTAGGCAACTTGGCGGCGTTGAATTAACCCCTGTATAAACATACACTGGAATTACATTTCGTTCGCCTAAGGAATAGGTGCTTAATTTTACGGTCGGATCTCGGACTATTAACTTCATTCCCGAAATCATGATCAATCAGAATAGAATGTAGATATTTTCATTTACATTTTACTCTTCTCTTATCAGGGTTGATAAAAATCATGATTGTTTTGTTTCTGACAGATTTTTTTGATTCTTTTAAAAAAATCAAATAAATCATGATTTTTTTGATTTTTTTAAATTTCTTACCGGTAATCGTGTGTTTGACTTATTAACTATCTTTCTACTGAAAATACCATTTTTTATACTAGCAATACTATAAAGCATAAGCAATAATATATATAATAAAATTTGTGAAGATAACAGAAATAGCATAGATAGCGTCATATATCAAAAAGTCACAAGCATGGTTATAAAGAGGTCAGCCGAGGATTTATTAAAAATTTACAAGCCAATTGCGATAGCATTAGATACATTACAAAAATCAAATGCATCATTGTCTGATGCTGTTGAAGTCTTCAAACAGTTGGAGGAAACTTTTGAAGAACGGGATGCAAATATAAATCAGCTATCTGCACTTAAAAGTAGATATGAAATGGCACTAACACCTGCTCATTTTTTGGCTTATTTGTTAGACCCTTCAAAAGTAAAGTTCCAGTTAACAGCAGAAGAGGAGACGCAAGCTTTAAATTTTGCACAAAATGAGTATTCGGGAACAGGCCTACTGCCTTTAATAATAAAATTTAAAGCCAGAGCCGATCCATTCAAGCAAGTAATGTTTGCTGAAGAAGTATTGAATAATGTAAAACCGTTGCAATGGTGGAAATCTCAGTTAGGCAACCTGGATGAAAATGGTAAATTTAAGCCTATCTTTTATCAGCTGTTCACAGCTGTATCAGTAGAAAGGATTTTTTCTACATTTGGGCTGGTCCAGTCAAAACTTCGAAACAGGTTGGGAAATGAAAAAGCTGCGAAATTGGTGTTTCTTTTCAAATACTTTAATAATAAATAATTGTATTAGTCTTTATGTGAATAAAAACTGCAAACTTTAGTAAATATTTTTCTTTTCTGGTCCCATAACATTGTAATTTTCAAAAAAGTTTAGATTGATTTAAATCACTGATTTTAATTAAAAGAATCACTTGATTTAAATCATTGATTTAAATCATGATTTAAATTAAATGATTTAAATCAATCAACCCTGTCTCTTATATAATACAGTGTGTAAGTGACAGTCTAGAAAATACTGAAACGGTGAACTCAGACCATCAAACTGAACAATTTTCACTATGGAACATCAGGAAACGCAAAAAAAAAAAATAGCAGTTCTATACATTTTAGTCGGATAGGTACACCAGTTTTGTATGGGACAGCTGTTTTTTTTTCGCGTTTCCTGAGGTAGGCTCCATAGTGAAAGTTGTTCAGTTTGATGGTCTGAGTTCACCTTTTCAGTATTTGCTAGGCTGTCACTTACAGCCTGTATAATATTTTCCACTCGTTTTAGTAAGTAAATGTTTTTCGTTTATTAATTTCAACATCTTACCAAACAGCGGTCCTTTTATGTAATTTAATATTTCGTCCATTTTCTCTTTATTGTTGTATTGTAGTCATAAACTCGTAATTCTATGGAATCACTGTATTAAATTTCTTCTATTGTATTCTGAGCTGTACCTATTGTGCTTTCGTCCTTTCAGTTGAGTTTATTATTAAAAATATAGCGTACCTACAAGTCTAATACTACTTAACTTAGTTTTAAGTTAAGCGTACAAGTCTCACTACTTAACTTAGTTTTAAGTTATAAATAAGTACCTAGTCTGAAAACTAAACTATACAACGTGTTAATGAATTAGCGCAAAACTTCATACACCCCAACTGATTTATAACAAAATAATTAGATTGAAACAATAATTTCATTATTTTGATACTTAAAATTTCAAGTTATTCGCATTTTAAGTTTTGAGGCAAAAATGAATTGTTACCTTTTCAGCAATGAATGAAAGCGCTAACGTACTCATGGATACATTTTAATAATCTTGTTTTGGTAGTAAGTAGGCTGAGTGTGCCCGTGCGGTGGGTTGACATCGGGTTCAGTAAATTTTTAATTTAACAAAAAAATTATTTAATATTTTGAAAAAAATTACCTATGTCGAAACCATGATAATTCGATTCTGCTCTCGATTCTAAACAAACTACTTTCTAGTTTTGCGTTAATTCATTAACACGTTGTATACGGTACTTCTTAATATGCTGACACTTTTTTAAGGGGATGATCAGACCGTCAAATTGAACAACTTTCACTATGGCACCAACATCGAAATAGCGAAAAAAAAATCAGCTCTTCCATAAAAAACTGCAAACCTACTAGAGCCAAATATATGACAGCTGATTTTTTTTCGCTATTTCGATGTTGGTGCCATAGAGAAAGTTGTTCAGTTTGATGGTCTGATCATCCCCTAAAAAAAGTGTCAGCTTATTATAAGAAGGACCTACATGAGCCTAAAAGGTGTAACAAAATACCCTAGTAATATTTAAAGGGATGGTTTAATTTTAAACCATCAAAATGAAATACCTTTACGTTGGAGCTAACAGCTAACGTAAAGAAAACAATTTGCTGTCTCATACATTTCAGTCGAGTCGGTACAGTTTTGTATGAAACACAAACGTGTTTCTAACAACATAGAATTTACAAAATTTCCATGATAATTAAGTATAATTGTTGTAATTTCCTTAATACATTTTTACAGATCAGTATAACAACTTTTGCGTGATGGGAAATGTATTAAAAGCGAGATTAAGATAAATGTACTTCATAAGGTAAGGCCCTCATAAAATATACACCCCCAAGTTTTTAACAACGAAAAATAAATTTTTCGTTATTAAAATCTTGTGATTTGCCATTTTCTCGCTCTCATACTACATTTTATTTTATGAATTTCAAAAAATACTAGATTTGAGTAAATACATAGTAGACTCAAACAGTGAAGGAAACATTGGGCACGCGTGGTGGACTAACGCCCATACACCCTCCCTGAGGCACCGAGGGTAGGCCTGTGCCGGATATAGGCTGTGATGATGAAAAAAATTAAGAGTGTATTCAGACAATGAAACTAAACAACTTTCCCTAATTTTTACAGGCTATTCAGCAATGGGTATTGGACTAGATATCAAAGATTGGACTAGAGATCAGAGATTGAACTAGAGATCAGAGATTGGACTAGAGATCAGAGATTGGACTAGAGATCATGAGTGGTTTGTGGCCCGATAGCTGTGAGTGTATTACTTTGACATCCCTGTGGGTAAGACTGTGATTTTATTTTTATTAGACACTGTTATAACTTAGTATTAACTTAGTTAATATGCATAGATAAGTTTAGATAATAATAATAATTATAAGTGTGATGATACGAGACAATAGTTTTAAGCCACGTTGGTATGTTTTTAAAATCATAAACTTCATTTAAACTTATCATTAAAAGTTTCTTTCCCTGTGTCAGTATAATTTGCACACAGCTCTTAACATTATAACTTAAGTTTATATATTAAGTTAAAGTGTAAATGTAACGAGTGTTAGTAAGTTAAAGTACAGTAATATTAAGTTAGTCATAATTATAGATCGGTAACTATTGTGCGATTCGCGGCATTTTCAGGGTTGATAATATGCGAGTTTTTTGTGGCCTTGAGTTTTTATTATTATTCTTACAAGTCATGTTCTACTCGGTATGCCATTTTAATTATGTTATGAAATTACCAATATGATACATAGATACAGTAGAGAACACGTCAAGTTCGACACCTTGATCTTCGTACTGTTCTTATGCCGTTCGTATAAAAAAACAATATCGCACTTCAAATCTGAAGTTTGACGTAGTATTGACTGCACATGGCTGTATGGGTTAGTTCCCTTTGCCTTTGACAAATAGTAAAAAAAATTAAACAAGGAGAAACGTGAAAATAACTCTAATTTGGGGCCGTATTAGAAAAAACTAAAAGAAAACGAGATGATAACATTGTAATTCTTAACCAAACAATTGTCACCCCTAGAGTTTGCCGCGAGTTGCACAATAGTTACCGATCACTAGTCATAATTCAGATTAAGAAAGGGAAGGTTTAGGTTAAGTTCCATTTAATAGTTGTTTTAAGTTGTTACAATGACTTCGGTTATAAAAACTCATAGAGTTGTTATTTATTGCTTACTTTACTATTTCATTTGTATGTTACTTATGTCAGTGTTTCCCAAACATTACAAAATACGTTTACAAAATACGTTTATTTTTAAATGCATAATGCTAACAATAACATTTTCGGGGCTTCCTTTTAAATATCGAAAACATTGTTCTGCCATGGCCCGGTAATTTCCACACTGCTCCTTCGTGAACCACTTACTTTTAAAGCTGGTTCCATTAGGAAAAATAATACACATTTATTAATAGTAAATATGTTTTATTAATACTACATTTTTCCTTTAAAGTACGAGTGAATAGGCATCTTCTGGGTAAGCTCGCTACATCTACGACCCCATCTTCGTCCTGAGGACTGGATTGAGGTCAAGAGCAAACCCATAGTTAATAAAAAAAAAAAAAAACTTATTTTGGTATCGCCTATTTAGGCTGCCTGTCCACTGATGCGAGCTGGCTGGGCGAGCTGTTTAGCTGTGTAAAAAAAAAATACAAAATGTAAATATTTTCAAAATTTTTCTTGGGGTTAGATATGAGGATAATAGGTATCATTTGAGATATACTTTATAAAAAATGATTCAACGGTATCGTATCTGGAGGAGCCCAAACTTGGTATGTTTTGAAAATTATTTTTATTTTAATTTAAAACCAGTAAATGAAATGTAACGATGTGATATATTTTTAGAAGCAGCTCAAAAATCCCTTTCATTTGATACCCCACACAATAGGTTTTAGAACAAAAAAGCTTTTTTTCCATACAAAAAAAAGATGACGTCATAACTCCTTTCTGTTTTTTTTTATTTTTTGCCATAATCGCGATTTCGATGTTGGTCCCATAGTGAAAGTTGTTGTTCAGTTTGATGGTCTAAAACTCTAAACCACCCCTTAAAAGTTTTCAATTTTTATTTTTACTTCTGTAACACCCTGTATAAAGTGATCAGTAGCAACTACTAATTCTTCTCTTCTTCTTCTTTCTTACTAAAATGTGTCTAAATGTCTGGGGGGGGGGGGGGGGGGATAAATCCCACATAAAATCCGTTAGCTAATTAAGATGTCCCCTATAATTTTAATTTAATTTAGTTCTCGAATTATAACTTAAGTTTAATTTTAATGTATCCAGTGCTTTTTGCATGATGTAGTCGACATTTATCCATGCGAAGATAGAATATTTTGAGTTTATAATTATTCAGTAGAATTAATGCTATGTTTTAGTATAAGTTAACATGGATTGCAGCAATGCGGTTACATATTTCTGCCAACTCTTGAACATTTGCGAGTACATATTATCATATTTATGTAGTAGTTTATTACTTATACAGATTTTTGAACTGGGACAGTATGGGGAATTCCGAAACCATTTTATGATATACGAGCTTTTACCCGCGACTTCGTCGGCATAAATTATATACCAGATTTTAAGTCAGATGATAAGCTATCAAACAAAAAAAGTTTCATCAAAATCGGTTCAGTAGTTTTTACGTGATACTCGAACAAACAAACCCCCAAACAAACAAACAAACAAACAAACAAACAAACAGACAGACAAAAAATCCAAAAATTGGTGATTTGGAATCAGGGACATCTAAAAACCATATAGTAATTGTTTTTTTGGAAATATCTTCAATGTACAGACAAATTTCTGTTACAGTTTTATAATAGTTTAGATAGGAAAACTGTCTTAGTATGAAAACATTTTTTTGATCAAGGGTTAGTCATTTACAAATTATGTGGAATAACATTTTATTTTGACAAAGTTCTGCGGTCCCGATTTTTTTTCTTCCGATCAAAAAAAGATCCTTTTCTACACAGACAAGTTAATTCTGTATGTCTACTTTCCCCCCCTAGTGCCATGTGTGTAGTTTTTTCCCTACACGAAGCCATAAGAATTATTTCACCGATAAACGTATTTATATTCTTATTTTTTTTTGTTTTCCTTTTATTTCCGCGTGACTAGATAAGTATTATCAGTGTAGGAAGTAGTTAAAAACTCGAGCAATTGTGTGAAAGAAATGGAAATAAAGACGCGTTTCAGGGCATGGCATTTCTAACTCCGTCCGTCCCAACCGTCCTGTCACAGCGTTACATTACTTCTAAAGTTTTTTTTTTTTTTTTCATATCTTGGACAATGTCACACAAATTATCTAGCCACATTTAAAGTACCAGAATCTAGCCTGGACTTGTATTACGATGACTAGACAACGATATAGAATACATATATAGATACAAACATCCATGACTCGGGTACAAATATTCATATTCATCATACAAATATTTGTCCCTTACGGGATTCGAACCCGCGACCCTCGGCACAGCAGGCAGGTTCACTACCGAATGTGCTACCGGGCTGTCATCAAGTTATGAACTGATATGGCAAAACTAGCGTCGTAGGCGCGTTTTGCGGAGAGGTATAGACACTCAATTATGAGGGTCCGGGTTGGAATCCGCACGGACGATATCCCACGTACCAATGATTTTTTCTAACTTATGTACGTAATACCGAGTGCTCTCAAACGGTGAAGGAAAACATCGTGTGGAAACCTGCGTACGCTGAAGAAGAAATTCTGATGCGTATGTGTATTCCACCAATGACCAATACACATTGTGCACGCATGATGGACTAGCGCCCGTACATCTTCCTTGAGCGTAAGCCTGTGCCCGGCTGCGGGACGTTTATAGGCTGATGATGATAGCAAAACTGGTGAAACACATTAGGGTTGCTATACACATAAGCGGGCCGGCATTAATCGGCACAGCCGGGCGGTAAAATCGAATATGTGTAGATGAATGTTCGGGAAAAAAGTCGCTCGACTTATGCTGGTCAACTTCTGACAAAAATTTTATGAGCGTCTATTCGAACGTACTACCCGATCGGCACAAGCCGAACAAGTGCAGTGATTGCTTCGGGTCGGCTTTGTTGATCGACGAATACTGCCGAACCGACAGTGCCGACCCGACTATATGTTACTATGTACTAATCCTTACTACACAATGTATTCTTTACCTACGATATGAGGTATCCCTAAAATATTAAACATATGACGGTTTATTTTCTTGAATTGAGATGGGAGCACAGGTAACCCCCACCTCCACGAGTGCGCTGCGGTTTTTCAGTCCAAGCGGGATTGTTATCCCCCTGGAAAGAAAAGCCGTGAGCCGGTGCATCCTGGGCAATGGCTAGTAACTTTCTGGACCTGTTCTGGATTCTTGCTAGCCGTTGGCGAAGAGTTACCCCCAATCCAAGGTGTCAGGTCGGACCGTGCTGACGGATGCGTGGCTGGGGGGGTGCCCAGTCTTTAACGGTGGCTCTTCGATACCTGGGCACCTCGAAGATAATTTTTGCTCTCCTGTCGGCAAGCGGGGCTCTGCTGATAGTGATATATTTGATCCCTAGCTACTCGTGGGAATAACATGGATTCATATTATAATAATACAAATAGTAGTGTAAGTTCTCCTTCGTCCTCGATGGAGTATCTTCAGGAAGGAAATTATGATGAACTGGAAGGGGCAAGGAGTGCTCTTCAAGGCCGCAGCACCACAAGAGCCTCTGATAGGGCTGGAGGCCGAAGTACATATGAGTTCAGAACTGATTCTAGAGCTCCTATGGTGACAGAGCAGCAAGAGGATAGCGACAGGATGGAAAAACGGAAAAAGCTGTCGGGAGCTGCACGGAAACGGTATAAGAAACTTCTGGCGACAGCAGACATGAAGCCTGAAGAAGCCTTCTTGCTGTGCCATAAGACTTGGGCTGAACTCCCACAACCCAGTCCTGCCCCAGAGCCGACTGAACAGAAGACGTTAAAACGGATTCACTCAGGACAGGATCATCTCCAGGGAAAGCCAAAAAAGGCCTAGATTAGGGGCAGTTCACTTTGGCGAAGGAGGCAGGTCATTGCGAGTGGGGATTCGAAACTCGAGCCCCATGAGCGAGGAAGAGATGAAACAGATCCATCGAGCTCTTATTGCGGAAATTGCATTATGCGAGAAGGGTACGGGTCCCAAATTTGCGGGATTCAGCCACAGGTCGGGCTGGATTCTTGTTACCTGTGAAAATCAGCCCAGCGTGAACTGGCTTGAGGATAGAGTTCCCTATTTAAGGCCATGGCCGACTGCTAAGCTCTCGTGTATTCCTGAGGGCGAGCTACCAAACCCAGCGGTCGCCACAACTTTTATCCCAGCTAGCGAGGTACAGTCGCTAGATGAAGCACTCCGTGTACTTAGAGCGCAAAATGAGGGCCTTAACACTGAACTCTGGTGTGTTCTCTACAGCAGGAGGGAAGAGAATGGACACGCTGTGACCTTTTCTCTAGACGATCCTTCTGTGGAGACTCTCAGAGCGATGGAGGGTAGCGCTGCTCTTGGATTTAAGAAAATCACTTTTAAGATCAAGAGCGACTCTGAGTTAAAAGAACCATTGCAACGTGAACCAGACCCATACGCTGCAGGTGGTTCTGGGACACAGAGAAGGTCCGCTCCTCAAGACAATCGTGAGGCAAACACCGACTTTCGGAAATCACAGTATGGGATGTTCGATCACGAAAAAAGGAGGTCCTAGATCCCTAAAAAGATAACTGTTGTAATAGTGGGCAGCTTAAGCCAGCTGTGGATGCAAACCGCCGCAGCAAGGCTGTGGTAGTGCCGATCACGAATGGTCTGCTGGAGATCCATGTGGAGTCTGAATGAACTTGAAAAACCGTTGTACTACAATTTTATTAAAAACTAGGACCTACAAACTAAACAATTTTCTTCATGGAATTATCATCGAAATTGAGAAAGAAAATCTGCTGTCTCATTACATTTGGGTTGATTAGGTTTGCAGTTTTGTATGGAACATGAGATTTTTTCTTTCCGTTATTTCGGTGTTAGTTCCATAGAGAATATTGTTAAGTTTGATGGTCTCACCATCCCTTAAGGATCCAGTACTATGTGTATAGGGCAAGAACCTGTAGGGCCTATACCAATCTATGTACCTTCAGTACATCACTTTAGAAGTAGTGGATGACGCTGGAACAGGCTGGAACAGACTTTCACCGGCGAATGAAAGGACAGGACGTAAAATCTTGATACCTTGTAATTATTATTTCGTATACCAATTGTTATACAGGGTTACTTTTTATTCAGTGCACAAACTTTCACAACGTATTAGGTATCGTCAATAGACTGCCTCCGTGGTCTAATGGTTAAGAGCATCGACTCTCGACACGGAGGTCGTGGGTTCGATTCCCACGGGGGACACCTAGTGATATGTCACTTTGTGCGTTTTTCCCCAGTTGGTTAGGACATTGCAGGTTGAATCACCTGATTGTCTGAAAAGAAAGATGATTCCGTGCTTCGGATGGCACGTTAAGCCGTTGGTCCCGGCTACTATCTCTGGTGGTAGTAGTCGTTACATAAAAACCACGTCAGAGGCCGTAAGGCGGTCTGAAAAAACTCTGACACCAGGGCTCTGCCCACACGATAAGAAGAATAGACCCCGAAAAAAATAATAAAAAAAAACTTTTTTTTTGTAAATTTTATCTCTTATTTTTGCCATCCCGTAAACTTGAATAAAATTGCTGTGCTGATCGTACTGTTGATAACAACCGCGCCGATCGAGGAAGCGAGTGACAGGTGACAGTATGGTCAGTACAAACCAAACATTTTTAATGAATAAGTTCAGCAGTTATTTTTTTATTTTTGTTCTAAACCGGGTTAACAAATAAACACGGGTATTCTTAATTTCGATAACCATCACGCTCGCAAAGTTTGTGCACTGAATAAAAAGTAACCCTGTATTATTTGTCTTAATGAATAGTAAATGGCATTTATTTAGGTATAACACAATTATTTAAGGTATCTACTTATTTAGCTATTAATTAATTAAGCAAACAATAATTATTCGAATCAGAGCGATTGATTAGTTGATTACACTTACACACCAATAGATAATTATTAGGTTGTTTAATTAACAGTGTTTAGACACTGATTATCAATATCATAGTTATTAACACGTCGAAATTGATATTAGGTATTTATTTATAGTATCAGTGATCAACGTCATGATTTGGATATTAACTTGCCAGAGCTTCGCTAGGGTGAGAGACCTAGCACAAAAGCTAATTTTGAGCGTAGGTGATATCGCTACTGCACCGCTTCGATTTTTAAGCACAGGCGTTGACAGAGCGATATCGCCGACGACATCTTCGCTAATATCGCCGCCGCCGTATCGCCGGCGATATCGCCGCTTCCTTCGTTTCTTTATCGCTGTGAACAACAGTCGATGTCTAGCCTCTGTTTAGTACAGTTGGATAACAAATATAGATTCTGATGAAGAAATATCGCTGCGATATTTCTAGGATCAAAGGTAAAATAAATAAAGTGTCACCGCGATCGGCGGCGATGTATCGGCGATATCGTTCCGTCAACTACACGCTCAAATATCGCTCGTGTGATACGGTCCTACCCTAATTTCCATCCCCATTTCGATTTTTATTTTGAAAACGATACAACATAATATTGTATTTTATTTACAAGGTGTTACCAAAATAGTGCTTAATATTTTAGGTACGCTTAAAATTTCTCGCAATAAAGATTCTGTTCCAGATTTAATTTGTCTTTTATTCAACACAATTCCCGTACGCAAATACGACAATCAAATTTTGGGGCAATGTGGACTGAATGTGTTTTTTCGTGGAACGTGAAATAAAAAGGTTTTCTTAATGGACTTTAAATGTGATTCGAACTAATCCGTGGGTCGACGAATTTCACGGCAATTACTACGGCAAGCTTTGGATTTGAAAAGGAATTTTTTTTTGCGATTGTGTACGTTTTTTCTCATTTACTTGCTCTTTTTGAAATACGTGTGGAAAATGGGATTTTCACATACTTCTTTTATTGAAAGCTCCGCGCGAAGAGTCCAACTTACTTACTTTATATGCTGACGGTTTTTTAAGAGGGCTATCGCAATCCAGTGGCGCCCTCATCACATTAAAAAAGATTTCTCAATACAGAAAGCCTAAATTAAAAAAGTGCTCAACACGAACACTACTAAAGCCATTGTTATACAATACTTAGGTTCTAAACATTCCACTTTTAGACAATTTAGAATAAAAACAAAAGCGGCCGTTTTTTTCTTTTTTTCAAAATTTGTATGTTTAGACCTTTAAAAAACCTATAAAAGTATTCTATGAAAATAGCTTGAAGGCTTTTGTAGTGTTCGTGTTGAGCACTTTTTTAATTAGGCTTTCTTTATTGAGAAATCTTTTTTAATGTGATGAGGGCGCCACTGGACTGCGATAGCCCTCTTAAGAGGATACTCAGGCCATCAAACTGAACTACTGTTTCTGTGGGACCAATATCGACATCACAAAAAAAAAAAAAAATCTGCTGTCCCATACATTTGGATCGAGTAAGTTTGTAGTTTTTTATGGAACAGCTGATTTTTTTTCACGTTTATATTTCGACCTTGGTCCCATAGTGAATGTTGTTTAGTTTGATGGTCTGAACATCCTCTTAAGGCGTTTCCCCGATGGAGCGACCTTGAGCATTTCAGTTCCACCTCGCCCCGCCTCACCTCTACTTAACTACGTAATTTTAGTAGCGACACCTATTGGTAGCTGACTTGTACTTCATTACGTCACTGTGGTGCCATCTAGCAACAAACTGTGTAGAACCTCTGACATTGGCTAAATTGCCTCATAGCAGATGCCAAAAAAAAAAAAAAACTGTCAAAGGAAGCCCAATACGAAAAGCCTAAGAGTCTAATAGAAGCGGCAGCGTACAATTTTTTTTTTTTAACAATACAAGAAATTTATTGAGCGTCAGGATGTCTGGACCAAGCCGGCGATTCGATTTTTAAGCTATGCACGATTTAGTACCTATTTAGTACTATTTGATACTTATCATCATATATTAAGTACCTCGCTACAAACGGAGTAAAATAGAAAAACAGTGGTTTAGTCATCCTGACGACCATTGTCTGGACCATTTTTTTTACCTAGTTGTAGTCCTCCTACCTTTTTTATTTTTACATAATGATTTAGTACCTAATTAGTACAGGCAAAAAAAAATTTGCCAGCTTCTTTAGATGTACCAAAAAAAAGTAGCATCTGAAAATCAAGGTCATGAGAGATATTGAACTTTAAACAATACTAAGTTTTAGTACGGATTAGGTAAGTACTAAATCATACTTACCTTCAGATACTTAGTACCTCGCTGTAATCCGAGAAAAATAATAAAAACAGTGGTCTAGTCATCCTGACGGTCAGGTTGTCTGGACCATTTCGTTTGACCAAGTTCTAGTCTTCCTACCTTTTTTATTTGTCCATTTGTACAACTATAGGTATTATATATTTTTCCAGATTCATTAGAAGCACCAAAAAAAGGGTAGCATCTGAAAATCAAGGTCATGCGTGATTGAGAGATATTTAACTTTAAACAATACTAAGTTTTAGTACGTATTAGGTACTAAATCGTACTTACCTTCAGATATTTAGTACCGTCCCACCCATCGTTTCGTGCGTATGTGTTTGTAATGGTTGTTATTACAAATAATTAATATTATCACGATATTGTGCTTAGAACCAGATACCAAATGCGTCTGTTAAGTTTCCTCATCTTTTGCTCGGATTACCGTGAGGTACTAAATATCTGAAGGTAAGTAAGATTTAGTACCTAATACGTATTAAAACTTAGTATTGTTTAAAGATAAATTCTCTTATGACCTTGATTTTCAGATGCTACCGTTTTTTTTATGCTTCTGGAAAAAATATATGTACATGTACAAAAAAGTTACTAAATCATCACGGAAAAATTAAAAATGTAGGAAGACTAGAACTTGGTCAAACGAAATGGTCCTGACCGTCAGTTTCCCGAATTACAGCATATGGTAAGTACGATTTAGAACCTAATACGTACTAAAAATTTGTATTGTTTAAAGTGCAATATCTCTCACGACCTTGATTTTCAGATGCTATCCTTTTTTTTGGTGCTTCTAATGAATGTGGAAAAAATATATGTACATCTCAAAACTAGGTACTAAATCATAATGGAAAAATAAAAAAGGTAGGACGACTAGAACTTGGTCAAACGAAATGGTCCAGACAACCTGACCGTCATGATGACTGGACCACTGTTTTTATTATTTTTCTCGGATTACAGCGAGGTACTAAATATCTGAAGGTAAGTACTTTTTTTTGGTACATCTAAGGAATCTGGCAATTTTTTTTGGCCTGTACTAATTAGGTAATAAATCATTATGTCAAAATAAAAAAGGTAGGAGGACTACAACAAGGTAAAAAAAATGGTCCAGACAACCTGATCGTCAGGATGACTGGACCGTTGTTTTTCAACTTTTCTCCGTTTGTAGCGAGGTACCTACTAAATATTTGATGATAAGTACCAAATAGTAGTAGTAATGACGACCCGGTTGGTGTAATGGTTACCACGCCGGACTGCCAAACCAGGGTGCTGGGTTCGAATCCCGGTTCGGTCATGGATGTTATATGTTCGTGCCGTTGTTGTATGGTTACCATATTAAAAAGCCTAATTAACTTGGGATCATTACAATGTATGTGCCTGTGAGCGTTATTTATTTTAATAGTGATCCCCCCATTTTGGGGGAGGCTTATGTCCAGCAGTGGACGTCTATCGGCTGATATGATGATGATGACCAAATAGTATTAAATAGGTACTAAATCGTGTATAGCTTAAAAATCGAATCGCCGGCTTGGTCCAGACATCCTGACGCTCACGAAATTTAAGAGGATGATTTGACCATCAAACTGAACAACTTCCATTTTAGTGCCAACACCGCAATCTCGGTACTATGGTTACATTCACCCCTTAAAGTAATGCAACTGTTTACCTTAACACCCTAAAAAATTTACATTTAGATATTGCAGTTTTATATGAAACAGCTGATTATTTTTTTTGCTTTTCTTGCGATTTCAATACAGGGTGTAACAAAACACCCTAGTAAATACTTAAGGGGGTGCTTCAGACCATCAAACTGAACAACTTTCACAATGGAGCCAACATCTAAAGCGCGAAAAAGAAATCCGCTCTTTCATACAAAACTGCAGTGCCGTTTCGACTCAAATGTATGAGACGGCAGATTTTTTTATTTTTTCACGACGTTGGCTCCATAGTGAAAGTTGTTCAGATTGATGGTCTGAAGCATCCCCTTAAGTATTACTAGGGTGTTTTGTTACACTCTGTATATGCGCAATTTGTTCAGTTTGATTGTCTGATCATCACTTAAAAAGGAACGCATCTGATAATGCAAAATCGCTAACGCCCTATACAAGGTCTTTCTTAATATGCTGACGGTTTTTAACCGACTTCAAAAAACAAAATTTTAAGAAAAAAATTAAAACCGCCTTCTAAAAAACTAAACAATTAAAAACAATATCGCAGCCGATGACTTTTTCGTTCGCATCTATAGGAACATTAATATGTTTTATTGAAGTCGCTGTCTGTTTTTAATGTTAATTAATGTCCCTATACAGGGTGAAATTGATATTATTAGCATCCTTTTAAACTAAGAGTCATTGTTTGCTCTCTGTATACTATGTTTTTTCTTTTTGGTGTGAAATAAAGTATAATTGATTGATTGATTGATTGAGTCTACCCATCAAACTGAACAACTTTTACTATGGGAGCAAAAAAAAAAAAAGTCTGCTGTTCCATACTAAACTGCAGTGCCTACTCGACTCAAATGTATGCAACAGCTGATTTTTTATTTGCTCCGATCGGTTTGCTCCCATAGTAAAAGTTGTTTAGTTTGATGGGTAGACTCTTAGTTTAAAAGGATGCTAATGATATCAATTTACCCTGTAGATGCGAACGAAAAAGTCATCAGCTGCAATATTATTTTTAATTTTTTAGTTTTTTTTAAGGTGGTTTAAATTTTTGTTAAAATATTGTTTATTTCACAGTTTTTAGTGGTGAAATACATTAGTTCGACTCAGATATCAGTTATACATGGTGTAACAAAACACCCTAGTAATACTTAAGGGGGTAGTTCAGACCATCAAACTGAACAACTTTCACTATGGAGCCAACGTCGAGAAAAAATAAAAAAAATCAGCTGTTCCATACATTTTAATCGAGTCGGTACGAAGTTTTGTATGGGACAGCTGATTTTTTTTATTATTTCTCGATGTTGGCTCGATAGTGAAAGTTGTTCAGTATGATGGTCTGAAGCACCCTCTTAAGTATTACTAGGGTGTTTTGTTATACCCTGTACACGCTAAGGGTACATCGATACGAAGAAAATGTTGCTGACGGTTGACGGATGACGGTTTGCTGTCTTATTTTGAGGAGTTCTATTGTGTAGCTCCGAAGCGCGTTATCAGATCTTCACCAAATTGAAATGGAACTATCTCGGCGCTAATTCCTTCAGAACTAAAAAGGCTCATCCGAATCTGTCAAGAAATGCCGAAGTTATCGCGTAAATACTTACAAACCAGACCATTACACTTACACGTATAGTCCAAATCTTGAAAACTACTAAACCGATTTCGATGAAACTTGCACTGTTCCCTAAGTTGGAGTAAATATAAGCCAATAAAAAATGCTCACAATCCGATTAATAATTTCGGAGAAATGCTTGGATACATTCGATATATTCGGGTAGACTTAGGCTTGCTGTTTTGTAGGGAACAGCATTGGATATGGAACGATTTCCATGTTGTTCACTTAGAGCAAGTTGTTCAGTTTGGTGGTCTGATCACAACATGTGGTCTGGTACATACCCTTAAAATACTTTCAGCGAATTGATGAAAAAATAAAACGAATATCGATGCTTCAAAAACTAAATTATTAAGAGGGTACCGAGTCTTTGGTGTATGTGTGTGTGCAATGAGAGATCACATCGCGAAATCGTAAATAAAATAATGCAGGTTTTAGCAGTAGTTCTAAAACAATTGTAGAATTGCGTCCTAGAATTTTAAAGAGATAATTAAAAAGATACAACCTAAAATGTGTGATCTCTCAATCCTCACAGAGGACCTTCTACATCTGGGAAAGTATTAAGTTTAAACAAAGTTTTTGCTTGCGGACATTTAGAAGTACTTTATTTACAATAAATCTACCATATTTTATAACAAGATACAAAGCATCGTATTGGCTATGTGCGAAGTGGGTATTGGGAACCGTCAAGTCGATCGCATTCGATCGCAGCTTGAATCTATGCAAATCCGGACACTCACTCAACGCTCAAATACCTAAAACTACAAAGACTCCTAACTTAAATCTGGCAGGGATGTTTTTATTGTCATCTACGTGTTCACCAAAAAATATTTTTCGCAATTCAACCCCCAAAGGTGTGAAAACGGGGGTGAAAGTTTGTATGAGAATTTCGTAACAAACAATGGGAATTTCACCTAGTTAGGTATAATAATATAATTTTTAATAGCGACAACATTGCTCATTTATTTAGTTTTTACTTTATTTTAATATAAAAGAACAAACTTTATCCCAACATTTTATATACAAGTAACTCACGGGGCTGTACTGCGCTAGATGGATCTAGTCTGGTTAAGTAACTTGTTGTCAGCATCTGACCATCAATTTGTCTTTGTTGAAACCGAACTGTTATTTAGCTGTAAGTTCTCCAAAAAGGAAATAAATAAAATAAATAGTGTCGTGCATATAACCAATACATTTTTTACTGTGCTTTCAATCCACACGCTGCATCAAGAAAAATGTAGAAACTCAAGAAAAATGGCTTAGAAATTAACAAAACAATACGCGTTTGGTAAATGTGTTTAGATGCCCATTTAGACTGACATAATGACTAGTAACGGTGGTAATTTTGCACATAAAATTCATTTCTTCATTTTTTTTAATTTTTTTTATTATTTATTAAGAAGCGCTATTTTAAACATTTTTAAAATCTAGATACCGAGAACATATAGGCATACTGACATCGACCAAAACATCTGTATTATCTTCCATTTCTCTGGTTTCCACTTTAGTTTTCTTAGCGTCCTCAGCACTTTTTACTAGTTTTTTAACCGGCTTAATATCTGCATCCAAGCGGTCCATGGTTTGAAATTTCTTGCAATTTTGAAAAAAAGTGGGTAACTGACACTATTCTTCTTCCAACAACTTTTTCTTTTTCTTCTCTTTCTTTTTCGTACGTTTGAAACTGCAAATAAAATCAATACCTAGTCAAAAAAGTGTATTAGTGTAGAAAGTTTCTTTATGGAACCAACACCGAATCGCAAAAATAAAAATTAACTGTCCCATACATTTGGGTCGAGTAAGATTGCACTTTTATATGGAACAGCTGATTTTTTCACGATTTCGAATATGCAAAAAACCGCAGCATATAAAGAGGGCTATCGGAGTCCAGTGGCGCCCTCATCACGTTAATAAAGATTTCTCAATAAAGAAAGCCTAAATTGAAAAAGTGCTCAATTGACAAACTACAAAAGCTTTAAAGCTATTTTCGTAGAATATTTTTATAGGTTTTTTAAAGGTCGAAACATACACATTTTGAAAAAAGAAAAAAAACTGCCGCTTTTGTTTTTATTCGAAACTGTCTAAAAGTGGAATGTTTAGAACCTATAAAAGTATTGTATAACAATAGCTTAAAGGCTTTTGTAATTTGTCGATTGAGCACTTTTTTAATTTAGGCTTTCTTTATTGAGAAATCTTTATTAATGTGACGAGGGCGCCACTGGACTCCGATAGCCCTCTTAAGAATGACCCTATAGATCGTTCATGACCTAGATTAACAAAAGGCTACATTATTGGGATATTCCCGTTGTTCCCCACCGCTTCGGCGTTAAATGTTATGAATTCGAATACAACACTTACACTTACAACAAATCAATATTAATAAAACTGAAAATTGTATGTAGTTACGTTATTCGTTACGATTAGCGAAGTATATTACGAATCTTTCTTCAAAACATAAATAATTAATATGTGTTGTATTCGAATCTATAACATCATCATCATCATCATCATCAGCCTATAAACGTCCCACTGCAGGGCACAGGCCTACCCTCAAGGAGGGTGTATCTATAACATTACAAGTTAATTATTAATGTTTAAAGCACACTATATTATTGAAAAAAAAAATCAAAATACAGTTGATTATAGAACTATTTTCAGTGGTTCCCTATTAAACGCAACTTTATAACCTTTAGCAACGCAACCTCGTACGGCACGTCCGTCCCGGTCGCTAATATCGCTTTTAATTTTAAATTTTTATTTGCTTTTTATATTATTTTTTGTCGACGGGACCAGTTAATGTGCCTGTGACGAAATTTTGTAACGGTCATCGACGGCCAACTCCAAGCAAACGGGTAGTATTTTAGTGGGGGACATCGATCATTTGTTTCCCGTTGGACACCACTGGGGCCGAAGCGGTGGGGGACAACGGGAATAATCCACATTATTACATGTCAATGCGGACAAAGACGCGAGCAACAAAAGCAAGTAACACACAACAACACATCAACATAATACAGGTTACAATATGGTTTCAAAATATTGTATGTAGGTACACTCACCAATTCAGAATCTTCATACTCAGTATCTTCATGGGTTTCAGTGGCGTCAGTCCCGGTCTGCTTTAATTCTTCGAGTTTCTGCGTTAAATAAACATCGAGCACCGATCGCATTCAGTCTGCAATAATACAAAGTATTAGAGTTCACCCGCGACTTCGTTCGCACAAATTGTATACCAGATTTTAAAAATGATGAGCTATCAAACGAAAACCTTCTAGGATTGCGCCATTTTGAATTTTTTTTCACCGCTAACCAAATCTGACCAGGGTCCACTATGAAATTTGTTCGAGGTCCATACTACTATCTGTCATAGTTTCCGCGGGCTGTTGACCTCATCCGTCAAGAGTCGAGGAAGTCGAAATCATTATAATCATTTTCCTTTATTCATTACTATTATTCCCATCGTCGCAAACAAACAAAACACGAAAAGAAAAAAGAGAGAACGCTGTGCGTGTCTGTTGTTTTCATAACTCTATGGATGCGTTCTGACAAATAAATTTTATCACTTGTTATCACTCATATCCAAGGAATATAATACTCCCTAGGGAGCTCATATCACTTATCAATTATCATAAGCAGATCATTTAGTGAGTAAATCTTTATTAGTACTCACCCGTTATCATATTGTTGAGATTTGGATGATGACATGTCATGTTCTCTGGATTTATCTTGACCTGTCGTTTGCATATGCCTAAAACAAATATCATAATTATTTATAGTTTACAGATGTTTACAGATAGCATGCAGCTTGCATGATTTGTAGGTTCTTAGGGGGGTAAATACAGGATGTAAAATAAAATGGGACAGCTACTTAAACCATCAAACTGAACAACTTTTACTACGGGACCAACACTGAAATCGTGAAAAAACATTCCGCTGTCCCATACAAACTGCAAACATAACTCGGCTGAAATGTAGGTATAGGACAGCCGATTTTTTTTCGCGATTTTAATATTGATCCCATAGAGAAAGTTGTTCAGTTTGATGAAATAAAATTTACACACTGCAACTAGGTAATATAAATTACTTACATGTTATGTGCATTCCTTATGCTCGCTCACTTTTGTCTTCGATATTTTGGGATTTTCACTCGGATAATAATGTCCAATTAAATGTCCAAAATAAATCCAGCACAATTGAATATAAAACAAATTCACAGCTTCCTTCTCGGTAGATATGTTAGAAAAACGTCTTTTATTAAAGATGATTAGTACAACTTTAATCCACCTCTAACAAAACCATAAAATCCATAAATGAAATATAATTTCACGAAAAGAAAATTCGAAACGGCCGACGGGTGGCAGCGGACGCGAGAGTGACACGTACGTCTCGCATAAGCGCCGGAGGCGAACTGCGAAACCACCCGCCCGTCGCCCGCGCATTCTCTTCGTGGACGAGATTTTAAAATTTTCAAATTAACTCATTAAATATTGGTCTTAAAAAAAAAATTTCAAATAGCAATTTTAGATCAAAATATTGTCTACACAATGGTGTGCGTCGCAAGTAAAAGCGACTTCAACTTGTAAAGTAGATGCACATAATACCGATTTTTTCCAATATTTAGGATTTACTTTGAGCACAGGTTTCATATGTATTTTATAGAAAAGTAAAAAATATGTTGTATGGCAACTAAAGCCGAGAAGCTGAAGATTATTGCTATACTTTTCATAAATTTCTATGTCTTTCAAATAAGGAGAAGATAGCTTTTGAAAACCAGCAAAATATGGCCCGGCCGTGCACATGCCATGAGGGAGCGTCTTAAAAAACCGTCAGTATATTAAAGACGACCCTATACGGGATGATTTTTTTACAGTTCCGAAACATTCAAGGATGGTTCAGACCATCAAACTGAACAACTTTCACTATGGAGCCAATTTAGAAACCGCGAAAAAAAATCAGCTGTTTCATACACAACTGCAAGACCAACTCGACTCAAATCAAATGTATGGGAGAGCTGATTTTCTTTCGCGATTTAGATTTTGGTTCCATAGTGAAAGTTTTTCAGTTTGATGGTCAGAAGCACCTATTTAAGGGGTTATTCCCGATGTCCCCGACAGCTATGCCCCCAGTGGGGGCCAACGGGAAAAAAATTCTCGCTGTCCCCGCAAGTCCTCCTCTGGGGCCAACGGGAAAATATTTTCTCGTTGTCCCCCACTAAGATAGAATCAATGGATTTTGAATAAAAAAACTGTAAATAGTTTACCGTATGTCCCCCTGTCCCCCACTACTATAGAATTAATGGATTTTTAATGAAAACACTGTAAATAGTTTAGTAATCAACTGTATTTTGTTTTTGCAATTAAATAGTGTGCATCAATAATTAACAAATAATGCTATAAAGTCGAATACTACACTTATTCATTATTTATATGTTTTGAAGAATGATTCTGAATAGATATTTTGGTACTTTTCTAAAACCACAGTTGTAATCAATAACTAACAGCTGTAAATGACAACACAGTTGTAAATGACATTGAAGATATTTACAAAAAAAAGATTACGATATGATTTTTAGATGTCCCTGATTCCAAATCACCAATTTTTGGATTTTTTGTCTGTCTGTTTGTTTGTTTGTTTTTTTCGTTTGTTCGTTTGTTTGTTTGTTTGGATGTTTGTTTGTTCGAGTATCACGCAAAAACCACTGAACCGATTTTTATGAAACTTTTTTGTTTGATAGCTTATCATCTGACTTAAATTCTGGTATATAATTTATGCGGACGAAGTCGCGGGTAAAAGCTCGTACTATATATTGGTAGGATGTAAGATCAGCATGCCAACAACAATAGTACCTACCTATCGCTTCTGTAATCTAACTGCATCCTGAGCATATTATAGGTATATTAATTGGAATTAGATGAACGTATGGCTGTCAAATTGATTTGTGTAATTGCTTGACCGTTCAGCTATGCTCGCAGAATAGATATACAGCTACAGTGCGGCGAGTGGACATTATTGACAGGGCCTGTATTACATTCGTGGGTTAATGATTTACTTATAGGGTTGTCGACGAACAGAAGGGTACTTGACTGCAGGGTGAAATTGATATCATTGGCATCCTTTTAAACTAAGAGTCTACCCATCAAACTGAACAACTTTCACTATGGGAGCAATGCAATCGGAGCAAAAAAAATTGCTGTTGCATACATTTGAGTCGTGTAGGCATTGCAGTTTAGTATGGAACAGCAGATTATTTTTTTGCTCCGATCGGTTTGCTCCCATAGTGAAAGTTGATCGGTTTGATGGGTAGACTCTTAGTTTAAAAGGATGCTAATGATATCAATTTCACCCTGTATATGTTTTTGAAGTGAAAACTTCTTTAGCGGCGTTTTGTTAATTTTTTGGGTTGGGTAAAAAATGTTAAACTCGCTTCAGGACCGTGACGTCACGTAACCTGATAGAAAATTCGTAAGCATATATACAGGGTGAAATTGATATCATTGGCATCCTTTTAAACTATGAGTCTACCCATCAAACTACTTCCACTATGGGAGCAATGCAATCGGAGCAAAAAAAAAATCTGCTGTTGCATACATTTGAGTCGTGCAGGCATTGCAGTTTAGTATGGAACAGCAGATTATTTTTTTGCTCCGATCGGTTTGCTCCCATAGTGAAAGTTGATCAGTTTGATGGGTAGACTCTTAGTTTAAAAGGATGCTAATGATATCAATTTCACTCTGTATATGTTTTTGAAGTGAAAACTTCTTTAGCGGCGTTTTGTGCACTTTTTGGGATGGGTAAAAAATTTTAAACTCGCGTCAGTACCGTGACGTCACGTAACCTGATAGAAAATTCGTAAGCATAGATATAGTCAGACCATGACGTCACGTGACGTATGACGTAAGATCTCTTAGTTTTCACTTCTGCCGACACTCCCGGAGTGCAACCCGTTGTTTTTATATTAGGTATATTATATTATTAGTTTTAGTTGACAAGGTATTGAACACCTATTGAATGAAAATTGAAGGTCTGAATATCAAGCTTTGTATGGGACAGTAGACTTTTTTCGGAGTTGTCTCCATAGTGAAAGTTGTTCAGTTTGATGGTCTACAGACCTTAATTTAACATAAATTATGAATTATAGTCAATTAGAATATTAGTCCATATACAAGGTTTTTGGGGTCCATGCGTAAGCTACGTCGAAATCGGTTGTTGAATTATGAATTTGACTTTTAAAATATGTAGACCTGTTTAATGTAGGTAAGTAGGTACCTATCATAAAGTTATTATACCTTCCGGAATAGAGTAACTGACATGAGTTGTCAAATGAAACCGTTTTTTGTGCATTGTCGGCACATATGGGCACCCTAAAACTTCGAGTTCTGTGTATAATTGTGAATCTAACGTGAAATCGTAGGTAATTTATTGAAATAGTGTTAGTATATTTCACAAAATAATCTACGACTTCACTTTAGATTCACTAATTATTCACAGAGCACGAATATTTACCCAGTCGATTGCGCTGACAAGTTCCCAAAAACGGTTCTATTGCCTCGCGTCACGTATCTCTTTCTATTATACAGTGGCGCCGCTAGGTACATCTCGCTCTCTCAGCTGTCAGTTCCTCTACCTACCTAGGTACCTTTATGGTACCTAGTTACCTCACAAAAAAACAATTAAATTAATTAGGTACATCTGACAACCCTGTGACAGTGCACGAAATGCAAGTTACGAGTCCATGATTGTAAATGTCAGTCGATAATTAATGATAATTGCAGAGGTTGTTTGATGTTTGGCGGAAATTCGATTTACAATTGGGCTTTCTATCAGTTTAGTTGACTGAATTGGTTGGTTGTGTTGAGATTCCTGAGAGAATTTAACGTAATGACCGCCTTGGCGAAAAAGATAAAAACTACTATGCTAATACCTTTTTTAGGGAAACACAGATAGAATCATCATCAGCCTATCATCGTCCATTGCTGAACATAGGCCTCTCCTAAGGCGCATTACAAATCTATCTTCCGGCCTTCCTTATCCAATCGCTGAATTTGATGATGTCAAAGGTACTTAACTTGTAGTTCATCATATCGTATGGCATTTTTGTCTTCCTGCTTGGATCCGAGGGGGGGGGGGGGGGGTCAGATGTCGATGTGTTTCAGCCAGGCTTCCGCTGCCGGGATTAGCCTGTGGCGTTCTTCGATTCCACTCATTTACCAGGAGAGGGTCTGGTCAGGTGCCCCGCAGTCGCACGTTGGAGATTCCCTCAAACCCCACTTTGTGGAGGTGATAGATGGTTCTTCCATAGTTTGTTGTTAACCGGTTAAGCTTAACCCAGGCCTTACGGTCCTTTTCAAAAACAGCCGTCTTGACAGTCGGCTCACGCACGAGGCTTGCATGACTTATGCGGGGTTTACACGGGTCGATATTCGCCGTGCGGCAAGTCAGTAGTCGCATTGCCTGTCCAAGCCGAATCGCCTCCCCATTCACACGAGTCGATGAAAATCGTGGATGACTAGTTCATTTTGCATCAATAGGTATGTCGATCGGCACAGTCGGTCGCGCTGAGTACTAGCATTGAGCGGAGACACAGCAGTTTGAGCGAGCGATCGCCTGCGACTCAGCATTTTCATAGTCGATTTTAGTCTGGAGCCGCATGCGGCCGGTCGCCGCGCGGCCAAAGTCGGATGCTACCCAACTTTGGGGCTTGCGGCTTTAGTCACTTGCGATCTAGCCGAATTGCCATTTAGACAGTCGATTTTTTTTCGCCGCGCGGCAGAAATCGTGCGGCTTTAGTCACCCGTGTAAACCCAACTTTAGGTACTTACAGTGTGGCGTCCGGCTTCGAATATGACCAACCCAGTCGAGTGTCGTAAAAGGCAACTAATTAATTTGAAGCTAACTATGTTGCTGTCGATTATAGCCACTGCATCTGACCCCACCTCTGATCGTATCGGTCTCCCGTTCCATCAGACATAGGAGGGTAAGGACGAGAGAATGCATCAATGTTGGTATGCTATGCACTTCAAAATATCCTGCGTACTTGATTGCTTTTATTTAACACGAGCTTTTACCCGCGACTTCGTCCGCATAAATTAAATACCAGATTTTAAGTCAGATCATAAGCTATCAAACAATAAAAGTTTCATCAAAATCGGTTCAGTAGTTTTTGCGTGATACTCGAACAAACAAACACCCAAACAAACAAACAAATAAACAAACAAACAAACAGACAGACAAAAAATCCAAAAATTGGTGATTTGGAATCAGGGACATCTAAAAATCATATCGTAATCTTTTTTTTTGTAAATATCTTCAATGTACAGACACACTTCTGTTACAGTTTTATAATAGTTTAGATTTGCAGTTGCCGTAGTCGAAATCGGCAAGGAATCCCAGTATCATCATCAGGTAGTAAAAACACGTTCCAAAATTGAGCACCAATTCTATAGACTATAGAATTCTATAGAGTCTATAGAATTGGTGCTCAATATTATAGAGCGCTATAGTATAGAGCACCTAAACAGAAGCTCGAATTTCAACATGCCACCAGTTGCAAGCTCTAAAAGTTTTTCTTTTGTGATTCATCACCAAAAAAGTATTTAATATCCAACATTTCCCATAATTTTTGTCATTCCACTTTCACATAGAAGTTATGTAAGTATTAGCAATTTTTCTACTGCAAACTAGCGTGTTGTTTAAAAAGGAAAAATTCTTATCGCTAAGTATTTTAAGTATAAAATGTAGCTCAAGGCGTAACATGGAAAATAACTTGAACTTTCAAAGGTGTATTTCTAGAGGAAGTCAAATAGCCTTTTTACCTTTTTCCACAGCAAGCAATCCATTTCCTTCAATACTTTTCCGATCGTTGTGCAAAAAGCGAATGCAAAACAAAATAAAGATTGCCTTAGAAATGAAACCCAGTTTTTCTAGACCTCTGTAGGAAATCTCTAGGGAATGTAATTGTTTTTCCGATGATAATTTTTACATATTGAATCTAATTGAGCTCGGAAGATCATTCGGATGGTAATTTGATTTTCAGTGAACCGAGATGTAATAGTTTGAGTAGTATATCGTGGCAGCGAGAGTCTATAGATATCGAGAGACAACCAAGTTTGAAGTAGGTAAGCTGTATTACCGAGAAGGTAGTCAGATTCTAAAATATAGCACATTTAAAATATTCATCATCCACTGCAGTAGGTACCCACTACTACTCACCAACCAAACTGTTCAGTGTGACGTATTCTCTTATTATAACTAAAACACATAGATCCTGTATAAATTAATAGGTCTAGTTCTAATAGTAGGTAGGTATGTGTGTAAGGCGGCCAACTTTAGAAAAAGTCAATGCGGGACATTTGTATAGATAGGGCTGTGTGTATAAAGTAGCTACTGAGGGCGTGTAAAACAAACAACAAAACTTAAAGAAATCATTTATTTCTCATGCGAGTGGAATTTTTTTACAAATTCAGGGTTTTGGTTAAGGTTTTCATAAAAATTTTCGCAGCTTCCCATATTAAAAATAAAGAGGATTGCTCTTAACGTTTCCACTTTAAGTGGCGATTTTTCCCATGTCCATGTGGCATTCATCAAGGAAAATACTCTCTCTGTAGGTTCGTTCGTCGCTGGCAAACAAATACTCTAGTAATGCGGGACATATTAGACGTTTTGCGGGACTAATTTATTAATTATTGCAATGCGGGATTACAACTGCTATTACGGGACGGTCCGCAGAATGCGGGACGGTTGGCCGCCTTATATGTGTCGATGAACAAAACCTACTTACCTGGTTTTAATGACAACGCTAGAGATTTTCGTAGTTTTTGCTGGTTACTATAGATTGTAATGAAAATAATTATTTACCTATTTACGAAAATTTTATTACTACTGCAGAGTAGGTAATATAGGTACTATAATTACTACTACATACACTAATTTGAATCCACAACATAGGCTTCGTCACATCAGAATCAACCGACCGATCGTCCTTGAATGTAATGAGATTTAGGTTGGTTTTAACTTGGTAACAACGAATTAATAAAAAAAAACTCGTAGTAGGTACCTAAATTTTTTTCTTTTTTTCGTAAACTTTTGTTGTTTTTTCCTGCCAACATTTGAGTTAAGGCTCCTGAAAGTGCCATGATTCAATGTTAGATTTATACTTATAGTTGAGGTCAAATTAATACAGTTCCGAACACAATGTCGTGAACCCTGAATATATTACGTCTTGTTGGATCAAGTGAGCATTTGTATGGAAATACAACGTCTTTGTATGGAAAATGGATGGTAGATGCTGTTTGTGGTTTAGTTCAATATAAGCAACAGTCCTTTGAGTGTTAAAGGTATTTTCTCTTTGAGCGTTTGCAGAGCTTAAATAGAAAATACGCTGTAATGTTTTTCAATGTTAGAAAACCGTTAGTTGCGGAGTACCTATTGGAAAAAGGTCATGCCACCTTGCACCTCCTGTTTGATACGTAATTCAACTTGAAATTGAAATCCTATATGTGCTCAACGTGGATCATGCTACAAATAAGGTACTTAAAACTAGGTAGGTACAGCGGAAAATCGTTCGTTCCTACTTATAGTTCTATTGACCAGAACCATCATAGGAGGAATTATTTTTGCCATCAAGTCCCAGTAAAGCTGTTTTGTAAAATAATAGAACTACTTACTTAGTTAGTGGGAATTTAGTCTTATCAACTTATCATCATCACTTAGGTACTTACTTATATGCATATGTGGGCGTCCAGTCCACGCAAAAAGGGTCCAGTTGTCGGCATTTTAACACCCCTTTTTAGGGTTCCGTACCCAAAGGGTGAAAACGGGACCCTATTACTAAGCCTACGTTGTTCGTCCGTCCGTCCGTCCGTTCGTCCGTCCGTCCGTCCGTCTGTCCTACCTATTTAGGGCTGTAACTTTTGAACCGTAATAGCTAGATAGTTGAAATTTTCTCAGATTATGCGTTATTACAGCGGATTTGTTAACAAATAATAAAAATGGCAGAAAGTTAAAAATTAAACAAGAACAAGTTTTCAACAAGAAACTAGTTTTTATCAACGTTTTTTCTTCACGCTCTATAGTAAAAACGGTAATACATACAAGCGTCAAACTTAGTGTGATTATAGAGCAAACTCTACAGAATAACAACAAATACTAAAAACCGGCCAAGTGTGAGTCGGTCTTGCGCTAAAGGTCCAGGATAGAAAAAGTTTTTTTTTCTAAGTTAATAATGTTGTGTTCTGTGGTGGTGTGGTACGGAACCCTCCGTGCGCGAGTAGCCCGACTCGCACTTGACCGGTTTTATTTATTATTCCATATGATTATGTGACTGATATAGATGCCGAATCTAACTTTAACTCAAAACCCGACAACTGGACCCTTCTTGCGTGGACGCCCACATATTTTTTTAATAACTGCCCAGGTACCAGCTAAATAGAAAAAATATCTTTGACAACTAAGTATTTCAGTTTTTAGAAAAAGAAATATTCTTCATTGTGAATCTAGTTACCTATACTATACATAATTTTACCAGAGTTTACTAGATTTGTCAGAATTAGATTTATAACAACAACCGTTGTCACCAGGATTCTTTTCCCATGTTATGTAAATTTTATTGATAACTAGCTGTTGCCCGCGACTTCGTACGCGTGGACATTTTATTTTTTCGTCAATTTTCCAATGTTTTTAATAGTTATTCTGCTATTCGGGACGGAGACAAATACAACAAACCAAAAATCATGAAAATCGGTCCAGCCGTTCTCGAGTTATAAGTGTTCGAACAAACCCGACTTTCTTTTATATATATATATATGTTAATTTTGCTTAAATATTTATAAATTAAGTATAGTGATTCATTACCTAGGTATCTAGGTACCTAACTGTCTCAGCCTAAAGTCGTCCACTGTTGGACATAGGCCTCTCCCAAGCATCGCCACAACGACCGATCCTGCGCTGCCCTCATCCAACGGATTCCCGTATCCTTCACCAGGTCGTCAGTCCATCCTTTGAGTTACCTATCCACCACGATACGCTTCCCGGTACGCGGTCGCCACTCTTCGGCCCCATCGGTCAACTGTTCTGCAAGCAAGGTCCATTACCACTATACCTAGTTTAATTCTATTCAAGCTGCGAACTCCTCGACTCGAAAATAAGCTAATTTATTGTTTAAAAACAACGTAATCCAATACGAACGCCAGAGACCGATTGCCTCCAATGGATCGTTAAAAAGCCGACAGGATCGGTAATAGGAGATTATGGAAATAGCTAGATTTATTGCGGAAACTCCTGTATAATCCTCATTCAGGACGCCTCGCCGCGTCCAACGAAAACTATTAAAACTGAATTAAATTCCTCGGAATGTCGAATTTTCATTTGGATTGTTTATTTTGGCTGTGTATCCAATGATTTAATACGCAGGTAGCGTAATAGATTGGCAATGCGGTAGAGAAAGTGCACAGTTAGCATAGCATAAGAAAAAATTATTGTAACACGATGGGACTACAATATTTATGAATTTCAAATGTCGGTATTACGAGTATAAATATTATCAAACAAAAACTTTTCATTTATTTCTCGTAAAGTTAACCAACAAACCCACATGTTAGCTACGAGCTACAATTTTGCTACGCGCTAAGTCGTAGCACAGCCCGTACACTGCATACTAAAATTTGAAATTGACAACCGCCCCGGGCCTTCAGTCCTGGGGGGCCTCCGAATCTCGAGAAGAGAATCCCTTTTTAATCAAAACCAAAATAATGACGTTTATATAGCAAGTAAAGACACAGTTTAGAGTTGGAGGCCCGGGCCTCAGGAGGCCAGAAGCAGAACAGGTTCTGAGTCTGCAGTTTGAAGTTGGAGGCCCCGTACGTTAGTCATTGAAAGTCAAGAAAAGAAATAGAGTCAAAAATACTGTGAATATGCGAGCTCGCTTCGCTCGCTAAATCTTTTTCAAGTTGTTATGCAGTTAGCATAATTATGAGTTCGTTTCGCTCGCTCCGGAGGCCCTGGCCTCCGGTACTGGGACTGCAGTTTGAAGTTGGAGGCCCCGTAAGTTAGTCATTGAAAGTCAAAGAAGGAAATAGAGTCCAAAGTATTTCGAATTTGCGAGCTCGCTTTGCTAGCTCAATCTTTTTCAGGTTGTTATGCAGTTAGCATAATTATGAGCTCGCTTCTTGAAAGGTCAATGTGCTTGGAATTAGAATGTTTCGAAAATTTGAGCTTGCTTCGCTCGCTTGGTTTTTTTGATAGCTTTCTATGCTTTGAGACTGAGTTCATGCTACAACCCAGTCATAATTATAGAATCGTTCGCTCCGATTTTACTTTTATACGCCAATATACTCACCTACTCTATTTCAAGATGAGCTCTACAATCGAGTTATTATAAGCATTATATAATGCTTATAATAACTCGATTGTAGAGCTTATAATATTATAAGCTCATTTCAGCTATTTGTTTACATCAATCGCCTCGATTTCGGCATGAGCTGAAAAAGTCGAGTTATAATGAAGCAAAATCTCGAGCTCGCTTCGCTCGCTCCTGGCTAGACACATTGCACTAAAATCTTGAGCTCACTTTCCGAATTCAGTGAAGTCTCGAGCTCGCTTCGCTCGCTCTTGGTTTTGGATGGTACTTATGTCTTTTCATAGTATACAGTTGCAGTTGCAGTTGCATTGTTGGTGTGCAGTTAAATCTTGAGCTTACTTTGTTCGTTCCAGATTTTAAGTCGTAAAAAAACTCGAGCTCGCTACGCTCGCTCAACGATTTAAATCTTATTCCACTGATCTCATTATATTGCAGTAAAATTTCACTTAGCTTTGCCCGCTCCAGAATTCAGTGAAATCTCGAGCTCGCTTCGCTCGCTCTAGGTTTTACATTGTACGAATGTCAGGCTCGCTTCGCTCGCTCCGTGTTGTAGGACCTGGATCTCCCTGGGACAAAATACTTTCTACCTATGCCTATGGAAGGAAGGGGCTCCGATGTTAAGTTTTTGCCACGGCTCGAAAGAATTGTAGATATCAATTTCTGGAAAGACCGGGGGCCTCATTTAGTTTTGCCGCCCCGGGCCTCCGGCGGGCTTAGTCCGCCGCTGTGTATAAGCTTCACTTTTATGCGGATTGACAGGATTCGAAGTCTTTCAAAAGAAACTACAATGCCAAACAATGAAACTAAATTAAACAACTTTACCAATACCTATTTATTCGAATGGCTAAAAGCGGTCCGAAGTGTGCATCAATGAAATTGAATTCTATATAGGTACCTGGTATTTTCGATCAGACGAGGCGTTTTGCCAAACGCCTATGGACGTCATTACGACTGGTATTGAAGCACTCATTGTCTGGGTCCATTAAGAGGATGTTCCCTCTAGCGCGCTCCATACAAAGGCCTTTTTGTTATAGTTTTGATACTAACCTATAGGTTAGTATACCACAGTGGTATACCACAGCCCGGACACTGCATACAAAAAATAAAAATTGACAAGATGACGTCATCTTCGTAGGTAACGAGTAACCAGTGCGAGGTAACCAGAGGGCGATAGAGGGGTGAGATAAAAAGTTGGGGGGAGGAAGGGAGTGTCCGTACTGTACCTATCATGCCTAAACATGACATACGTGTCAGTGCTAATAAACAGCAAAAATTTTAAGCACGGACGAAGATTACGTAGTCAAGGCGAGGGGGAGGGGGGTTAAAAACAAAAGATTACGCTGTGATCACATAAGGGGGGGGGGGGGGGGGCTGAAAATAGGGCCTATACATATGCCTCAAAATGTAATAAACATTTTCAATGTTAAAATGTCAGATATAGCTCCAAACGAGCTTAAGAGGCAGCTAGAGACCGGAGTTTTTTAAATTTGTTGTTTGACTCCGTAATCTAGTATTCGGGTCTGGTATTTTTCATCACGTGCAATCCGATTGACGTTTTTAATTCAATGTAATAATCGTACGATTCTTACTACGGCGCATTGCATCGTTATTAACCGTGATTATTACGATTACAGATGCAAAACGATGCACCGCTTCGTAATCGTTACATCCCTACTTTTTTCACTTTTTTCACTTTTCCACTATTCTTACCTTATTCACTTTTTTCACTTTTTCACCATTTTCCCCTTTTTCGCTTTGTTCACTTTTTCACCTTTTTTCCCCTTTTCACTTTTTATTATTACGATTACAGATGCAGAACTTTCTTTCACCTTTTTTCCCTTATTCAATTTTATTCTTTTTTTCACTTTTTTTTCCACTTCATCATTATTAACCGTGATTATTACGATTACAGATACAAAACGATGAACCGCTTTGGAATCGTTGCATCCCTAATTTTTTCCCTTTTTTCCACTTTTTTTCCTTTTTTTTCACTTTCTTCACTTTTCCACTATTTTTACCTTTTTCACTTTTTTCACTGTTTCACCTTTTTCCCCATTTTTGCTTTATTCGCTTTTTCACCTTTTTCCCTTTTTTTACCTTATTCACCATTTTCCCCCTTTTTCACTTTATTCACTTTTTCACTTTTTTCCCTTTTGCACTTTATTCACTTTTTCACCTTTTTCTCGTTTTTTCCACTTCTTGACCCTATTTTCAGCAAAAGTGAAAAATTCGACCTGGGCCTCAATCGCCCTAAGTTTGAACTATACTACTAAAACAAAACCACAACCAAAAACGTTACGTTATGCTCAATTCGTATCGCGCAATTGATATTAACGGTAACGATTTAGCTTTATTTCGGACGATACGTTGACGTAACGTTTGATGACCGTTCGATCGAATTTTCTGTATTGTGCGATTTAACTGTTCAGAAAAAAATACCGCGATAGCTTTTTTACTTCAGCTAAACCAAATCTAAACCAAAACTAAACCAAAACCAAAACCAAACCAAAACGGTATAAAATTGCGCAATTGAGGCCCTGGTGTCGTGGATATTGGAGCTACGTAAATGGTTGTCATATAAAATGACGCGTCTTGACAAGGGCTATAAGCTGAATTTTTTTTTTTTTAAATCTCGTACACTCTTTTTAAAAATCCCAAAAATGTGCAAAATGTGATCG
Source organism: Agonopterix subpropinquella (assembly GCA_922987775.1). Taxonomy (NCBI): domain Eukaryota; kingdom Metazoa; phylum Arthropoda; class Insecta; order Lepidoptera; family Depressariidae; genus Agonopterix; species Agonopterix subpropinquella. The sequence goes on along the minus strand of OV277708.1, from coordinate 4,256,574 downwards.
TTTCTCGCCCGGTTTCGGCGAAAAAAACATGTATGTCTCAAAAACAAAACGCGATATCAGAAAAATAAAAAAAAAAACTAGATAATAAAAGTGAAAAAGTGAAAAAAGTGAATACTGTGAAAGATAGTAAAAAGTAAAAAGTGAATAAGGTGAAAAAAGTGATGAAGTGGAAAAAAAAGTGAAAAAAAGAATAAAGTTGAATATGGGAAAAAAGGTGAAAAAGTGAAAAAAGTGAATAGGGTAAAAAGAAATGGATTAGTGGAAAAAGTGAATTATTTAAAAAAAAGTGAAAAAGGGAAAAAAGGTGAAAAAGTGAATAAAGCGAAAAAGGGGGAAAAGGTGAAACAGTGAAAAAAATGAAAAAGGGAAAAATAGTGGAAAAGTGAAGAAAGTGAAAAAAAGGAAAAAAAGTGGAAAAAAGGGAAAAAATTAGGCATGTAACGATTACTTAGCGGTTCATCGTTTTGCATGTGTAATCGTAATAATCATGGTTAATAACGGTGCAATGCACCGTAGTAAGAATCGTACGATTATTACATCAGCGGCTACACCACAATATAATAACTTTATGGGCTCAGAGATTTACATAGTCTCTGTATGGGCTACACAGAGGTGTGATTTTTGAACATCATACGAGCGAATCGGCAGTAGAAAGATGCACAATCTCCATAGTAATTTTGACATTTTTTACTGCCGAGTCGCTCGTATGATGTTCAAAAATCCAGCAAAAATCGCATTTATTCGCAAAAATTATAGTACTCTGTGGCAGTAACAATTTCTTTGGCTTCAAGTATTTGTCGATTGATTTTGCGCCTGCCGCATGACCGATGCGATCTCATCATCAGCCTGGTAAACCTCACTGCTGGGTCTCTGGCCTCTTCATTTTCACGCCAACCAGAACGGTCCCACGCTAGTCTCATCCACTTTTTACCAGCTACTTTGCAAATGTCATCCGACCACCTGGCCGCTGGTCTGCCCACTGACCGTTCCCCCTCCCACGGCCGCCACTCTGTCACTGCCCTCGTCCATCTGCTATCATTCCTGGCCAAGTGTCCCGCCCACCTCTACTTCAGAGTAGAAATCCGCTTGCCGATATCAATCACCTTTGTTCGGCGTCTGATCTCGACATTCGGGACCCGGTCCAGAAATGTGATGCGATAAAAAAAAACCTAGAGAATAAAAGCGAAAAATTGAAAAAAGTGAATACGGTGAAAGATAGTGAAAAAGTAAAAAAAGTGAATAAGGTGAAAAAGTGATGAAGTGGAAAAAAAGGTGAAAAAAAGAATAAAATTGAATAAGGGAAAAAAGGTGAAAGAAAGTTTTGCATCTGTAATCGTAATAATAAAAAGTGAAAAAGGAAAAAAGGTGAAAAAGTGAATTAACTGAAAAAGGGGAAAAAGGTGAAAAAGTGAATAAGGTAAAAAGATGTGGAAAAGTGGAAAAAGTGAATTAGATGAAGAAAGTGAAAAAGTGAAAAAAGGGAAAAAAGGTGAAAAAGTGAATAAATCGAAAAAGGGGAAAAAGGTGAAAAAGTGAAAAAAGTGAATAAGGTAAAAATAGTGGAAAAGTGAAAAAAGTGAAAAAAAGGGAAAAAAGTGGAAAAAAGGGAAAAAAGTAGGGATGCTACGATTACGAAGCGGTGCATCGTTTTGCATGTGTAATCGTAATAATCACGGTTAATAACGATGCAATGCACCGTAGTAAGAATCGTACAATTATTACATCGAATTAAAAACGTCAATCGGATTGCACGTGATGACAAATACCAGACCCGAATACTAGATTACGGAGTCAAACAACAAATTTAAAAAACTCCGGTCTCTAGCTGCCTCTTAAGCTCGTTTGGAGCTAAATCTGACATTTTAACATTGAAAATGTTTATTTTGACGCATGTGTATAGACCCTATTTTCAGCAAAGGTGAAAAGTTCGACCTGGTGTCGTGGATATTGGAGCTACGTAAATGGTTGTCATATTAAATGACGCGTCTTGACTGTTAGTTTGATAAGCAAAATGTAACTACTAGCGCCATCGGTGAAGGTCTTTGTTGTAACTTGAATAAATTGACACTCTGTGGAAAACTACTCTAGCTGTTTTATTAGGTTATGTGCCCAGCGAAGTTTTCAGTGTTTTTTAGTAGACTAAACTAATTGTACTGTTTCGATTTTATCGTGAAAATGACGTCGAACTATATAGCGAATGTGCCGAAGTTAAAGGGTCGCGAGAACTACGACGATTGGTGTTTTGCGGCACAAAATGTTTTGGTTTTGGAAGGCATGGCGTCGGCCATTGAAAAGCAGCTACCGGCGGACGCGTCGACTGCAGCTGAAAAGGCCGAAGATTCCAAAGCTAAGGCGAAGTTGATATTAACTATTGACCCATCGCTTTATGTCCACATCAAACATGCTGCAACAACGTATGAATTATGGAATACGCTGAAGAATATGTTCGATGACTCAGGTTATTCCAGGAAAATCAGTTTACTGCGAAAACTCATCAACATTCGGCTAGATACATGTGAATCCATGACGCAGTATGTGACCCAGATTGTAGAAACGGGTCAGCGACTTCAAGGAACAGGATTTAAGCTAACGGACGAGTGGATCGGAGCATTGATGTTGGCAGGATTACCCGAAATGTATGCGCCAATGATAATGGCTATCGAGCACTCGGGCATTGAGGTTAGTGCAGACGTCATCAAAACAAAGTTGATGGATATGTGTTCTGATGTTGGTAATTCCGGTTCGGAGAATGCTTTTTTGGCGAAAGGAACGCAACGATTTAAAAACGGCAACACTGGTGGCAGCCGTCATAGACAATCAAATCAAACGTCAAATCAAAATGTCAAAATAATAAAATGTTATAATTGTAAAAAAACCGGGCATTACAGAAATCAGTGTCCCCACGCAGATAACAGCGAAAGAAAGAAATCAAATGCATTCAGTGCTGTTTTCCTAAGTGGAAACTTCAATAAGAATAATTGGTATATTGATAGTGGGGCAAGTAAACACATGACGGCGAATAGAAACTATATCGTGAATCCGTCGCATCAACTTGAAACAAAGGAGATTATTATCGCGAACCAGACATGTGTTCCAGTGCTGTGTTCTGGTGATGTAGACATCGTTACAGTTGTGAACGGTGTGGAGTACGATATCACAGTTTCGGATGTATTGTGCATACCAAATTTAACAACAAACTTGCTTTCCGTGAGTCAGTTGATTAAGAACGGCAACAGAGTGGTTTTCAAGGAAAATGCTTGCTTTATTTACAATCAACAGAATGAGCTCGTCGGTCAGGCAGAATTAGTAGACGGTGTGTACAGGTACAGATTATACACTTCAGAAGCAGAACAGTTATTAGCAGCAACGGCAATAGCATCGAGTGAGACTTGGCACCGACGCTTGGGACATATAAACAGTATGAGTTTAAATAAAATGAAAAATGGAGCTGTAGAAGGAATTTCATACCCAGAATTGGCAAACATAGATAAATCGTCATGCACTATATAAGGCTGTGAAGGCAAGCAAGCCAGACTACCTTTTCAACCGAGTACTACAAAAACGGAGAATTTGCTAGAGGTGATTCACGCTGATGTGTGCGGCGGAATGGAGAATTTATCTATCGGAGGATCCCGATATTATGTTTTGTTCGTGGATGACTACAGCAAGATGGCATTTGTTTATTTTATGAAGATGAAGAGTGAAGTGTTTAAATATTTCATAGAGTTTCAGTCCATGGTTGAAAAACAGAAAGACAGAAAAATAAAAATTCTAAAGACAGATAACGGAGGTGAATTCTGTAGTCGAGAATTTGAGAAGTATTTAAAGGAGCAAGGAATAGTCCATCAAAAGACTAATGCTTATACGCCCCAGCAGAATGGTTTATGCGAGAGAATGAACACGTCAGTAGTTGAAAAGGCCAGATGTTTGTTATTTGACGCAGATTTAAACAAGAAATTCTGGGCAGAGGCAGTAAATACTTCAGTATATTTGAGAAATCGATCTGTCGTTACGGGACTGAATGACAAGACTCCATATGAGGTCTGGACAGGTGAGAAGCCGAACTTAAGCCATTTACGTGTATTTGGCAGTGAAGTGATGGTACACGTCCCAAAAGAGAAACGTTTGAAGTGGGACCGAAAGGCTAGAAAATTGATTCTCGTTGGCTATGCTGAGAATGTGAAGGGCTATAGGGTCTATGACCCAGATAATAACTCTGTCACTACTAGTCGTGACATAGTCATCATGGAGACTCCAGCTGAAAGTACAGTAGACTTACAAGTGGAGAGCAAGCCTTCAGCGGAGGATAATAGGCCAGAAGATTCAGAAAGTTCAGATTCAGAAGAAGAGAAAGTGAGGGACAGTACATTTAATATAAATTCAGGAACTTCTCCGGTGAGTACCTCAGAGGATAGCTTCAGTGATACAACTTCAGATCCAAACATCACTTTGAAGAATTTAAGCGATGAAGAAGCTCAACTAAAGCGAACAAGAAAAAAACCTGATTGGTTTATTTTTAATAATTTATGTGTCGCTGAATGTGAAGACAGTGACAAGGAAATCACGCTCACCAAAGCTTTGAATGGTCCAGAAAGTAAATTTTGGATAGCGAGCATGAAGGAGGAGTTAGAATCGTTTAATGAAAATGATGCATGGGAACTTGTAGATCGTCCTCAAGATAGTACAGTGGTTGAGTGTCGGTGGGTGTTTAAAAAGAAGTATGACAGTTCTAATAATGTGCGGTATCGGGCAAGATTAGTGGCGAAAGGTTTTACCCAGAAAGAAGGTGTCGATTTTCATGAGACTTTTTCCCCTGTGCTTAGATATTCCACATTAAGGTTGTTATTTGCTCTGGCAGCAAAGCTAGACTTAGACATAAGTCATCTCGATGTAACCACTGCCTTCTTGAACGGTTTTTTGGATGAAACAGTGTACATGAAAAAACCTGTTACTTATGAATGTAATAGTAACGATAACAAAGTGTTAAAATTAAAACGAGCCATATACGGTTTGAAACAATCGTCCAGGGCTTGGTATCAAAGGGTTAATGACTATTTAATAGATTTAGGTTATAAAAAATCTAAGTATGAACCTTGTTTATTTACCAAATGTGAAGGAAGTGTTAAAGTTTTTATAGCACTGTTCGTTGACGACTTTTTTGTTTTTTCGAATTCGACGTTTGCTACTGATCAATTGGTAGATGAATTAAGTCGTATGTTTAAGATCAAAAACTTAGGTCAGTTAAGACAATGTTTGGGCTTACGAGTCAATATAAACAAAAATGCAATAACAGTTGATCAAGAACAGTATGTAGACAGTTTGTTAAGAAGATTTAAAATGTCACAATGTAAAACTGTAGAAACTCCAATGGAGGTGAATTTAAAATTGGATAAATCACAAAATTCTTGTAATGATTATCCATATCAGCAACTTATAGGTAGCTTAATGTACTTGGCAGTTCTAACCCGGCCAGATATTGCATATAGTGTCAGTTTCCTTAGCCAGTTTAATAATTCTTTTAATGAGACACATTGGAAACATGCAAGAAGAGTGCTGAAGTATTTGAAAAAGACTAAAAATCATGGTCTTGTATTTTGTAAAGATAATTCCTCTATTGAGGGTTTTGTAGACGCTGACTGGGGTTCAGATATAAATGACAGAAAATCTTTCTCTGGTTTTTGCTTTAAATTGTCAAATACTGTAATTTCCTTCGAATGTAAAAAACAACGAAATGTTGCCTTATCCAGCACAGAAGCTGAGTATATTTCTATGTCAGAAGCCAGTAAAGAGGCGATATATTAAAAAATTTGTTGTTTGAAATTGTAGGAAAAACAGAACCTATTGTTTTATTTAACGATTGTCAAAGTGCTCAAAAACTAGCTTTGAATCCAATTTTCCATCGGAGGTCAAAGCACATAGATATTAGGTATCATTTCGTAAGAGAGGCTGTGACTAATAATTTTATAAAAATTTCATATTTGGAGACAGCTGAAATGCCAGCAGATATTTTGACCAAAAGTTTAGGGTCTGTTAAACATAATTATTTTAAGAAAAAGCTGGGTATTTTACCTGTTTCGTGAATGTTTATAGGTTTATTTGTTCATTTTGTTAAGCGGAGGTGTTAGTTTGATAAGCAAAATGTAACTACTAGCGCCATCGGTGAAGGTCTTTGTTGTAACTTGAATAAATTGACACTCTGTGGAAAACTACTCTAGCTGTTTTATTATTGACAAGGGCTACAAGCTGAAATTTTTTTTTTGAAAAATCTCAAACTCTGCTTTTGAAAATCCCAAAAATGTGCAAAATGTGATCGTTTCGAAAAAATTTATCTCAAAAACGAAACGCGATATCGGAAAAATTCAAAAACACCTAGAGAATAAAAGTGAAAAAGTGAATACGGTGAAAAATTATGAAAAAGTAAAAAAGTGGAATATGTATATATTCTGTTGTAAATAAACGTTTGAAATTCAAGGAGAAAAAAAAAAGTGGATAAGGTGAAAAAAGTAAGAATCGTACGATTATTACATCGAATTAAAAACGTCAATTGGATTGCACGTGTTGACAAATACCAGACCCGAATACTAGATTACGGAGTCAAACAACAAATTTAAAAATTCTGATATCTAGCTGCCTCTTAAGCTCGTTTGGAGCTAAATCTGACATTTTAACATTGAAAATGTTTATTTTGAGGCATCTGTATAGGCCCTATTTTCAGCCAAAGTGAAAAATTCGATTTGGTGTCGTGGATATTGGATTTCACCTTTTTCCCTTTTTCACTTTTTTACCTTATTCACTTTTTTCACTTTTTCACCATTTTCGCCCTTTTTCACTTTATTCACTTTTTCACCTTTTTTCCCTTTTTTTCATTTTTTCACTTTTTTACCTTACTCAATTTATTCACTTTTTCACATATTTCCCTTTTTTTCCACTTCATCACTTTTTTCGCCTTATTCACTTTTTTTACTTTTTCTCAATTTTTCACCGTATTCACTTTTTTCACTTTTTCACTTTTGTGGTCGACCACCTTCGATATGAAAACGCCTGGTCTAGCACATTTAACTAACTATTAACTATCGCCGGATGACGCCCTGATTACGGCTGTACTGTGAGAGTGGGACGCAGATCGTAGACCGCAGAGAGCAGGCTGAGGCAGCTTGATCTTCAGAGAGCAGGAGCAGGGTTCTTCAATGAAAGAGGTTCTTCAGTTTTCTTCGCTAGCTTTTCTTCCGATGTTGCGCTGGAGGACTCGTTGCGACTGATTGATTCTGCGCTGTTTTGCGCGCCTATGTCCCTCCTAGCGCAATACCGTAAGGAGAGCCGCTTTTATTGTTCAAATTGGTTGTACATTTTTATTACAAAGTTCTGACATTTTAGGCTATATCTTAAAAACTATAAGGGGTAGTTCAAAGCTACGATGTTCTATAGAAAGAGCTTACATTTACCCGTATTTTGACATATAACAATCTATACTAGGTATGATACCCAGGTTTCCTAGTCAGAATAAAGCGGAAAAATATCACAATTTTTGCCGCGCTATTGCAAACTATTCTATTTCTAGACTATTCTAGGCACTCTATCTATGACCTAGGGTTCTGACTAAGTGCACCTGGGTTATCCTCACCTAGCCTACCTATTTCTATGTTTCTATCTATATATCTATTATGTAAAATACGGGGTCAAAGTGCAAGGTGTAAACTGAACTTTAAAACTGCTATATTTTTCTATCTAACTACTCTAGTCTATATGTTGTGTGTGAAATAGGTAAGGATCATCTACTATTGTGTACCTAAGCTGTTAGATAGGATCCACCCATCACCTATCTTGAGAAATAAGGGTATGAAAATATCAGAAATGAAACGCCTAAAAACAATTCTAAACAATGCAAAAACTTATTCTAACCTATTCTAACTATGAGAAACGATGAACTTTATTAGCAAAACCTATAACTATACCTATAACTTATAAAACAATAACAGAAAACTATAATAAAGAAAACTTAAAACTACGACTCTAAACACGTGAAAAAACTATACAAAACTATAACGAACTGTACAAATACGTTACCCCCAACATGACCAGTGCATTCCACAAGCGATAATCTACAAATAAACACTAAAAAAAACAATAATCTAATTGGAATTTGCACTGATCACGTTGGGTGTCTGAACTCGCGAGGAAAAACCGTAGCGGCCCGCGCCGACGCGCGAATCCGGCAGCTCGATGTCGCGAACATTATCTCCCGCCGCAGCTCTCGTAGCTGGAACTTCTCGAGTGAGCGGCAGGCAGGCAGACCCGTAGTTCATCAGGGCGACTCGTTGGCAGTGGGCAGGATCACCAGCTTCTTCGTGGGCCGCCGCAGGACTCCCTTGTTGGTGCGCACGTCGACTGCTCGTACCTCGCCGTCGGGACCGGGGAAGGTGGCGATCACGACGCCTCGCGGCCAGATGTTGCGAGGCAGGGTCCCGTCTACGATGAGGACCAGATCGCCCAGCTGGATCGCGCCACCCGTGGCGCGTGGCTCCCGCCGGTGTTGCAGCTCGGGGAGGTACTCGCGCACCCAGCGCGCCCAGAAGTGGTCGGCTAGCCGCTGACTGACTCGCCACTCCCTGCGCCCGCTGATGTCGCCGTCGGTGAACGTCCCGGGTTGTGGGACGCGTGATGGCCCGCCCAGGAGGAAGTGGTTGGGCGTGAGAGCTTCCTCGTCGTCCGGGGCCGTCGACAGGTGTGTGAGGGGGCGGCTGTTCACGGTGTGTTCCGCCTCGACGAGCAGGGTAGCGAGCACCTCTTCCTTCGGCGCGCGCTCGTTGAGTGTGGTGTACAGTGCGGTTTTGATGCTCCGCACCATACGCTCCCATGCGCCCCCCATGAATGGGGCGCTCGGCGGGATGAAGCGCCACCGGATGGCGCGCAGCGACGCCTCTTCTTGCGTCGCCCCGTCGATCGCGCGGCGAAGCTCGATGTCCGCGCCGCGCAGGTTGGTGCCCTGGTCCGACCAGAGCTCTGTAGGGCAGCCACGTCGTCCGATGAATCTTCTCAGCGCCATCACCGCAGAGTCCGTGCTGAGACTACCCGCGAGCTCTATGTGGACAGCTCGGGTAGTGAGGCACGTGTAGAGCACGCCGTACCTCTTCTGATGGGTACGGCCGACGGTCACGGTAAGGGGCCCAAAATAATCTAGGGCGGTAAAGGTGAAGGCCCGCTGATGATGAGCGAGGCGACTCGGTGGATGGTTGCCCGTAGATGGCTGCGCCGGCTTCGCCTTAGCGATGCGGCACCGTAGACATTGTTTCACTGCGCTCCGAACGGCGTAGCGCAGTCGTAGCACCCAGTAGTGTTGTCGTATTTCGTTGGCCGTAGTCTCGAACCCGCCGTGGTGTAGCTGTGTGTGTACATGTGTGATGTACAGCTGAGTCCACACGTGGCCGCCGTCTATAATTGCAGGCTCCCGTTGACTGTAGCAGATGTCCGTAGCGGCGTCTATGCGCGATCGTAGTCTTATCACGCCGTCTCGATCGTAGATAACGGACAGCTGTTTGAGTCTGCTGTCTGCCGGTAGAGGGCGGCCGAGTCGCAGGGCATTCACCTCGTCTGCGAAGACCTCTTCTTGCTGAGCTCGAATCCACAGGAGCTGGGCACGGTGAACATGGTGTGCTTCTATAGGTTTGTACGGCGATGTAGTCACGTCGCCCGTCACTATTTTCTTGACTATTTTCTTGCGATTTTCTTTCTTGTCTCCCCACGTCGAGTCGCTGTCTATATTTTTCTTCGTGCGTTTGCGGGCCGCGTTACAGTGTTGCGGCGCGCGTAGCAACTCGATGAACTGTAGCACTCGTGCGGTCGCTCGTAGCAGGCGATTGAAGTTGGAGAAACGTTTCACGTCGGGTAGGGCTTCGCTGAGTCGTGTCGTTGACCTCGTCGTATGTAGTTGTTCTTCGGTAGTGTCGGCGTCGTCTGGGCTACTATCTTCTGTCTCTGTTGGCCACTCACTTTCCTGTAGGTGTAGGAAAGGCGGCCCTACGAACCAGCGATGCGTCGACTCGAAGTTGATAGGCGTCTCTCTCGTCGCGTCGTCCGCGACATTCGCCTTAGTGGGGACCCATCTCCACTCCGTTGTCTTCGTAGACTCGCCGATCTCGGCGACACGATGCGAGACGAATGGTTTGTAGACACGAGGACCGTTGCGTAGCCAGGTGAGCACGGTGCGTGAGTCGGACCAAAACACGCGACGATGCGGCTTTATGTCGTGCTCGGCGGCGATGGTGTGTGCTAGGCGGGCGCCCAGCACTGCAGCTTGTAGCTCGAGGCGCGGGATGGACACTGTCTTCAGCGGCGCGACTCTTCCCTTCGCAGCGATGAGGGACACGTAGACACGTCCGTCGCTATCGGTCACTCGCCAGTAGGAGACGGCCGCGTAGGCCGAGCTGCTGGCGTCGACGAACGTGTGTAGCTCGATGGTCGTCGCATGCGCTAGTTGGGCGTAGCAGCGTGGCACGGCTAAGCGTGAGAGTTGCTTAGCCTCGCCTACCCAACTCCGCCACGCCTCCGCCTCTGCTGGTTGTAGCTCGGTGTCCCACTCGATGCCAGAGCGCCATGTGTTCTGTAGCACTCTCTTAGCTTGCACGGTGATAGGCGTAGCGAGTCCCAGTGGATCGTAGATAGACATAACTACGCGTAGAGCCTCTCTCTTAGTAGGTGTACCGTCGAGTAGTGAAGTAGGCAACTTACGTTCGTTAATGTTGAACGAAAGCGTGTCGGTCTGCGTCCGCCAGACCATCCCCAATATCTTCTCGGTGTCGAGTTGCACTACTTCTTTCTTCTCACCCGGCGCCAGCTGACCACGAACACGATGAGAGTTTGATGCCCATTTTGCCAGAAAAAAATTACCTTTACTGTGTATGAAGGCGACCTGATTCGAGACCCGTAGAGCTTCCTCTTCGCTGTCGTAGCTGGCTATGTAGTCATCTACGTAATGACTACGTACTACGGCGTTCACTGCCTCCGGGTATTTTTCTTTGAAGTACTCGGCGTTTCTATTCTTCACAAAAATAGCTGTACTAGGCGAAGAGGTGGCCCCGAATATTACGCTCTTCATGCGATATTCGGTCGGAGGTCCGTCGCGTCGCTCCCCTCTCCACAGGAAGCGCTGCATGTCTCTATCTTCATCTCGAATCGATATTCGCATGAACATTTCACGAATATCAGCTGTCACTGCTATATTCCGCTGTCGGAATCTCATCAGCACGCCGGGCAGGGATTGAAGTAGGTCGGGACCGGACAGCAGCATGTCGTTCAAACTCGTCCCTCTTGACTTCGCCGCCGCGTCGTGCACTATACGTAGCTTCTCGGGCTTCTCTGGGTTGACTACGCCGAAGTGAGGTAGGTACCATACCTTCTCAGGTCGCGCGGCAGACACGGGCGCTTCCTCTGCGTAGTCCTTTTCTATGTAGTCTTGAATCTGGGCGGTGTACCTCTTCTTCAGCGCAGGGTCCCGGTCCAGCTTCTTTTCTATAAGTTCGAGGCGACGAAGTGCAGTAGAGTAGCTATCCGGCGGCGTGAAGTCGTCGCGACGCCACAGGAGCCCGGTCTCGAAGCCTCCCGCCGGTAACCGTTTCGTCGTCTCGTTCAGAATCGATAGCGCTCGCTTCTCACTATCGTTGTAGCTGCGTCGCGGCTCTACACACAGCGAATCCAGCGAAAAATGTTCTCGAATCATCTCTTCTATAGAACTCTCAGGCAGAGGCGAAGACACGTAGCTGATGCGATGACTATGGACCTTCTCACGCCGGCCATCTCGCACGCCGTGAAGGACCCACCCTAGGTCGGTCAGGGAGGCGACGGGTTGGTCGTCCGCCCCACGGCGCACGGCGTGAGAGAGCAGCAGCTGCCAGTTGTCTTGCCCGATGAGTACAGTTGGCTTGCCCTCTTCATAGATGAGTTCCTCTGCTATCTCCTTGAGGTGATCGAGGCCGGAGATGAGCTCCGGCGGGACCCGCTGTGGCGATAAATGAAGCTTGTCCATCGTTCGCGCATTTACGTCGAATTCTTCTATACTATATTTGCCGCCAATTTTCACGCGCACGCGCGTCGACTCGCTTGCGTCGATCCGCGCGCCCGCCACGCCCTCTATCGTAAACGGTGATGCTGTCCCTGTTGCACCCACCTTGTTAGCGATGTCTCTTTCTACTATGGTGCACGTAGAGCCGTCGTCCAACAGTGCGTAGGTCTCAACTTGTGACCTAGGGCCGCTAACGATAACAGGAACTATTTTCAACAGCGCCGTTTTCGTCTTGTTCCTTGCAGACGACACTATTTCCTCTTGCTCGGGCGGCGGATCGACGGGCGGCGGCTTCGATTGCGGCGTGCTATGTAGTAGCGGGTGGTGGCTATGTTGACACCCGCTCGTCTCACACTTGCGTGCCTTACACATGTGTTGATTGCGGCGAACACGTAGACACTTAAAACACAGGCGCTTCTCCTTGGCAATGTCCCAGCGCGCCGACACACTTTCTTTCTTGAACACTTCACAATTGTTTACCTTATGTTCGCCTTTCTTGCAGACCGGACAGGGCTCTGGCTTCGCTCGTTGTCCGTCGGCGCCGGCGTGGTAGGTGCGCGCTGGTCCTCGATGTGTTTGCTCCCGCCGGTCGAACGGCACATGTTCGAGGGGAGCAAAGTTACCGCACCGTTCGGCGGCGAGATCTAAAAATTTGGTCAACGTTACCAAGTCAGGCTGGAAGGTAGGCTGCTCCGGAGCGAAGTCGTAGTACCGGAACCGTAGCGTAGGCGGGAACTTTTCTATGACGGCCCGCACTATCTCTGGGTTGTACAGATAGTGCGACCGCCCCAGCGCCTTTATCGTCGCGGTGATGTTCGCCACACGCGACGCGAAGACGCAGACATCCTTCGGATTTTCTGTGAGGCGCGGCAGCTCCCTCAGCTTCTTCATTTCAGCCATGACGAGCGCGTCGGGTCGTCCGAACCTGGCCTCAAGAAGCTGCATTACCTCTCTCGTCGACGTGTGGCCCACAAATAGGCAGTGGGCGGCGTCCCGCGCCGGCCCGCGCAGGCTCTTCCGCAGTCTCGCTATGGTTTCTTGCTCCGTCAGCTGTGTTGTTGCCTCTTCCACCGCTATTTTGAATGGTAGCCACTCCGCCGACTGGCCGCTGAAGAAGGGTAGGTCAGGAACCCTCGATGCTATTGCGGGCTGCGCCGCCGACCGCGCGGCGAGAGTGATGGCACTGGCGAGCTCTTGGATCGCCAACTCGTTCGGCTTGCTATCTTGACGCGTAGGCGGCTGGCGCGGCGCGTCAAGGTGTTGGTTTTCGGCGTCGTCCCCACCAGGGGGCCTCTGCGCCGATTCCCATCTTCTATTTTCTATAGTCTTCCGTATTTCCTGTAGCGTAGGCGAATGGTGCGGCGCTACAGGCTGGCGTGGCTCCCCGGTGGTATGGTTCCAGGGCCCCTGCGCCAGGGCCGCTCTTCTATCTTCTATAATCAGTTTCTCCTGTCGTGGCGGCGGCTCCTGCAACACGACAAGTTGGCGGTTGCCCCCGAGGAGGCCCAGGCAGTAGGGCCTCTCCTCCGAGGTCTTCGTCGGATGACTATGAATGGGGCCTCGTGCTTCGGCGTCCACGCGGCACCCGGCAGGCTCGTCGTCACGCGGCGGTGGTGGCGGCAGCACGGCGGGCGGTGGCTCCGAACTATGTTCAGGCACGTTGTGAGGCTCCATCGTGAGGGCGAGAGTGCTTCTGTCGACCCATTCCGACGTTCTTTCTTCACGGACCGTTTCATCTATTGAGTCCTCTTCGTCTGAAGTTTCCTCTTCTAGGACGCTGACTTTGGCCTCGGCCAACTCGACTCGAGCCCTGGCGAGCTCCAGCCGGGCCTCCGCCAGCTCCCGTCTTCTACTCGATGCTCTGGATCGTGCCGGTGTCCGTTCAGGCTTCTCTGGAACGGGGCTCTTCAACGCCCTGGTGGCGTCAGTCGACGTGGCTGATGTATCCGGGGCTGTGGTTGCCGTACGCGACTCCGTGGTCGTCGCGGACGACGCCGTCGGCTCGGAGCCGGACGGGGTGCCCGACGCGGATGCAGCAGGACGTGACGTGGACTCCTCCTCACGGGACGGGGGTCCGGCTTGACGCGGCGCTGACTTCATGCTTCTTGTCACCGGCATCTTCTATACAGCAGCTCTTGCAGTCTTCACCCAGGTCTCACAGTACGCTCAGGACGTGATCCGGCTCGGAGGACCAAAAAATGTGGTCGACCACCTTCGATATGAAAACGCCTGGTCTAGCACATTTAACTAACTATTAACTATCGCCGGATGACGCCCTGATTACGGCTGTACTGTGAGAGTGGGACGCAGATCGTAGACCGCAGAGAGCAGGCTGAGGCAGCTTGATCTTCAGAGAGCAGGAGCAGGGTTCTTCAATGAAAGAGGTTCTTCAGTTTTCTTCGCTAGCTTTTCTTCCGATGTTGCGCTGGAGGACTCGTTGCGACTGATTGATTCTGCGCTGTTTTGCGCGCCTATGTCCCTCCTAGCGCAATACCGTAAGGAGAGCCGCTTTTATTGTTCAAATTGGTTGTACATTTTTATTACAAAGTTCTGACATTTTAGGCTATATCTTAAAAACTATAAGGGGTAGTTCAAAGCTACGATGTTCTATAGAAAGAGCTTACATTTACCCGTATTTTGACATATAACAATCTATACTAGGTATGATACCCAGGTTTCCTAGTCAGAATAAAGCGGAAAAATATCACAATTTTTGCCGCGCTATTGCAAACTATTCTATTTCTAGACTATTCTAGGCACTCTATCTATGACCTAGGGTTCTGACTAAGTGCACCTGGGTTATCCTCACCTAGCCTACCTATTTCTATGTTTCTATCTATATATCTATTATGTAAAATACGGGGTCAAAGTGCAAGGTGTAAACTGAACTTTAAAACTGCTATATTTTTCTATCTAACTACTCTAGTCTATATGTTGTGTGTGAAATAGGTAAGGATCATCTACTATTGTGTACCTAAGCTGTTAGATAGGATCCACCCATCACCTATCTTGAGAAATAAGGGTATGAAAATATCAGAAATGAAACGCCTAAAAACAACTCTAAACAATGCAAAAACTTATTCTAACCTATTCTAACTATGAGAAACGATGAACTTTATTAGCAAAACCTATAACTATACCTATAACTTATAAAACAATAACAGAAAACTATAATAAAGAAAACTTAAAACTACGACTCTAAACACGTGAAAAAACTATACAAAACTATAACGAACTGTACAAATACGTTACCCCCAACATGACCAGTGCATTCCACAAGCGATAATCTACAAATAAACACTAAAAAAAACAATAATCTAATTGGAATTTGCACTGATCACGTTGGGTGTCTGAACTCGCGAGGAAAAACCGTAGCGGCCCGCGCCGACGCGCGAATCCGGCAGCTCGATGTCGCGAACAACTTTTATACTCTAGGTGTTTTTTTTTGAATTTTTCCGATATCGCGTTTCGTTTTTGAGATAAAAATTTTTATTTTTCGCCGAAACCGGGCGAGAAACGATCACATTTTGCACATTTTTGGGATTTTCAAAAGGAGAGTTTGAGATTTTTCAAAATAAAAATTTCATCTTATAGCCCTTGTCAAGACGCGTCATTTAATATGACAACCATTTACGTAGCTCCAATATCCACGACACCAGGTCGAATTTTTCACCTTTGCTGAAAATAGGGCCTATACAGATGCCTCAAAATAAACATTTTCAATGTTAAAATGTCAGATTTAGCTCCAAACGAGCTTAAGAGGCAGCTAGAGGTCGGAATTTTTTTAATTTGTTGTTTGACTCCGTAATCTAGTATTCGGGTCTGGTATTTGTCATCACGTGCAAACCGATTGAAGTTTTTAATTCGATGTAATAATCGTACGATTCTTACTACGGTGCATTGCATCGTTATTAACCGTGATTATTTCGATTACAGATGCAAAACGATGAATCGCTTAGTAATCGTTGCATGCCTAATTTTTTCCATTTTTTCCACTTTTTTCCTTTTTTCACTTTCTTCACTTTCTTCACTTTTCCACTATTTTTATCTTTTTCACTTTTTTCACTGTTTCACCTTTTCCCCCTTTTTCGCTTTAATCATTTTTTCACCTTTTTTCCCTTTTTCCCTTTTTCACTTTTTTCACTTTTTTTTATCTAATTCACTTTTTCCACTAATCCATTTCTTTTTACCCTATTAACTTTTTTCACTTTTTCACTTTTTCACCTTTTTTCTTTTATTCCATTTTATTCTTTTTTTCACTTTTTTTTCCACTTCATCACTTTTTTCACCTTATTCACTTTTTTACTTTTTCACTATCTTTCACAGTATTCACTTTTTTCACTTTTTCACTTTTATTCTCTAGTTTTTTTTAAATTTTTCTGATATCGCGTTTTGTTTTTGAGATATGCATGTTTTTTTTCGCCGAAACCGGGCGAGAAACGATCACATTTTGCACATTTTTGGGATGTTTAAAAAGAGTGTATGAGATTTAAAAAAAAAAATTTGAGCTTATAGCCCTTGTCAAGACGCGTCATTTGATATGACAACCATTTACGTAGCTCCAATATCCACGACACCAGGGCCTCAATTGCGCAATTTTATACCGTTTTGTTTTGGTTTTGGTTTAGTTTTGGTTTAGATTTGGTTTAGCTGAAGTAAAAAAGCTATCGCGGTATTTTTTTCTGAACAGTTAAATCGCACAATACAGAAAATTCGATCGAACGGACATCAAACGTTACGCCAACGTATCTTCCGAAATAAAGCTAAATCGTTACCGTTAATATCATTTGCGCGATACGAATTGTGCATAACGTAACGTTTTTGGTTGTGGTTTTGTTTTGGTAGTATCGTTCAAACTTAAGGCGATTGAGGCTTAGGTCGAATTTTTCACTTTGGCTGAAAATAGGGTCAAGAAGCGGAAAAAAGGGAAAAAGGTGAAAAAGTGCATAAAGTGCAAAAGGGAAAAAAAGTGAAAAAGTGAATAAAGTGAAAAAGGGGAAAAATTGTGAAATAGTGAAAAAAGACAATAAGGTAAAAAAAGGGAAAAAGGTGAAAAAGTGAATGAAGCAAAAATGGGGAAAAAGGTGAAACAGTGAAAAAAGTGAAAAAGGTAAAAATAGTGGAAAAGTGAAGAAAGTGAAAAAAAGGGAAAAAAGTGGAAAAAAGGGAAAAAGTAGGGATGCAACGATTACGGCTATACAACGTGTTAATGAATTAACGCAAAAACTCATACACCCCAACTGATTTATAATGAAATAATTACATTGAAAAAATCATTTATTAATTTAATCAATTTAATTAAAAGTTATTTGCATTTTAATGTTTCATATCCTTTACAATCCATTCCAATGTGTATGGTAAAGTATGAATGAACTCGCTCACTGCCTACCCGCCCGCTCACCCCCGCGCCGGCGCCGCGCCGCCGCCATCTTGCACGGTCTAAATTTCTAAGGGGCGGTTTACATGGGTCGATTCTCATCATGCCGGCCGGCGCCGGCGGCCGCTAGGCACCAACTAAATCGCCTCAAAACCGAACAATTACGTCATTTTCACAGTTGAGAAATATCGTATGCCACTATTTCATTTTGTTTAAAAATGATGAGCATAACAGATTGGTATCGCAATAATTCGTAAATAAATGATTTAAGTAGGTAAAACACAAAAACGCTGTAATGCGGCGAGCGATTTCAGACGATCGTTTTCGCGGTCGATTTTAGTCAACAGGGTCAACAGGTCGATTTTACTCATTGCCGCACGACAAAAGTTGAAACTAATCTTCCCGAAACTTACGATTTGAATCACTCGTGGCCTCGAATTACTATCTAAGTAATAATAATAATATAATAATATATTTATTGTGCTTAAGAAAATACCAGTTTACAAGGAGGCTTCACATTGATGGTATAAATTAAAACACGGCATTTTGAAACATGAGGGATATAGGCGGAGCTACATAAAATATTCCGAAGAATACTGTACTGTAAGCACCGACTTTGAGAACAAATGATACAGCATGCCAGTACGGTGTGTTCTATATGGTGTTACATTTAAAGCACTTACATCTAATAATAAAATATTAAGTATATAAAAAATTTGAAGATTTATTGTTCTCTTACCAGTGTTTTTGGTGTTTGGTGATGTGTGTTAGTGTATGGTATGTGTTTATGTATGGTGTGTGTGTGTTTGTATATGGTGTGTGTTTGTGTTGTGTGTGTTACATATTATGTATGATGTTTACTGTATGAGGAGGCAATATTATTATGTGCAAGGGATGGGAGTATCAGAGTGAGAAATACGGTGGGGATATATAGGGAAACTTGAAAGAAATACCTAGTTAAGATATTGGATGCAGGAGGTCTTCGGTTTGGTCGTACGTAAGCTGTTGGAGCCAGTTTTGGCAGATAGATTTACAATTATATTTGTTCAACGAAGTGATAAACAAGCTTTTATTGAATTCATTATAGAGGAAGGGGCCCAGGAAATATAAAAATCGTTTACTAAAGGAGGTGCTGATAGAAGTAGGTTTTACTACAATATGGTTTCTACGGTTTCTGTTAGGTTGGTAAGGCGTCAAAGAGTGCTGGCGTAAGACAGTGTGGAGGATAAACATTTGACGAACGGTAGGTACTTCGCAGAGTTTGTAAAGCTCAGTGGTAGAGAACAGAAAGGGTTTGAAGTGAATAACTTTAAGCACAGCTCTTTGGGCTCTCTCTAGTTGAATAAGGAATGTCTTAGCTGCACCACCCCATGATGTTATGCAGTACGTTAGCAAAGACTGACAGAGCGCCAGATATACGGTCTTTAATAATTTGGGGTTGGTTATGTGTCTTAAATGTTTGAACACCACTATAAGTTTACGCACCCTTCCAGAAGTTAACGCTATGTGTGGCTGGAATGTAAGGCGGGAATCAATAACTATGCCCAAGTATTTTACAGAATTGACCCGTTCTAATTTTGGACAATCACAAGATTGAAGGTTAGCATCGTGGATGGAGTGAGCAATAATTTTATGGTCGCTTTCTGAAGGCAAAAAGGAATTTTGGATACTAAAAGTTAAGTATTTGGTTTTATCACAGTTTAGTGTGAGAACGTTGGTTCTTAGCCACTCACTAACAATATCAAGCCCCTTCTGGGCCGCTGCGAAGGTTTTCAGCCATGAATTCGTAGAGAAAAAGAGAACGGTGTCGTCAGCAAAGGAAATAATCCTTCCGTCAGGAATATCAAGCCTGGACAGGTGGTCAATATATACCAAGAATAAGCTTGGGCCAAGGATGCTTCCTTGTGGTACCCCATAGGTAACAGGGAGCTCCGAGCTAGTCCTGTTCCCTATTTTAACACATTGAGTTCTATTGTCCAGGTAGCTGCTAAATAAATTAAGTTGCGTGCCTCTAATGCCAATGTGTTCCAGCTTAGATAGAAGGATGGGAATCGAAACCGTGTCGAAAGCCTTCGCCAGATCAAGGAAAATAGCTAGACATTAAGTACATGGTCAATTTTAATGGTAAGGATAGAAATCGCATAAAAAATTGACCCGTGTAAACCCCGCATTACACTGCGCGACGCGCGGCGCCAGGAGTGCGATTTTTGAATCTCATTCGCTGAGTTCAGCAGTTGAAAATGTCAAAATTACCATGGATACGTGGAACTTTCTACTGCTGATTTGACATTAAAAAACCATACTCCGGGAGTGCGATTTTTGAAAGTCAAATCAGCAGTAGAAAGATGCGTATCTCCATACTAATTTGGACATTTTCAACTGCTGAACTCCGCGAATGAGATTCAAAAATCGCACTCCAGATCGCTTTCATACACAGATTCAGATTGCGTGCAATCAGCTGTTATCGTATGTAGGCAGTGCTTTAAATTAATAGGAATAGGGCTCAATTTACCTAGTAGTTTTTTTGATAGCGTAGTTTCGCTCTGCCGCCGGAATTCAAAATTCCTCGCTTCATTTACCACGTGATTCAATCACATCACAATCACACAACTTGGTTTGGTTAAACAGTCCATTCCGATTAAATGTACACTAATCTGTCCATAAAACATGTCTGGTTGCATTTGTTAGGTACCAGTCACAAAGCGTCACACGGACCTCGTAGTCTTGAGGGTTTAGCTCGTGGCACCAAGATCTTCTCGTAGAACATTCCACACGTAGACATGGCTGCATTAGAATAACCGAGCAGCTTGACGTGTACACGTCGCGTCCGGGTTGTGCTTGAAGTAGGTACTCCAAGATGCTGTTTTCTAATTCCGGGTCGTTCCGATAATCAGCAGTGGGTGGCCTAAAAATCCCGTTGCGTCGCAGCTAGCATTGTTCTTTTAGACACTGATACACTACACCAAACTGGTTACGTTATCTCCACACAAATAACCAAGATTCGCACCATTTCAGTAGGTACCTATACCTACTGCACATTCGAGTAATGAAATGAAAGGTCATCGCGGAAGCGTAAGATAATTAAGCTACGTAATCTAATCGCTCGCACTGCACGCGCATGACTGTAGAAATGTTTTGTTATCTTCTGCGTTCCGCGACCCCCTCCCCCGCGGCGCGGCACAAAGGCTCACAAAGGCCGCCGACCGCCGCGCCGCGCTGCTAGCTTTTGCCGGTGTTTCATCTCGTTTCTTCCTATGTCATTTGAGCAGGATATTTGCGCTATTAATGAAAGCGCGCGGCCGAGCGCGTGCGTATGGCGTTTTGTTTTGGTAGTAGCCATAGTAGTGTGAGTAATAGTGAGTATGCCAGTGCGGTGCCGATAGAATTAAGTAAATTATTATTGGTACAATCAAATTATTTAATATTTTGGAAAAAAATTACCTATGTTGAAACCTTGATTAATCGACTCTACTCTCGATTCCAAACAAACTATTTTCTAGTTTTGCGTTAATTCATTAACACGTTGTATAAGTTGAAATTTTTTTTTTGAAATCTCTCAAACTCTCTTTTTGAAAATCCCAAGATTGTGCAAAACGTGATCGTTTTTCGCCCGGTTTCGGCGAGCAAAAAAATCATATCTCAAAAACGAAACGCGATATCGAAAAAATTCAAAAAACACCTAGAGAATAGAAGTGAAAAAAGTGAAAAAGGGAAAAAGGGCGAAAAAGTGAAAAAAAGTGATGAAGTGAAAAAAGTGAAAAAGGAGAAAAAATGTGAAAAATTGAATAAAGTTTGTTGTAGATACTGTCTATACTAATCTCTTGTTGTGTAGACTCCTTATAAGTTATTTTCTTCTGTATTCATAATCATATTGACATATTCTTATTCCTTTTTCAAAGTTGATTATGTGCTTAGTTACTTACTTCAATATAAACACTTGTGTCAGCAACATCTCTCTTTTACTAATTTATATACAATTACTTCTACATCCTCAACGTCTTCGACTCAATAATCCAACACGTTATCAGCACGAAACGAGAAGATTGTTCATGTAAAGTTTAAATTGAATATTTTTAGTGAATTGTTCATGTGACTGATAGATACAAAATTTTTTCTTTGAAATGTCACTTTCACATGAATCTGGAGAAGAGTCAAGTGTTAGTAAGTCGAGTTCCTCTTCGTCAATACCATCCTTTTACACGAGGACTTATGGGAAACAGTAAGTGGTTATCCTAAAGATGATACCACCCCCGCCTCGATATCCTACTTGGAAGTTTAAGATGCGTAATTACCTTTTTGCGAGGACTTATGGGAAATAGTAAGTGGTAATCCTAAAGATGATACCACCCCCGCCTCGACCAAGGTACGTAACGATGCAAAGCGTGACCAAAATATGCTTAACAGTAGACGGTGCAGCTATTACTCACGTCAAATGTGCGAAAAACTGCAGCCGAAGCGTGGAAATCTTTGCAGAGAGCTTTCGAGGATAAAGGTATGGGACGAAGACTAACCTT
This sequence comes from Agonopterix subpropinquella, assembly GCA_922987775.1. NCBI lineage: Eukaryota > Metazoa > Arthropoda > Insecta > Lepidoptera > Depressariidae > Agonopterix > Agonopterix subpropinquella. Next base: position 4,234,628 of record OV277708.1, on the reverse strand, counting down.
AGAGCGAAGATTGTACAGATTGAACTTGTCAGACTTTGATAACATGGAAATGTGTATCATGTTGTGGAGTTGGTACACCAGAGAATGTTGTCAACAGTATTGGTGAAGTTCCTTTTGTTCCGGATTTAAAAACCAACTTGTTATCTGTACAAAAGGCTGTTAATAAGGTTTTTGTATGTGTTTTTCTTTGTGTCCTTGTTAACCACAACATCGATTAAGGGCGGCTGTTGTAGATACTGTCTATACTAATCTCTTGTTGTGTAGACTCCTTATAAGTTATTTTCTTCTGTATTCATAATCATATTGACATATTCTTATTCCTTTTTCAAAGTTGATTATGTGCTTAGTTACTTACTTCAATATAAACACTTGTGTCAGCAACATCTCTCTTTTACTAATTTATATACAATTACTTCTACATCCTCAACGTCTTCGACTCAATAATACAACAATTTTATCTCGTTCGTTCACGCGCAAATAGAAAGAGAAGGCGCGATAACGCTATATCATTCTGGCATACTACAGCTACGGCCGCAGTTCACTGTTCGCCGCCATAAGATAAACACGTAATAAACAGAAAAAATGCATTTTGAAAAACCCCTAACGCTAAAAAATTAATAGGTACTAAGTTATGTAATAGGTTATTTTTTCCCTTTTAAATGCTATGTGTATTTTTTGTGTACAATAAAGTACTTAATGTTTGTTTTTTAGCGTTGGGACTTTTGAAAATCCCGCAATTAAATGTTATGTAATTCTGACCTAATATTAAATATTAAATTAACTTGACAAGGACTAAGAAAATTGAAAAAAAAATCTTCCTCTACAAAAAACCGCATTGAAATCGGTCCAATGCCACAGAAATAGACGTCATAGTTATAACACCTTGTTAGATGACATTCATAACACCGAAGACGAGGAGAACTATGAAAAATTACATATTATTATATGCGCTGTTGTCGTCCGCTTCCATCGCGGTGCGAACGCTGACTGACGAAAATTGATTGATGTAACGTTAGACGCATCAATCTGGATCGCGATCACTGATCACGATCGTTGATTTCAAAATATCTAAATATTTGCGATCAGATCTCACGATCCGTCAATCATCAACGTTACACTATCAGTATTTACCAAGATCACTGATCACGATCACCGGATCTTGGTAAATACTGATGGTGTAATGGGGCACATTGACGTTTTTAATTCGATGTAATAATCGTACGATTCTTACTACGGTGCATTGCATCGTTATTAACCGTGATTATTACGATTACAGATGCAAAACGATGCACCGCTTCGTAATCGTTGCATCCCTACTTTTTCCCTTTTTTCCACTTTTTTCCCTTTTTTTCACTTTTTTCACTTTTCCACTATTTTTACCTTTTTAACTTTTTTCACTTATTTCACTTTTTCACCATTTTCCCCCTTTTTCACTTTATTCACTTTTTCACTTCATTCACTTTTTCACCTTTTTTCCCTTTTTCACTTTTTTTCATTTTTTCACTTTTTTTACCTTATTCACTTTATTCACTTTTTCACCTTTTTCCCTTTTTTTCCACTTCATCACTTTTTTCACCTTATTAACTTTTTTACTTTTTCACAATTTTTCACCGTATTCACTTTTTTCACTTTTTCACTTTTATTCTCTAGGTGTTTTTTGAATTTTTCAGATATCGCGTTTCGTTTTTGAGATAAAAATGTTTATTTTTCGCCGAAACCGGGCGAGAAACGATCTCATTTTGCACATTTTTGGGATTTTCAAAACAAGATTTTGAGATTTTTCAAAAAAAATAATTCAGCTTATAGCCCTTGTCAAGACGCGTCATTTAATATGACAACCATTTACGTAGCTCCAATATCCACAAAACCAGGTCGAACCTTTGCTGAAAATAGGGCCTACACAGATGCCTCAAAATAAACATTTTCAATGTTAAAATGTCAGATTTAGCTCCAAACGAGCTTAAGAGGCGGCTAAAGATCGGAGTTTTTAAAATTTGTTTTTTGACTCCGTAATCTAGTATTTTTCATCACGTGCAATCCGATTGACGTTTTTAATTCGATGTAATAATCGTACGATTCTAACTACGGTGCATTGCATCGCTATTAACCCTGATTTTTACGATTACAGATGCAAAACGATGCACCGCTTCGTAATCGTTGCATCCCTACTTTTTTCCCTTTTTACACTTTTTTCACTTTTCCACTATTTTTACCTTATTCACTTTTTTCACTTTTTCACCTTTTTCCCCTTTTAGTCTTTATTCACTTTTCACCTTTTTTCCCTTTTTCTCTTTTTTTCACTTTTTCACTTTTTTCATCTAATTCACTTTTTCCACTTTTCCACTTCTTTTTACCCTATTCACTTTTTTCACTTTTTCACCTTTTTTCCCCTTTTTCACTTTTTTCACTTTTTTCATCTAATTCCATTTTCCACTTTTCCACATCTTTTTACACTATTCACTTTTTCGCCTTTTTTCCCCTTTTATTATTACGATTACAGATGCAAAACTTTCTTTCACCTTTTTTCCCTTTTTCCCTTTTTCAATTATATTCTTTTTTTTTACCTTTTTTTCCACTTCATCACTTTTTTTACTTTTTCACTATCTTTCACAGTATTCACTTTTTTCACTTTTATTCTCTAGTTTTTTTTTAATTTTTCTGATATCGCGTTTTGTTTTTGAGATATACATGTTTTTTTTGCCGAAACCGGGCGAGAAACGATCACATTTTGCACATTTTTGGGATTTTCAAAAAGGGTGTATGAGATTTTTCAAAAAGAAATTTCAGCTTATAGCCCTTGTCAAGACGCGTCATTTGATATGACAACCATTTACGTAGCTCCAATATCCACCACACCAGGGCCTCAATTGCGCAATTTTATACCGTTTTGGTTTGGTTTTGGTTTAGTTTTGGTTTAGATTTGGTTTAGCTGAAGTAAAAAAGCTATAGCTGTATTTTTTTCTGAACAGTTAAATCGCACAATACAGCAAATTTGATCGAACGGACATCAAACGTTACGCCAACGTATCTTCCGAAATAAAGCTAAATCTTTATCATTTGCGCGATACGAATTGTGCATAACGTAACGTTTTTGGTTGTGGTTTTGTTTTGGTAGTATCGTTCAAACTTAGGGCGATTGAGGCCCAGGTTGAATTTTTCACTTTGGCTGAAAATAGGGTCAAGAAGTGGAAAAAAGGGAAAAAGGTGAAAAAGTGAATAAAGTGCAAAAGGAAAAAAAAGTGAATAAAGTGAAAATGGGGAAAAATTTTGAAAAAGTGAAAAAAGTTAATAAGGTAAAAAAAGTGAAAAAGGGAAAAAGGTGAAAAAGTCAATAAAGCAAAAATGGGGGAAAAGGTGAAACAGTGAAAAAAGTGAAAAAGGTAGAAATAGTGGAAAAGTGAAGAAAGTGAAAAAAAGGAAAAAAATTGGAGAAAAGGAAAAAAATTAGGGATGCAACGATTACAAAGCGGTTCATCGTTTTGCATCTGTTATCGTAATAATCACGGTTTATAATGATGAAGTGGAAAAAAAGATGAAAAAAAAGAATAAAATTGAATAAGGGACAAAAGGTGAAAGAAAGTTTTGCATCTGTAATCGTAATAACAAAAAGTGAAAAAGGGAAAAAACGTGAAAAAGTGAATTAAGTGAAAAAGGGGAAAAAGGTGAAAAAGTGAAAAAAGTGAATAGGGTAAAAAGTGGATTAGTGGAAAAAAGTGAATTAGATGAAAAAAGTGAAAAAGTGAAAAGAGTGAAAAAAGTGAAAAAGGGAAAAAAAGTTGAAAAAGTGAATAAAGCGAAAAAGGGGAAAATAGTGAAAAAGTGAAAAAAGTGAATAAGGTAAGAATAGTAGAAAACTGAAAAAAGTGAAAAAAGTAGGGATGCAACGATTACCAAGCGGTGCATCGTTTTGCATCTGTAATCGTAATAATCACGGTTAATGTATGTATGTATGTATATCATTTATTTCAGACTTCTTTTTTCCATATGTGTTAATAACAAAAATTCACTTATAAACTATGTTAGTAGGCAGAATAACAATTCAAATTCCAGATACAAACAAACATAAAACACATAAAATTAAATATAATTATAGACATGTCATATAGATATTGGAAAAATAATAACGATACGATACGATACGATATAATAACGATACAATGCACCGTAGTAAGAATCGTACGATTATTACATCGAATTAAAAACGTCAATCGGATTGCACGTGATGACAAATACCAGACCCGAATACTAGATTACTCAGTCAAACAACAAATTTAAAAAACTCCGATCTCTAGCTGCCTCTTAAGCTCGTTTGGAGCTAAATCTGACATTTTAACATTGAAAATGTTTATTTTGAGGCATCTGTATAGACCCTATTTTCAGCCAAAGTGAAAAATTCGACCTGGTGTCGTGGATATTGAAGCTACGTAAATGGTTGGCATATCAAATGACGCGTCTTGACAAGGGCTATACGCTTATTTTTTTTTTGAAAAATCTCAAACATTCTTAATGAAAAACCCAAAAATGTGCAAAATTTGATCGTTTTTCACCCGGTTTCGGTGAGAAAAAAAATCATATCTCAAAAACGAAACGCAATATCGGAAAAATTAAATAAACACCTAGAGAATAAAAGTGAAAAAGTGAAAAAAGTGAAAAAGGGAAAAAAAGGCGAAAAAAAGAAAAAGGTGAAAAAGTGAAAAAAGGTGAAAAGGTGAATAAGGTAAAAAAAGTGAAAAAGTGAAAAAAAGGGAAAAAAAAGTGGAATGAGTACGGAGTCAAACAACAAATTTAAAAAATTCTGATCTCTAGCTGCCTCTTAAGCTCGTTTGGAGCTAAATCTGACATTTTAACATTGAAAATGTTTATTTTGAGGCATCTGTATAGGCCCTGTTTTCAGCCAAAGTGAAAAATTCGACCTGGTGTCGTGGATATTGGAGCTACTTTAATGGTTGGCATATCAAATGACGCGTCTTGACAAGGGCTATACGCTTATTTTTTTTGAAAAATGTTAAACATTTTTTTTGAAAAACCCAAAAATGTGCAAAATTTGATCGTTTCGGTGAGAAAAAAATCATATCTCATAAACGAAACGCAACATAGGAAAAATTCAAAAAACACCTAGAGAATAAAAGTGAAAAAGTGAAAAAAGTTAAAAAGGGAAAAAAAGGTGAAAAAGAGAAAAAGGAGAAAAAGTGAAAGTGAAAAAAGGGAAAAAAGGTGAAAAAGTTAATAAAGTGAATAAGGTAAGAAAAGTGAAAAAGTGAAAAATGTGAAAAAAAGGGAAAAAAGTGGAGTGGAGTGAAGTACGGAGTCAAACAACAAATTTAAAAAATTCTGATCTCTAGCTGCCTCTTATCTTAAGCTCGTTTGGAGCTAAATCTGACATTTTAAAATTGAAAATGTTTATTTTGAGGCATCTGTGGTATTTTCAGTTAAATTGAAAAATTCGACCTGGTGTCGTGGATATTGGAGCTACATTAATGGTTGGCAAGGGCTATAAGCTGAATTTTTTTTTTTTTTTTAATATCTCAAACACTCTTTTTGAAAATCCCAAAAATATGCAAAATGTGATCGTTTTTCGCTCGGTTTCGGCGAGAAAAAAAATCATATCTCAAAAACGAAACGCGATATCGAAAAAAATCAAAAAACAGAATAAAAGTGAAAAAAGTGAAAAAGGGAAAAAGGGCGAAAAAGAGAAAAAAGTGATGAAGTGAAAAAAGTGAAAATGGAGAAAAAATGAGAAAATGTGAATAAAGTGAATAAGGTAAAAAAAGTGAAAAAGTGAAAAAAGTGAAAAAGGGAAAAAAGGTTGTTACATGGGTACGACAACATGACAGCGTTCTTTAGTTGCGACTTACATTCTGTGAATGCTGACTCTGCTTCCTGTGTCCATGCGATAGGCGTTCTGTCTTTCTTTTTTGCGTTATGTAAATACTTACTCAATGTGGCTTGGGAATGTACTGCATTTGGAATATGTTTTCTATAGAAGTTCACCATTCCCAAGAAACGTCGCAGTTGGTCTATTCTCTCTGGTTTTGGGAAAGATAACATAGCACATGCTTTGTCGTCGAGCGTTCTTATACTGTGCCTAAGTAGGTATACTAACCAATTAAAGTAAATTAATTTTTTTTTAAACAATCTAGAAAGCTAGCCTATATCCAGCAGTGGACGTCCATCGGCTGAGATGATGATGTTGAAGAATCTAGAAATAGTTCCTGTGGTTTGTCAGATTTTCGTTAAAATGTAGGTAGGGGAAGGGGGGGCAAGATGGGGTCCTTAACGTTTGCGGAGCAATAAAACTGACAATATTTGCGTCATGAGATCTGGTTTATTTTAATAATCTTCCTTGGTAATCAGTCTTTCGTATTTAAGTACTTTTAGGATCTTATGTATCATAATAAAGAAATAAAAAATCAATAAGAAAAAAAACCGTATCACCCCATCTTGCCCCCTAGGAAGGGCAAGATGGGGTATGCTAAAATTAACCCATTATTGCTCACAACATTCGCACGTAAAGGTTGAATCTTCATCCTCATCCTCTACTCCAGCGCAGCTGCAATGAGCCCATTTCCCTTCGTTTGAATCCAAGTAACGACCACTGCAGAACAGACAAGGAGTATTTTCAACATCACTGTCGCTGTTCTCTCTTGCCGATGAGGTCTTGGCAACTTTTTTGTTTTTTGTCACTCTCTTCTTTTTAATTGCTGTTTTCAAAGTTTTCTTTAGATCTCTCATCTTTTTCCTTTTCTTTTTCCCTCATACCCCATCTTGCCCCTTCATGCCTATGTCAGTCTAAAAATTTCTTAAAAAATAACCCTACAAAGTACAGAGGTAAACAAGTTTTTCCCTGTTGGCGTAATCATTGACATACGGGAATAACTTAGCACTCAGTTTGAATAGTTGTTATTCAAGGAAGAAACACGAGTTAACTGCGGTACAAAAATAACAAGCAAACTGCCAAAATATACATTTTTTCGAAAAACAATTAAAGCACGTAGTTTCGCCGCTCAGTCGCACTGCCAATGCCAACTAGAAGCTATCATGGCCGCGCTACGTCACGCGATAGAACGATCGTGATTGGTTTATTAGTTTGCCTACTAACACGGGTACCCCGTCTTGTCCGCTACCCCGTCTTGCCCCCCCTTCCCCTACAGTTTCTAAGTTATACGATTTTTATACAAATTTTAAATGAAAACTAGTAAAGAAACTGGTCCTGTGCTAGATCCATCTAATCCCATCCAATCCAATGCGAAACCTCACTCTCACAATGTCATCAGACCAACGTGCTGGTTGTCTGCCTACTGACCTTCGCCCCTCTCTTGGCAAACTCTCTGATACTGCCTAGGTCCACCGGCCGTCTTCCCTCCCGTCTACCCAAGTATCCTGCTCATTTCCACATCAACACCACTTCCACCTCTTCTAAAGAAATTCAATGACTTTGATTGGTTGGTTATTATTATTGAAAATAGGGTTTAACTTCGCTTGTATATATGCAGCGCGCCTAATCGCGCCTCATGCAAGCATTCGGCAAAGAGGCAAGCTAGATAGCAAGGAATATCCTCTTAAAAACGAGTTCTGAGCTGAAGCTTCACCAGCTCTGCTAAACTAATTGGATTAGAATTAAATTCAATTCATTTGTCCAACAAGTATTTGTACAGGCTGCTATAGGCGTTGGTTTTACTTTTGATAGGCGATAAGAATTATTTTTAGTCATGTAGGTATTTGTAACTACACGTAGGTAGTTGCACACAATAGAGAGGATTTGAGAGTAAAAGGGGAGGCCTTTGCCCAGCAATGGGACATTGAACAGACTACGTAAAAAAAGGTATTTGCTAGAATAGGTATGTTATAACGGACCGAGATCGAGAGCTCTTAAACGGTGTGAGGAAACGTGCATAATATACTAGTTTAGTTTATAAGTTTTGTTTTCTTGTCAAGTAAAGCGCGAGCGCGATGTTCGCTCTCTGAAAAGCGTGGGAAGAGGTCATTTTCATTCTCAATGTAGTGAATACGCGGGCGAGCAGAAAAATCATAATAGGTGCTCAGGAGCTGATCAAATGCGTCCATCTACTAGCATATAAGTGGCATACAAGTTTACTATGTTTCATGCAATTTAATATACAGCGTGAAATTGATATCATTAGCATTCTTTTAAACTAAGAGTCTACCCATTAAACTGAACAACTTTTACTATGAGAGCAAACCGATCGAAGCAACTAAAAAATCTGTTGTTGCATACATTTAAGTCGAGTAGGCACTGCAATTTAGTATGGAACGGCAGATTTTTTTGTTGCTCCGATCGGTTTGCTCCCATAGTAAAAGTTGTTCAGATTGATGGGTAGACTCTTAGTTTGAAACGATGTCAATGATATCAATTTCACCCTGTAGAGTTACTAGATTGTAGAATCGAAGTAGGGCATACACAAAACTCAATGACAATCTTGCCGCGACGTGAAACGAGTTTCCGTTTTGTAGCAACCTCATTAATTCCCTTACATTTTTCCTGTTCATCATTAGAAAACTTTCCTTTTGATAAAGTTGTTAATTGTATACTTTGAGAAGAAGGGAGAAAATGATAAAATAACAAAAGAATTTTGAATTGAAAAAGAATAACAGACGTCTTTCTTATTTATTTACGAATTGGAGCGTATTTTTTAGGGTTCCGTACCCAAAGGGTGAAAACGGGACCCTATTACTAAGCCTACGTTGCGTTGTCCGTCCGTCCGTCCGTCCGTCCGTCTGTCCTGTCTGTCTGTTACGGTTCAAAAGTTACATGGTATCCCTAAATACCTATTTAGGTATTTAACTTTTGAACCGTAATAGCTAGACAGTTGAAATTTTCTCAGATTATGCGTTATTAAGGCGGATTTGTTAACAAATTATAAAAATGTAAAAAAATTTAAAATTAAGGGGGTTCTCAACAAGAAACTAGTTTTTATCAACGTTTTTTCTTCACACTCTATCGTAAAAACGGTAATACATAAAAGCGTCAAACTTAGTGTGATCATAGAGCAAACTCTACAGAATAACAAAAAATACTAAAAACCGGCTAAGTGTGAGTCGGTCTCGCGCTAAAGGTCCCGGACAAAAAAACGTTTTTTTTCTATGTTAATAATTTTGTGTTCTGTGGTGGTGTGGTACGGAACCCTCGGTGCCCAGACAGCCCGACTCGCCCTTGACCGGTTTTGTTGTTATCTCTATGTTGTTTTGTGGACCGCAATTCGTTTTATGCCATATGCAGCCGCGATATTTGGGCTAATCTCAAACCGAAACTGTCAGGGGTGGTTCGTAAAAAAAATCAGCTGTAGTAGCCATTGCAGTTTAGTATGGAACAGTTGATTCTTTTTTGCGGTTTCAGGTTTGTAGCATAAAGTAAAAAAAAAATTTTTCATTCCTGTTTCTAGATGATGGACTAACGATATCGCGTTAGATGAGTGATCTAAATCAAAACGCGATATCGTTAGTGCGCTTAAATTTCCTTGTGTGAAACAAATATTTTTTATGAACTTTTCTACTTATACGAGTACAAGGCTATACAAAGTGTTAATGAATTAGCGCAAAACCTAACACGCAACTGATTTATAACAAAATAATTATATTGCAACAATAATTTCATTATTTTGATAGTTAAAATTTAAAGTTATTCGCATTTTAAGTTTTGAGGCGAAAATGATTTGTTATCATTTCAGCACTGAAAGAAAGCGCTAACGTACTCATGGATATATTCTTATAATCTTGTTTTGGTAGTAAGTAGGGTGAGAGTGCCAATGCGGTGGGTTGTCATCGGGTTCAGTAAAGGACATCCGGCACATGATACCAAAAAATGTATAACCGTCCTTCTATTTTTATTATGGACTGTGGAATACTAGAAACTAACTGCAGGCATTAGTTTATTTTATAATGATTTATTAGTTTTATCATTTTTATATAAAAAAAACATTGTGCTTGCAACACCTCCTACTAAACAACATTGAAAGCCATTTTGGGGTTGCTGCTTTTTTATAATTTATTAATAATAAATGATTAAATAACTCGTTAAATAAAAATAAATGATACTATCTGAGTCGTTTTTATAAAACCCCATAATTTATTACACATTTGACTTCAGTCAAAACTTCTATACATTTTGAGGTATTTTTTCAAGGGAGAGCGGCGGTTGTCCTTTAAATTTTGCAAAAAAATTAATTAATATTTTGAAAAAAATTACCTATGTTGAAACAATGATAATTCGATTCTGCTCTCGATTCTAAACAAACTACTCTCTAGTTTTGCGTTAATTCATTAACACGTTGTATAAGGAACCCTATCATGGGTCAGTCCGACACGCACTTGGCCGGTTTTATCAAACAGGAAAGAATCAAACACGTACCTAGTGCTTCATAAACCTTCATAAGATTTGTCTGATGTAGGCTTGATGTAGGTATCTACCTACATAGTGCCTTAGCTTAGGTATACCTATACCTACATAAAGTTCTAATACAGGTTTCACCTTATATGTTAATAGAGTAGATACCTTCTGAAGTTTCGCATAATTTATGTAGGTAATCTTTGGTAAACCAAATCAAAAACATTACTTCGGAGTTTATTCACTGGAATATTTAGAAACATCGCGAGGAAAGTTGCGTGAAGAAAAATTTAGAAGCATGTTAATAATGTTGTATGTTTGCAAAGTTTGTTCGTTGGTTATTTGTACGAGTATTGAGAAATATTGTAAATTATTCCCGAAATAAACAAGAAGTGAAAACTTTTCTTCTAGGTACCTACTACATTTAGTCTCGAGATATACAGGGCTGACACTTTTTTAAGGGAAGTATCAGACCATCAAACTGAATAACTTTCTACAACGTGTTAATAAATTAGCGCAAAACCTCATACACCCCAACTGATTTATAACAAAAGAATTAGATTGAAACAATAATTTCATTATTTTGATACTTAAAATTTAAAGTTATTCGCATTTTAAGTTCGGAGGCAAAAATGATTTGTTATCATTTCAGCACTGAAAGAAAGCGCTAACGTACTCATGGATACATTTTTATAATCTTGTTTTGGTAGTAAGTAGGGTGAGTGTGCCCGTGGGGTGGGTTGACATCGGGTTTAGTAAATTAAAAATTTTATGAAAAAAAAAATTGAAATTTTGAAAAAAATTACCTATGTTGAAACCATGATAATTCGATTCTGCTATCGATTCTAAACAAACTACTTTCTAGTTTTGCGTTAATTCATTAACACGTTGTATATGGGACCAATATCGAAATCGCGAAAAAAAAATCAAATGTCCCATACATTTGGCTCGAGTAGGTTTGCGGTTTTGTATGAAGCAGTTGTAATTCTCTAAGATTTCGATTTTGGTGCCATAGAGAAAGTTGTTCAGTTTGACGGTCTGATCAACCTCTTAAAAAAGTGTCAGCATATTAAGAAGGAACATACAGGGTGAAATTGATATCATTGGCATCCTTTTAAACTTAGAGTTTACCCATCAAACTGAACAACTTTTACTACGGGAGCGAACCGATCGGAGAAAAAAAAACAGCTGTTGCATATAGGTACATTTCAGTAGAGTAGCCGTTGCAGTTTAGTATGGGACAGCTGATTTTTTAGTTGCTCCGATCGGTTTGCTCCCATAGTAAAAGTTGTTCAGTTTGATGGGTAGACTCAAAGGCGGTGTCCTATTGCCATCGCACGTGCGATGGTGCGATGCGATGTGATCGTACTGATGGGTAATTCTCCGAAATTTTACAAATCGTTGAAATTTTTCCATAGAAAAATTTGAAAATTTGAAGAATTTCGGAGAATTACCCATCAGTACGATTTTCAACTGTCTAGCTATTACGGTTCAAAAGTTAAATCCCTAAATAGGTATTTAGGGATACCATGTAACTTTTGAACCGTAACAGACAGACAGGACAGACGGACGGACGGACGGACGGACGGACAACGCAACGTAGGCTTAGTAATAGGGTTATGAGATAGATAAATTATAATGGAAAAGGCACTTGCGGCAAGATTTTTTTAGGCAACTTGGCGGCGTTGAATTAATCCCTGTATAAACATACACTAGAATTACATTTCGTTCGCCTAAGGAATAGGTGCATAATTTTACGGTCGGATCTCGGACTATAAATAGGTAACTAAATGTGAGCACTGTTATAGAAAGTTTGTAGTTGTAGCAATGTTTCTGACAACCCAGAAAGAGATTACAGTCATGAGTTTATGTATGTACCTATGTGTAAAAATAAGCGACTTGGCGTGGAAAATGTGAAAATCCTATCTTATTGCAGCGTTAGGTAGGTATATTACGCCCGGCACCCTTTATACAAAGTGTTACAAAAATACAAATAAACTTTTAAGGGGTGGTTTAGTTAGACCATGAAACTGAACAACTTTGACTATGGGACCAATATCGAAATCGCAAAAAAAAATCTGGTGTTCCATACTAAACTACAAATCTACTCGTCCTAAATGTATGGGACAGCAGATTTTAGTTCGCGATTACGATGTTGTTACGGTAGTGAAAGTTGTTCAGTTTGATGGTCTAAACAACCCCTTAAAAATTTATTTTTACTTTTGTAACATCCTGTATAAGTAATATAATATTATAAGTAATATGTTCCATCTTAATATGATGACGGCAGACCATCAAATTAAACAACTTTCTAATTATGTGTATGGGACCAACGTTGAAATCGGCAAAACAGCTGTTCCATAAAAAATTGCAATCTTACTCGACCCATATAGGAAACAGTTTTTTTTGTGGTCGTTTAAAACACCGAAGCCACCTAAGCATCGTACCTCTGGTACCGTACCTTTATCAAGCAGAGGTCAAATCCGTAGAAAAATATAGTGTTTAACCTACGAAATAAATGTTTCTCATTTCATTGTAAAAGCAGTAAAATCCTGATTGCATTTACACGAAATCGTTCGGTTTTATGATATTTTTTTGTTAAGCTGGCGTCTGCATATAAATCCTTAGATTACATTCAGATTAAGGAAAGCTCTTTGAAAAATTATTTTTTAGAAAAACGTATTGTCGACAAATCTTGGCAGATTTATGAAAGGTAATTGGCGATCTTTGAAAGAATCATCACTAAGTTCTCCGGAATTTATGTACGGTTGTATTTATCATGATCACTAGCTCGACGTTGAAGGAAAAACACCGTGATTGAGGAGGAAATAAGTTCTAAAGTATGCGTATACCAGCACGGCTAGCATGCCACCCACGACAAAGCGTTTAAAGAAAAACGTCATGCGTGCTCTTTTTAGCATACGTAAAATAAGAAGGATGGAGGCACATCTCGATTTTTGTCGTTTTGTCGGGGGTGGCATGGCATGCGAGGCTTACAGCTGGGTCCTTCTTAATATGCCGACACTTTTTTTAGGGGATGATCAGACCATCAAACTAAACAACTTTCTCAATGGACCAATAACGAAATTTTAGCGAAAAAAATCAGCTGTCACATACATTTGGCTTGAGTAGGTTTGCAGTTTTGTATGGGAAAGCAGATTATTTTTTCGCGATTTCGATGTTGGTGCCATAGAGAAAGTTGTTCAGTTTGACGGTCTGATCATCCCCTGAAAAAATTGTCAGCATATTAAGAAGGACCATGTATAAAAACACGGGGCAAACGCAATAGACCAGCAATGGTAACAGGTTATAAGCATTCGCTTGCAATAGCCCTCCCAAAATAATAATTAATAATACCTAACAAAGGTTTCAACAAGGATTTCAACTCTAAAGTGGAAGTGGCTTGACGGAATGATGGCAGAACGACGAAGTTGGTGGGGTCAGCAGGCAGACCAGCAGCCAGATGGACCGACGACATCTGTAGAGTGGCTGGCAAACAGTGGATCTCACATGGGACCATTTTAGTAGGTGTGAAAATGACGTTACCTTTACCCTATTAGAAACACAAACGGTGAAGGAATACATCGTGAGGCACACTGCATACGCTGAAGAAAACCTTCCAATGCGTATGTGAACTCTACCAATCCGCATGGGTATACGCCTTGTGAACTAACGCCCATGAATACACCCTTCCTGAGGGTAGAACTTCACCCTGTAGTGGGACGTATTAGGTGCTGTTGAAATAGAAGTGACGTGGCGCGGACGTGACGCGGGCGGGGTGCGGCAATATAAACCTTATAGTACGCAGCATAGCGTCGTTTGGAGAATTACGACCGCGCCTCTAGGCGACGCCGCCTGGTGGCGCGGGCGCGATTTTCGTTTACCACAAAAACGACGCTATGCTGCGTAATATAAGGTTTATATTGCCGCACCCCGCCCGCGTCACGTCCGCGCCACGTCACTTCTGTATAAACAGCACCTTAGGCTGATGTTGATGATGATGCTATAGTAGGGTTTACCGTTCTGATGATGATGTTAAGGTTGTATCTACCTGTTAGTTATTTGTGTTGGAAATTAATTAATATACCTAATGATCGCTCTCAAACATTGCTGTGCCCAACCGGGTTCACATGTATTACCTACCTTATAATGTAAATTTAACACCTTTTATAATAATATAATAATATAATAATATTTATTTATTTCCTCAACAGTAATATAATATACGACATAGGTAATATGCTATAACCATTTTGCATTTACTGTTAAGTCCCTGTCTCCCGATATTGTACATACTACAAGTAGTAGTACTGTGACTCAGGAACCAGAGACCTCCCCAGTTTAACAATTGAACTTAGTAGTAAGTACCTACATGCTATTTTGCTAGTGAATTGAACATGAGAAACATAAAGAAAAGAAAGAAATGAGAAAAACAGTATAACGAATTTTCTTAGGTATAAACAATTTTGTGAAAGCAAATTTTAGCCAAAATGAAATATTAGCGAATACAAATTTTTAATGAGACGTTTTCCAACCAGTAAAACAAAAAATCTGTAGATAGCAAGCAGCATTAAAAGTTTAGAAATACACATTGACATTAATGTTTGCATCATGAACATATAGTGCGCCAAATAACATATTATTATATTTGTGAAAGAAGCAATCTGTTTTAGATAGTAGATGAATTTAAAGTATCAAAACGTCATTCATAGTTAAATCCATCATAGTCTCATTAATGAACCATTAAATTGACAAATATAAAAAAAAAAGAAAAAACACCTAAATAAAATATAATTCTTACTTAAAAATATTAGTTCAAAGAAAACAAGATATATGGAATCAGCGAGTGCTGTGGTTTGTGCATGAATGTGTGTAAGAAAGTCTGTGACTGTGTGCGTGTGTTTGTTTTAAGTACTATCCGAGGACTCGCACCTGAATACACAAGGAACACCCGAGGACCTTTTCAAAGCGAGGACTTTTTTGTGGGTCCTCGGATCGACCTGACCACATAACGGTCTTTATCGTGCGATTTTGAACCTTTCTGTACTTGTAACAAGGAAATCTGTCAAAGTCCTCGGTTTAGTCATGGGGAGTCAGGTTTGAGTGTGAGGAAGTGTGTGAAGTAGAGGGCGCCACCATCGAGTTTTTACACACCTGATTTACACTTTTGTCCGGTTCTGGTACCAAATCGAGGACTTGTGTGTAAAACTTAACACAGATGTCCTCGTATTGGTAGCTTTTCCTGACATTGTGTGTAAAGCGTAATTTTCCGACCAACTGAGGACCAAGTGTGAAATTTTCTGTCCTCGTTTTGATAAAATATGTGAGTGTGATGTTACTATTATTAATTATATTGCTAGTAACATAATAAATTTATTAATGATAAAATTTTAAACCTTTTTGATAGCATATCATATGCTCATGACTATATTCCCCGAGGCGGTAGTCAGAGATATTCTGAAACTTCAGAACATCCACGTTGTACTAGTAGTACCGAAACTCTGTCCAGTGTAACGGGGAGTAAGCCCGTCGCCACTTGTAATGGACAGTAGGTACAATGCATGCCTCGAAATTGAAGCATGCAGGTTTCCTCACGATGTTTTTCTTCACCTAAAAGTCAGTGGTGTTACAAATCGTACATAAATTCCGAAAAACTCATTGGTAAAAATACGAGTCGGCATGGACGGGGATCGAACCATCGCCTCCTGCACGGCAGGCAAGGTTACTCGCCACTGAACCATCACAGCTTCTTTTCAAAAATCTTTTAGATAATGTACAAAAATCAAAAATACTACAGATTTTCGCAATTATGAAAATTCAAAACGAAAAATTGCTACTGCAGCTTAGGTAAGTACCCATTACAAAAGCCTAAAATCATTTTTTTATGGAATACTTTTATCATAATTATAATAATTATTCTACTTTTAAGAATATCGAAATAAAAGTAGAAGTGGCAGTTTTTTTTTCTTTGTTCTTTATTTATAATTTATAGGGTCCTTCTTAATATGCTGACACTTTTTAAGGGGATGATCAGACTGTCAAACTGAACAACTTTCTCTATGGCACCAACATCAAAAGCGCGAAAAAAAATCTGCGCTTCCATATGAAACTGCAAATCTACTCGAGCCTAATGTATGGGAAAGCAGTTTTTTTCGCGATTTCGATATTGTTTGTTGTTTTGCGAGTTTTTTGTAAGCGTGGAAAAAAGTCGATGCTGGCTCCCTCTACTTCACCCACTTGCTCACACTCCAACCTGACTCCCCATGACTAAACCGAGGACTTTTCCTCGTCCTCGCTTTGAAAAGGTCCTCGGATGTTGCTTGTGTATTCAGGTGCGAGTCCTCGGATAGTACTTAAAACAAACAGACCCCCACACACACCTAGGTACACACTAGGTGTGTGGGGGTCTATTTGTAAGTACTAACTGAGGACCTGAATACACAAGGAACATCCGAGGACCTTTTCAAAGCGAGGTTTGTTGTAAGCGTGTAAAAATCGATGGTGGCGCCCTCTACTTCACACACTTCCTCACTCTCCAACCTGACTCCCCATGACTAAACCGAGGACTTCTCCTCGTCCTCGCTTTGAAAAGGTCCTCGGATTTTGCTTGTGTATTCAGGTGCGAGTCCTCGGATAGTACTTAAAACAAACAGACCCCCACATACACCTAGGTACACACTAGGTGTGTGGGGGTCTATTTGTAAGTAATATCTGAGGACTCGCACCTGAATACACAAGGAACATCCGAGGACCTTTTCAAAGCGGATGACTGAACCGAGGACTTTGTCAGATTTCCTTGTTACAAGTACAGAAAGGTTCAAATAGCACAATAAAGACCATTATGTGGTCAGGCCGATCCGAGGACCCACAAAATAGTCCTCGCTTTGAAAAGGTCCTCGGATGTTCCTTGTGTATTCAGATGCGAGTCCTCGGATGGTACTTAAAACAAATAGGCCCCTACACACACACACACACACATATAACTACCTACCTACCCACCCAACTACGTACGCACGCACATAATTATATAGGGTCCTTATTAATGTGCTGGCTGGCTGACACTTTTTTAAGGGGATGATTAGACCGTAAAACTGAACAACTTTCTCTATGATACCGACATCGAAATCGCGAAAAAAATCTACTCTTCCATACAAAACTGCAAATCTACTCGCGCCTAACGTATGGTACAGCTGTTTTGTTGGCGATTTCGATATTGGTCCTATGGAGAAAGTTGTTTAGTTTGATGGTCTGATCAGCCCCTTAAAAAAGTGTCCGCTGCTTGACATTTTTGAACGATTTCAGCAGGTTAATAATTTTTTGTTTTATTTGTTAATGAATTTGGTACCTTAGGGTTGGGACTCGAATTTAATATTCACCGATCACACGCCTGCCTTGTTGCCTTGCCTGTCTTAAATTTGTCCTATGGACGGGTGTATTTGGTCTCAGGCTTTTCTTCCCATACATTTTGGTGGTTTAGGAATTAGAAAGGTGTCCGTAATCGCTCTCCCAGCTTACTTGTCGTCCGTACTTAGTGTGCGACGTCTTCATGGAATTATTATTGACCCATCTCTGGGTACCGTGGAAGTGACGCACTTGTCAGATGCAGAGTCTGCTTGGCGTGAGATATGTCCAAAGAGTGAGCCTCCGGAAAATCGTGCTTCTCAGAAAGAGTGGAATGAGCCTCTCAGTAAGTTAAGGTATACCAGGATTTACTAGACGGCAGCGCAAGCTTGCGGGCCGGGCCCGTCTTTTAGCGGTTGTTGAGGGTGAATCTGGGATGTGGTATCTGGTGTGTGTGGAGACTTTACCGGACAAGACCACTTTGACCTTGGCCATCTGTTTGAGACTGGGGGCTAGATCAGTTCATCCGTATGTTTGTTTGTTTGCGAGTATGGTGAGGGTTTTGGACAGCTCGGTCAACAATTTCGAATGTGCCTGCGGTACGTGAGCGACGGCTCAGCAGGCATTATACGTAATTATGGAAAGCCTCCTGACAAAGGCTTTGGAAGTTGGGAAGGTCTTTGATTTGGGACGCGACTTGTGTGGACACATTGGCGGCGTCGCACATTGGTCGAACATCGTCGGGCGCGGTTGCTGCTGTCATCAAAATGCCGGAAATAATTATGTTGATATTGGAGAGGGGTATAATGTTTGTTCCTTTGGGAGTGTAGACCCTGGGACCACGGCAACCCGATGCCAAACAGCTTGTTAAGGAAATTTCAGCGCCCCTTATACAGACCACTGGTGATAAGAGGGCTGTCAGTTATCTTCGTCAGCGCATAAGCTTGGCGATACAGAGGGGGAATGCTGCCAGCGTTCTTAGAACCGTCCCTTTGGTCCAGGTTCTTGGAACCGGAGCTTTGGAGGGGGTTTATAAGTTGTAGGTCCCCCTTTTTACATTTTTATATAGAAATTGACGAAGCTTTTTGCAGATAATTATACAGGATGTATTTATTGACGAAACAAATAGTCGATCTGAGTGATGTATTTTCTTTGACGACGCCTGTTGTGGATGTGAGTGATGTATTTACCTATGACGAAGCCTTTTGTTGTTATTTACGGTAATAAATCATTACAATGCTTAAATTAAATATACTTTCCCAAATTAGCCAAGTACTACATCTGGACACTTGAGGTTTTGATAATTACTAATTTGGGCGTGCTTCAGATTTTACAACATTATAGAAAATATTTTTAATATTTTATCATCACCTTATTATGTGATTGGGATGACGGTGTGTTAAACTTATGCCCAGTGACGCCAATCTGAGGGCCCTTTCGCTTTCACAAAAACCTGCGCTAAGTTCTATTCAAGGATGACGTTTTTGAGCCCAGCTCGCACGAAGTGAGGACATAAAACGGTGTGTTAAACCATTCGAGGACATCGCCAACCTACCCAGTCAGTAATGCACATCTGAGGACCTTTTTTTACACAGACACCCGCGCCAAGTACTATTCGAGGACGTTGTGTTAGACGAACCATTAACAAACAGAGGACGTTTGTCTGAGTGTACACGAGGACATGAGATGGTGTGTTAAACTATTCGAGGACCTCGTCAACCTGCCCGATGGTGCACATCTGAGGACCTTTATTACACAGAAACCCGCGCCAAGTACTATTCGAGGACGTTGTGTTAGACAAACCATTAACAAACCGAGGACGTTTACTTTGTCTGAGTGTACACGAGGACATGAGACGGTGTGTTAAACCATTCGAGGACCTCGATCACCTGCCCGATGGTGCACATCTGAGGACTTTTTTTACACAAAAACCTGCGCTAAGTACTATTTGAGGATTTTCTGTTAGACAAACCATAAAAAAACTGAGAAAGTGTTTTGGGCACAGCTTGTAGAGACCGAGGACATATGGCATCCATTGTCGGCATTTATCAAAGAAAAAAAAGACCATTTCTTTTTATAAATTTGAAGCATGCCAACCCTGTTCGTCGGTCATCATCATCATCTCAATGAAACTCACTGCTGGGTATAGACTTCTTCATTTTCACGCCAACAAGAATGGTCCCTCGTGTCCGTCGGTGATTAAAAACAATTTTTTTTTTCATTCTGACTTCATTTTTTAACACTATCTGTGCGTCGGGAGTTGTTCCGTTTTAGAGAAGATGGCCAGGCTAGTTTGTGGTGAAATTATGTTGAGTGCGGACGTTCAGGGTCTAACTTATCAGTCCTGATGGTAAGAAGTACTGTCTGCTTAAACTGTGTGGTTTGATGATCTGATGATTTCAAATTATTATTGTGGGTATCAGTGTGGGTGTTGTAAGGGTACCTAATCTTTAAAAAGAATTGAGATCCCACCAATAAAATTTCATACAAAAATGTAGCCGAGACTAAAAACTTCAAAAAAGAGATCTTTTGTAGGCCAAGTCTTGAATAAGTCTTCTCCTCGATAACTTACTGCGCTAACCTGAGTTAGCGAAGTGAAGGACTCGAAGTGAATCTTGGCCTCTGACCGCAAAAAACGCCTTTCATCTCTTTTCTGTGCTATCTCAGTCCAGTTTGGCACCTCGAGATCTTTCATCGAACAGGCCCTGTACCCGCACTTTCGATGCTCGCTATACCGCCACTGTTTTGGTCCGCACTTCATTGGAATAGAGTTGAAATTGGAACAAAAATGTTCACGTAATTGCGAAGTTCGAATGTACGGGTAGACCCTCAGCAATTGGAGTACGTTTCCATGTAGTATGGTAACTGGGCCAATGTAGTGTGCCTCGCGTTAATGACGTTTAGCTGCGTAAGTAGTTCGTAAGTTATAAATACGTGCAACAATGTTTTACGTAGTGTTTAGGCAATAATGATAGTATGGAAATAGGTCTGTAATTTCGAGTATTTTTTTTTATTTCCACTTAATTTTATATATGGGGACAATCTTAGCTTCTTTCCAATAATATGGGAAGGTTCCCAAGCAGAACGATTTATTAAAAATAATCGTCAACGGATGAGATAGTTGGCCTGGCACAACTTGAAATAAACAGCGGAGGTAGACGATCCGGACCTGGGCCCTTATTCAGGTCTATCGATGTTAACTTCCTCAACACCGCTCTTTCACTCAGACATATAGAACTCAGTACACCTTGGTAGTTTCCGTCTTGACTGTAACAGTGTTGCACTGAATTACTCAGACTACTGGTATTATAAATGGAAGCAAAATTTTTTGCAAATAGCTTACAAATATCAATACCATTTGTTGCGGGTTCATCATCCAGATTCATAGTAGCCGGGATACAAGATTTGTCCTTTATGTACGTCCAAAAGTACTTAGGATGCTTCGCAATGTTTTTCTCCAAATTTTCACAATAGTTTGTATAATTTAACTTCATCAATCGATCACTTCCTTTCTTAATATTTCCATTTGAATCTCATCCATTGGGTTGCGATATTTTTTGAATCTAATTCTAGCATTATTTTTCTCTTTTAAAATCCTAATAAGTTTGCGAGAGTACCAAATGGGATATTTAGATCTTTTTGGCTTAGTAAGTGGGACATGAGACTCAATAATAGTATTTAACTTTTTATAGAATGCAGTTACTATATCATTTAAATGATTACAATCTCCTAGAAGCGCATCCCAGTCTATTTCAGCGAGTTCTCCATTAATACTGTCAAAGTGGGCCTTGAAAAAGTTCAACCTAGGCTGAATGTTGGGCTGTAAGGTTGGGGACGAATCAAAACCAATAACAAACTCAAGTGGAGGGTGATGTGCGTCTATTTTGCTCAATATGTCTTTGCTTTCTTCAAGCTGCTGAATAGACACTGACGCTAGAACCAAGTCTAAGATCCTAGAATTACAATTCATTTCGGAGTTGTATTTTTTTAGACCATTAAATGCCATAAATTCGGTCACCAGCTGATAGTGATCACGTGGGCAAGAATCGCTTTGAACCGGTACCATAGATGCATTACAGCCACTGGCTGACCACATTAAATCCTTTAGATTAAAGTCCCCTACAACCATTATGTCTCCAAAGTTTGTATGATGATTACTTGTTATAGACCATCTGGGGAATCTGCTAAAAATCATAAATCGTCAGCATACATGATCTCGGAGGTCAATGCAAATGACACCTTAGTGCGTGTCTTTAACCTGGCTAAGATAAAGAGTTTGCCATCTGTACGGAAACGGATGCGAATTCCTTCGGAAGAAGAATATAATGCCTCACGAACTAGGACTGCAAATTATAATGCGAACAGAGTGGGTGCCAGGACGAACCCTTGTTTCACCCCGCATGCAGATGCATGCAGGAGTCTCAGAAGCCTCACAAACTTGCAGCTCCTCGCCACCATATTTAAGCAGTTCTCCGGGTATTGATTCGATGCCAACCACACGTATGTTTTGTTTTTGTTTGATGGCATGAATAACCTCGTTACGCGGCGACAACGGTTCATCCAGCTCGTTAGCAGTGAGAAGCTCTGGCATCATACGGAGGTGCTCTAGATTAGCCGATCGATCCACGTTAAGCAGATTATTGTAATATTCTGCCCATTGCTTGAGCACGTCCTCCATGCTCTTGAAGAGGACCTCGCCATCCAAAGACTTCAAAGGCACCTTCGCCGAGCCGGTTGTTCCAATCAGCTTCCTAACCTCACAGTGAAATTCTCAAAGCCGGTTCGTATCAGCGAGCCAAAAACAGCGCCAAGGGGAAGAGCACACTCAAAATAGCATATAGAACCACTGGTGTATACTCATACAGAGGAGAGAGAGAGAGGAGAGGAGTACTTGGATGGACCGGATAAGTCCGGGAGTATCTCCCGAAGAGCGGTTACAAAACTTTATAATTACTAATTAAGATTGAATATCTGAGTAGTTCAAGTAGGTATTACAATTTCGATTAGAATGAATTTTTTTCTCTTTTTTTTTTATAGAATACTTAGAATACGAGCGTGTCGTGCCGGGCCAGCCACACGGTAGGTACGGCGCGCGACTGCCACGGAGCTTGGTTAGAAACGTACTCCAATTGCTGTTCGATGAAAGATCTCGAGGTGCCAAACTGGACTAAGATAGCACAGAAAAGAGTCGAAAGGCGTTTTTTGCGGTCAGAGGCCAAGATTCACTTCGAGTCCCTGAGTTAGCGCAGAAGGGGAGAAGACTTATTCAAGATTTGGCCTACAAAAGATCTCTTTTTTTTTTAAGTTTTAAGTTTCGGCTACATTTTTGTATGAAATTTTATTGGTGGGATCTCAATTCTTTTCGCAAAGATTAGGTACCCCTACAACACCCACACTGATACCCACAATAATTATTTGAAATCATCAGATCATCAAACCACACAGTTTAAGCAGGCAGTACTTCTTAGCATCAGGACTGATAAGTTGGACCCTGAAACTTGGTTCAAAAGTATTTGCGCTGCAATGCGGCCCGCCCTAATATGCGCTTGCTTATGCTTGCAGTGAGTTTTACCGAGATGATGAATGATGACCGACGAACAGGTTGGTTGGACATGCTTTAAATTTATTAAAAAATTGCCTTCTTTTTTCTTTGATAAGTGCCGACAATTTATTTATTTATTAAACAATTACACAGCTTCACAGATGAACTCCAATACGCCATGCAAGTAAGACAATGGATGATATATGTCCTCGCTCTCTACAAGCTGTGCTCCAAACATTTTCTCAGTTTTTTATGGTTTGTCTAACAGAAAATCCTCAAATTAATAGTACTTAGCGCAGGTTTTTGTGTAAAAAAAGGTCCTCAGATATGTGCACCATCGGGCAGGTTGACGAAGTCCTCGAATGGTTTAACACACCGTCTCATGTCCTCGTGTACACTCAGACAAACGTCCTCGGTTTGTTAATGGTTTGTCTAACACAACGTCCTCGAATAGTACTTGGCGCGGGTTTCTGTTTAAAAAAAAGGTCCTCAGATGTGCATTACTGGGTAGGTTGGCGATGTCCTCGAATGGTTTAACACGCCGTTTTATGTCCTAGCTTCGTGCGAGCTGGGCCCAAAAACGTCCGCAGTTTGTTAATGACTTGTCTAAAACGCACAACATCCTTGAATAGAACTTAGCGCAAGTTTCTGTGAAAGCGAAAGGGCCCTCAGATTGGCGTCACTGGGCATAAGTTTAACACACCGTCCCAATCACATAATAAGGTGGATGATAAGATAAATTAAAAATATTTTCTATAATGTTGTAAAATCTGAAACACCAAGTGTCCAGATGTAGAAGCTGGTTCTACTTGGCTAATTTGGGAAAGTATATTTAATTTAAGCATTGTAATGATTTACTACCGTAAACAACAACAAAAGGCTTCGTCATAGGTAAATACATTACCCACATCCACAACAGGCTTCGTCAAAGAAAATACATCACTCAGATCGACAATTTGTTTCGTCAATAAATACATCCTGTATAATTATCTGCAAAAAGCTTCGTCAATTTCTATATAAAAATGTAAAAAGGGGGGACCTACAACTTATAAAACCCCTCCAAAGCTCCCTGAGGGACGGTTCCAAGAACGCTGGCAGCATTCCCCCTCTGTATCGCCAAGCTTATGCGCTGACGAAGATAACTGACAGCCCTCTTATCACCAGTGGTCTGTATAAGGGGCGCTGAAATCTCCTTAACAAGCTGTTTGGCATGGGGTTCCCATGGTCCCAGGGTCTCCCTCTACTCCCAAAGGAGCAAACATTATACCCCTCTCCAATATCAACATAATTATTTCCGGCATTTTGATGACAGCAGCAACCGCGCCCGACGATGTTCGACCAATATGCGACGCCGCCAATGTGTCCACACAAGTCGCGTCCCAAACCAAAGACCTTCCCAACTTCCAAAGCCGTAGGGCTTTGTCAGGAGGCTTTCCATAATTACGTATAATGCCTGGTGAGCCGTCGCTCACGTACCGCAGGCACATTCGAAGTTGTTGACCGAGCTGTCCAACACCCTCACCATACTGGCAAACATACGGATGAACCGATCTAGCCCCCAGTCTCAAACAGACGGCCAAGGTCAAAGTGGTCTTGTCCGGTAAAGTCCCCACATTGGCCGATGAACAGGCCTGCAACCACATACCAGATTCGACCTCAACAACTGCTAAAAGACGGGCCCGGTCCCGCAAGCTTGTGCTGCAGTCTAGTAAATCCTGGTATACCTTAACTTACTGAGACTCATCCCACTCTTTCTGAGAAGCACGATTTTCCGGAGGCTCACTGTTTGGACACATCTCACGCCAAGCAGACTCTGCGTCTGACAAGTGCGTCACTTCCACGGTACCCAGATATGGGTCAATAATAGTTCCATGAAGACGTCGCACGCAAAGTACGGACGACAAGTAAGCTGGGAGAGCGATACCGGACTCCTTCCTGATTCCTAAACCACCAAAACGTATTGGAAGAAAAGACTGAGACCAAATACGCTCGTCCATAGGACAAATTTAAGACCTTCTTGAGAACCCCCTGCATCAACCTATCCAAGGCAGTCGTATGATCGGTGAATATTAAATTCGAGCCCTAAGGTACCAAACTCATAAACAAACAAAACAAAAAATTATTAACCTGCTGAAATCATTCAAAAATGTCACGCAGCTGATACTTTTTTTAGGGGCTGGTCAGACCATCAAACTAAACAATTTTCTCCATGGGACCAATATCAAAATGGCGAAAAAACAGCTGTCCCATACATTAGGCTCGAGTAGATTTACGGTTTTGTATGGAAGAGTAGATTTTTTCGCGATTTCGATGTCGGTGCCATAGAGAAAGTTGTTTAGTTGTACGGTCTGATCATCCCCTTAAAAAAGTGTCAGCCAGCCAGCATATTAAGAAGGACCTTATACAACGTGTTAATGAATAAGCGCAAAACCTCATACACCCCAACTGATTTATAACAAAATAATTAGATTGAAACAATAATTTCATTATTTTGATACTTACAATTTTATGTTATTCGCATTTTAAGTTTTAAGGCAGAAATGATTTGTTATCATTTCAGCAATGAATTAAAGCGCTGACGTACTCATGGATACATTTTAATGATCTTGTTTTGGTGGTAAGTAGGGTGAGGGTGCCCGTGGGGTGGGTGAACATCGGGTTCAGTAAATTTTAAATTTTACAAAAAAAAAAACCTATGTTGAAACAATGATAATTCGATTCTAAACAAACCATTTTCCAGTTTTGCGTTAATTCATTAACACGTTGTATAATTATGTGCGTGCGTACGTACGCACGCAGGTAGTTGGGTGGGTAGGTATGTAAGTATATGTGTGAAGGTGTGTGTGTGTGTGTGTGTAGGGGTCTATTTGTTTCAAGTACCATCCGAGGACTCGCACCTGAATACACAAGGAACATCCGAGGACCTTTTCAAAGCGAGGACTTTTTTGTGGGTCCTCGGTTCGGCCTGACCACATAATGGTCTTTATTGTGCTATTTGAACCTTTCTGTACTTGTAACAAGGAAATCTGACAAAGTCCTCGGTTCAGTCATCCGCTTTGAAAAGGTCCTCGGATGTTGCTTGTGTATTCAGGTGCGAGTCCTCGGATAGTACTTAAAACAAACAGACCCCCACACACACCTAGGTACACACTAGGTGTGTGGGGATCTATTTGTAAGTACTAACTGAGGACTCACACCTGAATACACAAGCAACATCCGAGGACCTTTTCAAAGCGAGGACGAGGAAAAGTCCTCGGTTTAGTCATGGGGAGTCAGGTTGGAGTGTGAGGAAGTGTGTGAAGTAGAGGGCGCCACCATCGATTTTTTACACGTTTACAACAAACCTCGCTTTGAAAAGGTCCTCGGATGTTCCTTGTGTATTCAGGTGTGAGTCCTCAGTTAGTACTTACAAATAGATCCCCACACACCTAGTGTGTACCTAGGTGTGTGTGGGGGTCTGTTTGTTTTAAGTACTATCCGAGGACTCGCACCTGAATACACAAGCAACATCCGAGGACCTTTTCAAAGCGAGGACGAGGAAAAGTCCTCGGTTTAGTCATGGGGAGTCAGGTTGGAGAGTGAGGAAGTGTGTGAAGTAGAGGGCGCCACCATCGAATTTTTTCCACGCTTACAACAAACTTTCTCTATGGGACCAATATCGAAATCGGACCCACCTTCGATTCATCGCCCTATTCCCTTTACTCCCATTTTTCCCGAACCCCCCTTAATATAAGTGTTTGCGGTATACTTGATAGCTTTGGAAAATTTGTTCTTTTCTTTGGAACCAACATCGAAATCGCGAAAAAAAGTCACTTGTCCCATACATTCGGAATTGAGTAGGTCTAGGTATAGTATGTGTGTTGTTTTGCATTGAATCCTACTAATATTTTGGCATATAGACAGTTCATAGCCCAGAATAACACATAGGCTACATATTATTATTAACAACTAGTAGCTTATATTTTTTTCGCGATTTTGACATTGGTCCCATTATCCCATAGAGAAATTTTCTCAGTTTGATGGTCTTATTTATAATCCTCTTAAAATAGTACCAGCAAATTTCTGAATCTTATAAATTATAATCTTTGTCCTCTAGTTTTGCGCAGATTTCTGTGTTAGTAAAATGTCCACTGAGCTGATGGACATTTGGGAAGGTCGATGAGGTCCTCGAATGGCTTAACACACCGTCTAATGTCCCCGTGTACACTCGGAAAAACGTCCTCAGTTTGTTAATGGTAGGTCTAAACAACGTCCTCAGATGGGCGTCTCTAGGCAGGTCAGCGAGGTCCTCGGATGATTTAACACAACATCTCATGTCCTCGCTTTGTACAAGCTGTGCTCGGAAAAACGTCCTCGGTTTGGTAATGGTTTGTCTAGCACAACGTCCTCGAATAGTACTTGGCGCCAGTATCTGTGTAAGAAAAACGTCCTCAGATGGGCGTCTCTGAGCAGGTCGGTGAGGTCCTCGGATGGTTTAACACACCGTCCTCGCTTTGTATACCGTAAGTCTTGTTAACTTGTGTATTTTGAGTCCTCGTATTGGTCATGAAAAGTCAGGTCAAAAGAGATAGAGATAGCAGTTTCGAACCATACTGGTCAGGCTTAGAATTCAATTTGCAATTTATTCATCTGGGTTATAATGACGTGCTTCATTGCTAAGTACCTTTTTTGAGAGGTCCTCGGATGGCCAGGTTTGGGCAGGGTCCTCGCAAGGTACTTAAAACAAACAGGGGTGCATGTGTGTGTGTGTGTGTGTGTGTGTGTGTGTGTGTGTGTGGGGGTGAGTGTGTGTATGGGGGGGGGTGAGTGTGTGTGTGTGTGTGGGGGGGGGGGGGGGTGAGATGAGGTGTGTGTGTTTGTGTATGTGAGAGTGTGTAGGTAGGTAAGTACGTGAGTGCAAGTAGCCAGATTTCACACCGGAATAACAAACAATGACTCAGTCTGCTCGTAATCTAGTGTTTGCAAGTAATGTGAAATTATTATTTTGATTCTATAATTATTTAACTTTTTAATGCTTTCATCACATTTCCTATTAATAATATTATACAGTCTCGGGGCAAGAAATTTGTAATTGCGTTGTGCAAAACTTGTCGTGACAGTGGGTACAGGACAAAGATCAAGTCTTTGACTACGCTCGGGTTCCAGGCAGGGAATCGTCACACGGTGGTATCTTCGGACACATTGCGAAATAAATAATTGTCGCACACTGAGAACCTTGGCTTTTTTATACACTGAGGTAGTGGGATGCCTGTAAGGGAGATACATTAAAACTTTAAGTAGAGACCTTTGGGCCCTTTCAACTTCTATTAGGTATGACTTAGCTGCTCCTCCCCAAGAGGAAATGCAGTAAGTAAGTATACATTCTCCTAATGCCTTATATGTTTGTATTAGAAGTCTGTGGTTGGCAACACTACGTAAGTTTTTGAAAGCGTAAATAAGTTTCCGAATGCGCGATGTCGTTGCAGAAATGTGGTTTCCCCAATTTAGCCTGTTGTCAAGAATAACTCCTAGGTATTTAATAGTCTTAACCATAGAAAGTTTGTTGCACTGACAGGGGTTTTTAAGAGAGATATCTCCGCGATTGCAAGGAAAAGTATGTAGTGTGAATGTGAAATCAGGGTCCGGAGATGTAGCGTCAGATATACTAAAACACATCAATTTAGTTTTGCTTGTGTTGAGAGATAGCAGGCTATCCTCCAACCACTCAGTAATACGACATAGACCAGATTCTGCTTGTTGACGCACCTTATTCCAGGAAGAACCATGGAATAGAATGACTGTATCATCCGCATACATAAGCACATCAGCCCCACCCAGTCTCACTTCACATAAATCATTTATGTAGATTAGGAACAAGGTAGGGCCAAGCGTGCTCCCTTGGGGGACGCCATAAGTACAAAGAGAGCAGTCACTCAGATGCTTCCCCACTTTAACATTTTGGGTCCTGTCAGTAAGATAGTCTTGGAACCAATCCAGTATCATATCTCTGATTCCCAAGTTTTGTAAGCGGTTTTATTATGTATACATGTGTAACGCAATGAATAAATGAATTATGAATTATGAATTACCTACCTAAGTATTTATGGAATCATAAGAGATTTTACACCTAGTCGTAGAACTACATCAAATCCTATTCATTCCGCAAGCATTTAGTACGAAATAAAAGCTTACTTTCTTGAATCTCAGCCAAATGAAAAGCGTATCAAATTTAACACCCGTTGTTACGGAACTCGTAACGAAAATTTCAAAATTACCGTAAGCATATCGTTATAAATGGTAGCTCCATAGAGTTTGCTGTTAAGTTACGTTTAATAGGAGTTTAAAAAATATGTTTTGCTTTTTAAAATGGATGGTTTGCCCCGTAAAATTAATTTATAGCTAACATTATCAAAATCGGACTAATCTGTAAAAAGTTATGCGTGTTCATACATAAAACAAAAAAACAAAAAATATACGCGTTGACTTGAGAACCTCCTCCATCTTTTGTTTTTCGTCGGTTAATAATATAAGTAGTCGGTTATTCCGTGGATCCGTTTTACAGAATAGTGTGATTAGGGAAAGATGTGGTCTGAAAGAAAATGTTGTGATGAGGATTGAAAACGCATGTTGCAGTGGTTTGGCCATATGGAAAGAATGGGCGAAAGGAGGTTGACGTATGTTTACTATACAGGGTGTAACAAAACTCCCTAGTAATACTTAAGGGGGTGCTTCAGACCATCAAACTGAACAACTTTCACCATGGAGCCAACATCGAAATCGCGAAAAAAAAACCGCTCTTTCATACAAAACTGCAGTACTAGCCCAGTCATTTTACGGTTTGAGCCGGGACTAATTACTAATTGCATTTTTTTTTTCGCTATAATATTGAAGAGCCAATTTGAGCTTAAGAATGTACCAAAATAAAAAAAAAATTACGACAGCAACAGTTCCAATTTTAAAATATAGATATTATCTCGTTCTAAAAAAACCTGATAATAAAATTTTTTTGCACATATTTAAGGCTTTACCATCATACATACTTCAAACATGGTGTAAATATTTGTGTCTACTTAGAAGGTTTTGAAAAATTCATTCGTATTTTCTAATAAATACCTATTTTTTTAAATTTTAATGCTTATTATATTCAACAAAAATTATGTATATTGTTACATCTGTTTCAAATGAGTGCATTGGTATTAATATTATTAATTTAAAAGCCTTCGGGGACACACTATTTTGATTTCTATGTTGCGTAGCAAATTTTTTTTTTATTTGATTTAGGATAGTATTTTTGTCACTAAATGGTGCCGGTTACAGTTTAAAAGTTCAATTAATAATTACTCCCTACCCCGCCTAACAAAACTCCGTAAAATGACTGGCCTATACCGTCTCGACTCAAATCTATGGGATGGCAGATTTTTTTTATTTTTCTCGACTTTGGCTCCATAGTGAAAGTTGTTCAGATTGATGGTCTGACGCACCCCTTTAAGTATTACTAGGGTGTTTTGTTACACCTGTACAGGGTAACTAAACTTTCACTATGGAGACAACGTCGAGAAAAAAAAAAATCTGCCGTCTCATCACCGTCCCATACATTTGAGTCGAGTCAGTTCGGTACTGCAGTTTTGTATGAAAGAGCGGATTTCTTTTTCGCGATTTCGATGTTGGCTCCATGGTGAAAGTTGTTCAGTTTGATGGTCTGAAGCACCCCCTTAAGTATTACTAGGGAGTTTTGTTACACCCTGTATAGGTTCACACTTGGAGAATGGAATGGTTTGAAAGAAGTCGCCCTAGACGAACACACGCTGACGAAATCGCATGGGTACTGAAAAAGTGCTGAATAAATTGTTCCCGGAATCGACGAGCATGTATGAAGAGACATGGATGTTGAAGAGGCCAGATGTGGGTCAGAACCGTAGCGTATAGCGATCTTTTATCTCTTCCTATCCCGGGGACATATCATAGGTATGAGCATATGAACAAGGATCTCCTTTATTCTAAAGCATAGAGACCGCATCAATTCACGATTGTAGTTAAGTCTCTTTTGTCTTATGACGTATCTTAAATAGCAGAAGGAGACGGAACTATAGATCTCTGTTTATGCGGTTGTCAACTTTTCACATGTCAGTTTTGTGCTAGATTGGTCTAATTGGTTTGTTTTGTCCATACTAGGTACTTGACACCACACACTTTAAACACAAACGTCAATCAAAAAAGTGGACATTCTTGCAATACTATGGCTCCCTCTATGCGTTTAGAATAAAGGAGATCTGTGCTCTTCGGTGTAAGCATTATACAGGGTGAAATTGATATCATTAGCATAAATATCTGGACAATGTCACACAAATTATCTAGTCACATTTAAAGTACCAGAATCTAGCCTGGACTTGTATTATGATGACTAGACAACGATATACAATACATATATAGATACAAACATCCATGACTCAGGTACAAATATTCATATTCATCATACAAATATTTGTCCCTTACGGGATTCGAACCCGCGACCCTCGGCACAGCAGGCAGGTTCACTACCGACTGTGCTACCGGGCCGTCAAGCATCTTTTTAAACTCAAGAGTCTACCTATCAAACTCTTAGTTTATAAGGATGCTAATGATATCAATTCCACCCAATGTAGGTATGTATGTGTGTATTCAGTGGCCATTAATTGTGTTTTGTATATTATATTTAGAAATCTCTGACCAATTAGAATTAGTTATATATCTCTAAAATAATATTCTGGAGCTTACAGATTTTAAAGTGCGAAACTCATAAATGATGTGAATTTATAATTCCACATTAATAATAGTGTAATTTGGAGTGTAACCAGACCGTGACTTCATAGCGGCAACTTGAAATTTTCCAGTCGTTAGTCCAACCTCAATTTCAAACTTTTGGAATATTCTCGTTTGGGTACAGGTACCTGCGGTCGGTGTTCACTTAACTTTTTCTGTTCCGAGGTTAGTGTGAATAATGAATCTCGATCAAGCTTGCGGAAAACGTTTTAATATCGATTCCAAGTTTTTATCTCGTTTTTGGTTCAACGCTTAAGCTAAAGCTCCTATGAGAGGAAAAAATTTCTACGTCTGCCAAGCCTTGTTACGTAAAAATCCTGAGCTGTTAAAATCGGTCAACAAAAAAAACATTACCTAAGTTAGAAAAACTCATTAGTACCAATGGCATGTCGTCAGTGCGGATTCGAACTTGGATATCAAGATAGAGTTTCCATAGCTCTCCGCAGAACACCTGAAGAAAAAATTCTGATGCGTACCGTAAAATGTGGCAACTTTACCATATTTTTTGAAAAAACTCTACGTACTTTTTTATCTCTTAGACGCAAGAATATGAAACTTTTGTTATACACTTATTATACATTTGTCTTACGCTTTTTGTTGTTTCTATTACAAAAAACTCATTAATTTGAGCTGTAGCCGTAAATTAAGAACGTGGCGTGGGTAAAATTGACTCATTTTTGGTAACTTTACCTACGCATTATATTTCACTATTATTGCGTATAAAATAATGTATTAGGTAAAGATGACAAAAGATACGGTCTTTTGTTTTTTAAACTAAAAGAGAAAAAGAAGAAAAGTAGTTTTAAAAATGGCAACACTCTCAACAGGTAAAGTTGCCAAAGGATTCATTGCAGTTTACATACAAATATGATTTGACTCATAGGGCTGTCAAAAAACGGGAACAAAAAAATTTTTTTTTTTTTTGCCACATGGATATTTTTTTGAAAACAAAATTTCAATGCAAGAGAGTAAAAATTTCTTTATTATAAAGTTAAACGTGAATATAAAAATTACACATTGTTGTACTTCTTAGGTTAGGCTTATTTTTTTACTTTATGTAGGAACTATTCAAAACAGTCTTAAGGGGAAAAAAACGGAGTATGATTTTCGGATATGTGTAAATCTACACTAATATTATAAAGAGGAAAGATTTGTACCTATTTTTGTATGTTTGTATGTTTGTAATGAATAGGCTCAAAAAGTACTGGGCCGATTTAAAAAATTCTTTCACCATTAGAAAGCTGCATTCACCCTGAGTAACATAGGCTATATTTATTGCTAGAAAAGATTAGACGTCCACCCGTGCGAAGCCGGGACGGGCCGCTAGTTGAACATATAATTGAAGTTTTGATTAGAGCCAAAACACGATTAAGACACATTTTCTCGATAGAAAAACAAGCCACAGTAGCCTCTGTTTTTATTTAAACGCTTGGAACTTCTAAACGGTGAATAATAGAAACACGAGACTTGATTTAAAAAAAAGAGATTGATATTTTCTAAATTTTGATTAGAGCAGAATTGAAATAACATAAATAGTACAATCACAATTAAATAAAGTTTGATTTGGCGCTCGATTCGCTTCAGGCGCGCGCGGCGCCATCTCTTTCTCTCGCATCAGGTCGTAATATAAGCTATCCCACGCCTGTTTCGCTTAAATTATTTTTCGACATAGGCTCTTAATCAGTTTTCTTTAAAAATTAACAATACTTCAACATACAATTCAAAATTATAACAAATGGCCTTAAAAAATACATTTAAGTAAGTAAAAACTATTAATAGGACTCGAAGTTTAAATGGCTCGGATTACAAAGAATACAACAAATTAAAATTTAATCAAAATAAATATTATCTTCCTCGTTCATAAGAACATATTTTTCAGGATGTTCTGATATTTGCAGTAATTGAATAGATTTTACTATAGAATCTTCTGGCAGATAATTATCTTCATCTGATTTCTTAGGCATGACAAATTCAATACCATCCTTCTTGCGTATTATTTTATAGTACGAAACTGAATAATTTTTTTCGTGTCTGTTGACATACTTGATAATGCCGACGAAATTTAAAAGGTGGTCCTGGTTTATCTGAATGAATTCTTTTAATTTTTTTTTCAATAGTTCTCCGTGGTATGCTAAAGTTTTTTTCGGCCTCGTAGGAACTCATCCTTTTTGTCTCCACCATCTCAATAGCTAAAGCCATTATCTCGTCGGTGTAATTTTTATAGGGCCTTGCCCCAAGTTTTCTGCGGTTTCGTTTTTTGGGGGGCATTCTGAAACAAAAAGATACCTACCAGATAAGCACACATAAGCGTTAAAGCAGTCACAAAGTCCCCGAAAAGCCCCTGAGGTTAAGAAAAACACAACAAAACAACAAAAAACAGATCATGCGAGCATTTTGTTATTTTAAATTACTTCGTAAGTACTAAATGATTTTCATCATGAACAGAATCCTAGTTATTAATGTACTTTTATGCGTTAGTAGCGCGGGATGTTTATAAACACATACCTACATGAAATTAAAACTTATACACACGAACACAACAAAGCATGCACACATACATGAAATACTTGATTTATGCCAACCCTAGCTGTAGGTAAAGTTACCACAAAGCAGTCGGTGTCAACTTTACCTAATCTCAAACAACATTACCTCTACCGATATTTCAATGAAAAAAAAGAAGTAGCGATTAAACAATATAACAGCTACAACCCTGACCATTTCCTACATACAATATCAAAATTACACTTACCTCTGACTAGTAGTTTAAGCTCTGAAGACACAATTTCACCACAATTGTTTGACGACCCTTTTACAGAAGCACACAATGAACAGCCATATTGAAGTAATCGTCAGTCTTGCCAGTAAGAAAATTATAAGCAATGTTACCCTACGCTATTGAAAAAATACTACTATCTAAATCTCGGTCATTTAACTGCAGTTTTTTAAGATAGCCAACTTTAATTAAAATACCTACAATATGGCAATCTTGCCACGGGTTCGGTAATGTTGCCACGTTTTACGGTATGTGAACTCTACCAATCCGCATTGGGCATGCGTGGTGGACTAATGCCCATACACCCTCCCTGAGGGTATATCTATGCCCTGCAGTCCGACAAGTATGACCCAATGTATGACCACACCTTGGACACTGTCAGCTGATAGCTGTCAAAGATAAACTATAATACCGGATTTACGACTCAGAACTTTATTCCAGCAATAAAGATTCGGTGATGTAGACCGAAATAGGACACAGTCATTTAGTATAACGATGGCATTAGAAGTAAAATGAGTTCTATAATGCATACTAACTCGGTTCATTTTGGATAGTGGTTCGCGGCGCGGTGCGGTGCTTAGCTTACATCCGATATCCGAATGTCAGTTGTGTTGTGGCTGCACCGGCAACACTATTAGCGTTATCACTCTAAAGCTATGTACACATTTTTACTTTTTACTGACTCACTCAAATTGACCACTAGTTTTTAATTAGTAACATAACTTTAAGGGTGTATTAAGACATTGAAACTAAACAAGTTTCCATAAGGAACGTGGTTCGAAAAACAAGAAATACATTTGGAGCTTCCATGTAGTCCGTGTGGTGTCGGCTAAGATTAGCTCCAACCCATTTCCTCCCGTGGGTGTCGTAAAAGGCGACTAAGGGAACTACTGGAGGATGGGCAGCAGCATCCTCTGAGTATACACATTGAATCCAACTGCGATCGCCAACCCGTCTGCCAAGCGTGACGATTATGGCAAATCCCCATTCTGGGGGAGGCCTATGTCCAGCAGTGGACGTCTATCGGCTGATATGATGATGATATAAGAGAGCGGATCAGTCTTTTCACAGATTTCAACCACAGATTTTCTATGGATGGTCCAAAAATTTTTCTCTTTTTTCGATCCATGTTCCTCAGGGAAAGTGGTTTAGTTTCATTGTCTGAATACACCCTTAAATATATGTTAGTACTATCAGTTTAAAATAACAATGTGAATGACCTCGCCTGCAAATGTGACGTCACTCAATCGCACGAACTTCACTCGAGTCATTCAAATGATTATTTCCTTTACATAGAGTCTATATTCCTTTACAACCGAGTGAAGTTATCGAACGGCCCTTCAAGGTCATGCACATTGTTATTTTAAACCGATAGTAATTAAAAACTAGTAGTGTATAAAACGGTGGGTCACCACATTCTTTCCGGTGGTGAAAGAAATCATAATAAGGAAATCTTTAAGCTTAAATTTCGAGGCGTGTACCGACCGAGTTGTGGAAAATGTCTAAGAATAATTAGGTTATTGAAGATAATCCAATTTTATCTCAGATTTTTCCAGGAAACTTTTTAAAATTTTATTTTAACTTTGTGTTTGCTAGTAGAAATATAAGTATTATTACGATGAATAAACGTTGGTGTTTCTTTGACCTAGAAAGATTCGAAACAGGAACGATTCGAAAGAAATAATGCAGAAACTTCAGTTTAAATTTTATGTTCATTCATAAAAACTCTACGAAAACTACAAGTCTTCCAATGTCAAGTACATCGTGAGATAACATGGATATAAAACTTTAAAAGTTAAGATATTCCAATGTCAAGTAGATTTCCAGGTAGATAGGTAACTTTAAACATTATAAAGTTCGGAAACTTTTTAACTTTCTCACTGAGAACAGCGCTTAGCTAATATATAATCTGTCGGTAAAAAGGTAAGGTTACATGCTGAGTTATTATGGATTACTGTTTTGACTAGGTTTGTTTCAAAACTTTCATTTATTATGCTAAAATAAGTAAATAAATTCATCTTGATTTTTAAAGTTAAACTTATTTTGGTGTGTTAGGAGAAACAGATTAGAGTGTATTTTCGTAAGAACAGGTAGTTTTAGTAACTATTTTATTTTTACTTTGAAAATCAACAGCTTAATACAAAATTAATAGAAATTGCGCGCGCCGATGTGAGACACCAAGAAGAGAAATTCATTTTAATGAGAGTTTTTTTTTATTTCCTTCAAAGAAGTATTTTCTTACGTGCCTACATACCTAAGTACACACACGTACGTACACGTACACGTTACACGTATTTTCCAGTGAAGCAATTCATATTGTGAGGTAGGACCTGCCAATGATTGCCTGCATCATTCACATATCTTTGCCTTCATGGCAGCAGTAGCGGATCTGATATGAGTCATATACTTACCAGTAAGTATCCTCGTTAGGTAACCGTTTTAAGTGAAGTCTAGCAATGAGCTATATCAATTCCTTTCATCCAATCAGTTCACTATCACTCAGTGCAATCCCACCTTAATGGCAGCAGTATCGGATCTCATCCGGCCAGTATTTGCCAGTGACGCAAATCATATCTACTTTAAGGTAATTCAATGAGCCATATCAAATCCTATGATTCAATCAGTTCACTCAACACAGTGTGTTCTCGCCTTAATGGCAACAGTGGCGGATCTCATCCTGGTAGCTATTTGCCAGTGGCAACTATTCTCGTTAGGTAACCGTTTCAAATGCTAACCGGTGTCTGGTGTTATTGTTGAACTAATCCACACCATTTGTGTTATTGGAGGTGATATTGCTGGATGTAAGGTAATCAGGTATGTAGGTACAGGCACGTACAGGTAGTAGGTACAGTATATTTTAATAAGTGCAGAAACAAAGACGATTGGTAGGATATCACTGAAAAAAAAATTTTTTACTTCAACCAACATGAGCCTGTCAACATCATGACTTCTCCGACTAAGAGAACTTTGTTAAACGAATTCGGCTTGTTGTTACAACTAATCATCTTTTGTTTTTAGTAAACAATAATAACGTCATTGTTTGTTGTTGTATGGTTTCCATAATAAACAGCCTATTAATAGTGCTTTCTTGGGATCATTACAATGTATGTGCCTGTGAGCGTTATTTATTTTTTTATTTTTATTTCAATTATTTTGGTGCTGATAAAGAGAAATTATACTTACTTCTTAGTTGGCTCTCATTTTTTTCAGTGTAGTTGTAGAATAGATTCTGACCACCCTGAAAGGAGATTATGGTCGTTCATTTGTGTTGTTGTTGGTGATATCGCTAGATGCTAAGGTAATCAGATAAATGTAGGTACAGGATATTTTAATCAGTGCGGTAACTAGACGATTGGTAGGTAGAAAAGATTCTGACCCTAAAAGGAGGTTATGGTTCTTAGTTTATGTACGTTTATACAAGGTGTAACAAAACACCCTAGTACTTAATATACAGGGTGTAAAAGACAGTCTAGCAAATAAGGGAAAGGGGAAATCAGAACATCAAACTAAACAACTTTCACTATGGAGGTTACCTCAGGAAACGCGAAAAAAAATCGGCGGCTGATTTTTTTTCGCGTTTCCTGAGGTAAGCTCCATAGTGAAAGTGGTTTAGTTTGATGGTCTGAGTTCACCGTTTCAGTATTTGCTAGGCTGTCACTTACACCCTGTATAAAGTCGAAAAAAAAAAAAATTTTGCTGTCCCATACATTTTGAGTGTAGTAGGTACTTAGACTAATTATATCGGGACCCGTAACCACGTGTCATTCTACTAACAAACTTTCTGCCACTTTTTGCTGGGGGCGAGGTAACATGTTATCCGCAACTTTGGATTTTATTCCCTATGACTTTAGATTCTAATTTTGAATGTTCAAAATCATGAAAAGTAGTCTCGTGTAAACCCCAAACGTTCTAAGTTCAAAATTATTGTTTCGCTATTATAGGCTGTCTCGTTTAGTGATAAGGTATAAAATTGGGTGTAAATGCGCAAGATTAATTGATCTAATACCGTGGCAGAGGGGAAATGCTACCGCAAGGCCGGTCCGGATATAATTAGTCTAAGAGTAGGTAGGTATACAGTTCTCTATGAAACGACAGATTTTTTTTCGCGATTTCGAAGTTGGCTCTATAGTGAAAGTTGTTCACTTTGATCTGTTTAATCTATGTAGAATAAATTACTCTACATATATTAAACTGTTAAAGCATCAATCACCCCGATAAATTCCTCCAGAAAACAGTTTATTCCGCGAAGATCCCTGCAACAACCGTTTTACCCGTGTTTTAAGGTTAAGAATGACTTGATTTGCACGACTTCGTACAAGAAACAAGCTGTGGCAAACATTTAGGTGTACAAACTACAAATCCATTGATGATGAAGCTAAACTTTACTCGTTATTGAAACTCTCGAGATCTACTTCTGTGATTGGTGACTAATCTGAACCGTTCAAGTTTATATGGTTCAGTTATATTTAGAATAAAAGAAAGAGTACGGTACAACATACTTACTTTAGTTGTGGTAGACAAGGGCGTATCAGGGAGGGGGCTTTTATGACACCCAAGGGGTTGCCTCTTACGACAGAAATGGAGTATCCATTGTATGGCAGAACTAGGTTTTAAGATCAGATGAAAAACTCTCACCGATCCCCACTACCCAATCGTAGTCCCAGCAATGCCCATTGCCGAGGTCCGTACCCCTTAGGGGTGCCCCTTGGGCAGGTTGCTTAAGTTCATTCATTGGTTCGGTAGACCTAGCAGGGCGCTTCGCCGTCACTGGTGTGGTCCCCCCATAGTCCGCAGTAATAAGCAGTTGATGCTCACTGAGTAATGCTGTATTGGTCAATTCGAAAAATATAAACATGAAAAACGTCCTTTTGGATCGGTCTTGAAACTTTGTACGGTAGTACCAGATTTATAAGTCTCACCTATGTACAACCTATCTGCGCACTTGACCAATTTTAATAGCGCGAAATTATATTGACCACTTCACTTCCTTGCCACGATTGGCTAATTGTTTTCGACTATGCACCCTTTGATTACTAAACACAGATGAGTAAAATGACTTCTGATTTTGACGGGGTCTCGGGTCTGCTCTGCGCACACGAAGATTGACGAGGGGACTTATTTTCAACATAAATATAAAGCAAGTTACACAATAGCACTACAGGTTTAGAATTAATTTGTTACCCTTATTGGAGGCCTATTACTCTACAAACTTGTGTAACTAAAAACCAAACAATTTGCAAGCTCTCAAACTCTCGACAGAGCTGAAGACGAAATCCGACCCAGACTCAAGTCAATTACAGAGCGGCCGAAACTAAATGGCCTTCATAAACGGGCCTACAAGTACGATTAGAAAATCTATTTGTACTTCAAACTTCCAAGATGTCGACGTAAAGCTGTCACCAGAAGGTCTACCTATAGAAACTACAGGACCCGGAGTGCGATTTTTGAATCTTATACGTTGAACTCAGCAGTTGAAAATGTATGGAGATACGCATCTTTCTACTGCTGTTTGACTTTCAAAAAGCATACTTTAG
Source organism: Agonopterix subpropinquella (assembly GCA_922987775.1). Taxonomy (NCBI): domain Eukaryota; kingdom Metazoa; phylum Arthropoda; class Insecta; order Lepidoptera; family Depressariidae; genus Agonopterix; species Agonopterix subpropinquella. The sequence continues at coordinate 4,194,318 of OV277708.1, read as the reverse complement.
GAGTGCGATTTTGGAAAGACAAATCATTAGTAGAAAGTTTCATACCTCCATAGTAATTTTGTCATTTTGAACTGCCCAGCTCAGCGAATGAGCTTCAAAAATCGCACTCCTGTTCGTAGACCCTATTAAGGCTATTCTACCGTTGGCGCGCTCCATACAAACGTAGTATGGTGATATTTTCAATACTATCTAATTAAAGTCAATGAAATTTTTCAAAAACAATCAAGTAACTAATCTCTATGTCGGTACCATACTACGTTTGTATGGAGCGCGCCATCGTATGCAGCGCGAATAGTAATTTTGTCATTTTGAACTGCCCAGCTCAGCGAATGAGCTTCAAAAATCGCACTCCTGTTCGTAGACCCTATTAAGGCTATTCTACCGTTGGCGCGCTCCATACAAACGTAGTATGGTGATATTTTCAATACTATCTAATTAAAGTCAATGAAATTTTTCAAAAACAATCAAGTAACTAATCTCTATGTCGGTACCATACTACGTTTGTATGGAGCGCGCCAACGGTAGAATAGCCTTAATAAGTTGACGGTTTTAACACATAATAATTTTGTCACATTATCACGCATCACGGCTTAGAATGGACCACCTCAATACTTCCCGTGGTGGGTGTGGGACGAAGCGACTAAGGGATTAAAGGTTTCTTATGCAGTGTTGGAAATATGAGGGAAAGCCTATAGCCACCTCTTGCCACTTGTCACGTCATTCCATTCCATCCTGAAACAAAAATTGCTACATGTGAGCATTGCTTCATCGACATTCTTAAACAGAAAGTCGGTTGTTGCAGCAATGTTTCTAACCACTCCGCATGAGATTACAGTCGTGAAGTCAAAGTCAAAGTCAACCAAAGACATATATATTACTAGCGTAAGGACATGGCCTATGAGCTTGACTATTGTCCCCAGTTCGTTGGCTCTAAAATGCAAGGAAAAATGTCAGTTTAGAGCACTCGAAAATATATGACACGATATAGTTCGTATACGAGTTATGACAGATGGCGCAAATTTTTGTTTCTATGAAGTAGGTTTTTGTAAAATATTCTGACGGGCCTATCCTTACGCTAGTAATATATAAATCTATGAAGTCAACATAATTTATTCAATATAGGAGCTTGTAGCACACTTATTAAACGTCAAATCTTTTTTTGAAGCTACCACCGCGTCGGAACGTGTTGTCGCTGTAGAGAAGATGCGGCCTGAAACTCGACAAGATAACAAGACAATATACATAAATTCTTATGCTAAGGTTATGTACATACAATAATACATAGTCTATTTAATAAAATAATTGATACCATACAGTACTATTATAAGTTAGTGTCACTCAGACCCAAGCATTTTGATCATTGAAATAATCATCCAGTTTATAATATGCTTTTTCTCAAACATGCTTGGAAATGTGAGCATTATTTTGACAACCTTCTTCGAGATAAATCGAAATTGCTGTACTGGCCAAATACATGCGCGCAGCGGCCGGCAATGTTGTATGAAAATCCATATCTGTCGTGTTTAGAGGCCAAGTAAATTACATACTAAACTCATATCTGTCGTGTAATTCAAAAATGGAACGATCTTTTTCTCCGAAACATGGCGGCGACCAAGGAGGTAACTCATCAAAGGTTTTATTTAAATTTCGAACTGGCTTGCAAACAGAAAGCTGTTTATTGAAAAAAAAAACAAATTGTTGATCGTTGTTCGTCATTGATTTTGAAAAGAGTTTTAATTTCCGCGAATTATTTGAGATAATTTACTGTTTTCATTTCCGCGCATTATTTGAGAAAAGTACTATACAAGCCTTGGCCACAACTAGGCATTGATGGACTTACGTATGTGTGCCTCGGCTTCGCCTCGGCCCACATTTACACGTTCGTCCATCAATGCCTCTGTTGCTGGCCGCTGCAGTAATGTACTATTTACAGAGGACTTTTTTGATCTAAGTTTTAAACATGTTTTCGGAAAGATTCAAGTGAGTGTATGTATGTACGAGTTGGTGCGTTTGATGTTTATTGACATCTGTTATTTACTGTTTCAATGAAAATCGCACTCCTGCACTGTGCAGGAGTGCGATTTTGTTCAGCAGTTGAATTCTACAGCTGATTTGACCTTCAAAAATCCCAATCCTGATGTATGATTTTTGAAAGTCAAATTTTCCTCGTGAAAGCAATGTAGGTGCGCTTGCGGTTGCTTGCGGTAAAATATTTAAACAGCTTAAGTTTATGGTACAGTCACCAGCAGATATATCGTAGCAAACAAGGTGGTCAAATATTTCTATTCTAAGCAGTTCTAATCTATACCTATAATAAAATCGTAAACGCAAAAAAGTCTGTATATTGAATATATTTGGAAAAAAACCAACCGACTTAAAATCAGTAACTGAACATGGTAGAAAGGTTTTTAACTTTTTTGTTTGTTTGTTTGTTTGTTTGTTTGTTTGAACGCGCATCACGCAAAAACCACTGAACGGATTTTGACGAAACTTTGTATAGTGACAGTTTATATCCCGGAATAACATAATATATAAAAAACATCTCGAAAAATGGCCGAGAAATAGTAAACCAGCAACAAAAACCTCTGGTATAGTATCGGGTACAGTGCAAGGTCAGTATGCCTCAGAGATCCACTATAACCAGCAAGGTTAATCTTTGTCGCTTTATATTTTTCATAGCTGAAAAAGCTCAACGTATTTTTGACAATTTGGGCTTTCATCGTTTGTGTTGAAAATATATCGAAAGCATAGACGAAGAATTTTTCGCATCGAAAGCTTAGATTAAGAACTTTTCGCTTCCTATATCTATGGTCGAACCCTAGAATAAGAATTTCTTCAAGTCAAAAACCTCTCAAGGAAGTTGTAGGTATATCCCTACAAAGCAATGTTCAGGCTTGCGCAACTCTCTAACAAAAAAATGTTATATGAAACGTACACTGACGCCATTAATTCCTTTGAAGGTTAGCACACATTTCAAAGATTCTGGATATCGGTCACGACCAGTTTGTAGTATCGAAGACCCGACTCCTATAACGTAGTGAGTTACCTACATTCTCTTTGGCAATGTTGACAAATACGTTGACAAGTTGTTATTGTTATTGGTTGATGGAAATAAAATTACAAATTACAATAAATAATCACATATTTAGATGGTTTGGTTTAATAACTGAAGGTATGTAAACCATGAAGTATATATTTTAAATGATTTCAAGATTACAAAAGGTACCGATACCTATGTAAAAATTACATAGGTACTTACCTACTTTCAAACACGTAATTTTTATCAAAATTTTCTGAAAAGGGTTGCAACGGAAAGGCTTTCTTGATTATTTCAAACGGAAACGGTGCACAATTATTACCATACAATGCTTCTAGCGGAAATCAGACGACAAAGCAAGATCGCCCTCGCTGTAGCATCTTCAGGGATCGCTGCCACATTGCTTCCTGGCGGTAAAACGGCCCACCTTCAAGATTCTCCCATAGATTAAGACAGCACGGAAACGCCTGTGTGTGGTGTGTCACGTAACAGTGACAAAGCCCGAGTGATATTTGGGATGAGTGTAGGTACTATGGCGCACAAGAAAGCTGTAGAAACTGTAAACAGATTGCTCCAGTACATCCGAAGGGATAATCGTGCGATGGGTGGTATCGCGGATGGATTTTCGCCAGACGTTATCAGAGTAGATGAGCTGAACGCCTGCCTCAAGCGCTGTGTGCTATGGCCGGGAGTACAGAAATTGCGCCTCACATAAAATATGCGGGTCCATCTTGGTGGCAAATCTCACGCTCAAGAGTTTGCCGACGTGCTGCTTAAGATTGAGGGACAATTACCAAATACCAACAGACCGGTACAATACAACCAACTAAATACACTGTTTGTTAATTCTGTAAAATCTAAATATAATTATAAAAGAAATCGTATCTTCTTACGATCCTCAATTATTCGTTACATAACATGAAATATAATTGATAAATATTATATAGGCCACAAAAAGAAACCCATAAACAAGTCCCAAGTCCACGCGTACGAAGTCGCGGGCAACAGCTAGTTTTCAATAATTTCTTTACTCATAACAAATCAAAAATATAGGAACGCCTAGAACATCAAATATATCGACACAGTCAGGGTGGTCATAAACATCTGAACAGTTTCGGAAAAAAACCTTACTCCGTTGTTTTACATTTGAATTTTAAATAACATTGTAAAGAAATTATTGAAAATTCGCTGTTCAGATATTTATGACAAAATACACGTTTAGATATAATTGGTAACAGTAACTGTAAAGAATTTAATGAAAATTAGCACCGCTCAGAAATATTTGGACTCCTTGTATGCTACGATATATCTGATGGCGAATGTACCTCATAAGCATTGAGACTAACCAGTTATTTTGACTTGCTAGAATAACTTCGCTATTAGTACCTACCAAAGAAATACAAAAAAAATTAATCCACGTTTGGTCCTAATTAGGGATTTCGGTCTCGGTAGCATTTTTGGTCCCGGGACCAGTCTCGGTTTCTCAAACCCCAGTCCCGGGATTCCCGGGAAATTCGAGACTGTATGGTTTAATTTAAAAATACAAGGAATTATCGGTGTTTTCTGGCTTTAGACAGTCTTAGCGTATAGGTAAAATGAATAAAATGTCATGGCATATAAAATCTGATTTTTAATTTAAACCTAAATTCAAAATCATAGTAAAACGACTATTCTAACGTAATTAATGATTAGATTAATTAATTATTCAAAAGTTACATCAAAATTGGTCATTTAATTATGATTTTCAGTATAATTAAAGCAATCGCCATGCAGAATCACAACACAAAATAATCATAAATACCTAGTTGATCTGGTAAATCTACCTTTATGTCAGTCTCTCTACTCTAGCTAATAAATAATAATACAGAATAGCTCTAGAAAACAAGCTTAATCACAATATTCACAGTAAAAAGTCCAACTGCGAACGCCAACCCTCCAAGCGTGGCGATCAAGGCAAATCCTACCAACAACATAGCCAGAACAACCATAACCCGAGCCGGGGCAAACTCTGGGAGAGATTTGGCTACCAAAACCGACGACAGCTGCACCTGGCAATGTACAATTAATACGCGACAGTACACACTACAAAGCTCACTGAAATTGAGGAAGAACAAGCAGGCAAAAATTAAGCAGGTTACAAATAGGACCTTAATTAGTTTATCGAAGTCTGAAGAAAAGGAGAGTACTCGATAATCCTCAAATCTGGTAACCGAACTGGCTACCCAGATAACATTTACGGTCGGCGACTTAAAAATGACGTCATTTTAAGGTACTTATACAGTCAGTCCGAATAGTCCGATGTTGGTCGTAGAAGTACGTACTAGTTGGTACTAGGAACGTCATTTTACCGTCAGCCAGTATACGTCCTGTGTTGGACGCAAGTTGGACGTTATACTGACGGACGGACGGACTTGCCTCCTTTTTTCTCAGCTCAGTCGCGCCATTTTTCTATGCGCATCGGACGTGTCGCGGAGTCCTTTTTGTTGTTGAGTTAGTGTTATTCAAAGAAATTGAACCTAAAGTGTGTTAGTAATGGACGAGGACCGCCCAGCCAAGTGCGCAGTGATCCAGTTTATTGTTTGCGGTGGCGGTGCTATTTCTGTTGTGGATTCAGAGTGGCTGAAGCCACGATGGTGTGAAGTGTATTGGCCGGTCATAAAAAGGCCCAAAGCTCAATCTCAACACGTCCCCCAGCGAAAATTTGAAACTTTATGGTGTGCAGCAAGTGTTTTACGAAACTGGTAGGTACGTATTTTATCCCTTTCCTGCATGGGTAGCATGCCACCGTGATACAGCACTATCACACATTCGCTCTTTTTCTATTTGCGCACGAACGAACGAGATAAAAGACGTGATACAGCTGTATCACGTGTAGCATGCTACCATAGTGTAAATAAAATAATAGTGATGAAGCTCAGCGGTCGTGGCGGGTCTATGCCCGCGCGGCATGCGGGGTACGGGCGTACCCTAACTCAATTCGCTGTTAAGATACGCGCGCAGGCAACGTGGGTCGGGAGGCACTCCTCCCGGCCCCCGCACGCCCCGCACGATTGGCCTGCCGCGACCGCTGAGCTTCACCACTATTAGTTCTTTACACTATGATGCTACGGCTTCTGGGGCTAGTACGCCAACCGGCGATAGCGACATTTAACACATTCATCTGCCAAATTTAGTCTTTTATCTCTTTCGTTCACGCCCCAATAGAAAGAGCGTGATAGAGCTATATGACGCTATCGTCAGTTTTCATATTCGGGGAACCTGGCTTCTCGGGATGCTTGTATGAATTAACTACGACGACGCTTCTATTTAATAACGCAGAGAATTATTAAAGGGTTGGATATAGAATTGTATAGCAGGAGGGGAGGGGTGCTGGTGATTGGGGAGGGGCCGCTGACGGGTCCACTAGTTATTTATATATTGTCTAAGAAAATAATTTTGGTTTGATTTACAAGTACCTAACTAACTTATTTCTTTTTACAGGTGTCAGGTCGAGATGTTTCCAGTAAATTGCCACGTACAATGAAGTCCTACATTTCCGACAAGCTAGCTGTAGAGTACAATTTCTATGGAATGGAAACTGCAACGAAAACCAAAAACGAAAAAGTTTTTTGCACTCTACGCCTCAGAGACTGCATTGTAGGTGAGTACATAAGTACCTACCGAAATTCTCCAATACTATCTCAATATTGTTTGCGTCAATCCCCCATTCAATATCTTTGCACTATTTGGAATTCAAATAATTAGTTTTAATTAATTATTATTAGGGTTCCGTACACATAGGTTGTCAATGGGACCCTATTACTAAGCCTATGCTGTCCATCCGTTTTTCAGTATATCACAGCGGTATAATCTCAACAACTGTAAACAACTCCACAACAGCACGGCTAGCATGCCATCCACGACAAAGCGTTAAAACGAGAAAAACGTCATGCGCGCTCTTTCTGGCATACGTAAATTAATAAGGATGGTGGCACATCTCGATTTTTATCGTTTTCTCGGAGGTGGTATGCAAGGCCTACTGAGATAGCCTCATAACATATTCAGTTTGTTGTTGTGGCATCTAGGTATCTTGGCAAATAATAAAATACGGAATAAAGATACGGAGCCCTGTGTGCGTGGGTGCTACTCCCACGACCATTTTTATACAATTAATAAATTGTATCTTTCTTGTTTCTTTATAGAAGGCGTTGTTAGCACAACTGCAACTGCAACGGCAGAGGGCGTCGAAGTTAGCATCAAAACCGCCAGGTAGCCATACAGCATGCTCCAGAAAGGATAAATAGTTAGATGCTTTGGTTTTCCCATACGGTAAACTTAGACGGTAAACAACAGCTTCAAACTATCGCCTCTCCGAATTTAAATTGATTTCTTTATAATTATGTAGATGCAATTAAAAATGTACGAAAATGCTCGGATCTTAAAATGTTTAAACTATTTTTAGAACATCTTTTACTAAAAGTAAAATCTTTAAATAAAATTTTACATTTCGGTGTTCATTAATTTATTTATTTACAACCCTAGTTCACTCCACCGTAGTCTAGGAACGTCATTCTACGACTGACATTCAGAAACGAAATTTGAGTATTAGTTTCTATTTTGATATGAAAAATCAATAAAATTTTGACATATCGAAGTAGGATCTTATACTCAAATCTTGTCTCTGAATCTCAGTCTAAGGCTGCCTATCCATTGACGCGAGCTGGCTGGCGGAGCGGTGTAGCGAGGAAAATATTAACCAATCAGGAGCTCGGCCGAATCTCGGCCGAGGTTTTATGCAATCCTGATTGGTTAGTAAAACTCCGCTTCCCCGCTCCGCCAGCCAGCTCGCGTCAATGGACAGGCAGCCTAAGGGTGCGTCCACATCTGGCGAACGCGCTGCAAATGCGCAACTCGCGAGCCGCTCGCGAGCTGCACATTCGCGGAGCGTTCGTCAGCTGTGGACGCACCCTAAGGTCCCTGGATCGGTCTTGATATGACGTCCTAAGTACGTCTAGTCTCGTACCTCGGTGACGTACATTTTAGACGTCTGTAGGACCGATAAAGGACGTACATTTGTCACAACCTAATGACGTCTTGATACGACGGCCTACGGACGTCTTAATACGACGGCCTACGTACGTCTTGATACAACGGCCTACGGACGTCTTGATCCGACGTCATTAGGTTGTGACAAATGTACGTCCTTTATCGGACCTACAGACGTCGAAAATGTACGTCACCTAGGTCGAGCAAGACTGTAAAAAGACGTCATTAGGACGGCTAAATGTTATCTGGGTACCGGAATCGCGGTCGAGCTCCTGAAGGCGGCTGGAAAACCGGTCCTTGGCCCTTCAGAAGTGGTATAATTTAGTCATTCGCGGGGAAAACGCCGCAGGCATTGAAAAAGTCTGGTAGTGCTCTTCTTTAAAAAATGGCAAAAATGCTTTGCTGAAGAAGGCACATCTTCTCTCTTCGAGAGTTCATTAGTCACAATCTCGCACGCAGGATCGATGTCTTCCAACCCCCTGAACAAGCTGGATTCTGAATAGGCTTCAACACTAGACCACATAATTATAATTATACGCTCCAGCAGATTATACAGTAGACTGAAGAGTACCTATTACCTGCCTCTTTGCTAAGCGTTCGTGGTGAATGAGAAAACCTTCGATTTGATCGATATTTGAGCTGTACTGCAGTCTTTCTCGCAATTTCAAGCTACGTACCAAGTCCAAAGAAAATATACTCTAACGCGAAAAGAAGCGACACTCATGCATGTGTGTTTTTAGAAGTGGTAGGACGCCCATTCAATGACAATGACGGCCGAATCACAAGGCTGCACTCGCTCGCTCGACTCGACGGGCAACGCGACTTCATACCATCATGTGTGGAAACATGTCGTGCTGTATATTTACTGCTGTGTTTCCTACCTGCCTACTCATAATTTACCTTCTTTAAAGAAGTTAATTCAATAGGTATTTTAATGTTGATGATTGGTCACGCTCCCTACTTTTTTCGTTATTAACTATTTAGGTTTAAGTTTAGGAACCCGTATCCATCTTGATTTTCAAAAACACATGACCTAAAGTTTCTGATTTATTGCTAGCGTGATTTAATTTCTATGCAATGGGGACCAAGCATGATGTGAAATTGACATTACAATGAGAATATAATTTAATTTACGTAAATCAAACTTAACTTTTATTATTTCCTCGTTTTCGGTAGGTTATCGACCCTATCTCTTACTCACGCCGCGCCGGCCCAAGGTACCGGACCGCTCGTTCACGTACAGGCAGTTGAGGCAGTGTCATGCCTGTACCAGTTCGGTTCCGAACTATTCAAATAAAAAAAGTCTCAAAAATTCGATACCATGATACGGAACAAGGAACAAGTGAGACAAGTCTCAGTAGATCGTTACTGAGACAAAATAATTCTTAAACTCGATACCGAAATGCTTAGATAAAAGGAATAAATAACTCAATATCATGCATAATCTACGTTAAAAAAATATAGTTTTGAAATCGGTATTTCAACATAAAATAAACTGGAAATATTGTTTATATTGTAAAAAATGTGAGTCGTATTTAATTATTTTTAATATGAAAACGAGTCTCGAAATCCCGGGACCAAAATGTCAAAGTCTCGGTCTCAGTCTCGACGTAAAAAGTACCGAGACTCCCGGGATTTCGAGACTCGTGAGTCCCGGGACGAAAACCCTAGTCCTAATATTATGTTAAAATTTTAATAAAATCAATTCCACGCAAATGAAAACGTTGACAGAAGTTAATTTTGATATATTTTTTTGAATTAGTAGAAAGGTTGAAGACAAAATAATTATAAGAAATACCAACCCCGTGTAATATAACGGGAAAAGGCGAGGAGGAAAGAACAAGAGAATGATATAGACGGATTATTATCAATTAAAAATTGACACTAAGTCTCGGCGTAAGCTTCGATGTAAGCTAAACTTTACTGTGAAAACAAATTGTGTATTATTTAAATGTATGCAGAATACTGTTAGCGAGTTATAATCTTAAAATAATGTTGTTGCTAAATAGTTTAGGCTAGAACCTAACAGTACCTTCGAATCCTTTGTATTTTCAGGCCCATTCAAAAGGTATATCTGTAGCAAAGCTTCTGACTACCTTGAACGGGTGTACAGTCGTAAGGTTACGTATATATGAACCAGTAAAACTTACTTTAAGCTAGCAGTCTCTATACAGGGTGAAATTGATATCATTGGCAACCTTTTAAACTAAGAGTCTACCCATCAAACTGAACAACTTTTACTATGGGAGCAAACCAATCGGAGCAAAAACAAAATCATCTGTTGCATACATTTGTGTCGCGTAGGCATTGCAGTTTATTTTTATCCTTCTCCGATTGGTTTGCTTCCATAGTGAAAGTTGTTCAGTTTGATGGGTAGACTCTTAGTTTAAAAGGATGCTAATGATATCAATTTCAGCCTGTATACAAATGTTACACAAATCTATTTTGGTTAAGGTATGTGATGGATTATTTAAGTCTTATTAATTCTGTTTGTAGATAGGCATATCAATTTACGCATAGCGATGTCAGAATAAATTTGTTTTACAAAAATGAAGTAGCTTTAAAGAACAATAAAACCGAAACCTAAAACATAATATACCTACAGGGTATAAACTTAAAGGGGTACTTCGCTGACCATCAAACTGAACAACTTTCAATAGGACCAATATTAAAATCGTGAGAGAGTACATTAGAAAATGACAATGCATACAAACAGCTAAGTAGGTACCTACCTACACTATATTCGTTTCACAACTAATGAGTATGATCAAAGAACACGTACAAATAGTATGATAGCAGGTAGCTAAAACTATAGAAAAAATAATTCGTCCGCACAAATTATTTAAGTCGGATCATTAGCTATCAAATTTAGATGTCCCTGATTCCATGTCAGAAATTTTTTGATTTTTTATCTGTCTGTTTGTTTGTGTTTGTTTGTTCGAGCATCACGCAAAACCTACTGAACCTTTTTTGTTTGATAGCTTATGATCTGACTTAAAATCTGGTAAATACTTTTTGCGGACGAAGTCGCGGGTAAATGCTCGTTTCTTATAAAATCCAAATTCAAATTTACCAGTTTCGAGGCGAAACGGGATTGGGCGTTTTCTTTTTCTTCAGTTTAACATCCTGTAGGTATAGTGCACTTTACCAAAATGAGACCAAAACCCTACTTCTATGTTTTTCTTGGTTCTGGAAGAGTGGAAATGTTTTCGCTTATTATATGGATCCTGCTGAATTCACAGTCCCCTTAAGGGCCTATGTCGAAAAATAATTTAAGCGAAACAGGCGTGGGATAGCTTATATTACGGCTTGATGCGAGAGAAAGAGATGGGGCGGCGCGCGCGCCTGAAACGAATCGAGCGCCAAATCAAACTTTATTTAATTGTGATTGTACTATTTATGTAAGGTCAATTATGCTCTAATCAAAATTTAGAAAATATCAATCTCTTTTTTTTAAATCAAGTCTTGTGTTTCTATTATTCACCGTTTAGCAGTTCCAAGCGTTTATAGATAAAAAAGGAGGCTACTTTGGCTTGTTTTCCTATCGAGATTGGCTCTAATCAAAACTTCAATTATATGTTCAATTTATACATATCCGAAAATCATACTCCTACTGTTAGTACTTCATGATATATGAAGCTTTGAAGAATCCAATTTTTTTCACATAGCCCCTTAAGTTACGAGCTAAAGTTAGGTCATTACTGGACTTGTTAGGCAAAGTTGTTAGGAACTTATCGGGTTTCAATAATTGAGACTTACTGTAAGTTACTGCTTGGTTTCATATTTAATTGAGCGGTTTTTTTATGCATTACTATTGTAGATATTATTGTTGCGTAAAAAAACTAACACAGCTGTTCCAGAAAAAACTGCAAACCTACTTGAGACAAATGTATGGGACAGCAAATTTTTTTTTCGCGATTTCGGTTTTGGGCCCATAGAGAAAGTTTTTCAGTTTGATCATCCGCTTAAAAAGTGTCAGCATATTAAGAAGGACCCTGTATACTCTGTTTTTTTTAAGATGTGGTTTTGTAGAGTTTCTGGTCGCATCTTCTCTTCTATAACACCTGCGCTGCGGTGGTAGCATAATAAAAATAACATCAAAAAGATGTCGATGTACCTAAAATGATAGGTACTATTTTGAACTCAAATGATTTAATCGAGTACCTGTAGCTTTAAAAAGTCTATTGTTTCGGAACCGGTCAAAACTACTCCAATTTTCATGATTTTTTTAACGTCCGTAATCTAAAATAGTACAACCATTATAGTTTAAAAAATTGACACTCTTAGTCATATTGTAAAAAGTTGTAACCTAAAAAATACATAAGAAAAAATGCTTCACAACTTGCGAATTCATGTAAGAACAGGACATTCTCTTTGCATTGTGGCAATTTTAATTGAGAATCGCTGTCGAATAAACCTTGATGAGCGCGCTCCATACAAAAGAAGTTTGATTCTATTTTAAATATTAACTAAATAAAGAAGTTTGGCGGACAGCCATGTAATTTGAGACCCAGACTTAGAGGTCCCATATATGAATGAAACTTAGTAATACGTGTAGAGTGAATCAAAACTAACAAAAAAGTAAATTTGTAGAAGTTGGGGGAAATGTATATCTGCTTATGATGCTTTTTGTATCAAGTATGTGAAACTCATAATCTTTCTTATTAGACAGCCCACTCAATCTTCTACGCATTCATTGTGTTTATTTTAATGAAAATTCACGATAACCGTATAATATTATGATAATGGAAGAAAACGAAATCACACACATTATCAGTTCAACCAAGCCAAATAAATACCAACGTATACGTTCCGTAACGACCAAAAAATTCCTCATTGATAAGAAGAGAAAGATATATATTATATATAGATATTTTTCCTATTAGATGAAAATAGCTGTCGTGGTTGCGTTTTGCTACTTGCTTTTTGGATGATTTGTCTATTTTACTAGTAATTTCTACTTTTGATTCCGGACTTAAGGAGATGCGGAAGTTTTTTTAAAAAATGCCTTAATTTTTTCTGTTTATAATAATTATGACCACCGTCCTGAATGGCTTTTAGTTTTCGTAAAAAATGGCTGGGTCCAAATCTGCCATTCTTCTTTTTTTTTTTTAACACGATCCAGAAACTAATATCCGTGTCTGTGGTTTGTCAGATTTCCTATATATAGTTTCAAAGTAACACTGACTCAAAGATAGATACTCAATAGATACAGCTTAAAAAAAAACGTAAATTTTTAAGCTGTACAAGGTTTGTAGTATTTTAAATTACAAAAAATTTATTCAATTCGGAGTTATCGGAGTAGTTTTAACGGGTTCCGAAGTAAAAACATTCAGGGACTCCACTAATTTGATTGATTTCATTTCGTGCGATCGGCAACCGAAACTTAATTTAGAAATAAAATGTTCGTTGGCAACTGTGTAGGTACTGTGTCACAGATTGAGTTAAGTTAATGAACTATCTGAAATATCCAGAGGTTCTAGAGATCTATTTGTAGCGAGCCAATGCAGCTTTGTCGAAAAATCCCCTTAACTTTGTAACATTTGGCAACGAACGGTCTCGTATCAAATGTTGGCACTTGGCACGGAAAACCTCTTTTGTTTTCAAAATGTGTACATTTAAAACGATGATATTGAAATGGACTGAATTCGAATGCAGGATATTTTAATTCAAACTTACTACTTCGTTTGCGACCATCACTAACTTCTGATCCATACAATAATCATAAACTTTGTTACAACTATCGTACCTAACAAAGGTACTATCCCCGCAAGTTGATATTGCGATGGAACCTTGTCACAATAACAGCTGCGTGACGTCATCAAGCGTGGGCTGACCTTGCAAACGGTACTGATGTTGCTCGTCGACTACGTCAAAATTACGTCACCAAGATGGCCGCCAATCGCAATATCAACTTGCGGGGATTATAATTTCAATAAATAAAAAAAAAACAGAATAAAAAAAACATACCTACTTAGTTAAAATTTTTATGTATTAATGTAAAAATTGTAGCTCAATCGTGGTGTCGATGATTTTTATGAACTTTCATAATAATTTTAGCCAATAGGCTATAAATAGCCTAATAATAATCCCCCAATGGTTTTCGCAATCACTGGGAGATATTTCATACATCAGTCTTGCTGACGATTTTGGAGTCATTTCATAATTGTCGATTTTGGACTTATGAGAAGTTTATTCCGAGAGCGCCAATATTTTCAATACTATCCAATTAAAGTCAATGAAATTTTTCAGAAACAATCTACAAACTAATCTCTACGTCTGTATGAAGTCAGATTTTCGTTAAAACATACAGTTTTAATGCTAGGATTAATTTAAGATTTGTATGCAAATATTTGAGGCACTTTAACATTAAAACTATACATTTTAACGAAAATCTGACTTCATACAGACATAGATATTAGTTTCTAGATTGTTTCTGAAAAAAATCGTTGACTTTAATTGGTTAGTATTGAAAATATCACCAGACTACGTTTGTATGGAGCGCACTCCGAATTATATTCCTTTAAACTCCACGATGTAATTGACATACTTAAACTTTAAACTTAAACTTTATTTATTTATTCTTCTTCCACACAAGAAAACAATTTTGTAGGTACTTAAACTAAACAAGTTGTAACAAGGAATTGCTATGGCATAGAGTACAAAATTACATTTTAGTGTTCCACTAGCTGATGTGTGAAAGACTGGTGCCTATGGCTGGTTTGTTAAAACCTGTGGTACCGGGTCACCAGGCTCTCACCCCTCGGAGCTCGACTTGGAGCCATCCAATTTAAATGTTGATGTAAATAATGCAATCATTACAGAATACCTATAAAATAATATTATTAATAAGTTACATTATAAGGGAGTGTTAGTTTTAGTTTTATTGTGCACTTATGTGTTAGAATAAGATAGTGTTATGTGTGTAGTGGTGTGTGTGTGTGTGTGTGTGTGGTGTGTGTGTGTGTGTGTGTGGTGTGTGTGGTGTATTAGTGCGTGTAGTTTATATATGTTGTATGGTGTTAGCGCTAGCCCTACGAGTGTGTGAGATATTTGGTTCAATTACAACGTTTCTATCTAAGTAGGTAACAATACCTTTGTGTGTCATGAAAATATTCCTATGAAAGAACAAAGAGTAGCTCCTCAGTTTTTGAATATGAGAGAGTTTTGAGCCAGTTCGAGGTTGTATGTTTGCAAAGCATACCTACGGCAATTAGTAGTCAGTGTATTTTAGCATAGAAAAAAGAGATCTCATTCACTTTTAATCAATTCCAGACAAATTCTCTTTGTAACGATCTTCAATATTCGTTTGGATTAAAGGACTGGGAGGCGTAATAACTCAATTCGCCTTATTGGATACTAAGTAGAGTAAGAATGAATCGTTTTATAATCCTCGGGTTCCGTAGTCTTGGTAGGTACGCACGGCGACAGATCAACCTACCCATAGTTCGACCTTATGTCCATGAACATAGAGTTCAACTATGGGTAGGTTGATCTGTCGCCGTGTGTACTTGTAATTTATAGATTTTGTTTTTAGATTGGACTTTTTTTCTTTGTTGTTCTCATTAATCATGGAAACTTAGAATAGGTAAAATTATTTAGTTATATAAATATTTATAAAACTATGCTTTTTTACTTTGTATTTAAGGGCCAAAAATGATGTGACCCACCCTCTCCCGAGACGTCACAAGAAACGCACCGTCGAGGTAGGAATTTCAGACAAATTTTGTAGTTCTTGTCTTTAACATAATTGATCGAGATAATGCGAAATCCCAAATAATCCCAATAATGTTTCTTTGATCATATTTTCCATCTGAATTAAAATATTTAAAAAGCAGCGTGAGTTTTTCCAGCAATTTTCCTGGATCGCTTCGCTGTGTATGATAAACTATATTAAGTATAGGTATTGGGTTATTGGGATTATTGGGATTATTTGGGATTTCGGAATAAACAAAACACTTTTTATTGATGCGAAATTATAAAATCACTAAATGTCACGTGAATTTGGTTCAGACACTACTTTACCCTAAGTGAAACTTGACGACAACCTACCTAGTGTAATATAAATACTATATCTAGAAGAAAATAACCTGTAGGTATTTTTTTTCCTTGAAAATTCGATTAGGTATTCTATTTTTAACTACTGCCCCTTTTAAGACAACATCGACAATCAGTAACATAAATCCTTCTCTTTGTTTAAGCAAATATTATCATTGTCGATGTTAAAGGGTTCAACATCGAAACGGAACCCTATAGCGAAATGAGATAAACGCCAGTTGGGAAAAATTTGATATTGCATGCCGTAAAAATTTCAGCTCAAGCTTCTTTATTGGATTTGAAACGACGATTTTGTGTAGTTAATCTCTTATACTAAGTAGGTACATGTCTACTCGTTATGTTGGATTATAGTAACATTGTGAGCGTTTATCTAAATATCATAAGGTAATTTAGTTTTAAACACTGATGTTACCTGCAATACATATTCTTCTATTTAAACCATATGATCTTTAGACTAACTTTTACTATGGGACGAACTTTGAAATCGCGATAGAGAAAACAGCTGTTTCATACATTTTTAACGAGTAGGTAGCTATTGACATTTTCTATGGAAAAGCAGATTCTTTCTTCGCGATTTCGATGTTGGCTTCATAGTGAAACTAGTTAGATAGTCTGAAGCACCCTGTTCGATATTTAATTTTACACCCTGTATTGTTATTACGCTATGGCTCTTTTAAATCCGCCTTAATAAGCCTCTGACCTGGCTTAACGAATATAGCTACACCAACATCAGGCGCAACTATCCGGGACCAACTGCTTAACGTGCCTTCCAAAGCACGGAGACGCTCGAGATGAAATACCACTAAACGGTCACCCATCTAAAAACTGACCGCTCCTAACGTTGCTTAACCTTGGTGATCGTTTCCAGGAGTGCGACTTTTGAATCTCATACGTTGAACTCAGCAGTTGAAAATGCATGGAGATACACATCTTTCTACTGCTGATTTGATTCTAAAAAATCCCACTACTGGAGTATGATTTTTTAATGTCAAATCAGCAGTAGAAAGATGCACGCCTCCATCTAGACTATTATAAAACTGTAACAGAAGTGTGTCTGTACATTGAAGATATTTACAAAAAAAAGATTACGATATGATTTTTAGATGTCCCTGATTCCAAATCACCAATTTTTGGATTTTTTGTCTGTCTGTTTGTTTGTTTGTTTGTTTGTTTGTTTGTTTGGGTGTTTGTTTGTTCGAGTATCACGCAAAAACTACTGAACCGATTTTGATGAAACTTTTTTTGTTTGATAGCTTATCATCTGACTTAAAATCTGGTATATAATTTATGCGGACGAAGTCGCGGGTAAAAGCTCGTAGTAATATAAAATTATGCACCTATTTCTTAGGTGAACGAAATGTGATTCTTGTATATGTTTACACAGGGGTTAATTCAACGCCACCAAGTTGCCTAGAAAAATGTTGCCGCAAGTAGGTACCTTTTCCATTATGATTTTTGGTATAACTTTTTCTGCCTGTCTGTTAGGGAAGTAAATGAGGTGCCATCGGAAGGAAACTAATCTAAAGTACTGGAAAAACTAGTCTCTCACTCTACTAAACTCTCAATCTGTCGCAACTATGGGGTTGCCAGGTTCAAAGAAGTAATTTTTTAATCTGGCAACCCTATAGTTGCGGCAGATTGAGAGGTGGCAACCCTAGTTTTTCCAGTACTTTAGATTAGTCTCCTTCCGATGGCACCTCATTTATGAAATAGGTGCATAATTTTAGGGTCGGATCTCGGTCTATAATTGACATTTCCAACTGCTGAGTTCAAAAAATGAGTTTCGAAAATTGCAATCCGGTACCGAAGCTCTACCACGCCTCTACCTTTAATTCAAATTATCTTACATTCAAAACACCAGCCAAATACTTTAATACTTCGATCTATTCTTATTAAAACTTATTAAACCCTTTAATCTCAAATCCCAAACGGTAAACCCTCAAAGAATTTCTAAACAAATATCAAAAAGTTCAGTAATCTTCAGCATAAAACGTTTAAAAGGCCTAGGAGCATACACTATTAGCAAACCAAATGTCGTACAATGCAGATGATAAATGCGTCTGCATTATCTTTCAAAAGCGATCAAATTATAAAGAGAACAGAAGGCTCACGGAATAAAAATTTTTTGGCAGAAGAGTATAAATAATGTCTCTTACAAAAAATTTATAGTATTTTTGACATTGCAAATGTCTTTTCGTTCGCTCCAGTATAGGCTCAGATTTCACGAAAAAGTGCGATCCCCTTATATCTCGGAGAGTTGTGAAGATATTCTATTAAAAAAACGGCTCAAAAGACGCGTATTCAAGAGAGCTGTAAGGTGCAAAAAGAATTATTCGAGAAAGTCAACAACGAAAAAAGTTGTGGCCGAAATAGTAAATAAAAATTTCTTTTTCCGAATTTTTGATTTTAGCGCTCGATGTTTTGGAAACGAAGAATGGTATCAAAAATTTGAGAATTCCTCTGGACCATTTAGTCACCTAAAATTTGAGCCTAAAACAAAGACGATTGGGTTTTTTAAGGGTTTGCCCTTGGGTAGCATAACCTTTTTGAAAAAAGTCGCTGCCGATTGAGACTCGAGTCACGATAACGACGAACGATGTGGTTACCACTTCTCGTCAAGTTGACTACGGATTTGTCGTGTAATTATTTTCTTGTACTTTGAACATTATTATATCCTGTTAATTAATCGAAAAATGAAATATGTACAGGGTGTAAGGGACAGCCCTCCGCAAACTGAAGCGGTGAACTTAGACCATCAAACTGAACAACTTTCACTACCGAGCCTACCATAGGAAAAGCGAAAAAAAAATCAGCTGTCCCATACATTTTAGTCGTGTACACAGTAGTTTTGTATACAGCTGATTTTTTTTCGCATTTTTAAGGTAGGCTCCATAGTGAAAGCTGCTCAATTTGATGGTCTGAGTTCACCGTTTCAGTATAAATATAAGTAATAATATTGTCCAAGATATTTTTTACCGTTTCAGTATTTGCTAGGCAGTCACTTACACCCTGTATAATTCCGTGTGCAAAATAGTGGCGACCCACAAAAACTGTACAAGAAAACATGTTTCCCAGTGGACCTTCTGTATTATACACATTTAGTGATAGAGCAAAGTCAAAGTTTTGTTTGTAGAATTAACATTTAGCTAAGTTCCACAGAGGTTTCGTTTGCTGTAAATCATAAAACCGCCTCACGGTTAGTTAACTTTATTAACAAGACTCTTTATACAATACGATTATACGATTTTAGGTACTTCATGCGACATTTTAAACTCTACATAAAAATCTCTACTGCCTTAAAATGATTTTATAGCATGAGTATTTTAATAGTACTTACTCAAGGCCTATTAAGCTCAGTGGCGCCCTCGTCACATTAGTAAAGATTTATTAATAAAGAAAGCCTAAATTAAAAAAGTGCTGCCTACTCCAATAAACGACAAAAGCCTTCTATTGTTATGCAATACTTGGGAAGAAGGGCAGATTTGGACCCAGCCATTTTTTACGAAAACTAAAAGCCATTCAGGACGCCGGTTATAATTATTATAAATAGAAAAAATTAAGGCATTTTTTAAAAAAACTTCCACATCTCCAGAAGTAAGGATTCAAAAGTAGAAATTACTAGTAATATAGACAATAATCCATTAAGCAGTAGCGAAACGCAACCTCGACAGCTATTTTAATTTAATATTATCACTGAGGTATTTTTCGATCGTTGCGGAGCGTATTTAGCTTGGTTGAACTGATAGTGTGTGATTTAGTTTTCTTTCATTATCATAAACGGTATCGTACGGTTATCGTGATTTTTCATTAAAATAAACACAATGAATGCGTAGAAGATTGAAATGAGAAAGATTATGAGTTTCAAACACTTGATACAAAAGGTATCGTAAGGAGAAATACCTTTCCCCCAACTTCTACAGGCTACAACCAATTGACTTTTGTATTAGTTTTGTTTCACTCTACACATATTACTAAGTTTCATTCATGTATGGGACCTCTAAGTCTGGGTTTCAAAATACATGGCCGTCCGCCAAAGTTATTTAAAAAAGATAAAAAAGCGGCCGCTTTTATTTTTATTTCGGAAAATTTCGAATGTTTAGAATCTATAAAAGTATTGTATAACAATAAATAGCTTGAAGGCTTTTGTAGTTTATTGGAGTAGCATTTTGTTTATTCAGGCTCTCTTTATTGAGAAATCTTTATTATTGTGCCACTGAGCTTGTAATAGGCCTCTTAACATGATATAGCCATGTTGCTATTTCAATTAAAATTAAAGACTGCAAATTATTTAGTACCGGACGGGTTTGATGCCGGAAATTCCGTATATACGGGTCGCAAGGGGTTGAAAATTTTAGGACCTATTGATTGGATGCAAGCTTGATGAAATCATAGATGGATTGGCACGTTGCGGGTTCAACTCCCGTCTGATACTGCTAAATTAATCTTTATTAGTGTTCCGTACCATAATTGGCAAAACGGAACACTTATGGAATCAGCTCGGTGTCTGTCCGTCCAACCGTCCGTCCGTCTGTCACAGGCATTTTTCTCCGAGATCGTAAGGCAAAGGAAGTTGAAACTCAGTGTAGATATAGCAACTGCTGGTCCAATGTTATAAAAGAAGGAAAAAACTTAATTTTTATATTGAGGGTAATTTCGGGAGGTAGAAAGGGTAAAAAAAAATACGTTTTTTCTACCCTATGTTATGGGGTATCGATTGAAAGTTGAAAATACGAATCTAAAAATATATCTTTCAAATTATTCAGTAAAACTTTGTTTAGCAAAATTTTCAATTCAATCCGAGACATTGCTGTCCCCACCTCTATTTCAAAAAATATAGCCGTATAAGATCTGAAAAAAATCATGAACATCAGAAATAACGTGCAGATGGCGGGAAAATTATCAGGGTGGCTCTAACTTGGATAGTTTTTTATCTAGACCTAAAAAAAATATCACCAGTGTAAAATGATTTCAGTTACTATTTGACCACATACTAAGTAAGTGTCAATTTATAGTGGTTGTCATCAACGATCCATGATAAACAACTGGTAGTACGGAATAATGATTCCCTGAGTCGCGACTAGTACTTGGCCGGTTTTTTTAATGTAACTTCTTATAGTCCGAGATCCGACCGTAAAATTATGCACCTATTTCATAGGCGAACGAAATGTGATTCTAGTGTATGTTTACACAGGGATTAATTCAACGCCGCCAAGTTGCCTAGAAAAATCCTGCCGCAAGTACCTTTTCCATCTCCAGGAGACTGATCTAAAGTACTGGAAAAACTAGGGTTGCCACCTCTCAGTTTGCCGCAACAATATGGTTGCCAGGTTAAAAAATGACTTCTTTGAACCTGGCAACCCTATAGTTGCGGCAGATTGAGAGGTGGCAACCCTAGTTTTTCCAGTACTTTAGATCAGTTTCCTTCCGATGGCAACTCATTAACTTCCCTAATATACAGGTAGATAAAGTTATGCCAAAAATCATAATGGAAAAGGTACTTGCGGCAGGATTTTTCTAGGCAACTTGGCGGCGTTGAATTAACCCCTGTGTAAACATACACTAGAATCACATTTCGTTCGCCTATGAAATAGGTGCATAATTTTATGGTCGGCTCTCGGACTATTATAGGTCCAAAGAATTCCGAAAAACAGTTGATAGGTTCTTAAACTCTGCTAATCGTTCCATGCAAACTTGAAAGCACTCGACCTTATTCGCATGAAATGTTCGAATATTAATTATTATGCAACCTTAAATAGATTAAAAGTGAACTTTACGATAGCGGACAAGTCGATGTAATGTTTCTGAACACCTTTAAATCCTAGATGAGTAACTTATATGCGTTACATTCTTAACCATCATAATGCTCCAAACCATCAAACTGAACAACGTTCAATATGGGGCCGACATTAAAATCGCAAAAATAAAATCAGCGGGATGCAAATATCATCACACTGTACAAGGGAAAAGGCGACCGCGGCGACTGTAACTGCTATCGCGGCATATCCCTGCTCAGCATCGTAGGTAAGTTGTTTGCCAGAGTCATTCTCAGCAAACTGCAGAAACTTGCTGAGCGCGTGTACCCTGAGTCTCAATGTGGTTTCCGAGCCCAGCGATCCACGGTGGACATGATTTTCACACTTCGGCAGGTGCAGGAGAAGTGTAGGGAACAAAACACTCCCTTGCTGATTGCGTTCGTCGACCTAAATAAGGCCTTCGATACCGTCAGTAGGGAGGGTCTTTACATCGCCCTTGATAAAATAGGGTGCCCACCGAAATTGCGGAGGCTGATAAAATCTTTTCACGAGGATATGAAGGGGTCTGTTGTTTTTGATGGTGAGACTTCTGAGCCATTCGAAATGAGGAGAGGGGTGCGTCAGGGCTGTGTCTTGGCACCTACTCTGTTTGGTATTTTTTTTTCACTGATTTTAAAAGCTGCGTTCGGTGAGGACAAACAGGGTATCCATCTGCATACAAGGACTGATGGGAAACTTTTTAACATCTCCCTACTCAAATCCAAAAGAAATCGCCAAGATCTGTATGTAGATGGTCTTTTGTTCGCCGATGACGCGGCCTTCGTAGCCAACACCCCCCACGAACTCCAGAGTCTTATTGACAAATTTTCAAGGGCATGCGCACATTTTTCTATGTCGATAAATGCTAAGAAGACGGTTGTCTTAGCGCAGGGGTGTAATTATATTCCAGTTATTTCACTGGATGGAACGCCTCTAGAAGTTGTTAACAAATTCTGCTATCTAGGATCTACGGTATCCGAAAACATTTCGAATGACACAGAGATCAGTGCACGCATTGGCAAAGCCGCTACGACGTTCGGAAAGCTAAGTGCAAGAGTGTGGAATAACAAACATCTTACCATTAAAACTAAGATGAACGTGTATCAGGCATGCATCTTAAGCACACTCTTGTACGGTGCGGAGACCTGGACGTCGTACGCAAAGCAAGAGAGAAGAATAAATTGCTTCCGCTGCCTTCGAAGTATTTTGGACATAACCTGGAGGGACAAAGTGACAAACGAGAGGGTGCTTGCTGCGGCACAGCTACCCAGCATCACCGCACTCCTCAAACAGAGGCGACTGCGTTGGCTGGGGCATGTGCATCGTATGGATCCCTCTCGCTTGCCCCGACAAGTTCTTCTAGGTGAAGTTGCGCATGCCAAGAGAAAAGTCGGGAGACCACATCTACGTTTTAAGGACTGCTCAAAGCGTGACATGTCTGCGTTTGCCATCGACAGCAGGCAATGGGAAAATCTCGCTGTAGATCGTGACTCGTGGAGGAAGCTGTTAACGGAGGGAATAACTGCGCACGATCGCATGTGGTTTACTTCCTTAGCTGACAAGCGAGAAAGGAGACACCAGCGCGTTGCAAACCCAGCAAACGCAAACGCAGTGAGCCTAAATTTTACTTGCCGTACGTGCGGCCGTGCCTGTCGCTCCCGTATAGGGCTCTATAGCCACGAGCGTAAGTGCCGCCAAGACGCTGCTTAAATCATCTGTTACAGATGAAAAGGCCTATGATGATGATAGAACAAGGAATATAATACTCCAAAGGCGGTATAAAAAAAATCGTAGTCGTCACTTGATTCAAAACAGGAAATCACTTTAAAAATCAAGTTGTTAAAAGCGTACGCTCAAGTATCAAGAAATATTTTATATTGTCCCCCAAAGATGGTTGATAACAAGTTATGGTGCCGTTTACTTGACAGATTGCTTAGATATCTAAGTTAGATTGCGAAAACGTGGCCCTGAATCATGAGCTGGCAGGAATACGGCTGTTTGAACGTTGCGGAGTTAGATATTGATATTTTATTTTGTTCTCAAGATTATTTGGGTGGAGTAGAATTTAAGTAGTATCTACTTTTTAATGCACATTAGAATCTTCTTTTAAAATTTTGGTGTTTTGAACTTGTAAAGACTATTGGTAAAACAGGGTCCTTCTTAAATGTTGAAACTTTTTTAAGGGGATGATACCATCAAACAGAACAACTTTTTCTATGGTACCAAAATCGAAATCGAGAATAATAAAGAAGATCTCAATCTTAGTATGGGAAATAGGCTAACATAAAAATGTTAGCGTATAGTTATGGAACTCATGTCGATTTGTTGCTCATAATCTCTATATTATACTGGTAATATTAGCTATACCTCATCTAAACGGAGTGTCGCGTACTTCTTTCGTCTTGGAATGATATTATGTTGGTTTTTTATGTTTATTTTACTATCGCATATACATACATATACATATACACGCAATGCTTTACATGTGCTTTTTAATAGGAAAAAAGAATCTTAGCAAAAAAAGTTAAAACAGTGCCTTTTTTATATTTATTTCATAATTCCGTTTGCATTTTTACTTAATCTTTCCTCCGATTACTATAGTAAATTAAATTATGTTTTTAGAGTGTAATCCCATCAATAAACGTAAGCGTTTGCGGGCCTACAATAAATATGACTTTTTTAAAATATTTGAGAACCTTTTGACGACCGACGCAAGATGACAACGACCAGAATACCATAAATACCGGAGTACCGTAGTAACTACAAAAAAAAAAATTTTTTGTTTATATACCCATATTTCCCATACGAACATAAATGTTTCTCACACCCATTGTTCACACTCAACATCTTTTTTATCTACATAAGAAAGTGGTAAAGAGAAAAAAAATCCGGCTTTTCCTTTGTACCGCACCGTAAAACGTTTTGTCACCACAAAGGCCATTTGCCGAATTGGAAAAAAAACAAAATGACGCGGTCACCTGTAAGTGCGAGTGAATGAAAAAGGTCTAAGCAATAAGTATTTCTGTCGTGATCAGGGTTAACAGACGTCCGGTTTCCGGACATATCCGGGTTTTTTATTGGATTAAATTATTAAAGATTGGGTGAACTCGACATTCTCTTTAGAAGATTTGTTGTCTTTCGAGATAATAATAATACCATAATAATTATTTCCTAAACATTAATATAACAACAGATACATAGATAAGATAAGATAAGATAAATATTCTTTATTTGCACACCAAAATAAACAAATAAAAAAACAAGAACAATATACATGAACAAGAAGGGTACAAAAGGCGGCCTTATCACATAGGTTAGAGATAGTCAGAAACATTACTACAACTAGGTAGGTACCAATTGTATTTTAAGTTTGTTATAGTGAGGCTCTCTTTCAGCATATTCATACAATATTCATAAACGTACATAGATATATAAAATCACGATCATAATCCCCTTCTGGGTGGTCAGAAACATTGCTACAAGTACAAACTTTCTGTTTTAATAATGTAGTTTAAGCAATGCCTATAATTATTAGCAATTTAATGGAAGACGTGTCAAGTGGGAATTCACAAACTCATCAAAAGAATCTTTTGAAGCATGCATTTGTAGCAGTGCTGACTTTAAGCATTATTTATTTATGGTTAGGAACACAAATAGACGAGAATAGAGAAATATAGGAGCCCCTTTAAATTAAGGGAAAAAAGGAATTTAAAAAACTTGACCTCCCAACTCTATTTCAATTTACTTCCACTAGTAATCTTCGAAATGAAAACACTTTCCGGACTCCAAAATATCCGGACTATCATTAACTTTAATATGTTTTGGGTCAACCCTAGCAGTTGATGGACGGTGGGTATTTATAGCCGATGGATTTAAGTGTCCTAAGGATGTGTTTGGAGGCTCTTAAGTTGATAGCTTGCGGTAGGACTATGAGATGTAACGGTTATAGGTACTACGGGTAAGGATATATTAGTCACTGACACATACGATATTTAGTTCCATAAACCTGCAACCTTTTCGGTCTTGGCGGCGATAAGAAAAGACAATGCGGGTTTTGTATGTAAGGTTGGCGCCTTATTTTGGCGCGGCCAGCAACCAAACTTAAATATTTTATTTCAGAACAAAGTAACAAAAAAAACTTATTAACATGTATATCCCTAAACTCAGTCCGGACGGAGATATACAGGGTGTAACAAAACACCCTAGTAATACTAATAATACTTCAGACCATCAAACTGAACAACTTTCATTATGGAGCCAACATCGAAATCGTGAAAAAAAAATCCGCTCTTTCATACAAAACTGCAGTACCGTCTCGACTCAAATGTATGGGACGGCAGATTTTTTTTATTGTTTCTCGTCTTTGGCTCCATAGTGAAAGTTGTTCAGATTGATGGTCTGAAGCATCCCCTTAAGTATTACCAGGGTGTTTTTTTACACCCTGTATAAAGGCTTGAAGTTGAAAATATTACTATTACGTGCACTTCAAGCCTTTATATCTTAATCCAGACTGAGTTCCGAGATATTTGTAATAACAAGTTTTGTTTTTAACTTTATTCTGAACTATAATATCCAAGTTTGATTGATGGCCGCGCTAAAAAATAAAGAAAAAAGGCGCCATTTTTAGGCATAGGCTTTTATACTTACTTTTGCACAAAATACCGGCTGAACACTAATTAGGATGCTTGAAAAAGTTTTTATACTTAAACAACAAACATTTATACACCCTAGTAATACTTAAGGGGGTGCTTCAGACCATCAAACTGAACAACTTTCAATATGGAGCCAACACTGAGAAAAAATAAAAAAATCTGCTGTCCCATACATTTTAGTCGAGTCGTTACTACAGTTTTGTATGGGACAGCAGATTTTTTTTAATTTACTCGATGTTGGCTCTATAGAGAAAGTTGTTCAGTTTGATGGTCTGAAGCACCCCCTTAAGAATTACTAGGGTGTATTGTTACACCCTGTATAAGGTGCTTCTTAATAATAAGTTTTTAAATCGATCTAAACGGGGCTAACATCGAAATTGAAAAAATATAACCGGCCAAGAGCATGTCGGACACGTCCTTGCTCTGTTTTTGACCATATAAATAAAAAATTAAAATGAAAAATGAATGAAAATGAAAAACTTTATTAACTTTAAATAAAAGCAAACTTCACACACCCAACACACAAACACTAGGGTGTTTCTTAATATGCTGACACTTTTTAAGGAAACAATCAGACCGTCAAACTGAACAACATTCTTTATGGCACCAAAAAAATCTGCTCTTTCTCTTCCATACTAAACTGCAAACCTACTCGAGCCAAATGTATGGGACAGCAGACTTTTTTTTCCGCGGTTTCCCCATAGAGAAAGTTATTAAGTTTGACCCTGTACATAGTTTCAATAATACACTTCGAGGTTTTTTAATTTATTTTCTGGCTCTGATTGCGCTACAGCATCTCCTATAAAGGACAACCGCCGCTCTCCCTTGAAAAAATACCTTAAAATGTATAGAAGTTTTGACTGAAGTCAAAAGTGTAATAAATTATGAGGTTTTATAAAAACGACTCAGATAGTATCATTTATTTTTATTTAACGAGTTATTTAATCATTTATTATTAATAAATAATAAAAAAAAAGCTGCAACCCCAACATGGCTGTCAATGTTGTTTAGTAGGAGGAGGTAGGAGGTGTTGCAAGCACAATGTTTTTTTTACATAAAAATTATAAAAACTAATAAATCATTATAAAATAAACTAATGCCTGCAGTTAGTTTCTAGTGTTCCATAGTCCATAATAAAAATAGAAGGATGGTTACACATTTTTGGGTATTATGTGCCAGTTGTCCTTTCATTTGAAGTTATTTAATTTATTTTAGACTTCGAACTCAAATATCTCGACTGACAAAATTAAAATAATGTAGTATTGAAAAATACATAAATAATTTAATAATTGAGTGGTTTCGGTATAAAATTTGGCCAGTGGGTAATATTTCAACCCGTAAAGCGAGTGTGTAAAGTGGACACGGACTGATATACTATAAAATTCTATTCTGGTTTCACAACTCAGATAAACAAAGCAGTTTCTCTCCGAGATAGAACTATTCACAATAAAATGTTGTTCAGAAATTCACACATTCTATATCATTTTCACTATGCAGTTTTAAAACATTCAAATGTTCAAAGAGATGAATATCTACACGGGGAATACTGAAAAGATAATGTTATTTCTGTTTTAAAATAACTGAAATTCATTTAGTACAAATTACTTTAGATTTTTAATGTGGTGAAGGGTAGATACTTAATTATATTTTTTTGAGATTACTGCAATTACAAAATCTACAAATACGAGGGCGACACTGAAAGTTTCAAGAATGGACCAGTTAGTGACAATGCCAATGAAAATTTATTTTAATTACGAATAAGAAACTCTTTATCAACCTATAGCCGAAGATTTTATTCGTTTGTCATTTGTTTTAACGATTTGGCGGCAATTCGAAAAGTGCGTGTCGCGAGGCAAAACGAATTTAGCAGGGAAAAATGTTTTCTCCCCAATTTATTACGATTTTCGTCGTGGTCCTAGTCCATAACAAAGTTAATGATAAACTTCGATTGGTATTTCATAATGAAGCCCTATCCCTTGACACTTGTTTACAACTGGTTAAATGAGTTTAGGCATGATCGGAGTAATCTCAGTGATGATCTACCTGGGAGATGTCGTTCAACGGCGACAACTGAACAAAACGCCAATGCTGTGCAGCTCATGAGAGAGGCTGATAAGAGAGTGACCTACCAGCAGATTCAGGCAAGCTTCAGCATTGATATGAGTCAAGTGCAAAAGATCCTACACGAATATTAAGGCGTAGGGAAGCTTTGTACTAGATGAATACCCCATAATTTAACCGATTTCAATAATTTCATAGTAAAGCAGAGGGGGTCCACTGCTTCTCACAGAGGTTCCATTGAACGGGACGATACATAAAATGGATTGGAGGCCACTTCTAAAAATATTAAAAGTATTACCAACCTCCTACTTCTATACACTTTTTATTGTCTAGAAACTTTCAGTGTGCCCCTCGTAAATGTATAAATCAAACACTGAAAAAATGTTTTGTTATATACAACCAAACTTTAGTGACTACCGAACTATTTTGTAGCACATAATCAAACATTTGGCTATTTATAACCAAATGTTTGATTATGTGCTACAAAATAGTTCGGTACGGTAGTCACTAAAGTTTGGTTGTATATAACAAAACATTTCTTTCAGTGAAGGGCCCGTAAGCCTCTCAGCTTTTTTCACTCAATTCCAAAAGTATTCTCTCTAATATTATCGTCTATATCATATAACTAGCTTATACTTTTGCATATGTAACATCTTATAAACCCATGGTTGCAATAAATGAAACCCCCCTTTATTTTTAACTTTTAGACATTTTTAGGGTTCCGTACCCAAAGGGTGAAAACGGGACCCTATTACTAAGCCTACGTTGTCCATCCGTCCGTCCGTCCGTCCGTCCGTCCGTCTGTCCGTCCGTCCGTCTGTCCGTCCGTCCGTCCGTTCGTCTGTCCGTCTGTCCGTCTGTCCGTCTGTCCGTCTGTCCGTCCGTCCGTACCTATTTAGGGCTGTAACTTTTGAACCGTAATAGCTAGACAGTTGAAATTATTCTCAGATTATGCGTTATTACGGCGGATTCGTTAAAAAATAATTAAAATGTCAAAAAGTTACAAATTAAGGGGGGTTCTCAACAAGAAACTAGTTTTTATCAACGTTTTTTTCTTCACACTCTATAGTAAAAACGGTAATACATACAAGCGTCAAACTTAGTGTGATTTAGAACAAACTCTACAGAATAACAACAAATACTAAAAACCGGCCAAGTCTGAGTCGGTCTCGCGCTAAAGGTCTCGGAAAACTTTTTTTTTCTAAGTTGTGTTCTGCTCTGTTCTTTTGTGTTGTGTTCTGTGGTGGTGTGGTACAGAACCCTCGGTGCGCGAGTAGCCCGACTCGCACTTGACCGGTTTTATTTATTATTATTTGTTAGCAAATCCGCCGTAATAACGCACATTTTGTGGAAATCTAGCTATTAAGGTTCAAAAGTAACAGTCCTAAATAGGTAGGACAGACGGACGGACGGACCGACGGACAACGTAGGCTTATTAATAGGGTCCCGATTTTTCCCTTTGGGTACGGAACCCTAAAAACGTTTGAAAACAACGTTTAAAAGCAGTCGGATTACACACACTTCACCACTGGTTTTGTGTTTGCTTAAATTCTGTGTTTTCATTTAAATTTTTAATGTAAATTAAACCCATGT
Organism: Agonopterix subpropinquella; assembly: GCA_922987775.1. Taxonomy (NCBI): domain Eukaryota; kingdom Metazoa; phylum Arthropoda; class Insecta; order Lepidoptera; family Depressariidae; genus Agonopterix; species Agonopterix subpropinquella. The sequence continues at coordinate 4,164,100 of OV277708.1, read as the reverse complement.
AGATGTTTTGGAGTCCTCTATTTCGTAGTATTACTCGCATATTATGTTACAATTAACATTTAATTAAACTGTACGTATATTTCTCTTGATATTTAATGAAGAATAGCATGGTGTAACAAAACACCATAGTAATACTTAAGGGGGTGCTTCAGACCATCGAACTGAACAACTATCATTATGGAGCCAACATCGAAATCGCGAAAAAAAAAATCCGCTCTTTCATACAAAACTGCATTACCGTCTCGACTCAAATGTATGGGAACGGCAGATTTTTTTTATTTTTCTCGATGTTGGCTCCATAGTGAAAGTTGTTCAGATTGATGGTCTGAAGCACCCCCTTAAGTATTATTAGTGTGTTTTCTTACACCCTGTATTTATTTATAAATAACAATATGAAATCTTTGTGCCCATGATTGTGATTATTAATTTTGTTTGCCCTACGCTATGTACATACTATTTTCATTTCTATTGTTATTTGCTTTCTATTGATATGCCCACATAAGTTACCTCCTTTACTTATTTGTAATGTTCATAGTTGCTGTACCCTACAGGGTCAATAATAATCTCATCACTATCACTGCATAGTGTAAAACAAAGTAGCTTCCCGCTGTCTGTCCCTATGTATGCTTAGATCTTTAAAACTACGCAACGGATTTTGATGCGGTTTTTTTAAATAGATAGAGTGATTCAAGAGGAAGTTTTTTATGTATATAATACATGCATAGTATCAGCATTGCACCCGTGTGAAGCCGGGGCGAGTCGCTAGTAGTTTATAAGTTAACACCTTATTGTACATTATGGAATGCAATAAACACAGGGTGTAACAAAACACCCTAGTAATACTTCAGACCATCAAACTGAACAACTTTCACTATGGGGCCAACATCGAGAAAAAATAAAAAAAATCTGCTATCCCATACATTTTAGTCGCTGCAGTTTTGTATGGGACAGCAGATTATTTTATTTTTTCTCGGTGTTGGCCCCATACTAAAAATTGTTCAGTTTGATGGTCTGAAGCACCCTTAGACTACTTATATAGGGACGCGTAACCACGTGTCATCTACAAACAAACTTTCTGCCACTTTTTGCGGGGGGCGAGGTAACATGTTATCCGCAACTTTGGATTTTATTCCCTATGACTTTAGATTCTAATTTTGAATGTTCAAAATCATGAAAAGTAGTCTCGTGTAAACCCCAAACGTTCTAAGTTCGAAATTATTGTTTCGCTATTATATGCTGTCTCGTTTAGTGATAAGGTATAAAATTGGGTGTAAATGCGCAAGATTAATTGATCTAATACCGTGGCAGAGGGGAAATGCTACCGCAAGGCCGGTCCTTATAATAAGTAGTCTAAGGAAGCACGTTATAAGAATTAGATAATTGAATTGAGATGTATCATGTAAATAAATGGGTTATAATGTAAAGTTAATAAATAGATAATTTATGTTGATCTCATACATAATACAATATTATAATAAATAACTAAGTAATAAGGGAAACGATATAATATGGTATTGTATTGAATAATAAGAATAATGAAAATGCTTGTTAATCTCACTAATATTATAAATGTGAAAGTTTGTGAGGTTGTAAGGTTGTATGTTTGTGTTTCAATCACGCATAAACGACTGAACGGATTTGGATGAAATTTGGCACGCAGATAGAATGTGTTCTGGATTAACATATAGGATACTTTTTATCCCAGTAGTGGGTTCCTGTGGGATAAGTGGGAATAATTTACAATGATTTACTACGCTGACTTGTGCTGACATATGTATTTGGATAGATTGTAGTGGTAAATAGAAGTTGCTTTTTTCATCGCTTCGCATAGAAGCCGCGTAGCGCATTTAGAAAATGGTTAGATTTTCATACATTAGGTGATGGTTCGATTCTTGGTCTAGAATCTAGATGTTTCTTTTTTCATTTACGTTTTTTAAATAAAATTACCTACAACTACAATACCATTATCTTTCAGCATTTTTCTTTTTTTAATGCAACAATAGGTAGTCAAACAAGATATTATACACAAAAAAAGGTAAATATTAAAAACGTACAAATAGGAAACCAATCTTAGTGATCGGTAAACAACTATAGATAGAAAGGTATAGCAGAACCCTATCAAAGATCAATAGCTGTAATTTGGACGGATGCCCAGGATGCTTAATACTCTTTGGATGGTGACGCGTTTTCGCTGACTGAGGTACGCGCCAGCCTTCTGGTTACCTGTAGCGTCGACTATCCTAGAAACTATTTTCTTTAATAACTAGCTTCCATCTTCCGGGCATCTGGACCCTAGACCTCTACACCAAAAGGCTGTGCCTAAGACCGGTATATAACCTACCTACCTTTTGAGGAGAAGTTTCCCGTTCTGACCAGTACATGTACAGTACACGTATGTAAATTTACGTTTGTAATTACTTTCGTGGTGGTCACGAACATTGCTAAAAGTACCAAAGCATAATTCGGAAGCTTCAGCGAAAGGTAATACGTAGCGATAATAGTTTATTTCCTGATACCTATTGACTTAAGTAGTAGTCGCCATAGTTGAATCGGCTCTCCCAAACTATACCTAAATTTCTCTTTAAAAAAAAGACATAATACATTACCTGCATTAGGTACTCAAACAAGATATTATACATAAAAATAAGTAAACTATTAAAAGCTAAATAATATGAAACCAATCTTATTGATCAGTGAACCAACTACGCATAGATAGCAGAACCATATCAAAGATCAATGGCTGTCAAGGGGAGGGATGTCCAGAATGCTTTACCTACTCTTTGGATGGCAATGCCTTTTCGCTGACCGAGGTACGCGCTAGCCTTTTGGTCACTTCTAGCGTCGACTAACTTAGAAACTATTTCTTTAATAAACAGCTTCCAACTTCCGGGTATCTGGACGCCACAGGCCCATGGTCTCTACACCAAAAGGTGCAAGTACGTAGCTTTTGTATAAGACCTGCATATGATCTAGCTTACTTTTGAGGAGCGGTTTCCCGTTCTGAGCAGGAATGTAGGTACCTACATGCTAAGTACATGCACACGTATGTAAAACAATTGTAATTCCTTTCGGGGTGGTCAGGATCATTGGTACCTAAAGGTACCAATTACCTTTTTAAGCCTGCACCTGCAGTAAAACTTACTTTTAGTATAATGCTGAGGTTTTAGCGAAAGGTAATAATGATAATAGTGTATTACCCATAAAGTTACTATAGAGTGACTAACAGCTCAAAGAGCAAGATGCTATGTGTAATAGAAAGAAGTACGTGATGCGAGGCAATAGAACTTTGGTACTGGGTAAAAATTTGGTTTCTGTGATTATTTGCGAACCTAAAGTGAAATCGTAGATAATTTTGTGAAATACACTAACACTATTTTATTAAATTATCCACTATTTCACGTTAGATTGAGAATTATACAAAGAAATATAATTTTTACCCAGCCGATAATCTCCTGAAAACCTCCAAAAACGGTTTAATTTGACAACTCAATTATTCTACTACTGTAAGGTTTAATAACTTTAATGATACAGCTACTGTACTGTAGTCGCTATAGTTGAATCGACTCTCCCAAAATATACTTTTCTCTATAAATTAATGAAAAACTTCTACACCTGTTCATCTTGACGCTTAGGTCAAGACGTTTATTGAATTAATCGTTTCCTTATCTCAAAATTCATCCATTTTCAACGATACTTGGACTTAACTCAAAACGTCTCTGTTGTGTAAGGTGAATTGGAAAAATACAAAAAAATCCTCTGTCTTTTAACCTTTTCTAGCGTTCTTCTTTTTAGCGTTCTTTAATTTAATTGTAGTATCGTTTTCATCTTAAATTCTTAATAGATGGCGTTAGTCGTATTTTTAAAGCAAATGTGCAACAATTATTAATTCCAATACCACCGACTTTTTTTGTTTTCGCTGAAAAACCTTGAAAGCATGAGCTTAAAAACTTAGTTTATTATCGCGACATTGTCGTTGAAATTTAGATTTAGCTAAAGTTTATTCATAACCTTCTTATTATCTTATCTCATTATGGGGGCTGGCATGCCAGCAACACATCGACCCACTGGTATCTTTTGTGTTTACCCCTACATATTTATTTTCTTCACCCTTAAAAAATTTGGAAAATGAGGGAGACAATAGCATTCAGGGGAAAAAACCTATAATCTTCCAGTTTTGAATAACCATCTCTCAGGAGACACATACGTTTAGCCGCGAAAACATCGCAGTCACACAGTATTATGTATGTTCCATGGTTTCCTCCTCATCTCCGCACGCTCGGCAAATGGGATCTAGGGTGAGCTTTATCGTGCCTGTGGCGTACTGCCCGGTGAGGACTCCGATGATGGCACGAGCTTTGCTCCTGCTGTTGTTCAGTATGACCTGTGAGATTCGTGGTGTTATATTGCTGATAGTGTTGCAGACCCAATAGGCTAGACCATTCTAGCCGTGTCTTTTATTAGCCCATTCCTTAATGGCCATTCTAATGTTACATGCCGGGATTCCTAAACTTGGTTCTGACCATGATCTTAGACGAGACATGAAACAAAATCACTTGTCCACGCTGACGAAGTTGCGGGCAACAGCTAGTCATAACATAAATCAGAACTTTTGTTTGTCACTAACTACTTAATTTAATAATAATTACTGCATGCACTCACTATACCAATGTTCCATATGTAACTTATAATTGTGTTGGGAGCAGAAATAAAAAGGCTTTTTTTTTTTTTTTTTTTTTAATAAGGAAGCACCCCCTTAAGTATTACTGGGGTGTTTTGTTACACCCTGTATATTGAGTATTGAGTATAATTAGCCTTTAGGTCCAATCCATCCATTACTACAAAGATGTAGCAAGTCCAAGGAATGCCTACTTATTCTGCCTTGACTTAAGAAGACTTATTTTACTATCCAATTGCTTCACCCTGCAGTAACATACAATGTCTCTTACGAAATTTAGAATGTTTGAGACATAATATCATGTTTCAAGCTATTATTTAGAGTGGAGTATTTTAGAGGACTTACTGTAGACAGTGTACTGTGACTTTTACTAAACAATATCACATTACTACATGAATAAAAGTAGTAGTTCGTCCTTCTGGTAGACCTCAAGAAGAATTTATATAAGTATGAGAGTTTAGAAGAAAGATCATTAAGGTTGACCACGAGGCGCAAAGCTCTAAAATCAGATGTACAACCTAAACTCGAGGTTGTGCGGCATTGTGCGCGATATTAAGCTGTGCGTCTATATAGGGAAGAAATGAGCCTCAATCATTTTAAACACAGGTTGAAAGCGCTTCTTTTGAAAAGGTGTTTATATTCCGTAGATGAGTTTTTTGTGGTTTAATTGTTACAATTTGGTAATTGAGTTGAATCATTAATAATAATAATTTTGTATTAAATTTGTATTATGACATTCAGTTCAATTCAATTCTGACATTATTATGAAATTTGTATTATGACATTCAATTCAATTCAATTCTGACATTACTTGACATTATGATTAGTTTAATATTGAATATTTATGTAATACGGAAAAAATATGTAAATTATTATATATAGTAGTCCAACCGATTTCGCTACTTACATACTACATGTGCTCTCATGTGGCTAGCGTATCCAATTTTTGCCTTGAATGTTCTTCTGCACAGAGCACACGTCAGCACTCCATCCACATAATTATAATGATAGGCCACAGGTGGGCGGGCCTTTAGCTCGTCACGCTTTCTGTCCAGCTCGTTACGTCTGCGCTCCTCGAAGTCAAACACGCTATTCTGCACCAGTTGCCTCCATTCGTCTCTGTTTCCAGCACGTCGGTCCCAATCGGAGTCCTCAATGCTACAGTTCTTCATGTGCCTCTTCTGCACATCTTTGAAGCGGAGAAGCTGGCCACCCTGCTTGCGCTTCCCATTTTGGAGTTCCGAGTATAGCGCACGCTTAGCCATCCTCTCGTTTGGCATTCGAGACACATGACCCAGCCATCGTAGTTGGCGTCTCATCAAGTAGGCCTCAATTCCCCCAATGTCGCAGCGACGCAGAACCTCTGTATTGCGTACTCTGTCCGACCATCGGATGTTCAGTATGTCACGAAGGCATTTCATGTGGTATTTGTCCAGAGTACGGATATGCTTTCTGTATGGGCACCAGGTTTCGGACCCATAGAGAAAAGCTGGTAATATGACTGCACGGTATACATATATTTTCGTGTGGAGCTTCAGATCGTGCGATCGAAAGACTCGTCCTCGCAACTTGCCATAGGAACACGCAGCAGAAGATATTCTGTTATTGATTTCCGCATCTAAGTCATTGTGGTCCTGTACACTTGTTGTTGTTTTATACTAAATATTATTCTGTGTTTTATATGTAACTTATTAGGTTTTTCTTTAGCTTTTATTTCAAACACAATGTAATTTGTACATGAATAAATAAATATGATATGAAAGTAATGAAATTAGAATAGCTTGAACGTTCTCATAACAATTAGCCTAAACCTGTTTATAGATTCATTAGGGGTGCTTTTTAGGGTTTTGTTTGTTTTGTTTTTGAAATCGGGACCCTATTACTAAGCCTAAATTGACCGTCCGTCCGTCCGTCCGTGAGTCCGTCCGTCCGCCTGTCTGTCTGTCCAACCTATTTAGGGCTGTAACTTTTGAACTGTAATAGCTAGATAATAGAAATTTATGTGTTATTACAGCGGATTTGTTAGCAAATAATAAAAATCTCAAAAGGTTAAGACTTTTTGAGATTTTTCTCAACAAGAAACTCGTTTTTATCAACGTTTTTTAATCACGCTCTATCGTAAAAACGATAATACATACAAGCGTCAAACTTAGTGTGATTATAGAGCAAACTCTACACAATAACAACGAATACTAAAAACCAGCCAAGTGTGAGTCGGTCTCGCGCTAAAGATCCCGGACAAAAAACGCTTAGAAAAGCTAAATGTATGCGACAAAATATATTTTTTTCGCGATTTCGATATTGGTGCCATAGTACAAGTTGTTCAGTTCGATGGTCTCAACAATCCCCTTAAAAGTTTGAAATGTTTATTTTTACTTCTGTAACAACCTGTATACGTCCCACTGTAGGGCACAGGTATGTAGTAATATAAGAAAGAAAGAAAGAAAGAAAGAAAAATCTTTATTCACCATTAAAGGCACACACGAAACAACAGAGTACATACGTATATACTCTTTCTTATACTGTGGCACAGGCAAACTACCCTCAGGGAGGGTGTATGGGCAATATGGGCATTAGTCCACCACGCTTGCCCAATGCGGATTGGTAGACTTCACATTAGCATCGGAATTTGTTCTTCAGCGTAAGCAGGTTTCCTCACTATGTTTTCCTTCACCGTTTAAGACACGATAATGATGTATATGTATGTAGCAAATACTAATGCTAAAAGGGTAACCTTGTAAACTTGTAGGGGCTATTCTTGACTTTTGGAGCTAGCAAACAGTCTCTCGTCGCCTGCAAGGCTTGCAATATTTAGAGGGTTCAGCATACATGCTAGCGCAACATTTACTGACCATTCGCTAAGTTAAGTTGCGGCACTTTAGGAATATGACCATTTTTAGGGTTCCGTACCCAAAGGGTAAAACGGGACCCTATTACTAATACTCCGCTGTCCGTCCGTCTGTCACCAGACATTTTCACAGATGATATATTTCTGTTGCCGCTATAATAACAAACAGGTACTAAATAATAATAAAGTAGATAATTATTTAAAGGGGCTCACATGCAACAAATGTGATTTTTTTGCTCGTTATGGATAACGGTACAGGTACAGCCCGACCAGAAAGAGTAGAAATTAAATGAGGGCGCCACTGTCGCTTTACACGGCAACACTACACTACGACCTAAACTATTTTGAGACTTGCTGTATTTACTCTGAAAGTTTATGCAAAACGTTATCTATGTTTAGCTAAATTTGGCTCTGACAGCAGCTAAATTTTACACCCAATATACATTTTAAATTTCGGCAACTACATGGCTAGCATGGCAGCGTGATATAGTGCTATCATACCTTCGCTCTCTTTCTATTTGCGCGCGAACGAACGAAATAAAAGGCATGATATAGCCATATCACGTGTAACATGCTATGTACGCCTCCTGTGATGAAAATAATGAAAACGCATATTACTTTATATTGTACTTTCAAATTATTTGTTTTTGAATACGATGTTTACTATATTCGTATTTTCGTAAATCTGATATTTACATTCCTTCTATTTAAGGCGGTGTCCTATTGCCATCGCACGCGCGATGGTGCGATGCGATGTGATCGTACTGATGGGTAATTCTCCGAAATTTTTCAAATTTTCAAATTTTTCTATGGAAAAATTTCGACGTTTTGTAAAATTTCGGAGAATTACCCATCAGTACGATCACATCGCATCGCACCATCGCGCGTGCGATGGCAATAGGACACTGTCTAAGATTTCTATTTCTAGGCATGGCAGTTTTTTTATCGATGCATTCCGGACAGAAAAATTTTGCGATATAAATGTTTTCCTGAAAACGATAAAAAAAAAGTAGGTAATCGATAAAATATTAACTAGTCGCAGTGAAGATAAACTAAACATGCAGGAATGACATGCAAGGATCAAAATTATGCGGTCCACGCATACAATAACGTCAGTTTTATCAACAAACGATCATAACCCCAAACGAACCAAACTCGAAAGAAAATGCCCTAAATGATTATTTTTCAGATGATAACTGACGATAATTGATATAATTACGCTGAAAACTATTGTTAAAAAGCAACATGAGAGTAAATAAATACCTACCATATCAGCAAATCGCTTGTAAACAACATCCAATCTATTCAAATTTTCCCCGCTTGATATACCTCCAAACATAACAGAAAATAACGTAGTAAATTACTAAACTTGCACCACTTTTTGTTACTTTATCCATTAGTAATAATAATTAGGACAAATTCAAATATTTTACGGTAAATTTTTATTTGAAATGCATAAAACTGCATTTGAAATTTTGGTGATTGACAGTTTGACGTTTTCCATAATGTTGTCATGATAATGAAAAAGTTTAGTTCCGATTTATTTAATTTCTAGACTTTACGGTCGTACTGTAGATGCTTGAAATATTCACAGAATATTTCGTTAATCACCTTCAAAATAAACAAAATATTTAAGGGGGGCTGTGTGGGATACAACATACATGATTTTTTTTTGCCGTTTTTATAGATAAAGGTAGGTACGGAACCCTTTGTGCGCGAGTCCGACTTGCACTTGGCCGGTATTTCGTTTTTATATTGACCTGAATCATATGAATTACTTCATAGCATAAAACAAAATCGCTTCCCGCTGTCTGTCTGTCTGTCCTTATGTATGCTTAGATCTTTAAAACTACGCAACGGATTTTGATGCGTTTTTTTTAAATAGATAGAGTGAGTCAAGAGGAAGGTTTATATGTATATAATACATCACTACATATCAGCATTGCACCCTTGCGAAGCCGGGGCAGGTCGCTAGTAGATAATAAATAATAGAGAAGCGAAACTATGGAGGTATAGTAAACGAAGGGTCCTGCTGTTATTTTGAACACCTATAACCAGTGAAGTTAAATAAAAGATTGTAATAATAAAAACGCCCATTAAACTAGCGATCCTAGAATAATACGTTAAAGCGAACCTGCATAACGCTTATGCAAAGGAAATGGATTTTAAAATGAGTTTGTGGCAACATTCTCTGGGATTTAGTTCCGAATGCTATACAGCACTGGGGCTTAGTGATAGCCTTTATTACAACGAAATACGATTCACAATAATTAAGGCTTATTATTACAGCGTTATTGGAAATATAAAAGGTGTAACAAAACACCCTAGGAATAGTAAAAATGGTTCAGTTTCATGCATAAGCTTGCATGCTGTTGACTGTTAATTGACTGTTAATTGACTGTTTTAAACGACTCGGCTTCGTCATGCGTAACTGTCGAGATTTTAAAGATAATAAAATAATTAAACTTCTTTACGTAGCACTTGTTCGATCAAAACTAGAATCAGGCTCATGCGTGTGGAATCCCTATGAGTCAACATACACGTTAATGATAGAAAAGGTTCAAAAACGTTTCCTTCGATTTTTATACAAGAAAACTAACGGTTACTATCCATTTATGTATCCCACTCTGTATTTGTTGGGCGCGCTGGGATTTAATTCGTTACAAACACGTAGGCTACAATCACAGATGAGCTCAGTGTGTCGCATGCTGAGAGGTGAGCTCGATTGTCCCGAACTGGTCGAGGTTTCATGCAGGCTGTATGTGCCAGAAAACCGCACCAGGTTCCGACCTGGCAGCGTGCGGTTGCTGTGGGAGGGTCGCACGCGCACGGTGGCGCTGCAGGCCTCGCCCGTGTGTCGCGCCGTGCACGCGCTCAACGAGCTACTTGTGTCGCGCCCGGAATGTGACTTGTTTGCGGATGGATGGAAGAAGATTGAAAGAGAATGCATGGAATTTTGTGAAAGGTTTTAAGTTAAGTATTTTTTATTTGTTTTAAATTGTTTATCTTATCACTTACGTGGTAATGTTTTCTAGATGTGTTATTGTAATATTTTTTATTGTTTGTTTTATAAGTAATGTGTATAACGCTTGGCATTTGCTGTTATGTTATTCATATATTAATAAACTAATTTGAATTTGAATTTGAATGCTCACGGTTATTTTCCCCGAGGAGGCAGTCAGAGATATTCTGAAACCTCAGAACATCCACGTTACACTAGTAGTACCGAAATTCTCTCCAGTGTGACGGGGAGTGAGCCCGTCGTCGCTTGTAATGGACTGTGAAATTGAAGCATCCAGGTATCCTCAGGATTTTTTTTTTTAATTTTTTTTTATTAATGTTGGGTTTGCTCTTGACCTCAATCTAGTCCTCAGGACGAAGATGGGGTCCAAGATGTAGCGAGCTTACCCAGAAGAAGCCTATTCACTCGTACTCCTTCACTGAAAAGCCAGTGGTGTTACAAATCGTACATAAATTCCGAAAAACTCATTGGTACGAGTCGGCCTGGACGGGGATCGAACCATCGCCTCCTGCACGGCAGACAAGGATACTCGCCATCGCTACCGGAACACCACGGCTTTTTGATGGTCTCCACTTCTTTAAAAGCCATCCATGTCCATGTTTATAGTTTTCTCCAGAAAAAATAAAGACTGTAGAAAAACATACTAGTCATCTTTCTTATCGTGTGGGCAGAGCCCTGGTGTCAGAGTTTTTTCAGACCACCTTACGGCCTCTGACGTGGTTTTTATGTAACGACTACTACCATCAGAGATAGTAGCCGGGACCAACGGCTTAACGTGCCATCCGAAGCACGGAATCATTTTTCTTTTCAGACAATCAGGCGATTCAGCCTGCAATGTCCTAATCTAGTAATAGTGTTCCAATATTAGTAATAGTGTGTTTTTAAAACCTGCATTTTTTCAGGAGAAAACGAAAAATTTATTGAAATTAGTAGGAGAAATAGAGTGGAATGACTGGACGAGGAAGGCTGAGGATAGAGTTTGGAGGAGGGCCTTGGGAGATGCCTATGTTCAGCAGTGGACGATGCTACCAGATGATAGCTGATGATGATGAGTAGGAGAAATTAGAGCTTGACAAGAATGGAAACATTTATGGCTTCAATACATGGTTGGGTCTAGGGTTGCCAGGTCTTAAAACCGAATAGACGGACATACCAGCCAGTTTAGCCGGACATTTGGGTGAAAAAGCCGGACACCCTTAAATGTTGTGGATTTTTTGTCTTGGTATTAATAGGATTAAAAAAAAATTTTTATATGCAAAACCGGGCTTTTTTTATCATTTGTTTACCCTAAAACTTTTAAAATTCTAATGTAATTACAATAAAAATTTGATTAATTTGTTTTCTTTAATCATTCATTCCCTACTTACTTATATTGCAATTTGAAATGGAGGACAAAATGAAACAAAACTTTCTTCACTAAATAAACTTTAAATTTAAAGTAGGTAGGTACCTGCTTAAACAGCGCAGTTTCCTTTAAAATAGAGTATAGGTACTGGTAAAATGTAAAAAGTCTAACAAAAGCCGGACAGGCCGGACACCGTCTAATTTGGCCGGACACACAGCCAAAAAGCCTGACCCTGTCCGGTTTTATCCGGACGCCTGGCAACGCTAGTTGGGTCATACAACACAATACAATTATTTATTGTTTGCATACCGAATGCATACAAAAATAAAAATGAAGCGAATAAAAGGACCTTAGGGACATTGTTAGCGAGGTGAACAATTTTAACTTTATATTATATCTGTATGGTTTAACAAGGTGACAACCAAAACCTGACAACCATTATGAAGTCAAAAAAGGAAATAATAAAAAAATTGTTGATACAAAAAGGTGAAAAATGTTCGTTTGTTTGAAATACGTTTCATTTATGAATAACATTTATTGTTATTTTGTAAAATTTGTAGATTATTTTTAGACTTCATACAAATAAGATTAACTAAAGCGATCAATCCGTTTTTTTGTTGAAAAAGTCAATTTTTAACAAAATATTCTCGACTTTGTTCGACAAACCGAATTTAAAACAGTAGTTGACACTTACTCGAACTTAAATTTTAAACTAAAAATAATTTATTAATCTTTCTTTGAAGCTATCACCGCATCGGAACGTGTTGTCGATGTAGAGAAGATGCGACCAGAATGACTCTACATTTGAAATGAAATATTCTGAAATTGGAGCATGTAGCTTTCCTACAGAGAACCAATGTTGGTACAAATCTTCTTATCTTATCTTATCTTATCTTATCTTGTTGTGGGGGCTGGCAAGCCAGCAACACTTCGACCCAGTGGGATCTTTTGTGTTAGCCCCAATACTTTGTGCTTACTTCACCCTTCAAATACATGGTCAATGAAGGAGGCAATACCATTGAGGGGAAGAAGCCTAAGATCTCCCGGTTTTGGATATCCATCACCGAGGAGGCACATGCGCTTTGCCGCCAAGACATCACAGTCACACAGGATATGCTCCATGGTCTCCTCATCCTCTCCGCACGCTCGGCAGCTGGGATCCAGGGCGAGTTTCATCTTGTGCATCATCGTGTCTGTGGCGTAGTGACCAGTGAGGGCTCCGACGATGGCACGAGCCTTGCTCCTGCTGTTGTTCAGTATGAACTTTGAGACACAAGCTGTCGCATTGCTGATAAATTTCTTGGAGTGTTGTAGACCTGTAAGGCTAGACCAGACCTGTGTTTTATCAGCCCACTCCCTAATGGCCATTCTTATACTGCACACACACGGTACAAATCTTACAAATGTTCCTAAAAAGTAAGAAGTCTACCCTGGGCAGGGTTCGAATCCTTCCCTTTTCAACGTAAGATAAGGCTGCTAGTCACTAAACCTACGCGGCCTTTTTTATATCACGTAGGTAGGATATGGTTAGCTCTTAACTAGTTAAAACAATGGGTCAGTTAAGTACCTAGTTAAAAGTTTAAAATGAGTTTGTGCATTCCCCCAATTAGGTTAGAGCTTACTGTGCTAAATTGAGTTAGTGTTTTGATAGTGTTGCATTAACAACGGTATATCCCCACGACTATATTCCTATTATACAAGGTGAAACGTGCTTCGGATGGCACGTTAAGCCTTTGGTCCCGGCTACTATCTCTGGTGGTATTAGTCGTTACATAAAAACCACGTAAGAGGCCGTAAGGCGGTCTGAAAAAACTCTGACACCAGGGCTCTGCCCACACGATAAGAAGAAGAAGAAGGTGAAACTAAACACCCTAGTATAAAGGGTGGTGTAGACCATTAACCTGAACAACTTTTAATATGGAGACAAAGTCGACAAAACAAATGTAAAATCTGCTGTCGCATACATTTGAGTGACCCACTGCAGTTTTATATGAAACAGCGGATTTACTTTCGATGTTAGTTTTAAGGGGCTATGTGAAAAAAATTGGATTCTTCAAAGCTTCATATATCATGAAGTACTAACAGTAGGAGTATGATTTTCGGATATGTGTAAATTGAACATATAATTGAAGTTTTGATTCGAGCCAAAACACGATTAAGACACATTTTCTCGATAGAAAAACAAACCAAAGTAGCCTCCGTTTTTATCTATAAACGCTTGGAACTGCTAAACAATGAATAATAGAAACACAAGACTTAATTTAAAAAAAGAGATTGATATTTTCTAAATTTTGATTAGAGCAGAATTGAATTTACATAAATAGTTCAATCACAATTAAATAAAGTTTGATTTGGCGCTCGATTCGTTTCAGGCGCGCGCGCTGCCCCATTACTTTCTCTCGCAACGGGCCGTAATATAAGCTATCCCGCGCCTGTTTCGCTTAAATTATTTTTCGACATAGGCCCTTAAAGTGAAAGTTGTTCAATTTGAAAGTGTATTTGCGGGAAAACAACCCTTTTAAATATTACTAGGGTGTTTTGTTACACGAAGTACGAAAAATCCTTTCTTGGAAAGCACCGAGAGTCATTAGAAACATTCGTGCCAAATATGTTTCTGAGCTTTATTCATCCAGCCCTTTTCAGTTCATAATCGGACAAAAGCAGCCTAAAAAATGAAAAGAAAAGGTTTCCTCCATATTTTCTTCATACCTACTGATATTGTTTCATATAGGTAGTCAACTTCTGTATTTAGGTAACCTAGCGATATGAAAAGTAAATTACATTTTAAAATATTATGCCAAATGAAAATCAGAAAGTCGTGTGCATCAAAACATTTCACATTTATATTTCAAAAGAAAATTGTAATGCTTTTACCTATTAACGAAGGCGTTCTGAAGTAACAATGTATCAAAAACGAAAGCGAACATTAAAAAAAAACATTTTAAAAGTAACAAAACAAAAAATTTCACCGTCAAAATAGCTTGCAAGCACCGGTTATGACTGCCATATTTTAAAATGCTGTCATGTGAATTCTCCCTGGATTTTTTTAGAGAAAGCATCGTTAAAATTTAAGTTACAGCACTTTACTTCCTCCAGCAAGAACTAAATGTGCTTCAAAGAAATTTATTTGTTTGATACGGTTAGAATTTGTGAAAAGCTTTTTTGGAATCACTTTCTGAATGCCTTAATAACGGGACTTTAAGATTTCTTGTTTTGTTTATTATTTCAATTTAAACTGCTTCATCTTCGAACTATATTTTATTCCCTGCATATAAGGGTGAGTGGTTTTTTATTATTACCTGCGCCACTGCGACAATCGCTGGTCTTTTGTAAACGCCTTTTTTTAGGGTTCCGTAACCTAAGGGTGAAAACGGGACCCTATTACTAAGCCTACGACGTTGTCCGTCCGTCTGTCTGTCCCACCTATTTAGGGCTGTAACTTTTGAACCGTAAGAGCTAGATAGTTGAATTTTCACAGAATTTGCGGTATTACGGCGGTAAAAATGTCAAAAAGTTAAAAATTAAGGGGGGTCATACAAGGAACTGGTTTAATAACAACTTTTTCCTTTTCGCTCTATGGTAAAAACGGTAATACATACAAGCGTCAAACTTTTTGTGATTATAGAGCAAACCTTACAGTATAATAACAAATAATAAAAACTGGCCAAGTGTGAGTCAGTCTCGCGATAAAGGTCCCGGAGTAAAAAAAATTTTTTTTTACGTTAATATGTTGTAATGGTACGGAACCCTCGGCCTCGGTGCGCGAGTAGCCCGACTTGCACTTGACCGATTTTTTATAGTTCCCTTTTAATCCCAGGAAGGGTTTGTCTCTCATCTGGCGCAAAAACCTGTCTACCCAGATAAATACTTCGTTTGTACATCAGTGAGCCACATTCACAATGATGCAAAGAAGTTTCCATCTCCTCTTTTCAAAATCTGTTGATCGAGTCATTTAGTTTCAGCGTGTGCATACTTGTTCAATTTGCAGTGGCCTTTAGTATGCTCACAACTGTACAAATTTTGTCTTTATTAAGAGCATTGAGTCATTATAGTCCAGTGCACATTGGTGGACAGGGCCGGATTTAGTGGAGGGCAACTGGGGCTGCCGCCCCGGGCCTCCACAAAAGAAGGGCCCCCACAACATATACATCGAAAAAAAAAAATTCAGACTAGTAAACAACTTTTCCTTTGAATTTTTTTTTCGCATTTTACCTTTACCTACAGTACCTACTTTGTATAAACATGATTATATTAAATATTCGAACCAAGATGGGACAAAACCGTCTATCAAAGCTTTCTCTCCTGAGAATTGAAAGTGATTTACTTCGGGAACTGGATTTCAGCAAAATCATCAACGATTTTTTGGTGAAAAAAGCTCGGAAGGTTCCGTTCGTTAACGCTAAAATTTAATTGCAGATAATTCTGGTTTCCGATTATATTTGTATGTTATATGTTTGTTAAATAATAAAATAAACTATACTTAGTTTCACAATAAAATATATATTGGAAAACTCGACAGAATTTTTTTTCCATTTTATTATTAATAATTTGAGGCCAGGGGGTCTTCACTCCTTTACTGTCCCACGGCCTCCACACCTCTAAATCCGGCCCTGTTAGTGGAGGCAAATTAATGGCCAACTGGCGGTCAGAATATTTGTACATCGACTCAATAGGCTTCTTGCTTCAAAATTACAACCGGCAAACTAACTTTTAATTGACTAACTTTTGCACTACAGATTGCAACTATCAACAGCAGCAGCAAGGCTCACTTTTAGCGATCGATTTTAGGATGAAATGACGTGTCTAGTGATGATAGTTGGCTAGGCTTTCGTCCACAAAACACTGCATTAGAAACCATAATCTTACTATGAGGGTTGGAAAGCCAGAAACATTTCGACCCAATGGGATTTTTTGTGGTCAACCTAGACATTTATTTTCTTCAACCTTCAAAAATAAGGAAGGCAATACCGTTCAGAAGAAGAGACCTGTAATCTCCCGGTTTTGGATATCTATCTCCAAGGAGGTACATGTGTTTAGCCGCCAAGACATTGCAGTGATACAGTATATGTTCCATGGTTTCCTCCTGCTCTCCGCACGCTCGGCAGTTGTGTTCTAGGGTGATCTTCATCTTGTGCATCATCGTGCCTATGGCGCAGTGCCCGATGAAGGCTCCGATGATGACACGAGCTTTGCTCCTGTTATCGTTCAGTATTTACTTTGGGATTCCTTTTGTCATATTGTAGATACATTTATTGCAGTATTTGCAGTATTGTAGACCTGAGAGGCCAGATCATTCTAGCCACTCTTTTATCAGCCAATTCCTTAATGGTTATTCTAATATTGCATGCTGGAATTCACACTCTTGGCCTCTTTAGTACGACACCCATGCTGGGTGGTTTATTCTTAACTGGAACAGTAATAGACATTAAGGGGTTATAGGTTTAGGCGAATATTTTGTATGAGAAACGCGATTGCCCAGCCCTCCGAAAAGTGCGTGCGTTTGCCGTATTTTCGATTAAAAAAAAATATTAGTAAAAGTGCTTTTTATAGATTTTTCTTAATGAGTTCACTAGATAAACTAATGGTGAATATGTGAGTGAAATTCCAATCACAATATAAACGGTTGCAAGCTATTTTATTTTGAAAAAACAATGTTAAGTACCTATGCGTTATTTTCTTAACTTTTCGAAAAGAAACTCTATCGTATAATCAATTTATGATTTCACTAGATAAACTATTCAAGAATACTGTGTAACTTTTTTCGTTTCGGACACTTGTATAAATCTTGTAGAAAAACTAAAAATAAGAGACCCCATCCCAGGTAATTCTGGGACGTATGGCCACTTCATATAAAATGCATAATAATAACAGCGTGTTCCATAATTACCATGACGCATAAATCAAAATAATTAGGGTCCATTAAATACTATCAGGTGCTATCTGCTTCCTGCTGGCCGGTTTTTAGTCCATTAATTTTGATATGAACATTTTAACCGGAGCTTTTAACCGACATGAATATGTTAGTTACACTGTTTCCCGCGACTTTGACTGTGTTCACTTTAAATTTGAAAAAAAAACGGACAAGTGCGAGTACGACTCGTGCCCTGAGGGTTCCGTGCAAACTTAATTATGTATGTAGATACCATAGCACCTGAAAGTTTGTAGATTTTTTTAAACGTGATATGACTATAAATTAAAGATTTTTTTATTTATTCCTTTACTTGTGCCGTGAGACATTCATGATTAACGGGTAGTATCCTATAGATTGCGAGTATCAAAATATGTGACATAAATGGCCGTATCTTGAATTTTTTACACCTCAAAAAGACCCTAGACCGTAGTATTTAATTTTAACAGGATACCTCCATCCGTTCCTGAGGAATAGGGTATATCCAGTTGGACAGACAGACGGACAACAAATTGATCCTATAAGGGTTCAATTTTTGTGCTTTTGAGGTACGGAACCCTAAAAATTATCATCATAAGTGATAATTAAAACAGACTTATTTTTATTCAGTTACGTAACAATGACACAAATTACAATAATCAAATTAAACTAAACTAAACACTAAACTTAAACCATACTAAACATTCTAAAAAAACTTACCCTAAACTTAAACCATACAATACAATCCTAAACTACAAATTTTACTAATTCTACTTAATTGAAGCAAAAACTTTTATGAGAGACCTGAGCAAGCGATTACGGGATGCGGGTAACGGTCCTCGTTCTGGGTCATACCTGGCCCAACGCATATCATTAGCAATTCAACGAGGAAATGCGGCCAGCATTATGGGCACCTTCGGGCCAGGTATGACCTGGGGTGGGCTTTTCAATTAAGTAGAATTAGTAAAATTTGTAGTTTAGGATTGTATTGTATGGTTTAAGTGATAATAATTCAGAATATACTATTTTATTTATCTGTGTGTCTATCGTTTCAGTATCGTAAGAAGGATGATGTCACTGCTTAGAAAACGTGCTGCCTATTTTAAGCCATGTGGTTTCCGCATTAGATTATAAATATACAGGATGATTTTAAAAATTAATAAAATAGTTAACATCATCATCATTATCTCAGCCGATGGACGTCCACTGCTGGACATAGGCCTCCCATAAGGATCGCCACAACGACCGGTCCTGCGCTACCCTCATCCAACGGGTTCCCTGCCGCCTTCACCAGGTCGTCGGTCGACCGTGTGGGGGGGGGGGGGCCTACCCACGCTGCGCTTTCCGGTCGCCACTCGAGAACTTTTCGGCCCCATCGGCCATCGGTTCTGCGAGCAATGTGCCCCGCCCACTGCCACTTTAGTTTAGCAATTCTTTGGGCTATGTCAGCTAACTCTGGTTCTTCTGCGGATCTCTTCATTTCTGATTCGAATAAAATAGTACTCATCTTTTATTAAAACTGATACATAGAGAATAATTATAAAAAATTATTTGTACAAAGAATATTCTCATATATTGCGTAGCGTAGAGGATAGAATACAAAGTAGCACAGAACATTCAAAGGAGAAGTGCCTTAAAATCAGATTTCAAGCGTCATTGTCAAACAAGCTTTGTATCATAGATAATACCAAAAAAAGTCGTCAATGAATGAGCAAAAATTTGCCATACAATACATTTACTACTTACTGTCTATTTACAGTTTAATTTAAATTAGTACAAAGTAAGAAGAACGAACGAAACATGAAACGAGGATTTTCTGAAGTTTCAGAATATCTCTGACTAGACCTCGGGGAATATCGTCGTGAGCATATGCTTATGCTACAAAGTAAGAATACAAATAATAAAAAAATCATTAAAACCATTTTTAATTATTATTGAACTTTCTAGAATCCGGTGCCTACATATTCTATCGTTATAGCTTCGCGTCTTAAAAGTCACCCTGTATAAAGCAGACACTGAAACAAAGAGGTAATAAACACTTCAGGAACATCCTTTATTTGGATGCGGTAAGTGGGAATGTTCGCATAATCGTAAAAATGCTTTTTATGATAATGGATAAGCCAGAGCGTTGAAAAGTTTCGAGTTTTAGGTACGTACTTAAATGTAGTTGGCGAATCCAGTTTCTTGATGGAAGACCTCTTTGTTACATTTTTCTTTGAGTGGATTTGAACTGAATCGCTTGATCACCGAAGTTATACAACGCCCGGCTGGCCAGTCTTTGGATGGGTGACCATTTTGAGAAGGAAAGAAAAATCGCTTATTTGAATCCCATACATAAATGCAATGTTTTAAATACCTCAGAATTTCAGAAACATTCAAGTTTCGACGTTTTAGTTCGTCGTTCGTCGTTTCGTTTTTTAGTTATTTTTTTTCTGGTATTTAAAAAAACAGTAAAGTTATCACATCCATAATTAGACAATCCCTGTCCGTATTTAAAGGCTCACACGCTACGAGTGTCGTAGTCATCTACGAATCTCGTAGCAGTCTACGAGTCCCGTAGTAAGTCAACAAGAAATGCACTAAGTCTATTTGCAGTCTGCTTCCCAGCTCGAGATACGCTCTTATGAAGTCTCATTTCACACCTGTCCTTACACGATTGTAATAAAAGTGGAGGGTTGTGTGTTTGTTTGTCTTCCTCTCGTGTTGGGAGAGTTTTGGAGAGTTTTAAGAGGGGGTGATACCTATTTTTTCTGTTTTCGAACCGATTTTTGATAACCAAATTATTACATTTAGTATATATAATTCACATAACAGTGACGATACGTTCTTTATGCAGTGAATCTAACCGTTGAAAACACGAATCTATTAAATTTTCTCGAATCTATTTATTTTTAAAGTACGTTCGATTTCAGATTTATAACCAGTTTTACAAGAATCACTCTACACCATTTCTTCTGAATATACCATCATTTGAAAGGTAATTAATTATAACAGTGATTCTACCCGATGGATTTTACCCCAAACACCCCAGAGAAAAGATATTGATGAAAAATGCGTTTTTTTGCGATCTTGCTTTCAATTGAAGCGGGATGGCTAATTGCAAAAGTTTGCTTGTTAGAAAGAGAGGCTTGCTCTAGGGACACCCAGCCTTGAGTTTTCGCTCAGGGTTTGAATGTTTTTTTTTAAACAAAAATCTTTATAAAGGACGAGCTTTTACCCGCGACTTCGTCCGCATAAATTATATACCAGATTTTAAGTGAGATGATAAGCTATCAAACAAAAAAAGTTTCATCAAAATCGGTTCAGTAGTTTTTGCGTGATACTCGAACAAACAAACACCCAAACAAACAAACAAACAAACAAACAAATAAACAAACAAACAAACCGACGGACAAAAAATCCAAATATTGGTGATTTGTAATCAGGGACAGGTAAAAACCAGGTCATAATTTTTTTTTGTAAATATCTTCAATGTACACATATTCACTTCAGACACATTGCTGTTACAGTTTTATAATAGTTTAGATAAGGTTACGTAAGTTCAGACCTCGCATTCTATTTTAAATTAATGAATTTAATTTGTACCTGCCTAGCTGCCCTTTCAATATTTTCCAGCAAGAAACGAACGCGTCTTTCTATTATTTATTTAAGAGCGCATAAGTTTTATATAGGGCATTGCAATTTGTGCCTAGGCTACACCTACGTCGATAGTTTTTTTTTCAATCTCATGCTACTAGTTTTATTCAAAATCAAACTCTTCATTAAAGATTTAAAAAAAAGGTTGGATCTAGAATATCTTACATACATAAGTATAACAATAAAAACAACAACAAATAATTTAAAAACATAAAATCTAAAAAAGTGTCTGTAGCGGGAAGCCCGGCAGATGTGAAACGAAATACCGCACTCTCCCCCGATAGACATAGACATAGACATCATTTATTTGCGAATAAGAGTACAATTAATATGATAATATTAATAAAAGATCTTACAATAAAATAATCAATCACGTTCAAATCATATTCTACCATTCTGGCATGCATAAATATCGTTATTGTGTACAATTTAACTATTTTAATCTCTTTCTGTCACGGTTACATTGTTAAGTATATAATAATATGGTCAATTTAATTAATTCTTTATTCATACAATCATAATTGAAGCCATGTCATTCCAATTTCGCGCGCATTTTCGATCGCAGCGCATACAACTATTTGTTACCAGTTCGGTCGACGTGTAGCAATGTTACTACATTGTGTAGTAACATTACTACATTGTGTGGTAACATAACTACACTTTTAGTAACATTTCTACAAGTCCACCGAAATGGTTGTCAATACCATACTCCCCAATTTTGTGCGTTTTTAAAAACTTCGAACTTCTGCAGCTGTCAAATGGTGTGAGATCCATTTCCGTCACGGTATACGAGTTAGTTTTACTGCCAAGGTGCACCAACAGTTTTCAATGTTTTACGTCCATTTTATTTTAGCCAATGTAAGTAAAACCTAATGCAAAACTAGTATCCCACCACCAGTAGTACCACTCATACATTTCCTGACGAGAGTTCTTCCGGGTATAGCTATGCTGGAAAAGATAACATTTCTGTGTCCTTACGTTTGTAAAGCTATGCATTTTGTATGAAAATAGAATTTTAAGGTAGCTCCTTGCGGTCGCCTGAGCTGGAGTATGAAATAATATTGTTTTTAAACTTAGTCTCATAGATGGGTATTTCTCAGGGTAACGACACATTGGTCGACGGTTTGTCCATACAAAAAGCACGATTAGTATGGGATGCCTCGTTGGCCACGTCGACGTCGATGCGAAAAGATGCGTAAAGTCGATCGTCATCGATCAATGTGTCGTAATCCTTAATGCTGACAGTATTTTAAGGGGATGATAAGATCATCAAACTAACAAAAAATTCGCAAAAGGAGAGGAGAAGGCGAGCAGAACTGCCACGTGGAGGTGAGCTCAGACACGTGGGCTGCGGGAGATCCTTCTATGCAGACGCTGACTGTCGTTGAGGAAGCTGCAGGCCCAGGAAGCGGTGTGAAGATAGCTGCGATGGACCTGGTGCGGGCTTCGGGTTGATGGCGTGACTGCTGCTTGTTTGACCTGATCGAGGGGGTGAAGAGTTGGTTGAAGCTGGTTGCTGCTCTGTGCTGCTGGTGCTGCTCTGCGGTGTTCAGGTTGCGATGTTCTTTGTCGAGGGTCACCAATATGGAGGTGCTACTTGGGAATGTTCCTCCATTGAAAAGGGAAGTACTTCCGCCAGGCTAGGTGTGATGCCTGGGGACCGGCCGTGGTCCAACAGTTCTTAGTTGGACCTTGTATATATATCGAATCTCTGTGATTATTTCTCTTGCGCGATTTATGTCTTGCATTCGATTGTGAACCTTATGTGTAGTAGGTTACGAGTTACGTATTTAGAATGAACGTTGTCTTTGTATGGAGCATATTTCTGAGAGCGACGGTATCGCCATCTGTTGGCATCTTTGCTATAACTTGTGGGTGTAGTAGTTCCCCACAAAACCTATATATATATAGGCTGTCCCATACAACAGACTCTTTTCTGACTGACTGACTGAGATTTTATGCTAGTCCTATAGAGAAAGTTGTTCAGTTTGATCATATTTTTAAAAATAGTCAGCATAACATGACAGAATCCGTGTATAAAAATCTTTTAAAATTTTTATGCAAAATCGTTATTGTAGGTAACTGAAATGTTTGATAATTTTGCAGTTACATTAAACATTTCAACACAAGTCTACAAAGGGAGAAAATGAAAACTTAATTTCCATAAAGATGCTTACTACATGGTTAGAAATATTGTTATTTTAAAAAATTATTTTCTTACAAACTACTTATAGCGACATCTACTTTTTGATTAGATAGTAAAAAATATGTTTCATTAAAAAATGTGGTTTGTATAACTTTCATTTTCGGAAGTTTTCAAATTCACCCTTAATATTTTATTGCAAAATTTTAACGTAAAATATAGCTTAATTTTATGCGGCGTCCCAGTACACTGTATAACATACTATCAAAGAATTAGACTGTACCACAGTATAAGAAAGAGTATCTATTACCAGATAACCGTACTCTGCTTCTGCAGAACCTGGTCTTCATTATAACTTTACATCAACGTTTGAGTTTCGTTTCGTTAACGTTTGTACATAGTTTCGCAGAGATAATTGTATGTTTGTCCTATTCAAGTTTGTTACGAAGATCTCTCTGTTATATTTTACCATGTTTTTGTTAAGGAAAATAGTCTTGTCATAAAGTTAGTCACGTTGTTAACTGCAAAACTCAATGAACTTTAGCGAAATTCTAATTGATATTAATCTTTAACAAATCAATCATTTACAAATGCGAAACATTAAAATTATGTTTCAGCGAGGTACGGAATCCTTTTATCTATTATTTCAGATTCTGTGTTTTTTCCTAAGCTGGAATTAACCTATTTTTTATTTAATAAAATGTTATTGAATAGGTAAAAAATTACATTATTGTTATTAATTATTAATTATTTTTATTTCCTGAGTCAGTTCAAACTATTCAGAAAAAATTAAAAAAAGGAAACAATTTTCCAGATAATACTTACTTAATAAATCTCCGTAAGAATTTTTTTCCTGAGACCTTTCTTTCTTAAAATAAAAATTACTAGTAAATTGGACAAGTCAGTAAAAAAGCTCTAGCAAAACACAACAGAACTAAGACAACTATTTTCACAGAATATGATTATTTAAAAAGCACTTCGTTGCATTACTTGTGTAGTTCTGTACTTTTATTTGGAAGAAAATCTACGCTGGAACTAGTGAGAATTTGTTGCTCTACTTCCATTGAAAGCACACAATTTTGGAACCATAATCACAAAGGTTAGTATCATAGGTACACATGTTTCACACTTCTGGGGTTCTGATTTTAAGTTTTTAAGTACACAAGCTGCTTCAAATCCTTCGTCGGACCCCGTTTTACAAGGCTTATGCGGGAACTCAATCTTCATCTCTCAACACAAAATCATCTTCTCTCAACGGAACACCTTCCGACGCGGTGGTAGAGTCAAAAAATGACGTCAAAAAGCTATCTATATGATATTATTTTAAATAAAAAATTTTGAATTTGAATTTTTAATTGAACACATATTCGCTTCAAAATCATGGTCGAAATATTATGAACCTGAACCTTTCCTGATCCTATTATAGTTTAAACGTAGTATCCGGCCGCATCTTCTCAACAACAGTACACCTTTCAACGCAGTGACAGTGTGGTTCTAGCTTAAAAAGGATCACGCCATTTCTTTCCGTGGGTATCGTACAAGGCGAAAATTGAATGTGGTTTCTTCAGTGTTTTGACATTGGGAATGTCTATTCGTTCGCTCCAGTATAGGCCCCAAAAAGTGCGATCCCCTTAAATACCTCGGAGAGTTGTGAAGATATGATATTCAAAAAACCGGGCAAGTGCGAGTCGGGCTACTCGCGCACCGAGGGTTCCGTACCACACCACTACAGAACACAACATTATTAACTTAGAAAAAAATTTTTTTTTGTCCGATTCCTTTAGCGCCAGACCGTCTCACACTTGGCCGGTTTTTAGTATTTGTTGTTATTTTGTAGAGTTTGTTCTATAATCACACTAAGTTTGACGCTTGTATGTATTACCGTTTTTACTATAGAGCGTGAAGAAAAAACGTTGATAAAAACTAGTTTCTTGTTGAAAACCCCCCTTAATTTTTAACTTTCTGCCATTTTTATTATTTATTAACAAATCCGCCGTAATAACGCATAATCTGAGAAAATTTCAACTATCTAGCTATTACGGTTCAAAAGTTACAGCCCTAAATAGGTAGGACAGACGGAAGGACGGACGGACAGACGGACGGACGGACGGACAGACGGACGGACGGACGGACAACGTAGGCTTAGTAATAGGGTCTCGTTTTCACCCTTTGGGTACGGAACCCTAAAAAAGCTCAAAAGACGCGTATTCCACCATATTCCAAATCCACCATAATAACGCACATTCTGTGATTTGTTTGTTTGTTTGGGTGTTTGTTTGTTCGAGTATCACGCAAAAACTACTGAACTGATTTTGATGAAACTTTTTTTGTTTGATAGCTTATCATCTGACTTAAAATCACTGTCTAGCTATTACGGTTCAAAAGTTACAGCCCTAAATTGGTAGGACAGAGAGACGGACGGACGGACGGACAACGTTGGCTTATGAATATATAGAATATATCGTTTTCACTTTTTGGGTACGGCACCATCATCATCAGCCACTGCTGAACATAGGCCTAAAGGCGCGCCACAAAACTCTTTTCTCGGCCTTCCTCATCCAGTCGCTCTATGCTAGGTACCTTCTTTAGTTCGTCTGTCCAGTGGCCCATGTGGCATCCCACACTACGCCTGCCAGATCGTGGTCTCCAGTCAAGAATTAAAAGAACTATCCCTGTACAAGCAATTCTGTACAGACAGCAAATACAGCAAGACAAATGTTTAACGTTATTACTGACCTTACGTTCATAAATAACGTCTGATGTCGTCCGGACCTCTTATACAAAGTAAAGTCGATGAATCACTGACAAAAGCATATATTTTATTCTTTTGTGCGACCGAAATCTCCTTTGTTATGTTATCTACGATATGTGTTATTAAGATTAGTCTTCACTGGAGACGCCTGAGATTAAGTATATTATACAGGATTTTTTTTTTGTCAGTACGGAAACTTTAACGGTGCATTCTTCTCGTCAAAACTGAACAACTTTTGCTACCGGGCTAACTTTCAAATTAGTGCAAAAAAAAATTAGCTCTTCCATACAAAAATTCACTACTTATAGGTACGACTAACGTGTGTGGAACAGCGGATTTTTTATTTATTTCTATGTTTGATTCGTATTATTATTCATAAATGATATTATTTGTTCACTTTGGCGGCGTTTATAACCCCTCGAAAAAGATACATCAGTGACTAATAATCATAAAACGAGATGAACACAAAGAACATAGAACAGGGCTTAGGTATATTTTAGTATTTGTCTATAGGCTCTTAAGTGTAGCGACGTATCTGCCGAATTTACGCATCAATGTAATATTAGCAGTGACTCGAAAAAATATATGTCGCCGACTGGTGTTTCACTTACGAAAAAGCATTTCACGCGTAATTTAGGTCGTGTAAATTCATCAGGTCCTGTGTTTCGCACTTAGGCCGGCCAAATATATGCGGAATTATACCGGCCGCAATTACGATTTCGTATGGATTTGCCCCCTCCAGAATTCCAT
This sequence comes from Agonopterix subpropinquella, assembly GCA_922987775.1. Classification (NCBI taxonomy): domain Eukaryota; kingdom Metazoa; phylum Arthropoda; class Insecta; order Lepidoptera; family Depressariidae; genus Agonopterix; species Agonopterix subpropinquella. The sequence goes on along the minus strand of OV277708.1, from coordinate 4,137,042 downwards.
TCGGAATTACAGAGGAATCAAATAATGATTCTGATTCGGAATTCCGTATGTGTGTGACAGGCGTTAATCTGATTTTATAGCATCATCATCATCATTAAGCTTTATAAATTATGTTCTAATCTAACACAGGGTACCAAAAGACCTCCGAGGGAGGGAGTAGGAGGCCGATTAAATAAGATCGGATTTACGCACGAATTGCTTTAATTATCAGTTTAAAATAATTTATGTGGTAAAATAAAATATTCATTTATTGCGCTATCGTACACAAACATGACAATTAGCAGGAACAGGCATACATTTTCGCCGCGCGGTAGAAAGAGAGAGGGATATGTCTGACCAGTTTTCGATCAGGTCAGGGTGACGTCACGGTCCTGACGCGAGTTTAACATTTTTTACACATACCAAAAAGTGCACAACGCCGCTAAAGAAGTTTTCACTTAAAAAAAATGTTAAGTACAAAAAATTTTGTTTAATACCTAAATGTGTTCACATCCTAAGCGTCTCCGTACACACATTTACAACAGCTTTTAGGGAAAATGGTTGATGTTACCGAAACGTTTTACAGATAATAAAAATATATTCGGCAGAATATTTTAGGAATATTCGGTATGAACACTTTCACTGAGAGCTTAATGTTGCTATCAGCTGTAAGCTCGAAGGAGGCAAATCGCGTATTTAAAAAATAAAAATAAACAATAATATAAAAAAATACAACAATATTTATTTTTAAATATTCACTTTCACTTATAAATAAATATCTTGGACGTTGTCACTCGAATTATTTATTAATCACATTTACATTACCTACCAGAATAGCACGGACTTGTATTATACAACTTGTTAATGAATTAGCATAAAACCTCGCACACCCCAACTGATATAACAAAATAATTAGATTGAAACAATAATTTCATTATTTTGAAAAGTACTTCAAATTTAAAGACATTGCAAGGCATTTTAAATTTTGAGGCGAAAATGATTTGTTATCATTTCAGCAATGAATGAGAGCGCTAATGTACTCATGGATACATTTTAATAATCTTGTTTTGGTAGTAAGTAGGGTAAGTGTGGCCGTGCGGTGGGTTGCCATCGGGTTCAGTAAATTTTAAATTTCACAATCAAATTATTTAATATTTTGAAAAAAAAAAAAAAACCTAGATTGAAATCTTGATAATTCGATTCTGCTCTCGATTCTAAACAAACTACTTTCTACTTTTGCGTTAATTCATTAACACGTTGTATATGATGACTAGACATCGATATAGAATACATTATACAGGGTGTTAGGGTAAACAGTTGTATTACTTTAAGGGTTTTTTTCTAACTTGCGATATGTATGCCTGTGAGGTCCTCCCTCCTGATCCCAACACTGCCGACGCGTTGCATCTAATCTAAACTATTATAAAACTGTAACAGAAGTGTGTCTGTACATTGAAGATATTTACAAAAAAAAGATTACGATATGATTTTTAGACGTCCCTGATTCCAAATAACCAATTTTTGAATTTTTTGTCTGTCTGTTTGTTTGTTTGTTTGTTTGTTTGTTTGTTCGTTCGTTTGTTTGTTTGTTTGTTTGTTTGTTTGGGTGTCGTCGAGTATCACGCAAAAACCACTGAACCGATTTTGATGAAACTTTTTTTGTTTGATAGCTTATCATCTGACTTAAAATCTGGTATATAATTTATGCGGACGAAGTCGCGGGTAAAAGCTCGTCTACTGAATATAGATAGACCTCTAAGCTCCCTATAGGATACGGAACCCTAAAACAAATGAATACAAATCAGAGCGCTGTCAAGCCAGTGATTAATGTATTATCTAGATAATTTGCTAGGCTCGAACTTTGAGCACTAAGACTAAACAACTGATTTATAGTAATGCAGCTTCGGTGCGACAGTAATTAATCTTACTCTAATCTGCAAACAGATTAATTTCCTAACAAACAAAGTAAGAAGTTTTTAGAGCCATTAAAACTACTTTAGTCTATAGGTATGTGTAATGAACTAAAATCGGCATAAAACGGTAAAAAAGATTAATAGTGGCTGGCGTTCATTGATACCTTAATTAATTAATTAATTGATTAGTTAACTACTTAATTACTTACTAACTTATTAATCATTCAAATTTGACGACCCAGTTGGTGTAATGGTTACCACGCCGGACTGCCAAACCAGGGTCCTGGGTTCGAATCCCGGTTCGGTCATGGATGTTTATATGTTTGTGCCGTTGTTGTATGGTTTCCATAATAAACAGCCTATTAATAGTGCTTTCTTGGGATCATTACAATGTATGTGCCTGTGAGCGTCATTTATTCAATTACTTTCATTCATGCATCCACTCATTCGCCATTCTGGCAATATTCCTATTTCTTTTACATGTATACTGTATATACATCTACACTAATATTATAAAGAGGAAAGATTTGTACCTATTTTTGTATGTTTGTATGTTTGTAATAATAGGCTCAAAAAGTACTGGGCCGATTTAAAAAATTCTTTCACCATTAGAAAGCTGCATTCACCCTGAGTAACATAGGCTATATTTATTGCTAGAAAAGATTAGACGTCCACCCGTGCGAAGCCGGGACGGGCCGCTAGTAACATATATAAGTAAAATATATTTACATATTTATTTATATTTTATTATTTATAATACCTATAACTATATATTTCTTAATCTTATCTATAAGTATGTATATTATTTTATGTATGTAATATTAGTATGTTACCTATTTTATGTACCTTTAATTCCTGCAATGTTTACTTTTCTTTCTTTCCAGTAAGTTTCATTAACCTATTGTTTATTTTTTATATTTCTCCATGTTTTAATTCCAGTTTACAAAATTGTACTTTCATTCTGTTTAAAAAGTTATACCACCTTTTATAATGATAAATTACCACGTCCATTATGTATAAAGATAAACTGTGGATAGCTGTTTTTGGCCTCTATTTATTATAAGTTACTAATGTAAAATTACATATTTAAAGCTGTTGTTATCCCTAATATTATAAAATACAAAATAAAATAAAAATAAAAAAATACTTAAGTATAGAATTTCTACAATAAAATAAAATAAGATGTTATCCATCAGAATAAAATAATGACCCAACTACCCCTTTTACTCCACTCCGACTAATCCCTTTGGGAATATAGTCGTGAGCATATTCAATGCTTCCTACATTTTCGCGAAACCAACAAAATATTCACAAGATATTTAAAATTCTTTTTAGTGACACATTTCGTAGAGCTCGTAGCAGTTCGTAGCATTTTGTAGCACGTCGTAGCAAAGCGAAAATGCCTTTGCTTATCTTCGCTTGAAGGCAATGCACTGCTTATCTGTGGTCATGAACGAGTCTCGCTTATGTGATCCTTGGTGAAGTGAAAAAGGGTTTTTTAAAAAAAAGCTCGTAGAAAAATATTTGGTAAGGATTTTCATTTGTTGATTGATATAATAGAATCATTTATTTTCAAGAACATGATTCAAAAGTTGATGGTACATACTTATAAATTCACGTCCCGATAATAACAGCGTGAAAAAATTTAAAATCAAAACAATCAAAATTCGTTCTCTGGGTAGCGGGCTCGGTGGCGAAAACGGATAACGCAATTCCCCGGTTTGGAAGAGTGCGGGTTCAAATTCCGCCCGAGACTTACATGGCTGTAACATGTTTAAAATCAATAATATTTGAAATCAAAATTACTTTAATATAATACGTACTACCATTAACTGATAAGTGATAACAGAAAGGTGACGTTATCTGGGAAAAAGGATCTTGTTGTCGGTTTTAGTTTCCAAGATATCTACAGGGTGTAACAAAACACCCTAGTAATACTTAAATGGGTGTTTCAGACCATCAAGCTGAACAACTTGCATGGAGATAACGTCAAATAAATTAATAAAAACATGTACTACATTTGTGATTTATTAGGTAGAATATCTCTGACTACTTGATTTTTGAAGCAGTTTGATTCTAGACTTAGAATAAACCACCTGCACCTTATTTATTTTATTTATATTTCAGAATGGCCCGTATCCAAAGATTTCACTTCATCAACATAAAGTCTTATAGAAGCTGTAGTATGATTGAAGACATCCCCTGGGAACATTCAAAGTGATTGGTTCAACCTGTGAGCATCGAATGCGCTGACATATGCACATTTACATTGCATCAAAGAATATTGATCTGTCAGCATTCTTACCAATCTGCTTTAAATTAAATTGATCAGACTTTTGTTATGGGCTGATATAGTCGTATAGTTAAGAGCCCCATAAAAAAACTGTTTTGAGTAAAACAGGATGGAATGATGGTCATATGTGATGATTGGTGCACGACTTTTCGCCCACAAACATACTGCAAAAAAACCTTATTCCTCCTCCGTACAGAATAATACAATATTATAATTTTCGCTTTGGGAGTCCTTATATCATTCAGTACATAAACTCAGGACCATAATCCCTTTCGGGGTGGTCAGAAACATAGCCACAACTACCTACTTTCTGTATAAGAATGTACTTTGTTGTAGCAATGCTCACATTGTGCAATTTAAGTTTTAGAATGAGGTTTCTCAATTAAGAAAAACTAAATAAAAAAAAAGTGCTACTTCAATTAAAAAAGCCTTAGAGATATTTTTAAAGATCTTTAATAATAGGTCTAAAAATTTTAATGTGAAAAATGAGAAAAAACTGCCTTTTCTACATTTATTTTGATTTTTTTATACAGAGTGTAACAAAACACCCTAGTAATACTTGAAGCACCCCCTGCTTCAGACCATCAAATTGAACAACTTTCACTATGGAGCCAAAAACGAGAAAAAATAAGAAAAATCAGCTGTCCCATCCAAAACTGCAGTACCGACTCGACTAAAATTTATGGGTCAGCAGATTTTTTATTTTTTCTCGATGTTGGACCCATAGTGAAAGTTGTTCAGTTTGATGTTCTGAAGCACCTCCTTAAGTATTACTAGGTGTTTTGTTACACCCTGTAATGAAATGTTAAGAACCTATAAAAGTATTCTATACAAACAAACTTTTAAGCTTTTGTAGTTAGGTAGTAATTTGGAGTAGAACTTTTTCAATTTGTGCATTCATTACATTATTAATAAATCTTTAATATTACACGATAAAAGGATTCTTAAGTTACATGAATAGAATAATGCCTTATTGTCAAATTTTTAGAAACATTTGTATTTTATGAGTATCTTGCCCTAAAATGGTAAAGCTTTTTCCCAAAAGCTGTTTCTCTTTACAAACAGCGGTGCAGCTTATCAGGTCGCGGTGAAGGCGACTCGTTTGCGTGATCCGAGCGCTTTGTGTCGACTAGCCAAATGCCACTACACTTTAACGACACTATTCTTTAGTAAGAGCTTACTGGCCGTAGAGCAGGAATATCAGTTGCTCAAGTGAGCGTTTGGCAACATTTTGATATCGAACACTCAAATCTTGGAAAAAGTTGTGTGTCTAGAGCGAGCCGTACGCTTCTACCGTGTAAAACAAAAGAGGCTAAGTTAAGGGGTTGAGTGTCCAATACTCAAATTCATTCATTATCATCATATTAATTAATGTATATTCTGTTTTGGTGTGCAATAAAGTATAATTGAATTGAATTGAATTGAATTAATAGCCACTGCCTCCGTGGTCTAATGGCTTTAGAGCATTGGCTTTCGGTACGGAGGTCGTGGGTTCGATTCCCATGGGGGACACCTAGTGATATATATCACTTGTGCGTTATTCCCCAGTTGGTTAGGACATTGCAGGCTGAATCACCTGATTGTCTGAAAAGAAAAATTATTCCGTGCTTCGGATGGCACATGAAGCCATTGGTCCCGGCTACTATCTCTGGTTGTAGAAATCGTTACATAAAAACCACGACGGACCAGTCAGTCGTCAACCGGTCTGAAAAAAACTCTGACACCAGGGCTCTGCCCACACGATAAGAAAGAAAGAATAGCCACTGCATCTGCATCTGAATCCATCTCTGATCGTATTGATCTCCCATTCCATCAGACATCTGAGGGTAAGGACGAGAGTACATCTGTGTTTAGGGCGTACACTTATGCACTTCCTACCTAACTGGTTTTTTATAAAGATTGGCAGTCGTCATAGTTAAAAATGACTAGGAATCCGTCATCATCATCATCATCGTAGAGGGATTTATAAGCACGAAGAGAACCGTCATTGACAACCTTCACGTCAGCGCCACTTTGTCAATCCAACGCTGAAAGCGCTGCGTGGGAAAGATCTGTTTTACTGAACTCCAGATACGGCCGGCGGCGTACCCTGGATGTCTCTAAACACACTGGTTGGCAAATCTCTTCGCCAAGGGAGAGAAGGCACCTTCATGGCTTGCTAGCCCGTGAAAATGTCAAAAGTTGTTTCGGTGTGCTGTATACTTAGTGTACTCTTGACTTGAGATTCTACTCTCCCTCACCTTATAATGCGCATGAGCATATGCAGAATAGGCTATTGCAACAAGAGAAGGTAGATGGATGAAGGAGATGTCAAGCATCAATGGCAAATGAGATTGCACGATCCCCACACACAACCAGGAGTGTGATAATTTAATTTAAATTAATTTAATTTAATTTAGCATAAGCATTTAGCTCACGACTATATTCCCCGAGGGGGGAGTCAGAGATATTCTGAAACTTCAGAATATCCACGTTTCACTAGTAGTACCGAAACTCTGTCCAGTGTGACGGGGAGTGAGCCCGTCGCCACTTGTAATGGACAGTAGGTACAATACATGCCTCAAAAATGAAGCATGCAGGTTTCCTCACGATGTTGTTAAATTAAATTAAATTTAATTTAATAATCGCACTCCTGGGTGTGCGTAGGTATCGTGCGACCGCCTCATTTGCCACTGATGCTCTACATCTCCTTCCTCATTTGAAAGTAACAAGTTGAAATCAGCAGAAGAAAATGTTAAAACTACTATAGATTATGCATCATTCAGTCATGATTTGTCTAACTGCCTTCGTGGTCTAATGGTTAAGAGCTTTGGCTCTCGACACGGAGGTCGTGGGTTCGATTCTCACGGGGGACACCTAGTGATATGTCACTATGTGCATTTTCCCCCAGTTGAATTCCCTGATTGTCTGAAAAGAAAAATGATTCCGTGCTTCGGATGGCACGTTAAGCCGTTGGTCCCAGCTAACTATCTCTGGTGGTAGTAGTCGTTTCATAAAAACCACGTCAGAGGCCGTAAGGCGGTCTGAAAAAACTCTGACACCAGGGCTCTGCCCACACGATAAGAAGAAGTCATGATTTTGAATGTGTGATTTTCAAAAATCGCAGTCCAGCACGATGATCAGGAAACAACTAATACATATTTGCCCATGCTAGAACTCCTGCTACACGTTGTCTCCTCCAAGATAGTTACGACTTCCAAATAAAACCGGTCAAATGCGAGTCGGGTTACTCGCGCACCGAGGGTTCCGTACCACACCACGACAGAACACAACATTATAAACTTAGAAAAAAAATTTTTGGTCCGGAACCTTTAGCGCGAGACCGACTCACACTTGGCCGGTCAAATGTAAAAAGCCTAACAAAAGCCGGACAGGCCGGACACCGTCTAATTTGGCCGGACACACAGCCAAAAAGCCTGACCCTGTCCGGTTTTATCCGGACGCCTGGCAACGCTAGTTGGGTCATACAACACAATACAATTATTTATTGTTTGCATACCGAATGCATACAAAAATAACAATGAAGCGAATAAAAGGACCTTAGGGACATTGTTAGCGAGGTGAACAATTTTAACTTTATATTATATCTGTATGGTTTAACAAGGTGACAACCAAAACCATTGTAATTGGTTGACAACCATTAGAAAGTCAAAAAGGAAATAATAAATAAAAACCGGTCAAGTGTGAGTCGGGCTACTCGCGCACCGAGGGTTCCGTACCACACCACCACAGAACACATCATTATTAACTTAGAAAAAAATCTTTTTTTGTCCGGGACCTTTAGCGCGAGGCCGACTCACACTTGGCCGGTCAAATGTAAAAAGCCTAACAAAAGCCGGACAGGCCGGACACCGTCTAATTTGGCCGGACACACAGCCAAAAAGCCTGACCCTGTCCGGTTTTATCCGGACGCCTGGCAACGCTAGTTGGGTCATACAACACAATACAATTATTTATTGTTTGCATACCGAATGCATACAAAAATAACAATGAAGCGAATAAAAGGACCTTAGGGACATTGTTAGCGAGGTTAACAATTTTAACTTTATATTATATCTGTATGGTTCAACAAGGTGACAACCAAAACCATTGTAATTGGTTGACAACCATTAGGAAGTCAAAAAGGAAATAATAAATAAAAACCGGTCAAGTGCGAGTCGGGCTACTCGCGCACCGAGGGTTCCGTACCACACCACCACAGAACACAACATTATAAACTTAGAAAAAAAATTTTTGGTCCGGAACCTTTAGCGCGAGACCGACTCACACTTGGCCGGTTTTTAGTATTTGTTGTTATTTTGTAGAGTTTGTTCTATAATCACACTAAGTTTGACGCTTGTATGTATTACCGTTTTTACTATAGAGCGTGAAGAAAAAACGTTGATAAAAACTAGTTTCTTGTTGAAAACCCCCCTTAATTTTTAAGTTTCTGCCATTTTTATTATTTGTTCACAAATCCGCCGCAAAAACGCGTAATCTGAGAAAATTTCAACTATCTATTACGGTTCAAAAGTTACAGCCCTAAATAGGTAGGACAGACGGACGGACGGACGGACAGACGGACGGACGGACAGACGGACAGACGGACAGACGGACAGACGGACAGACGGACAGATGGACAGACGGACAGACGGACAGACGGACAGACGGACGGCCGGATGGACAACGTAGGCTTAGTAATAGGGTCCCGTTTTCACCCTTTGGGTACGGAACCCTAAAAACAACACCACGAATCATAAATGCCTTAAAAACCACATGACGTAATTTATTCAGCCTTTTCGCTTCGATGTTCGACAGTTATCGTAAAAACTTATAGATACTAGCATGTGGCTTCTGACGTTGTTATTTGCCTGTGGTCGCTTCCTTAATGCGGTGTCGTGGTCCTCACGAAATTACTTTGTAATGAGACTCTTGCATGGACGTATCAAGGTTTTTTGAATTCTGATAATATTGGCATAACATTTAGGTAGATGTGCAGAATTAGATTTATCAAAATGATTAAATGTTTTTATCGTATCTCCTGGTAAAGCTTGTCTAGTAAAATAATCTCTTTATTATGAAACATAAATAAATAATAGCTACAATTTGTAAAACTAAGAAATAATATCATCTAACAACTCCGAATGCCATAAATGATATTCGCCAAAAATATTAATTGTGACATTAGAAAACCTTTTTTTGTTCTTGTAGTTGAGGAGCCAGCAGAGGTGACTATTTTTTTATTCTTGTAGTCGAGGAGCCAGAGGTGACCAACTGGATTGAGGTCACACGGGAAAGATATAACTGGCATGCTTTTTATCGGGTCCAAGACCCAATTTGAGGCGTCGCGTGCCGATCGTCGGTTGCCCCCTCCCATGTCTAACAACACTTGAAGTCACCAAAATACCTATATAACCAATATATAACCGTACAAAATCAAGCACTTTTTCTACATAAACTGGATATGCCAATCATCAATATCAAGATGGACATCATCATTTTAAAAATAGAATATAATTTAGAATACCTCTGTCCTCCTCGGCTTTCTACACGATCCTTCTACGATACAGACACTTTTTTAAGGGGATGATCAGACCGTCAAAATTAACAATTTTCTCTATTGGACCATTTGGACCTAAGATTGAACCAACATCGAAATCGCTAAAAAAATCAGCTGTCCCATAAATTTGGCTCGAGTAGGTTTGCAGTTTTTTTATGGAACAGCAGATTTTTTATCGCAACATGGAGTTGGTGCCATAGAGAAAGTAGTTCAGTTTGACGGTCTGATGATTTCCTAATTCCTTAAAAAAGTGTCAGCATGTTAAGAAAGAGCATATGCGTTTATGCCTTTACCGCCCTGGCTCCGGCCCTGTCCATGTCGAGTGCCACGTCGTTAGCCCGACAAGGCAAAAGACTCAGGGTTAATCCAGAACTGTTAGCAATTTAAAACAATTTCGTTCAGCATTCCCTTACTTAATTGTATTACTTAAACTAAATGCTTTTAAAAGTATCGGTGTTTATACCGGATGAAATTTTTTAACGGTCCGAACCTTTCAGGGGTGGTTCAGAACATGAAACTGAACAAATTTTACTATGGGAGCAAACTGAAAATCGCAAAAAAAAATACAGTACAGTTCTTGTCAAAGACCAAAAAAAATCCTTTGGTATTGAATTTCGTACAGCGCTCTTAGTGGTTACGTTAAGAACTAATTCTGTCATACAAAATTGGCGCTACAACTACAGTAGTAATTAGTAATGTACAGTGAAAACAACTGCCTCCGTGGTCTAATGGTTAAGAGCATTGGCTCTCGATACGGAGGTCGTGGGTTCGATTCCCACGGGGGACACCTAGTGATATGTCACTTTGTGCGTTTTTCCCCAGTTGGTTAGGACATTGCAGGCTGAATCACCTGATTGTCCGAAAAAAAAATGATTCCGTGCTTCGGATGGCACGTTAAGCCGTTGGTCCCGGCTACTATCTCTGGTGGTAGTAGTCGTTACATAAAAACCACGTCAGAGGCCGTAAGGCGGTCTGAAAAAACTCTGACACCAGGGCACTGCCCACACGATAAGAAGAAGTGAAAACTCATTGTAGAATATACTACAGTTTGCTCTTTTACAGTCCTGAAAATTTGGCTAGTAATAAAAAAAATCCTTCATGCAAAACAATGCACTTGATAATTATTTTTCTTTATACAGGGTGCTACAGAAGTAAAAATAAAAATTAAATACTTTTAAGGGGTGGTTTAGACCATCAAACTGAACAACTTTCACTATGGGACCAACATCGAAATCGCGAAAAAAAAAATCTTTTGTCCCATACATTTAGCTCGAGTAGATCTGTAGTTTAGTATGGAATATCGCAAACGCATCGTATCATGGCGTTTATGGCAAATCTCCTCATTTTGGGGGAGGCCAATGTCCAGCAGTGGACGTCTATCGGCTGGTAAGATGATGATGATGATATTTTTTTTTCGCGATTTCGATATTGGTCCCATAGTGAAAGTTGTTCAGTTTGATGGTCTAAACCACCCCCTTAAATGTTTATTTGTATTTTTGTAACACCCTGTATAACATTTTTTTAGTAGGTACATTAATTATTCCTGATGATTTTGCTACTATCTTCGTTTTAAAAACACACACATTAAGTTAATTGTTTGCATCCAAACTTTCAAAAACGCAGACGTAAAGAAATGCATTTAAAAGAATTGAAAAGAGGATTGCTTCTGATAAAGACAATGCATGAATGAAGATCTGTTTAGTAAGCATTCATAAATCTTTTGAACTATCTAAAATGCCAAGTTATGGGTTGAATTATCTTTTTTTATTCATGCACGATTACAAATTCATACAAAGAAGTTTGGTGGAAGGCCATATACTGTGAGACCCAGACATATAGGTCCCATACATGAATGAAACTTAGTAATACGTGTAGAGTGAAACAAAACTAACAAAAAAGGAAATTGGTTGTAATCTGTAGAAGTTGGGGGAAAGGTATTTCTCCTTATGATACCTTTTGTATCAAGTGTGTCAAACTCATAATCTTTCTTATTAGATAGCCCACTCAATCTTCTACGCATTCATTCTGTTTGTTTTAATGAAAATTCACGATAACCGTACAATATTATGATAATGGAATCAAACGAAATCACACGCACTATCAGTTCAATAAAGCCAAATACGTTCCGTAACGTCCAAAAACTACCTCAGCGATAATATTAGATGAAAATAGCTGTCATGGTTGCGTTTTGCTACTGCTTTTTGGATGATTTGTCTATTTTACTAGTAATTTCTACTTTTGAACCCGGACTTCTAGAGATGAGGAAGTTTTTTTAAAAAATGCCTTAATTTTTTCTGTTTATAATAATTATGACCGCCGTCCTGAAGGACTTTTAGTTTTCGTAAAAATGGCTGGGTCCAAATTCGCCAAAATTCTTTACTTATTCTTGCGCCTCAGGGGAGATAATGCTACGATTCTGATATCGCTTTCTCCATATTCAAAGGTGCTTTGCAATTTTAAATATGAATAAATATTTTACTAATACATAGACACATACTCACGACCTTTTCCAACACATTGCTATAAACACCAACTTTCTGTTTAGGAATGCAGTTGTAGCAATTTTCACATTTAGCAATATGAGTTTCAGGATGGAATGACGTGTCAAGTGGTGAGAGATAGCTAGTCTTTCGCCCACATAAACACTGCATTAGAAACCTTTAATCCCTAGTTGCCTCTTACGATACCCACGGGAAAGATTGTGGTGGGCCATTAAATTTAATTTTCTCAAACATGCTTGGAAATGTGAGCATTATTTTGACAACCTTCTTCGAGATAAATCTAAATTGCTGTACTGGCCAAATACATGCGCGCAGCGGCCGGCAATGTTGTATGAAAATCCATATCTGTCGTGTTTTGCGGCCAAATAAATTACATACTAAACTCATATCTGTCGTGTAATTTAAAAATGGAACGATCTTTTACTCCGTAACATGGCGACCAAGGAGATAATTCATCAAAGGTTTTATTTAAATTTCGAACTGGCTTGCAAATAGAAAGCTGTTTATTGAAAAAAAAAATTTTTGTTCGTTGTTTGTCATTGATTTTGATAAAAGAGTTTTAATTTTCGCGAATTATTTGAGAAAATTTACTGTTTTAATTTCCGCGCATTATTTGAGAAAAGTACTATACAAGCCTTGGCCACAACTAGGCATTGATGGACTTACGTATGTGTGCCTCGGCTTTGCCTCGGCCCACATTTACACGTTCGTCCATCAATGCCTCTGTTGCTGGCCGCTGCAGTAATGTACTATAAATCATTTAATTTAATATGAGTATGAAACAATTTCATTTCAGACTTGTGTGTTAAAAGGAAAATATTGCATTGACTTAGTATGATTTCCGTGCATAATTTTTATCGTGCAAGGAAATTGATTTCTGGGTTTGTTTTTTTAATAATTGCAATTTTTTAATACAGATTTTTATGATTTCTATTCGTTTTTTTTTAAATATATTTTGCTATAACGTATATATTTTTTTATATCACGTCCACTCAAGTAATTTTACATCGTTTTGTGTCAGTAATTGGACCGAAAAGTTTAGTACCTTTTTGTGATGCTTTACTATTATATCGATATGACATACCTAAACACATAGTCTAAAAATACAAGGTCTTCTATTCCCAGAGTGACACAAGCCTACGTCACAAAAAAATGGCCGCTAAACATGGTAAAAGGGTATGATGACGTAGGCTTATGTCAGTCACGTGGTCGGAAGAGAATACCAGGCGCAGTATATTATTGTGCCATGACATAAACACATTTTAATAAACGCACAACCATAATCTCAATGGATCTCCGGATTTTCTGATTCATTCACGTAAAGAAATTACATTTAACTTCCCAATCGACTGATTACCGAGTGGAAACTTTCCTCTCCTCTAAGTATTCAATGTAATAGGATGATTTCGGGGATGGGTCAATCGTATCAAGACCTGTATATCCAAGATCAACATCAGCATACTAAGTCCAGCAATTTCATGATGGAAACCTTATGGACCCTTAATAAATATGTCGATGTATGTCATATTATTATATTTAATATTATTATTTATGTAGGTATATTCATGTATATTTATTTGTTTGAATAGGTGTATCTTATATTATACGAGCTTTTACCCGCGACTTCGTCCGCATAAATTATATACCAGATTTTAAGTCAGATGTTACGCTACCAAACAAAAAAAGTTTCATCAAAATCGGTTCAGTAGTTTTTGCGTGATACTCGAACAAACAAACACCCAAACAAACAAACAAACAAACTAAATTCTTTTTTCAAATTTACAGTTTTGTAATAGTCAAGATTGTTTCTTATTATATAGGATTCATTTTACTATCTCTCATAAGTAATTAAGTAAGTAGATTTTTATTTGTGTGCACACTGATTTTTACCCAAACATATTAGTTTTCCTCTCACTCAACGGTTTGCTGGAAGAAAACTCTTTTATTTATTTATTTATTATAAAAAAAATACATTTTAGAGTTAAGCTCGCCTTTGTGCATCACGACTTATTGTAATTTTTTTCATAACTATGTTTTTGTGTACAATAAAGAATCTATGAATCTATGACCCTTACTACCCAAACTCTACGTTCATTTGAAAGTATAAAAAAGCTGGTACTAAAACATATTAGGCAATAAATTATTCCAATGTAGATTTATTGGTAGAAATGCGTGGCTATAAATCTTACTGACTATCTAACTTCTGTTAACAACTATTTAAGATCGCTAACCGTCCTTTAGGGGACAGTTAATTGCTTTCAATTTTGAAGTTGATCTTGAATTATTTGTTTTTATTTGCGTCTATGTGGGCGTGTGCCTGTATCGCTTATTGTACAGAGCCAGCCTTCTGGAGTGCGATTTTTAAATATCATTCGCTGAGTTCAGCAGTTGAAAAGGTCAAAATTACTATGAAGATACGCATTTTTCTACTGCTGATTTGACTTTCAAAAATCGCACTCTTTATTCCTAGTTATAGTTAGTTAACAAACTTTATTGTATTGGTAACAACTTCTAATTACCTATGTTAAGAGATAGCAAATAAGAGGATTGTGCAACATCCACATAAATCTGTTAGGTTTAAGGATGTGAAGAAAATGTTAAAACTATTTCTATGTAATAAAGGAAAATAAATAAAAAATAAATAATAAATAAGCATGATTTTTGAAAGTCAAATCTGCAGTAAAAAGATGCATCGACAGTAATTTTGACATTTTCAACTGCTGAACTCAGCGAAAAGATTCAAAAATCGCACTCCAGGACCTGCGGTCGTGGCATAATGGCAGCGAGATATAGCGATATCGCGGTTTAACTTTATTTCTATGAGATAAAAGCCTTATCGCGTATATTGTGACGAAACCAACTTTTCAAAAATAGAATTATTCATGTTTTTTTCATGTCTCTGTCTTTAAGGAATTTTAAAAAATGTATTGTGTCCAGTGTTTTTTTCACATGGCAAACATTTCATTAACAACGCCATCTAGTTTACTTTTATGATAGCTAGAAGCTATGATGATGATGGTTATATTCATTCTGTTATGACACCAGGCGCCATCTAGTTTACGCGTCACTAATACAAGATTATTAGGTTGGCACGACACGGCGTGTGCGCCAATCAGTGCCTTTCTAAAACCGCCATCATGCGACTACCACCGCCGCCTAGCGGTCCGCGAAGTGAATATAAGGTTGGTACTATACCTTACCTTAGATGTTTACACCAATCAGCATCGTAGAATCTACTTTCTGGTATTAACTTTATGCAAAATATATTAATGTATGAAGTTTGTTCGATTCCTCATTGGCTGAATTTTTGTGGCCAAAATCGGAACTAATGCGCTTGAGAGCCTATTGGCTAATCTTAGAAACCGTTTTCATTGGCTATCGCTCTCAAAATAATGATATAAAACTGCGTGCAAGCCCATATTTGATCAGTTTTATTTTACCATCTTGATGGCAGAGAACTACGGAAGTACTGGCGTCGGTCCGATACACAGTGCTTTCTGGAGGGAAACATATTCCACTCCTCGGAAATGTGCTTCTAGCCAACGCGTGGCAACCGGCCCGTTGTGCTATTTATTCGCGTATCCAGATTCCGAATTTAGCAAAGTCAATTTAGGGCTTAGAATCCGAACTAGTATAGCTGAACAACAGCTTATTATAAAGTATAGTAGTACGGGAGTGCGTAGGTAAATTGTAGGGATTCATTTAGCTATCGCGTCCTAAGAGCTGCTGCAGAAGTTGCTGATCTCCTGAGCCTGGCTTCCTGAGATGCTGTCTGCCTGACGCTGTACCGAGGTCAGTAAATTTTATAATTATCGGTTAGGGTCATATGTTAGGGTGTGTCATTCATTACAGGATTCTAAATTTGTGTATTTATGTGTATGTAATTTATTTATTTTCTTTACAGATCTCCGGTTGTCATAATCTAATTTTGTTTTATTTCTTTCAGCTATGTTGTATCTAATCTTATTTTTCTTTCAGCAATTTTGTCTCATTTTACCATTCTTTAATTAACTTTGTGTTTTATCCTACTTATTTTAATCGTACCATTTTTCATTGACATTTTGAATACGTGGCGTGATTTATATGCCTATTCTTTTACTTTGATTTACGTAACAGATTGATATCGAAATTCTATAGGAACTGTAGGTAGGTAGTTGAGTAGGTTAGCAGAATTTTCTTAATGTAGGTAGATACGATTGGGTTGGAAAGAAATTAGGTAGGTAGATGTAAGCAACATGCTGCGATCTCTGATGGAATGTTGTAGACGTGTCATTTTATTGAGCTGGATTGGAGCGGGATAGCTCATTGCGTGGCATTTCGAATGATGCGACTGAGGGATGAGGATTCCTTTCTATGCAGTGTTGTGTGGGACAGAGGGTTGACTTGGCCGTCTGTGTTTGTTGGGCGTGGTTCCCTTCCGTGGTATTTGGTTTTTTATACTGAATTCTGACCACTCTAGGGAACATGTGGTCGTGAGGATATCTAAATGTGAATGTATAGTCATGTATGTTCCCTTTGTGTTTACTCCTTATAGTTACTAATGTTATAGATAGGTCTAGAATAAATTAGTACATAGGTAAAAACCTATGTAAATAGGATAGCACTGAAATAAATAGTAAATTCATGTAATTTATTAAATAATAAATGCAAATAAAGACAGTGGCTCTGTCCCTCCAGTATTGCGCTCGAGGCGTGTATGGGTATGCCCATCCCGCTCACAGAGACAGTCTGTCTCGCTCCCTCACGCGAACGCGGTCCCTCTCGCGACGCCCCGCTCACGCGGGCATCTCGAGAGAGAATAAAAGCAGCGCCGCCGCGGCGTTTTGCACAGTCGATCCGGAGCAGCCAACGAGTTAGCAAGCTGGAAGCAAGCCAAGAAAAACAGCAAAATTGAAGCCTTCTGATTTCAAGAACCCCTCCCCGCTTCCCGTTCGGCTCGGAACGAATCGAAATTACAGTCCACTGCTGAGCCGGCGGGAACATTTGGTCACTTCGAGGCGCCGGATAGAAAAAAGAAGAAAGAAAAATTTGGCTGCTCCGGGTCTGCGGTGAAAATAGAACTTTCGTCGATCGAAGACAGAACCTTCGTCGATTCAAGATAGAACTCTCGTCAAATAGAAGAAAGAAGCGAGAAAATGCCGGTAACAAGATCGAAGACAGGAAGACGGACCCCGCCGGCCGACCCCGCCATAGAAGGTAGCGGAACCGGCAACGCCGAATCTATAGACGGTTCCGCTACCGCCACGTCGACCGCTACGGGATCCTCGTCGACCGCTACGGGATCCTCGTCAGCCGCTACGGCGTCCTCGTCAGCCGCCAGCACACTCGCCAGTTCGTCGGAAGCCTCGACGGTCACAGAAGCCCCTGCTGTCGACGCCCCCGCCGTCGGTGCTGTCGCGTCCACGCCGGCATCGATCGCCCAGCCAAAACAGAAGCGCAACAGCAGGAAGTCATCCATGAAGACGTCAGCAAGCACCAAGGCGTATCGTATAGCGCTAGCCAAAGAAGAGCTAGCACGCGCCAAGCTAGAACATGCCGCCGCACGTCTCGCTGCTATAGAAGCCGAAGATGAAGACGCCAGCTCCGATGACGGCGACACCGTCATCTCCGGGTCCGACGCAACCTCCAGGGTGGACGAGTGGCTGCAGCAGAGCCACGTACTCGCCATCACCGACGGGCAGCAGCCAATAGAAGAGAACACCTGCCCGAACGAACAACACAAACAGACCACGCCGGCGCCCCCTAATGCGCCGGTGTGGGACCCGCCGCCGCCAGTGTGGACCGCCGCGCCCAGCCAGCCCACAACGCAACAGAATCCAGCGCCCCGTCACGAAGAACCGATAGAACAGAACACAGTCGCGAAGCCCAAGCCACAGTAGACAGATCTCGCCGACCTCGCGACTGCAATCACGCTTGCCATCAAAGCGGGTCAGCAGAATCCAGCGCCCCGTCACTACGCCGAGCTACCAAACTTCGGGGGCGCCTACCAGGAGTGGCTATCATTCCGAGCCGCTTACACCGAGTCGTCCGCATCGTACACGAACACAGAAAATATGGCCAGACTTCGAAGAAGCCTCAAAGGAAGAGCCAAAGAAGCAGTCGAGAGCCTCCTCATCACAAACGCCAGCCCTACAGCAGTCATGAAGATGTTAGAAAATCGCTTCGGTCGGCCTGACTCCATAGCATCGGCCGAGATCGAGCGCCTCCGCACTCTACCTCGCCCCGCCGACACGCCGCGCGACCTCTGCATCTTCGCGAGCCGCGTCACGAACATCATCGCAACACTCGACGCGCTCGGCAGGCCCTACTACCTATTCAACCCCGAATTAGCAAGGGCCACTGCGGAGAAACTCTCGACAACGCTACGATACAGATGGTTCGACTACGCATCGCATCAACCGAACGACGAACCAGACCTCGTCAAGCTCGCAAGATTTTTGGAGCGCGAAGCCGAAATATGCGGCCCGCACGCACAGCCCGAGAACGTCACGGCGCACGACTCGAACCAGCAGAGAAAACCGCAGCGAACGTACAACACAACGGATCCGAAGACAGCTGCGGGACATAGAAAAAATTCGTCGTCATGCGCCATATGCGAAAAATCGGGGCACAACGCAGCAGAGTGCAAGAGATTTATAGAAGAGGAAGTCAACACGCGGTGGGAGCTAGCCAAGACCCACCACCTGTGCTTCAGATGCCTGCGCCACAGGTCAAGAAATCACAGCTGCCGCACCGTCCCGTGCAACACAAATGGATGCAAGTACTCGCATCACAAGCTGCTTCACGCCGCCAGAGAAGAGCCGCCGAAGTCAGAACAGCCGCCTAAGAGAGAAGAGCCGCCCAAGAAAGAAGACCCGCCGAAGAGAGAATCAGTCACCTCTACGTGGACGCCTACGAAAACGCACTCGTTCCTGAAAATAGTACCGATACGAGTGTCGGGACCGGCGGGAGAAGTCGACGCGCACGCCCTGCTCGACGACGGTTCCACGGTCACTCTAATCGACCTGGACCTAGCCAACGAAGTCGGCGCGGAGGGCCCCATCGACCCCCTCAACATAGAAGCAATCGGCGAAACAAACTTCACCGTCACAGCATCGAAACGTGTCCCGGTCACCCTACACGGCCCGACACAACGTTTCACCGTCCAGGCGCGCACCATAGAAAACCTACAGCTCTCCCCGCAAGAGATTACACCCCGGGACCTGCAGGACTGCCGCCACCTCGCCGAGATAAAAGATAGCCTACAGTACGATAGCAGCAAGCCTAGAATACTAATCGGGCAAGACAATTGGCATCTTTTACTAGCAAGCGAAGTGAAACAAGGACGGAGAGATCAGCCGGTCGCGTCGCACACTCCATTGGGCTGGGTACTACACGGCGCACACACAAGAACATTGGGAAAGCAGCTCAACTACGTGAATCACGTAACAACTACGTCGCCGTCACTAGATGAAGAGCTCAAGCATTTCTTTTCAATAGAAGCACTCACCATTACGCCGAAGCAACCGCAGTCCGACCCAGAGCACAGAGCGCTTGAAATACTAAACAAGTGCACGACAGAGACGGAAGATGGGCGGTACCAGACTGCGCTACTGTGGAAGCGAGACAGCTGCGAGATGCCGAACAACTTTGAAAATGCATTCAAACGCCTCGTCACAACGGAAAAGAAGATCGACCGAGACGCTGACCTGAAAGCCAAGTACGAAGAACAGATGGATGCACTGATACAGAAAGGTTACGCCGAGCCCGCGCCGCTACAGAAGTCAGAAAAAAGAACATGGTACCTGCCGCACTTTGCCGTGTTAAACCCAATGAAACCGGGCAAAGTGCGAATAGTACACGACGCCGCTGCGAAGACAAAGGGGGTCTCTCTCAACGACCACCTCCTCACGGGTCCTGATCTGCTGCAGTCGCTGCCGGGAGTGATGATGCGCTTCCGACAGCACCCAGTCGCCGTGTCCGCCGACATCGCCGAAATGTTCATGCAAGTGAAGATTCGGTCAGAAGACAGGGACGTACTCAGGTACCTATGGCGGGGGGACAAGCGGGGGGAGGAAGCACCTCAAGAATACCGCATGACGTCGCTAATCTTCGGCGCTACGTGTTCACCGTCTACGGCGATCTACGTGAAGAATAGAAACGCACTCAAGTACGAAAAAACGCATCCTACGGCCGTCGACGCGATCGTAAGAAACCACTATGTAGACGACTACCTCGACAGCTTTAGAACCACTGAAGAAGCGATACAGACAGCCACAGACGTCCGCGACATTCATCGCCGCGGACACTTCCAACTTCGACAGTGGGCTTCGAACTCTATAGAAGTCAAGAAGGCGCTCGACACAGAACTACAGCAGCGAGCATCGATCCCTCTCAGCGACGGCGCTACAACCGAACGAGTTCTCGGCCTCATATGGAAGCCGGACGCCGACAGACTCGCATTCAACCTGGACATGGCGCGAGTGTCACCCGCCGTGCTGGAGTCCGCCGCGCCCACCAAACGAGAGGCGCTCAAGATAGTAATGTCTCTATTCGACCCACTCGGCTTCGCCTCGCCGGTCACAGTACGAGCGAAACAGATACTACAGGACGTGTGGCGCCGAGGGACCGATTGGGACGAGCCATTGGACGACGACAACGCAGCGAAGTGGCAAGACTGGATGGGACATCTGAGAGCGCTACGTGACGTCACGATCCCGAGATGCTACCTGAGCTACAGCGCAGCGGCCTCGCTTCAACTACACGTCTTCGTCGACGCGAGCGAGGCGGCCTACGCCGCCGCACTCTACTGGCGAGCGGCCGACCCAGACGGGCGAGCGAACACCTCACTCGTGCTCGCAAAGTCTAAGGTCGCGCCGCTAAAGCTGACATCAATACCGCGCCTCGAGCTACAAGGCGCTGTGATGGGAGCCCGGATGGCCGCGGCCGTCATAGAAGAACACGACACGAAGCCTGAATCGACCACGTTCTGGTCAGACAGCAAGACCGTCCTCACCTGGATCCGGACGGGCTCACGAGCCTACCAGCCCTTCGTCGCACATCGCATAGCCGCGATCGAAGAACACAGCAAAGCGAACGAATGGCGGTGGGTCCCAACCAAGCTGAACGTGGCCGACGACGCGACGCGCGACGTGCCTCGCGACCTCAACGAGAACCATCGGTGGTTCACTGGACCTCAGTTCCTGCGCGACGATCCATCTACGTGGCCTACAGAACAAAGTACGACGCGAGAAGAGCCTATAGTCACCGGCGAAGAACGCACGCACTACATAAGTGACAACAAAACGTCGCTAAAAAGGAGCCTGCCCGACCCCACTCGCTTCTCAAAGTGGGAGAAACTGCTGCGTTCTACGGCCAGAGTACTACAGTTCATCGCCCTCTGTCATCGTACGAAACAGAAAACGTACTACAAGCGTACAAAGAAGAACAACGAATTAGATCCAGACTGGAAGCGGCAGGCGAAAACGACTACGCTCAAGACACCGACGCGACACAAATCGAAAAATAATTTCGTGTTTCTACCTATAGACACGGAATTATTACGCCGAGCGGAGACTTTACTAGTAAAGTCGAGTCAAGAAGAAGCCTTTCCGGACGAAATGAAACAGCTGAACAAGAATGAAGCCGTTTCCAGTAGCAGCAGACTACGCTCCACCGCGGTAATGCTAGTAAATGGCATTATACGGCTGAAGACGCGCATCGGAGCGGCGAGCGACATCACGGACGACCAGAGGAGCCCGCCAGTGCTTGATGGTGACCACCCCACGACCCGCCTCTACATAGAATACACACACAGACAGCTACTACATGCGGGCGTGGAGACTACCATTAACGAATGCCGCCAACACTACAACATCCTCCGGCTTCGCCCCGTCACCCGAATGATAGTGCATCGCTGCCTACCCTGCCGCATCAAACGCAACACACCGTCGAGACCTGCTACGGGGAACCATCCGCCGTGCAGACTGGCTCATCACCGCCGAAGTTTCACTTTCGTGGGGCTGGACTACTTCGGGCCACTGACAGTCACCGTGGGGCGCTCCACACAGAAGCGCTACGTGGCTCTCTTCACCTGCCTGACCACCAGAGCGGTTCACCTGGAGGTGGCCGCGTCCCTCAGCACCGACTCCGCAGTGATGGCACTGCGCCGCATGATGGCGCGGCGCGGGTGCCCGACGGAGATATGGTCCGACAACGGGACCAATCTACACGGCGCAGACAAGGAACTACGTCGTGCCATAGACAAAGCGACGGAAGAAGAAGCCGAGCGACGGCTGATCAGCTGGCGCTTCATACCCCCCGGCGCCCCATTCATGGGCGGCGCCTGGGAACGCGTCGTCCGCGCCTTGAAGACATCGCTTTATGCGGCGCTACATGAGCGCCATCCACCCGAAGAGGTCCTGACTACACTCATCGCAGAGGCGGAGTACACAGTAAACAGCCGCCCCCTCACGCACGTCTCCACGTCGCCAGAAGATCCCGAAGCCATCACGCCGAACCACTTCCTCCTCGGCGGGTCGGCGCGCGTGCCAGCACCTGGCACCTTCACCGATCAAGACCTCATCGGGCGCACTCACTGGCGGGCCTCCCAACGCCTAGCCGACCTCTTTTGGGCTAGGTGGGTCAGGGAGTACCTGCCTGACCTGCAGAACCGGCGGGAGCCCCACAGCCATGGTCCAGCACTGAAGGTGAACGACGTGGTGCTGATCGCAGACAACACCCTCCCGAGGAACACGTGGCCTCGCGGCATCGTGACTGCTACCTACCCCGGGGCCGACGGCGTCGTACGAGCAGCTGATGTCCGGACCAAAGGCGGCACACTACGTAGACCGACGAAGAAGTTGGTGATCATCCCGACGGAGCCGGTCGCCCTCCAGCCAGCAGCATGAGTGCGACGTCACGGCGGACGACGCACGGCGGGAGGAATGTTCGGAACGACCGTCTCTGAACAATGTTATTTGTATATAGTTATAAGTTTACATTTACAATAAAGTTTTTAGCTAGGAAATAGGATTAGGATAAGTTTGTATTATGTTAGCTTTAAGATTGTTTTATTTCCCTTTGTGTTTACTCCTTATAGTTACTAATGTTATAGATAGGTCTAGAATAAATTAGTACATAGGTAAAAACCTATGTAAATAGGATAGCACTGAAATAAATAGTAAATTCATGTAATTTATTAAATAAGAAATGCAAATAAAGACAGTGGCTCTGTCCCTCCAGTATTGCGCTCGAGGCGTGTATGGCCATCCCGCTCACAGAGACAGTCTGTCTCGCTCCCTCACGCGAACGCGGTCCCTCTCGCGACGCCCCGCTCACGCGGGCATCTCGAGAGAGAATAAAAGCAGCGCCGCCGCGGCGTTTTGCACAGTCGATCCGGAGCAGCCAACGAGTTAGCAAGCTGGAAGCAAGCCAAGAAAAACAGCAAAATTGAAGCCTTCTGATTTCAAGAACCCCTCCCCGCTTCCCGTTCGGCTCGGAACGAATCGAAATTACAGTCCACTGCTGAGCCGGCGGGAACACCCTGCATATTTTCGTATCTACAGGGTGTTAGGGTGAACAGTTGCATTACTTTAAGGGGTGAGTGTACTCATGATATTGAATAACTTTCCCTAAAAAACCTATAGGAAATTCCCATAAAAAATGTTGGACTTCCCATACTAAATGTAATCAGTTTATCGAACGTTTGTATGGAAAAAGTAATTTTTTTTTTGCGATTTTCCTATAGGTTTCTTAGGGAAAGTTGTTCAGTATCATGGGTATAATCACCCCTTAAACTAGTGCAACTGTTTACCCTAACACCCGGTATATCTGACTCAAGAACAAATGATCACACAAATGAAATGATTACCACTCCAATATAAATGTCAAAGATGTTACCTGGCTAGACATGTCTCTAAAGACCCATACGAACTATTATAGTACAAAGTTCGAATACAGTTCCACTGTAGCAGGTAGCTTAGTGCGACTAGTCTACTAGTCTAGATAATATTATAGTCCTCAGAGATTTTAACTTCTTGACTTAATAGACAATTGTTTTAGTAAGTTAGCGTATCGAATCGAATCGAGGTGTGCTGCTCCATTTGAAGATAGTATATTATTAAAATATTATAGGTATAATATTGCAAAACATTCTTTCATGACTCTATATTTATTATACATGCAATTTTTATATTCGTCTATCATATTCGTAGTCCAGTTAAGGTATCCATCCTGAAAGGAGTAATAGCATTTTAAAATAAGTTATTTTTAAGTTTACCTTTACGTATGCATGCATATGCATTGCAGGCAATAGACATAATTGACCATGGGCGTGGATATTTATGAAATAGAAATAGAAATACAGGGTGTAACAAAACACCCTAGTAATAATTTTTTTTCACGGTTTCATAGAGAAAGATCATCCCCTTAAAATATATAATATATAGGACCCTGTATATCCCTCCATATGCAGCATGTAGTTACTGTGATTGTAACATTTTACGTTGGTTTTTTGAACCACGTATACGGATAAAATGTGGACATTGCCTGGTGTACTGTAAAGGGTGTTACGGAAAGATGTGATCATATTTTCGGATCCTACTTTTCTGTAGCACCCTGTGCATGCAACTAGAGTATAACTTCATTATTATTCATCGTGAATCTATATCATGCATAGCGCTACAATAGTGCTAACCCGTGTTATGTGGCAGATGACATAATTTGCGTGACGTCATATGCTATGAGCTGTGAAATCTTGGTTCTGGGTCACAGGGTAATCTAATGTTGACTGTTACAGAGGAAATGTTAAACTTTGAATTTCCTCTATGTAATTTGGGAAAAGATATAATTTACAGCTGACAAAATCTGATTCTACAACATAACAGAACATTCTGAAACATTGCAGAATTATCTTGAAGATTCTATAAAGTTCTGGAACATTCTAATCGAGTTAATTCAGAAAAACTTGATCCCCAACTGACCATCTTTTAACACCCATATTATGTGAAAAACGATCTCCTACAGTGCAAATCAAAACCTTCATAGATGTGGCGATGGAGAGCCACCATACCAATATATAGGTACAACCCGGGCGAATTAACTAGGCACCTGGCTCGCACGTGGCTCGGAATTTGACACCCCTCCTGCTACCCCCCCGCGGAACCCCGCAGTCGCAATGCGAGGCCGTAGCATAGCATTTTAGTTACCGTTGCACGTGTCCCTGCGCTTTAGCATTTTCGATTTATTCTTTCCGAGTTTTCAGAGTTTTTTATTCCAAGCCACGTCCGAGCCAGGTGTCAAGTTAATTCGCCCGGGTTGTAACCCCATGTGGCTGCTTATAGAGCGGCACGCGCCCGTTACTTTTCTATAGAACAGCAGATATATTTTTTGGCGATTTCAGTGTTGATCCCATTCCCGTCAGCGTATGAAGAAGGACCCGTCCAACGCGGCTACTCGACCCAAATGTATGGAACAGCTGTTTTTCTATAACGATTGTTTAATGTTTGCCCCATAGTGAAAGTTGTTCCATTCGATGGTCTGAAGCATGCCCTTCAGACTGTATAGTTTGTACATAAATAGTTACGATTGAAAATTAAAAAAACATTTACACATTGACTTTGCAAATCATACAGATTTTTACCTGCAAAAAATATTTTTACAAATCATCCTCGTAATATCAAATCAAGGATCCTTTTCGCCCAGCCAACGTGATAAATATCTTTGTTTTTAGATGATGAAACTGCCAAGACTGCCTCACATGATGAGGGTCAGGGGTATTACAAGCAATTTGTATTGTTTCGCGACCCCTGCCTTTTATTGTCACCTGTGTCGCGGTCAGGATCTTTGTCACTGATAATAATACATATTATAATAGTATAAAAATATACAGGGTGTTGGCCATGCAGAAAAAAAGTTTAAGTGGGACTTAAACTTGTTGAGCAACTCCTCTTTAGAAAACCTTATTATAAACTCGATGATCGTATGAATAATCAAATTAATTTTTAATTTTAGTTTGTATGCCTGATTTGTTTTGTTTAAAAGATGCGTGTATCGAGTTTCTGGCCGCGTCTTGTCTACCGTTGTAGAGGGGACCTTCGAACATCTTCTAACGCGGTGGTTGAGTCGAAGACAAAAGCTACGCTTTTTTTTGTGTGTGATTGGTTTGCGCGGTTTTAAAAATAGTCGACTGCATCCGTAAGTATTATAAAATTGGTACTTCTGTACCATATCCCTTAGTTGGTCCCAGGGTTGGCCTACGCCAGAACATACTTTGCTAGAACCATATATTTTTTTGACAAAATTTTATAAACTTTAACACAAAATCTACTGAAGTGGTTGCAAGATAAATAGTCACACAAATACTATAAAGAAATCCCGTTTTTTGTTAGGAAGTCGCGAGATAAAGGGGTGGGATGTTAATGTACCATTTATTATCATTTATCACCGCCTGTCAACACATTTGCCTGAGGTGTTGTTTTTTCTTCAGCTTTGTTCTTTTTCCGAGGACAGTTTTGTCTCTTAATCTAATTATTATGAAGCAAAACAACGGCTAGGGTCATCCGTGCCCACGTATATTTTTTAAAAGGGGCTTTGTTTTCTGTTTGGATTTAGGGTTGGATTTCTTTGGCAGTTTTTTTTGTACGTAGAAAGGTTTTGTCACTTATCAGTACTAAAATTGTCATCTTTTTCTGAAACACTTACATAGGTAGGTAAGAAGAAGTCTGTTTTAGCCTTTTAAACCGTGATGACGTACATCGAATATGACTTACTTCTCCATAATGGTGAAAACTGCATCCAAATTGGTCCAGTATTTTTCAAGAGGACAGATATGACAGAGATAAGTTTTAAAATTGCCATTGAAAATTGACAAACAAAAATCAGCTGTCCCATACAGTTGAATCCTGAAGTACTGCAGTTTTGTATGAAACATCCGATCCGATTTTAAAATTTTTTCTTTGTTGGCTCCGTAGTGAAAGTTGTTTACTTTGATGGACTAAACCAGCCCTTTTAATATTACTAGGGTGTTTTGTTACACCCTGTATTTTAGAAATACGTACATATATGCATGTCTGGACAGTTCCATAGATTTTAGATTTAGTATAGCCTTGGCGCAAACAGATGTCGCTACTGGCCTGAACGAGAGATAAATCTTAATTAAACGTTATTAGATCACTATTAGTGTATCAATGTGACATAGCCCAAAGAGTTGCTAAACTTAAGTGGCAGTGGGCGGGGCACATTGCTCGCAGAACCGATGGCCGTTGGGGCCGAAAAGTTCTCGAGTGGCGACCGCGTACCGGAAAGCGCAGCGTGGGTAGGCCCCTCACACGGTGGACCGACGACCTGGTGAAGGCGGCGGGAAAACGTTGGATGAGGGCAGCGCAGGACCGGTCGTTATGGCGATCCTTGGGGGAGGCCTATGTCCAGCAGTGGACGTCCATCGGCTGAGATGATGAGATCACTATTATTTGAGTTTTGTTCCACGGAAATAAATTATAAAGATTAATTTTCTTAAAAATTCTAATAACAAATGTGTTTAACACTTATTTTAACATAATTAAACATTACACCACCGGTTACTCACCACCGGCGCTGTACTTGCGCGAGTTTTCATATAAGAAGGTGGCAACTTTCTTAGTATGGGCATTGACCCTCTGTCGTGTATAATTTATTTACTCTATGATATATGTATAACGTTGTCTAAAAGAAATCGCTTTTTAGCGATAAGACCGCCTTATTTGTACTGTCATCATTTTTGTTTCCTTGATATTCTGTTAGTATCTGTGTATTTGGTGTGAATAAAAGTATATTTCATTCATTTATTCATAATAATATAGATACAATACAATACGTATACGAAGTAAAACCCAGTATCTACCCTAACATCTCGTCTATAGTAATTCTACGCGATCATATCTCTGTTTACGGCTTTCATTTCTATCAGCAAATAAATACAACGGTTTATTTATGTTGCATATAATATGTCGCAGGAATAGCGTAATAGTATAAT
This sequence comes from Agonopterix subpropinquella, assembly GCA_922987775.1. Taxonomy (NCBI): domain Eukaryota; kingdom Metazoa; phylum Arthropoda; class Insecta; order Lepidoptera; family Depressariidae; genus Agonopterix; species Agonopterix subpropinquella. Next base: position 4,108,826 of record OV277708.1, on the reverse strand, counting down.
ATTTGTAAAATCTGGTTCCATTTTAATAGGTAGGTATGTCAGATTTATGTTGGGAGGTTGGTAGGGTGAGATGAGATTATAAATTAGCTTTTGCCCGCCGCTTAGTCCGTACTGGCTCCTATCAATGTAGCGAGATAAAATATACATATTAATATACTTGTTTTAAAACCACTCGACATCTATCGCAGTGTAGCCTGTGCCCTGTGTCTTGCTCCCTCCAGGACCTAATAGAGGCTTCCCCTCGAGGAATAGAGGTAACCAAGTATTGGAAGGACAAAGTGTGATCACCTTCACACGAGAAAGAAGAAGATTATACTTGTTTTTAAGTCTATCATCATCATCATCATCAGCCTATAAACGTCCCACTGCAGGGCACAGGCCTACCCTCAAGGAGGAGTGTATGTCCACCACGCGTGCCCAATGCGGGTTGGTAGACTTCACATACACATCAGAATTTCTTCTTCAGTGTATGCAGGTTTCCTCACGATGTTTTCCTTCACCGTTTGAGAGCAGTCGGCTTTACGTACATATGTTAGAAAAACGCATTGGTACATGGCATGTTGTCCGTGCGGATTCGAACCCGGACCCCCATAATTGGGAGTCCATATCTCTCCGCAACGCGCCACCGACGCTCTCGACGTTTTTAAGTCTAATCATAAACTTTTAAGAAAACGGAAAAGCGTAGCGTGGCTACAAATAAATACGACCTGGTGAAAGCGGCGAAAACCCGTTGGAGGAGAGATGAGACCAGCGAAGGACCGGTCGTTGTGGCGATCCTTGGGGAGGCCTATGTACAGAAGTGGACGTCTATCAGTTGATATGAATGATGATGTAAACTTTTAAATACAAAACACTTTTTAATCAAAATTGGTCTAGTAGTTTTTGCATTATGATGCACAAAAAGACCGACCGATTAAAAATCCTAAAATATATTATTTACAGTCAGTAAGTCACACTTAAATACCATAATATTATCACAGAGTACTATAATTACTCGTAACGTTTATCGTGGGTATCGTAGAAGATGACTAAAGGATAAGGCTGAGCGAAAATCTAGCTCGTCATCATGTTATTAAAATGCTTTTAAGAACTTCGCTCTTTACGATGGCTAACACATTTATTAGTTTCCTTAACTCAATCCATCCTTTGTTAAGTTGATGGCACAAGTTAACTCTATGATAAGAAATGGTCTCGACAGGTATTGGTTAAATTAAACATTTTCTAGACATTTCATATTATTTCATATTTCAATTCGCTCCTGCAACGTCGTACAATCGAATGTCAAATATTGTACGGTTTTCACGACACAGACTCGAGGGTTTACACAGATTTATTTGTCTGTGGACGAACTAACTTTATGTTTCGATTTGAATTTTGAATACAAATAATGTTTGTAAATAAAACTGCCGCGTAAATTTTAGATTCAGTTCTACGATATTTTTTGAAATTGGTAGAATATTTTTTTTCTATCCTGTATTTCCAAATGGATACCTATAAAAAACTGGCCAAGTGCGTGTCGGACCACGCGCAGGGTAGGGTTCCGAAGTTGCCCGTTACAATATAATATGGACTTATAAGACTTTTTGTTTTATACTACATACTACGGTTTGACGGCTAATAAAGTCTAAAAAGTAGGTACATTTTATTATTTGGTCGACTATTACTCGTAAACTTGTAAGGCCTACTTAGCGGTGATAGTTTTCCTTTTAAATTCGTTATATATGCTATTGCCGTGAATTTTTTCACATCTCCAACTATACCTAACCGTTTAGCTGGGAGAGGGGGGAGACACTTCGCTTTAAAGCTTAATATTTCGCTAACGGATCCCTAAATCGAAAAATGGTTTCCCCAAACCCACAATATTTTTAAATGAACTATCCAACGATACCCCACAACATGGGATAGACGAAAAAAAACATGCATCCCCACTTCACGTTTAGGGGGTTTACCCTTAAAAAAATATTTTTCAAGATTTTATTTTACCACTTTGTTGGCGTGATGATTATGTATACATATGCCAAATTACAGCTTTCTAGTATTAAGCGTCTCTGAGCTAAGCGGCGGACAGACGGACGGACAGACAGACGGACGGACAGACGGACGGACATGGCGAAACTATAAGGGTTCCTTTTTGACTTCGGAACCCTAAAAAAATGTACAAAAAAGGAGCCTTACTTAATATGCTGACGGTTTTTAATTAGATGATCAGCCCATCAAACTGAACAACTTTCTCTACTATTATTTGGGTTAAGTACGTTTTGCAGTTTTGCATGGGATAGTAGATTTTTTTTTCGCGATTTCAATTGTCCCATAGAAAACGTTTTTCAGTTTGATGGATCATCCTAAAAAAGCATCAGCATATTAAGTAAAATCCTGCTGTTTAAAAATACATTTAGGTTTTTTCTTAGTTTTCTAACGGGATCATTAGACGATCAAACTGAACAACTTTCTCTATTTGAACAACGATGAAACTACCTATCTATGGCTATCTATCTATGGTGTAAGCTCGACGGGAAGCTGGATTAATCAAACTCGTTCAATGCCAACAATTAAAGTTTATTGTTTAACACTTCACTAGTTTTATACATTACACGATTCAATCACTTCATAATTAATTGTTAGGATCATTATGCACGAAACATGTTAACACGTCAATAGCTAGTTTTCGAATGCTAACCGTTTTGAAAAGAGTGAGCGAACGAACGAACGGCGAATGAATCGATTCAAAGAATGATCGATAACGAATCGAGTTGATGAGTTGTACCTCAATGTTGCCAGCATAGATAAAAAGTAAATAGGCGATGGTCTATCGATATGCTCGTTACAGTCGGCCATCCTCCCCAAAACGAGTCTCTTCGTTTCTCATAAAATAAAAATGGGTAACGTTACTTAATGCAACTGCTAACAATAAAATGATCAAATATTATCAAATAACATATTTCTCAAATCATATTTAATTATTTACCAAACACAAAAATGGTCAAGAGCGTTTTTCTAATCTATTGCAATTTAATATTAGTTAATTCATAATTCATTTACTGCATCATATTGAAAGTACATAAAGGTGGTTATATACAATTTGTAGTATCTCATATGATACTCATTTATGGGCACAGCAAAACCTATCTATAAATCAGAATTTTCAAAAAACAGTTTGGCTGCAGTGCTCGTATAACGTTTGGACCAGCGGACGGTGCTCTAGCACCACTCATGCCCTGTGATAGGCAGCATCCTCATATGTCTAAATGCTATGCTTCACTTTAATATCAAGATCATTAAACAAACAAAATCTATATAGTACACTTAATTTAAATAACGATAACGATTCAATCCTAGTCTTGTGCTGATTTATTTTAATCACTTATCCATAAAAAATCTCTTTCCTTATTTTTATTCCCTTAAGCCAGGTGGTGAAGTGAAATCGTTCAAATATACAATACCATTGACTGTAGTGCTATAGTACCACTCTAGGCTGCGCTTCAACGCCGTTCTTGCCCTCGTGTGATAATGCAACACCCTCACTTTCACTTGTATCAAATAAGTGTTACAGTACCACTCTGGGCTGCGCTCCAGCGCCGTTCTTGCCCTCGTGTGGTATTGCAACACACTCACTTTCACTTGTATCAAATAAGTGCTACAGTACCACTCTGAGCTGCGCTCCAGCGCCGTTCTTGCCCTCGTGTGATACTGCAACACCCTCACTTTCACTTGTATCAAATAAGTGCTACAGTACCACTCTGGGCTGCGCTCCAGCGCCGTTATTACCCTCGTGTGATAACGCAACACATTCACTTGTCAAATAGTATGTTTCTCCTTCGGGCGGCAAGTTCATATGCCAATCCTGCCCGACATACCACTTCGACTCTTAATCACTATCCAACATAATCACTTTCCAATTCCTTTAATCATTTATAATCTGATTCGTTATGTATAATTCAATTCAAATTGAATTACGTGCAAAAATTGGATCAATAGTTTTAGGGTTCAGATTTCGAATTAATTGTCCAATGAGTAATACTACTGGCTATGTGCGAAGTGCGTAGCGGGAATAGTCAAATCGATCTCAGCGCATGCTGTGGCAAAATTGTGAACCATTTCCAGACCCAGATCAACCTGTCAAATTCGCTTTAGAATCTATGCAAATCCTATGCACGCTCACGTATTCACTAAAGTTTCAGAACTACAACGAATAATTAGTATCAACTAGACATGGATGAGGTGTCCATGCCGAAGTTGGCATCCAGGTGCTAGGGGATTTCAGTTTAACCATTACTGTCTTCTCTTCAATGAATACATATTCGATATTTCAGCTAATAGATAGTGAATATTTTTAATACAGTTAATCTTAACCTAACATCTAAGTACAAATAATGCTCGGGTCCGTAATGACTCTGATGGTGCTGATGTTGTGCACACAGACAATACGATACACTTTGCATTAAAATTTAATTAAATACAAATCCATTTTACTGTGACAGTCAATAATTTATTAAAATTATTGACTGTCTGGATTATTAAATCCAAAGGAAAATTCTCATTAGCTTAATCTTTATTAATACTCGGGGAGCAAGCAGGCAACACATAAAATTCACTGCAATGAAATGTTTGACCAATCGCTACTATATAATTATTATCATGTAATTTCCCTTTTCTGTGATGATATCTCTGAATGACAATCTTATATTCTAGAATAAATATATATTCTAGAATAATAATATATATATTCTTACCATACTGTTAATTCACTTGCTAAGAATCTTTTAGTTGGTCAAGCTCAAATAAACCTCTGTATACAAGGCGTTGTGCTCAAACGAAATAATTATCATAAACAATATAGTTTGGGCTCATGGTCATACATCATAAATGCTACTTAGTTTCTGCCTTTTTTTTATATGTGAAGGAATATGATGGCAAGTTTACATGTTCGTTAAAAACATCGAAAATTACCTACTTAAGTTTTATAACTATGTTCACTGGTCGGAAAAGCACTGAAGTCGTCCGTTTATAATATAGTTAAGATGAGAATATCTGCATTAGTATAATAATCTCAAGATCGACCGCCGTTTCTTTGTTTAACTACAACATTCGTCAAAATTGATTGATTGATTTCAAGAATTAAGAGTCTCTTTCACAGCTAAACTCTTATATCTTTCTGAAATGCTTGGTTTTCAGTAGATGCCACATTAATAGTCTTACTTTCTATTAGCAACGCCATTCATTCGTAAGACAGGCTTTTTCTGTAAGCCTGTGCTGTGCTGTGCTGCGTAAAAGACTGTTGTAAAATAATCATCCACAGCAAAACTTCAAATACTACTCTCAATCTTTGGATACTTGAACTTTTAGTTTACTTATAACTGTGTCGACACAATACGTAACCGCACAGGTTGCCATATGAAATTAAATTTCAGAGCAACGCCGTCGCAAGTCAAATTTCACTTTTATATGTATATATTTTTTTGCTTTTAATATGTAATACCTCTAATGGAAAATCTGTTAATAATGCTTCTTTACACTCAAAAGGTCTACAATGTATCATCATACTTGATATAAAATGTTTGCATACCTTTATGGTGCAATATATGCAGGAAAATTTTATTCCAGTAAAATCTTTCCTATATTACTTTTGCAAATGTACTATAATTTAATCATTAACATTATTGGTCTGATTCTGGTAGCTTCAATGAGACCAGATAATCCGTAGTCCAAGATATTTATTTATTTATTTTTAGTATCATCATCATCATCATCATTATCGCTATCGTTCGAAATTTCGAAAAATACGTACGTTACAAATACAGGGTGTAAATTAAAATGGGACAGCTACTCAAAGGGGTGCTTCAGACCATCAAACTGAACAACTTTCTCTATGGGACCAATATTGAAATTGCGAAAAAAAAAACCGCTCTCCCATACAAAACTGCAAACATAACTCGACTGAAATGTATGGGACAGCAGATTTTTTTTTCGCGATTTCGATATTGGTCCCATAGAGAAAGTTGTTCAGTTTGATGGTCTGAAGCACCCCTTTAAGTAGCTGTCCCATTTTATTGTACACCCTGTATAATACCTGTCTTAGAATAAAGTAATTTTATCTATTCGCCTGTCACGAGTTTCACGAGTTATTACGAGTTGTCACGAGTTATCACGAGTTATCACGAGTTGTCACGAGTTATCACGAGTTGTCACGAGTTTTCACGAGTTGTTACGAGTTGTCACGAGCTGTCACGAGTTGTCATGAGTTGTCACGAAATGTCACGAGTTGTCACGAGTTGTCGCGAGTTGTCACCTGTCACGGTTCACGAGTCACAGTCATAGTTCACGAGTCGTACACGAGTCACATAGCACAGTCAAAGCATTCAACTATGGTTACAACCATAATACTTGCCTAAGATAATAATGTATCTATTCATGATCACGACTCGCGGTTCACGGGTCGCGGTTCTTCTCGAGTCTCCCTTCTTGAGTCTCAATCCATGAATCGCGGTTCACGAGTCAGTTCATGAGTTGCAGTGCACGAGTTGCAGTTCACGAGTCATATCGTATAAATTAAAGGGACAGAGTCTGTTGAAATAATTATAATATCTCACTCCTAGTCTGCTCGCGATTTTCTATCAACTAATCTGTGCATGATACAATTCACTGTTTGCTTATCTACAGTTTGACAATCACACTATAAACTTTCTTCCTATTCTATATTTATAAATAATGTATTTTATTCAAAAGTTTATTGCAATTATCGAAGAGATTCACCAAGGCGTGTTCTCTCAAGCATTTCTGTCGTAGTTTAACTGAAAATAAATCTCTCCTCATAATGCTTTCATTCGATTTAGAAATGCTTAACAGAGGGCGGGCCTTGGTGCATGATTTCAAGTCTCAACTCAACCTTCAGTCAATTCAGGCCAATTCAAGCCTGTTACAATTTCTGTACCTTATTAACTAATAAGTATTAATTTTATCTGTCTATAGTGGGTCAAATGGAAATGATTCACGATTCCTCAAGTTTCAAATCCCTAGTACAAGAAAGTTCCTTATGTCTCTGTTCATATTGATTATGAGATTCAGAACGCGTCGCTTTGATGCCTTCTTTCCGCGGTTCGGAAACTAAAAATGTTGACATAAATCATCATCACTTTCATATGTTCGTACCTTATTCATGTGTACTTGTTCCCTTTTTTTCATGTGTACTTGTTTCGTTACTTGTGATCTCGAGTTTCCAGGCAATTTCTCATGAAGGCCACGGTCGCTTCCTCGGGTGGCGGCACCGCACCAGCAATGAAAGCAGCAGTGATGCTGTCCGTTGTCAACAATGACTGGTTTCTCTATTCTCGTCACTTGGTCTCTGAAACTTGAAATAATATGTGGTTAGTCAATCTTGCGATTTTCTGAACAACATGACGACTGTTGTCATCTAAATATACAGCGCATAAAGCTGTTCGCTTCAAAATTTATCCAAATCGGCCATACATCACTGACTAGGTTTACTGTAAGTATATCTGTCTGTCATACAAGTCTGTCAATCGTCCCTCAATATGCTAATAATGTGATATACATTCAACTGGGCCACGTCATTAGGAAATCAAATGCCTCAATTTTGAAACAAAATATTTAATTTATATTGTCCACTATCTACTAGTCGTGTCGACGGGTTCACTACCAGTCGTACTGGCCATAATTTGTGCACATCCAGTGAAATGAGGACATTTTATTTCATTTGTTTTCAGTATATAGAATATAATATTTTTGTTTATCCTCTCGGGGATATAGTCGTAAGCGTTTGCATCAAAATAACAACACACTGCCGATCAGTTTTAATGTTTGCCAACTTGCTTCTCACTACAATGATACAAGTTTCAGAAAAATGTAAATGTAGATAGACCATGAGATGGAATGGAAAAACATGCGTAGGTACCTCTATTCTGTCCCGCGTTTTATGCAGACTCAGTCACGTGTTAAAGTGTAATGTAATGTATAAATGTTACACTATGGTCTTATCAAACAAAGAATAAAAATCTGCGCGTTTCCGTCTGATTCCTCTGATATGGCAAGTGCCATTTACATAGCTAGTCGATTCTTGTACATCAAAATGCGATTCACAAAGTATATACATGACAGAATTATCCCAAGATGGTTTTTATTAGACCATACGCTAGGCTTTAGGCTATTTCATAGCGTTTATCACATTAACGTTTAAGAAACAGAAATTAAGCAGAAATATATATTACCTTGATATTGACTTCGTTCGGTGGGCGTTATGCAAAGAAAATTTTGCATTGTCCTGCCACTTCTGAAGATGTAAGCTCGACGGGAAGCTGGATTAATCAAACTCGTTCAATGCCAACAATTAAAGTTTATTGTTTAACACTTCACTAGTTTTATACATTACACGATTCAATCACTTCATAATTAATTGTTAGGATCATTATGCACGAAACATGTTAACACGTCAATAGCTAGTTTTCGAATGCTAACCGTTTTGAAAAGAGTGAGCGAACGAACGAACGGCGAATGAATCGATTCAAAGAATGATCGATAACGAATCGAGTTGATGAGTTGTACCTCAATGTTGCCAGCATAGATAAAAAGTAAATAGGCGATGGTCTATCGATATGCTCGTTACAATGGCTTCCACATTATTTACTGTGAAAGCAATATAGATAGATTTCATCGTTGTTTACAAAAGTTGTTCAGTTTGATGGTCTAAGCTAAGGCACCCTGTTTCGGCTTAAAAACGACCCTGATTCCACGGTGTACAAAAACCAAATATTTTTTAAGCGGGCTATTACAAGCTCAGTGGCTCCCTTATCACAATAATAAAGATTTCTCAATAAAGAAAACCTACATTAAAAAAGTGCCCAACAGATAAACTACAAAAGCCTTCAAACTATTTTCATATAATACTTTTATAGGTTTTTTAAAGGTTTACATACAAATATTGAAAAAGAAAAAAAACGGCCGCTTTTGTTTTTATTCGAAATTATCAAAAAGTGGAATGTTAAGAACCTATAAAAGTATTGTATAACAATGGCTTGAAGGCTTTTGTAGTTTATCTGTTGAGCATTTTTTTAATTTAGGCTTTCTTTATTGAGAAATCTTTATTATTGTGACGAGGGCGCCACTGCGCTTGTAATAGCCCTCTTAACCTACTGGATTTTTCTGAAAATTTTGTCTCGTTCATAGTTTTAAAATTACTAAAAATGGGTATCTTTAAATATTATTCAGAGGCTTATAAGCGAATAAATGCGTAGGCAGTGTCTCATAGACAAAAGTAATGAATCAATCGTCTTGATCTACACACAGTATTTGAACCGGAGAGATATCGCGTTGTATTTCATGTGGACTTCCTCGAAGAAATGAGGGTATAAAAGATTAATGTCACGTTTGATAGAACGATTCTCTTTGAGGGTGAGTGCTGTGGTGACGGTTTTTTCATGCGCGGACTATGGATGGAACGCGTAGTTGAAGTACAAAAAACCTTTGTCAGTAAAAATAGAGCGCACTCTTTTTTTGTGCCTATTTTGCACTGTTTTTTTTGTGGACTGGAAAATCGTCCGGTACTGTTTTTGGTTGTGTTAAAACTATTTGTTAAAGCTTTCGCCACCATTAATTACAGAAACTACTGCCTCCGTGGTCTAATGGTTAAGAGCATTGGGCTCTCGACACGGAGATCCTGAGTTAGAGTCTGAAAAGAAAAATGGTTCCGTGCTTCGGATGGCACGTTAAGCCGTTGGTCCCGGCTACTATCTCTGGAGGTAGTAGTCGTTACATAAAAACCACGTCAGAGGCCGTAAGGCGGTCTGAAAAAACTCTGACACCAGGGCTCTGCCCACACGATAAGAAAGAAAGATTACGGAAATGCAGTCCCTTTATTTTATAGTAGGGTATAATGCAATAAAAAATATGCATAATACCTACGCATGTTGTAAGAAGGATACTTCTTTGGCGAGAATAAAAAAAATTTTCCTTAATTTCATGGTGTGTTACTTACATCGCAAATACATACCAAAGAGCATTACATTCGTAAATAGAATTAGGAAGTCTGATTTTCAAAACTAGCACTCCTGATTTGTTTCTCCTAACGCGCGAAAAGAAATAGGTAACTTAAAAAACTCGCTACATCTTCGACCCCATCTTCGTCCTGAGGACTGGATTGAGGTCAAGAGCAAAAACATCAGTAACAAAAAAAAAAACTTAAAATTTTGTTTCAAATGTCTCAGACAAGCAATATAACCTGACAAATAAACAAAACTTGTTTCATAGTCCATTCACGATAAAACAACACATCGGGGGACAGTTTGTAACTTTCGTATAGTCGTCAATTATAGCTTCTAGTTTTTAACAGCAGTGTGAGATGTCTCGACTGGGACGTATAATAAAGTTTACTAACTCACTCCTTCTCAGTTAATTTCTATAAAAAAAAACTTTTTGTCTTTTAGGTCGCTCGCTTTGGACTAAGTTTCTACGTTTTTTAGCAAGCAAGTGTGGCGTTAGGGCCAGCAGGTAGGTAGGTAGGTGGGTAGGTGAGTCCAAACAAGGGTTAAAAATTGAAAAGAACTTTACTCTCAGCCAAATATCACTACCCTCTCCACACAATGTTCGTTAACGTCGTATAACGGTAGATGTAAGTAGGTAGACGGTCACTGGCCTTGGTGTTCACAGCAGGTTCCAGGACGCCGAAGGCTCCAGGCAGCAAACGTAGGTAGGTAGACAGAACTCGCCGCCGCTCGCAGACCGGAGCTCGAATTGATGCAGCCCTTGCGTCAGCACGCCGAGGGTGAAAGTAGGGTTGTCCTAAGACCCACCAAGATGAAGATTGGTTTTGAGCCGTAGATTTGATCCTGGAATATCCATAGCGTGGCATTAGGCCAAGTTCATCTTCGCCCGTAGTGCCTGTACACCGTTTTCCACACCAGTGACCGTTAGGTTTTCAAAATAGCTACGGCGGCACTACGAGCTTATAACCACATATAGCGAGCACACAGCTTTAGGAATAGGAATTTTATGAACAACTCACCCTAGCGGGATCACACAAGAGATATAGGTTTCTCGAATTCCTTAGAACGCGGCGTCACAGGACTTGACCGCGCGTAGGTAGGTACGTGTAGCCAGCTTCAGAGCAGGATTCCAAATGCGCGATCGCCAGCCGCTTCCCGACGGACGGCGAGGTCGCTTAACCGGTCTTGCTTGTTTGTAGGGATCCGCGCATTGCGTAGTATGCGTCGCGCGGCGATTAAAACGGTTAGCGTTCGTCAACCCTTTTAAAGGGTTCTTTAGAGGGAAGTATATAGATACCGGCTCAGTGACGTGTGCGTTTAGAGGTGAGTAGTTAAATTAAATGTTTAAAGGTAATTAGATAATAAGTTGTACTTTTATTGTAGGTTTAAGCTAATTTTAAGAACTAGCTTTTAGTTGATAACGCTTTCACGTTACACAAGTAGGTATATAATTCACTATTCTATTGTTGAAAATGTCAAAGTAAACTTTTGTTGTTCTTATTTTAGTCCAATGTGAACCTTTTAAGTAGAGATACAATGAAAGTCAAAAGTTGTACTTAGGTACATACATTAAAAACAAAGGGTGTAAAATTAAATAGGACACCTACTTAGGTGCTTCAGATCCATGGGACCAATATCGAAATCGCAAAAATAAAATCTGTTTCCCAAACATTTCAGTCGAGTCATGTTTGCAGTTTTGTATTTGGCAGCGGAATTTTATTTCACGATTTCAGTATTGGTCCCATAATAAAAGTTGTTCAGTATGATGGTCTGAAGCACCCCTTTAAGTAAGTGTCCCATTTAATTTTACACCATGTATAAATATAGTTGGCTTCTGAAAATGCAATAAAGTCCACAATACTTTAGCAACTATTCAAATTCAAATTGCCGAACATTGCAGACTAACTGCACCTAACGTCATTTTTCACAAAACTTTAAAAGTAAGAGCGATTCACAAAAACTTTTAACGGTGACAAAAACAATAGAATACAAAGGTTTGTGAAAATAATTACTGGACTGCAGTCATTGTATCCAATCATTATTTTTTATGGAACTAACTTCATTGTATTTCACTTTGAGACTGTGGTTATAAAAAAGACAAAGAAAGGCTTCCTCGGTTTTCTTTGCTTTTACGGAGCGATGCAGATTTTTCTATTTTTGAAAGGTATTTCATATTTACAAAACCGGCAAAGTGCGAGTCGGACTCGCGCACGAAGGGTTCCGTACAACCATATAATATTACCAAAAATGTTTCCTCTCCGAGATCCTTAGTGCGAGCTCGACACACACTTGGCAGGCTTCTATTATTTGTTGTTTTACTTTAGATTATGCATGCAATTTGAAGCTTCTTCGTATTACCGTTTTTACGATACAACAAAAACAAAAAACGTTTACGTATACAAAAACGTGTTTTTTTCACAAAGTTTTTATGTTTTTCTAGCTTCAAAATGACAATACAAAATAAACATCCAATTCGCTTTGATTATAGAGGAAATTCTAAAGTAAAATAACAAATAAAAAAATTGGCTAAGGGTTAGTTGCGCTAAGAATCCCGAGCTAATGAAATAAAACAAAATTTTCTTGTTAAATACACAATATTGGGTGGTTACACGTAACCCCTCCGCGACTCCGTGTTTTTTCTGTCACTCGAAAAACCGTAAAGAAAAAAAATCACAAGTTACAACATAATTTTAATACAAAGTGTAACAAATCCTCGCAAAAGGAACGCAAATCATAAACAACCACTTTGTTGAAGTTTCTAAAAAACCAAATTTTACTAACAGGCAACCGAGTGAACAAGAACATGAATGGCATAGAGCCATTGTGCAAAATCATGCATGAAATCAGTGAGCGCGTATCACTGGATGAGATAACCATGCAGGAGTTTAGTGTACCTACTCAGTGAGGAAACTTCTCCGGGGTGCGGTTATGTGAGGGTACTTTGAGGGGACGATACGATAACGATTCGATTTGGAAAAAATCCTAGACTTATTAGTCTTATTACCGTAGAACTTGAATGTCTTATAGCCATTGTACAAAATCATGCATGAAATCAGTGAATGTATACATGAAGCTTTTACCCGCGACTTCGTCCGCATAAATTATATACCAGATTTTAAGTCAGATGATAAGCTATCAAACAAAAAAAGTTTCATCAAAATCGGTTCAGTAGTTTTTGCGTGATACTCGAACAAATAAACACCCAAACAAACAAACGAACAAACAAACAAACAAACAGACAGACAAAAAATCCAAAAATTGGTGATTTGGAATCAGGGACATCTAAAAACCATATCGTAATTTTTTTTTGTAAATATTTTCAATGTACAGACAAATTTCTGTTACAGTTTTATAATAGTTTAGATGAGGATAATCGTGCCATGTAGGAATTTGGTTTACTTCCTTAGGGCTCTTACAGACCAGCGACAGTACTCTGCGACAGCTCGCGACAGGGTCGCGCGACCGTGACGTAGGCATAGTCTGAGAGCAGAAGTCTTGTTCTTGAGAGATTTCAGTTTGAAGAAAACGGAGGCTAAAAAATAACATGGTTGCTATTTTTGGTAGTTTTTATAAGTTTTTCGTAGATTTTGGTTTCTTTAGATAATTGATAATCCAGAATTGATTATCTTCATCATCAAGTCTATAAAATATTACAGACTGGTGAAAATAGGGCAATTATAATATACATTATACAGGGTGTGCAATAAAATGGGACAGCTACTCAAAGGGGTGCTTCAGACCATCAAACTGAACAACTTTCTCTATGGGACCAATATCGAAATCGCGAAAAAAAATCCGCTCTCCCATACAAAACTGCAAACATAACTCGACTGAAATGTATGGGACAACTGTTATTTTTTTCGCGATTTCGATGTTGATTCCATAGAGAAAGTTGTTCAGTTTCATAGTCTGGTCATCGCCTTAAAAAAGTGTCAGCATATTAAGAAGGACCCTGTATATAGGATGTTACAAACTATTGGATATGGAGGTCTATCTCTCAGACTATACAACACTACGTCACGGTCTTCAACTGTCGCGAGCTGTCGCAGAGTACTGTCGCTGGTCTGTAAGAGCCCTTAGTGAGGAAACTTCTCCGGGGCGCGGTTATTGGAGGTGCCGACGGGACTCTAGCAACGAAAATAAAGAAAAAGAAAGAAATAACATATAAAGGGGGGGGGGGGGGGGGGTACAAATTAAGGGGGGACTTTGTACAAGAATCTAGATGAAATACATGGGTACATATAAGCGTCAAACTCTGTGTGATTATAGTGCCAACTTTATACTACTTACAAAAAACAATTAAAACCAGCCAAATTATCTCAAGCCCCTAACTATAACATGTTTTGTTTCATTATACAACGTGTTAATGAATTAACGCAAAACTAGAAAGTAGTTTGTTTAGAATCAAGAGCAGAATCGAATTATCATGGTTTCAACATGGGTAATTTTTTTCAAAATATTAAATAATTTTTTTGCAAAATTTAAAATTTTCTGAGCCTGATGTCAACCCACCGCACGGGCACACTCACCCTACTTACTACCAAAACAAGATTATAAAAATGTACCCATGGGCACGTTAGCGCTTTCTTTCAGTGTTGAAATGATAAAAAATCATTTTTGCCTCAAAACTTAAAATGCGAATAACTTTAAATTTTAATTATCAAAATAATTAAATTATTGTTTCAATCTAATTATTTTGTTATAAATCAGTTGGGGTTTTGCGTTAATTCATTAACACGTTGTATAATTATAAGCGTCAAATTCTGTGATTATATTGCCAACTTTATATTAGTTAAAACAAATAATAAAAACGGCCAAGTATCTCAAGCCCCTTACTATAACATGTTTTGTTTCATTATATATGTAAGTACTTGTTTCACGGGAGGGAAACGGGGGATTTTACCTAGGTATCTGTCACATTTTTATGATTTTAGGTTTTTAAAATCAGTCCTTATCTAATCTTGTTTCAAAGATGCGCTAAAATGAGTCAGTAAATTGAGGTGGAGCATACAGACCACAGATAAATTACACGCTCTTACTCCATGATACATACATACATCATCATCATCATCATCATCAGCCTATAAACGTCCCACTGCAGGGCACAGGCCTACCCTCAGGGAGGGCATTACTCCACTACGCGTGCCCAATGCGGTAGACTTCACATACACATCAGAATTTCTTCTTCAGTGAATGCAGTTTTCCTCACGATGTTTTCCTTCACCGTTTGAGAGCAGTCGGTATTACGTACATAAGTTAGAAAAACTCATTGGTACATGGCATGTTGTCCGTGCGGATTTGAACTCGAACCCCCATAATCAGGTGTCCATACCTCTCCGCAACGCGCCACCAACGCTGTAATAATTACATACATACATAGGTACACACTCGTAATTGGACGAAACAGGGTTTCATTATGATTTGTTTAAATGATTTTTGTTAGAAAAAATCGTACGTTATAAACAAAAAGGCCAATGCTCTAAGAATAGCAGTAGGTACTTTTTGCGATGCTATGTCTAGCATCAATGTACTTATCTTGGTTGCTGTAGTTCCCAGCATCTAGAGAAATAAGACTTAGAAAAAAATATCCTGCTATTTTTCTCGGCGGTAGATTACATTGTGAGATTATTAGATTCTCGGCTTATTAATGGTAGGAAATGAAAATGAAGGGTCTGGGTAACTTTAGTATTGTTTATTTAATTAGGTAATGAGGGTAAGCTTAATTTTTATACGATGTGGAATCATATCCGTACACCGTACAAACTGTTAGAAACATTGTGGTACAGTCACCAGCAGATACATCGTAGATAATAAGGTGGTCAAATATTTCTAAGCAGTTCTAATTTTCAATATAATTGGGAATGCCTCGAACATCAAATATATCTACGCAGTTAGGATGATCATAAACATCTGAACAGTTTCGGAAAAACCTTACTCTATTGTTTTACATTTTAATTTTAAATAACACGAGCTTTTACCCGCGACTTCGTCCGCATAAATTATATACCAGATTTTAAGTCAGATGATAAGCTATCAAACAAAAAAAGTTTCATCAAAATCGGTTCAGTAGTTTTTGCGTGATACTCGAACAAACAAACACCCAAACAAACAAACAAACAAACAAACAAACATACAAACAAACAAACAAACAAACAGACAGACAAAAATTCCAAAAATTGGTGATTTGGAATCAGGGACAGGTAAAAACCATGTCGTAATTTTTTTTTTGTAAATATCTTCAATGTACAGACACACTTCTGTTACAGTTTTATAATAGTTTAGATAGTAAAGAAAGTATTGAAAATTTGCTGTTCAGAGTGACAAAATACACGTTTAGATATAATTGGTAACAATTACTGTAAAGAATTTAATGAAAATTGGCACTGCTCAGAAATATTTGGACACCTTGTATGCTACGATATATCTGATGGCGACTGTATGTGCGTGTTCGCGAGAATAGATTTTGACACTACATGATAATAATATAAGAATATAGGTTTCACGCAAAAAAAAATTTGAACTTTCCATACTAAATGCAACCAGCTGATCGAACGTTTGTATGAAAAGTCAAAATTTTTTTTTGCGAATTTCCTGTAGGTTTCTCAGAGAAAGTTGTTCAATATCTTGGGTACAATCACCCCTTAAAGTAATGCAACTGTTTAGCCTAATACCCTGTATACTATATCAAACTTTGTCGTATCACATATACTGCACGTGGGATGACTTGCTTGAGGTGAGGTTTTAAACAAAACTTTGTAGCGCTTGGCTTAACTATTCTAATATTTATAAGCTCGCTTCGAATACTCACGATAAAGACAACTTTTTAAACATTTCTTTGAAACTTTTCACGATAATTTCCTGCATGTAAAATTTAAAGTCAGGCGGATATGCAGAATTGAGCCGGAATAAAATTGAGTTGAAAGATTTGAACCGGAAAGACAAAATGTAAGTCTTGTGAGTGGAATAAAGGGTTGTAAGATGATAAAGGAATTCTGATCTCGTAATCATAAATGAAAATTTTTGACTAGGCTGTCACTTACACCCTGTATACAACGTGTTAATGAATTAGCGCAAAACCTCATACACCCCAACTGATTTATAACAAAATAATTAGATTGAAATAATAATTTAATTATTTTGATAATTAAAATTTAAAGTCATTCGCATTTTAAGTTTTGAGGTAAAAATGATTTGTTATCATTTCAGCACTGGAAGAAAGCGCTAACGTACTCGTGGATACATTTTTATAATCTTATTTTGGTAGTAAGTAGGGTGAATGTGCCTGTGTGGTGGGTTGACATCGGGTTCAGAAAATTTTAAATTTCGCCAACAAATTATTTAATATTTTGAAAAAAATTACCCATGTTGAAACCATGATAATTCGACTCTGCTCTCGATTCTAAACAAACTGCTTTCTAGTTTTGCGTTAATTCATTAACACGTTGTAGAGTTTCAATGCTAGGATTCATTTAAGATTTGTATGGAAATCT
Organism: Agonopterix subpropinquella; assembly: GCA_922987775.1. Taxonomy (NCBI): domain Eukaryota; kingdom Metazoa; phylum Arthropoda; class Insecta; order Lepidoptera; family Depressariidae; genus Agonopterix; species Agonopterix subpropinquella. Next base: position 4,091,344 of record OV277708.1, on the reverse strand, counting down.
TTGAGGCACTGTAACTTTCAAACTATATATTTTAACGAAAATCTAACTTCATACAAACATAGAGATTAGTTTCTAGATTGTTTCTGAAAAATGTAATTGGCTTTAATTGGATAGTGTTGAAAATATCACCAGACTTCGTTTGTATTACGGCGCGCATTTGCGCTCTCGAAATAAACTCTAATGGTAGAGCGGTATTAGGAAAAAAAATGTTTACCTACTTATAAATTTTCGTCCTCTCTAACCATTATAGGTAAACGTAATCTAACATTTTCTGACAAGTGACTCTTTGTAACATTAATTACACCTACTACCAAACGTTTGTCATAACAACAACGGTTAGCCTTACGAAGTTAAGTAAGTACATAAAAACATTATGTCGCAAGATAAATGAGCTAAGACATCATGTAGAAAATATGTCTGATCTCATTAACTAAATGGGAGATAACGAAATATTCCATGCTTACATTATATGAGGTTAGGAGTGCTCCTAAAGTACCTACTAAAGTAGGTATGTATACGGTAGGGTATAGGTTATCCTTTTGTACATATACTCGTACATACAGGGTCCTTTTTAATAATGCTGACACTTTTTTAAGGGGATGATCAGACCGTCAAACTGAACAACTTTCTCTGTGTGAGCAAAATTAAAATGGCGAAATAAAAATCAGCTGTCCCATACATTTGGCACAAGTAGGTTTGCAGTTTTGTATGGAACAGCTGTTTTTTTTGCAATTTCGATGTTGGTACCATAGAGAAAGTTGTTCAGTTTGACTGACTGATCATCCCCTTTCCCCATCAAGGACCCTTATATTACACTCACGACCATAATCCCTTTCGGGGTAGTCAGAAACATTGCTACAACTACCAGCTGTCTTGCATGCAGTTGTAACCAGGTTCACTTTTAGCGTATTTTAGTGAAGTCAAGACGAAATGACGTGTATAGTTATGATAGGTAGCTAGCCCTTCGCCCACAAATATACTGCTTAAGAAACCCTTATACCTTAGTCGCGTCGTACGATACCCACGGGAAGAAATGGTGTGGTTCATTCTAAGCCAGAACCACAGGGCTATTATATTTTTGTATTTAAGTTACTGGTAAAAGTCTGAACGCGCCATTTCTACCTGTGTTGTGTGTCGTACGAGGGTAGGAAGGGCAGGCAACTATGACGATTATGCCAGGCCTTATGTAACTTATAATTTATGAATAGTTAAAAAATAGGCCAGGTGCGAATCGGACTCACGCACCGACAGTTCCGTCTTAGCGAGTGGCGCGAGCCCAACAGCACAGAAGAGTACAACAACAGACACTTGGCCGGTTTTTATAATTTTTTGATTTCATCATCATCATCATCATCTCAGCCGATGGACGTCCACTGCTAGGCATAGGCCTCCCCCAAGGATCGCCATAACGACCGGTCCTGCGCTGCCCTCATCCAACGTTTTCCCCCGCCTTCACCAGGTCGTCAGTCGGACTGACGACCTGGTGAAGGCGGCGACTGACTCAGTCCACCGTGTGAGGGGCCTACCCACGCTGCGCTTTCCGGTACGCGGTCGCCACTCGAGAACTTTTCGGCCCCACCGGCCATCGGTTCTGCGAGCAATGTGCCCCGCCCACTGCCACTTAAGTTTAGCAACTCTTTGGGCTATGTCAGTTACTCTGGTTTTTCTGCGGATCTCTTCATTTCTGATTCGATCTCGTAGGGAAACTCCGAGCATAGCCCTCTCCATTGCCCTTTGGGTGACTTTCAGCCTTTTTATGAGGCCTTGAGTGAACGATCACGTCTCTGTTCCATATGTCATCACTGACAACGCAATTTTTTGATTTACTTTACAGTATTTGTATAGTTTTACTTAATTAAAGTAAAAAATAATTCGGTAACCTATTATTTTTGTGTGATGCAAATTAATTAAATAGTTTTACTTGATTAAAGGTGTTCTTTTTAAAAAAAACCTACTCAACGACTGAAACCCGTAATTTAGTCGTCCCACAAATTGTGTTTTTTTTGTTTAATTATTTGGTAGCAAATTCGTAATAAATTTAACACGTTAAACGCCGTCGGGTCACGATAACAATAGATTTTCCATTGTTTGTCGGTCATTTGGCAGTCAAAGACTTAAATAGTATATAATAAATAATGTAGGCTTTAGTATCATAATCGTAAGGTCCCGTTCGCATCGCACCCTTTGGGTACAGAACCCTAAAACAATTATTTCCCTATACTAATAAAGAACATATTTAAACGCTGTTCAAATGTAGACATACTGAAATAGCCTAGGCTACTTCCAATGTATTGATTCGTCGTTGTGAATAGCACTGATTTATTTATACCCTAGCTGGCTGTCCCCGCGATATGTATAGACGATTTATACTTTCTCATTTCCTTTTTGGTCTAACATAAAAATATCTAGTTTAAGATATTGACCGGGAGAAATGGGACGTTACTACCTTCTAATATCAGAAATGTAGAAAATTGATCAGAAAACAAAAATGGTTGACATAGTTCAGAAAATTATCAAGCTGAAGTGGCAATGGACTGTTCATAATCTGCTGAAGAACTGACACCCGATGGGGGGGTCAGAATTCTAGAGTGGAGATCACGAAAAGGCAGGCGTATAATAAAGGCGATAATTATTTGCTAGTTTCACGATCTATTCAGCACCTCTATTTGCAATAAAATAAAATAGTGTACTTTATACATCAATAATTAAGTAATGTATATAGGATCCTTCTTAAATATGCGGACACTTATTTAAGGGGATGATCAGACCGTCAAACTGAACAACTTTTTCTATGGGACCAACGACGTCGAACTTGCGAAAAAAAATCAACTGCTCTATAGAAAACTGCAAACGTACTCGAGCCAAGGCTGATATTTTTTTCGCGATTTCGAAACTTCTTCAATTTGACGGTCTGATCATCCCCTTAAAAAAGTGTCAGCATATTAAGAAGGACACTGTTTAGGAAATTGCTGTGCCACTCTACACGGAGTACGTTGTACCAATAGTAACTCTAGTGACTCTATGCTACAGAGGGTATTGAAGTCATTGGCACATATTACTACAAAGTTACTAGGTATGTCATTGGCATGCTTTTAAACTAAAATTCTGCCCAGAAAACGGAAAACATTCAGAAACACACACACACACACACACACACACACACACCCACACGCCTTTACTTATGCTATCGGAGCAAATCTGCCGATGATGATTTTAATACTTGTGCGCGACTAGGCTTTTTTAGGATTACGTACCTGAAGGGTGAAAACGAGACCCTAATTTTAACGCCTGGGCTGTTCGTCCGTCCGTACATCTGTCCTACATATTTAGGGCTTTAACTTTTGAACCGTAATAGATAGACACACGAAATTTTCACAGAATATGCGCTATTACGGCCGATTTGTTAACAAATAAAAAAAATCTAAACGCCAAAACTAGTTGTTATCAAAGTTATTTCTTTCCGCTCTACCATAAAAACGGTAATACATACAAAAGTCAAACTTGGTGTGATTATAGAGAAAACTCTACAGTATAACAAAAAGTAATAAAAATTGGCCAAGTGTGAGTCGGTCTTGCGCTAAAGGTCCCGGAGAAAACAAAACTTAATATATTGTGTAATGCGTAGCGGTGTGGTACAAAACCATCGGTGCGCGAGTAGCCCGACTCGCACTTGACCGGTTTTATTCTACCTGTGAGCGACTCGGTTTTTTTTTCGTAGAACTTGCAAGCAGCAAGTGCGACTTTCGCACTGAGAAAAGCGTGGGAAGGGGTCATTTTCTACGAGAAGATAAATCATCTAGCGGGGCTTATTATATCGCTAAAAAATCAGCTATTTCATACATTTTTACATACAATACATACAAGTAGGCATTGCAGTTTAGAATGCAACACCAAAACATTTATAATTTTGCCATTTTGTTAAATCCCAGCTATTTTCTATTCTTTTCAAATAGTTTACGCCTTGGGCAAAGCTTATTTGAAATTCAAATTGAAAACTAATCTCTCCGCACGCAGTAGGCACCCCTTTAAAAGAAGGCAGGTATAAAAGCAATTACAAACGAAAGGATTTAAACAAGGTTTTAATAGAATAATAAACGGCGACAGGTTGAAAGAAAATAAATTAATTTACGGCACAACCTTGCCAGGCTCAACGAAGTTGCTATTAATTGAATCATTTTATTAAAAAATGCTCTGAAAAGGTGTTAACGATAGGTTTCATAGGATCTTAACGAATTACGGCGCAGTAAAAGAAAGAGTATCTATTACTACGTAATTACGGCTCTTTCTTTCTTTCTTATCGACTGGGCAGAGCCCAGCACGGCTAGCATGCCACCCACGTCAAAGCGTTTAAACGAGAAAACCGTCATGCGCGCTCTTTTTGGCGTACGTAAAATAATTAAGATGGAGGCACGTCTCGATTTTTGTCGTTTTCTCGGGGGTGGCATGCTAGGCCTACTGCATGGGTAGCAGCCACCGTGATACAGCGCTATCACACCTTCGCTCTCTTTCTATTTGCGTGCGAACGAACGAGATAAAAGACGTGAAACAGCCGTATCACGCGTAGCATACTACGGCTTCTGGTGTTTTTTCAGACCGCCTTACGACCTCTGACGTAGTTCTTATGTAACGGCTACTACCACCACCAGAGATAGTAGCCGGGACCAACGGCTTAACGTGCCATCCGAAGCACGGAATCACTTTTCTTTTCAGACAATCAGCTGATTCAGCCTGCAATGTCCTAACCAACTGGGGAAAAACGCACAAAGTTACATATCACTGGGTATCCCCCGTGGGAATCCAACCCACGACCTTCGTGTCGAGAGCCCAATGTTCTTAACCATTAGACCACGGAGGCGTGCGGTACTATTTTATTTGTGGGAACTACTACAGATGGTCAGCACCCACAAGTTATAGCAAAGATGCCAACAGATGGCGATACCGTCGCTCGCGGAAATATGCTCCATACAAAGACAACGTTCATCGTAAATACGTAACTCGTAACCTACTACAAATAAGGTTCACAATCGAATGCAAGACATAAATCGCGCAAGAGAAATAATCACAGAGATTTGATATACATATATACAAGGTCCAACTAAGAACTGTTGGACCACGGCCGGTCCCCAGGCATCACACCTAGCCTGGCGGAACTACTTCCCTTTTCAATGGAGGAACATTCCCAAGCAGCACCTCCATATTGGTGAACCTCGACAAAGAACATCGCAACCTGAACACCGCAGAGCAGCACCAGCAGCACAGAGCAGCAACCAGCTTCAACCAACTCTTTACACCCCTCGACCAGGTCAAACAAGCAGCAGTCACGCCATCAACCCGAAGTCGCACCAGGTCCATCGCAGCTATCTTCACACCGCTTCCTGGGCCTGCAGCTTCCTCAACGACAGTCAGCGTCTGCATAGAAGGATCTCCCGCAGCCCACGTGTCTGAGCTCACCTCCACGTGGCAGTTCTGCTCGCCTTCTCCACGCCTGTCACTCGCCCGCATCACATCAGGACTGGTCTCCCTGACAGATGCACACACCGCAGCACATGTATCTGGTAAATAAATAACTACAAAAAATAAATACAATACAATACATCGCTCGTCAGACTCACTTGACTGGAGCCCTGCACCTACACTACATGGATACAGACTGCACACTTCGAACTACTCAACGACCTCCGGTCTGAGGGGGGAGTCCTGTGGGAACTACTACAGATGGTCAGCACCCACAAGTTATAGCAAAGATGCCAACAGATGGCGATACCGTCGCTCGCGGAAATATGCTCCATACAAAGACAACGTTCATCGTAAATACGTAACTCGTAACCTACTACAAATAAGGTTCACAATCGAATGCAAGACATAAATCGCGCAAGAGAAATAATCACAGAGATTTGATATATATACAAGGTCCAACTAAGAACTGTTGGACCACGGCCGGTCCCCAGGCATCACACCTAGCCTGGCGGAAGTACTTCCCTTTTCAATGGAGGAAAATTCCCAAGTAGCACCTCCATATATTTTATTAAAAGTCACTGAAGTAAACGACGCAATATTTAAAACTATAACCTAATGTGGACTTGGATAGGGTATATGCGACGGGACCTAATGGAAAAGTGGAACAGAGCTATGGTAAAATGGCAGTCGAGAGATGGAAACAAAAGAAAAGGGGGCGTCCAAACAAACGATGGGTAGACATCATCAAAGCTGTCGTAAGTTATCTATGGATTAGATTCAAACCGATAGAGTACAAAATGGAAGATGCTGAAAAAGGCCTGCGTGAAGATGAAAAATAGATAAAAAGTGCAACATTTGCAATATACATAAAATACACGTGCAGGTTACACGTGCAGGTTGCAGTCAAGATGAATCTATTTTTAGTATAAGAGATAGACGTACTTTTTGGTATTATCAGCAGCAAGGCTGGTTCAGTATTCATAGGATGTAGAGCATCTCTGTGATGGGTATGGGCTAGGCTTCGACAATTTAATAGGGACGAGTTACGCGTGTCATTCTACTAAGAAACATTTCTGCCACTTTTTGCGGGGGGCGAGGTAACATGAAATCCGCAACATTGGATTTTATTCCCCATAAGTTTAGATTCTAATTTTGAATGTTAAAAATCATGAAAAGTAGTCTCGTGTGAACCCCAAACGTTCTAAGTCCAAAATTATTATTTCGCTATTATAGGCTGTCTCGATTAGTGATAAGGTATAAAATTGGGTGTAAATGCGCAAGATTAATTGATCTAATACCATGGCAGAGGGAAAATGCTACCGCAAGGCGAGTCCCTATTAAATTGTCTAAGGGGCTAGGTCTGTCTGCATAACTCCAGTCGGTTTAGGAGTTACAGCCGTTCAAAGGTTCATGGTGAAAGGTCGTTGATGTAGATATACCTAAATGCTAAATAGATTGAAGTACAATACTTAACTGGTTTCATGGGGTTTGGTTTGAGAACAGTATTTAATCACTCAAATCCCTGTTCGCAATACCCATACATTGTGTTATTCTATTTTGATTTATTTACTAGTTGTATACAGGGTGTAACAAAATACCCTAGTAATACTTAGGGGTTAGTTCAGACCATCAAACTGAACAACTTTCACTATGGAGCGAACGTCGAGAAAAAATAAAAAAAATCTGCTGTCCCATACATTTTAGTCGAGTCGGTACGAAGTTTTGAATGGGACAGCTGATTTTTTTTATTTTTTCACTACGTTCGCTCCATAGTGAAAGTTGTTCAGTTTGATGGTCTGAACTAACCCCTTAAGTATTACTAGGGTGTTTTGTTCCACCCTGTATAATAAAATTACTCCTCAATAAGTAATTCTGCATAGCAGCGAACAGAGTAAAATTAAATTGTACTTTTGTCAGCTTTAATAAAAAAGCTGCAGTTTTTCTCAAGATGTTACTCAAAGGTTCATTAAGCGTTTCGAAATTGCAAATTGAGAAACAATTTTCTTTTCCTTTCTTTGAGCCAACTGAGATATTTCAAAGTGTTTGAATGAATGAAAAGGTTCACTTTGACAATTTGTTATCCGACTTTAGTGTACTAAAAAGATGGATTGTGATTTAATGGCACATTGTAGTTTAAAAAAAAGATTGTGAAGCCAGCAATCTTCATTGTACAAAACGCGAAAATGTTTTTACACACCACCTTATCAGTGTCGGATTAACCATAGAGGCAAAGTAGGCAGATGCTTATAGGCCCAGCGACGCCCAGGGGCTCCGCAGCCCGAGAGAAAAATAAGTAAAAACTAGAAGATTTAGGTCCACTCCAAAATTAAAAGGAATTATTTAAAAGTATGTGACTGTCAATAAAAAAGGTATTAAAAATGTACTTATTGCAAAATTTCGAACTCTTTTCGCTCACTCATTTTGAAGTGTCATAACATAAATCATGTTGCAGTGACCTAAATAGGTAGGTTGCTCACTTCGCTTTCATTAAGTTTTGGAGCGTATTAAAAGCTTGAGATCACTCCACATTTTAGAGGATTTGGTGTTATTTGGTGGTTATTTATTTGCGACCACCTAGCCTGAATCTAGCCCTTGAGGCCACAGAGACAAATCCATCCCACGGGGGCCCCGAGGCTGGCATTCCCTAGGGGCCTATATTTGGCTTAATCCGGCCCTGCACTTTATGTATTATTCCGAAGTCGACTGCCGAATGCAACAACAGCCTGCAGTCATCTAAGATTTTTCCGACCCGGGGCAAAAACTTGACATTGGCGCCCCTCCCCTCCAAGGGAGTACCAATAATTTTTCCCAGGGGCGGCCGGGTCCAGATATGGTTGTTGCAAAAATATATAAAACTTGGAGCGAACGAAGCGAGTTCGAGTTTTTACGGCAATAAGATTAGCTCGTCGTAATATGATCTAAAATCTGGATCGAATTCTGCAATAGGCATGAATAATGAGATCATTGCTAATTGATAAGAGTCATGCTGTATAATCTATCTTGTGAAATGTAGCGTCCTTATTATCTTTTTTATACCTGTAATATTCGCACACGATAATTATTATTGTTAATGAATAAATTAAAATGAAATGAAATGAAATTGCAATATGATCTATAATACCAGGACCGAGCGAGCTAGGCGAACTCGATATTTTTTTACAATATTTTCAAGTCGTTGCAGTATTTTATTTTTCAAACTCATCATTTTGGCGCCCCCTAGATCTGCCGCCCGGGGCGTGGGTGCTTCAGACCATCAAACTGAACAACTTTTACTACGGGACCAACACTGAAATCGCAAAAAAAAAATTAAACATAAATAATTCGACTGAAAATAGAGAGTAGATTTTTTTTGCGATTTCGTTTTTGGTCGCATACAGAAAGTTGTTCAGTTTGATGGTCTGAAGCACCGCTTTAAGTAAGTGTCCCATTTAATTTTACATCCTGTAGATAATAGTAGGTACAGTTATTTTAAATTAAATGATAAATACTGCAAGCTCCATAATTAAAATGATGACCTGGTTTAAGCCAATTGAGAGTTCTTCTAGAAGGAACTATGTTTACCTCCAATAAAGAGATCACAGTGAAGTACGCCCCCACTCCCTCTCACCATAATTATGAATCTAAACTATTATAAAACTGTAACAGAAATGTGTCTGTACATTGAAGATATTTACAAAAGAAAAATACGACATGGTTTTTACCCGTCCCTGATTCCAAATCACCAATTTTTTTATTTTTTGTCTGTCTGTTTGTTTGTTTGTTTGTATGTTTGTTTGTTTGTTTGTTTGGGTATTTGTTTGTTCGAGTATCACGCAAAAACTACTGAACCGATTTTGATGAAACTTTTTTTGTTTGATAGCTTATCATCTGACTTAAAATCTGGTATACAGGGTGTACATTAAAATGGGACAGCTACTTAAAGGGGTGCTTCAGACCATCAAACTGAACAACTTTCTCTATGGGACCAATATCGAAATCGCGAAAAAAAAAATCTGCTGTCCCATACATTTCAGTCGAATTATGTTTGCAGTTTTTTATGTGAGAGCGGATTTTTTTTTCGCGATTTCGATATATTGGTCCCATAGAGAAAGTAGTTCAGTTTGATGGTCTGAAGCACCCCTTTGAGTAGCTTTCCCATTTTATTGTATACCATGTATAATTTATGCGGACGAAGTCGCGGGTAAAAGCTCGTAGATAATAATAGTACAATAATTATTATCTATTCATAATTATGCTCTTACCATCATTAGTGAAAGGAGGCTCAAAGGTCCTTGAACTGCTGTAGAATATTACAGGCCATAATTTTACTAAACTGTTCTGAGATTTGGTTTTCGTAATTATTTCTTAGCCCTAATGAGAGAGAAAATTGTCTTAAGAGCATAGGCCAGTACGGTTTACTCCATACAAACGAATTCCCCTGTTTTCTCCCTGGACAGTAACACTAGAGCAAATATTTTTTTACCAAACAATCTTGTCACCTCTGCCATGTGATATCTTTCGCTTCTTTGCATTAATTAATTACGTAAGGACTATGGACCTTCTAAAATGACCAATTTTGCCACCCGTTTTCAGACATCGAGTAAACAAATTTAACGAATACAAACTAAAAAAGCAAAACATACAAACATAGCCACAGCGTTTCTCATATTATTTTTGAAAGAATTATGAAAATCGATTTAGTTTTGAAACAGGGGTTTTAGTTTTGGAGGAGGAAACAGGGGAATGCGAAATGCTGATTTTTTGTACATAAAATCGGTCCGAGCTGCGGTTGTCTTTTTAACCAACTTCAAAAAAGGAGGAGGTTTCTCAATTCGACCGTATATATATATATATATATATATATTTTTTTTTATGTGTGTTCGCGGATAACTTCGTCGTTTATGAACCGATTTTGATGATTCTTTTTTTGTTGGAAAGAAGATATCCCGAGGGTGGTCCCATGATAAGGAAACCAGGATCTGATGATGGATCCCAGAGAAATCGAGGGGAACCTTCGAAAATCGTAGTGCTGACTAGTGCGTTTGCTAATTTAAAGCACTACTATTAAATCGAACTAATGAATTCACCACTGAAAATTGTGAAATAAACAAAATTTTAACAAAAAATTAAAATCGCCTTCAAAAAAACGAAAAAGTTAAAAAATAATATTGCAGCCGATGAATTTTTCTTTCGCATCATAAGAACATTAATTTGTTTTATAGAAGTCGGTGTCAAGCCAAGCCAAAAAACTAATGCAAGCCCTGTCGCGAATCGGCTTGACAGCGGCTTCGATAAAACAAATTAATGTTCTTATGATGAGAAAGAAAAAGTCATCGGCTGCAATATTATTTTTTAACTTTTTAGTGTTTTTGGAGGCGGTTTTAATTTTTTGTTAAAATTTTTTCGCACTCTAGTTAGCGGAGTGTATGTGAGTGAGGCGGATGGGAGAAATACGTATTCTGTCGGAAAAGTGACTTATTCTCCAAATTTGCATTTTAGCCCGCCTATCCTCATAGATTCATAGATTCTTTATTGTACACAAAATCATAGTTATGAAAAAGGTTAGGTGAGGTTAGGTTATCCTCTTAATAAGATCTAGATTTTTTTTCTAAATGAAAAAGTGCTGTCGTTAAGTAGGACAGTTAATGTTTTTTTGTGATTTAAGATCGTTTAGTGCTTAACTAAACGATTAAATTTAAGCCAATGGCTAATAAAATAAGCATAATTATATCCACATTAATATTTCAAATCCTAAGTGGTATTATCTGCCCGTTTGTTAAATGCCTAAACGGTAGTTTAGAATGAAAATGTAATTAAAGGTAGAGAGGTGGTATAATCACTATGTATTATCTAGACTTGAAAAAGTACAGGCGTAATGAACCCACCCTTTATCATTGGTCCCCTATACCTACTAAATGAGCCGGCATTGAATGATTTTTAGGGTTCCGTACCCAAAGGGTGAAAACGGGACCCTATTACTAAGCCTACGCTGTCCGTCCGTCCGTCTGTCCGTCTGTCCGTCTGTCCGTCCGTCCGTCTGTCCGTCTGTCCGTCCGTCCGTCTGTCCGTCTCTCCGTCTGTCCGTCTGTCCGTCTGTCCGTCTGTCCGTCTGTCCGTCTGTCCGTCCGTCCGTCTGTCCTACCTATTTAGAGCTGTAACTTTTGAACCGTAATAGCTAGATAGTTGAAAGTTAAAATTATTACGGCGGATTTGTTAACAAATAATAAAAATGTCAAAAAGTTAAAAATGAAGGAGGGTTCTCAACTAGAAACTAGTTTTTGTCAACGTTTTTTCTTCACGCTCTATCGTAAAAACGGTAATACATACAAGCGTCAAACTTAGTGTGATTATAGAGCAAACTCTACAGAATAACAACAAATACTAAAAACCGGCCAAGTGTGAGTCAGTCTTGCGCTAAAGGTCCCGGACAAAAAAAGTTTTTTTTCTAAGATAATAATGGTGTGTTCTGTGGTGGTGTGGTACGGAACCCTTGGTGCGCGAGTAGCCCGACTCGCACTTGACCGGTTTTTATTATTTTTTATATAAACACGCAAACTTGCGTATCGGAAAACAACAAAGGATAAAGAATAGGTACAGTCCATTCGATTTCGAAAACATTAATTTGAATCTTATATTTAAAAAACTTTGAATGAAGCTTTAAATTAGTAACATCGACTGCAAAATGGGCTGATTGAACTGGCCAAAAGGCTATCATTCATTTGGTCGTCTAATTGATTTCGCCCACTCTATCATCTATTTCAATAATGTTGACCTATCTAATGGACAGCGAATATAATTATTTGCGTCAAATTGCGAAAGTTCGTGTCAGTTATAATTATAAGGGTTGGGGATTTGGCGTATTTTGTTTATTTGAAATCTAAAAGACAATGCGGGTTTTGTATACGTAAGGTTGGCGCCTTATTTTTCGTCGTTGGTTTTGGCGCGGCCAGCAACCAAAATTGAATATTTTATTTCAGAATAACATAACAAACAAAACTTATTAACATGTATATCCCTAAACTCAGTCCGGACGGAGATATTAAAGGCTTGAAGTAGAAAATTTTACCATTACGAGCACTTCAAGCCTTTATCTCAGTTCGGACTGAGTTCCGAGATAATTGTAATAACAAGTGTTGTTTTTAACTCTATTCTGAACTATAATATTCATGTTTGATTGATGGCCGCGCTAAAAAAAGAAAAAAGGCGCCATTTTTAGGCATAGGCTTTTATGTTTAAGTACAGGATGTTAGGGTTGCATTTCATTATTTTAATATTGTACTCATGATACAGAACAACTCTCCCATAGAAAAACGAAAGGAAATTTGCAAAAGAAATCGATTTTTATACAAGCGTTCGATAATTAGTACTGATGAAAAACATTGGAATCAAACAACAGCCCAAACATTTTCGAAATTCGTATAGGTTTCTTAGGGACAGTTGTTCAGTATCATTGGTTCAATCACCCTTTAAAGTAATGCAACTGTTTACCCTAACATTCTGTGTACAAATTGAAGCTGGTATATTTGTTTGACATTAATTAATAGACTTCGACTCCATTTGACCGATGGCAATGAAAAATTGTTGGGCCGCATTTCAAGATAAAGAGGAAAGATTTAATTTTTTGTTTGTTTGTATTGAGTAGGCTCCGAAACTACTGGACCGATCTGGATAATTCTTTCACCATTAGAGCTCTTACAGACGAGTGACACTTTGCGGTCACCGTGGGTTGCAGATGGTCGCGTTCTAGACTTTACGGTCGCCGTGGGTAGCGCGACCCTCTGCTACCGCAAAGTGTCGCACGTCTATAAGAGCGCTTAGAATGCTACATTATCAGTGATGAACATAAGCTAAGAAAAAAAAAACACCAAGTGTGAGTCGGGACTTTATCGTAGTAGCCACTCAATCGAATTTAAACTTTTAAAATTACGTGGTATCGGTTCTTGTCACAGATTTCTGTCAAGTTATGTTACGGAGGCCGAACACCCAAAAAACACTGGAAAATGAACCTTATGCCCTTAGCTTATGCATTGATTTGGAAAGGAAATCCTTCATTATAAAATACCTGTAACTTGACTGGAGTCAAGTGCAGGGTTTCGTGAAACGTCAGTGATAGGAATGCTATTCGAGATTACAGGAATAACATTTTGAACGCCCGCCAACAATTTTATTTACCTACTCGTTTTACGCGTTTTTAAATTTGGTTTCAGTTGAATGGACACGACCATTTTATAGGTGGTTGTTTTATGTGGTGGTTCTTCTTATATTATATAATATAATATAATATATGCGCAGAAGAACCAGAGTAACTGACATAGCCCAAAGAATTGCTAAACTTAAGTGGCAGTGGGCGGGGCACATAGCAATATTATTGCTAAGTTACATTTATGTACAGTTCCTCCATCTGAAACCGTATCTGAGAAATAAAGGCCCTTCCACTACAATTCTTTTCCTGAAACCCCTTTTAGAGACAGACTAAAAAGTTACCTTTCTCTAACCCCAAAACGTATAAAAGAATATTTTAAGCTACCAAACTACGTACCTACATAAGTATAAAATAGATAAACGACGTAGGTATTAAGGGTTCCCACGTCGAACGCTTAGACCCTCGTCAAATAGCCGTTTCATTGCAGTCAACTGGTAAATTGAAGGGTTTTTTGTCTAGTTTTTCCCATCCCTATTGTCATTCGATTCCGTAGATATTAAATAGATCTTTTTTAGGTTATTGGAAGTTGCTTTTGTGCTTTGGAGTGGTTTAAGAGTTTTCGTAATTTGGATTGGGGTGTGATCATTCATGGCCGAAAACGAAAAAATTTTTTTTTCAGTTAATCTTACTATCTGTTATACAGGATGTAAAATTAATTAAATACGTTACATATCATAAGGGGTTCTTTAGACCATCAAATTGAACAACTTTTACTAAAGACCCAACATCAAAATCGCGAAAAAAGAATCTGACGTTTTATAGATAGCTTCAACGGCTAGATACTCTACCCAAATATAAATATACTTAGCAGTTTTTTTTCAGATTTCTATGTTGGCTCCTAAGTAAAAGTTGTTCAGTTTGATGGTCTGAAGCACCCCCTAAAGTATTTAAATCATTTAATGTTACATCCTGCAAGAATTTTATACAGGGTCTTTTTTAATAAACTGATGGATTTTTTTATCACAGCTTAAACTTTTTGCTCTTAATTAACTTGTTTTGTTTTATTTCATTAATCCCTGTCAAAGCAAATAAGCAAATAACACTAAGGTAAAGTAATCTAGTACCCAAACTAAATACTGTACTTACGGTACGGTACAAACCAACACGGTGTGCGGTTGCGATACGGATTGCGGATTTCTGACATTATAGCATAATATGGTCAGCCTATCTTCGTTCACTGCTGAATATAGGCTCCCAAGGCGCGTCACTAAACTCTGTCCTCGGCCTTCCTCTCCAGTCGCTCCCCGGTTCCTTCTTCAGTTCGTCATTCCGGCGATCCGCAGGGCGTCGCACACTACGCCTGCCAGTTCGTGGTCTCCATTCTAAAACTCTATGGACACCCCTATTGGCTGTCTGTTCGTAGGCAGACCAGCGCATTACCGCTTCAGCTTGCAAATTATCAGAGCGAAGTCAACCACTTCAGTTCTCTGACGTATTATCTCATTACATCTCAGAGAAATACTGATCTACCATCTTCATACCTCGCTAAGCGACTTTGAAATGATGATCATGTTTGAGTCAGAAATAATTCTTAATCAGAGGCTACTAATTTAGTTATAATTTGGATCAAATGTTAATAACATAATGTAAGAAAAAGAAATTGGCCATGAAACGCTCAGAAAGGATAGCCGGTTTCGTAACGTGGTTGTAGTGGTTTAATGATATAATTGTTTTCCATTTTTTTTTTTAGAATTGATGAATGATTTATTTGTTTAGCACACACATGGTCTTCATTATAGTGACCGCCTAGCGACCGCAGACTGCTTTAATTTAAACCATAGTGATGTATCATATAAAAACAAAACCCGAAAGCCAGTAATTCCATAAGCCTGAGAAATGACTCCATATACGAAACAACTTGGAAATAACGTGCCAACTTGAATTTACTTCTTACGAGACTTCTTATTTACGATAATGACATTTATTATGCGCCTGTTACGAAGAGGGAAATCGAATGGATATTTTGTAAACGCAAAAATGCGTACTTTTATTTTGCTTTGCTTTGGCTGAAATGGTAAACTTCGTATCAACATCATTCATAGTAATTTTGGAGGAGTAAACTTTGATGTTATTTGTAATGGTGATTTTGTTAAGTGGTTCCGGCTTTGAATAAACTATTTAGTTTCATTCAGTGTGTGCGAGACAACTCAAAGATATACATAGTTTCTAAAGTATACCGTCTACGGTTCCAATTCGGTGTATGGTAGTGTAGTGTATGTGTGTAGTATCTTAAGTGGTTCCAACTAGGGTTACCCGTGTGGTCTCTCATTGTAAGTCTACCCCATATCAACACTTGGATGTCATAAATACGGAATTTCAAGTAGGTACAAATAAACCACCCTTATTGCTGCTTATTGTACCTACTTGAAATTCTGTATCTAAACTTAAATGTATGTTTTGTTTTTGGTGTGCAATAATACAACGTGTTAATGAATTAACGCAAAACTAGAAAGTAGTTTGTTTAGAATCGAGAGCAGAATCAAATTATCATGGTTTCAACATAGGTAATTTTTTTCAAAATATTAAATAATTTGTTTGTAAAATTTAAAATTTTCTGAACCCGATGTCAACCCAACGCACGGGCATACTCATCCTACTTACTACCAAAACAAGATTATAAAAATGTATCCATGAGTACGTTAGCACTTTCATTCAAAACTCAAAACTTAAAATGCGAATAACTTAAAATTTTAATTATCAAAATAATTAAATTATTGCTTCAATCTAATTATTTTGTTACAAATTAGTTGGGGTGTATGAGGTTTTGCGCTAATTCATTAACACGTTGTATATAATTTATGGATCGGTATCCAGGAGTTGATATTGTTACACTTACAATTGAGAGACCACACCGGTTTTAAAGCTTATCTTATGAAACAAACAAGAGCTTCTAATTCACAGATTTTTCTTTACAAGTTGATGAATGTCTCTGAAAACCGTTTATCCTCGTTACGTTTTCCAAATACAAATCTTGCATTGACAACAAAGTTCAACCAACCCATCTGATACTTCATAAAACTAAACATATTAATCCAAAAACATAAAACAGTTTCATAGTTTCATTCCCTGAACAAAAATCATCAATCAATATGACGAATATACCGGTGGCAGACCGAGGGACACTGCACCCGATGTATGCCTCTAAAAACAACCGTAAAATTCCAAATGAAATTCCCAATTCAGGGAGGAATAATAAAAGTCAAAGGTCTGCACAACATTGCGCTAAAAGAAATGAAAGAACTCCGTTATTATAAACCTAATCTAGAAGGTAATAACGTTCATTAATCATCCCCTGTTTATCGTACTGTCGCCTCCTTTAATATTTATCCATTAAAGTGCTATACTCGTATATCGTGCTTGGTAAATATTTATTTTCTGAAGGGCGTAGGATATATAATTTTGATGTTATTTTTGCAATTATCGTAGCGTTTATTAGATGAGACGTATTGCTCGTTGAGAAGATACTGTGCATTCTGTACAAAAGTAATATATGAAAGCTTATTATTGTTGCTCAGACATTAGGAGAGTGTAATGTTGCTGTATTGACAAAGATTGAGAAAGGTATGTTGAGATTGTTTGGTCATATGGGGAGAATAGGTGAGAGCAGATTAACGAAGACAATTTATAAGGCAAATGTAAGTGGAAATGTTGGAAGGGAACGACCTGGACTGACCAATTACGTGACGTGCTTAAAAAGGGCCAGGTCAGAAGTACCCGAAACCTACGAGCATGCATGAAAGCTATTGGCTTTTTGCTATGACTAAGTGATTAAGCTCTGCATTTCTACCAATGTCATGTAAGCTTTAAGATAAAAGGAATCAAAAAAAAAAATTAAGAAACAAAAATAAAAACACTTATTTGAGATACAAAATGTCAAATATCATCATCAACACAGCCTATACACGTCCCACTGCAGGGCACAGGCCTACCCTCAGGGAGGGTGTATGGGCGTTAGTCCACCACGCGTGCCCAATTGGTAGACTTCACATACGCATCAGAATTTCTTCTTCAGCGTATGCAGGTTTCCTCACAATGTTTTCCTTCACCGTTTGAAGCTTTATATAAAGTCATATTTTAATAGTTCCACGAATCAAGAAAATATCTAGGAAAGATAATAAATTAACTTAGGTACATTTTTCCGCGAAAATTTTACTTTTTGTCGGATCCTGTAATCGCGTCTTTGTTGTTATTTAATTAATAATGAGGTCGTTCATTATTTTTTTCAATTTGTGTTTAAGGCGCTACCACAATTGCGCTCGTGCAATTGAATTATTTTTTATTTACTTACCAGCGTTTGCCTTCTCGCTCGCGAGTAATTAACTTCATTTCGATCTTCTTCATGTCATAATGAAATGTAAATACAATACTTCGTGGCGATGGATTACAGTACAGTACAGTACAGAACAGTTGAGATTTGGTAATATACTAAGCTGTGTTATCTTTACAAATATACAAAAAAATTGTAAAATCGTAAATTTTTCGTGTCTGAACATAGAAAATACTTGAAAAATTATTGATTGTTTGGTGCTGATGCATGTGTGAAGTCTATCAATCAGCATGGGCACTCGTGGTCTGCCCTTTTTTAGGGAGTTGAGAGTTGGCCTGTGCCCTGTAGTGGGATGTACATAGGCTGATGATGATGATGAATTGGTGGGGAGGGTTGGAAAGGAATAAGAACATAATATAATGCATAAAATTTTTTGTTAAATATTATTTTAAATGGCTCACAACTTGAACAGTCAAAAGATGATGCAAATGATTAGTATTCGATAAAGTCGTAGTATAGTGGTTTTCACATCAAAATCGCGGGCTTGTTAATATTAGAAAGATTTTGAAAAAAACGTTAGGCGGTTAATCGATGATGGTGTGTTCGTCACAATAAGTAGTAGGTATTTCATTAATGTTTTCGAAAAGTATAGCTGTTATAGTATGACAGTAAGAGCCTTAATAAATTAAGATCGACTAGCAATTTATTTTTTTCTTATTATAATGAGAATGACATTTAGAACTTGGAGGATAATGATGTCGGTAACTATGATAAAATGTTTTTATAAATTAACGGTTGCGTACCAAATACTGCCTCTACATTTTTAGGTTTTAATTGTAATCTAGATCTTCTTGGTTGGTGTTACATTACACTATGGAAAAAAAGTAAAATTAGAATTTCTGCTAGTAACGAAGATAGCATAGCATAATCATGCTCGCGACTATATTCTACGAGGGGGTAGTCAGAGATATTCTGAAACTTCAGAACATCCACGAAGTGAAGGGATGTTGATTTTTTTTGGTCCGTTTTTTGTTCCTGTTTTTTGGTCTCCTCTCAAGTTGACGTTTTGTAAGTTAGCAGTGTTTGATAGAGTACTTAACGGTCGAAATATTATTTAAACCTATATTTAAAATGTTAGAATAATAAATAAATAAAATAAAT
Organism: Agonopterix subpropinquella; assembly: GCA_922987775.1. Taxonomy (NCBI): domain Eukaryota; kingdom Metazoa; phylum Arthropoda; class Insecta; order Lepidoptera; family Depressariidae; genus Agonopterix; species Agonopterix subpropinquella. Next base: position 4,072,277 of record OV277708.1, on the reverse strand, counting down.
AAATACCTATCTTGGACAATGTCACACAAATTATCTAGTCACATTTAAAGTACCAGAATCTAGCCTGGACTTGTATTATGATGACTAGACAACGATATAGAATACATATACAGGGTGAAATTGATATCATTAGCATCCTTTTAAACTAAGAGTCTATTCATCAAACTGAACAACTTTTACTATGGGAGCAAACCGATCGGAGCAAAAAAAATTCTGTAGTTGCATACATTGGAGTCGAGTAGGCGCTGCAGTTTAGTATGGAACAGCAGACTTTTTTTTTGGTCCGATCAGTTTGCTCCCATAGTGAAAGTTGTTCAGTTTGATGGGTAGACTCTTAGTTTAAAAGGATGCTAAAGATATCAATTTCACCCTGTATAGATACAAACATCCATGACTCGGGTACGTACAAATATTCATATTCATCATACAAATATTTGTCCCTTACGGGTTTCGAACCCGCGACCCTCGGCACAGCAGGCAGGTTCACTACCGACTGTGCTACCGGGCCGTCCTACCTAATACCTATTCTATCCATAAACTTTATAATTATATTAGGCTAGTAATATTAAGTATATATATGTATTTAGATTGAGGAGTCACGTTGCAAGTTTGTCCACGAGCAGTTGGGTGTCATGTCGTTTGCATTCGAGGTTGCCTTTATATTTGTCTTTTCTTCATAAAATAATCTTTGAGATTGCGATACTCCCAAAACTCACTCGACATCCATAGTGTTACAATAGTGTGTTACCTGCTAGTTTTGTCTGTCACTGTTTTTACTGTATTGTTCTGATGAAGTACCATACCTATCTTATCTATCTATCTATCTCTCTATATTGCCAGAAATGCCGTGCTGCGTGCCTACGCAAGCAGACGACCATTTAGGTAAGTCTTCAGAACAACAAACATTTCACGTAAAAAAGATAAAACGTAAAAAAACTACCAAAATGTCTGCCGTCATACTTGTTCGACAACTTGAACTATCGTCAAGAACCGTCAGTTAAGTGGCAGCACTCATTACGCGGCTAGATGAAGTAGGTAGTTGAGTGGAGTGCTCCGAGACCTGAGTTAAGGAGAAGCCGGCGCTAAAACTCATTTTGTGGGCGAAATCTTGAGACGTTTGAGGAAAACGGTATTTTACTAGTGTGTGTCCTTGGCCGTAATTTACTTATTTTCATTTTGTTTAGTCATCATCACCATCATCTCAGCCGATGGACGTCTACTGTTGGACATATGCCTCCCCCAAGGATCGCCACAACGACCGGTCCTGCGCTGCCCTCATCCAATGGGTTCCCGCCACCTTCACGAGGTCGTTGGTCAACCTTGTGCGGGGCCTACCCACGCTGCGCTTTTCGGTACGCGGTCGCCACTCGAGAACTCTTCGGCCTCACCGGCCATTGGTTCTGCTACTTTAGTTTGTTTTTAGTTAGTCAGACTTATTTTTAAACTTCCATTGTTTGATTTAGGCTACGATATAGTAGAGACAAAAAGGGTATGTCGAAAGAATCGAAACTAAACTCTACAACTTGAGGGTGACTTTTACGTTGCAGACAAAAGAAAGAGAGATGAACGCAAAATGCGACATAAATTTTTCAATTTTTTCGTTGAATTTGACTAGAAGTCAAATGAAAAGTCTTGGATATGAAATGAAAAATATTTGAATCCTTTTTATTAACAATTTAATTAAAAAGTTTTTAGTTACTCACAGAGAATTATTCAACAAAGTCCTTTGCCATCCTCATGAAGAATTTCGTTTGTATATTTTAGTTTGTTACGGCTCGTATCGTAATATACAGGGTGTAAACATAAAAGCGATGCATACTTTAGGGGGTGCTTTATATGCAGACCAAGTCAAAAGACTGGGTTTTAAAAGTCAGTTTAAAAAAAAAGTACTTTAGGCGGGGTGCTTTATTTGCACACCAAGAATAGACGGAATTAAAAGTCTCACACTCAGTTGCAGAAACGCTCATTAAAGTTAATCCTCCATTAAATCTCTTGCTGTCACTTTTTGTCTTGTTGACGTAGTTAAAGATAGCAAGAGATTTAATGGAGGATTAACTCTAATGAGCGTTTCTGCAACTGACTGTCTGACTTTTAAAAGTCAGTTCTTTATTTTTCGTCCTTTATTTGCTGTCTAGGTATCTACTTATAACTGTAAAATGGGCAGGAATATTTTTACTAATAAATAAGAACAAAATCCTGGAGCCATATCGGTATAGTTCAACGGCCAAATATTAATTACTTGATAATTTAATTTATATTATTAAAAGCCGTAGTAAGTACTACGCCTACGTTCTAAACTAAAAACAATATTGAACTATTCGAGTGCTTACCCTTAACTGGATGAAACTCAAATGAAAATTACAAAGACTCGCAAGACAATGGCATTTATAGAAAATTACAGGCTGAGCCTTAAGCTATTTCGTTCTTTTGAAGATTTCTTTTCGACGCTGAAACATGAGACTTAATTTGACAGCAGCAAGGGTATTTTTTGCCTGCGTGATAATGGAATTTGTAAATCTACGCCGTGTCAGTTCATTTTAATCATTACCGATCCCTAATTTCTTTTAAGCATTCTTGTCGGAATTGTATTCAACAATTCAAGTGTATCTACTTGGTTCAAAGCATGTTCAAAGGTTAATTTCAAAGCTTGATAATGGCCCCGATTCGGACTGTGCCACGACTTAACTTAACTAAATTTATTCCTGTCACTTTCTAAAATAAGATTAAGAAAAGAGACAGAAAACCAACAGCTGACTTTTTAGTGCTGTCAAAGTGACGTTACACGCCCAAAATAAGATGCCATCACAATGTACGCCATCTTATTTAAGGCGTTTTTGGGCGTGTGCTGTCACTTTGACAGCACTAAAGTCAGCTGTTGGTTTTCTGTCTCTTTTCTTAATCTTATTTTAGAAAGTGACATGAATAAATTTAGTTAAGTTAAGTCGTGGCACAGTCCGAATCGGGGCCAATGAAAACCTCTTTAATTTGGCTCTCAATTTTCCTGTCTCTATCATAGTGGATTTCAATACCTATGCCAGCTTCTTGCTTTTCACACTAAAAGTCTATTCACTCGCCCTGAACACCGCGTTAACAGGATAGGCGGCTACGGTTTTTCCAAACAAACGTATTCCCCTTTTTCCTCCCTGGATAATGACTAGAGATCGGATAATCGGATGCATATTTACCTAAACTTCACTTTTTTCTTCACGAAAACATAATATGGATAATAATCCTTTTCTGAATAAAGTTAAAAAAAAATCAGGCCACCCGAACAGATTTGTCGTACTGTTCCTCGCAAGGTAGAACAACTTGGACGACATGAACAACTCGGTTGACTTGGACAACTCGGACAAAATAAACAACAAGGTCAACTCGGGCAACATAAACAACTCTTACGACGTTAACAACTCTGACAACATGGTCAACTTGGCCAACTTATTTGACTTGGTCAAGTTGTTCATGTTATCCAATTAAGTACTTTGACAAAAAAACATCTCGGACAACATGAACAACTTGGGCAGCTCGGACAACTCTGTCAACTCGTTATCAACAAGAGTTGTTCATGTTGTCAGAGTTATTCATGTTGTCCAAGTTGTTCAAATGAGCAAGTTCTACGATATTTTAGCAATCCCGGGACTAAAAACGATCCTGGAAATGTTTCAAAAAATAAATGAATTAAGACGTGTCCACATTATTCTTGTGAAAAATGAAGTTTAGGTAAATAAATATGCATCCGAATATCCGATCTCTAATAATGACACTAGAGCAAAAACATTTCTACCATACTATCAATGTTACCTCTGCTATGTCCCTATGTTTTGTTTTTTTGCTTTAATTAATTACTGTATGAACTAGCGACCTTCGAAAATGACCAATTTTACCGCCCGTTTTCAGACATCCAGCAAACAAATTTGACGAATATAAACAGACATAGTAAAGTCTTTCTCATACTATTCATGAAATAATTATTAAAATCGGTTCAGTTTTGGAGGAGAAAACAGGGGAATACGAAATGCTGATTTCGTCGATTTTATGTCGATACAATCGGTCCGAACTACAGTTGTCTCTTTCGCACTGGGGTGGATTGGACAAATACGTATACAGTTGGAAAAGTGACCTATTCTCCAAATTACCATTACACCTATCCTCTTAAAAATGGTCCAAATCTTGGTTTTCGGAGTTCTCAGATTTAGCGAAATCCCACATTTTGTTCGTCAGATTTGTATTTAAATGTGATGAAATGATGTCATGAAAATCACTGGCGCATAATAAAAAGTTTTTGTTTTGAAAATTTTCACAGTATGTTTGTATGAAAACGTCCCTCTGTGCACGGGGCTCCTATCTGAAACTTTTCAAAAACTTTTTCGGTAATATCTCATGACCCCTAGCTATTCAGTTAATTGCCCTGAATATGACAGCGTTCAAAACTTCTGGACGCCCAGTCCATGGTGTAGATTGACAATCTATACATACAGGGTGTCCCATAAATGGTGAATCAAACTGCTATGGGAGGCAGCTTGACTAATGTCCTATCCATAAAAATAAATAAAACGCACATGACCATAAAAAAAAAGAATATCCAAAAAACGGGAAAATCATCAAATTTTTCTAAGATTCCAGCTCTAATTATCGCGTTTTGGGATAATTTGTAATTTTTTTCTACCAATATTAATTTTTAGAGGTTGCTTCGACTGATTGTTAACATTTTATAAAAAAAATGTATGCACTTCGAGCACAGACCACTTAGTTTAATTGTTTTTTCTGAACCGAAAAATTTTCTTGCTATTTTAACCAGCTGTAGTATAAAAAAAATGTATGTGACTTGTGCGGCAAACTACTTCAAAAAGTTGCCTATTTAATGACAATTTTAAAATAGTACGAATCACTGAATTTACTTTACAAAATTGGGAGATATTAATTTTCTTGTGTGCTAGGGTGAAATTTGTGCAATTTATTCTTTACTTTTTAATTCATTTTCCACTTCTAATCCGTCGCTTCTAAGGTTAGAATTGGCTAAAAAAGTTGTTTCAATACCCAGTAGTAATGGCACGGTTTTTTAGAATCCCGGTTTTTCAAAATCCCGGTGTTTTCAAATCCCGGTTTTTTTAAAATCCCGGTTTTTTAAATTCCCGGTTTTTCCAAAAAACAGGGATTCCCAAAAAACCGGGAATTTAAAAAACCGGGATTCCAAAAAAACCGGGAATTAAAAAAAACGGGATTCTAAAAAACCGGGAATTTAAAAAACCTGGATTCTTAAAAAACCGGGATTTAAAAAACCGGGATTTTTAAAAACCGGGATTTTAAAACACCGGGATTTAGAAAAACCGGGATTCTAAAAAACCGTGCCATTACTACCGTACCGGGTATTGAAACAACTTTTTTAGCCAATTCTAACCTTAGAAGCAACGGATTAGAAGTGGAAAATGAATTAAAAAGTAAAGAATAAATTGCACCAATTTCACCCTTGCACACAAAAAAAATTATATCTCCCAATTTTGTAAAGTAAATTCAGTGATTCGTACCATTTTAAAATCGTCATTAAATAGGCAACTTTTTGAAGTAGTTTGCCGCACAAGTCCCATACATTTTTTTTATACTACAGCTGGTTAAAATAGCAAGAAAATTTTTCGGTTCAGAAAAAAACAATTAAACTAAGTGGTCTGTGCTCGAAGTGCAGACTTTTTTTTTTGTAAAATGTTAACAATCAGTCGAAGCAACCTCTAACAATTAATATTGGCAGAAAAAAATTACAAATTATCCCAAAACGCGATAATTAGAGCTGGAAACTTAGAAAAATTTGATGATTTTCCCGTTTTTTTGGATATATTTTTTTTAATGGTCATGTCGTTTTATTTTATTTTTTATTTTTTATGGATAGGATATTAGTCAAGCTGCCTCCCATAGCAGTTTGATTCACCATTTCTGGGACACCCTGTATAATAAAATTCTAAACTTGGCGATGATGTACATTGAAGATATTTGCAAAAAAAATTAATTGGGGGTGTTCAGAATACGTAATGGAATAAATTAAGACCATTTTTAGAATTTTTGTCTGTTTGTCTGTTTATCTGTTTATCTGTTTGTCTGTTTGTTTGTTCGCGCATCACTTGAAAACGACTGAACCTATTTGAATGGGGTTCATAAAAATATAGGGCTTAGCTTTGAGCAGATTATAGGCTTTATTTCATCGCAATCGGTTCATTTAATCAAAAGTTATGAGTATTTAAAGACAAAGAGTCGCGAGCGCCACTGATTTTAATTTAATGCATGTATCATTTAAAAACGACTGAACCGATTTGGATAGAGAATTCAAAAAAATATAGGTCTTAGTTTGGATTAATATATAAGCTTTATTTCATCGCAATCGGCTTCTCTGCGCGCACGAAGTCGCGGGCACAGCTAGTATTATTATAATTTTACAGTTTTGACAGTAATACTGCGACGGACACAGTTTGAAACTCAGAGTTTATTCTTTCTGACACAAACCTGGCTTGCAATTTCTATAAGAGAGAATGAAAATAACACAAACATTGTACACAGCCTAATTAAAACAAAAGTAGACTTCTTAATAGAACTGACAGAAGTACATCGCAATTAAGTTGATAACCCACGGGTTAAATTGCATTCCCAGTTGAAGACACAGTACAGTTGAAACAGTATCTTAACACACTATAAGAAAGGGTAATGGTACTTTACTTACAGTACAAACACTCCCTGCGTGAAGTCCTTTTACACTCGCACTCAGTATCCCATGTTGCTATCTCTTCGAGATCATTTTGTATGAGGCGATGGTGGTGTGATCATAGACGGCGTGACGCCATAGAGAAATTGAGCTCCCAGGGGTGACGCCAATTTATTAATTTATTTAATTACTTTTCAGACCATCATACTGAACAACTTTCACTAATTGTAAACCATAAAATACAAAATACATTTAAGACGAATTGGTATTGCAGTTTTGTATGGAATGTTGGTTTTTTGCCATTTTGATGTTGCGTGTTGGCTAAATAGTGAACGTTGTCCAGTTTGATGGTCTGGAGCACCCCTTATTGATATGAATATAATAAAATAAGATAAGGAAGACAATCAAATTAAGTATTAAATTACTAATCGCATCAAAATTTAATTTTACTCAAAGTTAACTACTCAACGTTCTTGAAAGTCCTTATCTCACTTTGTCCTACTACTATTTCTAGACTGTAATAGCGGAGTCAAAGATTAAATTGCTCTCAGTGAGTCCGCAGTCGCCTGCTCTATGTACCTAGAGTACCTACCTAGTTCAATTATGCTCTTTCACAAAGCTTGGCGGTACTCATCACGCGACGCTTTAGTGTGAGTGCGAAGGAAAGTGTTGTGAGAAATTCGTATGGGCATCTAATGTGTCAAGCTAAAATAACATCGTACACACTGCTTTAAGGGTTCCGTGCCTACGCATGTCCGGCTGTCCATGTCCATCCGTCTGTATGTCTGTCTGTTCTACCTATTTAGGGCTGTATCTTTTGAACCGTAGTATTTAGCTAGACGGTCATCAGAATATGCGTTATTATGACAGATTTTCTAACAAGTAAAAACAAAACAAAAAGTCTTCTTCTTATCGTGTGGGCAGAGCCCTGGTGTCAGTTTTTTCAGACCGCCTTACGGCCTCTGACGTGGTTTTTATGTAACTACTACCACCAGAGATAGTAGCCTGGACCAACGGCTTAACGTGCCATCCGAAGCACGCAATCATTTTTCTTTTCAGACAATCCGGTGATTCAGCCTGCAATGTCCTAACCAACTGGGGAAAAACGCACAAAGTGACATATCACTAAGTATCCCCCGTGGGAGTCGAACCCACAACCTCCGAGTCGAGAGCCCAATGCTCTTAACCATTAGACCACGGAGGCAGTTAAACAAAAAGTTAAAAATTAAGTCAAAAAGTTTAAACTTAATTTTTCAAAGTTTTTTGTTTTTACTCTATAACGGTAAAACATACAGTAAGCGTCAAAAATGGTGTGATTATAGTGCTCTATAAGGTTGAACAACAAATAATAAAAAACCGGAAATTTTGTGTCCGGCTTACGCTAAGTGTCCTTCAGAAAAAATATCATTATTGTATGGTGGTGCGGAATCCTCCGTGCGCGATTTCGACTCACACTTGGCAAATTTTTTTCATTGTTTGTCATGGCCCACTTTTTTTTTGAAAAATGCTTTTAATTGCAATGTGGATAATCTGAATACGTTTTACATTTAGAATGTCTCTTACTATAGACGTAAGCGTATCTACAGGGTGTTACAAAAGTAAAAATAAACATTTCAATCTTTTATGGCATTGTTAAGACCATCAAACTTAACAACTTTCACTATAGGACCAACATCGAAATCGCGAAAAAAACATATTTTTGTCCCATACATTTAGCTCAAGCAGATCTGTAGTTTAGTATGAAACATCGCAAACGCATCGCATCTTGGCGATTATGGCAAATCTCCCCATTTTGGGTGAGGCCTATGTCCAGCAGTGGACGTCTATCGGCTGATATGATGATGGTACCAGATTTTTTTTTCGCAATTTCGATATTGGTCCCATAGTGAAAGTTGTTCAGTTTGATGGTCTTAACCACCCCCTAAAATGTTTATTTGTATTTTTGTAACATCCTGTATACTATTTTAAAAGTGGAAAGCTATCGATTCTGGAAAAGCTGAGAAAAAGCTTTTAGTTTATGAATAGCCTACAGTTCAACCGAAGCATATTTTCCAAACGTTGTATTTACGCTCACCAACGCTAAATAAGAAAAATAAACAGGATCCGTTTGTCAATGTGTTAAAGGTACGAGCAATTTCAGTCCCTCATTCAGCTAGATATTAGTCCCTTAATCCTATACAAATGGATTTAATTACACGTTTGAGGATTACGTTTTATTACGTTTGAGCAAAATGTTTGTGACGAATATGTGCCGACAGTGTTTACCCAAACCCTAATAGGTTTAAAGGTGCCAGTACTTTGCTAAATTGCTTGCGATTTCCACTAAAGTAACTGTTTATTTACTAAAGTAAAGATGGCAGGGCGTATCTTTTAGTCTGCATTGAAGGAGGGCAAGCGTAAGTATTTCGGACAATTCCTCATATAAAGATGCACGGAAACGCCATGTGAAAAGGTGTGGCATCACGAAGTGGAAGGATGTGGTGGCCATCTGAATGGAGAGCTTGTGTAAAGAGCCTATTCAATGTTTTTGAAGCGAGTAGGCGATAGATACGATAGCTGCAGGAGAAGGTCCCAAAGAAAATAACATTGGATTTTTAACTTATTTAATAACAGAACTTTAGATTCTGTAAAAGTATTTATTTGCACAACAACATAAGTATGTTAACATAGACATAATATTATTAATCTATAATACTATTAACTAAACTAAATCTAACAGTATTCGATTGTAATTCAAAAAGTATATACAAATATAAGAAACGAGCTTTTACCCGCGACTTCGTCCGCATAAATTATATACCAGATTTTGAGTCAGATAATAAGCTATCAAACAAAAAAACTTTCATCAAAATCGGTTCAGTAGTTTTTGCGTGATACTCGAACAAACAAACACCCAAACAAACAAACAAACAAACAAATAAACAAACAAACAAACAAACAAACAGACAGACAAATAATCCAAAAATTGGTGATTTGTAATCAGGGACAGGTAAAAACCATATCGTAATCTTTTTTTTGTAAATATCTTCAATGTACAGACACACTTCTGTTACAGTTTTATAATAGTTTAGATGAGGCTAAATAGAGGGTATATATACAAATTTACAATCTTAATAGTAAAGTAATTAGTTATAATTTTATACATAACTAAATGCAAATGTGACCCGAACATTCTTCTTCTCATCGTGTGGGCAGAGCCCTGGTATCAGAGTTTTTTCAGACCGACTTACGGCCTCTGACGTGGTTTTTATGTAACGACTACTACCACCAGAGATAGTAGCCGGGACCAACGGCTTAACGTGCCATCCGACTCACAGAATCATTTTTCTTTTCAGACAATCAGGTGAAAAACGCTCAGTGACATATCACTAGGAGTCCCCCGTGGGAATTGAACCCACGACCTCCGTGTTAAGAGCCCAATCCTCTTAACCACTAGTCCACGGAGGCAGCTCAATGACCCGAATGTTAAGGGGCTAAGTAAAAAAAAATAGGATTCTTCAAAGCTCCATATATCATGAAGTACTAACAGTAGGAGTATGATTTGCGGATACGTGTAAATTGAACATATAATTGAAGTTTTGATTAGTCCCAAAACACGATTAAGACCAATTTTCTCGATAGAAAAACATGCTAAAGTAGCCTCCGTTTTTGTCTATAAACGCTTGTAACTGCTAAACGGTGAATAATAGAAACATGAGAATTGATTTAAAAAAAAGAGATAATTTATTTTCTTCGCTTTCGCTTAAATTATTTTTCGACATAGGCCCTTAAGTATCTTGTAAAATTAGGGCTTCAATTCCACGAAATCGTAAAGTTTCCAAAACAAACCATAGAAAAACTTTCATCAAATTAATTTATTAAACAAAAATTCATAACAACAACAGCCCCGCTTTATTGAGCAACTCAAATTAATTATCCACTACGGTACGGAGATGGTATATTGTGTTTTACCTAAGAGAATATTGTCTGTGTATTGTGTGCCTAGGAAAAGCTTTTGCGACTCAATAGTGAATAGGAACTGAATTTTAGATTTCCTTACAATCAAAATAATCAATTATAAGCTTGATTTTTGCAGTTCATTTTACAAAGCGCAAACATCGTCACAACCAATGATTTTTTTTGGTCTATACGACTAGATACCGCCGATGTACATATAATAGTCTGTGCCGCCGATGTATTAATTAATAAAACGCGGCAAGAAATATTACACCATATGTGTTGTATTATTTCCCGTCTCCTAGCAACGAGTGTTGCCAATCGCATGATTTCGGAAATCGTACGGAATAGGGTACACACGTCTTTTGAAATCTTGAAATCGTCGATCAAATCGAGTTCATTATACAATCCGTTTCATCCGTTACTTTAACCGTATTGATTTATTATAATTAAAATTAAAAAAATTAAAATTTGTTTTATTATAACTCAGTAAGAACAGAACATTGAAAACCCTAGCTCCTAATCTAGATGCCTGAACCCTAGGAGCTATAATGACTGTTCATAGATTCTTTTCGTAGATTCTTATTGTACACAAAAACATAATTATGACAAAAATTACAGTAAGTCGTGATGTATAAAGGTTTTCACCCTTTGGGAACGGAACCTTTATAAAAAAAAGGAACTTAACTACTGGGCTGTATATAATAAATTTTCATATAATTCGGGTAAAATTTTAGAAGTTTGGAACATTATTTTTTGAAGCTGGAATTTTAATTGCCGCATTTTAGGAGCCCTTGTTCTTAGGAAGGGCGGAATCTAGTCGATAAACCAAAAAAATCTTTGGTCACAATCTTAAATTCATCGTTGAATCAACGGCGAGCTTTCAATTTCATGTGTCAAACTCACATAAAACCTGTCGATCTGAAGGATGCAAGCTCGTCGATGTTTTTGACAGTGATGTGACGCTTAGTGAATTGCACTCCAGTACGGACATTCCCAGCTCCCCCGCCAATTTTAACTTCACCCCCACTTGGTAGAAAGCGTAGTGGAAACAATGACGTATTCCTGTGTCGCTCGCACTCTGTATCACCTGCATACCTCTTCTTGACAATTTTCCCTTTTTGTATGACAGTTAAGTGTTTGGGCCTACATGAAAGAGAGCTATCGGCGCTGGTGGTTCAATTCCTGAACAATTAGTTATGTCATCATCATCATCTCAGCCGATGGACGTCCACTGCTGGACATAGGCCTCCCCCAAGGATCGCCATAACGACCGGTCCTGCGCTGCCCTCATCCAACGTTTTCCCGCCGCCTTCACCAGGTCGTCGGTCACCGTGTGAGGGGCCTACCCACGCTGCGCTTTCCGGTACGCGGTCGCCACTCGAGAACTTTTCGGCCCCACCGGCCATCGGTTCTGCGAGCAATGTGCCCCGCCCACTGCCACTTAAGTTTAGCAATTCTTTGGGCTATATCAGTTACCCTGGTTCTTCTGCGGATCTCTTCATTTCTGATTCGGTCTCGCAGGGAAACTCCGAGCATAGCCCTCTCCATTGCCCTTTGGGTTCCTTTAGCCTTTTTATGAGGCCTTGAGTGAACGACCACGTCTCTGTTCCATATGTCATCACTGGCAACACACACTGATCGAAGACTTTCGTTTTAAGACACTGCGGTATTTGGACGTGAAGATACTACGTAGCTTCCCGAACGCTGCCCAGCCGAGTTGGATTCGACGGTTGATCTCTTTCTCGAAGTTGGACTTACCTAACTGAATAGTTTGTCCCAGGTAAACATAATGGTCAACAACTTCGAGCGCAGAGTTTCCGATCATTACAGGAGTGGGTACAACATGGTCAATTAGTTATGTACGTAGGTGCAATTTACGTATGTCTGTACAGCTAGTACTCGCCATATAAAAGTCGCCATACAAAAAGCTAAACGCTTTTACGCAATTAAACCAAAACGTACTTCACAGATTTTTTCATAGGAGCATCCCGTTTTCAGTTTCCAGTACACGCAGTTCTGAATACACCTAGTGTTGGTCCGAAGCTTCGGCATCGGCTTCGGTTTCGGCTACCTTCGGCTGAAAAAAGCACCTTAATAAAATAAAATAAATCAGCCGAAGTTTTGGATGAAATCGGAGCTTTGTATTCAGCCACCTAGTATGTTGCAATGTTATTGTTATTTTTATTTTAACTAATAAAAATTAATTGTGCAATGTTTTTCAATTAAATTATGGCTTTACCTATTAAATTCCTGTTTCGTGTGGCTAAATTGAATCCTTAATTAAAATTGTCATAAACTCATTAATAATTATGAATTTAATATACAGGATGTAACAAAACAACCTAGTTTTACCTACTTAAGGGGGTGCTTCAGACCATCAAACTGAAAAACTTTCAACATGGTGCCAACGAGTAAAAAAAAATCTGTTTTCCCATACATTTAAGTCGAGCCGTAGTGTATGGGATAATCATAGCAGGATTGCCGTACGGGACATCGAACTACCACTGGTCGATTAACGCTTTTTTTGTATTTTTCTCGGTGTTGGTTCCATAGTGAAAGTTGTTTAGATTGATGGTCTGAAGCATCCCCTTAAGTATTACTAGGGTGTTTTGTTACACCCTGTAAATATTCTTTCTATTTTAAGGGCACTTGGTCATTTTAGAGTCTAGGTTAAAGTGTGCCCTTCTTTCTTGACTCCTTATTTTACCTACACGTTTGCGACAAAATAATTTTATATAGATTTTGTATTGTTTTATTATAATTTTTTCTTCTTCTTTATTATTCAACCTTTGTCATGGCCGAAGGTTATGACAAGAGCCGAATAATCGGCTTCGGCTTTGCCCGAAAACTGACCTTCAGTCGGACCCTATACCTATCAAAGGATCTCACTATTAACAGGCTCGAGCTATTCCATAATATTTTTAAGCTGCTTCAATGGGCCTATTCAACAGCAAATTAATGAAAACACTCAAACTACTTAGAAATTCTGATGGAAGCCGTGATAAAACATTTGTGTATCTCTATTTTGCCACCCCACCCCCGGGTATTGTTTAGGGCAAGTAAACGCGACGCGGCAATCCGATTTATTGGGCCCGTTTCCGCTTTACAAAAACGTCTTTGTGGCTTCAGTGTGTAATGCGGCAACTTCAATTCGAGCACTCTACTTTTAAAAGCGTGAAAAAGATTTAAAAAAAAACGAGCACTGAACTTTAAAGACAAGAAGTTTGAAATTGGCAAGAAATATGGAATTTTAAAAGGCAATATTGTACATAAACAGAGTGGCCAGAGAGTATGCTTATATTTTGTTTCTTCTTAATTCAAACAAATATGCAAGGAGCTTTAGGGTCTACAAAAAGAAGTTTGGCAGAAGGCCATATAATGTGAGACCCAGACATATAGGTCCCATACATGAATGAAACTTAGTAATACGTGTAGAGTGAAACAAAACTATCAAAAACGGAAATTGGTTGTAATCTGTAGAAGTTGGGGGAAAGGTATTTCTCCTTATGATACCTTTTGTATCAAGTGTGTGAAGCTCATAATCTTTCTTATTAGGTAGCCTACTCAATCTTCTACGCATTCATTGTGTTTGTTTTAATGAAAATTCACGATAACCTTACAATATTATGATAATGGAATCAAACGAAATCACACACACTATCAGTTCAATAAAGCCAAATACGTTCCGTAACGTCCAAAAACTGCCTCAGTGATAATATTAGATGAAAATAGCTGTCATGGTTGCGTTTTCCTACTGCTTTTTGGATGACTTGTCTCTTTTACTAGTAATATCTACTTTTGAACCCGGACTTCTAGAGATGAGGAAGTTTTTTAAAAAATGCCTCAATTTTTTCTGTTTATAATAATTATCACCGCCGTCCTGAAGGGCTTTTAGTTTTCGTAAAAATGGCTGGGTCCAAATTCGCAAAAGTTCTTTACTTTTTGATTGATTGATTGATAATCTTTATATACTAAATACTTATCAGCAACGGTCGTACCTATAGAGGGTGACTGACCAGGGTGTGCCATTCGAACTCAAGTTTTTTCGCAAGACAACCCTCGATGTACTGCTAGGATCAACGGTATTGGTACTAATATTAAAAAGTCGTGTCTGTCTGTTACAGTCTCATAGCAAAAATTTTTGGTCGACGCTAATCCGATTTTGATGAAAATAGTTTGAATACGAAGGAAACTTTTCTCTTGTCTATTTTAAGTCTGCAACCTAACCATTAGCGTTCTTTTTCTTCTTCAAATTCTTCATCTCCTTAATCGTCTTATGTCCTTATTAAACTATTATTTCCAGGTCAGTTTGTATGATGTCGACGTTTCAAAATTCTAACAAATTTTGACTGATGTTTGTTTGTAAAACTTAAAGTACCTGCAACAGTGACAGGCTTTTATTAATTCGAGTGCATGCAGTCCTAGAGAAATGAATGCATTTGAAACTGCAAAGTGGCGGTTTATACAACTGCTTTCTCGGACAAATTAGCCAATTAATCGTAAACTTCTACGCAGGGCTGGCTGCGCGGTGTGTGCTTTAGTACTTACTCGTATGTGAAAGTCTAATGCAACTTGCTTTATGTGAAATTGTAATGGAAGGATGTGGAATTTACTTTACCGACCGCCACTTCCTTATAGTCCGAGATCCGACCGTAAAATTATGCACCTATTCCTTAGGCGAACGAAATGTAATTCTAGTGTATGTTTATACAGGGGTTAATTCAACGCCGCCAAGTTGCCTAGAAAAATCTTGCCGCAAGTGCCTTTTCCATAAAAATTTTTGGTATAACTTTCTCCACGTGTTTGTTAGGGATGTGAATGAGGTGCCATCGGAAGGAGACTGGTCTAAAGTACTATAAAAACTAGGGTTGCCACCTCTCAATCTGCCGCAACTATAGGGTTGCCAGGTCCAAATATGTCATTTTTTAATCTGGCAACCCTAGTCTTGCGGCAGATTGAGAGGTGGCAACCCTAGTTTTTAAAGTACTTTAGATCAGTCTCCTTCCGATGGCACCTCATTCACTGCCCTAACAAACACGTGGAAAAAGTTATACCAAAAATTTTAATGGAAAAGGCACTTGCGGCAAGTTTTTTTTAGGCAGTTTGGCGGCGTTGAATTAACCCCTGTAATACACTAGAATTACATTTCGTTCGCCTAAGGAATAGGTGCATAATTTTACGGTCGGATCTCCGTCTATTAACTGAATTAGACGACCGGTTGGTGTAATGGTTACCACGCTTGACTGCCAAACCAGAGGTCTTGGGATCGAATCCCATTCGGTCATGGATGCAATATAATTATGTTGTGTTGTTTGTCGCGATATGTGTTTTTCGGGATTATAAGAAAAATCCCTACAGTAGCGTACATTTGGGATCATAAAAACTTTTTATAAAACTGTAACAGAAGTGTGTCTGTAACATTGAAGATATTTACAAGAAAAAGATCACAATATAGTTTTTAGGTGTCCCTGACTCCAAATCAAGTTTTTTTTTTATTTCGAATTTTTGTATGTCTCTTTGTTTGTTTTTTTATTCGAGCATCACGCAAAAATTACAGAGTTGATTTTGATTAAACTTATTTTGTTGGATAGCTCATGATCACTTAAAATCTAGTATATAATTTGTGCGGACGAAGTCACGGTTAAACTCTAGTAATACATAAAAATGTATGTACCCGTGAGCGTTATTTTATTAATTTTTTTAAAGCATTAGTAAGGCCAGTAAATGCGTGCATTGTTTCACTGTAAATTCAGTGAGGATGGACTAGGTTTGGTCACTGCTAACAAAAGTATTTAATTCACATAATTCCGCAACTTGTAAGTAGGTATTCGGCATTTCTTTATTTTAAAACTTGTGACCTTGGGAAATATGTAAGTGAAAATTATACTTTTATAAAATCTTGAGCCTATAGGTACGTACAACCTTATACAAACCTTAGCTGCCAAAAGTAAAGAAGTCGGACTTGAAATTAATGTAAGTAAAACAAAAATGATGACTTATTCCACCGATGTTGATATGGTAATAGATGGAAACAGTATTGAATATGTACAGGAATATGTTTATTTAGGACAAATTATCTCCCCCTTTGACTCGATGTCCAAGGAAGTAGATAAAAGAATAGCATGCGGATGGAAAAAATACTGGTCACTCAAAGAAATTATGAAGAGCAAAGAACTAAGCATCCATATCAAAAAGAAGGTGTTTAACACCTGCATCCTCCCCTGTATAACATATGGCTGTGAGATCTGGTCCCTTACCGAAGACCACAGAGAAAAACTGGCCAGATGTCAACGTGCAATGGAGAGAAGTATGCTGGGAGTCAAACTAAGTGATAAAGTTAGAAATCTTGATATAAGAAACAAAACCAAAGTCGCAGACATACTTACTCGAATCGACCATCAAAAATGGGGCTGGACGGGACACATGCTACGTTGTACAGAAAATAAATGGAGTAAGCAAGTCACACTATGGTACCCAAGGGATAGCACCAGAAGACAGGGACGCCCAATAAGACGATGGGTAGATGATATTCGTCTGACCTTGGGGCCGCATTGGACAAGGGTTGCAGCTGATAGAGCGCAGTGGAAACAGTTGGAGGAGGCCTATGCCGAAAGGCACGCCGAACTAAGAGACATTTTATAAAAGCATGATCAAATTTTCTTTAAACTCTTTTTCTGTTATTAGATATTACTTTAAAACTAGATTGTAAGAAACTATGTAAAAACTTTCGGAAATAAATGGCTATTATTATTATAGGTACGTACATGATAATAGTGGTCAAAATAAAAAAATCTCATAGTAAACGCGCTCTTATTAAAGTAGTCGAGTAACATATCAGTTAAGGCGATTGTAACAGAATCGCGGCAATAAATTGTCCCGTCTCAACTCCAATTGTTATTTGTCCACTCCCTTGTTTCATTTCAGGATTAGTTTAAGTATTTGTGAATAAGTAGGGAAGTGATAATTGGCAATTTTGATAAAGATTATTTTTGATTTTGTTTTAGTGCTTATGTTTAGACAGGTCGACTTTACAGGTCGACTACAAACAAGTATAGCTATCCAAAGGGCCAACTCAGCATGACAGGGGTGCAACTTGGGTGCCATATTCATATTTTCGCTTCGATCACTTATAATTATAAAATCTAGATAGATGCTCCAAAAATTACAGATTTAAAAGTCGAACAAAAATATCTGAGGGCAGTAGGTACCTAACGTGCATTATACAGGATGTAAGGAATAGAATCACTAACCTTTAAACCACATACTTTACCCATCAAATTGAACAACATTTACTACGGGAACAAACTGAAGTAAGAAAAAAAAAATCTGCTGTTCAATACTAAATTATTTTCATCCTCATTTGTTTTTTGCTCCGATTGGTTAGCTCCCATATTAATTTTTTTTCAGTTGATGGGTATATGTATAGAGAATGTGGTTTAAAGTCTAATGATACTTTTACTCACACCCTGTATAGGATGAAGTAAACATAAATGCGTTACATAATTTAGAGTCTGCAGTAATCAAACGGAACAACTTTCATTGTGGGACCGACAGTGCAATCTAATCGTGAATAACCCTCCTTCTGCCGCAGTCGGGTAAAAAAAAACTATTTTTATACTTTTGGGTCGAGTCACCATTAACGTTGCCAAAACAGCAGATTTTTCCGATTATACATTTAAGTTTAAACCCTGTTTAGATCTTATAGTTGATAGATGTATTTATTACACTATTATTTGCCCCTTACGGGATTTAAACCCGCGACCCTTATTTTTGTAGGCAGGTTTAGGTACAATCCTACCAACGGATTTTAGGCTATGTAACCGTTGAGAAAATAACATTGTTCAGAGCTAACATTACCTATATTTACTTTTGGTAACCATCAGCTGCAAGGCTGATTCAGTATTCATCGGGTGTAGAACCTGTCTGTGATGGGCTTGAACCAGGTCTGCCTGCATAACTCCAGTCAGTTTAGGAGTTACTGATGTTTAAAGGTCAGTAAAAAATTTACATTGCAGCTGCAAGCCTGATCATACGATATTATTGTCTATGTGAACAGTATAAAAACTGACATGAACTGCCAGTCGGTTTAGGAGATAAAGCCGTTCAACAGCCGTTGACCTTTGAACAGCTGTAACTCCTAAACCGACTAGAGTTATGCAGGCCGACCTGGTCCATCCCCATCACAGAGATGCTCTACACCAGAGGTGGCCAAGACGTTGACCGCGGTCGACCGGTCGCCCGCGTCGACTTTCATGGTAGCCCGCGAAGAGATCGATAAAGTAAAAAGAAAATTAATCAATTTTTAAATATCTTAGTGCAATTTTTTCAATTTCAATTCCGACAATTCCAAAGTTTCTTCAAACAGTTGGGCTAATTACATGTAGAATTTGAAATATCATTTTCGAATTTTCAAACTGTCGAAGCTTCATGCATGATTTGATTAGATTAGTAACTTAACACTGACAGTCATTAAAATCGGGCTATATTTCTAAAATTTTTATTGTTGTACAACTTTTCGAACATACGACATACCTACTTTTTGAAAGTGCAGATTTTTGGAAACAATTACGAGTTCCCATATTGTCTATACAAAAAGTAGAGTGTGAATCAGCCTATAACTTATTCGTAGGAATCAGCGTTTTCTATGATGGAATGAATCTTCGGTCTGGTCTCGGTTGACAGACGAGCATTGAAAATGCCAAACATCCATCAAAAAATAAAAATAAATTATCGTAGAAATATGTCGGAAGTACACTTTTTTTATGTAGACCGCCAGGTATATCTGAGTTTCAAAGTAGACCGCGTACCTATTTGAAAAGTTTGGCCACCCCTGCTCTACACCCTATGAACACTGAATCACCCTTGCAGCTGATGGTTACCAAAAATGCTTATCACTTATTCCTACCTATCTAAGAGTTTATAATCGCGCATGATCTGCAAATATAAATCTCCTTTCATACACCTACTGAACTTTTGGCTCCTATTCTTTAGGAAAAAGAAATGCCGGATGGCACCGCAGACGTCCGGGGTCCGGTTCTATCTATAACCGGACCAGTGAGCACGGTTAATCGTTGAACCGGACACCGGACCGAGTTCGTATTATTGAATTAGTGGTCAAGACTGTTAGTAAAGTTGTGTCTCTTGTAGTTTTGTGGTGCAAAAAGCTTTTTCTGTAAAGATCTGAGAAGATTAAACATAATTATGCTCACGACCACCTACATGCTCACGACTATATTCTTGGAGGATAGTCAGAGATGTACTCAGACCATTCACATTTTACTAAAAGTACCGAAATTCTGTCCAGTGTCATGGGGAGTGAGCTCATCATCACGTGTAATTGACGGCCCGGTAGAACAGTCGGTAGTGAATCTGCCTGCCGTGCCGAGGGTCGCGGGTTCGAATCCCGTAAGGGACAAATATTTGTATGATGAATATGAATATTTGTACCCGAGTCATGGATGTTTGTATCTATATATGTATTCTATATCGTTGTCTAGTCATCATAATACAAGTTCAGGCTAGATTCTGGTACTTTAAATGTGACTAGATAATTTGTGTGACATTGATATTTATATTTATATTTAATTGAGTGGGTATAAATTACAATACATGCCTCAAAATTTAAGGATGCATGTTTCCTCACGACATGTTAGAGAACTGTTTGTTCATTTGTTTGGTAACAATTTTCTTGTTTTTTTCTATTTCAATCGATATCACACATACCACAATCCTTTTCGGGGTGGTCAGTAGTAAGATTCGCCTGTGAAATTGAGTGTTAAGTAATCATAGATGGCTAGCCCAGCATCCACAAAAACACGACGAGATCATCATCATCATCATCAGTTTTTTTCCACCCACGCAAGATATAAGCCTCGTTCCTATTATTGTTGTTATTGTACCTCTGTAAAGGTTTCTGGACAAGGTTCACTAAGCGGGCTGTAACCTGGACCTTGCCTAGAGAAACTTCGAGAAAGAGATCAACCGTCGAATCCAACTCGGCTGTGCATCGTTCGGGAAGCTACGTAGTATCTTCACGTCCCAAATACCGCAGTGTCTTAAAACAAAAGTCTTCGATCTGTGTGTGTTGCCAGTGATGACGTATGGATCAGAGACGTGGTCGTTCTATCAGGGCCTCGTAAAAAGGCTGAAAGTCACCAAAATAGAACAAGCTGCCCTGCGGGTTTATTATTATTATTTTATTGTATTTGGGGAGCTTACAGCTTAGGCTTTGGCTTATTATGCTATTCTTTCCTGTCATGTGCCTCACCAGAACATGGTGAAAGAAAATTTAATTATAATAAACCAGTTCCCCTCCATTAAGTCCTTTCAAAGGATCTAACCTTGTACCAAGGACGTTACGAATGTGATCAAAATATCCTTGTGACTGGCACGAATGTTACATAGGTGTGAATATTATGTATATTATGTGCGCTTAAGCATGAATGATATCTTACTTACGCTTGACGTGTTTCTAATAGAATCATACAGCGCTGTGACCGTTTGTCTTCTGTTGGTTTTGAATCAATTGGAGCATTTGATGCGAACATAAGTACAAATATTTACCGTGTCCTTCATGATAAACTGCGCTTTACTGTACTGGGCCACAAACAGGCTGATGAAAAGTACAAAAACCAAAAAACCAAATGAAATATCTAAAGATTTCGGATCCCTTCGAAAAGGAAATATACAAATATTTTGTTATAAGCGCTTAATTGTTTAACAAACAAATCTTCATTATGAAACTATCTTACAATCAATAACAGCTGTGTACAAATTCAAAGTTTGATATACATTAAAAAAAAACAGATTGCGCAACAACTTTTGCTTACGACTTCAATAAATTTAAAATCAGATCTTTTCCCTGGTTCAATCCTATAAAGAACATTGGCAGATTTGGACCCAGCCATTTTTACGTAAACTAAAAGCCATTCAGGACGGCGGTCATAATTATTATAAACAGAAAAAATTAAGGCATTTTTTTCAAACTTTCACATCTCCAGAAGTCCTGATTCAAAAGTAGAAATTACTAGTAAAATAGACAAATCGTCCAAAAAGCAGTAGCAAAACGCAACCACGACAGCAATTTTTTCATCTTGTTTTCATCTAATATTATCACTCAGGTATTTTTGGTCGTTACGGAACGTATTTGGCTTGGTTGAACTGATAGTGTGTGTGATTTCGTTTTCTTCCATTATCATAATAATGGTACGGTTATCGTGAATTTTTATTAAAATTAACACAATGAATGCGTAGAAGATTGAGTGGACTATCTAATAAAAAAGATAATTAGTTTCACATACTTGATACAAAAGGTATCATAAGGAGAAATACCTTTCCCCCAACTTCTACAGATTACAACCAATTTACATTTATGTTAGTTTTGTTTCACTCTACACGAATTACTAAGTTTCACTCAGACCTCTATGTCTGGGTCTCAAATTATATGACCTTCCGCCAAACTTTTTTCACGACGATTGGTTGAACGGTGAAGGCGTGATACAAGAACAAACTCATTATCACATTTAGAATATTAGTTAGGACTTGTATTGATCAAGATAAGGTCACCTGGCATAATTCTTAAGACGACGACGTTAGCACGAAGATAGCTTGACTAACGAGACTTCGTGCAGAATTTAGGTTCGACCCAGTCGGAAATTAGACGCCGAACAGCGCCCTTAATGAGAGGGATAAATTAGTTAAGGGGTAGCAAGCGATGACCCTGGAGTTAAGTATGAAAGTTCTGCCACAGTATAATATCAAGCTGTAGGAGTTACAATAATATTTGATTTTGAACCGATACCTTGCTTCATCATACTTGATAAAAAGATGGAGTCAAACATAGAAGATAATTAATAAATAATAGACTCAAACATATACATGCTTGCCCAGAAATTACTGTTGATTAGCTACTATTACAGTAGAAAAGTGTAATGAAAAGAAAGATAACCATTTTTGTAAACTTTAATATTGTCACGAACGCTGTCAAACGTTAGACGTAAGAAGGCATTCAAAAATTCGGAGGGTGTATTAACAATCGCCGTGGTCTTACGGTCTAAGGTTCCGCCTCCCATGCTGGGGGGTGACGGTTCGAATCCGATCCGCGCCAAAAATATTTCCAGATTTTAGTGTTTTTAGAAATTTTCTAGAAGGAAGAAAGAGAAGGAATATTTAAAAATTGACAAAAAGGTGACGTGTCTAGGAACTTCGAGAAAGGAGGCGAAATTACGAATATTTGAAAAGAATCAGAAAAGTGGGCGTGTCTTCGATCGGTTTCGAGAAAAGAAGGCGGGGTTGGAAATATCTGGAGGTAAACAAACGAGTAAAGAAAAGAAGATCGGAAAAAGGGTATTCCAGAACGTTCTGCGGGATATAAAAGGCGGCGAATTCCGTCTGATGGATCAGTATTTAATTTAACAGTGAACAGTGCGAAGCAAAAGGAAGAAAAGTAAAAGTGGAAAAGTACTAGTGAAGAGAAAAGTGCTAAAAGTGGAACAGTGAGTAGACTAGTGTAGTGCGTGACGTCATAGTGTCGGTGTAGTACGTGACGTCATAGTGTCAGTGTAGTGCGTGACGTCATAGTGTCGTGCGTCGTGACGTCATAGCCGTGACGCGTGTCGGGTCGTCACAGTAGTGACGTAGTGGACTGTGAACAGTGACAGTAAGTGGTGCACGGGGAATCCCTGCGAGGAGGACCCGGTGAAGTGAACCGTATAGGGGAACCTTTGCGAGGTGGACCGTTTGTAAGTGTATCCCAAATAAACTCTGTAAAATTGGACTTAGCGTTTCACTCCAATCCCGGAACCCGTAGCTCGTAACATTTGGTGTCAGAAGTGGGATTGGAGTAAGATGCCGCTGGTGCCAAAGGAGCTAAAGGGTGTCACCACCCGGGCCATGTCGGAGGCGCGGCAGGAAGGTGCGGCCCCTGTTACTGAGGTGCAGCGAACCCCGGAGAGAAGACCTGAGGGGGGTGAAGTGCAGCGCACTCCAGAGCAGAACCCAGGAAATTTCCTCTATCAAATCCAGCGCATGATGGAGGACCAGGCTCGCCGGCAGGAGGAACAAATGCGCACGATGCAGGAGGCGCAGGCTCGCCGGCAGGAGGAACAGGTTCACGAACTGCGCGCAATGAAAGAGGAGCAAGCTCGCCGCCAGGAGGAACAGGCTCGCCGCCAGGAGGAACAGGCTCGCCGGCAGGAGGAACAGGCTCGCATGATGAGGGAACAGGTTCTACGCCAGGAGGAACAGGCGCGCCGGCAGGAAGACCAAATGCGCACAATGCAGGAGGCGCTTCATAAAGATATTACGAAAGGCTTGCAACAGGCAGTAGAGAGAGTTGAAGCCGTAGAAGGGAGGTTGGATCGTGTGAAGGGCGAGTTCGAAGGGAGGTTTGATCGCGTGGAGGGTGAGTTTGCCAAAATCCGGCGAGAAGTTGAACAGGGCAAATCTCACAACCGTGTCGCTGCTGTTTTTGACTCACCCATGCAACCAAAAGGCGTGAAGACTCCGGTTTACGATGGACTGACGTCATGGCCCGCCTTTAAGCTACAATTTGAGACGGCGATGAAAGTTAATGGCTGGGGCAAAGAGGAGGCGCAGTCTGCGTTGACATTAGCACTCCAGGGACAGGCTCTCACCGTGCTGGAAGCCGTAGGTGCTGGCGAAAATCTGACGTTTGACAAGCTTTTCGGAGCTCTGGAGGCTAGATTCGGCGACGGACATCTCGAACACATGTATCGGGCACGGTTGAAGGAACGTAACCAACATGCCAACGAGAGTCTGCAACAATGGTCCGTGGAAGTGGAAAAGCTCGTGCGTAAGGCTTTCCAGTCATCACCAGCAGCCATCGATGACATGCTCCTGCAGGCCTTTACGGATGGGATACGGGACCCGGAGGTGCGAGCTGCCGTGCGACTTGGGCACCATAGCACTCTCAGGGACGCTGTTGCCCATGCATTGGAGGTGGAGGCCGTACGACAAGATTCTCGTTCCGCTCGCCTCAGGGAGATTTTTGTGACTAGAGCCTCACCGCCGAGGAATCGAAGCGTCAGTTTTGTGTGCTACGAGTGTGGTGAACGAGGGCATATTCGCAGCTCCTGCCCGAAGCGCACGGGTCGTCGGGATATAGGAGTCTCGACTGACGAGCAGCAGGAAAACTAAAACCAGCCAGGGCTGCGGGGTGGGCGCTGGCCGGTTATGTTGCAACCCCAACCATAAGAGTCAAACAGACATCAGACGGAAATAGTCTGTTAGTCGAAGGAGAGGTCAATGGTAGAATCTGTCAACTAACTTTGGATACCGGAGCTTCGAGAACAGTGATCAATACTCGACTGATAAACGAGATGGAAAGTTATCAGAAACGACTTCTGCAACAAACCAACCTGCAGTTAACAACAGCTACCGGCCAGCGCATACCTGTCAACGGGGAGTTGGGAGTTTCAATTAAGATCGGGGAAACTCCTTTTAAACATGAGGCGATTGTAGCTGAGATAGTGGACGATTGCATCATTGGCTTGGATTTCTTACAAAATCATCAGTGCGACATAGACATGAAGAACGGAGTGCTGCGATGTAACACAGAGGAGGTTCCGATGAAAGGTGGATCGTCGGGGAAGGTCTACTGTGTTAGAAGAACAGTTCTCAAACCTAGATCACAGACCTTGGTACCTGTCGTTTTGCCCAAGAGTAACGATGGGAGATTACCACGGAGATGTGCTGTGATAGAGAAAGTTAAAACTGAAACTTCTTGGATTCCGGCAAGGACAGTTGTTGGGTCAGTTTCATCTACCTCAATCCCGATACTTAACGTTGGAGATGTGGACCTGACGATTGAGAAGGGGGAGGTTGTTGGTCACTGTGAGGAAGTTTTATGGTTGCGACAATGTGTGGAAAATCCTCCTAGGAAACATAAGGCTGAGGAGGATGTAGTATCCAAAGTTATGGAAGACTCCAGCAAGGACCTGACTAAGCTACAGGCTGTGAAAGCGAAGAACTTGCTGCGGCGTTTTTCAGACCTATTCTCCCAGAACGACGCAGATATTGGTAGAACAGACTTGGTGAAGCACACGATTAATACGGGAGATGTAGCGCCAATCAAGCAACGACCTAGGCGCATTCCGTTTGCTCGTGAGAAGGAAGTGGAGGGAATGATAGAGGACATGAGAAGGAATAACATCATAGAACCTTCATCAAGTCCCTGGTGTTCACCTGTAGTTCTCGTCAAGAAAAAGGATGGCTCAACGAGATTTTGTGTGGATTATCGGCAGCTGAATGAAGTAACGAAGAAAGACAGCTACCCCTTGCCGAGGATCGACGACACCTTAGACACTTTGAATGGAATGAGATGGTTTTCAACGCTCGATCTGAAAAGTGGGTACTGGCAAGTGGACGTAGACCCTAAAGACAAGGAGAAAACCGCGTTTTCCACCGGGAAAGGACTGTGGCAGTTCAAGGTAATGCCATTTGGATTGAGTAACGCCCCTGCGACTTTCGAGAGATTGATGGAACATGTCCTAGCTGGAATTCTGGGTGACACGTGTCTTGTCTACCTGGACGACATCATCATTGTTGGGCGAGACTTTGATGACCACCTGAAAAAGTTGGAGAAAGTCTTCGAAAGACTACGTGGAGCCAATCTTAAATTGAGTCCAAAAAAATGTTCTTTCTTCAAACGACAGGTTAATTACCTTGGACATGTAATCTCTGAGAGAGGGGTCGAGACCGATCCTGCCAAAACTGCTGCTGTGAGGGAGTGGCCAACACCGAAAGATAAGACACAAGTTAGAGCTTTTCTTGGACTCTGCTCTTACTATCGTCGTTTTGTGAAAGGGTTTTCGGACATCGCAAAGCCGCTACATCGACTTACGGAAGAAAAGAGGACGTTCACATGGGATTCAGAATGTGAGGAGGCTTTTATGGAGTTAAAGGAACGTCTGAGTAAGGCACCAATTCTTGGATATCCCGATGTCCAGGGTGAATTTGTTGTAGACGCAGACGCCAGTAACATCGGGATTGGAGGTGTGCTCTCGCAGCGACATGGTGAAAAGGAAACTGTAATAGCCTACTTCAGTAAGTCATTATCTAGACCTGAGAGGAACTACTGTGTTACCAGACGAGAATTATTGGCCGTGGTGAGGACTGTACAACACTTCAAGAAGTATCTGCTGGGACGTAAATTTTTAGTCAGGACAGACCACGCTGCGCTGAAATGGTTACTCCAATTTAAGAACCCGGAAGGTCAAGTTGCAAGATGGTTGGAGCAACTACAGGAATTCAACTTTGAAGTAGAGCATCGAAGTGGAAGAGTTCACTCCAATGCAGACGCACTGTCAAGAAGACCATGTCCGGAAGATTGTAAGCATTGCAGCAAGCAAGAAGGGAAGGAAACAGTTTCACTCAAGGTTATTAGAACTGATGCCATCAACGATGAGTGGGGAAACGAGGCAATGCGTCGCGAACAGGAAAAGGACTCAGGAGTCGGGCCAATCCTGGACTGGTTAAAGAGTGATGGTTCTAAGCCTCAGTGGAGCGAGGTGGCAAAGTACGGGGCAGTCACGAAGGGACTTTGGGCTCAGTGGAAGAGCCTCATCATGCATAACGGATTACTCTGTAGAAAATGGGAGACATCGGATGGAAAAGACTCGTATCTGCAGTTGGTGGTCCCGCAAGCTAAGGTGAAAGAAATTCTGAGAGTTTTTCATGATGGAACTTCCGGAGGGCATTTGGGTGTAAAGAAAACCTTGGAGAAAGTAAAGGAAAGATTTTACTGGTTGCATTGCAGAGACGATGTGGAAGATTGGTGCCGCAAGTGTACAGTCTGCGCAGCTGTAAAAGGACCTCATACGAGGAGCAGGGCAGCGATGAAAATTTATAATGTTGGGACGCCTTGGGAGCGAATCGCTTTGGATGTCGCGGGACCATTTCCAGTAACTAAATCGGGGAACCGGTATATACTTGTGGTAATGGATTATTTCACAAAGTGGCCAGAAGTATTTGCCATTCCAAATCAGGAAGCGGTCACTGTAGCTACCAAGTTGGTGAATGAAGTTTTCTGCCGGTTTGGGGTTCCGCTGGAAATGCACAGTGATCAAGGCAGGAACTTTGAGTCACAGTTGTTCCAGGAAGTTTGCAAAATTTTCGGAATCCATAAGACCCGGACTACCCCTTATCACCCGCAGTCTGACGGCATGGTGGAGCGATTCAATCAAACTTTGGAACGGCATCTTGCGAAGGTCGTCGATAATCATCAAGATAACTGGGACGAATACATACCTCTTTTCCTCTTGGCCTATCGAACCGCTGTTCATGAGAGTACTTCGGCAACTCCAGCAATAGCAAACTTCGGGAGAGAGTTGAAACTTCCAGCAGATTTGCTATCAGGATGCGCACCAGGCACTCCTAAAAGTATCAGTGACTATGTGAGCGAACTGCGGGAGAAAATGGTCGACATTTATGAACAACTTCGAGAAGCAGGTCGAAACTCAAGTGACCGTTCAAAGACACGATATGACCGAAAAGCGAACTATGCTGGGTTTGAGGAAGGAACATCAGTTTGGCTGCATAATCCAGTTCGAAGGAAAGGGAAGAGTCCGAAGTTGCAGGCAAGTTGGGAAGGACCATATGAGGTAGTGACCAGGATAAATGACGTCACCTATCGAATTCGACGATCGCCAAGGAGCCCGTTGAAGATAGTGCACGTGGATCGATTAGCTCGATATTTCGGCACTAATGATGCTCGGGACGAGCAGAACTAAGGGAGGGGCAGTGTCACGAACGCTGTCAAACGTTAGACGTAAGAAGGCATTCAAAAATTCGGAGGGTGTATTAACAATCGCCGTGGTCTTACGGTCTAAGGTTCCGCCTCCCATGCTGGGGGGTGACGGTTCGAATCCGATCCGCGCCAAAAATATTTCCAGATTTTAGTGTTTTTAGAAATTTTCTAGAAGGAAGAAAGAGAAGGAATATTTAAAAATTGACAAAAAGGTGACGTGTCTAGGAACTTCGAGAAAGGAGGCGAAATTACGAATATTTGAAAAGAATCAGAAAAGTGGGCGTGTCTTCGATCGGTTTCGAGAAAAGAAGGCGGGGTTGGAAATATCTGGAGGTAAACAAACGAGTAAAGAAAAGAAGATCGGAAAAAGGGTATTCCAGAACGTTCTGCGGGATATAAAAGGCGGCGAATTCCGTCTGATGGATCAGTATTTAATTTAACAGTGAACAGTGCGAAGCAAAAGGAAGAAAAGTAAAAGTGGAAAAGTACTAGTGAAGAGAAAAGTGCTAAAAGTGGAACAGTGAGTAGACTAGTGTAGTGCGTGACGTCATAGTGTCGGTGTAGTACGTGACGTCATAGTGTCAGTGTAGTGCGTGACGTCATAGTGTCGTGCGTCGTGACGTCATAGCCGTGACGCGTGTCGGGTCGTCACAGTAGTGACGTAGTGGACTGTGAACAGTGACAGTAAGTGGTGCACGGGGAATCCCTGCGAGGAGGACCCGGTGAAGTGAACCGTATAGGGGAACCTTTGCGAGGTGGACCGTTTGTAAGTGTATCCCAAATAAACTCTGTAAAATTGGACTTAGCGTTTCACTCCAATCCCGGAACCCGTAGCTCGTAACAATATTATGAATTTTTTAATGAAAATTGTCAGTTGCCACAAATTTCAACCACCCAGTATGTCAAGCATATGCATGTTAAACGTAAACCATGATTAAAAGTGACACTTAAATTACTGATGAGACTGCCTTGGCACACTACTGTACCTAATCCTAATAATACAGGGTGTATGTGACAGCCTAGCAAATACTGAAACGGTTTTTTTCGCGTTTCCTGAGGTAGGCTCCATAGTGAAAGTTGTTCAGTTTGATGGTCTGAGTTCACCGTTTCAGTATTTGCTAGACTGTCACTTAAGTATAAGCATGAAAGTGAATTGCATACCAGTAAATAACAAACACTGTTTTTGCCGTTATACATAAACACACAAAAAATCATTGCAACATAAAACATGAAACTTGATATTCTTTTTTGGTGTGCAATAAAGTTGGATTTATTGAAACTTGGTAAATAAATACAGATAGGTAATTATACTGCCCGTTTATTTATACTTGTCTCCCGTTAGGGCTGCGTGTAATAGTCAGGAAATTAATTATGAAATATAGGGTGACGTTAAACTGGTTATCGATAGATCTAGGGTGTTAGCTCGACTCGACGTTATTTGGTCAAAGGGATTTTTTAAATAATTATGCGGCTTGTTATTGAAATCAAAGGCGACAGGTCGATTTCAATTAAGTTTAATAGAATATTTAGGAAAATTTTCTTTGGAAGGATTTAATTATTAATTTTAACACATTTAACGCCTTTTCTGATAAGTTATTCATTAATTGGGCCCTTTTTAAAAAAAAAGATTACCCGGGGGGCCATTACATTTTTTTGAATCGAAATTCGAGCGTATGGCCAACTATGAAACGTACGCGCTTCGCAAGAGCCGACAGAATACTAACATAACACATGCAAAATGTTCGAGCGCGAACCATGGCGCCGTGTGTTCGGCCACACACATCTCCACGGCGCCGTGTGTTCGCCCACAAACATCTCCACGGCGCCGTATGTTCGCCCACACACTTCTCCACGGCGCGTGTGTTCGCCCACACACACTTCCAAGGCGCCATGTAATTGGCATCCAAAGTGTTAACATGTTTCATGGGCTCCAGACACCCGGCTGGGAATGTAAGCCACCGAAATTGATATCTTACCAGAAAAAAAGCCTTACACAAAGAGTGGAAGACTGAATTAGGAAAATTTATAAAATACTAAATTATCGAATAAATGCGTCTGTATGTTCATGATTCTCACTCCTAAAGTAAATCTTAAATACTCAAGTGAATAAGTAAGTAATTTCAATTCAGGACGACGCAAAACGTGTAATTATGAAAACGTATAAATTTAAATTATAAATTAATTGCCTGGTAACCTAGTATTACGGTACAAAGAAACCTTAAGAGGCTATGTATTTTGAATAATATCATTCCTTTGTTAAACAGTCTTTTATTTGATTCCCGCATTCATTCGAATTCCTATCTATTTTCTTCTCGTGGGTGTCGTACGAGTTGACTAAGGGAAAAAGTTCCTTTTGCAGTACTTCCTAGTAGTATCATGATTCCTTTTGTGACCCTTGATATCGTGTCTTTGAAGACGAAAAAGTAAGATGGCGGTTATCTCCATAGTATCTCAATTATAGTCTAAAAAAACAAGGTCTTCTATGCCCAGAGTGACACAAGCCTACGTCACAAAAAAATGGCCGCTAAACATGGTAAAAGGGTATGATGACGTAGGCTTGTGTCAGTCACGTGGTTAGTCACGTGATCGGAAGAGAATACCAGGCGCAGTATATTATTGTACCATGATCTCACTTAAAGGCGTTTAGAAGTGAACTTTGTTGCTCTCACCCCTGTCATGTTACAGGGGCTGAAGTGGTAAAACAGGCCTTATAGAAATATTTCGCTCACCTGAAAGCTTTTGTAAAAAAGAAAATCGCACGCACATTAATCTTGGTCGTAAGACCGCATTAAGAAAAAACTTTGGACTTTTCACAGTTAATTTCGAGTTACCATCGGAGCGGAATATTAAAAAGTAATGCCTCATTAGTTAGCTTAAGTAAAGCGGAAAATCACGCTCAAATCATTTCTGTAAGCGGTAATGAGGAAAAGATTTTCCAAAAAATGTAGGTGGTAGGTACTTGGATGTAATTTATCGGAGCTATTTCCTTCATTTTAGGGCTCCGCAGTCAAACTAGGAAACCCTTTTATGTATATAGTTGCGTCTGTGTATGCGCCACATACTGCAAACTTTGAAAAAAAAAAATGTAAAAAGAACCAAAATCAAAAATTTTCCTAATTAAGAAGAAACAAATTTTATGTTGACCCAAAATAACTGAAAATTAAGTACACCATTGTTTTAGAATTTAGATTATAGTCTATCCTGTCTAAAAAAAAAATGAACAAAACGCTATTTAGAACTACATTTTTTTCGTTCAAATTATCTAGTAACCGTAACTTGAAAAAAATACTCAAAAAATCTAAAAAGC
Source organism: Agonopterix subpropinquella (assembly GCA_922987775.1). Taxonomy (NCBI): domain Eukaryota; kingdom Metazoa; phylum Arthropoda; class Insecta; order Lepidoptera; family Depressariidae; genus Agonopterix; species Agonopterix subpropinquella. The sequence goes on along the minus strand of OV277708.1, from coordinate 4,040,582 downwards.
TATAAAAATACTCTAAAATCTAAACACATTCACTATCTTAGCTCTTAGTACCTATAATAAGGGCTTCAACACATAACTGCGAATTCGCATCGCATCGCAAATCATACATCATCATCAGCCTATAAACGTCCCACTGCAGGGCACAGGCCTCAAGGAGGGTGTATGGGCATTAGTCCACCACGCTTGCCCAATGCGGGTTGGTAGACTTCACATACACATCAGAATTTCTTCTTCAGTGTATGCAGGTTTCCTCACGATGTTTTCCTTCACCGTTTGAGAGCAGTCGGTTTTACGTACATAAGTTAGAAAAACTCATTGGTACATGGCATGTTGTCCGTGCGGATTTGAACCCGGACCCCCATAATTGGGAGTCCATACCTCTCCGAAACGCGCCACCGACGCTCTTCATAAATCATACATAAGTCATCGTAGTAAGAATCGAGCGCTCGCACATATTTGCAATGCGATGCGAATTCGCAGTTATGTGTGGGAGCGCTAAGGAATGCAGAAGAGCAATCGGTGTCAGAAAAATAAACAAACGTCTTCTGAATGAAGTGGGTCACATAAGTTTTACTTTTAATATAGGTAATTATTCACGGCCATAGACGAGCAATAATCGTAAAAAAATCAGTATACAATACAGAATCCTATCATGGCCGTAACCGACAAGCTCTTGACCGGTTTTTTGTTCCTTCTTATTTTTCCCTTGTACCGTTTTTGTAATTAAACTTTTGTGAACGGTTTTTGTTTCTAGCTTTGTAGTCCAGGGGTCGTTGTAAAAATCTGCCAAGTGCAAGACCAACTTTAATAGTGTGGGTTTTAGTTTTGGTAAGTTAATTTTAAACTTGTCTTTGGTCTGCAATTAAAGAATATTGTTTATGTGGATATCAGTCGAGTCTATCTTTAATTTTTTTATGTGGATATAGAATATATTTCATTGATTGATTGCGATGAAATATAATTGTTTTTAATTAAACTCATTCTGATTGGTTTAGTAGTGTTAATCTGATGCATGTACAAACAAACAGACAAAAAATTGCTTGAACAAAATCCAATAATTTTTTTGATGATAATTTCAATGCACTGAAAGTCAATGTCAACTCATTCGGTGAGTTCAGCAGTTGTATATGTCAAAATAACTTTGGAGATATGCATCTTTCTAATTCTGATTTGACTTTCAAAAATCATACTTCAGGAGTGCGATTTTTGAAAGTCAATTCAGAAGTAGAAAGATGAACTCACCGAATGAGTTTCAAAAATCGCATCAGGCCATCAAACTGAACTACTTTTTCTATGGGAACAAAATCGAAATTGCAAATAAAAAACATTGTTGTTTCAATTTGACACCGTAAATTATTTTATTTTAGATGGATCATTAATATCCAAATCCAGTTTATTTTTTGGCTTCTCCCTAATTATACCCGGACATAGACAAATAGTCCGGGTATTGTGATGTCGCACATCAATCCCGGATCGCATGAAAAATAGGCCTTCAATACCACCGCGCCCCGCCCCGCCGGTCGATAGCCGTCCGGTTTTCCGGACTTTGTTTTTTTATCACGATTGGATAAAAGTGTTGTTGTTTGTCGACACAATGTTTAAAAAGTATTTCATTTCATTTATTCATACGTTATTAGTTTGTGCGGACGAAATCGCGGGTAAACTCTAGTAATATTTAAAGGGATAGTTTATTACCATCAAATTCAAATTCAAACATTTTTTATTCAAAATAATATCATATAGGCGTCTTTTTGACGTCATTTTTTGACTCTACCACCGCGTCGGAAGGTGTTCCGTTGAGAGAAGATGCGGCCAGAAACTCTACAACACATATCTTTTAAACAAAACAAAATGTACAAAGTACAATTAAAATACAATATTGCATTACATAATGTAAAATTGTCAAGACCAGACATTTTGGTCATTCAAATAATCATCGAGTTTATAGTAACCTTTCTTACAGAGTTTTCTTATTGACTTGTTTAACATGGGACTTAAACTTTTTTATAAAAGCGTATACAGTGCCCCATCAAAGATGTGTTGACTTTACTGAGTCGAAAATGTGGGAATACTAATTTATATTTATTTCTTGTATTGTAATTATGAACGTCACTGTTTTTGGGAAAGAGAGACAAATTTTTCCGAACATATATATATATACAACGTGTTAATGAATTAACGCAAAACCTCATACACCCCAACTGATTTATAACAAAATAATTAGATAGAAACAATAATTTCATTATTTTGATAGTAAAATTAAAAGTTATTCGCATTTTAAGTTTTGAGGCAAAAATGATTTGTTATCATTTCAGCAATGAATGAAAGCGCTAACGTACTCATGGATACATTTTAATAATCTTGTTTTGGTAGTAAGTCAGGTGAGTGTGCCTGTGCGGAGGGTTGGCATTGGGTTCATTAAATTTAAAATTTTAGACACAAATGAATTAATATTTTGAAAAAAATTACCTATGTTGAAACCATGATAATTCGATTCTGCTCTCGATTCTAAACAAACTACTTTCTAGTTTTGCGTTAATTCATTAACACGTTGTATATCATATATGTCATATATTTTCGTAAATATATTGACTGTAGAAAGTCAAAAAAGTCTTTAAAAAGATCTCGTAGTGAGTCTCGACAACGCAGATTATAAATGGCTCGAATTGCCCGCTTTTGAAGGATAAAGATAGCCTCAACATCTGTAGCACGGCCCCACAGCAAAATACCATAAGACATGATACATCAAACTTGACAACTTTCATTCTGGAGCTATCATCCAGAAAAATTAAAAAGTCTGCTGTTTCATACTCAAGATATCCAGACTTTTTGGGAATGTGTCGATTTGCGAAATAGACGTTCTGCTATCTATACAGTAGACCTACCTACCATGAGTTTGCACTGTAGTAAACTGCAGTAAAACTACTGTAGTAAACTACAGTTTTTGTATTGAATTTTGTACAGCGCTCCTAGTGGTTACTATGAGAACTAATTCTGTCATACAAAATTGGCGCCGCAACTACAGTACTAACGTACAGTAAAAACTCATGGTACTTACAGACCATCTAAGAATTTGATTGTTTACTACATGGACCTTTTCCTAATTAGGCTTACTGCGCTCATTAGACGTTTCGCGCTGTTGGACTTTTTGCTGCTTAGACCTTCTGATCATGAGGGTCGATAGGCAACTGCAGTATCGAATTGACTCAAATATGTTGGGTGATTTTTTTTCGACATTGCTTGCATAGTGAAAGTTGTTTAGATTTATTGTCTAAACTACCCCATAAAAATAAATATTACTTGGGTCTTTTGTTACTTTTTTAATTTTTTTTATTATCGATGGGTTTGCTCTTGACCTCAATCTAGTCCACAGGACAAAGATGGGGTCGAAGATGTAGCGAGCTTACCCAGAATGGAACTGGCACTGGTACTGTCCATAATGAAAGTTGTTCAGTTTGATGGTGTAAACTCTAAACCACACTATTAAATATTACTAGAAGTGTAACTTTTGTCTATGTATTGAAAGTACTTGCCCATTTTTAATAGCTATCAAAATTGTCTGTTCAACAGACTATTGGCACAAAGTAAATCCTCTTGAATATTACACTCTATTCGAATCGAGTCAACCTCGCAGTGTATTCGAGTTTCGAGCGAGTCTTTTGATCAGAATCTTCGCGATTCATCAAAGGAAGCTCTCCTTACGTCAAAGGTTGGATCATAGCTTTGACTAATTAGTAGATTCGGAATTTCATGTATCGAATAGATTAGGATGCTGTAATTTTTAAACACACCCTTTAAACGTTATATTTACATAATACATGTATATTGTTAAAGAATAAATAGTAGATCACCTTAAGGTAGAAGAAATACAGGGTGTAACAAAACACCCTAGTAATACTTAAGGGGGTGCTTCAGACCATCAAACTGAACAACATTCACTATGGGGCCAACATCGAGCAAAAAAAAAACAGTTGTCCCATACAAAACTGCAGTACCAACTCGACTAAAATGTATGGGGCGGCAGATATTTTTTATTTTTTCTCGCTGTTGGCTCCATAGTGAAAGTTGTTCAAATTGATGGTCTGTAGCACCCCTTTAAGTATTACTAGGGTGGTTTTGTTACAACCCTTATAACAGATAATTTCACAAATAAACATTCCAACAAAATGGAGATTATTTCAAACGGAAAAAAATTTCACGGAGCCGTAATTTATAAAAAAAAACACGAGTAATAATAACAAAAGATAATGTACCATAACAGCAGGAACTGCCTGGAGCAAATCCAAGCCAATTTACTGTTTCGCTGAGGGAAACGTGTCAAAATATTTCACCTGAAATCCTGAAATATTTGTTGCCTAGGTCACGTTCTGAAAGCAGGCCAGATGTTTTGAGATTTTTTTTATAAGGAAAATAAATTGATTCCACATGTAAAACGAACAATACGGGATCTCCGAAGGAAAAACCATAGTGTAAAGAACTATTAATAGTGGTGAAGCTCAGCGGTCGCGGCAGGCCAATCGTGCGGGGCGTGCGGGGGCCGGGAGGAGTGCGTCCCGGCCCATGCTGCCTGCGCGCGTACCGTAACATCGAATTGAGTTAGGGTACGCCCGTCCCCCGCCTTACCCCGACGCCACGCGGGCATAGACCCAACGCGGCCACTAAGCGCACCCACTTTAAGGTATTTATGCTATGGAAAAAACCCAATAACGCCCAACGCCAAGGTCGCAAACCTTCGGGGCCCCTTTGGGCAGGTTGCTTTAAGTTCATCCACTGGTTCGGTAGACCTACCAAGGTGCTTTGACGTCACTGGTAAGGTCCTCCCATAGTCTGCAGTAATAAAGCAGCAATCGCTCCCTGAGATATAAGATACGCTTATTTGTCAGTTTCGAAAAAAAATCAAAACAGAAAATACGTCTTTTGTAATCTGATAAAAAATAGACGAAGACTATAAGCATTAGCATATGCTCATAACTATATTGCCCGAGGGGGTAGTCAGAGATATTCTGAAACCTCAGAACATCCACGTTTCACTAGTACCGAAACTTTGTCCAGTGTGACGGGGAGTGAGCCCGTCGCCGAAGACAATAAGACATTTTCCAAAACCACCATGAAAAGAGAGGATGTCGAAATGAAAAACCGGCCAAGGACGAGTCGGGACTCGGGCAATTAGTGTTCCGTACTACCAGTTGTTCAACATGGGTTATTGATAAAACCACTATAAATTGACACTTACTTAGTATGTGGTCACATAGTAACTGAAGATCATTTTACACTGGTCTTCCTGGTGTTAGTTTTTTGGGTACTTATAGAAAAAAAAAAAACTATCCAAGTTAGAGCCACCTTGATAATTTTCCCGCCATTTACACGTTATTAATTTCTGATTTTTTTCAGATCTTATGCAACGCCCAATGCCGAGTTCCGTAACGCAAACGTATTTTCTATTTTTAAATCGGTTCAGTCGTTTTCAAGTGATGCGCGAACAAACAAACAGACAAACAGATAAACAGATAAACAGATAAACAGACAAACAGACAAACAGACAAAAATTCTAAAAATGGTTGTAATGTATTCCATTACGTATCCTGAACACCCCCAATTAATTTTATTGCAAATATCTTCAATGTACATCATCGGCAAGTTTAGAATTTTATTATATGTATAGATAAGCAGTAATCGCTCTCTGAGCTACGCTTATTTTTGTCAGTTCCGAAAAAAAATTTAAACAGGAAATACGTCTTATAAAATAGACCAAGTTAAAACATTTTGCAAAACCACTTCAATATCTTTTCTTTATAAAAAGAGGGATGTCGAAATGAAAAATTTTCTTTTTCCCTCGCACTATATCTTGTGTAATTTGACACGGGTTCCGGGAGTTCCCACGTCAATCGACTCGTCAATTTGACCGCGGGACCGTGCCTAACCGACGTCTCTATTACGGTCAGGGCTACCAACGAAGGGTTTAACTGAACCGGATACATCCAGAAAATCGGCGCCAAGAGAAAATGCTGCTTAGGGGATTTCTTTACGAAATCAAATAATGTTTCATCCTAAAAAAATAAGTTTATATTCACATTAGATTCTACTGTATGAAACAGTATGGTTTGAATCCTGTTCGACTGAATGTAATCCGATAGTTTGATGTTTTGTTGTTTTTGACTGAACTAATTTCGATGAAAATACCTAAATACATGACAAATTACATGTTCACGCGTCTTCTTCGTTCGTTACGTTACGTACGTTCAGACGTTCTAAGGATAGACTATCGGGCGCCCGCAACTTCGTACGCGCAGACCACTGACTTTAAATACTCATAACTTTTGATTGCATGAACCGATTGCGATGAAATAAAGCTTCAATGTTAATCCAAACCATGGCCTATGCTTTTTTGGAAACGCCATCCAAATAGGTCACACGGTTTTTAAGTGATGCGTGCACAAACAAACAGACAAAAATTCGAAAAATAGTCTCAATGCATTCCAGTACGTATCCCTTAACGCCCCCAATAAATGCTTTTGCAAATATTTTCAACGTAGGTACATCCATGCCAAGTTTAGAATTATATTATTAATACTAGAGTTAACACGCGACTTCGTCCGCACAAATTATATACCAGATTTTAAGTCAGATCATAAGCTATCAAACAAAAAAAGTCTCATTAAAATCGGTTCAGTACTTTTTACGTGATGCTCGATCTAACAAACAAACACACAAACAAACAAAAAGACAGACAAAAATTCTAAAAAAGGTTGATTTGGAGTCAGGGATATCTAAAAACCATATCCTAATCTTCAATGTACAGATACAGTTTTATTACAGTTTTATAATAGTTTCGATTGTAAATAGAAGATTATGTTCTCACGAGTAAGAGTGAGAGTAAAGGCTCAATACCACGCAGGCCCAGTCCCAGGTTTGGTATGGACAGTAGCCCAGTCATTTTACAGTTTGAGCCGGGACTAATTACTAATTGCATTTTTTTTTCGGTATAATATTGAAGAGCCATTTGAACTCAAGAATGTACCAAAAATTAAAAAAAAATTAAGTCGGCAACAGTTCCAATTTCAAAATATAGATATTATCTCGTTCTAAAAAAAACCTGTTGATACATTTTTTTGCGCATATTTAAGGCTTTACTATCATACATACTTCAAACATGGTGTAAACATTTTTGTCTACTTAGACGGTTTTGAAAAATACATTCGTATTTTCTAATAAATAATGCCTATTTTATTGATCAAAAATAATGTATATTGTTAAATCTAATTCAAATGAGTGCATTGGTATTAATATTATTAATTTAAAAGCCTTCTGGGACACACAATTTTGATTTCTATGTTGCGTAGCAAATATTTTTTTAATTTGGTTTTGGATAGTATTTTTGTCACTAAATGGTGCCGGTTACAGTTTAAAAGTCCAATTAATAATTATTCCCTACCCCGTCTAACAAAACTCCGTAAAATGACTGGCCTACAGATGAACATGCTATCAGAGTACCTCTTGAGTACCAACTTACAAGCAGCCATAATTGGACTTTCAATTTAATTTATAATTTCAAAATAAGAGCTGTTTGATGGCGGGTGTATTCATTAAAATTCCGTTTAGAACAATATCGAATGTCCGCTTTTGAGCATAAACTTAATATACTGCAGTAATAGATCAACCATATCCTCATTATCGCATAATCGAAAGCGAAATGTCAATATGTGCGACATTGATACGTTTGAGAGTTTTTGTGATGTGATATTGACGTTTCCGTATTATCGATATCGATATCAAAATCACGCCGACATTGTACTGTAGTCAATGGGTTATTACTTATTAAGGGGTCTAAATCTGCGAGGCTATAATTTATCTACCTATACTATTATAAAACTGAAACGTAAGTGTGTCTAAACATTGAAGATATTTTCAAACAAAAGGGTACGATTATTAGTGTAAATTTGTGAAAATTTATTAATAAGCTTCTTTTTTCTTTTTTTGGCAATGCGAGCTAAATCAGCCTTTTCATATGTTTAAAAACGAGACATGAACAGAGCCAGGTGGTAGTACTATAGTAAAATATATCTGAGCTCTGAGTTCAATAATATAGACATATCGATAGATTTTGTGCAATGTCTTTGCCCAAACGATTTCTTTTTCACGTACCTACACCTTAGATCAAAGTAATTAATTTTACTTTGATCTAAGACCTACACAATTTATTTTTTTATCTTACACATAATTATTTAAAATAACATATTTTTTAGAAAATAGGGTGTTTGCTGTTCGTAATTATTGTAATAAGTACTAAATAATTAAAAAAATCACATCTATGAAAATAAGCCTTATGAAAGTAGTTATTGTACTGATGATATTTACCTGTGAAATGTCGTTGGTGTTGTAAATCACAGGACACGTATTGTTACATTTATGATTTTTCATATTTATCTGATAAAACTCAAAAAGATTTTAAAGAAAATTCTAAAATAATAATAGATCCTATTTTTACAGGAGATTAAATAGTTTCAAATTAGATCAACTATCATTTTATTGTATCTCTTTCTCGCACGTAGGTTTTTTCATTTGGATCAGCATCTAATTTGCACACTGAGTAAGTCTATTTTCGCAGGTAATATTAAGTTTATGCTTTTGAGACACATGTTTTATTTTTCCAGCTGGCAACCCTAATTACGGTCAGGGATGTCTCTAGAGACACATAAACGGGACTCGAGGTTTAGAATAGAGGCGGATCGCAATTTTATTTGTTTGTGGCTTACAAATGAATTTTACAAGTTATTTAGGGGTCTCGGGACTGAATAAAATCACAGTTGTATCTTGATTGCATTCTAGTGACCCACTGACCTAGAGAACTTTATTTATGAGAAAGAAAAATCATCATCATCATTAAGAGCTACCTATTTTATCTGTTTTCGAACCGATTTTTGATAACCAAATTATTACATTTAATATACAATATAGTTTACATAACAGTGTAGATACGTTCTTTCTGCAGTGAATCTAACCGATAGAAAAGAGGAGCAAAGTAAGCTCGATTTCAGATTTATAACCAGTTTTACAATAATCACCCTACACCATTTTTGCTGAATATACCTACCATCATTTAAAAGGTAATTAATTATAGCAGTGATTCTACCCACTGGATTTTTCCCCAAAAACCCAAGAGAAAAGATATTGATGAAAAATGTGTTTTTTTGCGATCTTTCTTTCAATTGAAGCGGGATGTCTAATTGTAAAAGTTTCCTTGTTAGAAAGAGACGCTTGCAACAGGGATACCTGCCCCATTGCCCCATTTATGTCTCCCAAATGGATTCCAAAAAGCGCAATGGTCCAACTTTTATGTTTTCATTATGATGGTTGGATGTTTAATTATAATATGACATAAATGCATGACCGACTGTAGGTATTCGCAGGTGGTTAGAAGCTTCGCATACATCAATTAGCGTTTAAGGTTATTGTTTGACGAGTCTTAGATGTTTTCGATATAAAACAATAGCTATATTTTCATTTGAGAAGTGGTCATTCTACACCTCAGCCCATTCGATCTGTAACAGAAAATCTTCTAGTCTAATAGTTCTTTCGACCAAGCGTTAATCGGTATAAGAGTCATTAGTTCGGCGTTAAACAAGAAAAAGTTCGATGTCTCGTACGGGAATCATTCCAAACAAGCCTATTCCCTTTGTTCTAAATAATAATAGAACTGTTTTAAATCACAGAACTTTTCTCTCATTCATCAGTCTTTAGCATGCCTATGCATTGGGCAACTAGGTCGCGGCGACAAGTGAATTCTGGGATTTGCAAGCCATCCCTTAGTATCCACGCAGTTTAGCCCAGTCATTTTACGGTTTGAGCCGGGACTAATTAATAATGGATATTTTTTTTCGTTATAGTATTTAAGAGCCAATATGAGCTTAGAAATGTACGAAAATTAAAAAAAAATTATGTCAGCAGCAGCCCCAAATTTAAAATTTTGCAGTTATCTCGTTCTAAAAAACCTGATGGTAAATTTTTTTGCGCATTTTTAAAGCTTTACCATTATACATTTTTCAAACACGTTGTTAATATCTTTGTGTACTTAGAATTAGACTTAGGCTTTAGATTAGGCTTTGAAAAATACATCATTATTCACTAAAAAAATACCTTATTTTTAAAATTTCTATGCCTTTTTTCTTGTTCAAAAATAATTTAAATTGTTAAATCTAATTAAAATGAGTGCATTAATTAGTTAAAAGCCTTCTGGGAGATACAATTTTGATTTCTATGTTGCATAGAATTGTATTAAATATGTTTTCAGATCATCTTTTTGTCACTAAATGGTGCCGGTTACAGTTTAAAAGTTCCAATAATAATTACTCCGCACCCCTCCTAACAAAACTCAGTAAAATGACTGGGCCATTTGGCTACCAGCAGCCAGTGCAAAGATCGCTTGAAAATCCTAGAATTCACTTGCCGGCGCGACCTTATTGCCCAGTGCGTAGGCACACTTAGAACGGTAAAAATAATAGGGTTTTCCCTAAGAGCAAGGATTTCCTTTATTCTAAAGCATAGAAACCGCATCAATTTACGATTGTAGTGTTCCTTTTGTCTTGTGACTTACCTTAAATAGCAGAAGGAGACGGAACTATAGATCTTTGTTTATGCGGTTATCCACTTTTGACTTGTCACTTTTGTACTAGATTGGTCTAATTCAGGACTTCCCAACCAGTGGGGCGCGCCCCCCTGGGGGGGCGTAGTGTTATCTTAGGGGGGGCACAATGCGTATACATTTTGAAAATTAAAATCCAGTTAACGACGTAAATTCCACTCATTAATTCATTTTATTAATTAACTCATTCATTCAGTTACTAATTCACCCATTCGTTGTTGTTACTGACATGTTCAGGCTGAGCAGATCTTAGATAGCACCTTTCTAGCCGTGCTTGTCGTTAAAATTTCGATACTGGAGGGGCATGCAAATATTACTTATTATACCAGGGGAGGCGTGACGCAAAAAAGGTTGGGAAACCCTGGTCTAATTGGTCTCTTTGTCCATACTACTTGACACCACACACTTTAAACACAAACGCTGGACATTCTTGCAATGCTATGGCTCCCTCTATGCCTTTAGAAGGAGATCTTTGCTCTTAGGGTTTTCCATTCCAAGCCTACACGACCAAACCTGAAAATAAAGATAGGGTTTCAACATTAAGAATTTAAAATTCTGCAATTTCTTTCATGTCCCTGAATAAAATGATAGCGGCGGCCTAGTAAAAGTAATGTGAAACACTTAAGGCTATTCTACCGTTGGCGCGCTCCATACAAACGTAGTATGGTGATATTTTCAATACTGTCCAATTAAAGTCAATGAAATTTTTCAAAAACAATCTAGTAACTAATTTCTATGTCGGTATGAAGTCAGATTTTCGATAAAATTTATAGTTTTAAAGTTACAGTGCCACAAATATTTCCATATAAATCTTAAATTAATCCTAGCATTGAAACTGTATATTTTAACGAAAATCTAACTTCATACCGACATAGAGATTAGTTAATTGATTGTTTTTGAAAAATTTCATTGACTTTAATTAGATAGTATTGAAAATATCACCATACTACGTTTGTATGGAGCGCTCCAACGGTAGAATAGCCTTAACTATAACAAGCACTTTAAGTCCAAAACCAGCCTTTATTTCAAAGTCATTAGACGCTAATAGACCGAGATCCGTCCGTAAAATTATGCACCTATTTCTTAGGCGAACGAAATATGATTCTAGTGTATGTTTACACAGGGGTTAATTCAACGCCGCCAAGTTGCCTAGAAAAATCTTGCCGCAAGTACCTTTTCCATTATGATTTTTGGTATAACTTTTTCCACCTATCTGTTTGGGAAGTAAATGAGGTGTCATCGGAAGGAGACTGATCAAAAGTACTGGAAAAACCAGAGTTGCCACCTCTCAGTCTGCCGTAACTATAGAGTTGCCAGGTTCAAATAAGTCATTTTTGAAGCTTGGCGGCGTTGAATTAACCCCTGTGTACACTAGAATCCAATGACGTTTTACAAATCGACGCGTCATACGCTTACATCACAGCGGTAAAGTGACGTGTAGTCCGTATACTAGACGGAGCGTGACTATGTGAAAGCTGGGCTTGCTTTTTTATTGCCATTTTGGAGCGCGGACAACGCATCTACATATAAAAACATCTAAGCTAGAATCACATTTCGTTCGCCTAAGTAATAGGTGCATAATTTTATTCTCGGATCTCGGACTATAACGATTAGAGATTTAATCGAGGCTTTGATGCGCCATTAGACAGTTATGTTGGTCATCATCGTCAGCCTTCCCTTGCCATTTATTTTGCCTGTTGCGACATTATTATAGGTCTAGACTAGTATAGACTAATTGTAACCTAGACTGGTGTAGAGTGCTAAGCAAAAGTGCTGTTAATAATGACAATATTACACACAATGCTTGACGTGGACTATGGAAAACTACCCGATTAAATAAAAATAAATAAATAAATGTTTATTTATTTCTTCTCACACATAATATTTGGAGTTTCCCTGCGACATCGAATCAGAAATGAAGAGATCCGCAGAAGAACCGGAGTAACTGACATAGCCCAAAGAATTGCTAAACTTAAGTGGCAGTGGGCGGGGCACATTGCTCGCAGAACCGATGGCCGGTGGGGCCGAAAAGTTCTCGAGTGGCGACCGCGTAACGGAAAGCGCAGCGTGGGTAGGCCCCTCATACGGTGGACCGACGACCTGGTGAAGGCGGCGGGAACCCGTTGGATGAGGGCAGCGCGGGACCGGTCGTTATGGCGATCCTTGGGGGAGGCCTATGTCCAGCAGTGGACGTCCATCGGCTGAGATGATAATAATGATGAAATAAATAAATGTTTAGTTATTTCTTCTCACACATAATATTAGTTAACAAAGACACAAGATGACAATGTAGGACAATAGACTTAAGTGTAATTAATTCATTTTCGTGTGTTCAATTATAGTAACATTCTGGTCTTTTGGTAAGATATCATAGTCCATTAAGCTTGCCTATTTGTAATATTTAGTTACGTTATTGTATTCTGGTACTGTAAAAAATTTAAGAAATGCCCACAATAAAATTGTAGATAAATTACCAGTTAGCGCGCTCCATACAAACGAAGTTTTATTTCATTTTGAATATTCAATGAACTGTTTAAATCGACCAGGAGCCCGATTGCGCTAAGTTAAAACATCGAAGTTCTATTCTTATACAATTACAGTTCTAATCAATTTATATTCAACTGTGCTGAATTCCGCATCGCGCTAAACTCTATGTAACTGACAGCCCTCAACGTCTGAGCGATCTGTCAAAACGGCTCTAACGGCGTTCAAGAGCAGTACCGTGATTAGCGCAATACCAAATGTGTCAAAAGTTATGGTTCGTAAGTAGTCCAATAACGGTTCAATCACCGAATATTTACCGCTATTGCAGCCCTGGAGTGCGATTTTTGAAACTCATTCGCTGAGTTAAGCAGTTGAAAATGACAAAATTACTATGGAGACGTGCACCTTTCTACTGCTGATTTGACATTAAAAAATCATACTCCAGGAGTGCTATTTTTGAAAGTCAAATCAGCAGCAGAAGATGCGTATCTCCATACATTTTCAACTACTGAGTTACGTATGAGATTCAAAAATCGCACTCCTGGTAACTATTTCTTTCTATATAAATCTAAAATTACCTATTGGCGATTCTGCTTCATATATAGTTAAACAAATTCAGACAATGACTATATTGATGATAGGAAAAACATTATAATATAACTTAAAATAGCCCATAGTGCAGTCATAAATACGTTATCGATCACGTATCGATATAATCGGAAGCTTACACGATTAGCCCCACTGATTGAGCATAACAGTGTAGATGTACTTGGATAAAATGAAACCAAACTAAAAAGCTATAAATAATAAATAAATAATCTTGGACAATGTCACACAAATAATCTAGTCACATTTAAAGTACCTACCAGAATCTACCCTGGACTTGTATTATGATGACTAGACAACGATATAGAATACATAATAATAGATACAAACATCCATGACTCGGGTACAAATATTCATATTCATCATACAAATATTTGTCCCTTACGGGATTCTAACCCGCGACCCTCGGCACAGCAGGCAGGTTCACTACCGACTGTGCTACTGGGCCGTCGCTGCTGTAAAAGGCTGTAAAAGGCTTTTGCCTTATGAAACTTGTATTGTAGCGATCGCTGTTACCTACCACTTAACGTTGCTGCCGAAACTCTACTAAGCTACAAAGTGCGTCATTATTGACCTCAAAGCTAAAATGCTTTCAAAAAACGTTATTACTTAATTCTATTCAATTATCTTTTAATTACGTTGTTTCTAACTATAATAAGTTTTAACACACGGCAGTGGGTGAGCCAAGTTCGACAAAAATATATTTTACTGTAATCAACTTAGAGTTTTTGTCAAACCCCTTATACCTAACATCTATGCACCCTTTAAACTTGTAATTTTGTTTGTCTACTTTTCTTCAATTAATTATACAAAATAAAATAAACACAACTACCGTGCTTAAAAGATTGCCATCTGAATATTTATACTTTTATGTCAATTACTGATTAAAACCCATAAATATTCATGGTGAGTTAGGAACTAGAAATTGGGTAATTTTATGCATAATTTTATAATATAAAGGAAAATTGTCAGAAACTACTTTTCGATTAACATTTTAACTTATAATGACTTATTAGATTCACAGGTAAGTTAAAGATTTTAGCAGCAGGTAAGAAAGCTGTATATTTTTTTTTAGACAATATGGGAGTTGACTGCATCAAATATATTTTAGTTTTATCATCTCAGAAATAAAATACGTTTGAAAATAATGCTAAACTTACATTTTCAGTAATATTTTTAATAAAAGGATAAATTATAAAAAGTATCGAAACGACGACGAAAAACAATTTCGTCACTATTCATGATTTAGTAAATTTTTTATACAAATGTCGTGTTTTGACGCTTGATAAAGAGTTGCTGATTTGACTAATTGGAAACTCGCGGATTGGAGAGACTTAAATAGATCTTGGCACACACTTACTTCTCAATTTTACCCACTTATTCTTCTACTGAACTTAGCCTCTTTTTACATTAATGTTTTCGGTTGGTTTATACCAAGTTTTTTGGACACTCTATTTAAATTACTAACAAGACCTTTGTTTTACAAGTCCGTTGTAAATCTTTGAGTCCTTTGAAATTAGAATAACGAATTTCGCATTACGCAACGCAACGCAACGCAACGCAACGCAACGCAACGCTGTGCCGCCGCACTGCAGAGGGTTCGCGCCAGCACCAACAGCATTCTGAAGATGGTCGCAAGTAGATACGACAGTAGCTTCATTAAGCACTGGGTCGGTCTGCACTTAAGTATGTGTACTAACATAGTTATTTAAGTGTGTTACTAACATCAATATGGATTGTAATAAGTATCTGAAATAAAGAATTTTTTTTTTTTTTTTTTTTTTTTTATTTATTACAAAAAGAAGTTTTCGTAAACTAGGTCTCGTCTTGAGTCTTTGAAATGATTATCTTTGCTTGCAGATTCTCTAAATATCATACATATCACTATCATTTTTAGGGTTCCCTATTCAAAAGGTGCGAACGGGACCCAATTTGTCTCATGTAGCTCTGCTCTAGGAAAGAGTTTACTATTGTATCTCCACCCATCCATATTATAGGTAATTATGCAAAGATGTCAATACTTTCAACTGTTTATGAAAATAATATTTCATTGAAATGCTTCCCGATTTTTTTTTACGTGTATTCATTACGAGATGGTGGTGTAATATAACAGTTTTAATTCTTCACTAATCAGTATCTATACTTATAATTATAAAAGAGTTCCGTGACTGAAAGACAAACAGACAACGCACAGCCTAAACCGCTGAAGATAGAAACACTTTTGGAAAATATATTCTACAGAGGGTGGGGTGCACAAATAATTTTTGAAGTGAAAACATCTTTAGCGGCGTTGTGCACTTTTTGGGATGGGTAAAATATTTTAAACTCGCGTCAGGACCGTGACGTCACGTAACCTGATCGAAAATTCGTAAGCATAGGATATAGTCAGACCGTGACGTCACGTGACGTAAGGCGTAAGATCTCTTAGTTTTCACTTCTGTCGGCACTCCCGCTCCCGGAGTGCAACCCGTTGTTTTTTTTTTAGAAAATCGACCGCTAAAGGGGGCTATGCACGCAAGATTAAGATACCCCTAAATATATTTCCTAATATATTCCTAATATAATTTAACACATTCTGCCTCTGTGCAAATTGTAGGTTCTCATTTTGTAAAACGAATTTTTACGCACAAACATCAATTCACAATTTGTTTGCATTACATTTCAGAACCGTTTTCCTATTGTAATTGGAGAAGGCATTGAAAAAGTTTTTTAACTGTGAGTTCGACGTATACGTAGATAAATAAATATTATGCTTGTTTTTAGGGTTCCGTACCCAAAGGGTGAAAACGGGACCCTATTACTAAGCCTACGTTGTCCGTCCGTCCGTCCGTCCGTACGTCCGTCTGTCCTACCTATTTAGGGCTGTAACTTTTGAACTGTAATAGCTAGATAGTTGAAATTTTCTCAGATTATGCGTTATTGCGGCGGATTTGTTAACAAATAATAAAAATGGCAGAAAGTTAAAAATTAGGGGGGGTTTTCAACAAGAAACTAGTTTTTATCAACGTTTTTTCTTCACGCTCTATAGTAAAAACGGTAACATACAAGCGTCGAGCTTAGTGTGATTATAGAGCAAACTCTACAGAATAACAACAAATACTAAAAACCGGCCAAGTGTGAGTCGGTCTCGCGCTAAAGGTCCCGGACAAAATAAAGTTTTTTTTCTAAGTTAATAATGATGTGTTCTGTGGTGGTGTGTTACGGAATCCTCGGTGCGCGAGTAGCCCGACTCGCACTTGACCGGTTTTATTTCATCATTTGGTATTTACGAAGCGGGCCGTGTCTACCAACTTCTAACAATAGTGTTTCGTCTATACTATGTTGGTATACTTAGGTAAGACTTGAATCATTTCGAAACCCGAAAGTGAAAATACCAAAAAGAGTGTAAAATATTTCGAATATAAACTTGAATTTTTATCTTTTTTAATAGAAAGGGCTATAAAAAATGAAAATTGTAATGAGAAAATGATGTTCTGTTGAAAATTAGGGCGCTTGGGGAGACATTAAAAAGAAATTGACGCGATAATGGATCGACGGAGTTTGATTGATTTCTGCTTCCGAATTACGATAATGCACTCGAATATTTGTTGTTGAGACTTCGTAATTTTTTTGATGGATTACTTATTTTCTGAAAACTCTATTTGTATTGATAGGTATGATATCATTTTCTATACTAAATAACCTTTTAATTTTTAGCAGTTGACAGTTTTCAGCTGAAATAGTAATGTTGATGATAGCTGTAAATTTTGTAAGTTTTTGTAGGATATAATATTAGAGCAAATATTCCGAGAGATAAGTGTACTTTTTGCAACCATCAGCAGCAAGGCTGATTCAGTGTTTATGGGGTGTAGAGCTTCTCTGTGATGGGGATGGACCAGGTCTGCCTGCATAACTCCAGTCGGTTTAGGAGTTACAGATGATTAAAGGTCTGTAAAAAATTAGCGTTCACCTGCAAGGCTGATCGTATGTTATTGTTGTAGTATGCACTGTATTTATGTGAACAGTACAAAAACTGACATGGTTCATCAGTCGGTTTAGGAGATACAGCCGTTCAAAGGTCGGAACTTTGACTGGTTGTATCTCCTAAACACACTGACAGAACTTGACAGTTTTTGTACTGTACTTTTCAGTTGATCAGCTGTCCAGCTGATCATATGATATTGTTGTTCTACACCCCATAAACACTGAATCAGCCTTGCTACTGATGGTTGCAAAAAGTACACTTATCTCTTATACTAAAAGGCCTCCTTTGAAAGTGTCACACCACCATGCCGATTATTATTAAATTATTATTATTATATTTATAAGTGTTATGCGACCATAATAGTTCCGATGTATGTTGTTTAAAAATGTTTCTCTACCACCATCTCTACCAACTTATTATTTAAAATGTGTAATTAAATACATTTTCCTTGCATTCAAAATACCAAATACTCACTAACCACCAAAACAGGACACTGCCTAAAGTGTGAAAATAACAATTCATAAATATTGGAGACAATAGAATTTATTCAGTTTAGGAACTTAAAGCCCACCAAATTTTTTTTTTAAGAGCTACTATATAGGGTCCTTTTTAATATGCTAACACTTTTTTAAGGGGATGATCAGACCGTCAAACTGAACAACTTCCTCTATGGGACCAACATCGAAAACACGAAAAAAAAATCGTCACTTCCATACAAAACTGCAAACCTTCTCGGAGCCAAACGTATGGGACACTTGTTTTTTTTTCGCTATTTCGATGTTGATTCCATAGAGAAATTTGTTCAGTTTCATAGTCTGGTCATCGCCTTAAAAAAGTGTCAGCATATTAAGAAGGACCCTGTATACTGCGTCGGAACGTTTTGTCACCAATTTGTCTCTGTAGAAAAGATGCGGGCCAGGAACTCTTCAACATAGTACCTACCTACTCAATAACTACTGTAATATAAATTTTTAAGCTGAAGGTTATGTGTACAGTTAAACATACAGTTTATTTAATAACATAAAATTATTAATAAAAAACCGGCCAAGTACGAGTCGGGCTACTCGCGCACCGAGGGTTCCGTACCACACCACCACAGAACACAACATTATTAACATAGAAAAAAAACTTTTTTTGTCCGGGACCTTTAGCGCAAGACCGACTCACACTTGGCCGGTTTTTAGTATATGTTGTTATTCTGTAGAGTTTGCTCTATAATCAAACTAAGTTTGACGCTTGTATATATTACCGTTTTTACGATAGAGCGTGAAGAAAAAACGTCGATAAAATCTAGTTTCTTGTTGAGAACCCCCTTCATTTTTAATTTTTTGACATTTTTATTATTTGTTAACAAATCCGCCATAATAACGCATAATCTGAAAAAATTTCAACTATCTAGCAATTACAGTTCAAAAGTTACAGCCCTAAATAGGTAGGACAGATGGACGGACGGAGAGACGGACAGACGGACAGACGGACAGACGGACAGACGGACAGACGGACAGACGGACAGACGGACGGACGGACGGACAACGAAGGCTTAGTAATAGGGTCCCGTTTTCACCCTTTGGGTACGGAACCCTAAAAAAGTGAAGTGAAGGTAGGTATCTAGCTAGTTATCAGATCTTATCTAAGCCTAATCTAGAGATCCTAATTTTTGTGGCATCACATACATATACTTAGGTATAGGTATATTAATAGCTAGGCTTAAGGAAGTGAGTGGAGAAACGAGAGGGAAATTAATAAAGTAGTAATTGACGAGATGATTGATCGAGCTGACGCTACGTGATTGATGTTGTTCGGTCTCTGTAAGGTCAGTGTAGACAGCGGCGAACAAGAGCGAATATTCGTTAAGGTTTTGAGCCTGTGGAGTGTTTTTCTAAAGAATTACGTGTACCATTTCGTCAGAGACGTGAACGTTGGCCAAAAATATACCGGCTGATAAACAAAGCAGAAAAGAGTATAGCCAACATTCTTAAAGAAGAAAAACAATACAAGTCAAACAATTCCAACTCCTAGCTTTTTTAATTAAGTTCATAGTGGGTTCCAATACAGATTAGAGTAACCCTCTGTCTCTCTGGACTTCATTGTCTAGTGTTGTGAATGTCGCGAAAGCCGCTGTTGATCCTGGTTTACAAGACTTGGTTTACAACTGGTTTATCTGGTTTACAACTGAGAGGTGAGAAAGAATAGTAGCAGAGTAGAAAATACATAATTGTCTTTTAATTAGAAGCATTCCGAAAACGATAGTTCTGTTGGATGAAAAATATTCACACGTGGAGTTCCCTTTAATTATCGCACCACCTGTAAAATAATATCCTTACCAAACAAAGACCTATACAGGGTGAAATTGACATCATTAGCATCCTTTTAAACTAAGAGTCTACCCATCAAACTGAAAAACTGTTATATGGGAGCAAACCGATCAGAGCAAATAAAAATCAGCTGTTCCATACTAAACTGCAATTTCGACGCGCGAGTTCGCGACTCAAATGTATGCAACAGCTGTTTTTTTTTTTTGCTCCGATCGGTTTGCTCCCATAGTAAAAGTTGTTCAGTTTGATGGGTAGACTCTTAGTTTAAAAGGATGCTAATGATATCGATTTCACCCTGTAGATACATCACATCACACACCACGCCAACACTTCAAATACATAGAGAAAAGTAATAACAACATTTTATTCAAAAATGAAGCTGACTTATACCTAAATCCGAGATCTCGCCGAGTAAATTCCCTCGGTGCAATCGTTTGACTCCACTGACACAGTCAATAAGGTAGTGTTATTGACAAGCTTGCCCCTGTCTGTACCCGGCTTTACTGGCAACATTCTGAGCCTCAAAGTGGCAGTGAGAAATGAACTTTGGTGTTGTCCGTTTGGTATTGACGTAACATTGTAATCAAGTTTCGGTTCGTTAGCAAAATAAACGGGTGTTACGATTTTTAGGTAATAATTTAAAGTGTTTTGTAAAATATGCAGGGTGAAATTGATAGCATTAGCATCCTTTTAAACTAAGAGTCTACCCATCATACTAATCAACTTTCAGTATAAAAAAAACCCAGCTGTACCATACTAAATAAAACTGCAATGCTTATTCGTCTCAAATATATGCAACAGCAGATTTTTTGTTTGCTCTGCTCGGTTTGCTCCCATAGTAAAAGTTGTTCAGTTTGATGGGTAGACTCTTAGGTTTAAAGGATGCTAATGATATCAATTTCACCCTGTATACTCTTGCATGACTGATTTCTCTTTTGGTTCAGAAACTTTAATACAACGCTAACCAATACCAAATAACCATAGAAAGAAAGTTTAATGATTTGTCTTTCTTTCTTTCTTTCTAACCAACGTTTAAGGGTGCAATAATACAATTATTATAGTCAGTTTCACTTATAGCATACCATTAGACTAGATTAACTTAGATTAACTTGTTCCAGAGACGCAAGCCCTGACTGACTAGTTGGTTAAACAACATGGTATTGACATGACCTTGAACGTATCCGTTGCGAGAGTTTCGTTTCTATAGTATACTATTATCAATATAACTATTCTTACGGTCAAACATAAATGGCACTCATTTTTATGGTTTAAAGTTTAAACATTGAAATAGTCATATCTCAGAAACTGGTCATTATTTAACGTTGTAACTTCACACTTTCTATCAGCGATTCTTTCGATATTAAAGACTATAATTACGTCCCTAAAATTTCATTCATATTGACCGAACGGCTTTTCCCGAACATTTTGTGCGGGGTTCTTTGACGATGAACCAAGGATCAATGTTGAAGTAGAGATGGGCAGGACACTTGGCTAGACGGGAAGACGGCTGGTGGACCAAGGCAGTATCAGAGTGGTGCCCAAGAGAGGGACGGAGGTCAGTAGGCAGACCACCAGCACGTTGGTCTGATGACATTGTGAGGGTGACGGGTTCGCATTGGGTCAGATTAGCACAAGACCGTGAAGAATGGCGCAATAAAAGGGAGGCCTATGCCCAGCAGTGGGGTGATGTGGGCTAATTTGATTAATCACTTGTATAATTTAAATGTTTTTATTTAAAGTGTGTTATTGTTTGTTTGTTTGAAGATTTATTTCCCGTCTAGCTTTTGCTCGCGTGCGAAAGTTACTAAATAAATCTGTAGGATTTTGTAGTTACGAAAAGGATTTACCAGTTAAAGTTTTATACAGGTTCACCAGGTTATACAGGGTCTTCCGTAATGAAACTGATAGGTTTTTTAACACACATCTCTCGGTAATAAGGATCAAATTGTCATAAAAACATAAAAGCGTATCAGACTATCTGATTACTTGTGTGAATCAAAATTTCACGAATAAATTTTCTCAGTTAATCCCAAAATAATGGAAGGCCAGGCGGAATGATGGCAGGTGGAGCAAAGCCTTGACAGAGTGGTGGCCGAGATTAGGCAAAATAGGAGTGGGTCATCCGGGAGCCTGGTGGGTTGACGACATCTGGAAAAGTATTGGCAAGACCTGGATGCGACTAGCACGGGACCGAGAAGAATGGAAAAATAGAGAGGAGGCTTATGCCCTGTAGTGGGTGGATACGGGCTAAAAATGATGACGATGATGATCCCAAAATAATATTTTTAGTGTTCCGTACCAACATTTGAAAAACGGAACACTTATGGAATCAGCTCGGTGTCTGTCCGTCCGTCCGTCCGTCCGTCTGTCACAGGCACTTTTCTCAGAGACCGTAAGACATAGAAAGTTGAAACTCGGTACAGATATAGCAATTGGTGGTCCAATATCATAAATGAAGTAAAAAAAGCTAAATTTTTATATTGGGAGGCAATTTGGTGAGTAAGAAAGAATAAATAAAAAAAAATTTTTTCTTTACCCTATTTTGTGGGGTATCAATTGAAAGCTTATGAAAATACGAGTCTAAAAATATACATTTAATTTTTTTTATAAAAATTTTTAATTCAATCCGAGAAATTGCAGTCCCCACCTCTATTTCAAAAAATATTGCCGTATAAGATCTGAAAAAAATCATGACCATCAGAAATAACGTGTAGATGGCGGGAAAATTATCAGGGTGGCTCTAACTTGGATAGTTTTTTTCTATACCCAAAAACGAACACCAGAGAGGCCAGTGTAAAATGATCTTCAGTTACTATGTGACCACATTGTAAGTAAGTGTCAATTTATAGTTGTTTCATCAATGGCCCATGTTAAACAACTGGTAGTACGGAACACTAATTGCCCGAGTCCCGACTCGTACTTGGCCGATTTTTTTACTCAGGTACGGCTTTATATCCACTTCATGATGAGTGCGAGAATAATAGGTACCAAGTACAAAATTGATTGAACCCTTATTTATATACCTCGAAATACGTGGGTCATTATAACTTTCTAAGGCTGGTTTCAAGATTGTTTTTATTGTAATAGAACCTTTAAACATTGGCCCGAAAAGAAACGAAAATGGAACGAAAAAATACCCTCGAACGGAATTTGATCAATTTCCTTCAACATTCAATAGCGTACCTACTCGGATTACAGCACGGCTATTCTGATCTCCCGACAACGTCCAAAATGTAAAACGTTTCTTGAGAAAATTGTTTGTAAAGGAAATCCAGGACACGAACGATGAGCCAGGGAATATTTGGCGTTGTTCTAAATTAGCTTTTTCCGTGGTTTTCTAGGAGATCGATAGATGGCGCTACGGTTTTCGCGAATAAAGGTCAAAAGGACACTGGGCAAAAATTTATGGCCACTGGTCCAAGAGCCCCGGTTATGGCACAGGTAGGGACAGTTCGACGATACTCAAACGTTAATTTAAAAAAAAAAACATTTATTTCAGACTTTCGCCCATATAAGTTAGAGGTAGGACATAGTTAAAATTAATAGAATTACTTACATTTATAATGATTTACAATTTTTAATGATGTACAAAGGGCATCAAAATATTTAAAAAGAAAGAAAATTGATTGGCTGATCCGTACTTTTGTATATAAGGTCCAAAAACATTCTCGTGTTTCGACTAGAGGTGGGCGCCGCGCTGCCGCCGCCGGGTTAGGCGGCGTTGCTACTGGTGTGCCGACTACCGGCGCTAGTTGCCGGGCTAAACTGTACTTTACATGGGCTCTCCGCCCAAGGCACCATTCGCTCATTTGGTTACCGGCGCTGGTTATCCATATCAGTGCCGGCGCTGGTTGCCAAGCTAGCTGCTGGTAGCGCCCCGGTTGCCGAGTTTGCTGCCGGCGCTAGTTACAGG
Organism: Agonopterix subpropinquella; assembly: GCA_922987775.1. Classification (NCBI taxonomy): domain Eukaryota; kingdom Metazoa; phylum Arthropoda; class Insecta; order Lepidoptera; family Depressariidae; genus Agonopterix; species Agonopterix subpropinquella. The sequence continues at coordinate 4,016,661 of OV277708.1, read as the reverse complement.
CCTAAACTGTACTTTACAAAGGCTTACATAGACCAATTTACCCCGGCGCGCCGCCGCCGACAAATTTCAGGTCGGCGCCCACCTCTAGTTTCAACCCATTTTTTTCATCGATATCGGGAGATGTTCAGTTTGATTTTTATCATCCTCTTAATAAACCGTCAGAAAATTAAGAAATACCTAATGATGAAAATTAAGGAGGATATAAAGTGTAACAGAAGCGATCGCAACCCGAATTCATGTTGACTTCTGTATAGAAATAAAACCGGTCAAGTGCGAGTCGGGCTACTCGCGCACCGAGGGTTCCGTACCACACCGCCACAGAACACAACATTATTAACATAGAAAAAGAAACTTTTTTGTCCGGGACCTTTAGCGCAAGACCGACTCACACTTGGCCAGTTTTTAGTATTTGTTGTTATTCTGTAGAGTTTGATCTATAATCACACTAAGTTTGACGCCTGTATGTATTACTGTTTTTACGATAGAGAGCGTGAACAAAAAACGTTGATAAAAACAAGTTTCTTGTTGAGAACTCCCCTTAATTTTTAACTTTTAGACATTTTTATTATTTGTTAACAAATCCGCCGTAATAATGCATAATCTGAGAAAATTTCAACTATCTAGCTATTACGGTTTATAAGTTACAGCCCTAAATAGATAGGACAGACGGACGGACGGATGGACGGACGACAGACGGACGGACGGACGGACGGACAACGTAGGCTTAGTAATAGGGTCCAGTTTTCACCCTTTGGGTACGGAACCCTAAAAACCTATGGTAAAGGATGCTCGGTGTCATGCATGATGCTAATCAAATTCTCACCATGTATAAATTACGGGGCCCTAATTATAATCCTATGTCCTTTGTGAATATTAATTCGTGGTGTAAGGCACAAAGTCTGTGTGTTATTTTTATTCTTGCTATAAGCCGGTTGTTTTGCGAGCTTTGGAAAGATATTTTTTGGTGACTCTAGTTGTAGTTAAAATTGGATGATCTTTTTTGTGTAGTTAATGCTCAAAGACTAAGTTAATTAGTGAAAATCACTAACTTTATTATTAACGAGCATTTACCCGCGACATCGTCCTCACAAATTATATACCAGATTTTTAAGCTATCAAACAAAAAAAGTTTCATCAAAATCGGTACAGTAGTTTTTGCGTGATGCTCGAACTAACAAACACACAAACAAACAAACAAACAGACAGACAAAAAATCCAAAAATTGGTGATTTGGAATCAGGGACAAAAACCATATTGTAATCTTTTTTTTGTAAATATCTTCAATGTACAGACACACTTCTGTTACAGTTTTATAATAGCTTAAATTAAGTACACTCTACACATATGACATTATAGGGTCTTTCTTTATAAATATGCTGACTGTTTTTTAAAGGGATTATCAGACCATCAAACTGAACAAGTTTCTCTATGGGACCGAAAATTATTTCGAAACATTATTTCACTAGAGAAGTGCGATTTTTGAAAATCAAAGTAATTTTGACATTTTCTACTGCCAAGTCGCTCGTATGATTTTCAAAAATCGCACTTCAGAACAAAGCAGACCAAGGCATGTTTGCACGTTATGCCGACAAACTGTTATGCAGTTTGGCATAAAATGTATCTGTGTAATGTAATGTGTTTTGTGAGAAAATAAATAATAATAAATAATAATAATAACGTTTACGCTATTATTATTCGTACGTACCAAGTATTAAAAGAATAATTCTGAGATATCTAGGAACACTATTGTATACAGTCTATCGCAACTGCATAGATGCGAGAAAATGTATGGGATGTGGTAGAACTTGAATGGGCGTCTATATTCGTCTCTTTTCTTGACCCTCTCTTTCATGAAATGTCACGTGACGTAATTCAGATGTTTTTCACACGTTATGAAACAGACTCTGTCTAAATTATTTAAAATGTTTTTGGGTGTTTATTATATTTAGAATTAATAAATAAACGTGAATATAAAACATAAAACACAAGTAAATTCAGTGTATTACGTGATATTGCACCATAAAAGCTTAAAATTAAGTACTAGAAATGCGAAATATGCTGTGAAAGGTCGGAAAGAAAGGATGGTAAAAAACGTAACTTCATAGCAAGATTTCCACTGGATGAAGCTCGGTAAGCATAAATTTATCCTATTTATTAGCTCAGGTTTATATTTAGGCAATCATTTTCGTAAAGAGCGGGAAGTATTTGTAAAGAAGTGAGGGATTTGGAGAAATGTCGATATCGATATAATTGTTGATACATACATGCAGACGCATACGGATACGAACGACTATGCTCCCCGAGGAGGTAGTCAGAGATATTCTGAAACATCAGAACATCCACCATACAAAAATCATCCATCATATTTTTGATGATAATATATGATAAGATTACACTTTTGTATACATGTTTTATTTTCAGATGCAAAAAATGGGTTCAAGTTACTGGAAATGAAGATCTAGCGTACCTACATACCAATCGAAAAATGAACCAATTATTATTTGCGAGAAACATTTCCAGCCTGGAAGATTTTCATAAAAAATGACAAAATTGAAACCAACTGCCATTCCATATCCATACGGCTCACTGCATACTATCCTGTAATTAGTCCGTAAGTTTTCCTAAAATGAATAAACATTTAAAAAAAAAAACAAATGGGGTACGGCTAATATTGGCGTCTTTTTTTTAAGCGGCCAGGTACCAAATGTTGTGGGTATTTTAGGGTAAATATTACCTTACATTGTTATGCAAAAAAAAATTTCCTGCGGTGTAACGTTTCGGAGATATTTAACTTTAAAGTTTCAAAAAATTAACTGTACAAAAGTCATTAAAAGTAACTCGTTTTGGGTCTTATACCACACATTATTTATTTTACAGCCCAGAATTATTAGTTTTAATTATTTATGATATCATAACGCACATTTTGTGCAGGAACGCACCGCAATCCTCACTCGTTTGCGGTGATGGTTTGAATGTTGAAATTTTCTATATTGTAAGATATTGTATTGATTTATATATATTTGTAGATTACTTGTGTTACTGGCCAATGCTGTGTGCGCCTGTTATATGTGTGTGTATTAGAAATTGATTTTTAGCGTTCCTATGTTATTGTAAATGTTTAAATATGTATACTGTTGGTGTGCCATATTAAATAAAATAAAATAAAATAAAATATCTTAAATGTACATAGAGTCTTCTTTAAGAGTTTCATAACAGTTAGGATAGCCAATCTAACCTATTATTTCAATGTGGTATAATTTTATGTAAATTAATTATAATTATTAATACCTACGAATGTCTTTTCTTTATCTCAAGACAGTCCCAGACTTATTAGTAGGTGGCTAATTGTTTGTTTTATTCTAGTGATTGGATTAACATCAATCCATCACTAAAAAAATCTGCAATTTTTAAATATCAATATCGTATGGCAATTTTTTTTTTCTGCAACTATCGATATCGTTAAATATTCACAGCACATCACTACTTTGCACTGTCATTTTGTTTTCAATATTGGCAACATGTTGCTCTATGTTGGCTATGGAATGGTAGCTTCAAGTCATACAAGTTGACGTTTTTTACGATTATTTTGCTCCAAGGAGTCCCGTCTCTTAAAACGTAGTGATTATATTCTCTTTGATTGTATAGAAAACTGTAACAGAAGTGTGTCTGTACATTGAAGACGATCACCAAAAAATTTGTAAAAAGAGTTTTTAAGTAAAACGAATATGCATGGGATCAATTTTGATGAAACTTTATGTGTTTAACATGTGTTTAACACTTAGATTAAAAACTTTTCGCTTGGTTCCCTTCGTCTGTGGACATTCCAGACACAACAGAATTGGTATTGTCTTTTGCACGGATCCGTGACAACCACAGATTAAAAGTGACTTAAAAACAGATATTTTTATCTCGATATGGTGACGGGAGCCGGTGTCGGTGGGCACGAAGTCGCGGGCATAAGCTCGTATTTAATAAAAATAAAAATAACGTGTTGCACTCCGGGAGTGCCGGTAGAAGTGAAAACCATGGAGTAAAGCGAGACATCTAGCGGGAAGTAGCGTATTTAAATGCACCTTAACCTTAAGAAAGAGGTTCCACTTTTGACTACTAGATGCTTTTTGTCTCTCCACCCTCCCCGCACCCGTCCTTCACCCCATTTGGTGGCTACAACATTTACGTCATCGATCAGGTCAGGTTTTACGTGACGTCACGGTCCTGACGCGAGTTTAACATTTTTTACCCATTCTAAAAAGTGCACAACGCCGCTAAAGAAGTTTTCACTTCAAAAAATAAAAAGTTGTTAGACATACGACTAATTTTATTTATTTCTTAGATTTTTTCACCATACGCAAAAGTTACTACCACGGACCCCACCCTACCCTATCCAAAGGGAAATCATAAATGAAAAAGGAGTGAAAAAAAATTCTAAGTAAAGTTAGCCATTTCGCGAATTAGGCATTTTCAGAATTGGCCATTTCACGAATTAGCCATTTCGCGAATTGGCCATTTCGCGAATTGGTCCTTTTAAGCATCGGTAGCCATTTCGCGAATTAGCCATTTCGCGAATGATCCGCATAGTGTAGACTAGATTTTGACGATCATGGTAAAGAAAAGACAGAGTAAAACCACAGGCAATAAGTAAGCCAACAGAAGAAATTAAAAGCGAGCTTTGCTAAATGACGAAATAGTCTGAGAATGTTGATGAAAGTTTGGTATGAAGCTATAAATCATAAATACGAGCGATATTAATTTTTATAGTTTAGCCAGCTTAAATTCTCATACGTACCTAAGACCTTTTGGGAGTGTCAGAAGCATGACTACAGTATAATAAAACCGGTCAAGTGCGAGTCGGGCTAGTCGCGCACCGAGGGTTCCGTACCACACCACCACAGGACGCAACATTATTAACATAGAAAAAAAACTTTTTTTGTCCGGGACCTTTAGCGCGAGACCGACTCACACTTGGCCGGTTTTTAGTATTTATTGTTATTCTGTAGAGATCGCTCTATAATCACACTAAGTTTGACGCTTGTATGTATTACCGTTTTTACGATAGAGCGTGAAGAAAAAACGTTGATAAAAACTAGTTTCTTGTTGAGAACCCCCCTTAATATTTAATTTTTTGATATTTGTTAACAAATCCGCCGTAATAATGCATAATCTGAGAAAATTTCAACTATCTAGCTATTACGGTTCAAAAGTTACAGCCCTAAATAGGTAGGACAGACGGACGGACGGACAGACGGACAGACGGACGGACGGACGGACAACGTAGGCTTAGTAATAGGGTCCCGTTTTCACCCTTTGGGTACGGAACCCTAAAAAAGAGTGCCTAGTACTACATACAGTACGGACACTCCCTGCCTCCTACCGACTTTTTACTTCACCCTCTCTGGTAGAATCGTGGTCCCTCTTAAGCAAATGCGTATTCCTGTCTCGCTCGCACTCATTCAGTATCGCACACTCATCTTTTCATTTTTTTCTCATCATCTTCCTGCCCTTATCCCATTACTTGGGGTCGGCGCAATATGTGGTCTTCCTCCATTCATCTCTTTTAGCCGTCATCTCAGCGCACACTCCCTTCTTACACATGTCATCCCTCACACAATCCATCCATCTTTTCTTTGGTCGTCCTCTCTTCATGCAGCCATCCACATTCATATCTAATACTCGTCTTGTAATATGACACTCCTCTCTTCTCATCACATGCCCATACCATGACAATCGGTTACCGCGCAGTTTTTCATTCACAGGTGCTACTTTCAAACTTCCTCTAATATACTCATTCCTAATCTTATCCATTCTAGTAACACCACACATCCATCTCAACATTCGCATCTCTGCTGCATGCAGTCGCTTTTCATCCGTCACTTTAACGGCCCAACATTCCGAGCCATACATGACGACAGGTCTTATGATGGTTTTATATATTTTCCCCTTCAGTTTAAGGGGGATCCGGGAGTCACAGGTCATTCCTGTGACTTGTCGCCATTTCATCCACCCGGAGTTGATTCGGCGTTTCACGTCTTTCTATTTGTATGAAATGATAGCTGACAGTGGTCAATGTGCCGCGATTCCACCGGAGCATCAAAAGTCCGGGTACAGGGCCAGCTGTACCCGGACTTTCGATGCTCGATATATCGCCACTGTTTCATTGTAATAGAGTTGACATTGGAACGAAAACGTTCACGCAATTGTGAAGTTCGAATGTGCGGGTAGAGGCCCAGGCCCTATTAATAATAGTCCGAACTTCATTGGACCACCGGTGAAAAGTCACAAATAATACCGGCAAACCTTGAAGTAGTGTAAATCGTAGTGTGATTATATGAAGCTTTGTCTATGTGGATTATTTACTCATATTGGGCAGAAGTACCGTTTTTGGCCAGTGGACATTTGAATTAATTTATAAAAATTCACAATGTTAAAACCATATCTTTATTGAATTTTGAAAGATTCATACTAAAATAATTCGAGTTTGTAACGCTTTAATAATATAAATTCATTTTTATCGTTTATTTAACGTGAATAGAAAGAAAGAAGAGTCTAAAGCAAAAAGTGACACGAGATTCTCTGACCATTTTCGAAGAAATATTAAGCTTTTTTGGAAAATGGTGAAATTATCTCGTGGAAAAACCGAGACATCCAAAGTTGACAGAATAAGAGGTAGTGATGGATGCATGTTACCTGAAGAGGGAAAAATACTGGATTGTTGGAAGGCATATTTTGAAAGTTTATTTGAAAGTGAAGAAGAACCGAGCATAGATGTGTGGCCCACGGATGTGGACTCAGAGAGTGAGTGTGAGAATGAGTTGAGTGTGGAAGAGATAATGAAAGCAATGAAAAGCATGAAAGAAGGTAAGGCTGCAGGGTATGATAGGGTATCGGTAGAGATGCTGAGGAATGGTGGTGGGGTAGTCATTGACATGCTGTACCTTTTATTTAATAAGTGCTGGAAATCCGGTCGGGTCCCAATGGACTGGTGTAAGGCTGTTATTGTTCCGCTCTATAAGGGAAAAGGGTCACAGCAGGAATGCAAAAACTACCGCGGCATTAGCCTTCTCAGTGTGGTTGGTAAGTTGTATGCGAAAGTGTTAATTGATAGAGTGTTAAAGGAGACTGAACGAAAGATATGGGATGTACAAGCAGGTTTTAGAAAAGGAATGGGATGCACGGACCAGGTTTTTGCATTACGGTCCATAAGCGAAAAGTTTTTGGCTCAAAACCAAAAGATCTTTTGCGCTTTTGTGGACTTAGAAAAAGCCTATGACAGAGTGGTTCGGAATGAACTGTGGTCCACGCTGCGCATGTATGGAGTGGATAGTAAATTGATACAGGCGCTGAAATCTCTGTATAAGAATTCCAGTGCCTGTGTCAGGATTAACGGGGCGTATACTGACTGGTTCGGCATCTCTCGAGGGGTCCGACAGGGATGTGTAGCGTCCCCGTGGCTATTTAATTTATTCATGGACAGTTGTTTGGAAGAGCTGAAGGGAGTGAATGTGGATTAAGAATGAATGAGTTGCTGGTCAAATGTCTGTTGTACGCCGATGATCAAGTTCTACTTGCATCGTCGGCGAATGACTTGCAGGCGATGGTGACTTGCATGAATGAATCGTTTAAAAAGAAAGGAATGAAAGTGAATGTAAGTAAGACAAAAGTTATGGTGTTAGAGAGGAATGATGATGAATTGAATGATAATGACGACCGTACCTTATGTAGTATTATGATTGGTGATGAAAAATTGGAACAGGTGAATGAGTTTGTGTACTTGGGATGCATGTTTACCAGAGACGGTAAGTGTCAGAGTGATATTGAGAGAAGAGTGAATGCCGGAAATAGGGTAAACGGAGCTCTGAATTCCTTTATGAAAAGCCAACACGTGTCCAAAAAGGCACGGATGGCAGTTCATAATGGAGTGTTAGTCCCGACATTGATGTATGGAAGTGAATCTTGGGTATGGCAGAAGACGCATGAAAGTAGGATTAACGCAGTGGAAATGCGCTCATTGAGAAGTATGTGTGGTGTAAATGTGATGGATAAATTGAAAAATAGTTTTATTAGAGAACGCTGTGGTCTGAAAGAGGATGTAGTGACAAAAATAGAGAAAGGTATGTTGCGATGGTTTGGTCATGTGGAAAGAATGGATGAGAGCAGATTGACGAGAGCAATTTATAAGGCAAGCGTAAGTGGAAATGTTGGAAGGGGACGGCCTAGACGTACATATACGGACCAAATTGGCGACGTGCTTAAGAAGGGCCAGGTCAGATCTACCCGAAACCGACGAGCATGCATGAAAGGTCTTATGAATGTGGAGGAAGCTAGAGAGTTATGTCAGGATCGTAGCAGGTGGCGTTCCGTTGTCTCTGCCTACCCCAGTGGGAGACAGGCGTGAGAATATGTATGTATGTATTTAAACAATAAATGGCCAAAAACGGTACAGTGGCCACAAACGGTACTTCTGCCCTTGTTGTTTGTTCGAAGCATTATCATTACAATCATAATATTTATACTAACTCTGTAGCATAATTCCTTTTGGAGATCGGTAAACCTTATCCCCTAGTCTCCCCGTACGACATTTATCGGACGAAAATATGTAACCTTACGCCGTAAGCACTTGGAAAAAATACTATGCAAAAAAACTAAAACCTCAACAACGCAATATAATTAATGTTAGAAATTATGGAGACAATGAAACGCACCGTCATCACCGTGAGAGGCGCACCTTCAAAAATTAAAATAATCTACTGCCTACCCTTTGTTCGTCCTTCAAATATATCACCGTAGCATAGAATATGACGACATGGAAACAGATACGACAGAGCAGATGACGAATTTTTCGCTTACGATGGTAGACGGAATATCAGTGTAACCGGGTATGAGATAGCGATAGTCATAAAATCCTATACAATTTATAATGAAGTGAAATTTTTGAGTCAGATAGTACAAAAAAGTGATTACGCCGATAAGGACAGCAAAAAGATAGCACCTTTTTTAACTAGAGCGAATTTGCTATGTGCATCTCTTATTATTATTAGTGAATATGACAAGACACGTGCTTTCTTCTAGTACCTTCTCTTTCTAGCCCATACTTGTATTATAATATCTGTGCCCATACGGAAGAGAGTTAGCGCCTCAATCATGAGGCGGCAGTTCGATTCCTGGTCTGTACAACTAAGTTCTAAGGAATTTATGTACGGTTGCATTTATCATTTACTAGCTCGGCGATGAAGGAAATTATCGTGAGGAAACCTGCATTCCCGAGTGCCGATAAAGCAATAAACAACTTAAATATTTTCTTAACTATGGAGATCCATACTACCCCAAGCCCAAATCCATTGTGCCCCATAGCTGGGGCACAGTGGATCATTATCCACTTTTTTAAAAACTTTCACTCTCTCAGAAACTGATGTGTTTATTGTTTATTGTAATGGTTTTCGTATAGCTTTAATACGAAGTTACACCTTGGAAGTAAAATATAAGAACCAGCGTTAAAGATAAATGCAGTAAAGAGCAAAGAAAAAAGTGATTCACTGTGCCCCCCGCCCCCCTACCTACACACGGAAATACAGGTTACGAACAATTTTAAAACAGCGATTTCTATAATTATCATGTCTTTAGGCGTTGTCCTATTGCCATCGCTCGCGCGATCATGCGTTCGTCCGACGAAAATCATTGTGCCACTGTGCGTTTAAACATACTTATATATATCTGCGGAATATCCTATAGAAGGTCGTGCTATCATGAGATGCGTTCGAATTATTCTATATTTATTCAGATATAAGTATGTTTAAACGCACAGTGGCACAATGATTTTCGTCGGTCGAACGCATGATCGCTCGAGCGATGGCAATAGGACAGCGCCTTAGTCCCCTAAGGAAATTTGTTCAGTTTGATGTTCTAATCGATACTTTAAAGTTTACTCAATCAACCTGTTTTAAATCTGATAATTTTTCAAAAGCACTTTATTTTCTTGTCGCGTCGCGTCGTAGATTACGAAATACACCGACTTCTCTAGAGAAGATTCCGTAGCTATCTAGAATTTGAGTTGCCATTAATTGATTGGTCTAACGTAATTGGAGCAAGTTGATTATACCTAAGCCTGATTGGTCGGAGTGGCCGTCTACTTTATTTTTATTGGCTTATTCTTTGACCGAAACTCTCTCGCAGTGAATTAAATTGTAACATTTTGAGGAAATTGTTTAGTTTTTGTATGACATTCATTTGTTTTAATGTGCCTTTGTTTTAGTCATTTGAGGTTGTTTTTAATTGAAGGCTTCCGATTAGAATAATGGGACATAGGTATGAAGAAATGGTTTAATAAACTCTAAGCCATAAACTATGTTACTTGGCATGATGCGAAATATTTTTAATTCTGAGGGAAAAAAAACCACCGATGATGTTTTTAGGGTTCTGTACCCAAGGGGTAAAACGGGACCCTATTACTACGACTCCGCTGTCCGTCCGTCTGTCACTAGGCTGTATCTCATGAACCGTGATAGAACTTAGACAGTTCAAAATAATTTCGACAGATGACGTATTTCTATTGCCGCTATTAACAACAAATACTAAAGAACAGAATAAGTTTTTTGCTCGATAATGGTAAAGAACCCTTCGTGCGCGAGTCTGACACGCATTTGACCGTTTTTTTAGTTTTGCAAAAAAAAGAGTTACTTTATCGTTCCTTTTATTTCGAAGTCGGGACAAGCAAACCGTGAAACGGAACGAAACGCGGCGCAGAATGACGTCATAAAATTTTGCGACAGAATCAAAATTGAACAATTTCAATTAATTTATGACTTGGCCACTTTTAAAACTGGGTGAAGGGCGACTGCGAACGATTTTTGAGTGTCGATTAATGTATTCACAATGGGTTCCGAACGTGCTTTAGAATCAAAACGGGGATTATTCGAATGGTCGGAAAATTTTCGTATGTTGATCCGCTAAGTGTATCTGTCTGTATTTGTCATAGACGATTTTTTTTTTTCGCTTACGCTGCGCTGGTAGACGGAACATACAGGGCGTCTACCCGCACATTCGAACTGCGCAATTGCGTGAACGTTTTCGTTCCAATGTCAAATCTATTGTAATGAAGTGCGGACCGAAACAGTGGCGATATATCGAACATCGAAAGTCCGGGTACAGGGCCTGTGTAACTAGCGATAGTCATAATATAATATGCAATTTATATGAAGCTAGATGACTGACTCCGGAGTCAAACAGCCGTCGAAGTACAAAAAAGTGGTTACGTTGATAAGGACAGCAATAAGAAGCGATCTCCTTTTTTAACTAAAGTGAATTTGCTATGTGCGTCTCTTGTTGAGTGAATATGACAAGACACGTGCTTCCTTCTAGTACAGTCGGCCGCAATAAGTTATACACTTACACTTTAGTACTTCTTCTTATCGAGTGGGCAGAGCCCTAGTGTCAGAGTTTTTTCAGACCGCCTTACGGCCTCTGACATGGTTTTTTTATGTAACGACTACTACCACCAGAGATAGTAGCCGGGACCAACGGCTTAGCGTGCCATCCGAAGCATGGAATCATTTTTCTTTTCGGACAATCAGGTGATTCAGCCTGCAATGTCCTAACCAACTGGGGAAAAACGCACAAAGTGACATATCACTAGGTGTCCCCCGTGGGAATCGAACCCACGACCTCCGTATCGAGAGCGTACTTTAGTACTACGACGCCATAGATATATTGTAAAAGAACAAGATGCACAATCTCATATAAAATCATAGCAAATTTTTGTCCGAATTGACACATACTTTTTAAACTTTTCTAATAGTCTAACCATCAAACTGAACAACTTTTACTATGGGAGCAAACCGATCGGAACAAAAAAAAAACCGGATGTTCCATACTAAACTGCAACGCCTAATCGACTCAAATGTATGCAACAGCAGATTTTTTTTTTGCTCTATCGGTTTACTCCCGTAGTAAAAGTTGTTCAGTTTGATGGGTAGATTCTTAGTTTAAAAGGATTTTTTTTTTTTTTTTTTTTTTTTTATGTGTGATAGGTAAGCATTTGACCCCAATCTCACCTGATGTTGAGTGATGATGAGGCCGAAGATGTAGCATGCTTACCTAGAAAGATGCCTATTCACTCTCGCCTTGAAGAGGCCCAGGTTGTATTGCTCAGGGAACAGGTCCGCAGGCAGGGCATTCCACTCCTTAGCCGTGCGCATTATAAAAGAAGAAGCAAACTTCTTCGTGCGAATTGCTGGTAGGTCAACGACATAGGGGTGGAAACCCAGTCTGCGTCTCGTCCCCCGCAGATGAAAGGGAGACGGTGGTATCAGATCGTGTAATTCAGTCGCGCACTCTCCGAAATGTATCCTATAAAAAACAGACAGACAGGCTACCTTGCGACGATGCTCAAGACTTTGTAGCTTCGCCACCGAGGTTGGATCACCTATGAGCTTCCTGGCACGCCTGTCGATTGAGTCCAGCGCGGCCAGCTGGTATTGGGCAGACCCGTCCCAGAGATGGCAGCAGTACTCCATACACGATCGGACTTGTGCTTGATAAAGTTGTAGAAGCTGTCCCGGAGTAAAGTACCGTCTGACCTTCGAGAGGACGCCCAGTTTTTTCGCTGCGGTTTTCGCCATGGACTCAATGTACCGTCCGAAATTCAGATCGGACGATATGTTAATGCCAAGGAGCTCCAGGCGATCAGCTATCGGTATGGACACATTTCGGAAAGTCGGGGTCAAAGCGAAGGGACTCCGTTTTGTGGAGAAAAGGCACGCCTGTGTTTTGCTTGCGTTGAAACTGACCCGATTAGATTGGATTCTAATGATATCAATTTCACTCTGTAAAGTCCTTCTTAATATGCTGAAATTTTTAAGGGGATGATCAGACCGTCAAACTGAACAACTTTCTCTATGGCATCAACACCGATATCGCAACCAAACAAACAAAACAAATTCACAGTTAAATATAATTCAACGATACACAAATATACATACATAGAAAACTCTTATTACACCTTACGAGCAATAACCCGAGTCTTAATGTTAAACGTTATATCTCTATACACAATCACTCGACCATCCGTACCGTATGGCGTGAGGATACAAAATGCTGGTCATTCATAGACTCATCAATAATTTACAAAGTACTAACCGAAATGATTCTATCTCACACAAAAGTCACACTCCCGTGTTCAATCAGTGATCATTGTGCGTTTATTATATTTATAAAAGAATCAACATTTCAATAAGTTTCTTTGGAATCACACGTGGTCCGCCCGCCGGCGCGCGGCGGATCGGAAGAAAATTAATACGTCACAACATCTAAGAAAACGATTCGAAGGTTCGGTTAAACGATATATTTTGATACTAACCTATCGTGAAAATAGGGAGTCAAAGTAACAGTAAAACTATCGACGTAACGTCTCGATAACGTCGAGGTAACATCGGAAGTGAACACATAGTAGAATGCTTAGTTAAACCTAATTAAAAACTAAACGGATGTCAAATGCGTCGCCGGTCGCGGCGGGGCGGGGAGGGATGGCACGACACGACCGCGTCCGGTCGATCCGTACTCTATGAGGTCAGCGTACTCACTGAGGGCGCAACTCGGCGCCGGCGCCGGCGTTCAGACAGAGATCTCGTAGTTGCAGTCGTAGACGGAGGCGCGGTCGGGCGGCTCGATGGTCTGATCATCCCCTTAAAAAATGGACCCTGTATTAATGAAACGTGGCTGTATATATTTTCAATTTCTTTTTACAGAAACAAATCTTTGCTTATGCATGTTGCTAATAAAAAAAAATCTTTTTTTTTTTCATTCTAAAAACAACCTGAATTTTCCAAACTAAAATGTATTTTTAAATTTAAAAGGGCCTAAAATGAATTACACTGGCTCTACGATCAACATCCCCAAGGCTTTACCTACACAAAGAAAAGAGATAATTACCTAAATAAACAACTTCGAGTTCATACATTTTCCTTTTGTCCTCCACAAAGACTACTAAGTAGTAAAGACAATCAAAGGCAAAATTTTTTTGTTCATTAAAAAAAAATACAATGAAAAAAAGAAAAATGATAATGTTGCTTTTTTATTAAATTATTTTTTCGTCGTTCGGCCTTTTTCTTGAAGGCGTTTATTTTGTGGAATCTTTTTTGAATTATTTTATTCTGTTTTAGGAATTTAAATTCTTTGTTTATAGTAAATAATTTTCTCTATGCATAATAGTAGCAAAAGGATTGAAATAAAACCGGTCAAGTGCGAGTCGGGCTACTCGCGCACCGAGGGTTCCGTACCACACTACCACAGAAGACAACGAAAAAAAAAATTTTTTTTTGTCCTGGACCTTTAGCGCAAGACCGACTCACACTTGTCCGGTTTTTAGTATTTGTTGTTACTTTGTAGAGTTTCCTCTATAATTACACTAAGTTTGACGCTCGTATGTATTACCGTTTTTACGATAGAACGTGAAGAAAAAACATTGATAAAAACTAGTTTCTTGTTGAGAACCCCCCTTAATTTTTAACTTTTTGACATTTTTATTATTTGTTAACAAATCCGCCGTAATAACGCATATTCTGAGAAAATTTCAACTATCTAGCTATTACGGTTCAAAAGTTACAGCCCTAAATAGGTAGGACAGACGGACGGACGGACGGACGGACGGACAACGTAGGCTTAGTAATAGGGTCCCGTTTTCACCCGTTGGGTACGGAACCCTAAAAATATGGAGAGTAGTTGTTGTCAAAGTAGTGTAACGTCTAGTATACAGTCCTTTTTAATATGCTATAGGTTTTTCAGATAAAGTTGTTCGATGTTTGATTCTGATCATCCTCTTAAAAAACCTTTAAACCTATACAGGGTGTAAAATTAAATGGGAGACTTACTTAAAGGGGTGCTTCAGATCATCAAACTGAACAACTTTTACAAAGACGACAAATTAAATTAAAAAAAATTGTTGTCTCATACATTTGAGTTGAGCAGGCAGGTACTGCAGTTTTGTATGAAACAGCAGATTTATGGTACTATTGAATTGTGGATGTTAATTTTTTTTTAATATCTCTGATTCCCCCCTCGGTGAATATAGTCGTGAGTACATGCTATGCTGTACGATGCTAAAGTTTACCTAATAGGATTTTTTTTTTTCGACATGTCATACTTGACAAACGTTCGATCGGCATTTAGTACGGAAAGTCAAAAATTGTTCTTTGCGTATTTTTCTTAGGGAAAGTTGTTCAGTATCAAACTGAAAAAAAAATGTTTACTTCAACCAACATCATGAATCCATATGAGCCTGTCAACATTATGACTTCTAAGACAAAGAGAACTTTGTTAAACGAATTCGGCTTGTTGTTATAACTAACCATCTTTTGTTTTTAGTTAACAATCTTCTTCTTATCGTGTGGGCAGAACCCTGGTGTCAGAGTTTTTTCAGAGCGCCGTACGGCCTCTGACGTGGTTTTTATGTGACGGCTACTAACACTAGAGATAGTAGCCGGGACCAACGGCTTAACGTGCCATCCGAAGCACGGAATCATTTTTCTTTTCAGACAATCAGGTGATTCAGCCTGCAATGTCCTAACCAACTGGGGAAAAACGCACAAAGTGACATATCACTAGGTGTCCCCCGTGGGAATCGAACCCACGACCTCCGTGTCGAGAGCCAATGGTCTGTCTTATAGTCTATATTATGGTTACAGATATTTATTTATGACACTGTCCAAGATATTTATTTATAGTCTACGATTATAGTTAACAATAATAACGTCATTTCAATTATTTTTGTGCTAATTAGGAGTCTTAGTAGGCTCGCATTTTTTTCAGAGCATGAGTACAATCACCCCTTAGGGTAATGCATCTAGCTGCTTACCCTAACACCCTGTAGAACATGTTTTTTTTTTTTTAAATTGTACGCAAATGAAGTCACGAGCAAAAGCTAGTATAATGCATGAAATTGCAAATGTAGTACCCATAGATAGTATTCAAGTTGCTCCAAGTTTGAGCAGGATTCACGCTCGAATCAACGTCGGCGGCGCAATCACACATTCTAACGGTTCCATTTCATTCATTCATTCATTCATTCAATGTCATGCGACCATAGAAATATTAATTTGCATGAGACACGGGTTCAAATGATATTTCTGCTTTATAAAATTTACTTAAGTTGGTTAAGGCTGGAGTTATTTGGTAATAATGTCAGTCACTTGAGAAGGACCTTAAAAATGTTTATAATAATCTAAACTATTATAAAACTGTAACAGAAGTGTCTGTACATTGGAGATATTTAAAAAAAAAAATTACGTCATGGTTTTTACCTGTCCCTGATTCCAAATCATAAATTTTTGGATTTTTTGTCTGTCTGTTTGTTTGTTTGTTTGTTTGGGTGTTTGTTTGTTCGAGTATCACGCAAAAACTACTGAACCGATTTTGATGAAACTTTTTTTGTTTGATAGCTTATCATCTGAGTTAAAATCTGGTATATGCGGATTATGCGGACGAAGTCGCGGGTAAAAGCTCGTATTGTATAAGTGTAGTCCTTAGAGTACTTATGTAGATTGCTTATACATACTCTAAGGTGTAGTCTGTTCGTATGATTATCTTGTATACTTAATGATAAGGATGAGTCCCTACCGGCGGACAAACCAGTTATGGTTTAATAGTGCGTCGATATTTGTTAATGTACTAAACATTGTATTGTCATGTATCAATAAATAAATAATAGTACATTACTGCAGCGGCCAGCAACAGAGGCATTGATGGACGAACGCGTAAATGTGGGCCGAGGCGAAGCCGAGGCACACATACGTAAGTCCATCAATGCCTTGTGGCCAAGGCTTGTATAGTACTTTTCTCAAATAATGCGCGGAAATTAAAACAGTAGATTTTCTCAAATAATTCGCGGAAATTAAAACTCTTTTCAAAATCAATGACGAACATCGAACAACAATTAGTTATTTTTTTTCAATAAACAGCTTTCTATTTGCAAGTCAGTTCGAAATTTAAATAAAACCTTTGATAAGTTACCTCCTTGGTCGCCATGTTTCGGAGAAAAAGATCGTTCCATTTTTAAATTACACGACAGATATGAGTTTAGTATGTAATTTATTTGGTCGCTAAACACGACAGATATGGATTTTCATACAACATTGCCGGCCGCTGCGCACATGTATTTGGCCAGTACCTACTGCAATTTCGATTTATCTCGAAGAAGGTTGTCAAAATAATGCTCACATTTCCAAGCATGTTTGAGAAAATACCAAAATTGTTTATATTAAAATTATTCTTGTTTAGCGAAATTAGATTGAGATGGGACCATCGGTAACTCTAAGTGATCGAGCAGCAGCAGAACACAGCCCTATGGGCAAAAGGTCAAACAATTACCTACTTCCAAAACTTACTTTGATTAACATATCATCATCATCATCCATAATCATCCCCTTAAAATAGTTTCAGCTACCTAATGTTTAGTTCGACCTTATGTGAAATAGATTATTACAAATAATAATTTTTAGCCACATCAGTCAAGGCACATTAGTATGAATCCCTACCTACAAATAGATAAAGATAATCTAAAGGTACGCACACACTCGCTTTCCATTCATTCACGTAAAGGAGCAGCGACACCTGTCGGCCATCGGGGTGCGACTCATCAATCTCCTTTTCATCTGCTCAGGTGACTGTAAAGCTATTCAAGGCATGTGTGGCGCTCCCGCGGGAATGAATAGAGAATTACTAGGTATTTTGTTAGGTACTGATATATAAATTTATCTGATGCGATAAACCTGTATAGTTTGGGAACACTAATAAGCACCATACATTGGATACTTTGCTGTCATTCCATAAATATGCGAATTTACAAGAAGGTGATAACTGACAACATGGGTGATGTGATACTGTGTCAGTGCGAGTGAAACAGGCACACGCCATTTACCAGACGGTGAGGTTAATTTAAAAATGGGGGCAGGGAGTGTTCGTACTGTATGTAGTGCTAGATACTATTTCTTATAAGGTCCTGATACTGCATTTTTTATTTCATTTCTTACGCAAAACTTTTTTAAATTAATAGGTGTATATGGTTATGGAGTTAGTAAGGTAGGTATAGTATACGAGTATACTCGCTACAGGATAACAATATTATGGGATTTTATTACTATAAGGCGAGTTCGAATGTTATCAAAAGACGTTTTATTTTTTAAATCCTTTTCTAATTTTTAATCCACATGGCTAAACCGATTACGCCCTAGATCTCCGAAAACGGTTGACGTCCTTCAGACCAACCCAAGATGGTAGAATAACCTAGATGCATTTCACGACTAGTAGCGCATCATTGCCCAAAGTAGGAATAAGAGGAAGAGTAGCGGGGAAGCCTTTACCCAGTCGTGGGATGGTATTATAATACACGCTGGGAACAAAAGTGTACTTTTTATCTGTTTTTCCTACGTCTGCACTGAGGTTTCCTTTCGAAATGATTTCAATGAAATAATAATTATGATAGAGAGCCTGAAGTGAAAAAAGACTAGTCTAAAAAAAGACTAGACTTTTTCAGGCTCTGTATAAAAATCCAGAAGATTTATACGCGAGTGTAGACGGGTAAAAGCTAAATAAATCATTTTTATAACCGTACAAAACAGACCGAACTTTAAATAAAGCTGAATAAGGTTTATTTTTAACACATAAATGCAATCTTTTCCGCACCTTTGAGAGGATGGAAGTAGCCTACCTTGGTTTTACAGGGTGTTAGTAAATAATTGCATTACTTTAAGGTGTGATTTTACCTCTGATACTGAACAACTTTCCCAAAGAAACCTCTAGGAAATTCGTAAAGAATCCCCCCCATCCCGAACCTTAGATCCACACAAACACTGCTAAAAAAACCGTTCTACGAATCCCATGGGAACAAAATGGGGTGGTCGTAAATTCAAATTCAATTCTTTTTTTTTCAAAATAATATCACATAGATAGCTTTTTGGCATCATTTTTGACTCGACCACCGCGTTGGAACTAAGTCTGCACACCTCAGAAATTACAAAGATCAAAAAAAGGCAACAGTGCGTATTGACAGGTAAGCAAAGCGAAACAGGATCAAACCGAGCATAGAGCGAATAGAACGGCAACATGCGTTTGACAGCTAACATTGTTTCCTAAATTGTTTTAGTTTTTTTCGAATAGGTACGTTAATTTTGGAGAGTGACTACCGAACGCTAGAATTTAGAGTACAATAGAATGTTTAAAAAAAACGTACTTCGTCAAAACCGTAGACGTATTCATAAATGAGAGCTACAACCTGAAAACAATTTCGTTATTCAAGTCCATAATAATACGGTGGTTGCATAGTGCATACTAGAACTTGATGACGTAAATACGTCCTCTGGATGCGATCATCAATCAGTCGGACTGACTAAACAGCACTGAAAAAAATGCGAGCCAACTAAGAAGAATTTTCTCTTAATTAGCACCAAAATAATTGAAATGACGTTATTTTTGTTTACTAAAAACAAAAGATGGTAGTTGTAACAATAAGCCGAATTCGTTTAACGAAGTTCTCTTAGTCAGAGAAGTCATGATGTTGACAGGCTCATATGGATTCATGATGTATGATTATCATAAACAAGATCTTGGTTGAAGTAAACAATTTTTTTTTCAGTGTTCCAAGTCGGGGCGCGTCATACCATGTTTTTCTAGTCATAATTATAGTGTCTAATCGTAAACAAGGTTCAATGCTGATACCTCAAGACATACATTTTGAAATCAGTAATGTGACACACTTTTTTCATGATTGTACATGTACACAGCCCGTCAGGTTACGCCTAGGCAAACTACTTAGATTATCAAACTGAACAATTTTCTCTATAGGACTAATGTCGAAATTGTGAAAAAAGTTCACTGTTCTATATAATAAAACTACAGGGTGAAATTGATATCATTAGCATCCATTTAAACTAACAGTCTACCCATCAAACTGAACAACTTTTACTATGGGAGCAAACCAATCGGAGCAAAAAAAAATCAGCTGTTGCATACATTTGTGTCGAGAACGCATTGCAGTTTAGTATGGAACAGCAGATTTTTTTGTTGCTCTGATCGGTTTGCTCCCATAGTGAAAGTTGTTCAGTTTGATGGGTAGACTCTTAGTTTAAAAGGATGCTAATGATATCAATTTCACCCTGAATAAAAAGCTACTAGGTACCTAATAGAAAACGTTGCGCAGTTTGATGGTCTGATCTTCTCCTTAAAATAAGTAGTACTTTGTACATAAGTAGGTATTCAAGAAAAAAAAATTGGACAGGCTCTTATCATTTTTTTTTTTTTATTGTCGATGGGTTTGCTCTTGACCTCAATCTAGTCCACAGGACAAAGATGGGGTCGAAGATGTAGCGAGCTTACCCAGAATGGCACTGGCACTCCTGCACACTGACGGAACGCAGCAAGCTGTTTGGCGCCAGACTCCGGCAGGAGGGTGGTCGCGAGCCAGGCGACTCCTTGTGGAGCCTACCACACCGCTGTGGGAGATCGTTCAGCCAACACCACAAACTTGGTAGCTTGTGATGCCGTTGCGCGGGGCGGACCGATCATAACTGAAGTAAAGCTAAAACAACATTTTTTCTTTAAATGTTGTCCGTTTGTTTATTCAAGCAACAAGTGAAAAGTCAACAGTCATAGTTCAACATTACAGAAATAATTTTTTTTGCACTGGAACTATCCCGGGATTAATCATAAAAGGATCCTCCGGATGAAGTCGGTAAATGCGAGATTGTAATTTTAGTTTTCAAAAAGGATTTTTTAAGGCCTCCATCGAGTAGGTATACCACACATATTTCGTAGATTATGTGGAAGCATGCAATAATATACTGCGCCTGGTATTCTCTTCCGATCACGTGACTGACCACGTGACTGACACAAGCCTACGTCATCCATCATACCCTTTAATACCATGTTTAGCGGCCATTTTTTTGTGACGTAGGCTTGTGTCACTCTGGGAATAGAAGAACTTGTTTTTTTAGACTATGTGTGGAAGTGAGTCTTCTGCTACTCATACTATTAGATATTCTGTGACTTTCACAGAAAGAAGAAGAATAAGGAACAATTGGAAAACTGGAAGTCTAAAACTCCATAACTCAACTTACGCCAACCAATGTAGAATCAGATAAGTCTGTTCCGGGTGTTGGCAAATAGCGTCGTTTACCCGTCTACCCGTTTACCCGTTTACCCTACAACGCGGGGGATCCTAGACTCCGGCCCAGTTGCATGAATAAGTGGTAGAGTTTGCACTAGTTTTCTTATTGGTTTGACTGGTGTTGGCACTATTATTTGTTTTCCATGCGTTTTATATAAAACTTGGCCTGATTTTATGTTTTTTAGGGTTCCGTACCCAAAGGGTGAAAACGGGACCCTATTACTAAGCCTACGTTGTCCGTCTGTCCGTCTGTCCGTCCGTCCGTCCGTCTGTCCTACCTATTTAGGGCTGTAACTTTTGAACCGTAATAGCCAGATAGTTGAAATTTTCTCAGATTATGCGTTATTACGGCGGATTTGTTAACAAATAATAAAAATAAAAATTAAGGGGGTTTCTCAACAAGAAACTAGTTTTTATCAACGTTTTTTCTTCACGCTCTATAGTAAAAACGGTAATACATACAAGCGTCCCAAATACCGCAGTGTCTTAAAACGAAAGTCTTCGATCAGTGTGTGTTGCCAGTGATGACATATGGAACAGAGACGTGGTCGTTCACTCAAGGCCTCATAAAAAGGCTGAAAGTCACCCAAAGGGCAATGGAGAGGGCTATGCTCGGAGTTTCCCTGCGAGATCGAATCAGAAATGAAGAGATCCGCAGAAGAACCAGGGTAACTGACATAGCCCAAAGAGTTGCTAAACTTAAGTGGCAGTGGGCGGGGCACATTGCTCGCAGAACCGATGGCCGGTGGGGCCGAAAAGTTCTCGAGTGGCGACCGCGTACCGGAAAGCGCAGCGTGGGTAGGCCCCTCACACGGTGGACCGACGACCTGGTGAAGGCGGCGGGAAAACGTTGGATGAGGGCAGCGCAGGACCGGTCGTTATGGCGATCCTTGGGGGAGGCCTATGTCCAGCAGTGGACGTCCATCGGCTGAGATGATGATGATGATGATGATACAAGCGTCAAACTTAGTGTGATTATAGAGCAAACTCTATAAAATAACAACAAATACTAAAAACCGGCCAAGTGTGACTCGGTCTTGCGCTAAATGTTCCGTACAAAAAAAGTTTTTTTTTCTAAGTTAATAATGTTGTGTTCTGTGGTGGTGTGGTACGGAACCCTTGGTGCGCGAGTAGCCCGACTCGCACTTGACCGGTTTTATTTTTTTTCCTCTCGACATTCTTTGATTTTATCGTTGAATTAGTTTTATTTCAGCAACAAAATGTCCTTTCTTTCCTTTCTAAAACACATCTTTTCTATTATATTTCGAATGACGTGCCATCGACTCGACAGAAGAAGAATATCGTAAATATATTTGCAAATATAACTTTTAAAATATGTTGATTAAGCGTTGATCAGATTATGTTGAGCCGTTCAAAGCTGACTTGAACAAAACTATTCTAACTTGATTTTAAAGTCACAATCTGAAACCTTGCAAATGGGCCTTACAGGGGATTTGTCTAACGACGAGACGCGGGGATCCGCTCGCTTGTGAGCGCTTGAATAAATCACCAAATGTAAGTGGGAATTTAATGACCTACCTACAGTAATAGTACATCGTTTACAGGATAATTCTAGGGTTTGTGAAGCACTAATTGTGCCTTCAATTTGATTGAAGTATTACTTTTTTGAAGTACGAGAGGCAACACAAGACAATTGTCTTGACTGAAAGCAAATTGCATTGAACCATGAATATGGCCCTCTCATTATATGTATATCGAAGATAATGTGATTTCTTATTTCAAGAAATCTTTTTTACCCGTGTACTACGAATAAGAATGTATAGAAATGTAAATCAAGCTCAAAAAGTGACCCCAAAAAAAGTACAGTGTTCGAAATTTGTTCCTTAAAAACTACACCTTGCCGCCAAAACTCATACAAAATGTAATTTTTTTTTTGTAAACTTTTGACACTTGTCACGTCACTGACATAATGAAACCATCAATAAATATCTAGGAGTCACGTTGCAGGAACTGACCCGAGTACACGTCTCGCGTGGTTTCGCGCGTCGCGTTTGTGCCTGCCACGAGGCTCCTCATTCCTCAATCTCTTCTTGCTCTTGTCCAAAAACAATCCATGAGATTGGGATAGATTCTCCCAATAAACTACTTGACACTGGCGGAAATGCAGTGCTAACGCACAAGCAAGAGTCCATTTAATTATAAATTAAAAAAAATATATATCTATGTGTATTGATAGAAGGTGTAACAAACACTCTAGTAATATTAAAAGGGGAATCTAAACTAATCCAGCCCTTTTCACTTAAGATCATTAAATATAATAACTTTCACTATCACAAAGTAGTTTTTTTCAATCAGTTGTCCAGTACACTCGAGGCGATTAGGTCTGCAGTTTTGAATCAAACAGCCGATTTTTTTTCGATGTTATATCTGTAGTGAAAGTTTTTCAGTTAGGGTTGTTTGATTACTAGATTAAACTTTGAAGAGCTCCTTTCTTAAATATTGAAATATGAAAAAATAATCAAATAAAAACCGGTCAAGTGCGAGTTGGGGTACTCGCGCACCGAGGGTTCAGTACCACACCACCACAGAACACAACATTATTAACTTTAAAAAAAAACTTTTTTTGTCCGGGACCTTTAGCGCGAGACCACCTCATACTTGGCCTGTTTTTAGTATTTGTTGTTATTCTGTAGAGTTTGCTTTATAATAACTCTAAGTTTGACGCTTGTATGTATTACCGTTTTTACGATAGAGCGTGAAGAAAAAACATTGATAAAAACTAGTTTCTTGTTGAGAACCCCCTTTAATTTAAAAATTAAGGGGGGTTCTCAACAAAAAACTAGTTTCTATCAATGTTCTTTCTTAAAAGTTAAAACTTTTTGTCATTTTTATTATTTGTTAACAAATCCGCCGTAGTAACGCATAATCTGAGAAAATTTCAAATATCTAGCTATTACGGTTCAAAAGTTACAGCCCTAAAGAGGTAGGACTGACGGACGGACGGACGGACAGACGGACAGACGGACAGACGGACAGACGGACAGAAGGACGGAAGGGCGGACGGACGGACCGACGGACGGACGGACGGACGGACGGACGGACGGACGGACAACGTAGGCTTAGTAATAGGGTCCCGTTTTCACCCTTTGGGTACGGAACCCTAAAAATTTAATGTCACTATGTATTTTATTTATTTCTTGTAATATTAGTAAAAAATATTAATATACTTAGTAGTTCTTTTTGGAAAAACGTATTAGAAGGTAAATACAATTTGACAATTTCTTTTGAAAGTGGATTGCTTTATTCGACGGCCCGGTAGCACAGTCGGTAGTGAATCTGCCTGCCGTGCCGAGGGTCGCGGGTTCGAATCCCGTAATCGGCAAATGTTTGTATGATGAATATGTATATTTGTACCCGAGTCATGGATGTTTGTATTTATATATGTATTCTATATCGTTGTCTAGTCATCATAATACCAGTCCAGGCTAGATTCTGGTACTTTAAGTGTGACTAGATAATTTGTGTGACATTGTCCAAGATATATTTATTTATTTTATATTCCACCCGGGATAAATATTTGCTCTTAGCGTATATTTTTAATTTTAAATGTATACGAAATTGAACAATAAAACGGAACTTTTTGAAGGCTATCTACCCACATTACGTTTTTTGCTCTAAACGAATCCCGGACCTCTTCACATTCCATTTCATTCGACAAAAAGCGTTGCGTCACTCTCTCGGGTTCAGTGGATTTTCATTAGGTTTTTTTTAGAGTGGGTAATGGAGAGTGTTGTTACACTTAGGAAAACGTAATAGGTTTTCGGATTTAGGTTTTTTTTTACAAGCGGTATTGATTTTGTGTACATAATGTTGTTACGGATTTACGTTAGAAAGCTATAGGTGTACCTATTTTATTTCCGCCTCGGTTGCGAAGTTGCGAATTACTTACTTACGAGCAGCAGTAGATACCTAATAATGAAGAAAATACCTCCGTGGTCTACTTTAAGAGTATTATTAAGAGACATTTGACGGCCCGGTAGCACAGTCGGTAGTGAACCTGCCTGCTGTGCCGAGGGTCGCGGGTTCGAATCCCGTAAGGGACAAGTATTTGTATGATGAATATGAATATTTGTACCCGAGTCATGGATGTTTGTATCTATATATGTATCCTATATCGTTGTCTAGTCATCATAATACAAGCCAGGCTAGATTCTGGTACTTTAAATACTAATTGTCCAAGATATATTTTTGTGCCCCATAAGACAAGATATTTATTTATTTATTATTTGTGTTTTACCTAAAAACAAAGAAAATAACATTATAAAAAAACCGCTGTTGAAGAATATCGAGCGATTGATCGTTCCCTTAGAAATGTGACGACAAAAGTAAATATTTTATGTTCGGAATTGAATGTCTGCGTGTTTATTCAATGTGTTGGCATTGAAATGATCCAGTATTAGGAACCGTTTAATGTTTATTTTTATTTATTTCTACAACATGTGAAGGCATTTCGCTTTTTGGAGCGATCACCAAAGTTAAGCACCGCTCAGTCTGGCTAATCTTTGGATGGGTGACCGTTTTAATGGTGTTTCATTATCATATCGACTGCCTCCGTGCTCTAGTGGTTAAGAGCATTAGCTCTCGATACGGAGGTCATGGGTTCGATTCCCACGGGGGACACCTAGTGATATGTCACTTTGTGCGTTTTTCCCCAGTTGGTTAGGACATTGCAGGCTGAATCACCTGATTGTCCGAAAAGAAAAATGATTCCGTGCTTCGGATGGCACGCTAATCCGCTGGTCCTGGCTACTATCTCTGGTAGTAGTAGTCGTTCCATAAAAAACCATGTTAGAGGCCGTAAGGCGGTCTGAAAAACTCTGACACTATGGCTTTGCCCACACGATAAGAAAGATTATCATATGCCTCTGTGCTTTGGAAATCAAGTTTAGTAGTTGGTAGAGGGCAGTTCCATCATATTTTATTTCATTCGACTCACCACACAATCCCATACCAACGTAACGCTTGTAAGCAAGGAAGAATACAAGACAATTAAGTCCATCAATGAAGATGAGACGGGATGATGGGGGATTGACAAAAGCAAGGGTTCAAGTTTTATTAGCAAACCAACTACAGCCTTACTGACATACTGTTTCAAAGCGATATCTCCGGAACTATACGCACCATTGTTTTCTCTTGACTTTTAGATCATGATAATAATCTCAGCCAAAAGAGGTCCACTGCTGGACATAGCTCTTCCCCAAGGATCGCCACAACGACCGGTCCTGCGCTGCCCTCATCCAACGGGTTCCCGCCACCTTCACCAGGTCATCAGTCCACCTTGACCGTGACTGCCTCCGTGGTCTAATGGTTAAGAGCATTAGCTCTGGATACGGAGGTCGTGGGTTCGATTCCCACGGGGGACACCTAGTGATATGTCACTTTGTGCGTTTTTCCCCAGTTGGTTAGGACATTGCAGGCTGAATCACCTGATTGTCTGAAAAGAAAAGTGATTCCGTGCTTCGGATGGCACGTTAAGCCGTTGGTCCCGGCTACTATCTCTAGTGGTAGTAGTCGTTACATAAAAACCACGTCAGAGGCCGAAAGGCGGTCTGAAAAAACTCTGACACCAGGGCTTTGCCCACACGATAAGAAGAAGAAGTCCACCTTGTGCGGGCCCACGCTGCACCTTTTGTTACGCTGTTTGTACTCGTAATTTTATAATATATTCCGTGACTTCCTCTTCGCCGCGTCGGCCATCTTTTTGATGCTCACATAGAAATATTATTTCGAAATCCAACTTTCAAAGGGAACAAAATTTAGGAGGAAATTACCAAAATTGTTGCATTCGATACAATTGACGTCTAAATTCGATATCGTTGCGATACTAAATTCGCCCTTTCCTCTGGCTCTTACATGCCAATATGAAAGGTAGTTCTATTACAATGCAACTAAGATTCCTTTCAATTTGACTGATAGGAAATTCTCTAGCTTCAGAAGTTACAAAGCCGTACGTTTAACAAGCCTGCTCCACAATATGCCGGATACCTTTACAATGGTTCTTAGTATTTCATCTGGCAAAGCTTTGTTCTGTCCTGTACGTACGTGTACGGGCATTGATTCATTTTGTTTTGAAAATAGTATAAGTAGGTAGGGGTAGGTAATGTAATATACATATTGGGTAACATTCATATTTAAAAAAAATAAACATATTTTGTTTTATCTTGTGCCTAAGTTTTAAATAAAATAAAATCAATTATTTAAAAGTAGCTTCTATAATGTCAAATGAAAAAAAAAAACGAATACAGAGTTTAGTAAATTAAATTTTTTAGATTAAAAGCTGCAAAATCGATTTTTTCAACTAAAATTTTTTATAACGAGTACTGCCAAATTAAATCAAATCAAATATACTTTATTTTACACCAAAACATAAACAGTAAAATACAGAGCAAAAAAAATACAAGAGGTACAAAATAAGGCGGTCTTATCGCTAAGAAGCGATTTCTTCCAGACAACCGTAAAACTTAAACTGTTTTGAAATATTTAAAAAAGTTTATCTTTTATTTTTTACCCCTGTAAGTCAAGTTGGATTTTTGGACACATTCAAGACCAATTTCCCCAGGGGAAATAAGTGGAATAATGCCTTTATTGCCAGTTTATTGCCTTATTGCTAGGCTTACGTACTTTGCATGCTACTGATCTATAGAGATTATTTGAACACAAATTGACAAATTAAATTATGAACCAAGTGTTTTAAATAAATCTCCAAGCTACTATACTACATTGATTGAGCAAAGGAGCCGCACTAAGTTAATAATGAATAAGTTACTTATAACTACATTTAGTTTGCAGTGCCCTTCCAGGGTTCATGTGCGCTCTATTTTTATATGTGAACACCTTATGTAACCACATGAAGCAATAAACTATTATGACTATACACAAACATCGTGAGGAAACCTGCATGCTTCAATTTAGAGGCATGTATTGTACCTACTGTCCATTACAAGTGGCGACGGGCTCACTCCCCGTCACACTGGACAGAGTTTCGGTACTACTAGTGAAACGTGGATGTTCTGAAGTTTCAGAATATCTCTGACTACCCCCTCGGGGAGTATAGTCGTGAGCATATGCTATGCTATGCTATGCTTTGCTGAGCATATGCTATGCTATGCTATGCTTTGCTGAGCATATGCTATGCTATGCTATGCTACTATATACAAAAATTTTAATTTCGTCTTCAGGGATCGTAAAGTAATTGTTGAATTCACAAAATTCTCATGTCACAATTTATAATTTATGAGACGAAGATAAGTTTTAAAAAAATTCCTTATGCTCTTCAATTAATGTAGGTACCTATAAAATTTTATAACCTTTAATATGAATGTCATTCTTGAGATTAATAGGTGCTAAAACAAAGTTTTTTCGCACTTGGATTCTGAGACAGTTGTCTAAAGTTATATTAACAGTTTAGGAGTTATTACGGCAGACAGAAAGTCATCTGAAAGATTGCAATAAAAGGGAATCACACTAAAGTAGAGAGCTGTAAAGTGTTAAACCCATGTTACGATAAAAATTAAATGATGCTGATATTTTAGAATTTATGACTGGCCATAATTTATTATCGTGTTACTCTCAGACCATAATTATGTGAACGAGTTATCTTATTTTAAGAGTCAGGGATTATGATATCAAAGACGTCTCGTTGACAACGTCGTCATATATAGGGGAGAGCGGGGTTGATAGTTCCGATTTTCAAACAATCGTTAAAATGTGTATGAAAAATAAGTCTTATGTATATGAGTCTTACATGGGTTCAAGCGGCATTTATCGCTGAATATTAGTATGTCGATAATCTATCGTACGCTTTAATACTTTTTAGCACAGGATCGATTTTCTAAGGCAAGTCGATAAGATATGGAATAATTCAAATGGTGACATCAAAAACACTTTCCAAACGTTTTCTCAACAATCCGTAGTCATCATACTCTCATAAATAGATTAACTATTAATCGAGTTAGACCAAAAAGTATAAACTGGAAAATACTTACTCTGGTCGTGTCGCAGGGTCACTTGATATACATACACTTCCTGGCCGGCGCAAGCTCAACTAAAGTGGCTGCCATATCTGCGCAGGGGCCTATCAATGTCCACCATACTTCATGCATTTCGATATCTCTTTTCTTCTCGGAGCTATATAATATCCATCGAAACAACTAACCTCGGTAACTTCCAACCCCGCTCTCCCCTACTTTTGGTTGCAGGTCACATTTTATGAAGGTAAGAGTAGTATTAAAAACTGCGAGCTCAAAATCAAGCATTTTGAATCTGTGTTAACACAAATAAACAAATATACAGAGTAAAGCTAAATAAAATCGTTAAGTAACAAAGAATTTTGGCGAATTTGGACCCAGCCATTTTTACGAAAACTAAAAGCTCTTCCGCTTGGCGGTCATATATATTATAAACAGAAAAAATTAAGGCATTTTTTTAAAAAACTTCCACATCTCCAGAAGTCCGGGTTCAAAAGTAGAAATTACTAGTAAAATAAACAAATCTTCCAAGAAGCAGTAGCAAAATGCAACCACGACAGCTATTTTCATCGAATATTACCACTGAGGTATTTTTTGGTCGTTACGGAATGTATTTGGCTTGGTTCAACTGATAGTTCGTGATTTCGTTTTCTTCCATTATCATAATATTATCGTGAATTTGCATTTAAATAAACATAGTGAATCCGTAGGAGATTGAGTGGACTATCTAATAAGAAATATTATGAGTTATGGTACACTTGCTACAAAAGGTATCATAAGGAGATACCTTTCCCTCAACTTCTACAGATTACAACCAGTTTTCTTTTTTGTTAGTTTTGTTTCACTCTACACGTATTACTAAGTTTCATTCATGTACGGGACCTCTAAGTCTGGGTCTCAAATTAAATGGACGTCCGCCAAACTTCTTTGGAGCGAGTGAAGTGGGCTCGAAATTTTTCAGTACTGTTTCGCCCGTGGCCAGAACTCAGATGGAGCACGAATAATTTCATTATCATAGAGCAAGCGAAGCGAGATCGAAATTTTAGCACTAGTCAGAAATGTTGATTTTATTTGGTCCTAGACTAAATATTTTTCATGGGTTTGAAGAAAGTTACAAGGCGCGAAGCTCTTTGGACCGCGAGGCCGTAGGCGGTCGCCCACACCGCCCACCGCCTTTCACTTCTGCTTATCATTAAAATAACATATAGTATTATATTGTAATTTTTATTGTAGATTGTAAGGTATGATTGTGCTGAACTGCTAGGTTAAGCAATTGTGTTCCTCTGTCCTTCGCCCCCATTTGACCGGAGCTTTGTACCGTTGACACAAAGAAATTACTTACCGTAAGAAATAAATGAGAGACCCAAACGATTTATGGATCTCAAAGGCTTCTTTTTTACCGACGTAAATAGACAAAGACAGCTTTGTCGTGTCCCTGGAATCCATGATCGGAAAATTTTACCTGTAATTGAAACTAACATTGAAACGCCTTTATATTCGATTCGATTGTAGCATCATAAATATTAATTTTACCTACCTACTCATGGCCCTTACTTTACCTTTGATTTTATTATTTACAATAGATACAGTCAAGAAACTTGAAACCCAATTGGCTTTTCAGTGAAAGAAAAAATCGCAAGGAAACTTATACCGGCAAACATCCTGCAAAGTTTTTAACTGCTCAGACCAAAATTTGTAGGCGAAAGCACAATAGCGCACACCCCTCACCTCCTCCCCATTTGATAAGATTTGAGACATTTACCTCAGTTTCGAGGCATATTTTAAATTCAAGGTCATAACCGTGCTCGTCGTCGTAACCTTTGCTGATGCCACGAGCATGTGATTATGATCGCGCTGGTGATGATGCAGATATTCGTGCTTGTGACCATACTCATGCTAGTAATGCTGATGCTCATGATTGTGCTGATGCTCATGCTCGTGCTCATACCCGTGATGCTAATACTGATGCTCGTGCTTGTGATTTTAATCGTACTGGTGATGATACTGATGCTCTTGCTTGTGCTGATGCTCGTGCTCCTCATCATGCCCGTGCTGCTGATAATCATGCTCGTTCTCGTGCTGGTACTCGTGTTTGTGACCATACTCGTGCTGCCAATGCTGATGCTCGTGATTATGCTGATGCTTTTGCTCGTGCTCATGATTATGCTATCGGTTGTCAGTAGGTATACTAGGTAGTTATAATGTACTCTTATAAAATTGTAATCTTATCATTCCTGTTCGACAAAGCTACGATTGGCATTTACCTCTAGAATTGAGGTTTAGACATTCTGAGAAATTGCTACCGACGACCGCAATTTGCTATCTCTAGACGAGGTTAGAGTAAAATACCTTAGGAATTGGAGATTATGAGACAACACTTTTTATAACTTCAGTGCAGGGCATAAGCCTCCTCCCCTGTAATATTTTACAGTCAGTATATCAAGGCTTCAAAGCTTGGGTGTCTAAAACTTTTATAACTCTAGGCGCAATGATTGATGTTCTAACCTCTTTTATCACTTTTAAGGTTGAAATAAAAAAGCAAACTTGGGTCTGGATACCCTTGAAGCCTTTTTAGGGATCAGTGCTGTTACGTAATGAATGAAATTTAAGGGATAATAAAGTCAAGGTTAGAATGAGATTCTTTTGTTAAGAGTGAAGTGGGTTACAGTTATTGTTTTTGGGCAATCGCCATCATAATATCTGATTACAGAAAGGGTTATAGCTAATTTATTACCTTCATCATCAGATGATAGATGTCCACTGTAGGACATAGGCCTGCCCCAAAGAATGCCACAATGACCGGTCCTGCCCTCATCCAACGGGTTCCCGCCGTCTTCACCAGGCCATATATTCTTGTTTTTAGTTTTTTTATTTCTTTATTCAATGCATTACTTTATAATAAATATAACGTATGTAATGTAAACTAACTAAAGGCAAACCTTTTAAGGGGATGATCAGACCATCAAACTGAACAACTTTCTCTATGGGACCGACATCGAAATCGCCAAAAAAAAACTGTTGTCCCATACAAAACCCCAGTTTTTTTTGTGATTTCGATGTGGGTCCCATAGAGAAAGTTGTTCAGTCTGATCATCCCCTCATAGGGTTTGCCTTTAGCTCAACCCAAATGTATGGAACAGCGGATTTTTTGTCGCGATTTCGGTTTTGGTCCCTTAGAGAAAGTTGTTCAGTTTGATGGTCTGATCATCCCCTTAAAAGGTTTACCTTTAGTTAGTTTAAATGCTGTATATAATATTATGTATTGATAATTATGTTATTAATTTATTATATTTACTGTATACAACGTGTAAATAAATAAGCG
The DNA here is from genome assembly GCA_922987775.1 of Agonopterix subpropinquella. Taxonomy (NCBI): domain Eukaryota; kingdom Metazoa; phylum Arthropoda; class Insecta; order Lepidoptera; family Depressariidae; genus Agonopterix; species Agonopterix subpropinquella. The sequence continues at coordinate 3,984,206 of OV277708.1, read as the reverse complement.
CAAAACCTCATACACCCCAACAGATTTATAACAAAATAATTAGATTTAAACAATAATTTCATTATTTTGATATCTATAGCAATCTATAGTTAATTAAAGTTATTCACATTTTAAGTTTTGAGGCAAAAATGATTTGTTATTATTTCAGCAATGAATGAAATCGCTAACGTACTCATGGATACATTTTAATAATCTTGTTTTGGTAGAACCTAAGTAGGGTGAGTGAGTGTGCCCGTGCGGTGGGTTGACATTGGGTTCAGTAAATTTTAAATTTTACAAACAAATTATTTTAATATTTTGAAAAAATTACCTACTTATGTTGAAACCCTATTCTGCTCTCGATTCTGAACAGACTAATTTCTAGTTTAGTGCACTGCAGTAATTATAGAGTCTCCATAGAACGTTATCTCCATAGAACGATAGAGAAATATTTAGGGACTAACGATGTTGTCGAACGTATACTAAAACATTTAACTCAGAAATTGTAGCAAATAGTCAATTAAAAGAAACACCATTTCCTTTAATGCGCAATCAAATTGACAAACGAGCTCTGTTTGTTGCAATGTAGGACATTGTTACAAATTAAGAAACATCTATTTAAGAACCAGGTTTTAACAGCCAATTAAATTGTTACGTTTTAGTTACGATCGAGTAAACTTGGCGGATTGCATGAAAGTAAGATACATTGTTCTGATCTTTAACTGAAGCTTTTACAAAAGAAATTAATAAACGACACAAAATATATAATGTATAAAGATGTAGCATGTTTACCTACAAAGATGCCCATTCACTTTTGCCTTGAAGAGGCCCAGGTTGTATTGCTCAGGGAACAGGTCCGCAGGCAGTGCGTTCCACTCCTTAGCCGTGCGCATTATAAAAGAAGAAGCAAACTTCTTCGTGCGAATTGCTGGTAGGTCAACGACATAAGGGTGGAAACCCAGCCTGCGTCTCGTCCCCCACAGATGAAAGGGAAATGATGGAAATGAGGGAAATGGGGATGATGAAAGGTGGTATTAGATCGTGTAATTCCATCGCACACTCTCCGAAATGTATCCTATAAAAAACAGACAGACAGGCTACCTTGCGACGATGCTCAAGACTTTGTAGCTTCGCCAGCGAGGTTGGATCACCTATGAGCTTCCTGGCACGCCTGTCGATTGAATCCAACGCGGCCAACTGATATTGGGCAGACCCGTCCCAGAGATAGCAGCAGTACTCCATACACGATCGGGCTTGTGCTTGATAAAGTTGTAGAAGCTGTCCCGGTGTGAAGTACCGTCTGACCTTCGAAAGGACGCCCAGTTTTTTCGCTGCGGTTTTCGCTATGATATAATTATGATAACCAAGAAGAAAAATTATTTTACATTTTCCCTTCATTGCAAACGGGACACAGTAATTAAAAAGCATGGCAGTAGTGCCATAAATCCGGAATCATGTCCGGGAATTCGGTTCTTTGGCCGGAATGCGGGGGCAATTCTATAGTTTCCGAAATTTTCACAAAAACGAAAGAAAAAAAATAGAAAAAAATGTTTTCAATTAAATCACCATCACATCAATACTGGGTATTTAAAACAATTATATTTTTCATTTAAAGTACACAAAGTACTGACATTATTAGGTACCTACTTTAATAATGTTTTTGTAATTAATTAATTAATTATTATTTACCTATTTGAGCCTTCCAAAAACACCCTGCAACATTTCAAATCTTTTAAATTATTGTTTTGAGTGATAATTGCTTCATACAATAAGAAATCGATATGTCGAATAATTCGAAATTTCTTTGACGTCCGGAATTTTCCCGGATTTTCAATTTTTTGATCTGGTAACTCTATTTATGGAAGGGCTTCTTGCGTCATGTAGTAACGCCCACTTTGTGTTCAGTTTTTCCCATCTATTTACACCCCTAGGGATAAAGGAAGGTTTACGTCCATAAAATTAATTAACCGCTGAATAAACCAGCCTTTGAATGATAATTAAGTTGGTAAACGTGTAAGAGTTGAAAGTCAATTAATTCTGTGTCAAACTTTGCCTAATACAATAATCGTTTTAGCTAACCATCGAGCGGAAACAAAATTTAATTCATTTGGATTAAAACTTTATGGTTATTCAATAGAGCACGATATTGAACGAGATTAAGTTATTAAGGCTCTAGTGCAAGGCTCTCTTTCTTACAAGCAAACTTTTGCAATTAGCCATCCCGCTTCAATTGCGTGGCTCCGGTCAGAATTTTCTGTTTTCTTTGAAAACCTGTATGATGTTTTATGAATTTTCAAAAAATAACAAAACCACATCATTCTATATCGTAGTGTGAAGAATATTGTAAATTTTCATATTCTTCTGATCAACAATGTAAGAGTAAAATGGTTACAGCTGGAAAGAAAGGGGTGACTTTGGATTCGTTTTTCTTCAGTTTTATTATTAAACTAGCGGCCCGTCCCGGCTTCGCACGGGTGGACGTCTAATCTTTTCTAGCAATAAATATAGCCTATGTTACTCAGGGTGAATGCAGCTTTCTAATGGTGAAAGAATTTTTTAAATCGGCCCAGTACTTTTTGAGCCTATTCATTACAAACATACAAACATACAAAAATAGGTACAAATCTTTCCTCTTTATAATATTAGTGTAGAAAAATAGATTTCGAGAAAAACCACGTCACTTCTCATATCCTATAGATTATTCAGTTTTGTTTTCTGCTTAAAAAGTGCCATAGTTAATGTATAAAATGGTAACAAAGTTACACAAAACCAGGCGGACGCCCCTTAAGTAATTTTGAGCCGACATTGGTGAAGTTAGATGTATCGATTCACCAACGCATCGATGCAAACGTGCGACTAAATTGGGCATCTGCAGATGAGTAAATTAATACCCCACAGAATGAAAATTTCTGCTTGCATCATACAAAGCTGGTGTACCTGCCTGACTCAAATGTATGAAACAGCTGATTTTTCAGGTTGGCTCTATGGTAAAAGTTGTTCTGAATTCACCGTTTCAGTATTTTCTAGGCTGTCCCTTACACCCTGTATTATTATAGACTAGAGTTTCTACCATCTCGAGAATATATATTTTTAAATTATCTCAGATAAAATTTAATTTTGGAAGATAAAAATTCAGCGGCTTCTGGCTACAATTACAGTAAAAACGTATTTCTCTTCCGTTAATAATTTCTTCCAGAGTACAATTTCCATATTTTATTATCACCGCGTCAGTCTTGCTGGCGTATTAAAAAAAGAATTTCGTGATTTACGTTGTCCGTAAAGAGATAACATTGTTTTTTTTTCTTTAATAACGTTGGAATAAAATGATGCAATAAAAAAGTCTGCAGGACATTCAATAAAACCGGTCAAGTGCGAGTCGGGCTACTCGCGGACCGAGGGTTCCGTACCACACTACCACAGAACACAACATTAATAACTTAGAAAAAAAAACTTTATATGTTTAAACGAACCTAAACCTTTAGCGCGAGACCGACTCACACTTGGACGGTTTTTAGTATTTGTCGTTATTTTGTATAGTTTGTTCTATAATCACACTAAGTTTGACGCTTGTATGTATTAGCGTTTTTACGATAGAGCGTGAAGAAAAAACGTTGATAAAAACTAGTTTCTTGTAGAGAACCCGTGTGAACACCCGTCTTGTGGTACGGAAACCTCGGTGCGCGAGTAGCCCGACTCGCACTTGACTGGTTTTATTTTAAATAAGTACCTAATATTTTCCAACAGTTACGATTTAATAAATTGTCGAATAACAGCAAAAACCCGAACGATTCCAAAGCTTGAGCTTTGTAAGATTCATGGTAGTTCAAGGACGCGCACGAATTTTGTTGTTTTTAAAATTTATGAAAAAAAAATGAATACTTACTATAGTAAAAATTTTGAATAAATACCTATCTTTTTCATTGGTAAGAAAAATTTAAGGGAAAAATTAATAAATTGGTTGCGATACGATATGAAAATTCTTGGATCATTCTAGTAAATAAATAAACAGGTTGTCAGAATTAATAGTCTTTTCTCAAACATGCTTGGAAATGTGAGCATTATTTTGACAACCTTCTTCGAGATAAATCGAAATTGCAGTACTGCCCAAATACATGCGCGCAGCGGCCGGCAATGTTGTATGAAAATCCATATCTGTCGTGTTTAGCGACCAAATAAATTACATACTAAACTCATATCTGTCGTGTAATTTAAAAATGGAACGATCTTTTTCTCCGAAACATGGCGACCAAGGAGGTAACTTATCAAAGGTTTTATTTAAATTTCGAACTGGCTTGCAAATAGAAAGCTGTTTATTGAAAAAAAACTAATTGTTGTTCGATGTTCTTCATTGATTTTGAAAAGAGTTTTAATTTCCGCGAATTATTTGAGAAAATTTACTGTTTTAATTTCCGCGCATTATTTGAGAAAAGTACTATACAAGCCTTGGCCACAACTAGGTATTGATGGACTTACGTATTTTACACGTTCGTCCATTAATGCCTCTGTTGCTGGCCGCTGCAGTAATGTACTATTATTAATCAAACTTCGAACATGTAATATAAATTAATTTGATGTTTGATTGATTTCGAGTAAGTCAATATTAAAGCAAATATTATGGGTGGGGTGCGCAGTACCTATTAAATATTTACCTTTTGAATGTCAAAGTTCATATAAGTTAGTTAAGTTTCTATCTAATCAAATATTAATGTCATATTGGAAGTCATTTATGTACCTATATTAGTTTTCTAGGGTTCCGTACCCAAAGGGTGAAAACGGGACCATATTACTAAGCCTACGTGTGCCTACGTTGTCCGTCCGTCCGTCCGTCTGTCCTACCTATATACAGCTGTAACTTTTGAACCCTAATAGCTAGATAATTGAAATTTTCTCAGATTATGCGTTATTACGGCGGATTCTTTAACAAAGTTAAAAATTAAGGGGGGTTCTCAACAAGAAACTAGTTTTTATCAACGTTTTTTCTTACACGGTAATACATACAAGCATCAAATTTAGTGTGATTATAGAGCAAACTCTACAGAATAACAATAAATTCTAAAAACCAGCTTAGTGTGAGTCGGTCTCGCGGTAATGGTCCCGGAAAAAAAAGTTTTTTTCTCAGTTAATAATGTTGTGTTCTGTGGTGGTGTTGTACGGAACCCTCTCGGTGCGCGAGTAGCCCGACCAGTGCAAGGTGCACTTGACCAGTTTTATTATGTTTTAATAAGTTTGAGAGTTAGCTGTATATATATTAACCAATCAGGAGCTCGGCCGATCTCGGTCGGATCTCTGATTGGTTAATATTTACACAGCTACACAGCTCACACAGCCAGCTCGCGTCAATGGACAGGCAGCCTTACACCCTGTATGTCTGTTAATTTACCCTTTCAAGGCTCATTAGCCGTCGAAGACTTAGCTCATAGCTGATAAGTTTTCCCAAAGTTTCGGGTGTTCGATAATGACCGAGCTACGCAGCCGAGTGACCTTCAGTTTGAATGATCTGTAATTAGCGATATATTTTACTAGCTTCTGCTTACAATCTTGTTTCACGGACTTGTAATTAGGTTATTTTCATGAACTTCCTACTAGCTTTGACGGCGTTTTCGTTCGTGCCGACTAGTGAATTCCGAATAGACTTTAGTAGTTGGTACTAATTTTTTTTTAATTCAGTATATTTTCTGAATAAACTGTAATTATTGTGCTATAAAGCTCATCTGGCCAACATTGTCCTGGCTAAGAACCCTATTAGGACTTTAAAAAACATAAAAAAGAACGGGTTGCACTCCGGGAGTGCCGGCAGAAGTGAAAACTAAGAGATCTTACATCTTACGATTGTCACGTGACAATCGTACAACACAATCCTGATGCGAGTTTAAAATCTTACGTCATCGTCTTACCAATTTTGTCTTAAATTTTCGATCAGGGTGACGTCACGGTCCTGACGCGAGTTTAACATTTTTTACCCATCCCAAAAAGTGCACAACTCCGCTAAAGAAATTTTAACTTTAAAAACTAAATCACTGTCTAGCTGCCGTTCTCAAGTAGGTAATGCGCTTACAAACAAGCAGTATTTTTTTATTTTATTTATTTCGACCTATTCTGTTGTGTGTTTTTATTAAAGTAAAATAATGAGAGACCTATTTTTTCTCTTAAACTACAAACTCTCATATCGATTGATTAAACCAATTGCGATGAAATAAAACTAAAATTAATGATACTCCATTGATGTGTCTGATAAAAAGTCATAAAGAGACTGAATATAATTTACATGTTTACGTGCAAAGATTGCTGATAAAATGCAAAAACGCTAAGGACTTCATATAAATCAACCATCATAATCTTACACTTTATTCCACATTAAGTGCACTGTCAGAACTTTATCGACAAGGTCATTAAAGTACAAAATGGCTTGAGTTGTGAGACGTGAGTTGATTCCAAAAAACACGGCTCCCTTAGCTCTTGAAGCCACTCAAAAGTGAGTGCTGGATGAGAACACTTAAGAATACCTGTGCTCAAAGCCTACTTACATTATGTCGCAGTAATATTAAAAGATAGGGAATATATTAATTACCTACCCTAGGATAGTTATGACCTTTTTAGTGTTCCGTACCAAAATTGGCAAAACGGAACACTTATGGAATCAGCTCGGTGTCTGTCCGTCCGACCGTCCGTCTGTCACAGGCATTTTTCTCAGAGACCGTAAGACATAGGAAGTTGAAACACGGTACAGATATAGCAATTGCTGGTCCAATATCATAAATGAAGTAAAAAAAGCTTAATTTTTATATTGGGGGACAGTTTGGGTAGTAAGAAAGGGTACTACCATACGCTACCATATGGTGTGGAGTATCAATTGAAAGCTTATGAAAATACGAGTCTAAAAATATACTTTTCAAATGTTTTTATTAAAACTTTGTTGAACAAAATTTTCAATTAAATCCGGGAAATTGCTGCCCCCACCTCTATTTCAAAAAATATAGCCGTATAAGATCTGAAAAAAATCATGAACATCAGAAATAACGTGTTGATGGCGTGAAAATTATCAAGGTGGCTCTAACTTGGATAGTTTTTTTTCTATACCCAAAAAACGAACACCAGTGAGACCAGTGTAAAATGATCTTAAGTTACTATGTGACCACAAACTAAGTAAGTGTCAATTTATAGTGGTTTAATCAATGACCCATGTTAAACAACTGGTAGTACGGAACACTAACTGTCCGAGTCCCGATTCGTACTTGGCCGGTTTTTATGAATGGATTGGAAAATGCGATGCTCTCTTATTTAGGAGGCCAAGATCCAGAAGTCTATTAATTAACATCGGGCACGAGTGGTGTGGCTAAGGCCCAGGATAAACCCTTATAAGGGGAGGCTTTAGGTACCCCAGAAATGGGGATCATAGATTTATTGTGATGACGCTGATATTACAATGCATTGACAACTTTATGAGGACATTGCTTAGGGTGAAATACTTTGAAAGAGATATTGCATCCATCTATCTAATACATCGCACACAAAATACATAACCGGATGTAAATGTGTTGGTACATTTTACTAATGAAGACAGAATGACTACATTTTTTGTACAGACACAGGCAGCATTTTATATTTCATACGCATAAGCATAATTATCAGGTAGTCAGAGATATTCTGAAACCTCAGAACATCCACGATTCACTAGTAGTACCACAACTGTCCAGTGTGACGGGTAGTGCAAACAAATATGCGCATACACATTAAAGAATGCAGGTTTCCTCACGCTGTTTTCTTTCACCAAAAAACCATTGGCACGAGTCGGCCCGAATGAAGATCGAACCACCTCCTGCACGGCAGGCATGGTTACTCGCCACTAGAGCACCCCCATTATTTTCATATTTAATTAAATAATTAGGATTGTTACAATTTTACTGCTTCCTCAATATTCCTGCGACATACCTGCACTCGAGTATGCCGTAAGCGTGAGCTCAAATTACGAGGCTATCCACAAAAAATGGCCTTCATAAGTGGGAAGGAAAATGTGAAGACTTTGATGTTCCCAGAAATTTTGTTGAGCAATTATCCGTGAGTGTCTTTATATCGGCGCTTCATGTAATATGGGCATGAGTTGAATGTAGTGTTAGTATAGAGATACCTATCTGTCAAGGAGTGTTAGGGTAAACAGTTGCATTATTTTAGGGGTGATTTTTTTCACTATTTCGGCCATAACTTTTTTCATTTTTGACTTTCTCGAATAAATCTTTATGCAGCTTACAGCTCTCATAAACACGCCTCTTTTGAGCTTTTTTTGAAGATCATATCTTCACACTCTCCGAGATATAAGGGAATCGCACTTTTTCGTGAAATCGGAGCCTACACTGGAGCGAACGAAATGACATTTCCAATTTCAAAATGTGGACTTCCCAGCATACTAATTGCAATCATCTGATCGAACGTTTGTATGAAAAGTAGTTTTTTTTTGCGAATTTCCTTTTGGTTTCTGAAGGTGATTGGTTAAGAAGGATTTTGTATATGGGATCAACATTGAATTCGCGAAAAAAAAGAAATTCGATTTTCGCAATTGCGTACGTTTTCGTTCCAAAGTCAATTTCAATGAAGTTCGGACAAAAATGGTCACGATGTATTGAAAATCAAATCTCCCAGAATTATCCCTATTTCGTTGCGATGTCAATGATACGTAACCTCAAATAGTAAGCCATCAGTTATTTTGCGTTTAGCATAAATTTTAAATAAGTTGACAGATAAATATTATATTTTTAATATAACATAACATACCTGCTTTGGAATACTTACAAGCTCTGTGCTAAGAGGTATTTCATCATCATCATCATCTCAGCCGATGGACGTCCACTGCTGGACATAGGCCTCCCCCAAGGATCGCCATAACGACCGGTCCTGCGCTGCCCTCATCCAACGTTTTCCCGCCACCTTCACCAGGTCGTCGGTCCACCGTGTGAGGGGCCTACCCACGCTGCGCTTTCCGGTACGCGGTCGCCACTCGAGAACTTTTCGGCCCCACCGGCCATCGGTTCTGCGAGCAATGTGCCCCGCCCACTGCCACTTAAGTTTAGCAACTCTTTGGGCTATGTCAGTTACCCTGGTTCTTCTGCGGATCTCTTCATTTCTGATTCGATCTCGCAGGGAAACTCCGAGCATAGCCCTCTCCATTGCCCTTTGGGTGACTTTCAGCCTTTTTATGAGGCCTTGAGTGAACGACCACGTCTCTGTTCCATATGTCATCACTGGCAACACACACTGATCGAAGACTTTCGTTTTAAGACACTGCGGTATTTGGGACGTGAAGATACTACGTAGCTTCCCGAACGCTGCCCAGCCGAGTTGGATTCGACGGTTGATCTCTTTCTCGAAGTTGGACTTACCTAACTGAATAGTTTGTCCCAGGTAAACATAATGGTCAACAACTTCGAGCGCAGAGTTTCCGATCATTACAGGAGTGGGTACAACATGGTCATTTGACATGATCTTCGTCTTGTCCATGTTCATTTTCAGACCAACTCGTTCGGAGGCTCTGCTGAGATCATCGAGCATTTGACTGAGCTCCTCCATAGTCTCCGCCATGATGACTATATCATCGGCAAACCGAAGGTGACTGATGTACTCGCCGTTTATGTTGATGCCTAGCCCTTTCCAGTCCAGAAACTTGAAAACATCTTCCAGTGCAGCGGTGAACAGTTTCGGAGATATAACGTCTCCCTGCCTCACGCCTCGCTGCAGTAGGATAGGTTTCGAGTTCTGGTCCTGTAGTCGGACTGACATAGTGGCGTTTTTGTACAAGCATTTCAGCACTTCGATGTACCGGTAGTCTACTTGGCAACGCTGAAGAGACTGCAGTACAGCCCAAGTCTCGATCGAATCAAAGGCTTTCTCGTAGTCCACGTACGCCAAGCAAAGGGGCAGGTTATACTCTTCAGTCTTCTGTATAACTTGCCGAAGCGTATGTATGTGGTCCACAGTGCTAAAGCCCTTTCGGAAACCGGCCTGTTCGGGAGGCTGGAAATCGTCAAACCTGCGCGCGAGACGGTTCGTAATGACTCTCGAAAACAGCTTGTAGACATGGCTAAGAAGGGAAATGGGCCTATAGTTCTTCAACAGGGCATTATCGCCCTTTTTGAAGAAGAGCACCACCAGACTTCTGTTCCATGCCTGCGGCGTTTTGCCCTCGAGTATGACGGAATCGAACAGCTTCTGAAGGGCCTTCAGGACCGGTTTTCCACCCGCCTTCAGAAGCTCGGCCGTAATCCCATCATCACCCGGCGCCTTGTTGTTCTTTAGCTGTTTGAGAGCCATACTAATCTCGTACAGGCTGACGTCCGGAATATCTTCTGTGTAGTGCCGGGTCAATCTAGCTCTTGGGTCGTTAGCCAGATCTGTAGCGGGTCTTCGTGTTGACGTGTATAACTGTCCATAGAACTTCTCAACCTCTCTCAGAAGCTCAGGCTTGGACGATACGATTCTGCCATCCTCAGTCTTCAGCTTTGATAGCTGGCTTTGCCCAATAGACAGATCCCTTGCGAAAACTTTGGAGCCTTTGTTCCGCTCTATAGCCTCCTTAATACGCTCGGTGTTAAACCGACGCAGGTCGCAAGTCACGGACTTTGAAATCTGCCTATTGAGCTGCCGGTATTTATTCGCATCATCTGAAGACTGCAGAATCATCTCGCGCCTTTCCTCCATGAGCTTAAGAGTAGGGTCTGAGATTTTCTTAGTTCTATTTGTACGACGGGTCTTAAAGAACTTGGACCCGACCGCATGGACAGTTTCCACAAACCCATCGCTGTAATCGTCCACGCTACTCCCCAGGCAATCAAAACGATTTTGGAGTTCGAGCTGAAAACTACAGGGGTTTTGGATCTGGATCGGTACTGGACGGAGCGTAGACTTCATCAGACGAGATCTTTCGAGCTTGATATTAAGATTCAATGTGCCTCTTACCATACGGTGATCGCTTCCGGTTTTAAACGCGTTTAACACAGAGACATCATTGAATATTTGCTTCTTCGTCGACATGATGAGGTCTATCTCATTTCTTGTACCGGTCGGGCTCAACCAGGTCCACTTTCTGTGCTCCCGCTTCTTAAAGAAGGAGTTCATCATATAGAGTCCCTCCTTCTCCATGAAGCCAGCCAGCAGTTGGCCCCGTTTGTTCCGTCGTCCATACCCAAATTTTCCCACTCGCATCTCTTCACCGTCTCGTTTGCCCAGTTTCGCGTTGAAGTCTCCCATGACCACCGTGAAGTGTGTTTTAGAACTATGCATGGCTCTAGAGATATCCTCATACATAGTTTCTACATCGTCGGCGTATTTCTCTTCTGAAGTCGGGGCGTATACCTGTATAACCTTCAACGAATACCGTTTGGTTATTCTGAGTATAAGGTACACCACCCTATTCGACACACTTTCGATCTTCTCCACGTTGTTCACAAGAGACTTATGGACCATTAGCCCGACACCGTGCTGGGACTTTAGTTCGCCCTCTCGGAAATAGAGCAGGTTACCAGATTTGAGGATTATCGAGTCCTCTCCCTCTCTTCGGACTTCAGATAATCCAACAATATCCCAACGTATCCTGCTCAGTTCCTCCTCGAGTATAGCGAGCGACTCGTCGGTCCGCAGTGAACGTGTGTTGAACGTTGCCAGGTGCAGTTGTTGTCGGTTGTGGTAGCCGGATCTCTTCCGGAGATTCTTCGCACCCCCTGCCCCGCCGTTACCTTGACCGCTACCGTAGCCAGGAATAGCGGGGCCGCCGGGGACTGGGGGCCGTGTTAAGGGCGTACTTGCCATGTTGGGGGGTTTTGCCATAATCGCCACGCTTGGCAGGCGGGTTGGCGATCGCAGTTCGGCTGGATGTGTGTACGCAGAGGATGCTGCTGCCCATCTTCTGGTAGGTCCCTTAGTCGCCTTTTACGACACCCACGGGTAGAAATGGGATGGTGCTATTCTTAGCCGACACCACACGGGCAATGATTGGTTAAGAAGGATTTTGTATATGGGATCAACATTGAATTCGCGAAAAAAAAGAAATTCGATTTTCGCAATTGCGTACGTTTTCGTTCCAAAGTCAATTTCAATGAAGTTCGGACAAAAATGGTCACGATGTATTGAAAATCAAATCTCCCAGAATTATCCCTATTTCGTTGCGATGTCAATGATACGTAACCTCAAATAGTAAGCCATCAGTTATTTTGCGTTTAGCATAAATTTTAAATAAGTTGACAGATAAATATTATATTTTTAATATAACATAACATACCTGCTTTGGAATACTTACAAGCTCTGTGCTAAGAGGTATTTCAAAATGTTCAAAATGGTTAAATTGGTAAATCCACAACGATGCTATGAAAATTAATATTCAATATAAACTTACAGTCTTAACATTCCTGTTAATTTAACGAGTGAACCCTAACATTTTCAAGGGATCAAGTGTTAATAGAAGTTCAATTTGATTACTTCAAACTGTTTCGATATGAATTTTATTGATTCCGCTATTGTGTTTGTTTACTATTAATTTCGTACAAGCTGACCCTTCGCTCGTTAAGCCCCGATTTTGTTTTCGTTCATACACATACAATTCCTGTGAGGGTTGTCAGAAACGATACTACTACTGTAAACGATGTTTTTAAAATCACATAATCTACCCATCTAACTATTATACAGGGGTGGAAAGTTAAGATGGGGCACAAAGGGCAGCTACCAGAAGCATAACAGCTACAAGAAAACGTTCTTAGGAGACTTACCCTAACTTTTGGAGCATTTCACTTCTGCATTCACAGATTTAAAAAAAAATGTACAGTCATCGAGTAAATCGGCAATTTTCACAAAACTTTTTTTTCATCCCATTCGATCCTCTTACTGATAACTTGATAAGGAACAAAAGTCTCTATGGGGTCAACCGAGGTCGAGGTACTAGAACTCTCAGAAAATGCAAAATTGAATTCCCATACATTTTATATAGTAGGGTAGGGTCCCATACATTTTTGTAGTACATACATAATCAAATCACCTATAGTGATGATTTTGTAAACCCTTCAAATTTTCAGAGGTAGTTCAGACCATCAAACTGAACAACTTTTACTATGGGAGCAAACATGAAATTGCAAAAATAAAATCTGCTGTTCCTTAGTAAATTGCAAGGACTAGGTACTAGACAAAATTATTTTTTTTGCGATTTCTGGTTCGCTCCATTAGTAAACGTTGTTCAGTTTGATGGTCTGAACCACCCCTGAAAATTTGAAGGGTTTACAAAATCATCACTATAGGTGATTTGTTTATGTCCCTTACTAAAATGTATGGGAATTCAATCTTGCATTTTCTGAGAGTTCTAGTACCTCGACCTCGGTTGACCCTATAGAAACTTTTGTTCCTTATCAGTAAGAGGATCGAATGGGATGAAAAAAAAGTTTTGTGAAAATTGCCGTTTTTCTCGATGACTACATTTTTTTCAAAATCTGTGAATGCAGAAGTGAAATGCTCCAAAAGTTAGGGTTAGTCTCCAAAGAACGTTTTCTTGTAGCTGTTATGCTTATGGTAGCTGCCCTCTGTGCCCCATCTTAACTTTCCATCCTGTATATAATCATCTAACTTAAGTCTTTGACTGCCAAATGACCGACAAACAATAAAAAATCTATTGTTATTGTGTTCCGACGGCGTGCGTTCAACGTGTTAAGACTGTGTATGTGTGCCACAAATTACACATCTGTTCAAACATTTCGTTCAGAAAAAGGTCGTACTCATAACTATGAAAATGTTGTGAAGATTCAGCCATAGGAATAAGACTTATGAAGATAAAGATGAATTTTAATTTAATTAATTAGTATTTTTACATTTTTCGTCACGTTATCTACGAGTAGTACTCGAACTAAATATGTCTCATGCAATTTCTACTAGTTCTTTTTTCTCTGGTGTAACACGTAGTTAGTTTACTTGACATAGACTTGTACGCAAAGAGTACACTAAACCCTCATCATTATGATCATACGTCCACTTCTAGACATAGGCCTCCCCCAAGGATCGCCATAACGACCGGACCTGCGCTGCCCTCATCCAACGGGTTCTCTCCGTCTTCACCAGGTCGTCGGTCAGCCACAAAATAATCCATCCATATAAAGTAGGGTTTGTTCGAACACTTATAACTCGAGAACGGCTGGACCGATTTTCATGATTTTTGATTTGTTTTTTTTGATTTCTCTCCGTCCCGAATAGCAGAATAACTATTAAAAACATTGTAAAATTGACGAAAAACGTGGGCAACAGCCAGTAATGGATAAATTTGACAATGAACAACCTCTATCTAATCCATTCAAATAAGTCATAGTTAAAGCTTCGTTCACAAAAGCCACAAAAAGTTGCGTTAACTATATTTCGATATACTTATTAATTATTATACTTACATCTATATTAATTACATTGCAAGATAAAGTAACGCACAACTCATGAAACGATCAATTTAAAAAAAATGCATAACGCACTCTTAATAGAATACTGACTCAACTCAAAATTTCGGTGTTTTGAGTTATGATAGCAGAACGACCTAAAAGAGCATGCTTTACAACCTAGACCCCAAAAAAACACCAATTTCATATAATAAATGGGGTCAAAAATAAGTTGGGTCTTTATTCTTCCAGCGCCAATTGCGCATTTTCTTAGCCGAATACTGACCGATTTAGTATTGCGTCAACTAGAACCGATTGCGGCTGTATCGAATAACGACTGATTTGGAGATAAGTCTATATTTTACAAAAAAATTAAGAAATGTTACGTAAAAAATTTAAACAATAACGACTGAATTCGAATTAGGTCATTATTTGACTAAAATTTTGAACTGTTTGATTGACTCATTAGGATTTAGGTCGGTATACTACTAAAAAAATTATCCGTTGACGTGACCGATTTCGAAATGGGTCTTTATTGTTTTAAAGAATTCAAAATTTAGTTGTCTCATTTCCAAATCGGCCAGTATTGTGTAAAATTTTCTGGAATTTTTGTGACTGATTTTGAATTAAGCCTTTGTTTTGCAAAAATAAATTGAAATAACGCGTATCATCTAAGAATAGGTCTCTCTACTACTAAAAACATCCAAAGTTTATTTGGCTTTAAACGGAAATATAAAACAGAAAATTTACTCTTCTTGCTTTAAATTACCATGTAACCTCCAGTAAACGATAGAGAATCATGGTAAAACTCTGTTTCAAACTATTTTACCGTACAAAAGATACAATAGTACAAACTTATTCACAGCAAAAGATCTTTTGGTATTGGTAAGAATTAAGATCTTACCAAAAGAAATTCTACTTAAATACTAATAATAGTGGCAAATCGTACATATTGGGATCAAACGTAAGCAAAGCAGACTGCTCATCAGATAACAGAAATTGCAGAAACGCCAGATAAAAAGGTACAGCATACGTTATGGGAAAAACCAGCAGCTAATCATTTGCTATGAAGAAAATAAAAGCCTGACCACCAGCGCTTTAAAATGCCACAATGATGCGCTTGCATTAAGTAGTTGAAGTAAAGATTGACTACGTTATCCACATAAGAGCACATGAACGCTAGCAACAATGATGTAGAGGTCACTGTGATTTAAGTGAATAAATCAAATACACAGACTTCTTGAGTAGGTAAAACAATTTTGAATCTGAAACTATACACTACATGATTTTTGCCCAACTTCAAAAAAGGAGAAGGCTGTTCGTCTATGTGTATTTTTACGAAGTGCATGCATTTACAAAAGGTTGAGAACAGAATATTATCAAAGTTTGTGTGATTAATCCATGTTTGATAGTTCACTTTGCATAATTCCCAATTAAAGCTTTAGCTTCTTATACAAAGTAATCTCATCAGTTTATTAATTAGCTCATTCAGCTATTTTTACTAGTACGGGCCCACGACCGTCTGTGAGCGAGCAAGAGCGTCGGGGGCGCGTTGCGGATAGGTATAGACACCCAGTTAAGGTGGCCCGGGTTCAAATCCGCACAGACAAAATGCCATATACCAATTAGTTTTTCTAACTTATGTTTGTAATACCGATTGCTCTCAAACAGTGAAGGAAAACATCGTGAGGAAACCTGCATATGCTGAAGAAGAAATTCGGATATGTATGTGAAGTCTACCAATCAGTATTGGGCACGCGTGGTGGACTAATGCCCATACACCCTCCCTGAAGGTAGGATTGTGACCTGCAGTGGGACATTTATAGGCTGATGATAATGATGATGGGCCCACGACTACATTCTTTTTGTAATTCTTGTAATTATGACAACACTGAATAAGTTCTAACTAACACATAAAGATGTCATCTTTGGTTCACGAAAGAAAACAACATTATCAATATCCAAGATATCGATATTACTAAGCTCCGATTTAAATTTCTTGTATACGATATGTTAAGTGCATTTTCCAGTACCTGACACCTAAGTTTTAACGGAAAAATTATGAAATGTTTTGTGATTCTAACTAGCATTCAATTAGAGAATCTTAAGTTTTACCTGTAACATAGGATGTTCTTTAAAAATAGTTATTACCTAACGTGCTCGGTGAGTTATCTTACACGCTGGCAGTGTATTGCCCCCACTACCCGTGTTATTTCTATCCAACTAGCTTCGTTTGCAAAAATCGTTCGGTCAACATGTTTGAACGTGTACGCTCGCATGTATTTTCATTGCAATATGTGAAATCTACTAAATCAAGATTTTGAATGTTTCAAAAAAGCATTGAGCTCAAAATGGAGTAAAATTTTCTGTATTCTGTACTCAAAGTCTCCAACACATAAAATTGTTGCTGTACCCCATCAAGGTACTTAGTTTAACATAATATTGTGTTGTCATGTTCCCCGGGGTAATTTCTTAACTGTAAATACTTTTCATGAACAAAGCTTTGCATGAATCAGTCCTACGTTTGAGAAGTTGTGAAATTTCTTCTCGTTCAAAATACCGCAGTGTGATAAGACACAAGTTTTTGACCAGTGTGTACTGCCAGTGATCGGCATATTGAACTGAGAGGTGTCGCTCATTGAAGAAAGGCCTAATAAAAAGGCCAAGTCACCCAAAGGGCAAATCGATTATGCTTAGAGTCTCCCTGCGGGATGAAATCAGAATCAAAGAGTAGCCCATAGTTGCTTTACGAAAGTAGCAATGGGCTGGGCACATAGCTTGCAAAACGGATGACTTGTAGGGCTCGAGTGGCGACATTGTACCGGAAAGCGCAGCATGGGTAGGCTCCCCACACTGTGGATTGACGACCTGGTGAAGGTAGCGCGTACCCGTTGGATTAGGGCAAGGCGGGGCCGGTCGATTTGGCGATGCTTTGAGAAGGCCTATCCACATCCAGCAGAGGACGTCTATCGGCTGAGATGATGATAGCAAAAAAAGGTTTTGCTATGTTTTATAGTGAATAAATCATGTAGTTGACAAAGTAGGTATTGCTTATACTTAATTTGAAGTGTATACTTACACTCTTATTGGAGGCTCTAAATTGCGACACTGAATAACTAGTACTAGAGTAAAGTTAGGAGTTGCAAAAAGTTAAATATACTTAGTATATTCAAGGCAACCTTTGTTCCATTCGGAAAAAATCCACAAACATTAGTAACATGATAGTTCCTTTCATATATCTAGATTTTGACTCTTATCAATACTATACAATAAATGACTATCTAGTATGTAAGTCTCAACACATTTGATTAGTTATAAATTTTTAAGATTTTTGACACGTAATTGAATTAAAAAATTTAAAAATTTTTAATTTTTATAAATAAAAGTACTTTTCTTTTACTTTTATAGACTTTTTTGCATTTTTTAATATTTTTATAGCCAAGAATTGAGGATTAAGTCACTCATTTTATACGAGAATTTGATCGTAAACAGACGTAACTCAAAATCGGTCAGTGATTCTTAACTTTTATTTAGTCAAACAAAGACTAATTTTTAGTTAGGTCAACGATTTTTTGAAATTTTTTGTAAAACATAGATCTATCTCTGAAGGGTGTTATTTATATGTATTATTTAGGGAGATATAAATACATAGCAAACTTGTCATAGTATCTATTTAAAGTACATATTCCCAGGATTCTGCAGTAGGTTTTACTTTTTAGCTACGACACTTATTTAATATTTTACAGCCGTTTGAAAAAAAAATGTGGTTGACGAAATTACATTTTTGTCGATTCCCAAAAAATGAAAATATGGATTAGGTCAGTATTCGATTAAGAGTGCGAATTAACTTTAAAAAATGCTATCATTTTCCAAAAGTGAAAAAAAGAGGATCCAGGTATTAAAACAAAGCATGATGTGAAAATATAAAAACATTAAAAATTAATATTTAAAAGCTTTAAAAAGTATCCTTTATAAACCCCTAAAATAACCATTTTCAGCGGTTTTTCGAAATTTTTTCTCCAAGAAGAAATTTTTTTTTCACCATTTTCTGGCTCCCAATCATTCTCGTCTAGCCCAAAAACCCAGGGTGTCGAATTAGCAATTTCACTGAAAGTGGGTTCTAAGTACCTATGAAGATTTTATATGTTATATTTCTATTATTAAAATTCTCGTTATGGAGAAGTAGGTCATTTTCGATGTACGTCAGTTTAGAACGTTGTCATTTTCTTGGCAAATCATTTTCTGAGTAGGTCATTTTTCTCTGCTGCGGCGATAGGTACTGCTTCGTGTGGTTTCGTTCTTACAAAATAAAAGAGTGTAAAATTTTTGTGTTCCGTCTGAATTGGCGCATATAGTTGCCAACATTAATCGTAGTGTTATCTCGGTCCGCAGATGTGAAGCGACGCCAATTTGGCTCCGGATCATATTACACGCGTCTCACACGATATTGTATTGTTACTGCCTTGTATATAGGTCATTGGGATATTGGCTTAAGTCAATTTATGAGGATGGACGGAGTTATTAAAGTGGTATAGGTTACTTTAGGTAGATTAGAATTATGTTTTCTATTCATTATTTATTATGTTTTTTTGACGACCCGGTTGGTGTGATGCACGGATGTGTGATGGTTACCACGCCGGACTGCCAAACCAGGGTCCTGGGTTCGAATCCCGGTTTGGTCATGGATGTTATATGTTTGTGCCGTCGTTGTGTGGTTCCCATAACAAAAAGCCTGAGGCTTACTTGGGATCATTACAATGTATGTGCCTGTGAGCGTTATTTATTTATTTATTTATTTATTTATTTATTTATTTATTTAGATGAACGAGAATTCACAAGAGGATTCGGGAAAGAGAGGATGGATTTGTCCAGCAGACAGAATGTCAATCGCAAAAAAAAGGGTAGACATTTATACAAGGTGTTACAAAAATACAAATAAACACTTAAGGGGGTGGTTAAGACCATCAAACTGAAAAACTTTCTCTATGGGACAAATATCGAAATCTCAAAAAAAAAATGATGTTCCATCATCATCATATCAGCCGATAGACGTCCATTGCTGGACATAGGCCTACACCAAAATGGGGAGATTTGCCATAATCGCCATGATTCGATGCGTTTGCGATGTTCCATACTAAACTACAGATCTGCTCGAGCTAAATGTATGCGACAAAAGATTTTGTTTTTCGCTATTTCGATTGTGGTCCCATAGTAAAAGTTGTTCAGTTTGATGGTCTCAACAACCCCCTTAAAAGTTTGAAATGTTTATTTCTACTTCTGTAATACCCTGGGTCCTCCCTAATATGCTGACACTTTTTTAAGGGGATGATCAGACCGTCAAACTGAACAACTTTCTCTATGGGACCAATACCGAAATCGCGAAAAAAAATCTGCTGTCCCATACATTTGGCTCGAGTCGGTTTGCAGTTTTGTATGGAACAGTAGATTTTTTGAAATGAATACTTCTTTAGCGGCGTTGTGCACTTTTTCGTATGGGTAAAAAAATGTTAATCTCGCGTCAGGACCGTGACGTCACCCTGACCTGATCGAAAATTGGTCAGACATATACCCCTCTCTTTCCTACACTGAGAGAAAAACTTATCCAGAAATTAAAAAACCGTTTTGTTACTGGCGTAAAAACTAATTTATAGTTATGAATACTAAAGTTCTGCTGTCATTACTGGCACAAGCAGTTTTTTACAATAGTTTAGTATTATTAAAATGTAATCCCTACAAACTAGTTTTAGTAAAGTAAAATATTACATAATAAAGTAATTCTTGCATAAATAGTGTAAGTTTCACTTTACTTTAGTTATTTCCAAAATCATATTAGCTATGATTAGTAATCACAATTGTAATTTTTAATAGACAGTTTTAATAAAAGTAGAGAAACAAAAGGCATAGTTAATTCTGCAACTGCTTTGTTTTTGCTATAAATAACGTCGTGTTAATTAAAACACTCGTTTGTAATAACAAGTGTTTACCTGTTATTTCGATTAACAATTTTTTATTAATTTTGACCAACCTCCTTTGTAATTCCTAGTGTTCCCATAGTTCTTTTTATGACGCTTGTCTTTTATAACCAGCTTATGATTAGTTATATTTACTACAAACATTTCATCGTAATAACTGCACGGAATTTTGTCATTTCTAGTTTCTCCTTTCTTCTTTCAATAAGCTATTTTTGTGATTTTAAACAAACTAATTTTGAATTTAATACCAGTTTGGTAATATATAAAACTATTTGTGATTGCTGACTTTCTGAATTGCCATATTAATTTCATTTCGTTTTCACCTCCCGGCCGGATTAGACGAATCGTTATCATCTCTAAAGTGATCATAACAGTAACAGTGATAAGTGAAGTGTTTAATTTTATTAAAGTGTCCTAAATTTGGAATCGTTGACTGTCTTGAACTAAATATTAAAAAAATATATAATAAGATGATGGCAACTAAAGTTTCCAGCCAGATGAATCTGGAAACGGACATGGATCAGCTCACTAGCGATTTACTGACAAACTTGGGACTAAATGTTTATGTCAGAGCTTTTTGTGGTAAGTAAAGTGTATGTGTATTTATTCATTTATAGTGTGATAGGTAGGTACGTACTAATGTAACTTTATAGGCAAGATCAAGGAAGGAAAAGATCTATGTTATCTCTTACTAACCATATCATTTCTGCCAAAAGTGCATAAGTAAATATAAATATTTCTATGTCCTTCATGTCATATCTATTTTCTTCTCAACCTGACATGAATGTTTAAAAAATTCACTTGACCGCCCTTTCATATTTATTAATGATTGCAGAAGGCAAGGAAGATGCTGGGATACTAAGGCTTCTATCAGATGATGAGACATCCAAGCTTATACCAGTACCTGGAGACAAGGCTAGATTTAAAGTTAACCTAGCCAATTGGAAGCAACCAATCGACAATTTAAATAACGTAGACCCCTGGACTTAACACCAAATGTGAGTTCTTTCCCATATATTCCCTAAATAGAATAGATTTTTATGATCAATGTGTTTTTAATTATCTATCTGAGATTACTAGTAAGAGCGTCAATTTTAGGCGTTACTTTGTTCGTATTGATTCTGAATACTTAGTACCTAGCTGTAGGTTGGCATACCTACATTTTTTGGAGTTGGATGCCATCTTTGGCTATACTGATCTAGTAACTTCCAGACATCATGATCAGTATCAATATCTAGATTAAAATATAATGTATTTATTTAATCGTTATTTTTTCAGAACCCGCGGCGCCTGATGCTTTAAATAACACCAGTCTGCCACAACTACCGTACTAGACTTTCAGCGTGCCGTTAAAGGAAAAAAAGAAATCGCTGTGGCTTTTAAATTATGTAGGTACTTAGATAGTAATCTGTTGTAAAAACTGAAATGAAAATAAACTACATTAACTATTATTTTAAGTTTCATTTGAACACAATTACCTATACCTCATAATTTAGTGGAGTTGTTATAACAAATCGTTTTACTAGGTATCACAACTTTCTCCTGTATTCTTTATTCTGTATTTCTTTACAGCATATACATAATAATATGTATATACACTTTTATACGAGGTGTTTTTCTGTAGCTAGGAAAGAACGCAATAACCTGAATACTGATACGTTCTTGCTAGCAACTGAAAAAGTACTGTAGAAACATGTACAAGGTGTAACAAAACACCCTAGTAATACTTAAGGGGGTGCTTTAGACCATTAAACTGAACAACTTTCACTATGGACCCAACTTTGAAATCGAAAAAAAAGTTGGCTGCTTAGTAAAAGTTGTTCATTTTGATGATCTGAAGCACCCCCTTAAGTATTACTAGGGTGTTTTGTTACACCCTGTATAATGTTGTAAAGAATACAGGGGAAAGTTGTGATATCTAGTATAACGATTTGTTGTAACAATGCTACAATCTTGTAAAAATTACTCATTGTTTAGTAATATCAAGTAGGAACTCATTAGAAATTGTAAAAGTACAAGCTAGAAATTAGACTGCATTTTCTAAAATACACTAAATTGTTTAGTAAGAACAAGCACTATGTTTCGTAATTATAAAATGCAAACTAGTATTTACAAAATGTTCAATTGCATTTAAATAATCGTTTAGTAAAATCAAGTAAGACATCGTAGATATCGTAAAGTAGTTTCTAAAATTCAGTTTAAAGACAACTAGTAAGTGCTATCGTTTTATTTGTAGATAATGAACGACTCTATGTTTTTACAAAACGGTTTGTATATTCTGTACATCAAAATTTGGAGGATTACTGTTTCATTTTAGAAATTACAAAACACTTTGTCTTAACTGTGACGTCATAATGACGTCATCGTTTTGAGGATTAGTATTGTGCGTTAAAAATTACTAAACGCTCACTACACTAATTACTAAATACAATAACTAAAAACGACTCCTTCTTATTACAAAACTTTTGTTGTCGTGGGATCTGCAAATATTTATTTAATAATTAGTGAATTTTTGTAATAACAAATGAAGTTTTCTCTCAGTGTACCGTGCGGCGAAAATGTTTTTTGTCATCATCCTTATCATAGCGTATATTGAATGTTCACACGACACGGGCGAATTAACTAGGCACCTGGCTCGGACGTGGCTCGGAATTTGACACCCCTTCTGCTACCCCCCCGCGGGACCCCGCCGCCGCCGTGCGAGGCCGAAGCATAGCATTTCAGTGAACGTTGCACGTGTCCCGGCGCTTTAGCATTTTCGAGTTATTCTTTCCGAGTTTTCAGAGTTTTTTATTCCGAGCCACGTGCGAGCCAGGTGCCAAGTTAATTCGCCCGTTTTGTACCACTCCGCAACGACCCACCGAAACACTTACTACATTATTGGTTTCATGTCAGAAGAGTAAGTTATAATATTATCTTAGCTCCATGTAAATGCAAGGCCGTTTCTGTCCAAGTACGCAACGTCCGAAGGCTTGAAGGTTCAATCGTTTGGAATCTGTTCGCAAGATTTATGGCAGAAAACAGAACGGTTGACTGATGATGTGATTATGAATTGATGTAATGCAACTTGTTCTATTAGTTCTTTGGTTTTTTTTCACCGACACTCTGTCTCTCTCCAGGGCCCCTAGACAAAGTAGGTACTTTCGATTAGCCTTAACGACAGTAGACAACATAAAAAATGTATGGACTTGACGTATGGTGACGAAAGCTAACGTCAAAATGTTTCGATCGCCAATGTCAAATCCATACATTCTGTCATTTCTACTAGCGTCTACGCCAATAGAAATGTTACTTTGTCTATAGGCCCAGTGCTTTAATCGTATACAGGGTGTAAACTTAAATGCGTTTTATGGGGTGCTGCAGACTATCAAACTGAACAACTTTTACTATGGGACCAACTTTGAAAAAGTTACATTTTGGACGAATAGCTATCGAAATTTTCTATGGAACAGTTTTTTTTTAAATGTGTAAATTCACACTTACCCACATACAATGAACACATCTACCACTATTATAAAACTCTAACAGAAGTGTGTCTATTTTAGATTGAAGATATTATTACACTGGCCTGCAAAACTAAGTATCACACTTTAGTTAGACGGCAATTTGAAAATGAGTGTTTTTGTTTGTAAATAAAGTTCTTTTCAGGCATGTTTTAATACGAAAAAAAATCGTTTTGTTTTTGTTTCAAAATTACATCTTGTACACTTTAGGCTATTACTATTTTAAAAGCTTAGAAGGCCAGTGTATTTACAAAAAATATAAGGTGTTTAGGATGTATTTAGGTTTCTGACTCCAAATTATAGATTTTTATCTATCTATCTGTTTCTTTGTCTGTTTTTCGTTGTTTCTCGAGCATCACACAAAAACTACTAAAACTATTTTGATTAATCTTTGTTAGATTTAAAAACATGTAAGTACATATTATTATTTTTCTGTTTTATTAGTTTTTCTCCCTTTTTTAGAGGGGTAGTAACTCAGTCATGCGGGCCTTAAGGCGGCTACTCCCAGTTTTACGGTAAAATTGGGTAGCTTTGTAACCATTTTATTCATTAACTATGGCACTTTTTAAGCGGAAAAACGAACTGAACAATCTACACGATATCAGAAGTGATGTGGTTTTTCTCGAAATCTATTTTAATGAATAAAACCGAAGAAAAGTGAATCTAAAGTCACCCCTTTTTTGTCCAGTTGTAACCATTTTACTCTTTCATTTTTGATCGGAAGTAAATGAAAATTTACAGTATTCTTCAAAATACAATATAGAATGATGTGGTTTTCTTACTTTTTCGAAATTGATCAAAATTTATATCAAATTTCAAAAATTACTGCTAAATTCCTGTCGTATTCATACCGGCACCCCCGCTCTCGTCCATATAGTCAGAGCGGGGCGAGGCCTCTTGCTAAACAGACCTGTACTTCGTCGAGACAAAATTATATTTCGGAATTTTAATTATTTTGTTTGAAATATAGAAAAAGAATATACAGAGCGGTCCGAGGGACTTTCGTTTGCAAAATATGAGGGTTTCACTTCTGTTATCTTTTGCTTCGTAAATATAAGAATCTTTGTAGGTACCTACCCATTTTTAATCAATTATTTTGAATTGACTGCCTCCGTGGTCTAATGGTTAAGAGCATTGGCTCTCGATACGGAGGTCGTGGGTTCGATTCCCACGGGGGACACCTAGTGATATGTCACTTTGTGCGTTTTTCCCCAGTTGGTTAGGACATTGCAGGCTGAATCACCTGAATGTCTGAAAAGAAAAATGATTGCGTGCTTCGGATGGCACGTTAAGCCGTTGGTCCCGGCTACTATCTCTGGTGGTAGTAGTCGTTACATAAAAACCACGTCAGAGGCCGTAAGGCGGTTTGACAAAACTCTGACACCAGGGCTCTGCCAACACGATTAAAAAAAAAACAATTGTTTTACAACACTTTTTATTAAAAAACATAATAGAATAATCTATAGGTATACGCATATGCTCACGACTATATTCCCCGAGGGGGTAGTCACAGATATTCTGAAACTTCAGAACATCTACGTTTCACTAGTAGTACCGAAACTCTGTCCAGTGTGACGGGGAGTGAGCCCGTCGCCACTTGTAATGGACAGTAGGATACATGCCTCGAAATTGAAGCATGCAGGTTTCCTCACGATGTTTTCCTTCACCGAAAAGCCAGTGGTGTTACAAATCGTACATAAATTCCGAAAAACTCATTGGTACGAGTTGGCCTGGACGGGGATCGAACCATCGCCTCCTGCACGACAGGCAAGGTTACTCGCCACTGGACCACCAATCTATAGGACCTATGATATATTATACCCGGATATATTATAGTACCTATAGTATAGGTACTATAATACAGGGTGTACAATAAAATGGGACAGCTACTTAAAGGGGTGCTTCAGACCATCAAACTGAACAACTTTCTCTATGGGACCAGTATCGAAATCGCGAAAAAAATTTCTGCTGTCCAATACATTTCAGTCGAGTTATGTTTGCAGTTTTGTATGGGAGAGCGGATTTTTTTCGCGATTTCGATATTGGTCCCATAGAGAAAGTTGTTCAGTTTGATGGTCTGAAGCACCTCTTTGAGTAGCTGTCCCATTTTATTGTACATCCTGTATATCCGGGTCACAACATTTATAGTCTAGTAAAAATACGGTTTTAAGATTGCATTAAAGACACTGTAGTAGGTACTTTTATTTTATTATAGACTTTTGTCGAGATTTCGTGGTAAATAAAGGGACTCTGAGAAATACCTTAAAATTGATATAAATGTCGAAAGGACATTCACATTTCTGAAGATGTTTCTTCCTGCAGACCCGAAACGACCGTTAATTTAAGGTAGATTTTGTACAAATAAACAGTAAATAATTTAGTTTTGAAGTAACAATTTTTTTTTACAAAATATTAAATACCTAAGTATCTACTCCATTATGAATATGTGTTTTTCAGGTTCTATTATATTAATATTCTAAATTGTAACCCAAAGTGCAATGAATGCAACCTATTTCATACAACAAAGATCAACAATCCATAGATTTATCCGCTTTTTGATACAAAAATTACTAAAGGATGACTGTGATAATTGATGCTTCATTTGCCATGACAATTATAATAGGAATTTATGAAATAAAATTAGTAGATGGGTCTTATATATAATTTTTTTACAGCAACATAATTTTTCAACGTGCATGGGAACATTGAATTATTTTATAATGTACTACGTTACGTACTAGAAGTAACACGACAAAGAAACGTCGCGTCGTACGCCGCATACGGGTAGTAGGCCAGTCAATTTATTATATTTCGTATGGAGGAGTGGGAAGTAATTATGGATTTGAGTTTTAAACCGTAATCGACAACATTTAGTGACGACAAGATGAATGAAAAAAAAAATTAAGATACTTAAATCTCGCTGTGCGATTATACAGGGTGTAAGAAAACACCCTAGTAATACTTAAGAAGGAGCTTTTAGACCATCGAACTGTACAAATTTCACTATGGAGCCGACGTCGAGAAAAAAAAATCTGCCGTCCCTTACATTTGAGACGAGTAAGTACTACAGTTTTGTATGAGACATGATATTTTAACTGAAGCCGTGGTGGTCCAGTGGCGAGTAACCTTGCCTGCCATGCAGGAGGCGATGGTTCGATCCCCGTCCAGGTCGACTCGTACCAATGAGTTTTTCGGAATTTATGTACGATTTCTAATACTACTGGCTTTTCGGGAAGGAAACCATCGTGAGGAAACCTGCATGCTTCCATTTCGAGGCATGTATTGTACCTACTGTCCATTAAAAGTGGCAACGGGCTCACTTCCCGTCACACTGGATAGAGTTTCGGTACTACTAGTGAAACGTGGATGTCCTGTAGTTTCAGAATATCTCTTATAGTAGAGGATTCTCTTCATACATTTTGGCTATAATTGTGCGCTTCGGGTTAAAAGCATCAAATTTCTACCATGGATAGGGTGTTCCTTGGTGATCATTTTCAGATGTGGAGGGAAGTCTGATTCGTCCCCTGTGCGCGGGGGGAGGGGGGTGAAGTACGTATCTGGGTCATTGTTTTCATTATTATTTTACGGATCAGTTAATGCTACTAGGGCTTGTGTGGTATCGTTTTCGAGTAAAACAGATACGAGGAATTCATTTTTACTGCATAATAGGCATATTTCCATACAATAAAATAATGTTTTACACGAAAAAGTAAAAACCATTGCCTTGATTTTTTTTTTAAAACATCTATATCTTTGGAAATCTTGATAAATATAAGTAAACAAAATTAAGCAAATAAAGGTTATTTAGTCTAGTTTATAAAAACATATACTTGTTGGACACTTATCATACAACAACTACAAGAAAAAAATTCATTTACGCGTCGAGGTAAAGCAGCATAATTCGTTTACTGCGGATTACGAGTGATGGTTTGGAGGTAAACATAATATGTAACTTTATAATTTCGATAGCAAACGATTATTTGTTGAAAATTAAATAGAAAAATAAATTAGACATAGTCTTAATTGGATATAATAAGAAGCGGCAACAATTTTAAAGGGATATAATTCGGAGCGCGCTCCATACAAACGAAGTCTGGTTATATTTCTAATATTATCCAAGTAAAATCAATGAAATTTTACAGAAACAGTCTACAAACTAATATCTATGCTCGCTCTTGAAATACATACATACATAAATTCACGACCATAATCCCTTACGGGGTGGAAACTTTGCTACAACGACCAACAACAATGTTAAGCGTGCAGTGCGTTGTAGCAAGGCTCACTTTGACCATATTGAACATTTCACGTTGAAGGTTTCACGATGAAATGACGTGTCAGGTGATGACAGGGGGCTAATCTCTCGCCCACAAAACACTGCCAAAAACTTTATCACTTAGTCGCCTCGTGCGACACCCACGTGAAGAAATTGGGTAGTCCATCCTAAGCCGGCAGTTTCACAGACAGTCAAAGCTTTAACTAATGCGGTCATACATCAACAATACAAATCTTTCTATTAGGAATTGAGTCCTCACTTATTTCGTTTGAGTTCTTCAAAGGCCCTATTTACTTCAGGCTTAGTGTAAAGATTTCCAAGTGTCCAAAGCCGTTCTTTTCCCCTTGCCTGAAAAGAACCACATACCGTATCATACCGGTTAAACCGATACTTAGTTTTGCAGGCCAGTGTATTGGCCGATACCTGCATTGTGTCAAATTCATTGACACCACCAATTCGTGAATACCCTACCTTGTTATTTATCGAAGCTTGAACCAAAACCGAAAGCAGATCCATAACTCAGAGAGAGCTAATTTACTGAAAAACCCCACCACTAGTAGGTTACTCGTACGATACATCAGTGTCTACGGTTGCATATGATATGATCACTCTTCTACGTCCTTTTGGCATTGAATCTTCCAAGTGTAAAAAGTTACTAGTGTCAGCCTCCTCGGGCGAACATGGGGCCAATTGACTCAAATCTGAGGCAGCGGCAGAACAAAGAATTTTACTCCCATTCGTTGCGTCGATTTCTTTTTCTGTTGCCTCTACACTGGAAGAACTGATTGTTGTGACAAGAATGAGAATAATTCGGTTCTATTTTCATATACTCGAAGAAATAAAATTTCTCTCTTTCTTTCTTATACACTTTTTTTGGGCATTGCATCCGTAGGAGGTACAAGGAAAAGTGTGGCATC
This sequence comes from Agonopterix subpropinquella, assembly GCA_922987775.1. Taxonomy (NCBI): domain Eukaryota; kingdom Metazoa; phylum Arthropoda; class Insecta; order Lepidoptera; family Depressariidae; genus Agonopterix; species Agonopterix subpropinquella. The sequence goes on along the minus strand of OV277708.1, from coordinate 3,955,178 downwards.
TATCTGCTCTCTCATGGCAATTTTGACGCGACAAATCGGAATAAAGTTGTTTGTTCATTTGTGTCATTTTGCCTCATGATCACCCGAGCGAGGAGGCTGACACTCGTATATTCTTACATTTTTATAGATGTTGCGTGAAAAGGGGATTAGAATAATGATTCGCACCTCAGTCAAAAAGCCACTTGCTGGCTTTGCGTGGCTTTTTTCAGTAAATTAGCTCTCTCTAAGTTGCTTTTGGTTATAGTTAAAGCTTCCGCTAAATAGTTAGGTATTCATTTCATTTCTTTAGGGATGGACTGGACGAAAGATACAGTCGAATCGCACTCAATTTAGAGTAGACTACTCTTCCCGAGGCAGAAACTATATCTGCAGTGCTAATAATGTCGTGCTGCTTTACAAAAGATGTTGGTAGGTACTGGACGGTGCATTTACACCGCAGCTGCACTCCAAATTCTCAGCGCTATGATTTTAAGCCGGCAATAATTGCCGATTTTCCTATATACTTAACAATTATTAAATGTTTTTTTTTGAGGAGCCTAAGCTCCTAGCGCGCTCCGAATTATATCCTCCTAAGAGGATAGATATAGAAGAGGGAGCGCGCTCCATAAAAACGAAGTCTGGTTATATATTCAATACTAAATAATTAAAGTTAACGAAATTTTTCAAAAACAATTTTTTATTTATATTATTAATTTATTATCAACTAATCTCTATGCTTGTATTGTGCCCGATTTTCTTTCAATGCTAGGGTTAATTTAAGATTTGTATGGAAATCTTTGAGGCACTGTAAGTTCGAAACTATACATTTTTACGAAAATCTGAGACAATACGAGCATAGATATTAGTCTGTAGACTGTTTCTGTAAAATTTCATTGAATTTTATTGGATAATATTGGAAATATAACCAGACATCGTTTGTATGGAGCGCGCTCCGAATTATATCCTTTTAAAATTGTTGCCGCTCCTTATTATTTCTATTTAATTTTCAACAAATAATCGTTTGCTATCGAAATTATAAAGTTACATATTATGTTTACCTCCAAACCATCACTCGTAATCCGCAGTAAACGAATTATGCTGCTTTACCTCGACGCGTAAATGAATTTTTTTCTTGTAGTTGTTGTATGATAAGTGTCCAACAAGTATATGTTTATATAAACTAGACTAAATAACCTTTATTTGCTTAGTTTTGTTTACTTATATTTATCAAGATTTCCAAAGATATAGATGTTTTAAAAAAAAAATCAAGGCAATGGTTTTTACTTTTTCGTGTAAAACATTATTTTATTGTATGGAAATATGCCTATTATGCAGTAAAAATGAATTCCTCGTATCTGTTTTACTCGAAAACGATACCACACAAGCCCTAGTAGCATTAACTGATCCGTAAAATAATAATGAAAACAATGACCCAGATACGTACTTCACCCCCCTCCCCCCGCGCACAGGGGACGAATCAGACTTCCCTCCACATCTGAAAATGATCACCGAGGAACACCCTATCCATGGTAGAAATTTGATGCTTTTAACCCGAAGCGCACAATTATCGCGGGAAATAGCTCTACTATTACTACCCCCTCGAGGAATAAAGTCGTGAGCATATGCATGCATGATATTTTATCTCGAGACAGAAGCATTATAAGTACCGATTTATTTTTTATGCGAGTTTTTTTCCACCTATCCAACGACACCTCACTCGATATTAAAAAAAACTTTTTTTCCATCCCCTCTTTCGTTGTATGGGAGGGGCCAACAAAAATTTTCTGTTTTTGGGTTACTTACTGTTATCTATCTTCATTCCAAATTTCGATTAAATAGGTGCAAGTGAGTCATTGAGGCGGGGCATACAGACAGACAGATAGAATGCACGAAAGTATAAGGGTTCCTTGTTTGACTGCGGAACCTTAAAAACATGCCGTAGTGGGTTTTAAGTTGAAAAATAATATTTATATTTCTCAATGTTTTCGATGTAACTGGTCAAAAATATTTACTCCCTGTATGAAGCCTATATGTAACTTAGTTTTAAAAAATGTGCAAAACAGTGTTTTCCAAAAGCATTTTTAGATCACAAAAAAATCTAATTTGGCGCTGTTGCCGACGTAATTTTATTTTTTATTATACTGCGACACTCTGCTGCAAATTTGAAGGTGCTCTTAGTTCTTTCTGATCCAAAAATTACCTGCTGGTTGAGTTACTATAGGAGGACTGGGTTAGTTGCTATGAAAATTTGGAATTTGTGAAATGAAATCAATATTTTTTTAGCAATTTTTTTAAAGATTTTGCATACTAGTACGTAGTACTTCCTATCTCTTTGACACTAGTACCTACTGTAGCCCGGGGACTTTTAAATTACCAAAAGATTATACCGATTGCCGTTTTGCTATTGTTGTAAGGAACGACATTACTAATATAAAAACCCAAGTCTAAAAGATCACAAGCACAACCGAACGAAAAAAAAATATATAAGTTCTAGTTAACTTCGTATAGTACTTGTAGCCCCGGGACTTTTTAACAAAAAGGTTACCGATTTAAAATTATTGTTAAGTAGCAATGGCACATATATTTGGTCCAAATTATTGCGAAGAACAGTTACCCAACTGTAATCAGTCTCAAAGTTACAAGACAATTTCCAAACCCTATCAAAAGTGCCCATACCTCCCAATGGTCGGGTGGCTTGGGCACCTGTGAGGGAGGTTTGGGAATTGTATGAAATGCGCCACATTTTGCATAATTGCTTCAATATTTTGTAATATAACTATCAAAACTTGAATAAGAAATCAATTTCTTACAATAGACTTTAAAAAAATACGAAAATATAAAGATTACTCCATAGTCAAAATCTTACTTCAAAAAACTTGTCTAAGATTTGGTATGGACTCAGATGGACTTATTAAATGAATATTTTGAGCTGCCACGTTAAGTACATGTAGTTGGGTTCGTTTTAATTACAACCAATAGAATGCTTGATATGTTTTCGATATCTGGGTATATAAATGTATTTGTGTACCCTACTTATACGCATAAATTTGATAGTTGCCATGGAGTGAATAACTTCTTCAGTTGGCCCAATATAGTGATAGATAGTTTAACATAACTCCACAAAAGTATTATACCAAAAGACACTAACGGTCAAAAATCAGTGCCCAATGCTCCCTTTATACTAATTTTCCAAATAAACTTGAATATATATTTTTTGAACAAATTTTTAAACTCTAGTTACTGGTTAATACAATCATTGATAAACATATAATTAGACGTATACAAAGAAACATACACTTTCTCGCAGATTGCTTTGCTATTTTATTCAAAATCACGACAAAATACTTAATTTGGCACTCAAAAAACCATCAATCGCATATAACTTTGACAACTGAACGAAATCACTGATGATATTTGGTTGAGCAGTGGGGCCATTAATTAACTAAACTAAATTGCCATAGAAACCAAAATTAAAAATCGACTATAAATCTCGAGTTATGAGGTGGTGCCCAAACCTCCCGACTGCCCAATGGTCCCCTTCCCAAACTAAATCTTCCTTAAATTAACGGTCTCTTTTCGGGTCTGCACGAAGAAACATTTTCAGAAATGTGCATGTCCTTTGGAGATTTATATAAATTTTAAGGTATTTCTCGGAGTCCCTTTATTTACCACGAAATTTTTACAAAAGTCTATAATAAAATAAAAGTACCTACTACAGTGTCTTTAATGCAATCTTAAAACTGTATTTTTACTAGACTATAAATGTTGTGACCCGGGTTTTTGAATGCTTTTATGAATAAGTTAATTTCAAAATTAATGTTTAGTGTGGTGCAATACATGATTAAAGTATAATGCATGCATATGCTCACGACTATATTCCCTGAGGGAGTAGTCAGAGGTATAAAACTAAAGGTAAGTGTTAAAGTAGGATGTAATAATAAACACAACTTTCAAGTTTAAAACTCAGAAAGAATAATTATTGATGTACACACGGCGACACATCAAGCTACCCAAAACCAAAATAAGCTGGCCGCGCATAGGCATAGTAATGTATAACGTCGCGCAGCCAGCTTATTTTGGTTTTGGGCAGCTTGATGTGTCGCCGTGCGTACATACGTGTTAATGAATTAACGCAAAACTAGAAAGTAGTTTATTTAGAATCGAGAGCAGAATCGAATTATCATGGTTTCAGCATAGGTAATTTTTTTCAAAATATTAAATAATTTGTTAGCAAAAATTAAAAATTTCTGAACCGGATGTCAACCCACCGCACGGGCACACTCACCCTACTTACTACCAAAACAAGATTATAAAAATGTATCCATGAGTACTAACGCGCTAACGCGCTTTCTTTCAGTGCTGAAAAGATAACAAATCATTTTTGCCTCAAAACTTAAAATGCGAATAACTTTGAATGTTAACTATCAAAATAATGAAATTATGGTTTCAATTTAATTATTTTGTTATAAATCAGTTGGGGTGTATGAGGTTTTGCGCTAATTTATTAACACGTTGTATAAGTTTATGGTAAATTTCTAGCCGAGCACTGCTAATGTTGGCCACTCGACGCCCACGGAGTAATAGATAAGTACTCTTTCTGTGAACACGGCGCGTGGCGTGTCTAAGGTGCCAGCGCATGTCCACGTCTATGGTGTATCTACGTATCGTGAGCGCGATGCGGGTGGTGCGGGGAGAGAGAATAAGCTCCGCCCATTCGCGCAAGGTCACTGGCGCATGTTGGAGCCTTAACCAAGCATGATTATTATTATTATCTCACTACGTTGTGGATAATGTCGCGGGTATGCAATATGTATGAAAAATCTACGTTTTATTCCGGATAACCTGAACAAAAAAAATCTTCTCATTTCTAGTAAAAATAGAGATCTCATTCTTTTTAATCAAAGCTTATTTTTATTTGTCGACAGAATTTTCACTTCCAAAACATGTTTTATTTTGAAAGTATTCATAACACAACAGATTTCTCAATAATTTTAACATAAACTGTGATTAATCTTTGTCCCTACTTCTTTCAATAAGAAAATTTATCAAAAGGCAAAATTTAATCTTTTAAGAATCCACAAAATAATAACCTCGACCCATTTTTGTTCTGTCGAAGCTAAAGAATGAATCACTGAGTCAACATAGTTTATCTAAACTATTATAAAACTGTAAGTAACAGAAGCGTGTCTGTACATTGAAGATATTTAAAAAAAAAAAAAATTACGATATGGTTTTTACCTGTCCCTGATTCCAAATCTCCAATTTTTGGATTTTTTGTCTGTCTGTGTCTGTTTGTTTATTTGTTTGTTTGTTTGTTCGAGTATCACGCAAAAACGACTGAACCGATTTTGCTAAAACTTTTTTTTTTGATAGCTTATCATCTGACTTAAAATCTGGTATATAATTTATGCGGACGAAGTCGCGGGTAAAAGCTCGTGTTACTATAAAATAGTGAAAGGTACATTTGCTACGAGCCGGCTACGACGATGCTACGCCTCTACGTGCTACGCTTTGCTACGAGGTCACACATTTTCCATGGAGAAGCTTTTTGGTAGGAATCTAAACTATTATAAAACTGTAACAGAAGTCTGTCTGTACATTGAAGATATTTACAAAAAAAAGATTACGATACGATTTTTAGATGTCCCTGATTCCAAATCACCACCTGTTTGTTTGTTTGTTTGTTCGTTTGTTTGTTTGTGTGTTTGGGTGTATGTTTGTTCGAGTATCACGCAAAAACTACTGAACCGATTTTGATGAAACTTTTTTTGTTTGATAGCTTATCATCTGACTTAAAATCTGGTATATAATTTATGCGGACGAAGTCGCGGGTAAAAGCTCGTAAGGTTATAAGATTAAAAACTATTCTTGTGTTTTCGTTATTCTTTATAGTGTTACTAAATGTGATTAAAATTAAATAGGTATAATTGAATAGAATGAAGAGGTATCTACTTAGTTTTTTTGAATCGTTAACTATGCAACTTTCATTATAAAAAAAAATATCATGATTGTTCCGTCAAAAATGCCAATTGTTACTTGACTCAAATATGTACAGGGTGTAACAAAACACCCTAGTAATACTTAAGGGGGTGCTTCAGACCATCAATCTGAACAACTTTCACTATGGAGCCAATGTCGAGAAAAAATTAAAAAAATGTGCCGTCCCATACATTTGAGTCGAGACGGTACTGCAGTTTTGTATGAAAGAGCTGATTTTTTTTCGGGACTTCGATGTTGGCTCCATAGTGAAAGTTGTTCAGTTTGATGGTCTGAAGCACCCCCTTAAGTATTACTAGGGTGTTTTGCTACACCCTGTATAATTATAAATTTTTTCACGTTTTTAATTTCGGTTACTAAGTGAAAGTTGATCATTTTGATGTCTGAAGCACTTCCTATAGTATGTACTTATCGCATTTAAGGCTACACTCTGAGACTTTGTTTATTATTACTAACGTTTACCCGCGGCTTTGCTCGCGTTGATGTCCTGAAATATAACTAAGATAGAACAAAGATCATTAAGAAGTAAATAAAATTATATGAGAATTTTTTCAATGTCCTTTATAAAATACCTATGTGTACAAAATTTCATGATGATCGGTTGAGTAGTTTACTCGTAAAAGCGTTACAAACAAACAAACAAACAAAGGAACAAACAAACAAAGAAACAAACAAACTCGAATTCGCATTTATAATATTAAGGTGGTTTCAGTCCATACAAACGTTTGACGCACAATACGCGTAAACGGAATTAATATAAGTAACTTTGTATATATGGAAAAATAGTTTAGGAAATCTAGATGTCGCGTATCAAATAACATTTGCAATTAATAATTTGTAATTACGAAGATATAAAGCTTTGATATAAATATTTCCTAAATTTTTCTCCAAGAGAATGTTGCCTCTACGTATCACGTACTAAGTAAAAAACCTTTCTTGACATTGTAATTCCATTTATTTCTAGAATATTTATACCTCTTTAGAAAGATAACAAAACGAGGAAGTTATTTCAGTAAAACGCACACTTTTTTTCATACAATTTTTTTGAGAAATATTGCATGATTTCAAGACTATGTAATTTTTTTTCAAAAATTGACCGTCATTGTTATTGATTTATTTTGAATTGCTCAGTATGATCGGACATTGATTTATGAAAACGTCTCGAAAAAAGTGTTAGCTATGAACTAAAATTCAAATCGACGCCATAGAATAAACAATTTTTGTTTAATTTAAGAAAATGTGTGAAAAAATGGGTTTTTTGGTAAAAAACATTAAATTCCAAATATCTCGAAAACTATTGATTTTCGACCCCACATATGGGGGTTCACATAATTGCATTTAGGCTGCCCTTTAACGTCCTGAAAGGAATACGTCGAATTACAAATAACCATGTATAAAATATTACTTTTATTAATTCCATCTACGCGTTGTGCGTCAAAGTTTTGTATAATATTGACCGCTCTGCAACCGCCTTAAGTTAGAATAAATCAGAATTCAATGTAAAGTAGTTAATACGGGAGTATCCTTCAGACGAATTAAATCCAGCTCAAAATGTAAATTCTAATTGATCTAGACCGAATTTAATCATTTCGTCTGGATCTTACTTCGCTTCCACTGAATTTGATCTGAATTTAATTACTTGATTAATTTCACTATTGACATTTTTAGACTTGAATTAGAGCGTTATTTATACCCTTTCATTTAGTTTGTATTCATGCTTTTATCCGTTTAACTAGGATTTATACAACGTGTAAATAAATAAGCGCAAAACTTCATACACCCCAACTGATTTATAACAAAATAATTAGATTGAAACAATAATTTCATTATTTTGATAGTAAAAATTTAAAGTTATTCGCATTTTAAGTTTTGTGGTTAAAATGATTTGTTATCATTTCTGCAATGAATGAAAGCGCTAATGTACTCATGGATACATTTTAAGAATCTTGTTTTGGTAGTAAGTAGGGTGAGTGTGCCCGTGCTGTGGGTTGACATCGGGTTCAGAAAATTTAAAATTTTTATAAAAAATATTTAATATTGAAAAAAAAAATTACCTATGTTGAAACCATGATAATTCGATTCTGCTCTCGATTCTAAACAAACTACTTTCTAGTTTTGAAGCTGCCAACACCCTTTGCTGGGATGATCAGACCATCAAACTGAACTACTTTCTCTATTACACCAACTTCGTGTTCAAACCCTACTCGAGCCAAATGTATGGGACAGCAGATTTTTTTTTCGCGATTTCGATGTTGGTCTCATAGAGAAAGTTGTTCAGTTTGATGGTCTGATCATCCTCTTAAAAAGGTGTCAGCATAGTAAGTTGGACCCTGTATATGTAACACATTTGAGTTTACAAATGCTTGTGACTACATCGAGAGATTACTGTGTGCGTGTCTCATAACAAAATTGTGTTTCAATAGTTGCAAAAATGAAAGATTGAAATTATGATGTGATATGGACTCTTGCTTGTGCGTTAGCACTGCATTTCCGCCAGTGTCAAGTAGTTTATTTTATGGGAGAATCTATCCCAATCTCAGGGATTATTGTTGGTCAAGAACAATTATTGCTCCGCAATCCTCAATCTCTTATAATTAGAGATTGAGGATTGCGGAGCCTCGTGGCAGGCAAAAATTCGACGCGCGAAAACCACGCAAGACAAGTGCTCGGGTCAGAACCTGCAACGTGACTCCCAGAAACTTTAAGAGTTCCTTATTCCAATGGAACCCGAAAACAAAATATTCGCAATCGAACACTTGACACCACTTTTCCACCTGAAAACTCTTCGCTTCTAGATTTTACCACTGATTGCGAAACTTAAATTAAGTTTTATAAAAATAAATCTAGAACTTTGCCCACTATTGCAGTGGTTTCAAACATAACTTAAGAGGTCGCTTCTCACTGGTAGAAAAACTTTCTTTGTTCAATCGAGAGAAATCTGAGAGTAGAATGAATAGGCTGTTAATAGAAAGGTGCAGTCTACCTTCAACCAAGTGAAATCGTGGTCAAGCTCCTGGTATTTTTAAAAGTCACACGTTCAAATCATCAGTAGAAAATTTCAAAATTACTGTTAAGATTATGCACATGCTGTGATCATTCGACCATGATTTTGAAAGTGTGAGATTTGAAAATAACACTTCAATCCAATGTAGTTATTAAAAAACCTGACCAGTAACGAGACGGACACGCATCTGTATGGATAAATTTACCCAAAAAAATTGTCCTAGTAAAAATTAAAAATTTTTCCCCAAACGTTACTTTATCCGACCAAGATCCAACCACGGACCTGAAAAAAAGACGGACGTAATGTCACACTAAAAAGAGATGAAGCATGCAAGGTGCTACAATTTCGTTTGTTCTACAAGGGACCTACACTCACACAGACGCACCATTACCAGGCGCAGGTCCGACAACCCGCCGCCATTGTGTACCACGCGATAGGGCGATAGCACGCACACTCGTATAAATGAGTGCTTCACTTTTGATTAGACGAGATACCGTCCGTCTTTTTTTCAGGTCCGTGGATCCAACCGAATATATCTTTATCAATTTTTTTACACCAGGTTTCCGTAGTAATTAACAAATTATTCATGCTCTATTCGGTCCTCCTTGTGCATAAAAGTTACTAAATACACATTGTTCAGAACACGATGTATATTATGTATTTTGAAATTTGATTTTCATACAGACCGTATTGGAGGCAATGACGTTTTAGGGCGCCTACGCACTGGCGACCATGGTAGGCGGCCAGGCCGCCGCGGCCGTGGTGGTCAGGCCAATAGTCGCTGGCCGCTAAGTGCGTAGGGGCTATAGCGATTGCCATATAAAGTCCAGAATTCACTGGCCGCCGCGGCCAGGTCGCGGCGACCATGGTCGCCAGTGCGTAGGCGGCCTTACAAATAGACGCGTCATACGCTAACATCACTGCACTTTAAATTTTTTTTTATAGCACTCCGTGACCTAAACCCGCACTTAGGTTACGGTTTTGCGTTACCTAAGTAGTCCATTATTACACGGAGTACACCGTTCGAAAATGAATCTACTTTATTGCACAGGTGCATAATAAACAAAAGAAGGTACTTTTATAGCATTCCGTGACCTAAACCCGCACTTAGATCACGGTTTTTCGTTACTAAGTAGGCCATTATTACACGGATTACACCGTTCGAAAATGAATCTACTTTATTGCACAGGTGCATAATAAACAAAAGAAGGTACTTTTATAGCATTCCGTGACCTAAACCCGCACTTAGATCACGGTTTTTCGTTACTAAGTAGGCCATTATTACACGGATTACATTACACCATTCGAAAATGAATCTTCTTTATCGCACAGATGCATAATAAACAAAAGAAGGTACTTTTAAATGTGCTTTCAATCAATGTGACCAACATTGAAATCGCGAAATCCCCAACTGACTCCAACTTACCCCCTACTTTATTAATATTTTATCGTACCTACAATTACCCCTACGTACGCCTTACGTAAGTAAGGTGTGAGTTACGTAAGTAAGTACTCACACCTTATTAGTATGTTGGTAGTAGGGTGCGAGTAAGGGATGCGCCCCCTAGTGCGTAAGGGGTGTGTAGTGGTGATTAGGGGGCGCACCCCCTAGCTCGTGGGTGTGATTAGGGGGTGTAGCCTCTAGCTTGTGGGGGTAATTAGGGGTGTACTCCTAACTCGTGGGGGTGATTAGGGGGTGTACCCCCTATCTCGTTGTGGTGATTAGGGGTTTACCCCCTAGCCCGTGGGGTGGTTAGGGGGTGTACCCCCTAGCTCGTTTGGGTGATTAGGGGGTGTACCCCCTAGCCCGTGCAGGAGATTAGGGGGTGTACCCCCTAGTTCGTAGGGGTGATTAGGGGTGTACCCCCTAGTTCGTGGGGGTAATTAGGGGGTGTACCCCTAGCTCGTTGGGATGTTTAGGGGGTGTACTCCCTAGCTCGTGCTGGTGATTAGGGGGTGTACCCCCTAGCTGGTGGGGGTGATTAGGGGGTGTACCCCCTAGTTCGTGGGGGTGATTAGGGGGTGCACCACCTAGTTCGTACGTGCGTAGTGGGTGAGTAGTGGCTGATGATGATGTGACGGTAGATGAGATTAGAGGTGAGTATTACCTATTGATTGTGGTTGTGATATCTGTATGAACGAAGCTTTTACAGTTATGGTTGTGTCCTACGGGGGGCTCCGCCCCCCGTGCCCCCGGGGGGCTCCGCCCCTCCACCCCGCCGGGGGCTACGCCCCCGGCCCCCTTTTGTGCCCGTTTCGTTAGTATATGTATTCATAGAATTAAAAAGGTCAACATGAAAGAGAATATCAATACATTAATAAAAAGTTGGCGGGTTTAGGTCACACGAGCTATAAAATAGTATACGATACTCGTGACCTAAGTAAGTTCATTATTACACGGCGTTTATCGCCCTCGCTGCGCTCGGACGATTATTCACGCCGTGCAATAATAGACTACTTAGGTCACACGTATCGTAATGTACTATTTTAGTTACCCTTTCTTACTCCCAAAATTGCCCCCCATTATAAAAATTTAGCTTTTTTTACTTCATTTATGACATTGGACCACCAATTGCTATATCTGTACCCAGTTTCAACTTCCTTTGTCTTACGGTCTCTGAGAAAAATTCCTGTGACAGACGGACGGACGGACGGACAGACAGACACCGAGCTGATTCCATAAGTGTTCCGTTTTTCCAATTTTGGTATGAAACACTAAAAATGGAGGGTTCATTCCAGGCCGAAACCACATTTTGTAAATAAAATACATACATATGCTCACGCCTATGTCCCACTACCTCTGGGGTAGGCAGAGACAACAGATCGCCACATGCTACGATTCTGACACACATCTCTCGCCTCCTCAACATCCATAGTCTCTTTATACAAGCTCGTCGGTTCCGGTAAATAAAATACCAACTGATACAAAATATTATATCCTATAACTCAAATTTTGTTCCGAGATAAACCGAAATGCAAACGAAGCCGCATACCAAAGCGAGTTAAACCATAAAATGTAACATAAATAAACGTGTTAAAGTAAGAGGAGGCGGTAAAGTTAAGTAGGTGGTACACCGATATCTAGATCCTACATCGTCCCGGAACGATTCATCTCAATAAAAGTCTACACCTGGTGTAACGCTGACATGGATGAGCTAAACTACCGGGTTTTGGATGGATATATCGGGTGTGAGAGTGTGTTATAGACATCTCGTTGCAATGTTTCAACAACGATATTGTTCGCGACATCGAGCTACCGGATTCGCGCGTCGACGCGGGCCGCTACGGTTTTTCCTCGCGAGTTCAGACACCCAACGTGATCAGTGCAAATTCCAATTAGATTATTGTTTTTTTTAGTGTTTATTTGTAGATTATTGCTTGTGGAATGCACTGGTCATGTTGGGGGTAACGTATTTGTACAGTTCGTTATAGTTTTGTATAGTTTTTTCACGTGTTTAGAGTCGTAGTTTTAAGTTTTCTTTATTATAGTTTTCTGTTATTGTTTTATAAGTTATAGGTATAGTTATAGGTTTTCCTAATAAAGTTCATCGTTTCTCATAGTTAGAATAGGTTAGAATAAGTTTTTGCATTGTTTAGAGTTGTTTTTTAGGCGTTTCATTTCTGATATTTTCATACCCTTATTTCTCAAGATAGGTGATAGGTGGATCCTATCTAACAGCTTAGGTACACAATAGTAGATGATCCTTACCTATTTCACACACAACATATAGACTAGAGTAGTTAGATAGAAAAATATAGCAGTTTTAAAGTTCAGTTTACACCTTGCACTTTGACCCCGTATTTTACATAATAGATATATAGATAGAAACATAGAAATAGGTAGGCTAGGTGAGGATAACCCAGGTGCACTTAGTCAGAACCCTAGGTCATAGATAGAGTGCCTAGAATAGTCTAGAAATAGAATAGTTTGCAATAGCGCGGCAAAAATTGTGATATTTTTCCGCTTTATTCTGACTAGGAAACCTGGGTATCACACCTAGTATAGATTGTTATATGTCAAAATACGGGTAATTGTAAGCTCTTTCTATAGAACATCGTAGCTTTGAACTACCCCTTATAGTTTTTAAGATATAGCCTAAAATGTCAGAACTTTGTGATGAAAATGTACAACCAATTTGAACAATAAAAGCGGCTCTCCTTACGGTATTGCGCTAGGTAGGACATAGGCGCGCAAAACAGCGCAGAATCAATCAGTCGCAACGAGTCCTCCAGCGCAACATCGGAAGAAAAGCTAGCGAAGAAAACTGAAGAACCTCTTTCATTGAAGAACCCTGCTCCCTGCTCCATCAAGATCAGCTGCCTCAGCCTGCTCTCTGCGGTCTACGATCTGCGTCCCACTCTCACAGTACCGCCGTAATCAGGGCGTCATCCGGCGATAGTTAATAGTTAGTTAAATGTGCTAGACCAGGCGTTTTCATATCGAAGGTGGTCGACCACATTTTTTGGTCCTCCGAGCCGGATCACGTCCTGAGCGTACTGTGAGACCTGGGTGAAGACTGCAAGAATTGCTGTATAGAAGATGCCGGTGACAAGAAGCATGAAGTCAGCGCCGCGTCAAGCCGGACCCCCGTCCCGTGAGGAGGAGTCCACGTCACGTCCTGCTGCATCCGCGTCGGGCACCCCGTCCGGCTCCGAGCCGACGGCGTCGTCCGCGACGACCACGGAGTCGCGTACGGCAACCACAGCCCCGGATACATCAGCCACGTCGACTGACGCCACCAGGGCGTTGAAGAGCCCCGTTCCAGAGAAGCCTGAACGGACACCGGCACGATCCAGAGCATCGAGTAGAAGACGAGAGCTGGCGGAGGCCCGGCTGGAGCTCGCCAGGGCTCGAGTCGAGTTGGCCGAGGCCAAAGTCAGCGTCCTAGAAGAGGAAACTTCAGACGAAGAGGACTCAATAGATGAAACGGTCCGTGAAGAAAGAACGTCGGAATGGGTCGACAGAAGCACTCTCGCCCTCACGATGGAGCCTCACAACGTGCCTGAACATAGTTCGGAGCCACCGCCCGCCGTGCTGCCGCCACCACCGCCGCGTGACGACGAGCCTGCCGGGTGCCGCGTGGACGCCGAAGCACGAGGCCCCATTCATAGTCATCCGACGAAGACCTCGGAGGAGAGGCCCTACTGCCTGGGCCTCCCCGGGGGCAACCGCCAACTTGTCGTGTTGCAGGAGCCGCCGCCACGACAGGAGAGACTGATTATAGAAGATAGAAGAGCGGCCCTGGCGCAGGGGCCCTGGAACCATACCACCGGGGAGCCACGCCAGCCTGTAGCGCCGCACCATTCGCCTACGCTACAGGAAATACGGAAGACTATAGAAAATAGAAGATGGGAATCGGCGCAGAGGCCCCCCGGTGGGGACGACGCCGAAAACCAACACCTTGACGCGCCGCGCCAGCCGTCTACGCGTCAAGATAGCAAGCCGAACGAGTTGGCGATCCAAGAGCTCGCCAGTGCCATCACTCTCGCCGCGCGGTCGGCGGCGCAGCCCGCAATAGCATCGAGGGTTCCTGACCTACCCTTCTTCAGCGGCCAGTCGGCGGAGTGGCTACCATTCAAAATAGCGGTGGAAGAGGCAACAACACAGCTGACGGAGCAAGAAACCATAGCGAGACTGCGGAAGAGCCTGCGCGGGCCGGCGCGGGACGCCGCCCACTGCCTATTTGTGGGCCACACGTCGACGAGAGAGGTAATGCAGCTTCTTGAGGCCAGGTTCGGACGACCCGACGCGCTCGTCATGGCTGAAATGAAGAAACTGAGGGAGCTGCCGCGCCTCACAGAAAATCCGAAGGATGTCTGCGTCTTCGCGTCGCGTGTGGCGAACATCACCGCGACGATAAAGGCGCTGGGGCGGTCGCACTATCTGTACAACCCAGAGATAGTGCGGGCCGTCATAGAAAAGTTCCCGCCTACGCTACGGTTCCGGTACTACGACTTCGCTCCGGAGCAGCCTACCTTCCAGCCTGACTTGGTAACGTTGACCAAATTTTTAGATCTCGCCGCCGAACGGTGCGGTAACTTTGCTCCCCTCGAACATGTGCCGTTCGACCGGCGGGAGCAAACACATCGAGGACCAGCGCGCACCTACCACGCCGGCGCCGACGGACAACGAGCGAAGCCAGAGCCCTGTCCGGTCTGCAAGAAAGGCGAACATAAGGTAAACAATTGTGAAGTGTTCAAGAAAGAAAGTGTGTCGGCGCGCTGGGACATTGCCAAGGAGAAGCGCCTGTGTTTTATGTTGTGAGTGTCTACGTGTTCGCCGCAATCAACACATGTGTAAGGCACGCAAGTGTGAGACGAGCGGGTGTCAACATAGCCACCACCCGCTACTACATAGCACGCCGCAATCGAAGCCGCCGCCCTTCGATCCGCCGCCCGAGCAAGAGGAAATAGTGTCGTCTGCAAGGAACAAGACGAAAACGGCGCTGTTGAAAATAGTTCCTGTCATCGTTAGCGGCCCTAGGTCACAAGTTGAGACCTACGCACTGTTGGACGACGGCTCTACGTGCACCATAGTAGAAAGAGACATCGCTAACAAGGTGGGTGCAACAGGGACAGCATCACCGTTTACGATAGAGGGCGTGGCGGGCGCGCGGATCGACGCAAGCGAGTCGACGCGCGTGCGCGTGAAAATTGGCGGCAAATATAGTATAGAAGAATTCGAGATAACTGCGCGCACTATGGACTAGCTTCATTTATCGCCGCAGCGGGTCCCGCCGGAGCTCATTTCCGGCCTCGATCACCTCAAGGAGATAGCAGAGGAACTCATCTATGAAGAGGGCAAGCCAACTGTACTCATCGGGCAAGACAACTGGCAGCTGCTGCTCTCTCACGCCGTGCGCCGTGGGGCGGACGACCAACCCGTCGCCTCCCTGACCGACCTAGGGTGGGTCCTTCACGGCGTGCGAGATGGTCGGCGTGAGAAGGTCCATAGTCATCGCATCAGCTACGTGTCTTCGCCCCTTCCTGAGAGTTCTATAGAAGAGATGATTCGAGAACATTTTTCGCTGGATTCGCTGTGTGTGGAGCCGCGACGCAGCTACAACGATAGCGAGAAGCGAGCGCTATCGATTCTGAACGAGACGACGAAGCGGTTACCGGCGGGAGGCTTCGAGACCGGGCTCCTGTGGCGTCGCGACGACTTCACGCCGCCGGATAGCTACTCTACTGCACTTCGTCGCCTCGAACTTATAGAAAAGAAGCTGGACCGGGACCCTACGCTGAAGAAGAGGTACACCGCCCAGATTCAAGACTACATAGAAAAGGACTACGCAGAGGAAGCGCCCGTGTCTGCCGCGCGACCTGAGAAGGTATGGTACCTACCTCACTTCGGCGTAGTCAACCCAGAGAAGCCCGAGAAGCTACGTATAGTGCACGACGCGGCGGCGAAGTCAAGAGGGACGAGTTTGAACGACATGCTGCTGTCCGGTCCCGACCTACTTCAATCCCTGCCCGGCGTGCTGATGAGATTCCGACAGCGGAATATAGCAGTGACAGCTGATATTCGTGAAATGTTCATGCGAATATCGATTCGAGATGAAGATAGAGACATGCAGCGCTTCCTGTGGAGAGGGGAGCGACGCGACGGACCTCCGACCGAATATCGCATGAAGAGCGTAATATTCGGGGCCACCTCTTCGCCTAGTACAGCTATTTTTGTGAAGAATAGAAACGCCGAGTACTTCAAAGAAAAATACCCGGAGGCAGTGAACGCCGTAGTACGTAGTCATTACGTAGATGACTACATAGCCAGCTACGACAGCGAAGAGGAAGCTCTACGGGTCTCGAATCAGGTCGCCTTCATACACAGTAAAGGTAATTTTTTTCTGGCAAAATGGGCATCAAACTCTCATCGTGTTCGTGGTCAGCTGGCGCCGGGCGAGAAGAAAGAAGTAGTGCAACTCGACACCGAGAAGATATTGGGGATGGTCTGGCGGACGCAGACCGACACGCTTTCGTTCAACATTAACGAACGTAAGTTGCCTACTTCACTACTCGACGGTACACCTACTAAGAGAGAGGCTCTACGCGTAGTTATGTCTATCTACGATCCACTGGGACTCGCTACGCCTATCACCGTGCAAGCTAAGAGAGTGCTACAGAACACATGGCGCTCTGGCATCGAGTGGGACACCGAGCTACAACCAGCAGAGGCGGAGGCGTGGCGGAGTTGGGTAGGCGAGGCTAAGCAACTCTCACGCTTAGCCGTGCCACGCTGCTACGCCCAACTAGCGCATGCGACGACCATCGAGCTACACACGTTCGTCGACGCCAGCAGCTCGGCCTACGCGGCCGTCTCCTACTGGCGAGTGACCGATAGCGACGGACGTGTCTACGTGTCCCTCATCGCTGCGAAGGGAAGAGTCGCGCCGCTGAAGACAGTGTCCATCCCGCGCCTCGAGCTACAAGCTGCAGTGCTGAGCGCCCGCCTAGCACACACCATCGCCGCCGAGCACGACATAAAGCCGCATCGTCGCGTGTTTTGGTCCGACTCACGCACCGTGCTCACCTGGCTACGCAACGGTCCTCGTGTCTACAAACCATTC
This sequence comes from Agonopterix subpropinquella, assembly GCA_922987775.1. Classification (NCBI taxonomy): domain Eukaryota; kingdom Metazoa; phylum Arthropoda; class Insecta; order Lepidoptera; family Depressariidae; genus Agonopterix; species Agonopterix subpropinquella. Next base: position 3,937,631 of record OV277708.1, on the reverse strand, counting down.
GTCTCGCATCGTGTCGCCGAGATCGGCGAGTCTACGAAGACAACGGAGTGGAGATGGGTCCCCACTAAGGCGAATGTCGCGGACGACGCGACGAGAGAGACGCCTACCAACTTCGAGTCGACGCATCGCTGGTTTGTAGGGCCGCCTTTCCTACACCTACAGGAAAGTGAGTGGCCAACAGAGACAGAAGATAGTAGCCCAGACGACGTCGACACTACCGAAGAACGACTACATACGACGAGGTCAACGACACGACTCAGCGAAGCACTACCCGACGTGAAACGTTTCTCCAACTTCAATCGCCTGCTACGAGCGACCGCACGAGTGCTACAGTTCATCGAGTTGCTACGCGCGCCGCAACACTGTAACGCGGCCCGCAAACGCACGAAGAAAAATATAGACAGCGACTCGACGTGGGGAGACAAGAAAGAAAATCGCAAGAAAATAGTCAAGAAAATAGTGACGGGCGACGTGACTACATCGCCGTACAAACCTATAGAAGCACACCATGTTCACCGTGCCCAGCTCCTGTGGACTCGAGCTCAGCAAGAAGAGGTCTTCGCAGACGAGGTGAATGCCCTGCGACTCGGCCGCCCTCTACCGGCAGACAGCAGACTCAAACAGCTGTCCGTTATCTACGATCGAGACGGCGTGATAAGACTACGATCGCGCATAGACGCCGCTACGGACATCTGCTACAGTCAACGGGAGCCTGCAATTATAGACGGCGGCCACGTGTGGACTCAGCTGTACATCACACATGTACACACACAGTTACACCACGGCGGGTTCGAGACTACGGCCAACGAAATACGACAACACTACTGGGTGCTACGACTGCGCTACGCCGTTCGTAGCGCAGTGAAACAATGTCTACGGTGCCGCATCGCTAAGGCGAAGCCGGCGCAGCCATCTACGGGCAACCATCCACCGAGTCGCCTCGCTCATCATCAGCGGGCCTTCACCTTTACCGCCCTAGATTATTTTGGGCCCCTTACGGTGACCGTCGGCCGTACCCATCAGAAGAGGTACGGCGTGCTCTACACGTGCCTCACTACCCGAGCTGTCCACATAGAGCTCGCGGGTAGTCTCAGCACGGACTCTGCGGTGATGGCGCTGAGAAGATTCATCGGACGACGTGGCTGCCCTACAGAGCTCTGGTCGGACCAGGGCACCAAACTGCGCGGCGCGGACATCGAGCTTCGCCGCGCGATCGACGGGGCGACGCAAGAAGAGGCGTCGCTGCGCGCCATCCGGTGGCGCTTCATCCCGCCGAGCGCCCCATTCATGGGGGGCGCATGGGAGCGTATGGTGCGGAGCATCAAAACCGCACTGTACACCACACTCAACGAGCGCGCGCCGAAGGAAGAGGTGCTCGCTACCCTGCTCGTCGAGGCGGAAAACACTGTAAACAGCCGCCCCCTCACACACCTGTCGACGGCCCCCGACGACGAGGAAGCTCTCACGCCCAACCACTTCCTCCTGGGCGGGCCATCACGCGTCCCACAACCCGGGACGTTCACCGACGGCGACATCAGCGGGCGCAGGGAGTGGCGAGTCAGTCAGCGGCTAGCCGACCACTTCTGGGCGCGCTGGGTGCGCGAGTACCTCCCCGAGCTGCAACACCGGCGGGAGCCCCGCGCCACGGGTGGCGCGATCCAGCTGGGCGATCTGGTCCTCATCGCAGACGGGACCCTGCCTCGCAACATCTGGCCGCGAGGCGTCGTGATCGCCACCTTCCCCGGTCCCGACGGCGAGGTACGAGCAGTCGACGTGCGCACCAACAAGGGAGTCCTGCGGCGGCCCACGAAGAAGCTGGTGATCCTGCCCACTGCCAACGAGTCGCCCTGATGATCTACGGGTCTGCCTGCCTGCCGCTCACTCGAGAAGTTCCAGCTACGAGAGCTGCGGCGGGAGATAATGTTCGCGACATCGAGCTACCGGATTCGCGCGTCGACGCGGGCCGCTACGGTTTTTCCTCGCGAGTTCAGACACCCAACGTGATCAGTGCAAATTCCAATTAGATTATTGTTTTTTTTAGTGTTTATTTGTAGATTATTGCTTGTGGAATGCACTGGTCATGTTGGGGGTAACGTATTTGTACAGTTCGTTATAGTTTTGTATAGTTTTTTCACGTGTTTAGAGTCGTAGTTTTAAGTTTTCTTTATTATAGTTTTCTGTTATTGTTTTATAAGTTATAGGTATAGTTATAGGTTTTCCTAATAAAGTTCATCGTTTCTCATAGTTAGAATAGGTTAGAATAAGTTTTTGCATTGTTTAGAGTTGTTTTTTAGGCGTTTCATTTCTGATATTTTCATACCCTTATTTCTCAAGATAGGTGATAGGTGGATCCTATCTAACAGCTTAGGTACACAATAGTAGATGATCCTTACCTATTTCACACACAACATATAGACTAGAGTAGTTAGATAGAAAAATATAGCAGTTTTAAAGTTCAGTTTACACCTTGCACTTTGACCCCGTATTTTACATAATAGATATATAGATAGAAACATAAAAATAGGTAGGCTAGGTGAGGATAACCCAGGTGCACTTAGTCAGAACCCTAGGTCATAGATAGAGTGCCTAGAATAGTCTAGAAATAGAATAGTTTGCAATAGCGCGGCAAAAATTGTGATATTTTTCCGCTTTATTCTGACTAGGAAACCTGGGTATCACACCTAGTATAGATTGTTATATGTCAAAATACGGGTAATTGTAAGCTCTTTCTATAGAACATCGTAGCTTTGAACTACCCCTTATAGTTTTTAAGATATAGCCTAAAATGTCAGAACTTTGTGATGAAAATGTACAACCAATTTGAACAATAAAAGCGGCTCTCCTTACGGTATTGCGCTAGGTAGGACATAGGCGCGCAAAACAGCGCAGAATCAATCAGTCGCAACGAGTCCTCCAGCGCAACATCGGAAGAAAAGCTAGCGAAGAAAACTGAAGAACCTCTTTCATTGAAGAACCCTGCTCCCTGCTCCATCAAGATCAGCTGCCTCAGCCTGCTCTCTGCGGTCTACGATCTGCGTCCCACTCTCACAGTACCGCCGTAATCAGGGCGTCATCCGGCGATAGTTAATAGTTAGTTAAATGTGCTAGACCAGGCGTTTTCATATCGAAGGTGGTCGACCACAGATATGTTTAGGCAATGATAAAATTCTAATCTTATAGTTTAAGAATCCTAAATAAACAAAAAATAAATAAACAGATTTCAAAACTAAAAAGTATAAAATAACAACCATCGTATTTTAAAGGTCACTGGGCACCTTAGTATTAAATCTTTACCCACGAACAAAAAAAAAAGTATTGGATGTTTAGATAAATGTCTCTAGTTCATGAATATGTATGTCGCATTAAGAGGGCTATTCGATCTCAGTCACAATAATAAAGATTTCTCAGTAAAGAAAGCCTAAATTAAGAAAGTGCCCAGTAGATAAACTACAAAAGCCTTCGTAAGCTGAGCGTAATTTTGTGATGAGTCGCGTATTTTGAGTCCGTTCATATAAAATCCGATAATGCATTGTCTTTAACCTATGGAGGTGCTACTTGGGAATGTTCCTCCATTGAAAAGGGAAGATCTTCCACCAGGCTATGTGTGAAGCCTGGGGACCGGCCGTGGTCCAACAGTTCTTAGTTGAACCTTGTATGTGTATCGAATCTCTGTGATTATTTCTCTTCCGCGATTCATGTCTCGCATTCGATTGTGAACCTTATGTGTAGTAGGTTACGAGTTGCGTATTTACGATGAAAGTTGTCTTTGTATGAAGCATATTTCCGTGAGCGACGGTATCGCCATCTGTTGGGATCTTTGCTATAACTTGTGGGTGCTGGACATCTGTAGTAGTTCCCCACAAACCTCAGCCTTTATATGAAACGGAATCAAAATACGCGACTCGCAACTCACGAAATTACGCTCGTTTGGCTTCACCCTTAGTTAGTACTCTTACCCTGATCTTGCATTTATCCATAACTAGCGACCTGCCCCGGCTTCGCACGGACAATGCAATGCTGATATAAATTTTCCATTTGAATCACTCTATTAAAAAAACTGCATCAAAATCCGTTGCGTAGTTTTAAAGATCTAAGCATACATAGGGACAGACAGACAAACAGACAGAGGGAAGCGACTTTGTTTTATGCTATGTAGTGATAAACCCTAATAAAACTACCTTCTCCGACAAATTCTAGCTCTCAACCCAAAGCATTGTTACAAATGACGTAGACGCGTCGACTCTTTCAAAGTAGGTTGCCACTAGTGCGTTCTACTTACATCCTGCCTCTCTTTCTTACTTCATCTTTAACCTTCAAGTGTGAGCAGGACAGCTGACACAGTGGCCATTTCTGGACCAAGCTCTAAAACTTGCGAACTTCTCGTATCGGTGGAATTTAAATTTAGCGAATTTATAGCACGTTGAATTTTAATGATTTTACTTAGTTTAGACAAGTTTTTGTTGAATTTATGGATGAGTTTGTTTTTAGTATCAATTGATATGTTTTAGTTTACAGTATAAATAGGTTTTCGACTTGATACGAGTTTTTATTTTACCGGACATTCAATCATTGGGGTCCGGGTTCGAATTCGCACGGAAGACATGCCATGTACCAATCAGTTTTTTTTAACTTATGTGCGTAATACCCACTGCTCCCAAACGGTAAAGCAAAACATCGTGAGGAAACCTGCATACGCTGAAGAAGTAATTCTGAAGCGTATGTGAAGTATACCAATCCGCATTGGGCACGCGAGGTAGCCTGACGTCCATACCCTCCTTGAGGGTAGGCCTGTGCCCTGCAGTAGGACGTATATAGGCTGATGATAATAACACTATTATTTCAGATATTAACTTTAAAATTACCTATTGCCTCCTCTATAGACAACAAAATCGGCTGGGTGCGAAAAAAATCTAACCAAATAATTTTCCACCCAAAAACTCTCATAATACCTACCAAAGGTACACCAAAATGTATTGCTCAAATAACTTCCAATAGATGACAATACAATACAGGAACACCTACTCGATCAATATGACATATCAAAAGCTTTATCAAACCATGTTTGTAGGGTTCAGTATTTGAAATGAAATATTAAACTCCTTTGAGGTTTTTCATCAATCCGTTCGTTTGAAGCGACCTAAATTAAAATGACTGTGATAATTTCAGTCACAATCTTAGAATATACAATCATTTTTTACACTTGACTCTAACAAAAATTTGTTTAATATTCGGTAACGGATCCCTTTATCGAAAAATGGTTTTCCCAAACCCACAATATTTTCAAAAGAAATATCCAAAAAATTTCATCCCCAATCCACGTGTGAATTATGAGGAACCCTAAAAAAACATTTCAAGGTTTTTATTTCATCATTTTGTCGGGTGATTAATAATGTATACCCATGCCAAATTACAACTTTCTCGTACTAAGCGTCTCTGAGCTAAGACAGACAGACGGACGCACACTGGCTGTCAATAGTGCACTCCCTGATTTTGCGTACTATTTTTTCGAACTTCCGCTGCTGTCAAATCGCGTGAGATCCATTTCCGTCACGGTATACGAGTCGGTTCTGCCAAGGTGCGCCAACAGATGTTTCATATAGATCCTAAACATCTACTAAGGATTTTGATTATTTTGTTCAAACACAATTGCGACCTTCCGAATCTTATGATTATGCCTGAAATTGTACAACATTTCTTATGATTATGACCCCGTATATTTCTTAGTATTTCTTACTATGCCCGTAACCTCACGTTCTAAAATTACCTCTAAGATTCAGAACCCTTGTCATTCTACAACTGTAGTTTTACTGGGGTTTTATTATATCGTAACGTTACATTTATCTTGCTTTAGAAGTTAGTTTTAGGAACGGATTCATTTATCATTTGAATTTTTGTTAGTTTTTGACACTTTACATGTGAAATGGGTTTTGTTTGATATTTTGAATGGAACAGAGTACATATAGTACTTCTATATATAGAAGGTGTATTTTTGAAACAGGGCTTTGTATAACAATGTCTCTATAGTTGAGTTAAATTCATAAAAAGTTGACTACGCTTTATGTATTTCACAGGACATTATTTAACGTTACGTAAAATTGTTTATTAAATAATGTTACATAACGTTAAACCCTATTCGACTTTTCATACAAAACCTCCATCAGCTGATTGCATTTAGTGTGGGAAGTCAATCATTTTTTTTACGAATTTCCTATAGGTTTCTTTGGGAAAGTTGTTCAGTATCATGGGTACAATCACCCCTTAAAGCAACTATCTGCCCTATACAGGGTGTAACAAAACACCCTAGTAATACTTAAGGGGGTGCTTCAGACCATGAAACTGAACAACTTCCACTTTGGAGCCAACTTCAAAATCGCGAAAAAAAAATTGTATGGGTCAGCTGATTTTTTTTTCGCGATTTCGAAGTTGGTTCCATCGTGAAAGTTGTTCAGTTTCGTGGTCTCCCTTTCAGTATTACTAGGGTGTTTTGTTACACCCTGTATATTTTGATGGTCTAAAGTTTAAACTATCAAAATAAAAAGCTTTTACTATGGGACCAACTTTGAAATCGCGAAAAATTAATCTGCTGTTTCATACATTTTTTTCGACCGAGTAGCTATTTTTACTATGGAACAGTAGATACTGATTTCGGGAGTCATCAGACTCCATAGTTAAAGTTGATCAGTTTGATGGTCTCAAGCACCCTGTTCCATAAATGTAATTCGTTTAATTTTACATCCTGTATAGTCTATTAATAATGCTGACGGTATTTCAAGGGGATGATCAGAACATCAAACTGAACCACTATCTCTACGGGACCAACATCGAAATCGCGAAAAAAAATCAGCTGAATATTTTTTTCGCGATTTCGATGTTGGTGCCATAGAGAAAGTTGTTCAATTTGACCACTTATACAGGGTGTAACAAAACACCCTAGTAATACTTAAGGGGGTGCTTCAGATCCTCAAACTGAACAACTTACAATATGGAGCCAACATCGAAATCGCAAAAAAAATAATCCGCTCTTTCATACAAAACTGCAAGACTCAAATGTATGGGACGGCAGATTTTTTCTATTTTTTCTCAGCTTTGGCTCCATAGCATAGTGAAAGTTGTTCAGATTGATGGTCTGAAGCACCCCCTTAAGTATTACTATACGGTGTTTTGTTACACCCTATAAAGAAGGATCCCATATGACTGTAGGTATGTAGTGACAATCTGGTGGCCACATGGGAGTGGGCATCCGATATTTTGACGACGACGCCTCATCGATTAGTCATCTTTCAATACATTCTTTCTTGTTCTTTGTTGTTCTAGACACTACACAGATTCAGAAAAGTCAAAAACTTTTCGTAGAAAAGCAATCCTTAAGAGGGCTATCACAGTCCAGTGGCGCCCTCATCACATTAAAAAAGATATTCTATGATTACAATAATATCCTATGATCATCCTTTCGGGAGATCATTATTTTTATTGTAAAAATTAATTTTTGCAACTTTGAACGGCTGTATCTCCTAAACCGACTGATGAACCACGTCAGTTTTTATACTGTTCACATAGCCTCAGTTCATATTACAATAGTATCATACGATCAGCCTTGCTGCTGATCGGCCGTTTTTTGCACCCATAACTCACCTTTGAACGGCTGTATCTCGTAAACCGACTGACGATATGCAGGCAGACCGACGTCAACCCCATCACAGATATGCTCTACACCCTATAAACACTGAATCAGCCTTGCTGCTTATGGTTGCAAAAAGTACACTTATCTCTCGTAATATATTCCCAGAGTGACACAAGCCTACGTCACAAAAAAATGGCCGCTAAACATGGTAAAAGGGTATGATGACGTAGGCTTGTGTCAGTCACGTGGTCAGTCACGTGATCGGAAGAGAATACCAGGCGCAGTATATTATTGTACCATGGTACAGACACACTTCTGTTACTGTTTTATAATCGTTTAGATTTGGATTGAAGGAGAATTATAAAAATAATAATCTGGGGGCACGGCAGTGCCCCCGCCAAGTCGAGCAAAAAAGCGGAACTGCCGTACCATCCTTTTCTCGAAGCAGTTCAGGCCATTTTCGACCCCCTATAACTTCGTAGTGGATAAAACTAGAAGCCTGAATTTTCAGCAACCAAGCAGGCATTGTATAAACACGGTATATTTAAAATTTCATTTAATTTGAATCAGTAGTTTAAGAATTATAACTAGTCAAAGTTTCTTAATTTTGTCACTCACTCACTGACCGATCATCAAAACTCTCTAGCCTAGGAACAAGTATAACTTCTAGCAGATAGACGCTTCAAATTTAGAATACAATTATTAGTGCTAAGTGTAGAAAGAGAAGGTACTAAAAGGAAGCACGTGTCTTGTCAACATTCACTCAATAAGAGATGCACATAGCAAATTTGCTCTAGTTAAAAAAGGAGATCGCTACGTAGAAAGATAAGTTACTAGAAGGAACTAGGAGAAGGAAGCACGTGTCTTGTCAATATTCACTCATTAAGAGATGCATATAGCAAATTCGCTCTAGTTAAAAAAGGAGATCGCTAAGCGTAAGCGAAACAATTTTCGTCTATGGTGTTAAGTCTATCAAGGAAAAACTACTGCATAAATAACTTTGTAATCCCATATAAATATATAAGATTACAAAGTTACATTTGCAGTAAATGAATTACCCCGCGCCAAGAAGTTTATAATACCTACAGCCCCGCGCTCATACCATACCATAAATTAATATGTATACATATTATTGGTTGTAGATAGGTAAGTCACCTTGAATTTTAAGACGTCCTATTATAGCGTTGCCGCTTATTAGCACCGGGGGGCGCCACAACCACATTACCCTATGAACCCTAGTTCAACACATAGTGCTTCGAAACGTAACCGACAGATGGCGGAAGCTGTCTATGGAAAATCTGCTTTCCACTTACTTTGTACTAAGATAACGTACAGTACGACCCAAGAAGCTTACATACCTTATGTTTGTAAGCTTCTTGGTACGACCGTAAAGTCTAGATGACAACATTATGGAAAACGTCAAACCAGAGAGTACTTTATCGTCAAACTGTCAATCAACAAAACATCAAGTGCAGTTTTATGCAAATTCAAATTCAAATTTCAAAAACTTTATTTCTTGAATACACATACATAGGAAAGACCCACAAAACCGTTTCCACGGTTTGTCTGTGGGATCAAGAGTCTCAAATTCTCAATACAATATTTTATAATTTTTTTTCGAATTATTTAAAATTTACCATAAAATATTTGAATATGTCCTTATTATTATTTCAAATGGATAAAGCAACAAAAAGTGGTGCAAGTCTAGCGATTTACAGTGTTATTTTCTGTTATGTTTGGAGGTATATCCTGCGGGGAAAATTGGAACTGATTGGATGTTTTTTACAAGCGATTTACTGATAATATGCTAGATATCTATTTTCTCTAATGTTGCTTTGGAAATTTTTCCGCCCGGAATGTTTCGGTAAAAAAACTGCCATGCCAATAAATGGAAATCTTATAAAGAAGAAATGTAAATATCGGACCTACAAAAATAAGACAACCGTATAGGTAGGTACTAATATAGTTCAGAAACGAATAATTTGAAAGTACAATATAGAGTTTATTTATTACTTTCATATGCGTTTTCATTATTTTATTCTAGAACTAGAATACAGAAGGCGTAGCATGTTGCACGTGATACGGCTATATCATCACGCCTTTTATCTTGTTCGTTCGCGCGGAAATAGAGAGCGAAAGTATGATAGCGCTATATCACGCTGCCATGCTAGCCATGCTGTTGCCGAAAACTTTAATTTCTATAGGGTGTAAAATTTAGCTGCTGTCAAACAAAAAAATCGCTAAATATAGACAAAGTTTTGCATAACCTTTTGGAGAAAATACAGTAAGTATCAAAATAGTTTAAGTCGTAGTGTAGTGTTGCCATGTAAAGCGACAGTGGCGCCCTCATTTAATTTCTACTCTTTCTGGTCAAGCTGTAGCATAGCATAACATAGCATAGTTCAAACGCTCTTACTGTTCAGATTCACCTGGAAATCTTACCTATAGCGACTTTCGTTCATAATTTCGATTCCTATAATATTAGTTTGACGACATAAAAGGCTTATTCATTGGTTTACTATTGGTTGGTAAGCAAATACCAAAGTACAAGCCACTTTTTGATGAAGTGCTCCAAGTTCTGAGATCAGATTTGAAAGAAGTAGTGTTGTTCATCATAGATGAAGTGTCGATGAAGCTTAAGAAGTAGTACCGGAAAAGAAAAAGACGAAGACTACCTACAAAAAGAAATGAGATACCATCAAAAACATAACTTGTAAAAAACCCAAGTGTCGCAACTCAGTTCTTCTACCGTAAAAAGTTGTGAGATACATGTAATACCAAGTCGGTTAATATATTCAGTCCCTACTTAAGAGTCCTTCTGTCTTAAGTTGTTACGTAATTAGCTAAGCAAACAACATCTTATAGTGACCATATCAATATTAAAAATCTTTTATGTTTTAAATAAATAGATTGACTTGGCAATCGCAAATATAATATGTATAACTTGTGAGATACATTGTGTTTTCATGCGATGGCCAAGTCAATCTATTTATTTAAAACATAAAAGATTTTTAATATTGATATGGTCACTATAAGATGTTGTTTGCTTAGCTAATTACGTAACAACTTAAGACAGAAGGACTCTTAAGTAGGGACTGAATATATTAACCGACTTGGTATTACATGTATCTCACAACTTTTTACGGTAGAAGAACTGAGTTGCGAGACTTGGGTTTTTTACAAGTTATGTTTTTGATGGTATTTAATTTTCAGGCCATCAAACTGAATTACGTTTAATAAAATTGACACTTGTAAACTACGTACCATAAAGAATCAGAATAATTTATTGCCATAAACTACAGGATGCGAGTTACGATACGATTTCCCTCTATTACTCGTTTTCATAGTCTATCTATCTATACTATTATAAAACTGTAAATTAAAAAAAGAGAGACGGAAGGTCGCATTAAAAATTTATACGAGTGCCTAACAAATGTGGCCCTAAAAAAATATACACCAAGCAAACACAGGTGTTAAAAAATTCCTTTCACTGGCACCAGTCACGTCTGTATGTCGAAACGCTTTGTGATAGCATCTGAAACAAATGACTGTCATGTGTTAGATATAAAGGTTGGTGCGTAAATTGAAATTACGTGAGATGCTTTGAAGTCTATCCTAACGTTGGTAGGTATGTTTAATGTGACAACCTTGAATGAAAAGCGCGTGGCCTTGTTTTAAGAGGGCTATTACAAGCGCAGTGGCGCCCTCGTCACAATAATAAAGATTTCTCAATAAGGAAAGCCTACATTAAAAAAGTGCTCAACAGATAAACTACAAAAGCCTTCAAGCCATTTTCATAGAATACTTTTATTCTAAACATTCCACTTTTAGACAATTTCGAATAAAAACAACAGCGGCCGTTTTTTTTCTTTTTTAAAAATTTTTATGTTTAGACCTTTAAAAAACCTATAGAAGTATTCTATGAAAATAGCTTGAAGGCTTTTGTAGTTTTGATGTTGAGCACTTTTTTAATTTAGGCTTTCTTTATTGAGAAATCTTTTTTAATGTGATGAGGGCGCCACTGGACTGTGATAGCCCTCTTAATGGCAAGAATATTAAATATTTTATTAAGAGGCTCGTCTAAAACTTTCGTGACAGAGTTTCTAGAATACTTTAAACTTTCAGTTGTACTTTTGATGTTAGAACAATAAACAAACAAACTTATTTAATTCCTCTTCAAGATGAATAATCAGGCGCTCGAAACTTTTTGTTCCTCCTAAATTATAAATCTGAAGTAATGTTTCAAACGCTTTTTGAAATTTTGTAAAATTTATGACCTTCTCAAGTTTTCATTATTATTATTATAACACTTTATTGTACGCATAGATATAATAATACACAAGGTTGAGAAAACCTGTATAAAGAGCGAGCATATCTCTGAAGAGATTTTTTCCAGCAGACCCGCAAAAGAGACAGTTAATAATTACAAGGCAAACTTATTGTGTACAAACAGGTACAAACAAACAACGTTTTCTATTACAATGTTTCTTCAGCCATGACCTTTCTACACAGAGAGCCATGAAACAAGCCATGCTAGGCATTCTGGACCGTGTCACAAACGTCGATATCCGAGACATCGAACTAAGGTTTAGGTACTCAGATAAAATAGCTGGATTAAAGTGGCGGTGGGCGAGACACGTGGCTAGAAGAACAGACGGCAGGATGGAGCCAAGCTTTGACCGAGTGGTGGCCGAGATCAGGCAAGAGAGGGGTGGGTCGTCCAGCCAGGTGGGCTGATGATATTGCGAAGGCAGCTGGAAAGACTTGGATGAGACTGGCACAAGAAAGGAAAAAGTGCCATAATGGGGAGGGGGCTTATACCCTACAGTGGGTGGACAAGAACTGATGATGATGACCTTTTTAAGTGGTTGATGCTATACAGAATACTATTATATAATGTCATGACAATAAGGACAGATCGCGCCAGGAACACAACAATAATACGCCAAAAAAGCAAGTATGTGGAGAAAAGCCAAATCGAAAAATGAAATCGGGCCAGTCATGTTTGTCGAACATTATTCACCAGAAATGTTGGCCCAAAGTTGTAACACCCTGACTCCCGAAGAAGGGAAAAGATGAAGAATTGACCTAGATGCCATGGATGATAGGTGGATGGTGCTCGACTTTGTCTCCATCGTAAAAATTGTTCAGTTCGATCAAAGAAAATACACACTATATTATTTTATTATTTTGTTGTTAGGGCTTGATCCAATGTCTTCGTCAAACTAAATAATAATTATTTTTCACGGAAACGGCACGGGTAAGATAAACACAATTTACGGTTCGAGAGGCGACGCTAAGAAAACTTATACCGTCACTAAGCCCTGAGGCACACAAGAAAATTTTATGAAAAGGGTCAACAGAATCGGTGTTTGGTGTTTGAGAATAGATTGAGGCGATTGTACACTGTAGGTTTAACACGGCACCGTCGGGCCTCAATCGCCCTAAGTTTGAACGATACTACCAAAACAAAACCACAACCAAAAACGTTACGTTATGCACAATTCGTATCGCGCAAATTATATTAACGGTAAAGATTTAGCTTTATTTCGGAAGATACGTTGGCGTAACGTTTGATGTACGTTCGATCGAATTTTCTGTATTGTGCGATTTAACCATTCAGAAAAAAATATCGCGATAGCTTTTTTACTTCAGCTAAACCAAATCTAAACCAAAACTAAACCAAAACCAAAACCAAACCAAAACCGCATAAAATTGCGCAATTGAGGCCCAGGTTGGGTCACTTCGATGTGAAGGTAACTACACACGGGTGAGATAGGACGGTTTTTCGTTGTGTTGGAAGGTTTCCAAAAAAGAACATTTCCAGAGCTACTAGACAGTCATTTTCTTAAAGAACTACATATTTTTCACAATGAGACAATGTTTATTTATGATTTTTTGCTTTCCTAAATATAGCAGTATCGGCCTGGCGATTTTTCAAATTGATAGAATAACTTTTTGGCGAAAGGACACTCACGGACAAAGATCGAACTCATTTTTAATATATCTTGATGAATGAGGTCTATAATCACTCTACCAACACAACATCTTAGCGACAGCTGCGGTATTACACTGCATAAATTTCGTATCACGCTATATTGCTAGTACCTAGTACCTAATACAAAATACTTACTGACACATTCTCGATATAACTAATTATTTGATTTATTCAATCTTACCCGAGTATACATACACTATTTTCCATTACGGATATATTAAAGATAAACTGTGTATAATTATGTTTCATTCGGCGCCAACAACGACGGAAGTTCAAAAAGGTAGACTGAACGTGGCATCTTGTTTGAATCAATTAATTTTATTGACATAATTCTAATTAATTCACAAAATGACTTTGTTGCAACAGCTAATCAGCATTTATTCAATATTTAAGTCCAAATTAATCAAAATTTGGAAGAGAAAATAACATTTTCACCTCACATGCTCGGAAAGATTCTGTTTCTCATTCGAAATCTGAGTGCAAAAGTGCATTTTATCCGCTAGCGTGGAAAGAGTTTTTAAAATTCGAATCTTTCTATTCAATAAAGAAAACAGCCTAAACAAGATTTTTTTTCATGCTATTTTCGTGCTGGCCAGTGCGATTATTCTAAAAATGAGGTTGGCGCATTTAAATTTTCCTCGCTGTAGTGAGGTGAAAAGTTGTGTGTTTCGCTCGGCAGCAAAGTTATTCTGCGTCTCGTACTTTTGAAACCTTCGCGACGCTCAGGATTCTATATTTGAACCACTCGCTTCGCTCGTGGTTCAATCCTAGAATCCTTCGCTTGCTCAGGTTTCAATACAAGTACTCGCGCCAAAAAGCAACTTTGCAGCCTTGCATAACAAATAACTATTTATCGGCTCTAATTTTTCCGTAGAGTCCGCTATCCTGTTAACATACCGACAACATGCATCGACTGCCAATCGCTTCTGCGTTCGACACTTTTGGCTAAGCTCGCTAGTATACGTAGGTAACATAATGTACATACAGGGTCCTTCTTAATATGCTGACACTTTTTTAAGGCGATGACCAGACTATGAAACTGAACAAAGTTCTCTATGGAATCAACATTGAAATCGCGAAAAAAAAAACATTTGTCCCATACGTTTGGCTCCGAGTAGGTTTGCAGTTTTGTATGGAAGTGATGATTTTTTTTTTCGCGATTTCGATGTTGGTCCCATAGAGGAAGTTGTTCAGTTTGACGGTCTGATCATCCCTTTAAAAAAGTGTCAGCATATTAAGAAGGACCTTATACAGGGTGTAACAAAACGCCCTAGTAATACTCCTTCCTTCCTTCAGACCATAAATCTGAATAACTTTTACTATGGAGCCAACGTCGAGAAAAAATAAAAAAATTCTGCCGTCCCATACATTTGAGTCGAGATGGTACTGCAGTTTGGTATGAAAAAGCAGATTTTTTTTCGCGATTTCGATGTTGGCTCCATAGTGAAAGTTGTTCAGTTTGATGGTCTGAAGCACCCCCTTAAGTATTACTAGGGTGTTTTGTTACACCTGTATAGAAGAAAGTAAGTACATATAATACTATCTTTTAAATAGCTTGCAAACTACATAAAGCAAGCCCTAAACAAAGGAAGTTGACAATTATTTACCCACCTAGCCCCAAGCGTCGTGTACAGTGAGATTTATATTTATTTTATGGCCCATAGCCGCGTCCACAAGAATGATGCCCCGTCTTAGGTACAGAGGAGAGTTTACTTGCTGAAATGAGATGCTGGTTGTTTATGTATTCAGGTTTTAAAGCAAGATATTACGGAGATATCGTAACTAGTCTTGCCACAGTTAGACTAGTATAAGATCTCTGATTAAAAACCTGTTCACCGACCAATTTTATCTACAAATACAGTATCTAGGTACTCAGGTTATTGTAGTCATTGTAAAATGTGATTTATTATAAATCATACACTTGTTATCAATCGCGGTCATCTGGTATTTTTTCATTAACCTGTTATATCCCACTGGTGGAGTGGAGTCTATGGGAAAATAGCAAAGTAATTCTCTACTCTTCCAGGAATATTCCGTGTGATAACCTACAGTAAGCATAAATTGATATAACACCAAGTGAAGCATGGAAATACTACTGTACAGTAATACTCTTTTCGAAAATTGACGAACTAAGTCGCAGCCATGGTACAATAATATACTGCGCCTGGTATTCTCTTCCGATCTCGTGACTGACCACGAGACTGTCACAAGCCTACGTCATCATACCCTTTTACCATGTTTAGCGGCCATTTTTTTGTGACGTAGGCTTGTGTCACTCTGGGAATAGAAGACCTTGTTTTTTAGACTATATGGTCGCAGCTGTCAAGTCAATCAATTACTGCCAAGAACATTGTATATAGTATCCATTATTACTGCACTGTCTCGAATTCGCGCGTTTTTTTAAAAAAAATTTCGAACGTTACGTGAGAGCGTCATGCCAATTTGTCATCACGGCATACAAGTTGGTTTTACTGCCAACAATAAATTATATTTACTGTCCCAATATTGTACACCAGACCTTATAAATCGTAAACATCACAGCTCCGGTCCCTCGAGGAAATGCCACAAAATTTCTGATCTCTTGTTAAACTTGGGAGCCCTAGTGATCCCGGAGGATAAAAACTCCCATATTGTAATAGTCGGTGAAATATTGATAAGTGTGAAATGTAAGTATAGAGAATATGATAAATAGGTGTTAGAACTATTAGATGAGTGATTTATGGCTAAATTTTATCGATGCCAGAATTGTACCAATTGTACGAATTGATATTTTGTGTAAACAGAGAATTGTACAAATCGCGAAATTGTATGGCGATGCTTTCGGATTTCTTACCCATGATATTATTCTTAGTTCGGGCTCACTCCCCGTCACACTGGACTGAGTTTCGGTACTACTAGTGAAAATGTGGATGTTCTAAGGTTTCAGAATATCTCTGACTACCCCCTTGGGGAATATAGTCGTGAGCATATGATTATCCTTAGTTGGTTACACGTCCACTTAGTCTAAGTCAAATTGTATTTCAAAAACGTCAAAAAAGTCCTCAACTTGAGAAATTTCTTCAGAGTTGTATAAAAGTGGAGAAACGAAATGTCAAGCTCAAGGTAGCACGCGACCTGCAGAAACATAGTTTTATGTAAAATATTATACTTGTAATTTTAAGGAATATACAACGTGTTAATGAATTAACGCAAAACCTCATACACCCCAACTGATTTATAACAAAATAATTAGATTGAAACAATAATTTCATTATTATTATAGTAAAAATTAAAAGTTATTCGCATTTTAAGTTTTGAGGCAAAAATTATTTGTTATCATTTCAGCACTGAAAGAAAGCGCTAACGTACTCATGGATACATTTTTATAATCTTGTTTTGGTAGTAAGTAGGGTGAGTGTGCCCGTGCGGTGGGTTGACATCGGGTTCAGAAAATTTTAAATTTTGCAAAAAAAATATTTAATATTTTGAAAAAAATTCCCTATGTTGTAACCATGATAATTCGATTCTGCTCTCGATTCTAAACAAACTACTTTCTAGTTTTGCGTTAATTCATTAACACGTTGTATAATTCTACAGATAATTATATTGGCCTGTTTCATTCCTGCGGGTTTTACAAATCTATATCTATCTATGGTTTTGAGCGACAGTTTGGCTCTCGGCCTCTCGGGGTTAGCTCGTTCAACTCCCGGATTCCGCCTGGCAGAAGTGCCAGGGCACTCTTTTACAATGTGCTCGACAGTCTGTTCTGGAGCACCACAGTTACACTCGGGTGAGTTTTTTATACCCCACTTGTGAAGATGGTACTGGTAGTTACACCGAGCAACTCCCGGTCCAATTTAAAACCAGGAAGCCATTTTGTGGGATCACAGATCAGATTAGTACCTGCCTGCGCTATACAGAGAATGTAAGAAATAAGGCAAACCAAAGTAACGCGCAGCGCTGAGCATTTTTCCCTGCCAAACCATTACCGACTTTGCTTGCGTTGAATTAACATCGTAAATCAATTGACATAACTACTAGTCCCTGAAAGCATCGAAGCGACATGAGGCGAATGTCGTGGTAATTGATTTTAGACGTTATTTCAAAGCAAGTAAAGTCGATATGGTATGGCAGTGAAAAATTTTCTGCGGTGCGATTTGCGAGGTTTGCGCAGGTTGCTATAAGACGGCATTTTTCGAAAATCGTTAAAGTTTTCCGTATGCACACAGACGTAGCGAAGCGACTGAGAATCTTTTTTTTTTCTAGCCTGTTTCATCCTACTGCTGGGCAAAGGCCTCCCCTTTAATCTTCCAACCATCTCTATCCTGGGCAAGCTCTGGCCACGTGTCGTCAAAAGCATCCAGATCATCCCGCCACCTCTTCTAGGACGACCCGGGCGCCGACGACCATTTTCTGGAATCCAGGGCGTAACAATTTTTGCCCACCTCTCCTGGTGCATTCGACAGACATGGCCGGCTCATTCCCACTTTAGTTTAGCTGTTTTCTTCCCGACGTCGGCGATTTGTGTTTTGGAGCGCAGTGTAGTGTTCCTGACACGATCTGTTCTTTTAACACCTAATATACTGCGCTCCATCGCTCTCTGAGACTCTACAACGTGTTAATGAATTAACGCAAAACTAGAAAGTAGTTTGTTTAGAATCGAGAGCAGAATCAAATTATCATGGTTTCAACGTAGGTAATTTTTTTCAAAATATTAAATATTTTTTTTGCAAAATTTAATATTTTCTGAACCCGATGTCAACCAACCGCATGGGCACACTCACCCTACTTACTACCAAAACAAGATTATAAAAATGTATCCATGAGTACGTTAGCGCTTTCTTTCGGTGCTGAAATGATAACAAATCATTTTTGCCTCAAAACTTAAAATGCGAATAACTTTAAATTTTAAGTATCAAAATAATGAAATTATTGTTTCAATCTAATTATTTTGTTATAAATCCGTTGGGGTGTATGAGGTTTTGCGCTAATTCATTAACACGTTGTATATTTATAAAAGAGTTCCGTGACTGACTGACTGACAGACAACGCAAAGCTTAATCAGCTAAAGATAGAAACATGTGGCTCATTTATAATATTCTACACAGGATGTAGGGGTGCACTAAGAAAGGATATTTCGAAAATCGACCGCGAACGAAGTCGCGCGGTTCTAAAGCATAAAGCATATTGGTTTAAGCATTATTTTGTATTCGGGTATAGACCCACTGTAACCCACATGATAGCTATAACTCTTGTAAACTAAGATCTATAGAGGCGACCACTCTCAATACTAAGCAATGACCAGTGAGCTTGGGGAATGACTTAGAAATCCGCAGCAAATTCAATCAATAATAGCACTTGGAAAAACAGGAATCAAAGCTCATACTTAAACTCAAAATAATTTATTCAATATAGGAGCTTAAACCCCACTTATTAAAGGTCAATTCTTATTTTTGAAGCTACCACCTCGTTGGAACGTGTTGTCGCTGTAGAGAAGATGCGGCCAGAAACTCTAGAAATCCAACTTCCCTTCGTTCTTTTGAGTCTTATTTAGTATTGATTAAAAAAATCGATGAAGTCGTGGGCTTTCAAGTGCATTTTATATTATCTGCCAGAATTAAGGAGCTTCAGAATTCCTGGCCTATTTACTTAAATCGTATCTACTCTGATTACTATCCTGCTTTCATTTCACATTCAATCAAAATCGTATACGGTTGCCCAATCGGAAACAAACATAAAGTCAGAGCTACATAAATGGGACTTTAAACCTAAAATGGTAATGGCTATAATGCTTTAATGCAGTTCTATTCGAGTAGACAGAACAGGGATTCATTGACTTCGACAGATAATTACTTATTATGAATTACCATTACGCTGCTAAAGTTAAGTAAGGCTTGGTAAAGCCTATCAGTGATTTGCATTTCAGACGCAGTAATTCAGTTGACAGTAGACATCGTAAAAAATCTGTATTAAAATGTTTTTTTTTCTATCCTATTTCATCCCACTGCTGGGCAAAGGCCTCCCCTTTAATCCTCCAACCATCTCAGTCTTGGGCATGCTCTGGCCACGCGTCATCGAAAGAATCCAGATCGTCCCGCCACCTCTTCCTAGGACGACCTGGACGCTGACGACAGTTTTCTGGGATCCAGGGCGTTACTTAATATAAAATTATAACAAGATATATTCTAAAAAAACAAGGTCTTCTATTCCCAGAGTGACACAAGCCTACGTCACAAAAAAATGGCCGCTAAACATGGTAAAAGGGTATGATGACGTAGGCTTGTGTCAGGTACGTGGTCAGTCACGTGATCGGAAGAGAATACCAAGCGTAGTATATTATTGTACCATGATAACAAGACAAACTATACACACTTACACATACATACATACACAGCCACCCCCGCACATAATCACACACGCACTCAGTAACTCACATAATATCTACACACACTTAGAAACCACGTTACTCTTCTACTTTATGTTTATTTATTTATTAACCTTAAAAACACAGACCAACACAATCAATACCACAGACTAATAATAAGTTACTACGTCAACAATATTAACAACGCCAAACGAGAAACATTTTTGTAAGATATCGATAAGAATTTAAAGGTATAATTTATATCGATAGGGTTTCAAATTCACAAAAATAACTAAAATTTTGCTTACATTTGTAAAATACTGTTAACTAAGACTGTTATAGGTAAGTACCTATGTTTGTACCATATTCTGGAAAATAAAGTATTCTATTCTATTCGAATATACCTAAAATAAACCTAATATATTTTCGGTTCTCTTCATAAAGTTACTTAAAGAAAAAGATTCCCAAATAAAAAGTTAGGCGAAAACTTCGACACAATAAATAAATAAAACCTCTCTTCAAAACTAATCCATTATCGTTCCCGCCCCTATATTTCTAAGTACCTTACGATTTACTCTAAACATTAGGTACCGTTTCTCCTTGGTCAAACTCAAACAAGGAAACGACCCAAACTAAGGCCCAAGTGAACGGTCATCGTAGAAACTTACACAACTTGCAGCAAACAATAAAGTTGGCATTCCACTGCAGACGTTTGGCACACAACTACTGTTCACACGTAACGTCCCCTGACACAACTAGTGAGCTAAAGTCGTTAATACGAAAATGGCTTGTTTTATGAGACTTCATTATGCGGAACAAGCTACGGTACTTTGATAAAGTGCTGTATGAAATGTGGTGGCAATTGACGCGTTAATGCTGGTCTTCTGAGTTTGAGAAGTTTGGCACTGTGTCAGAGCATAGAGCTGCATGTAGTCCAATCAATACTCAGATACGCATGCTCGGTTCCAATTAAAAGGTGTTATATTATTGTTCTTTTTTGTGATAAATAAATAAAAAAAAAATAAAAATAAAAAATTAAGAGCAACAGAATACCGCGGTTATTTATTCTTCTTGCTAGTTATGCTAGGTTTGATCAAAGTAAAAAAACCGGCCAAGTACGAGTCGGGACTCGGGCAATTAGTGTTCCGTACAACCAGTTGTTTAAACATGGGTCATTGATGATACCACTATAATTTGACACTTACTTAGTATGTGGTCACATAGTAACTGAAGATCATTTTACACTGGTCTCACTGGTATTCGTTTTTTTGGTACCTATAGAAAAAAAACTATCCAAGTTAGAGCCACCCTGATAATTTTCCCGCCGTCTACACGTTATTTCTGAGGCTCGTAATTTTTTTCAGATCTTATACGGCTATATTTTTTGGAATAGAGGTGGGGACAGCAATTTCTCGGATTGAATTGAAAATTTTGTTAAAAAAAGTTTTTATAAAACATTTGAAAAGTATATTTTTAAATTCGTATTTTCATAAGCTTTCAATTGATACGGAGGAAAAATTTTTTTTCTTATTTACCCTTTCTTACTTAAATTGGCCCCCAATATAAAAATTTACCTTTTTTTTACTTCATTTATGATATTGGACCACCAATTGCTATATCTGTACCGAGTTTCAACTTCCTATGTCTTACGGTCTCTGAGAAAAATGCCTGTGACAGACGGACGGACGGACAGACACCGAGCTGATTCCATAAGTGTTCCTATAACGTCACGCCTCTTTCCCAGTGGGGTAGGCAGAGACCAGGGCGCGCCACTTACTACGATCTTTACATACCTCTTTTGCCTCATGCACATCCATACATCTCTTCATACATGCCCTTCGGTTTCGAGTACTCCGCACCTCCCCTTTTTGTAGGACGCAACTGATTTGATCAGCATACGTCCTACGAGGGCGCCCTCTGCCGACACTTCCACTCACATTAGCAACATATATCTCTTTCGTATATCTGCTGTCACTCATCCTTTCCACATGACCAAACCAACGAAGCATACCTTTCTCTATTCTTGTCACAATATCTTCTTTCAATTTACATCGATCTCTTATTACACAATTTCTCACTCTATCTCTCATCGTGACACCACACATACTTCGCAAGGAACGCATTTCAACAGCATTAATTTTACTTGCATGCTTCTTCTGCCATACCCAGCACTCACTGCCATACATAAGTGTAGGCACCAACACACCATTGTGTATAGCAAGTCGTGCCTTTTTGGACACCACTTGGCTAGCCACAATAGTATGCAGAGCACCGTTTACTTTGTTTCCCGCTGTTACTCGCCTATGCATATCACCCTCACATTTCCCATCTCTAGTAAACATGCATCCTAAATATACAAACTCATTCACTTGTTGCACTTTTTCGTTCCCAATCATTATACAACAAACAGTCACACATTCATCCCTCTCCATTACCATTACTTTAGTTTTATTCACATTCACTTTCATTCCTTTCTTTCCGTTTTTCCAATTTTGGTACGGAACACTAAAAACATTTCTAACGAGAAAAATTAGTTAAAACAAATTGCTAGTTAATTAATTAACAATTACTCAACTACTTTAGGGAGATGCAGAGTAGAGTAGGTGGGTTCAGGTATTCTTACATACGTACCGAGATGACAGACTCAGTGTATTTCTTTGTATGGACCATCTTACTTTGTATGCTTCAACTAAATGTGCTTTGGGCCTTTCGACCAATCCATTCATTGCTCGACATATGGTACATTGAACATAATTTTTTTTTGTGACAACGCGACAACTCAGTTGGTAGTGAACCTGTCTACTGGAGTGCGATTTTTGAATCTCATTCGCTGAGTTCAGCCGTTGAAAATGTCGAGATTACTGTGGAGATATGCATCTTTCTACTGCTGATTTGACTTTCAAGACTCATACTTCAGGAGTGCGATTTCTGAAAGTCAAATCAGCAGTAGAAAGATGCGTATCTCCACAGTAATTTTGACATTTTCAACTGCTGAACTCAGTGAATGAGATTAAAAAATCGCACACCTGGTCCGAGAGTCGTGAGTTCTAATCTCGCAAATGACAACTATTTTGTACGATCAATATGAATATTTTGTATCCGATTATAGATGTTATATGGAGGTCGGTATGGTCCCACATTCAGTTGCAGAAACGTTCATTAAAGTTAATTCTCCATTAAATCTCTTGCTGTCACTTTTTGTCTTGTTGGCGTAGTAATGGCACAGTATAAGAAAGAGTATCTAATACTAGATACAGTACGGATACTGCCTTCCTCCCACCAACTTTTTACCTAACCCCTCTATCGCCTTCTGGTTACCCGCAGTAACTCGTTACCCAACGGGCACAAAATTGCTGCATACAGGCTTTAGAGCCAATGCAATTATTCCTTTAAGCTGCTAGGCGTAAGCTATAGAGCGTGCTCAGCAGGCCTTATGCAGCAGCACTATAGCCAAATAGGCACAATTTTATGCGGCCTTAAGCTTCAGAAGAGCTATAATAGTAGCTGCTTAAGAGCGCCATAGTAGCTGCAATGGAAGATTAAGTAATAAGATTCACTCATATAGCACTACATTCGTGAACGAATGACCGATTGAAATGAATGAATCTTGTTTTGACAGCACACCGTTCAGTTCAGTTGTTCCTATATTTGTGTAGGCGAACCATCAAAATATCGAAATCTTTTTATTAAAATGTGAAATTGAAGTGCGGTGGCGGCCATCATCAAATTAAATAAGTAAGTAATTAATTCATGGTTTCTTGTTATTCAGTACAGTACATGCAATTAAAAACGCATATTAGTTTACTGATAATGTAAATATCACTTATTGGTGTAATTTTGATGCGCTCTTGATATAATCCAAATAAGCAATTAATTATGTGTATTAGAATACAGTCTTTTCAACTTTTTATGTAATAAAATCATTTGAGGTCGATTTAATGATACACTGGTTTGGAGACAACGTCCCAATCCTTAAAAATTAAGTTCTGTTTACGTTATTTGTTGACAAATATTTGCTTGGATAACCTAAAAAGATCATAAACATGGCGCTTGCTCGTGGGCAGCCTATAGCCGTAGTATCTTCCTCAATGCTTCCCTTAAGCGGCTTTAGGCGCTTATTTTAACTTTTGTAGACCTCAGAGTGATTTTTATTACTGTAATTGCAGTTCATAACTGCTAATAGGCTCCAATTTCATTCTTTATGCAGGCATAAGTTCAAGGTTACAATATGTCGAATTGTTTGGATTTCATAGGGATTTCATAGTGCAGATTAATCTGATCTGATCCCGATCCTCGGGGGATGCCTATGTCCAGCAGTGGACGTCCATCGGTTGAGATCATGATGATGATGATGTTTTCTCTAGTTATAATTTTACTCTTTGAATAATTTTTTTTAGATATTCAAATGTTACCAGTGATCGGAACGATGGGATTTGTTAGAGTTGTTAAAACCACAAAATTTATTGTTTTATTTAATTTGAATCCCGTGATCCCGGGAACTGTCGTATTAGTCAGCAGTACATTGGATCGAATTAGTTATATCAATTTTAATGATCTGAAACAAAATTACAGTAATATATTTTTTTCCGAATCCCGGGATTTTTTTTTTTCATCCCAAATTTTCATAGGTGGTTCAGACCATCAAATTGGACAACTTATGAAAATTTGGCACCGTCCAGTTCAGTTCCCGGGTATCCCGGGATTCGGAAAAAAATTATACTACCGTAATTTTGTTTAAGATCATTTAGATTGATAATAACTACTTCGATCCAATGTACTGCTGACTAATACGACAGTTCCGGGGATCACGGGATTCAAATAAAATAAAACACAAAATTTTGTGGTTTTAACAACCCTAACAATCCCATCGTTCCGATCACTGGTTACATATGAATATCTAAAAAAAATTATTCAAAGAGTAAAATTATAACTAGAGAAAACATCATCATCATCATCATCATATCAGCCAATGGACGTCCACTGCTGGACATAGGCCTCCCCCAAGGATCGCCATAACGACCGTTCCCGCGCCGCCCTCATCCAACGTTTTTCCGCCGCCTTCACCAGGACATCGGTCCACCGTGTGAGGGGCCTACCCCCAGAGAGAGATCAAATATCGTTTATGTAAAATCAATAACAATGATTTTGACGCACAATAAAATAGAGTAGGATAAGATTATGTAGTAACACAATCTTTGTGAATATGAATAATAATTAAATTAAACTTTTATCGATGGATTATCAATGATTCAAGTCTTTGCTGTATTTATAGAAATTCTTTTCCACGCCCTGTCCTATATCTATGACTACCCCCTCGGGACTATAGTCGTGAGCATATGCTATGTATTTCCACGCCGTTTATTTTTTTCATGTACTGTACTGAATAACAAGAAACCATGAATTAATTACTTACTTATTTAATTTGATGATGTCCGCCTGCGCATTTCACATTTTAAAAAGATTTCGATGGTTCGCCTACACAAATATAGTAACAACTGAACTGAACGGTGCCAAATTTTCATAAGTTGTCCAATTTGATGGTCTGAACCACCTATGAAAATTTGGAAAGAAAAAATCCCGGGATTCGAAAAAAAAATTATAGTACCGTAATTTTGTTTCAGATCATTAAAATTGATATAACTATTTCGATCCAATGTACACACAGCGACACATCAAGCTATACAAAACCAACATAAGCTGGCCTCGCGTAGGTGCGACCAGCAGCTCACCCGCCTCCCGCGACCATCTGTGTCGCGCCCACACACCGCTTCGGAGCCCGCCCACGTCCTCGACTCCTCAGCGAGTCGTCAGGACCGTGGGCCCCTCCTCAAGCACCCCGGATAACCACACTGCCGGCGTGTAGGTCGCTCACCGGGCCTCCCCCAACAGGGTCCCACTCGGTGAGCTTGACCTCACCGGCAGCACCACAAGAAATACCACCGCATTGGAGCCTGCACACACCCTGGCATGCCGCCAGGTTCGTGTGCTCTCCGCAGCACCCCCCGGACTGACGTCACTGCCAAACTGACCTCGGCAGCTGCACCCTCGCTATGGAGCTCTCCACAGACGATCCCCTCCCGGAAATTGACCCCCTGATGCCTGAGCCCTTTTAAGGACTCACCCCGCTGCGGGAACTGCTAACGGCTGTAGATCCCCTTGGACCGTGGGGCGGACCGAGGGTGAACCGCCGGACTGTAGGCTACTCCGCAGCACAAAACCCCCCTGATTGGCCACACTGCCGACCGCAGTTCGCTCACCGGGCCTCCCCCAACGGGGTCCCACTCGGTGGGCTAGACCGCGCCGGCAGACACCTGGACAACTACGAGGCACCACCAGGTGCCAACCCCGATGACCCGGCTGCTTCAGCAGCTGGCGCTAGAAACCATAGTAAAGAGGCCGTTGCCGCGAGACTGATTGATTGATTAGGCCGGGACTCGATAGTTGGCGTCCGAGAGTGGAAGCACGGTGGCTTGAGGTATTAGGCGACTGGGCAGAAGCTCAACCACAGAGGTCTACTATCGGGTGTCCCTCCCCTCCTCCTCTCCCCAACCTCCCCTCATTTTTGAACACCTCGACCTGAGGGGTCGTGGACGCAGCTGTGTTCTAGATCAACCAGGACGCAGGTAGCTCCTGAAGATCTGACCTGGCGTGGCTCGAGGTTCCTCGGGTAGTGTTGTCAGGTCTTACAGTTTGAGCCAATTCTCCTGAAGGAAATAACCCTTCACGATACGTCCCCCCTCGTGCCGGGTCCTTATTCCCTCTTTTCAGCTCGGCTTGGGTTGTAAGTAAAAAGTGGTAGTGAATAGGAATTAAGATAGCTAGGGAAACAACCTGTAAACGAGATTAGGTTATTCAGTAATAAAACTTGTATGTTTGTTTATAATTCTATCTTTTTATTAGCAACCTCAGAACTACAGACATCCTACCTAAAGATAGGTCAACCCTTCTAAAGGGATTTATATATTTTTACAACGAGGCCCTCTGGCCATCCCGCCACAGGGGCACTTCGTTACACAATACATTTTGTGGTTTTAACAACTCTATGTTATACCCACACGGCAAGTTTAGGTATTTACAATCCCATCGTTCCGATCACTGGTTATGAATATCTAAAAAAATTATTCAAAGAGAAAAATTATAACTAGATCAAACATCGTTTATGTAAAATCAATAACAATTGTTTTGATGCACAGTAAAATAGAATAGGATAAGATTTTGTAGTAACACAATCATTGAAAATATCAATAATAATTAAATTAAACTTTTATCGATGGATTATCAATGATTCAAGTCTTTGCTGTATTTATAGAAATTCTTTTCCACGCCCTGACCTATACCTCTGACTACCCCCTCGGGGACTATAGTCGTGAGCATATGCTATGTATTTCCACGCCGATTATTTTTTTCAATATTTATATTTATATTGAAATAAATCCAATATAAATATTGAAAAAATCCAATATAAATATTGAAAAAATAATCGGCGTGGAAATACAGTATAGTATATGCTCACAACTATAGTCCCCGAGGTGGTAGTCAGAGATATAGGACAGGGCGAGGAAAAGAATTTCTATAAATACAGCAAAGACTTGAATAATTGATAATCATCGATTAAAGTTTAATTTAATTATTATTCATATTTTCATAGATTGTGTTACTTTACAGGGTGTAACATAAAATGGGACAGTTACTTAAAGGGGTGCTTCAGACCATCAAACTGAACAACTTTCGCTATGGCACCAATATTGAAATCGCGAAAAAAAAATCGGCTATCCCATACAAAACTGCAAACTTAACTCGACTGAAATGTATGTTACAGCCGATTTTTTTTCGCGATTTCAATATTGGTCCCATAGAAAAAGTTGTTCAGTTTGATGGTCTGAAGCACCCCTTTAAGTGACTGTCCTATTTTATTTTACACCCTGTATAATCTTATCCTATTCTATTTTACTGTGCGTTAAAATCATTGTTATTGATTTAACATAAACGATGTTTTGATCTAGTTATAATTTTACTCTTTGAATTATTTTTTTTAGATATTCATATCTTATAACCAGTGATCGGAACAATGGGATTGCAAATACCTAAACTTGCCGTGGGTATAACATAGTTGTTAAAACCACAAAATTTTTTGTTTTATTTAATTTGAATCCCGTGATCCCGGGAACTGTCGTATTAGTCAGCAGTATATTGGATCGAAGAAGCTATTTATATCAATTTTAATGATCTCAAAAAAATTATGGTAAAATAATTTTTTTCCGAATCCCGGGATTTCTTTATCTTGTACCCTTATAGCGTTGCTATGCAACTTAAAGTTGCAAGACAGGCTGCAATTTTCACTCTGGTGCTCGTTGGGAAATCCATCGATAAAAGTTTAATTTAATTATTATTCATATTCCGGTAATATAATTTTTTTCCGAATCCCGGGATTTTTTTTTCTTTCCAAATTTACATAGTTGGTTCAGACCATCAAACTAGACAACTTATGAAAATTTGGAAAGAAAAAAAAATCCCGGGATTCGGAAAAAAAATTATATTACCTTAATTTTGATTTAGATCATTAAAATTGATATAACTACTTCGATACAATGTACTGCTGACTAATGCGACAGTTCCCGGTATCACGGGATTCAAATTTTGTGATTTTAACAACTCCATGATAAACCCCCACACGACAAGTTTAAATCCCATCGTTCCGATCACCCATAAGGAACTAAAGGCTGCACTGATTATTTTATTTTCTCTTTAATGCAACTGCTAGTAACAAAGTAGTGCCTATTTGAACTCTTAAGCAACTGCTTTAAATAGTCTAAAAATATATCCTCTTTACAGGTATAAGGCGCTTTAGAGTTCCAAGTATATACCATACACAGCTATTAGTGTCAAAATGCACTTTCTGGTTCTCACTATAGGCTTAAGTGGTAAATAGGTTCAAGACTTAACTTATATGTAGGCATAAGCTGTATTCTATTTCCTTACTGCAACTATAAGCTCCCCGTGCAGCTATAGGAGTTTGCGGAAGATGTTATAGCTCTTAAAACTTTATCTTGAACCCTTATGGCGTTGCTATGCATCTTGAAGTTGCAATGACAGGCTGCAATTTCCACTCTGGTGTTCGTTGGGTACCTACAAAGAAGACTGGTTCAATTTCTTTGGTTTCGCATGTGCTGACATCATCATGTCAATTTTAAATTTTTGTATGCAGTGTCCGGGCTGTGATAATGGCTAGCAAGAGATTAAATGGAGAGCGTTGCTGCAACTGAGTTTTTATGTGATTAGATTATCTGTGTGACAATGTCTATTTATTATTATCTAGCCCAGTATTTTACTACATGGATAGCACGACCGTCCACGTAGTAGCAACCATAAATTCTGTACACGTGTCTATTTTTGTGTGTACGAAAACACCTATACACGCATGCACATATACACAAACACACCCTCACTCATACACACTCTATACAAAGGAGAATCCATTCTCAGCTCTATTTCCTGAATTTTCTACGACTTTTATCAATAGATTCCGCAGCAACTAATCTTAAATCCTTCTAAGAAAAACCTTCAAACTTATCCCGCTAGTAAAAAGCTCAAGTCATCCGATATCCAAGTTCCGAACCGGTCGATTTCCTCTATTTCCCGGCTGACCAATTAAAACTTGTCTAAACTTAGAAGCGGGTTGTGCATGTCGAAGTGTCAGATTGGACTATGATAACTTGACAACTAAGTTGGAGATCTTGGCTATGAATACGCGAGCCACGATCGGAATGTTTATTATTTGAGATAGAAGCTAGAGTAATCTATGTGGTAATAAATTCGTCTTTCAGATTTTGATGGATGTCGAGCTTGGTTTACGTAATTAGTTCCCCAAAATTATTAATTTTGAGTAATTACGCAATTTTAACTACATTTTTAACTATCCTCGTTGGGACTTGGGAAGGATTTAGAAAAGTTAACACACACATAAACAAACCTGGTTGATGTATAACAATTGTAATTTCTTTAACTTACATAGATGTTACGGTAGTCTTATTGAAATATTAATTTGGACTAAGATACACATAAACACATAAAAATACACACACATGAACACATCCATACACACACACCCTATACACGGTGTAAGAAACCAGCCTAGTAATACTTAAGGGGGTGGTAAACAACTTTGACTATTAGTGTTCCGTACCAAAATTGGCAAAACGGAACACTTATGGAATCAGCTCGGTGTCTGTCCGTCCGTCTGTCACAGGCATTTTTCTCAGAGACCGTAAGACATAGAAAGTTGAAACTTGGTACAGATATAGCAATTGCTGGTCCAATATCATAAATGAAGTAAAAAATACAAAAATTTTATGTTGGGGGGCAATTTGCGGAGGTAGAAAGAGTAAATAAAATTTTTTTTTTTCTACCCAATGGTGTGGGGTATCAATTGAAAGCTTATGAAAATACGAGTCTAAAAATATACTTTTAATTTTTTTTATTAAAACTTTGTTTAACAAAATTTTCTACTAAATCCGAGGAATTGCTCTATTTCAAAAAATAAAGCCGTATAAGATCTGAAAAAAACTAGGAAAAAAATCATGAACATCAAAAATAACGTGTAGATGGCGGGAAAATTATCAGGGTGGCTCTAACTTGGACAGTTTTTTTTCTATACCCAAAAAACTAACACCAGAACGACCAGTGTAAAATGATCTAAAGTTACTATGTGACCACATACTAAGTAAGTGTCAATTTATAGTGGTTTTATCAATGACCCATGTTAATCAACTGGTAGTACGGAACACTAATTGCCCGAGTCCCGACCCGTACTTGGCCGGTTTTTTTTTCTAATATTTAACCCTTAGAGGCTGCAACGGTAAATCCCCACTCGCACTTGTGCGTTTATTAAACGGAAATAAATACCTATATTTGATTAAACTTTTGTGGTATTGTTCTAAAGCCACACTGTGAATCACAATGCACTGCAACTCAGTCAAGCTCTCCTAAATAAATGTACTTGTATCATCCAGTACCAAATACATAAACTTGTAATATGCCAGTCGTGAATGTCGCCACATTGTCTACCGTCCGCCTTCACGGATAAACCAAGATACGTCGGAAATTTACATCGGATCGGATATGTCCCTATATTTCCGAACGTATATCCGTTTTTATGGGTTCAAGCCTTCCTCTTGTATATACTGCATATTGGCAACACATTTTGTTAAGCAAAATATCCTCGACATCGGTTTTATGTCTGTCGTTTTACAGATTTTTCTGTTTAGTATAGCGTGAAAGTTTTATGCAGATTTGAAAATGAAATGAGTGTTTTCAATTTTCGTTTATTGTTGGATTTGCATTTTAAAGGCCATTCTGAATATTGGGATTTAAGGTACATTACGGTTTATTTTTATTTGACAGCCATAAAGAGAAAAAATATGTAAATTAAAATTATTGTTTTTAAATTACTTAGAAGAAAAAAAGAAATAATTTTTTTTTTCTCATAACAAAACATTTTTTTCAGTGTATAATTTTTTGTCTCTGTTAGTAAGATTTTAAACGTAAAATCAATATTAGTTTCATGCGTAAAATATGAAACGAGCATAGCACATGCTGAAATGCACAACTGAAATCTCTCAAGAACAAGACTTGTGCTCTCAGACTATGCCTACGTCACGGTCGCGCGACCCTGTCGCGAGCTGTCGCAGACAACTGTCGCTCGTCTGTTAGAGCCCTTAAGGTGACGACATGTGACATAGCATAGCATAGCATAGCATATGCTCACGACTGTATTCCCTGAGGGGGTAGTCAGAGATATTCTGAAACCTCAGAACATCCACATTTCACTAGTAGTACCGAAACTCCAAGACATGAAATGAAATGGTAATTATTACGTTTTAGTTTTTCAGGTAATTTTCTCTTGTAAATTAAACATCACAAAGATAATGTATTTATGCTGTTCTTCATTCATGTTCTTCCTAGATAAAACACATTTATTTTCTCCACAAAGTGCAGTTAAGTATTTAGAACTAAATAAACTAGAACTTCCTAGAACTCTCATAACATGAGCATAGATTGAAGCTTATTAAATGATAAAGCTAACTTAGATTGAAACTCGGCTCTCTCGTTAGTAAAAGCGTGTTTGTTTTCTAAAGACATGTGGGAATTAATATCATAAGGCTGTATGCATAAAGTAGAGTAGAGCAGATTAAAAAAAAACCAATATCCTTTGCAACTTTACTAGGCTCATACCTAGGGTTGCCAACCTTAGTGCACAGATAAGCGGGAAATTTGCAGTCAAAATGCGGGACGTGGCTAAAAAAAGCGGGACATCTGAGTTCGTCAGGCGTCAGCCTCGATACTTAGTTACATTGCTGACTGGCTAATCTTTCCAATACATCATAAATAAATCGTCATGCGATATGGCTCTTATTGTATTATAGCTCACTTCTTTTGATTCAACTGAGCTCACAACTACTTCTACCAGAAAGATTAGCCAGAAAACGGGACAATAGGCGTCCCGCACACATCTATCGCGGGACGCATCGTCTAAGGGCCCAGAAACGGGACGTCTCGCCTCTCGCGGGACGGTTGGCAACCCTACTCATACCAGTAAATTGCATACAGGGTGCAAGGAAAAGTATCATTAACCTTTAAACCGCATACTCTACCATGGGAGCGAACCTTTAGAGCAAAAAGAAAATCTGCTGTTCCATATTAAACTGCAATATACCTACTGTACTCAAACGTATATGGAACAGATGATTTTTTTTTCTGATATGTATGCTCTTATATTAAAAGTTTTTCTGTTTGATGGGTAGAGTATGTGGTTTAAAGGTTAATGCGGTTTAAATAAGCGGAAGTTGAGAAACTGATACAATTGCAAATAATAATAATAAAGTCCTTAATCATTCACAGATACTGGTACTGAGCAGACCCAGAAGACGATGAAATGATGACCTGTATAGAGAGGTTTAAAATTTTAAATGTAAAGGGAGACCAGCAGAATAGAGCAGAATAGAGCAGGCTGCAGACTTTTGATGAGGAATAAGTATGTTATAGGAGTCCACTACAGGAAAAAACCTCCTCTCACGAATAATGACATAGACATAGACATTTATATTTATTAATAATTTTCATTACAAGTCATTTTATCGTTACCTTAGGTAAACATTTCATTTTAAAGTAAAAAATAATCAATAATTATAAATATACAATTAAATTCATTTAAATACAAAAGAAAATGTCTTAAATAAATTGTTTACAGTCCGAAAAATTAATAAATTATTCAATCTTGCATGCAAGCAAGAACTCGTTATATGAGTAGAATGGTAGGTGGACAAGCCACAGGCGCAGTCTTTTTTAAAAATGGGTAAACTCTGTGCATTAGTGACATCTAGCGGCAGACGATTGTATACCGACGGACCCATGACTCTAATAGTCATTGAGGACTTTGTGAGCTTGTGAGTAACCGAGCAGAGCCTGTGGGTGTGCCGGACACTGTACGAATGCCCGTCACCGAGTCGCTTATACTCACTCAGATTCTCCCTCGTATACACAGCCACCTGGTTTATTAGAATACTCGGCTGCGTCATAATGCCCAGGGCTATGAAGTGGTCCTTAGCAGGCTCATCACGGGCCACGCGAGCAACCACCCGCACAGCACGCTTCTGCATTCGAAAGACACGCTCACACTCAGCGGCGCGTCCCCATAACTCCACACCGTACTGCAGTAGCGACTGCACGGTGGCGAAGTAGCACGTCCGTACAACCTTTTGGGAGAGTTGAATATACACCCATTAAAAAACGCGCGTTTTTATCGCCGCAAAAAGTTTCAGTTTGTAAAGGGCCTACTTGATGACAGTTTAACATTGCCATGTGAAAATCTACAACGTGTTAATGAATTAACGCAAAACTAGAAAGTAGTTTGTTAAGAATCGAGAGCGGAATCGAATTATCATGGTTTCAACATGTGTAATTTTTTTCAAAATATTAAATAATTTTTTTGTGAAATTTTAAATTTACTGAACCCGATGTCAACAGACCGCACGGGTACACTCACCCTACTTACTACCAAAACAAGATTATTAAAATGTATCCATGAGTACGTTAGCGCCTTCATTCATTGCTGAAATGATAAAAAATCATATTTGCCTCAAAACTTAAAATGCGAATAACTTTAAATTTTAACTACAAAAATAATAAAATTATTGTTTCAATCTCATTTTTTTGATATAAATCAGTTGGGGTGTATGAGGTTTTGCGTTAATTCATTAACACGTTGTATATTTCTTACTTTTTTTCATTTCATGAGATTCTGGTCGACCTATAGTAGTCGTTACATAAAAACCACGTCAGAGGCCGTATGGAGGTCTGAAAAAACTCTGACACCAGCGCCCGCGGCATGGCGCCTCGATATACGTTTTATCGCGCTTGCTGGCTCGTTCGTTCGCGCGCAAAAAGAAAGATAAGTAGGGTGCGATAGATATGTATAGCGCCGTCATGCCGCGGGAGCAGGGCTCTACCCACACGATAAAAAGAAGAGACTTTAAGCTTCAGAGCCCGCCATTTAAATCAAAATCCACTTTTTCATCCTAAATATAGCTTTTTACCATCAAAGCACAGTTCAAATGCGGTTTAAACTGAACTAAAAAAATAAAATCGATAGCAAAGTCCCAGCTAATAAACCGAAGCGAGCCGATAGGCCTCACCGAAGGATGTCTCTTAATTGGACGGCCCCGGGCAAAACACTAATTGGACCAGTTTCTTTATACCGTTAGCAACGGTACTTAATACCGGTTCCGGTATCAGTATCGGGTTTTGGCGTCTGAAAATAAAAAAATTGGAAAATTGCGATGTTAGTTTGTGAGGATGAACTGTGTTTGAAGATAAAGTTTCAACGTTTTTATATTCACATTTTTCATCAGCCTATACAGGATGTTAAAAAAATACAAATAAACATTTAAGGGGGTGGTTAAGACTATCAAACTGAACAACTTTCACTATGGGACCAATATCGAAATCTCGAAAAAAAAAATATCATCATCAATACCAGTCCACTGCCGGACATTGGCCTCCCCCAAAATGACGAGATTTGCCATAATCGCCATGATACGATGCATTTGCGATGTTCCATACTAAACTACAGATCTACTCGAGCTAAATGTATGGGATCAGCGTCAGTTTGATGGTCTAAACCACCCCTTAAAAGTTTTCAATTTTTATTTTTACTTCTGTAACACCCTGTACAGGGTGAAATTGATATCATTAGCATCTTTTTAAACTAAAAGTCTACTCATCAAACTGAACAACTTTTACTATGGGAGCAAACCGATCAGAGCAAAAAATCTGCTGTTCCGTACTAAACTAACTGAAGGTATATTTTATTTGTATAGGTATTTTATGTATTTTTATTTTTATTAATTCAATTGATATTGTAAGTTAATTCTTTTATTATCATTTTTGTTTTTGTTCCGTTTTTGGCTCCATATTATTTTATTAGTTACTAATTGTATGTACACATTATTTCTGCCTCTCTTTTAATACTTTTCACTATTGCGGGTCTGCTGAAAGAAATCTCTTAAGAGATAAGCTCGCCCTTTGCATGAATTATGAATTATGCCTATTGTCTGTATCAATCTGCTTGTGTGTACAATAAAGTTTTATAATAAACTGCAATGCGTACTCGACTCAAATGTATGCAACAGCTGATTTTTTTTTTTTTGCTCCTATCGGATTGCTCCCATAGTAAAAGTTGTTCAGTTTGATGGGTAGACTCTTAGTTTAAAAGGATGCTAATGATATCAATTTCACCCTGTATACGTGGCCTGCACCCTCTCTATGGCGGCCCACTTATTTCGAATGTGTATGAGCGTTAGTCCACCACGCGTTCCTAATGCGGGTTGGTAGACTTCACATACGCATCAGAATTTTCTTCAGCGCATGCAGGTTTCCTCACGACATTTTCCTTTTCCCTTTGAAAGCAGTCATAATCTTTGAAAATCTTTGAAAGCACATACATAAATGTTTAAAAAACTCATTGGTACTATAAGTTTAAAATAACAATGTGCATGACCTTGAAGGGCCGTTGGATAACTTTACTCGGTTGACAAAGGAACGTGGACTCTAAGTAAAGGAAACAATGATTTGAATGACTGGAGTGAAGTTCATGCGATTGAGTGACGTCACATTTGCGAGCGAGGTCATGCACATTGTTATTTTAAACTGATAGTACGTGGCATGTCGTCCGTGTGAATTCGAACCCGGGTCCTAAAGATTGGGTTTCCATATCTCTAAGCAATGCGCCATCGACGCTCTTCAATCCTATTTCCTATTGGTGGACTATACATACGCATCCGAATTTCATCTTCAGCGTAAGCAGGTTTTGTCACGATGTTTGGCTGGTTTTAGATTCGGAATTTGAAACGCGGAACCCTAGGCTGGTTGTTCTTTTACTAATGGGTCTGACAAACGTTTTTCACTTTACATGTCAAATAAATCTTCAAAAAATTACGAAAAAAACTGTGTTTTTACTTTTTTTATATCTTCAAAAATGGCTGAGATATTAACGATCAAATTGCGTATTTCTGGACGAAGGTTTTTAAAAACGCGGGCGGGCGCCCACTAGCCGATGACGTCACACCCCCGGTCATTCGTCAGTCGCGCTCTCGTACGCTCGCTGCTGTGCAGTTAACATCGAGTTCTCTTCAGTGAAAATGGAAAAAAAGTATTGTATTGTGCCTCAGTGTTTCAATTCAACTGTGAAAACACCCGATAAACTCTTTTTTTATGTGCCTGAGGACCCAAAAATGAGAAAGAAGTGGATGACGGCCATAAAAAGAGTAGTCGCAATAGGGCCTAAAACTAAAGCGCACTGCTGTGAAGACCATTTCGATGTTTTTAAACTAATAAAACACAAATAATCATCAACAACAACAACCTCGTACGAGCAAGGGCCTCGACTGCGCTGTTTTATACGGTTTTACCGTTCGGACGGAACGTTTATGACTTTGGTTTAGTTTTGGTTTATATTTGGTTTAGCTGATGTAAAAATGCTATCGCGCTATTTTATTCTGAACGGTTAAATCGTTGACGTTACCAAAGCAAAACCCAAACGATCGATTGTGCGTGCACCTCCATTCACCTCTCCATAGCTCCATACACCTCTCCATAGCTCCATACACCTCTCCATACACCTCCATACACCTCTCCATACACCTCTCCCGACACCAACTAAATCAAAAACGTTCGTTGGACAGCGGTTGAACGTTACGCCAACGTATCTTCCGAAAAAAAGCTAAATCGTTACCGTTAATATAATTTGCGCGATACGAATTGTGCATAACGTAACGTTTTTGGTTGTGGTTTTGTTTTGGTAGTATCGTTCAAACTTAGGGCGATTGAGGCCAAGATGTGGATTGCGATTGCGAGTACCTACCTAGATTTTTTAAATCGTTGTCCATAATGTAGGTCCTAAATAAAACACACACAGACACACTTTAAGGAAGGTTTAAGCTTGAACAAATACCTACCCGACAGTAGGTAATGCTTACATAAAACATACACACCTTTTCATCTTTATTCCGCGAATTTGACAGCCCGGTAGCACAGTCGGTAGTGAACCTGCCTGCTGTGCCGAGGGTCGCGGGTTCGAATCCCGATATTTGTATGATGAATATGAATATTTGTACCCGAGTCATGGATGTTTGTATCTACAGGGTGAAATTGATATCATTGGCATCCTTTTAAACTAAGAGTCTACCCATCAAACTGAACAACTTTTACTATGGGAGCAAACCGATCAAAGCAAAAAAAAAAATCAGCTGTTGCATACATTTGAGTCGAGTAGGCATTGCAGTTTAGTATGGGACAGCAGATTTTTTAGTTGCTCCGAATGGTTTGCTCCCATAGTGATAGTTCTTTAGTTTGATGGGTAGACTCTTAGTTTAAAAGGATGCCAATGATATCAATTTCACCCTGTATATATGTATTCTATATATCGTTGTCCAGTCATAATAATACAAGTCCAGGCTAGATTCTGGTACTTTAAATGTGACTAGATAATTTGTGTGACATTGTCCATGAAATTATTATTAATTATTATTATTTCGGCAGCCGTAAAATCCTTATTCTTCATAAAATATTGTGCCACCATCAAACTATCCACACTTGGCAGATTGTCCGACTGACCTTTTTGAAAACCTTCATCCATTCTACACACCACACGGTTTACTTTAGTGTAATCGGTTATAAAATTAATGTAAAAGTATTATTTCCTTGATATACAAGCACACTATTAGGTATAAACGAAATTAAACTAATTTTTGACGAACAAACGAAACAAAATGCACCGGACCGAGCGCCGTGCTGTGTCGCGGTCGCGGGCTGAGCGGGGGTGTGACGTCAAAGCGTGAGCGCGCGTAAACTCGGAAATTTTAAAAAGCGCTTAAACTTCTCGTCGTCATAACTTCGGAAATACTGCATGTATTGAAGTGAAATAAAAACTAATGTAATGTACATGATCTACGCTAAGATTTTAAGTGTATTTTTTAGTAATATTTTGACCCTTTTGTGTTCCCCATTGAGAGAAGACAATCAGACGCCAAACGAGTGCCACATATTTTAAAATACAATAAAAAATCAAAATAATAGTGATTCGGCCTCTGGCTGGCTGCGTCTTCACCCCTATAATACCGTAAAGATAGAAAAATATAGTCATTCACTTTACATTGATTAATATGTTTGTCGTAGGACCCTGCTTACGCTTATGTTATGTAGGGCTCGAAAGAGATGAGAAATTATCTAGTAATCAGTGAAATAGCTTAATTTCCGTTCTACGTTTCCTATGAAATTGTTCATCCACATGTTAAAGGGATTGAATTTCGAATTTCCTTTTTAGCGCTACATGCTTCTATTTCGAGGTGTTTGCTCATTAAAAATGGAGACGGATAGATATCGGGCAATAGTATAAGGTCTAACAAAATTAACTGAAACTATTTTAAGGGGATGAACAAACCAGATATCAGCAAACATAACTCGACTGAAATGTATTGGGAAATCTGTTTTTTTTTTTTCACGATTTCGATATTGGTCCCATGGAGAAATTTGTTCAATTTCATGGTCTGATCATCTCCTTAAAATAGTTTCAACTAATTTTGTTAGACCTTATATTTATTTGGAATATTTTTAACTAACTCCTTCGAGACTATTATTTATGAAATAGAAAGAAATAGGAATCAGTTTTTTTGTGCATAATGTAAAGACGTAGTTCACAAAATGTCATAATTTTATATCATAACTAGCGTTAACCAGCGATTTCGTCCGCATAAATTATTTTGAGTAACTTTGCGCCCGGTTTTGAGTAACTTTGTAACCATTTTATACATTAACTATGGAACTTTTTAAGCAGAAAACAAAACTGAACAATCTACAGGATATGAAAAGTGATGTGGTTGTTCTCGAAATCTATTTTAATTAATAAAACTGAAGAAAAATGACTCCAAAGTCACCTCTTTTTTTCCAGTTTTAACCGTTTTACTCTTACATTGTTGATCAGAAGAATATGAAAATTTACAATATTCTTCACAATACAATATAAAATGATGTGGTTTTCTTATTTTTTGAAAATTCATAAAAAATCATACAGGTTTTCAAAGAAAACGAAAAATTCTGACCGGAGCCGCGCAATTGAAGCGGGATGGCTAATTGCAAAAGTTTGCTTGTAAGAAAGAGAGCCTTGCAGATGGGAGGAGGAGCCTTAAGTCAGATCATAAGCCATCAAACAAAAAAAGTTTCATCAAAATCGGTTCAGTAGTTTTTGCGTGATGCGCGTTCAAACACACAAACTGAGAAAATTCTTTTTTTTTTTAATTTCCAGTTTTATAATAGTGTAGATATAATAGTTCAATCCGTCAATATCCTCTAAGGCTCTTTTAATCGTGCAAGTTATTAGTACTCTGTGGTGCAAGCATGATGTATACATGGATGCAATTTTTGTTCGCTTAAACTGGGCATATTTGGCGTACCTACACGATGTAGGTATACTGGATGTTTAGCCATTTTGGTTCTACCTAAAAGGTGGCAAGTGATGGATTGAGCCAGTTCAATACGGTTCGGCAATACTTCAAAGCGGTCAAAGCCCGGAGGTTGCCGATGCTATTCTGTTTTATAGCCAGGGTACTGGGTCAAAGATCTCTTTAGAGGCAGTATTGAATCTCTGAAGTAAATATAAACAGGAAAATTTTATAAGAATACAATTTTGAAACTACTACTAGTGAGTGGAATGTGGATGTTGTGAGTTTTCAGAATATGACAGATGACCCCCTCGGGAAATATAGTCGTGAGCTATATGCTTACTCGAATCGATTAGACTCGAATTTTGAATAGAACAGCAGATTTTTTTAATCGATTTCAGTGTTAGCTTTATATTTTTTAGGGGGATGATCAGACCATCAACCTGAACCACTTTATGTATGGAACTAACATCGAAACGCACAAAAAATATCAGCTGTACCACACATTCGTGTCAATTAGATTTTGTATGAAACAAAATAATAATTTTTTCGCGATATCCGCATTGGTCACATAGAGAAAGTTGTGCAGTTTGATGGTCTGATCATCCCCTTAAAATAATTTTAATACGGGAATTTTATGTCAGGAATTCTATGGTTCTATTATTATTATTATTTATTCGACATCGCCCTTATAATATAGTCCTCCTAACCGTGTTCGGCTATGGCGACTTCGACAACAAAATTATATTAAGCTACCTATTATAAATAAGATTAAATAACTTAATTAAATATTACTTACTACACTACTAAATTCGGACTGCGATAGGCCCTAATATGACTCGCAAAACCGAACTTGGTTTTAAAAATTCGGTCACATGAAGAGCAGTAGAGTTGCCCGGTGGTATTGTAAGTGTAGGCGGAGGGCTTGGGCCGAGTTTTCCGGATCTGACGCTTTGCATCAAGTTCTTCTAGACGCATTCGTTCAAAGTGTTAAGGCTATTCTACAAAGACTGCATGTATTGTACGTAACGTAGTATGTACGTTTGTATGGAGCGCGCCAACGGTCTCGATCTCGGCCGAGCTCCTGATTGGTTAATATTTACATAGCTACACAGCTCGCCCAGCCAGCTCGCATCAGTGGACAGGCAGCTTTAAGGCTATTCTACCGTTGGCGCGCTCCATACATACGTAGTATGGTGATATTTTCAATACTATCTAATTAAAGTCAATGAAATTTTTCAAAAACAATCAAGTAACTAATCTCTATGTCGGTATGAAGTCAGATTTTCGTTAAAATATACAGTTTCAATGCTAGGATTAATTTAAGATTTGTATGGAAATATTTGTGGCACTGTAACTTTAAAACTATAAATTTTATCGAAAATCTGACTTCATACCGACATAGAAATTAGTTACTAGATTGTTTTTGAAAAATTTCATTGGATTTAATTGGCTAGTATTGAAAATATCACCATACTACGTTTGTATGGAGCGCGCCAACGGTAGAATAGCCTTAAAGAGTCATTCCGGTCTCCCCGTGACAATGCAAGCTCCTCCCAACGTTCGCTTGGTATGTTGCAAGCCTGTTGCAAGCAGTGACGTGGCGCTTGAGCACATCTTTGTACCGCAGCGCAGGTATGGTCTGCCTTGCTTACGCTTTCCACACGAAAGTTCCGAGTAGAAAACTGCCTTCGACAGTCTGCTATCGTCCATACGTACAATGAGTCCACTCCATCTCAGTACTTCATAATATTATTTGGACCTTATGTAAGGATTCCTTATTGGACAACGGAATCCTAAAACAAATCTCTTATCAAAACAATCATCCGCAAATAAAGCCCCAAAACAGAGCAAACTTTACGCCGTCAAACGTTAAAATGCCCCTTTAAGACCCGGGCACAGATTGGGCGGTACCTGGTAATCCCTGATTTATTACCCGGCCATGTTCCGTGTTCACCTGGATAAACGTTGTTGCCGTCTTTGAGGGTAACGTTTTCATCAGTGCGGATTGTACGATCATCCGTTAAAGGTAATGTGTTAATGTTCAAGGTTATTCTAGATAGCAAGAGATTTTGGGAGCGGATTACATTTGACTTGATTTAGATTGAGCAATAATCAGTTTGTATTATTTTAAATACAACTTCAATTACAGATTGATAGCCATTTACATACATACATACATATACTCACGCCTATGTCCCATTGGGATAGGCAGAGACAATAGATCGCCATCGGCTACGATCCTGACACACCTCTTTCGCCTCTTCCACACCCATAAGTCGTTTCATACACGCTCGTCGGTTTCGGGTACATTTGATCTGACCCTTCTTAAGTACGCTGCCAATTTGGTCCGGTCTAGGGCGACCCCTTTCGACTGTCCCATTCATTTTTGAAACATTTTATCTCAAAATGTTCCAAAAATGAAACCTATTCTTTTAGTCGTCTCTTACGACATACGGAAAGAAATTGATTTATTATATTTATTAAACAGGAATCACACGGGATATGGAAATGAATACACCCTCTTTTTCTTCTTATCGTGTGGGCAGAGCCCTGTTGTCAGAGTTTTTCAGACCGCCTTACTGCCTCTGACGTGGTTTTTTGATGAATACACCCTGACGACCGAATACCAAAACCTTAGCAAAACCTAGAATATATTCAAGGTAAATTCTATTTTTCTGGCGCCCTGGCTTGTGCAGTAATTGGTTGCAAGAACATTGGAACACAACATAACTTTAATTTATCGTTATTGGTTTAGTTTATCAAACATGACACGTTTTAAAAACTGTTTAAGGTACAAAACATGAAGGATAAATCCGAAAATTACCTAATGACCTTTTTCTTAATGCTATAATTTTGCTTTTAACAGCAACGAAACATTTTAGGTGTTAAATTAATTCGTTACTTTGAATATAAATTGTCGTATGTTTTGCGAAAAATTACTCACTTTGCCGAATAGCTATGAATAACTCAGACCGAAGTTGTATAAGGGGAATCCCAATCAGGCATTGTCAACATTTTACACACCGTGTAGTCTCCCTTTCCATCAGCTTAAAGTATGTAAGCAAAGGGATTGCATGTGTGCATAGTGAATAGCATACACTTGTCCTGCGTACGTGACTTCTTTTCATTTTTCATATATTTATTGCAATCACATGGTACAATTAGGTCTTAAATGTAACAACTTTTGATCTACATATGATACCCTCTAGGCACGGCAACATAAACAATAGGTACATAAACATTTAACTAAATTAAATCTAGTACAATAATAAAAATAAGTTACCTAATTAATTAATGGTTGACAACTGTAATTAACGCAATTAAATATTATTAATCATACATAATCAATCTTTTTGCTGTACCTAGTCGAAATAGGCACATTGTCCGTATGTAAAGATATCTTCAATCAATCAATTAAATCAGCCCACATCAACCCACTGCTGGGCATAGGCCTCCCTTTTATTGCGCTATTCTTCATGATTGTGAAACTTTTGTCCGACAGACAGTTTATCGACATTACTTTGGACCGACGTAACGTTTGACCGACATTACTTTGGGCCGATATAACCTTTGACCGACATTACTTTGGGCCGATATAACCTTTGACCGACCTAAATTTCGGTCGATATAACGTTTGACCGACACCGACATAACGTTTGACCGAACTCAATTTGGGCCGATATCACGTTTGACCGACACTACGCACCGACATACATAACGTTTGACCGACATTACTTAGGACCGACACAACGTTTGACCGACACTACTTTTGAACGGCATTACTTTAAGGGGTGATTGTACCCATGCTACTGAACAACTTTCCCAAAGAAACCTATAGGAAATACGCAAAAAAATGGTTGGACTTCCCATACTAAATGCAATCTGCTGATCGAACTTTTGAACGAGAAGTCGAAAAGAGACAAATGGTCCTGTGCTAATCTGATCCAATGTGACCCCTCATAATGTCATCAGACCAACGTGCTGGTGGTCTACCTACTGACCTCCGTCCCTCTCTTGACCACCACTCTGATATTGCCTTGGTCCACCGGCCGTCTTCCCGTCTAACCAAGACCTGCAGTAACTGCAACATTACTGCATCGTTTTTTGGATCTTCTATATGAAATTAAGTATAGTGATTAAATTATATTGCCGTTTCATGAAGTTTGGTCGTACACTGAAAAAAATGCGGGCCAACTAAGAAGTATTTTCTCTTAATTAGCACCAAAATAATTGAAATGAGGTTATTATTGTTTACTAAAACCAAAAGATGGTAGTTGTAACAACAAGCCGAATTCGTTTAACAAAGTTCTCTTAGTCAGAGAAATC
This sequence comes from Agonopterix subpropinquella, assembly GCA_922987775.1. NCBI lineage: Eukaryota > Metazoa > Arthropoda > Insecta > Lepidoptera > Depressariidae > Agonopterix > Agonopterix subpropinquella. The sequence goes on along the minus strand of OV277708.1, from coordinate 3,893,349 downwards.
ATGATGTTGACAGGCTCATATGGATTCATGATGTATGATTATCATAAACAAGATTTTGGTTGAAGTAAACAATTTTTTTTTTAGTTTATAAACATGTAAAGTGACCAATTACTTTAATCAACTGACTTGAAAAGGGCAATCTACTCGAAATCGATAGGAAACCCTAAGAGGTCACGTCCGATAAAGGATTCGACCGCTATTAGCGGGTCGTCTTCTTGATAACTACTGGTAAAAAGCGATTATGAAGATTATGGAGGTGCTACTTGGGAATGTTCCTCCATTGAAAAGGGAAGTACTTCCGCCAGGCTAGGTGTGATGCCTGGGGACCGGCCGTGGTCCAACAGTTCTTAGTTGGACCTTGTATATATATCAAATCTCTGTGATTATTTCTCTTGCGCGATTTATGTCTTGCATTCGATTGTGAACCTTATTTGTAGTATGTTACGAGTTACGTATTTACGATGAACGTCGTCTTTGTATGGAGCATATTTCCGCGAGCGCCGGTATCGCCATCTGTTGGCATCTTTGCTATAACTTGTGGGTGCTGGAGATCTGTAGTAGTTCACTAGTTCCCCACAGGACTCCCCCCTCAGACCGGAGGTCGTTGAGTAGTTCGAAGTGTGCAGTCTGTATCCATGTAGTGTAGGTGCAGGGCTCCAGTCAAGTGAGTCTGACGAGCGATGTGCTGCGGTGTGTGTGCATCTGTCAGGGAGACCAGTCCTGATGTGATGCGGGCGAGTGACAGGCGTGGAGAAGGCGAGCAGAACTGCCACGTGGAGGTGAGCTCAGACACGTGGGCTGCGGGAGATCCTTCTATGCAGACGCTGACTGTCGTTGAGGAAGCTGCAGGCCCAGGAAGCGGTGTGAAGACAGCTGCGATGGACCTGGTGCGGCTTCGGGTTGATGGTGTGACTGCTGCTTGTTTGACCTGGTCGAGGGGTGTGAAGAGTTGGTTGAAGCTGGTTGCTGCTCTGTGCTGCTGGTGCTGCTCTGCGGTGTTCAGGTTGCGATGTTCTTTGTCGAGGGTCACCAATATGGAGGTGCTACTTGGGAATGTTCCTCCATTGAAAAGGGAAGTACTTCCGCCAGGCTAGGTGTGATGCCTGGGGACCGGCCGTGGTCCAACAGTTCTTAGTTGGACCTTGTATATATATCAAATCTCTGTGATTATTTCTCTTGCGCGATTTATGTCTTGCATTCGATTGTGAACCTTATTTGTAGTATGTTACGAGTTACGTATTTACGATGAACGTCGTCTTTGTATGGAGCATATTTCCGCGAGCGCCGGTATCGCCATCTGTTGGCATCTTTGCTATAACTTGTGGGTGCTGGAGATCTGTAGTAGTTCACTAGTTCCCCACAAAGATAAATCGTAAGTTGGTTCCAGGCGCCCTCGTCACAATAATAAAGATTTCTCAATAAAGAAAGCCTAAATTAAAAAAAATAAAACAGATTAACTACAAAAGCCATCAAGTCATTGTTATACAATACTTTTATAGGTTCTAAACATTCCACTTTTAGATAATTTCGAATAAATAGAAAAGCGGCCGTTTTTTTTCTATTTTCAAAATTTGTAAGACCTTTGTGACCTTTAAAAAGCCTATAAAAGTATTCTATGAAAACAGCTTGAAGGCTTTTGTAGTTTAGCACTTTTTTAATATTTTAGGCTTTCTTTATTCAGAAATCTTTATTATTGTGACGAGGGCGCCACTGAGCTCGAATAGCCCTCTTAAATGTTTTTATTTTGTATTACGAACTAGGAGGCAATATGTCTCTGTAGGTATGCATTCAGCATGAATAGGATCAAATAGATCGATTAGAAGTGCGTTTGCCGATAGACAGATCGCAAAACTATTTTTCACACCCAGACCAACAATCCCTTACTAAGCCCAATTACTTACTGTTATCGACTTTACTGAAAAGGGTAATCCGACTCGAAATCGCGAGGAAGTCTAAAGAGGTCACGTCTTCGAAAGATAAAGGATTTAAGCGCTATTAGCGGTCGTGCTTCAGAAGCGGCTGCTAAAGAGATATTAACTTTTATTGGACCGGCACAAGGTTTATGTTTTATTATTTTCTAAATACAGTAACGTTCCGATACCGTTTTGCATTTTCTGAACGAGTAAGATAAAATATTTACTCAAATTCAAGCTGTTTTTTCTGAAAACTCTTTCTGAATTGGCTCCGTAGTTTTGTATTTGACGGTCCGGTAGCACAGTCGGTAGTGAACCTGCCTGCTGTGTCGAGGGTCGCGGGTTCGAATCCCGTAAGGGACAAATATTTGTATGATGAATATGAATATTTGTACCCGAGTCATGGATGTTTGTATTTATATATGTATTCTATATCGTTGTCTAGTCATCATAATACAAGTCCAGGCTAGATTCTGGTACTTTAAATGTGACTAGATAATTTGTGTGACATTGTCCAAGATAAATAAATTTTATAAATTTAATCTAATTTAGAAAAAAATTACCCTGTTTCTGGAGGAGGTAAAAGAATAAACACGGAAGTACTTTTATCTTCTTCCATCCACTGGTTGTATGGAAAAAATAAATTTTTATCCCCTTTTAGTAAAAAGGCTTTCCGTACCTATCTTGTGCGTGTATTATAAATTGTTGTTTCTTTGAAAATAAATAACATTTACCTACCTATCTTATTTTACCTATTTCTCCCACTCTGTCATCAGTCATCACTCATCAGTAAACACTAGAATAATTTCTTCTGAGCTTATATAATAACAAATGTTCATTCTATCTGGAATTATAGAAACGGAGAATTGAAACACTTACTCTCACTTATTCTTAGAACAGCTTTAGTAAGCAACAAAATATGTTGGATAGAACACTGAAAAAAAATTGTTTACTTCAACCAACATCATGAATCCATATGAGCCTGTCAACATCATGACTTCTCCGACTAAGAGAACTTTGTTAAACGAATTCGGCTTGTTGTTACAACTAACCATCTTTTGTTTTTAGTAAACAATCATAACGTCATTTCAATTATTTTGGTGCTAATTAAGAGAAATTATACTTTTTAGTAGGCTCGAATTTTTTTCAGTGTAGGTATATCTTTCTGATAAACAAATTATATTTGCTAATCAAATCGGAAGAGCTTTTCATCCTTATATGTAATTAAGTACCAATAGGTGCTCGGTAAGAAAACATTTTTCAAAATCACGAAAATGGGGGTGGAAGTTTTTACGAGATCAACACCATAGCAAATAAAATATAGTACCTTATCCAGCTAATCATAATATTATAAAATTGTCCCCATAGGAGTGTGGTATGACAAAGAATATGAATATTATGACGAAGAATCTTTATCTGTCACAGATAAAACGGAATTTATCGACAGGAAAACGTGATGTGACCAAAGAATAGAACTGAAAGTTTCTTATTGAAAAATTGAACGAAAGATGTGGAAAGATTTGTAACTTCCGCGTGTTAACTTTTTATGTAGGTACTGTATCTGCTGAAACGATCTTATTTTCCGAGATGACTTTGTCAATTATACTTGCCTCTTTATCTTTATTTCCGCAAGAACAATAAATGAATAAAAAAAATTAATTCAGGCTTCTTGGTTTTAAACATGTAAGGTGATCTTTCAATTCGCAATGTCGCTAGTTAATGCTTCAATCAAATTATTTTGTTATAAATAAGTTGGGGTGTATGTGGTTTTGCGCTTATTCATTAATACGTTGTAGAGCAATTACACAGTATACTAACAAATAATAAAAACCGGCCAAGAGTGATTCGGTCTTGTGCCAGAGGTCCCAGAGAAAACAAAACTTTTCTGCAAGTTTTTGTGTGGTGGTGTGCTACACAACTCTCAGTGCGCAAGTAGCCCGACTCATACTTGACCGGTTTTAATTAAGTGCATAAGTGTACCCGCTAAACACATACTTTCTCTTCCTTACTTAAATCTAATCTTAAATCTGTTTAATCTGATGAAACGGGAGATCGATACTATCAAAGGTGGGGCCAGATGTATATAACAGGCAGACTCACGTTTTGGGCGATAAATATGTGCATGACGCTTGAAGGAATAAGTCACCTCTTACGACACCACAGCACGTTCTAGTTTTATTGAAGCATCGTGAAATCGTTGTATAGAGCGGAGGTTTTACCACTACCCCAAAACTACGGAATCAGTTTATCTATGTATTTCCTACGATACAAAAGCAGAGGTACATGATATTCCACTACCATCTCCATGTAAAGCCAAGAAGCTGAATCCATGAATAATTTACTATTAACTATGCAAGATATGCTACAGTAGCATGCCTTAATGCATTTAATGCAACTATTTGCATAAATTTACAATGTTCATTCCAGTAAAATGTATGGTCAATTGTTGTAAGTGCATGTAAAACATGACATTAGCGTATAAACGACGTCATGATACGGAGAGGGGTTGGGAATTAATTTTTATGATAACCAATTGTTTGCGATGGTAGTGGGGAAATTCACATTTTCATTAATTAAACTCGGCGTAGTAGAGCTTCAGTACTGGAACGATCACCAAAGTTAAGCAACGTCAGGTCCGGTCAGTCTTTGGATGGGTGACTGTATGGAGGTGCTACTTGGGAATGTTCCTCCATTGAAAAGGGAAGTACTTCCGCCAGGCTAGGTGTGATGCCTGGGGACCGGCCGTGGTCCGACAGTTCTTAGTTGGACCTTGTATATGTATCGAATCTCTGTGTATATTTCTCTTGCGCGATTTATGTCTCGCATTCGATTGTGAACCTTATGTGTAGTAGGTTACGAGTTGCGTATTTACGATGAACGTTGTCTTTGTATGTAGCATGTTTCCGCGAGCGACGGTATCGCCATCTGTTGGCATCTTTGCTATAACTTGTGGGTGCTGACCATCTGTAGTAGTTCCCCACAACTGTTTAGTTGTCTTTCATTTCAAGCGTCTCCGTGCCTCGAATAGTTCCGTCAGAGGTATAGCCCAGTCATTTTACGGTTTGAGCCGGGACTAATTACTAATTGCATTTTTTTTTCGCTATAATATTGAAGAGCCAATTTGAGCTTAAGAATGTATGCCAATTTAAGCCAAAATTAAAAAAAATTACGTCAGCAGCAGTTCCAATTTTAAAATATGTATATTATCTCGTTCTAAAAAACCTGATGATAATTTTTTTTTGCACATATTTAAGGCTTTACCATCATACATACTTCAAACATGGTATAAATATTTTTGTCTACTTAGAAGGTTTTGAAAAATTCATTCGTATTTTCTAATAAATACCTTAGTTTTTAAATTTTAATGCCTATTTTATTGATCAAAAATAATGTATATTGTTAAATCTAATTCATTGGTATTAATATTACTAATTTAAAAGCCTTCGGAGACACACAATTTTGATTTCTATGTTGCGTAGCAAATTTTTTTTAATATGGTTTAGGATAGTATTTTTCTCACTAAACGGTGCCGGTTACAGATTAAAAATCCAATTAATAATTACTCCCTACCCCGCCTAACAAGGCTCCGTAAAATGACTGGCCTAGTCTATTAAGCCAGCTTTATCTGATAGCTAGTTGACCAATTAACTTTGCCTCCACCAATAAGCCCACGTGGTGGAGTATGACCCACTTCCCCTTACCCTTATTCGTGAGAAGAGGCCTTTGCCCTGCATTGGGATCCTACTGGCTATAACTTACTTACTTAACCGTATTTTCGGTCGCTTCCTCGAACTCTGCCTAGACTCAAGTTCAGTCAAAAAATTCCTCGACTCATCCTCAAAACCTGTATTCTCACTCATAATCTTGAGGTTCTCCCACTAGGATTGAGTCCTTCAGCTATATTTACGCTCATGGAGACTTTGATAAGGTCGAGCTACCTTGTTTTTGACGATTCTTTCCTCCACTCGACGGAGAATTCTTTTCTAGTCAATGGACTTTTTCGACATTTCTACATGTTACCTACAAATTATGACAGCGGAACGATGTGATGAGAATCGGAAGAATATGGGTATAAGATCTTGTAAGGATACAGTATTTCTACCCTAATATGTTTAGAAAATGATAAAAGACTAGCTGTTGCCCGCGACTCCGTCTGCGTGGACATACACTGAAAAAAATGTGAGCCTACTGAGACTCTTAACCACCAAAATAATTGAAATGACGTTATTATTGTTTACTAAAAACAAAAGATGGTTAGTTGTAACAACAAGCCGAATTCGTTTAACAAAGTTCTCTTAGTCGGAGAAGTCATGATGTTGGCAGGCTCATATGGATTCATGATGTTGGTTGAAGTAAACAATTTTTTTTTCAGTGTATAATAATATGTAGCCTATGTGTTATCATGGGTTTCATCGAAATCGGTCCAGCCGTTTTAGCGTGAAAGAGTAACAAACATCCATACAAACAAACTTTCGCGTTTATAATATTAAGTAGGATACCTACAATACAATATTTATATTCAAGTGCAAGTATCACAGTTTAAAGGATAACATACGGTTGCAACCATAAGGGGGCGGTCATTTCTCAATGGCGGCAAGCGGAACCCTTCGTGTGCAAGTCCGACTCGCACTTGGCCTGTTTTTTTTCAAAAACAACGCTACGTTTCCATTTAGATTTGTAATTTTGTAGTCATAGTCAAAGAGCAGGACAAACAAAACACTCAAAAGCTCTTTGACCAACCAGTATTCATAGCAGAATAAAAGCCGAATCGTATTGGTTCGATTAACCGAGCCTTGCCTCACAGAATGTTTTGAATTGAGCGATCGGTCGGTTTCCGTAACTCAATAGCGGCTGGGGACTTTTTACACGAACTATGCTGACGTATTTATCCCGGAAATAGTCTACAGGGAGTTAAAAATGTACGGACCACGTTGTTCAGGGAGAGAAAGAAATGCTTCGAATAAATCTGCTGATTATTGTACCGTGTAAGTTGTAAAAACGAGTTAAAAATAGGACTTTTAGGCTGCCTGTCTATTGACGCGAGCTGGCTGGCGGAGCGGAGTAGCAAGGAAAATATTAACCAATCAGGAGCTCGGCCTATTTTTTCGAATTGACCAATACAGTATTGCTCTTGGAGCAGCTACTGCTTATTACTGCGGACTATGGGGGGACCACACCAGTGACGACGAAGCGCCCTGGTAGGTCTACCGAACCAATGAAAGATCTTAAGCAACCTGCCCAAGGGGCACCCCTAAGGGGTACGGACCTCGGCAATGGGCGTTGCTGGGACTGCGCGGACTACGATGGGGTAGCGGGGATCGGTGAGAATCGGCCAGCGACGTGCCGGTAGCGTCTGTAGGCGCCAGAAGGCAAAAGAGTGGGCAGAGATCGCGACGAACCCCTCCGGGGCCGGAGGGGATTTCGATTTTGACGACGACGTAACAAAGAAATGATTGTGTTACCGCCGGCGGTGGTCGTGTTGTTAGGAGGAGCTCGGCCGAGTCTAGGCCGAGGTTTTATGCAATCCTGATTGGTTGATAAAACTCCGCTTCCCCGCTCCGTCAGCCAGCTCGCGTCAATGGACAGGCAGCCTGAAGCCGGCACTACAAGGCCACAGCCCGGACACTGCATACATAAATTTGAAATTGACAAGATGACGTCAGCACATGCGAAACCAAAGAAATTGAACCTTAAGTCTTCTGCGTAGGTAACGAGTAACCAGTGCGCGGTAACCAGAGGGCGCTAGAGGGGGTGAGGTAAATGATTTTAGTGTACCGTACGTTCCCAACGGATGCCACTACATAAGCCTACGTTTTGTCCATCCGTCCGTCCGTCTGTACTACTTATAAAGGGCTGAATCTACGAGTAGGGCTTTCAATATTAAGCCGTCACTACACTGCTATGTTTTTAGGGTACCGTACCTTCCCAACGGGTGCCACTACATAAGTCTACGTTGTCCATCCGTCCGTCTGTACTACTTATAAAGGGCTGATTCTTTTGAAACATAGACAGTTTACTTTCAACTAGATGGTTGAAATGACACAGAATAAGTTAAAATTTGCTAACAAATAATAATAAAATCGGTCAAGTGCGAGTTGGGCTACTCGCGCACCGAGGCCGAGGGTTCCGTACTATAACGCCACAACATATTAGGGTCAAAAAAAATTTTTTTTGCTCCGGAACCTTTGCCATGACACCGGCTCACACTTGGCCAAACACGTTGGAGAAGCAAAGACGTTGATAAAAACTAGTTCTTTGTATGAGGAACCCCCTTAATTTTTTAACTTTTTGACATATTTATTATTTGTTAGCAAATCCGCCGTAATAACGGACATTCTGTGAAAATTTCAACTATCCTAGTTCTTACGGTTCAAAAGTTACACCACTAAATAGGTAGGACAGACGGATGGACCGAGGACAAACGGACGGACGGACGGACAACGTAGGCTTAGTAATAGGGTCCCGTTTTCACCCTTTGGGTACTGAACCCTAAAAACCGGACCAACAGTGTGGCTTGCGCTAAGGATCCCGAAGAAATTTTATTTTTTATTTTCAATAAAATTTTATTCATGAAAACCAGCAGTTTGAGTTTACTTAAATTTTTTCCTGCTGATTATGAATGAAATTCTATTCTTCACTTTCCAACCAATTATTATTCAGCAACTAATAATTTCTTTATAATTTTTATGAAAATCGACGCGTGTATGAAGTCAAATATTGCATAATGAATACACGTACTAGCTGTACAAAAGGCTTTTAATGTTTTGGATTCGTTTGAACGAAGGCAAAAATTACACAAGTAAAATTTTTTATTAAAAAAATTAAAAGTTTAGGAATGATTAATGATGTAATACAGGGTGTAACAAAACACCCTAGTAATACTTAAGAGGGTGCTGCAGACCATCAAACTGAACAACTTTCACTATGGAGCCAACATCGAAATCGAGAAAAAAAAATCGCTCTTTCATACAAAACTGCAATACCGTCTCGTATGTATGGGACGGCAGATTTTTTTTATTTTTTCTCGACGTTGGCTCCATAGTTAAAGTTGTTCAGTTTGATGGTCTGAAGCACCCCCTTAAGTATTACTAGGGTGTTTTGTTACACCCTGTACAAAAAGGTTTTAAAATAGAATTTAGGGAATTTTTATTTCGTTACAATTTTATTTGAATTCGACAAAAAGGTTTTTATGTGAATTACCACGCATTTAAAAGTATTCTTTCATTCGTTTTTGATTACTTTTTCAACGCAAAAGGTATTAAAATGTACTTTTAATTAAAAAACCCGCATAGTACAGTCGCCATTAGATATATCGTAGCATACAAGGTGTCCAAATATTTATGAGCAGTGCTAATTTTCATTAAATTATTTACAGTAAATGTTACCAATTATATCTAAACGTGTATTTTGTCATAAATATGTGAACAGCGAATTTTCAATAATTTCTTTACAATATTATTTAAAATTAACATGTAAAACAACGGAATAAGGTTTTTTGTCCGAAACTGTTCAGATGTTTATGGCCACCATGACTGCGTCGATATATTTGATGTTCTCGGCGTTCCTATATTTTTGATTATTTATGAGTAAAGAAATTATTGAAAATTAGAACTGCTTAGAAATATTTGACCACCTTGTTTGCTACGATATATCTGCTGGTGACTGTACACTTGTTCAAAACGATACGTTAACAATTGAAAATTGTATAAAACATTTTTTCTTTGTTTCCTACCTATATTATCTCGAATAATAACATTTTAAATTTTATTTTTAACTTTTTAAGGTTCAAACGAAATAACTCGAGGCAAGTATAAGGTGAGGCGGGGCTATTTCGGCAGCGGGGCTATTCCGGCATTTGGCTATAACTTTTGTTCTATAAGCTTTTAGTCAGTCGCGACACCTGGTACAGGTAGAGAAAAAGCTTGTTTCTTCGATAAAATATAGATGGGGCGGCTAACGCAGGAATTGTTTGATTGGGAAGCCATATTGACGGGATACCATTTTTTTCGCTTGTGTTACCAAAAACGCTTCGCAAATTTATTAATTTTTTTAGTGGTTTTTGTGTTTTATTTGAAGATTAATCAAGTTAAGTAATATGAATAAGAACTGTAGATTCTTTTCTGCTAACTTATTTTGTCCTACGCTTATTTATTACTGTGTTATTGAGTCTGACATAATAACCCCCCAAAACTATGATGGAGGGGCAATTCTGGCAGAAAACACTGGCGGAATAGCCCCACTGTTTTTGTATGAAGTAGCAAAATGCTAGTGATGTCCACAGTATAGGCATAAACGTCGATATTAATTTCAGTACTTTTAATCCTACCATATCTCGCATGTACATTTTTAGGTAAAATCAAGACAAAACATGTAATCTAGTTTAAAATAAGTATATTGTCATACGAGTATGTATCTTGTATTATTATAGATGATGTAACATTTAAAGATAAAAAGAATAACGTATTTACTCAGAAATCAAAACTTTGAAATGCGGTTGAAGACGTGAAAAAACTAAAATAACTGCATGGAGCGGCACAGATACTCAGGATAGATACCCGGAACTACAATAAATACCTAACCTTTATTAAAAAGAAGAGAGTTAATAGGAAATCAATTTTAATATGACGTTTTTTTATCATAAATTTAGGATTACTCGTACTCAAAAAATGTTTTATTAAATTAAGCACTTATACTTTAATCACTCTCATCCAATTTTTAAGAAATTTTTGCTAGGTTCCGTTTGTCGACTTTTACGTGTCCCAGCCCTTGCATGTATGGAGAGCTGCCAGAATAGCCCCACAAAATTTTTTAAGTGTTTTTACTCGAAAATAAAGCATCCCAGCTTGTCATAAAGTTCATTTTCGCATATGTCGTATCGTCAATATTGTATTGCTTTGAGTTTCAGCGTCATAGCTCCATAGATAGCGGAGATATTGTCGACTGCCGGAATTACCCCGCTGCGGGGTAATTATGGCCACATGGTATTTTTACGAGAATTTCGCTTCTTTTGCCAGTGTAAATATGCGTTTTTAAAACAAAAATAAAGGGGAAATCAAAATAGATAAAATACCCTTTAATATGCAATAGTCAACTTTACTGTAACTTTATAACAAAAGGGAAATAATGAGGTTTAAACTTTTCGCTTTGATTTTTTGTGTCAGAATAGCCCCCCCCCCCGCCTCACCTTACAAAGAATGTTAATGGACTCCCCTTTTTGTGTTACTTATCTGCTGAGAACTCCTTGATTCTTTTTAGGTGTGTCTGTTTGTCTGTCCTACCTATTTAGGGCTGTAACTTTTGAATCGTAATAGCTAGACGGTTGAAATTTTCACAAAATCTGCTGCGCTAACAAATAAGTAATTAAAATTAAGGGGGGTCTTCATACAAGAAACTAGTTTTTATCAACGTTTTTTCTTCTCGCTCTATCGTAAAAACGGTAATACATATAAAGGTCAAACTTAGTTTGATTATAGAGCAAACTCTACGGTATAAACCAAATAATAAAATCCGGCCAAGTGTGAGTCGGTCTCGTGCTAAAGGTTCCGGAGAAAGTTTTTTTTGTTGTAGATTAATATGTTGTGGTACCAAACTCTCGGTGCGCGAGTAGCCCGACTCGCACTTGACCTGTTTTTATTAATTATCTACCACAAAAATTGTAAGGGTGTATTCAGACAATGAAACTTAAGAACTTTCCCTGAGGAACATGGGTCCAATAATGATAAAAAATTTGGAATTCCGACACTAAAGTGCGGATCGGTTTTGTATCGTAGGAGGTCCAAAATATACTCATTTAGGGTAAGTTGTTTAGTTTCAGTGTCTGAATACATCCTTAAATTTTTTTTTGTAATTAAAAACTAGAAGTTTATTGTTAACTTATTATTATAATGGTGTAAGGTTGGAGGGTGGGTTATTATTTCTTACACTACTGTATCTAAAAATAGTCTCGAATCTTAAAAATAATCGCATGGTCCTTTGTTCATGATGAAGGTTTGTGCTAGTTTTCGACTATGGGCCTTGTGGCAGTGAAAGTCGCATTCCCCTAAGTATGTGACACCATTGCTGGCGCAAACTGGTTCTTCGTTTGGGCATAGGCAATAAGATGCTGCATATATCTGTGACACGAGTATCGACACTGAAACAATTGAAATAGAAAATCATAAATTATACACAATACGTTGCAGTTCAGAAATGAAGAGATCCGCAGAAGAACCAGAGTAACTGACATAGCCTAAAGAATTGCTAAACTTAAGTGGCCGTGGGCGGGGCACATTGCTCGCAGAACCGGATGGCCGGTGGGGCCGAAAAGTTCACGAGTGGCGACCGCGTACCGGAAAGCGCAGCGTGGATAGGCCCCTCACACGGTGGACCGACGACCTGGTGAAGGCGGCGGGAAAATGTTGAATGAGGGCAGCGTAGGACCGGTCGTTATGGCGATCTTTGGGGGCCTATGTCCAGGAGTGGACGTCCATCGGCTGAGATGATGATGATGATGATGACGTTGCAGTTAACTACATAGGTACCTTACTATCTGTGGTGCTTTAGATTAGATTATTAAACTGATCAACTTTCACTAAGGGACCTATATTAAAATCACAAAAATATCATGCCGTACACACGGTTACACATCAAACCATACAAAACCAAAATAAGCTGGCGCCTGGTTCAAGTAACCTATACCTAACGTCGCGCGGCCAGCTTATGTTGGTTTTGTATTGCTTGACGATTCGCCGTGTGTTACCTACATAACGCATTTAGGTTTATACTCTGTATTTGCAATAAAGATTATTAAAATGAAGGAATGATCAAAATCTGTTTAATAGTTTTCTAGTATACTAAACACGAAATATCAACTTTTTTTAAAATCAATAAAAATCTTACTCATAAAAGTCCACACAATAAATAACTTCATCTTTGCAACAACGTTTCTTTTATAATGTAGCAATTTGTACAAAATTTTATCCTTTATTTATAACTTAGCGCTAAAAAAATTATTAGCATGTACCAATAATCGTACTGTATTATTTCTGTAATTACGTATACCTACATAGTACATAATGACATTAAATTTTGCTGGGCCGTAGCTAATATAGAACGTGACAATTTAATTTAATTTTAATTGATGTTTGTCAAACAGCAAGTTACTTAATTTCTATGGTAACAAAATTTAAATTTTATAGTGCCTATTATATGATAACACGTTTTAAAAGTACAAGTAGGTACATACTTACTTCATACAATCATACATAATTCATTAATTTCATTTTAATTCAATGACGCTGTGAATTGATATCAGTTTCTCTGCTTTAACTACATACTACGGTAGTAATTATAGTAAGTACTCTGTGTAGCTTAAATGTGGCTTCTTTAAAATTTAGGATTAGGCCGCGTTCAGACAACCTGCACCTGCCCCGCCCCCGCCACGCACTCAACCCGCGCTCTCCCCGCGCTCACCCCGCATCCTAAAATACAATACGACATTTATTATAGAGCACCCGCGCCTGCCTAGCTCTCGGCCCGCACCCATCTCGCACTCGCCCCGCAACCATTCGTCAAAATACAATACGAGATTTATTATCTTGTCTTAAGACTCAAATTGCAAGCAATGCATTTTAGCATGCGGGGTGAGCGCGGGTTGAGAGCGTGGCGGGCGCGGGGCGGGTGCGGGTCATATGAACGCAGCCTGAGGAATGAGTATAGAAGAGAAAGCTTGAAAGTAGCGCCAGTAATCGAAAAACTGCGCAGTAATAATAATAGATCATCGTGGTATGGGCATGTAATGCGGAGAGATGAGTGTCATATTACAAGACGAGTGTTAAATATGAATATGGATGGCTGCATGAAGAGAGGAGGACCAAAGAAAAGATGGATGGATTGTGTGAAAGATTACATTGGTAGAAAAGGAGTGAACGCTGAAATGACGGCAAAAAAATATGAATGTAGGAAGACTACGTATTGCGCCGACCCCAAGTAATGGGAAAAGGGCAGGAAGAAGAAGACGTAGGCCGCGTTCAAACCCCGCACCCGCCCCGCACCCGCCCTGCACTCTCCCCGCTCTCTCCCCGCGCTCGCCCCACTGCCTATAATGCATTGCTTGCAATTTGAGTCCTATGACACCATAATAAATCTTGTATTTGTATTCCGACGAGCGGTCGCGGGGCGAGCGCGTGGCGGGTGCGGGGCGGGTGCGGGCCGGGTGCGCGGCGGGTGTAGGGCGGGCGCGGGTACAATAAGTCATTTATTATCGTGTCATAAGTCTCAAATTGCAAGCAATGCATTTTAGGACGCGGAGTGAGCGCGGGGAGAGTGTGGCTTGAGTGTATGGCGGGCGCGGGGCGGGTGCGATTTTTTTTCTGGAGTGACCTTTGCAGCATTGCTCAGGGTCTAAGGGAGCAGTTTACTGCTTAATACACACCAGTGACGGCGAAAGGCCCTGGTAGGTCACCCGTGAAAGATCAACAGTGAAAGAACTTAAGCAACCTGCTCAAGGGCACCCATGAGGGGTACGGGTCTCGGCACTGGGCCTTACTGGGTCTACGCTGTGGATAGGGTAGCGGGGACCGGTGAGATATATGGCCTCAATGGTGTCGTCGTATGTACTATTCGTAAAATCAGATCAGAGATCAAGACGACTTCAAAACACTGGCAAGTTGACCACCAATTTGCCTCCAACTATTCTCACTACGTCTATACCTACTTTAGGGGGTGCTTCAGACCACCATTCTCAACCACTTTCACTATGGAACCATCTGCAAAAAGAGAAAAGTGTTACATAGATGTTTTTTTCTGCGGTTTCTATGTTGCTGGTCCCATAGTAAAAGCTGTTCCGTTTGATGACCTGAAGTACCCTCTAAAAAGTATGTATCGCATTAAATTTTTATACCCTGTTAACCACTAGTTTTTAATTACCAACCTAGCTTGAATATTTAGACAATGAAACTATAGACTTTCCCTAAGAAACATGAATCGAAAAACGAGATTTTTTTTGACCCATGTTTCTTAAGCAAAGTGGTTTTGTTTCGTTGTCTGAATACACACTTAAAGTTATTTTAGTAATGGTACAAAGACTAATGATGATGATGATCAACGAATTGTAAACATCCTCTGCTGTAGACCAACAAATTCATCATAATAACTCATTTATACGTTATTCAAATCAAATAGACATAACAGCATCACTCAATCAGGCTTTGTTCACATACAAAATATCTGTGAAAATAACATCTCATAATTCAAACAGAACACCTGGTACAAGCAAACAACTCAAATAAAAATATTGTTTCACAAATAAAACGCAGTAGTTTTGGATAAATGTTTATTTTATATCGCTATTTCGCTTTTAAGTTCCGAATTTTATGCTCGATGGACGATGTTTTTGAGCTTTATCTGACTTTTGATAAGTTTAACCGGTTTGTAAACAGCGACTACAAAATTTTAGGATGTGAAAGGACATTTCGATAGGCTTGAAACAATCTATCAATAATAGCTAGTTAGCTCTTTTTATAACTGTAACATTTTGCACTTACGGTGTACGTCATTACTCATACCTCGGTGAGCCTCTCGCAAGGCTCACCCCAAACCTCTATCCTCATCCAGTCGCTCCCTGCTACCCTTTTCAGATCATCGGTCCAATGGGCCTCTGTCATCTGTAACTGTCAACTGCCTCGGTGGTCTAATGATTAAGAGCATTGGGCTCTCGACACGGAGGTCGTGGGTTTGATTCCCACGGGGGACACCTAGTGATAAGTCACTTTGTGCGTTTTTCCCCAGTTGGTTAGGACATTGCAGGCTGAATCACCTGATTGTCTGAAAAGAAAAATGTATCCGTGGTTCGGATAGCACGTTAAGCTGTTGGTCCCGGCTACTATCTCTGGTGGTAGTAGCCGTTACATAAAAACCACGTCAGAGGCCGTAAGGCGGTCTGAAAAAACTCTGACACCAGGGCTCTCCCCACACGATAAGAAGAAGTCCGTCAATTTGTAGTCCACTCCACTCTAGAACTCTGACATTTCCACTGTAATCGTAGAAAACGTATAACAGGATCTTGAAATATAATGAATAGCAATGCAATTGAATGTGTATATATTTCACTCATTATTCATGAAATGGTTCCTAATGGGTGGTTTCGGTGATGGATGTGATATTCATGTCTGAAAGTTAATTGTCTGAATTATTTAGCTGTTATGATGTGAATGAGGAAACTATAGGATTTGAATTTATGGAAAATGTTTTAGATTAGTTTTGCATCAATAGTTTCCCGATGTTACATTTGAATCATCATCATTGTCACCTTTGCATAAGCAGAAAAAATACTGTAAAAAAATAACGCGCTGTCACTGAACGGACAAAATAAATAAAACAGGTAGACCGACTACCTGGTGAATCCGTTGGATGAGGGCAGCGCAGGACTGTTCGTTGTGGGGATCCTCGAGGAGGCCCATGTCCAGCAGTGGACGTGTATTGATTGAGATGATGATTATGATGCTCTTATACTGCGCGTAAAAAGAACGACGTCAAATTTACGACCCGTGTTCCTTAAAAATGAAAGATATTTAATAAAACCGGTCAAGTGCGAGTCGGGCTACACGCGCACCGAGGGTTCCGTACCACACCATTACAGAACACAACATTATTAACTTGTTTGCTCTATAATCACACTAAGTTTGACGCTTGTATGTATTACCGTTTTTACGTTAGAGCTTGAAGAAAAAACGTTGATAAAAACTAGTTTCTTGTTGAGAACCCCCCTTAATTTTTAACTTTTTCACATTTTTATTATTTGCTAACAAATCCGCCGTAATAACGCATAATCTGAGATAATTTCAACTATCTAGCTATTACCGCGATTGCCGCGATTCTGTAGTGCGTCGGGGATGTTCGCCGATGCGCGAGTAGATTGTTTTTACACTACTATGCGCAAACGGTGTACATCCCTCATGCGTAGGATAAGCGGCAGCGCCAACAGCATCTTGAACATGTTTGCGAGTAGGTTTGACTGTCAGTACGTGAACCATTGCTGTATGGTTCACGTACTGACAAACAAACAGTTATAATGTAGTAATGTGTTGTGTGTATAAACTAACAGTAGGCTAAGTGTGTTACTAACAAAATTATGATCTCAGTTGGTCGAAATAAAGTTTTTCTATTCTATTCTATTCTATTACGGTTCAAAAGTTACAGCCCTAAATAGGTAGGACAGACGGACGGACGGACAACGTAGGCTTAGTAATAGGGTCCCGTTTTCACCCTTTGGGTACGGAACCCTAAAAATAGTGCTGGGTATTCAGGGTGTTAGGGTAAACAGTTGCATTACTATAAGGGGTGATTGTACCAATGACACTGAACAACTTTCCCTAAGAAACCTATAGGAAATTTGCACCTTTTTTTCTCGAGCTGATTGCATTTAGTATGAAAAGCCCACAATTTTTTTGCGAATTTCCTATTTATTTTTTAGGGAAAGTTTTTCAGTATCATGGGTATAGACACCCCTTAAAGTAACGCAACTGTTTACATGTTTACAACACCCTGTAGTAATGACTTTTATTAGAAAATCGATTGTAAAGCTATCCGATAGTTTGGCAACACTACTCAAAACTCCCCAAAAGAACGTCGTTACCACAAATAATGGTTCAAACCTAAACAAGTAGGTAGGTACTATGAGAATTTATCTAGACCAGGTCACGAGCTAGCCGCTTAATGTGCTTAACGTGCTCGGGGCGCCACGGGGCGGCTTCCGATCAAGTTGTGACTGTCACTCATCCAGGCAAACTGCAGTTAAGCCTTCAACTTGCACTGAATGCGATAGCCAAATGATATTGATACGACAGTTTAATTTTGCTATTAGAAAAGGAAACATAATTATTTGTTGGAACAAAAGCATTTTTTGTGATTATTTGAAACATGATTTTACCTATTAAGAAACTGCCTCCGTGGTCTAATGGTTAAGAGCATTGGGCTCTCGACACGGAGGTCGTGGGTTCGATTCCCACGGGGGACACCTAGTGATGTGTCACTTTGTGCGTTTTTCCCCAGTTGGTTAGGACATTGCAGGCTGAATCACCTGATTGTCTGAAAAGAAAAATGATTTCGTGTTTCGGATGGCACGTTAAGCCGTTGGTCCCGGCTATTATCTCTGGTGGTAGTAGTCGTTACATAAAAACCACGTCAGAGGCCGTAAGGCGGTCTGAAAAAACTCTGACACCAGGGCTCTGCCCACACGATAAGAAGAAGACCTATTAGGAAATAAATAGAGTATAGTGGAGGTCATGTTTTGTAAAATGGAAAGATGAGCAAAAGTTCATACGCCTTAGATCCCGGAAGTCACTTACACCCTGTATAGTCAGATATACAGGGTGTACTTTTGTATGAAAAGTCGAAATTATTATTTACGAATTTCCTATAGGTTTCTTTGGGAAAGTATATGCTACTGTTTACGCTAACACCCTGCATAGTCAGATATACAGGGTGTTAGGGTAAACAGTTGCATTACTTTAAGGGGTGATTGCACCCATGATACTGAATAACTTTCCCAAAGAAACCTATAGGAAATTCGAAAATAATAATTTCGACTTTTCATACAAAAGTTCGATTAGTATGGGAAGTCAAAAATTTTTTTTTACGTATTGCCTATAGGTTTCTTAGGGAAAGTTGTTCAGTATCATGGGTACAATTACTTACCGCTTAAAGTTACGCAACTGTTTACCCTAACACCTTGTAGATAGATCTATCGATTTTTCCCGCGACTTCGTCCGCATCGATTCCCGTCATTGCAGCGATATAAATATACAGCTGGCTTTAAGTCTAATCATAAGCTTTTAAACACACAAAAAAAATCGGTCCTGTAGTTTTTGCGAGATGCCCTAATAAACTAACGAATAAAAAAATATAGACAGCGAACGAACCGCGAGTCAACAGACAATGGCCTCGATTCGGACTGTGCCACGACTTAACTTAACTAAATTTATTCCTGTCACTTTCTAAAATAAGATTAAGAAAAGAGACACAAAACCAACAGCTGACTTTAGTGCTGTCAAAGTGACGTTACACGCCCAAAAACGCTTTAAATAAGATGGCGTACATTATGATGGCATCTTATTTTGAGCGTGTAACGTCACTTTGACAGCACTAAAGTCAGCTGTTGGTTTTCTGTCTCTTTTCTTAATCTTATTTTAGAAAGTGACAGGAATAAATTTAGTTAAGTTAAGTCGTGGCACAGTCCGAATCGGTACCAATGCGACTTAATTAAATCGCTTAATATCATTTCATAAATGCTACAGAGCTCGAACTCTAGCTCTAATTTGACCAGTAGGCTTTCGAACAGTGCGAGCTCCATTATAATTTGCTCTGTGGGAAAAACAAGTATCGGAACATTCCCGCCTGCAGCGTATCGCGCGCCTATTTTCCGCTCCGGTAGCAAAAACGTTCCTGAATCGAAACATTTATACGATGAAATGGATCTATTTGTGTATCATTAAGCCTATTTGTAGCAATTGTTATTACTGATGTACCTATAAACATTAATTGCTGTGTTTATGTGGCTAAGAGCGTCGATCTGTGGCGCGTTGCGGATAGGTATATTCCGATAGAATCTAATATCGTTTTCAATCCCGGAATTCTCGATATCAATATAGAAATTTCGATATTGAATTAAAATAATATTTTACTACGCGGTTTGAGCCACGAGGTGAAATACTGAAATAGAAACAAATACAGAACATGGAAAAAAAGACATGAAAAAAGAATTATAACGAAAAAAGGAGAAGGAAGACGAACGTTTTAGATTTAGAAAGTTTAATATTAGTAGAGATGGCAGTTTATGAAAACGGTGGCGTTAGAAGACAGTACAAACTTGCAAAAATGTTTCCAATATTTAAAAACAATACCGCCAACGAGCGTAAAAACAGAAAGAGCTTTTTCGGCGGTCACACACCTATACAGTGTCCTTCTTACACACGAATACGAAGCTCACTCAATGACGACAATTTAAATGCGCTAACGTTATTAAAATTTCATTATTTAAACAAAAATGTGGATTATAAAATTTATAAATCATCAACAGCTGTCGTCCGTTAGTGAGCTTCTTATGCGATTTAATTAACTTTAATTACTACAAAGTTGAATAATTTCTGATTTCTCTTTTATAAATGTAATTCAAGTACTTCATCATTTTATTTGTTTTATATGATCATATTTCTAAAACCTAATAAGAAAGTAAATCCATAAAATTAATGGTATTTGATAGAAAACATACATTTAAATTATAATAATATTAGGTATGACATTTTTGCAATTTTTTTACACTTAGAGTCAATGAAAACTTTTACGTATCACAACTTTATACAAAAAGACACTTTTGAGTTCCGGAATTCCGGAATTCCGGAATTGAAATACTGAATATCGAAACCCAATTCCGGAATTGAAAAAGCGTCCGATATTCAAGCCCTACTAGGTATGGACGGACACTCAACTCAATTATGAGGACCCGGGTTAGAAACCGCACGGACGATAATGCCTTAAACCAATAAGCCACATGCAATGTACGAACCGACTGTTCTACACAGTGAAGGAAAACATCGTGAGGAAACCTGTAAAAGGTGTTACAAAAGTAATTATAAGGATTTAAAATTTTTAAATGATGTTGACCATCAAACTGAACAACTTTCACTATTGGGACCAACATCGAAATCGCGAAAAAAAATCTGCAGTCCTATACAGGGTGTAACAAAACACCCTAGTATTACTTAAGGTGATGCTTCAGACCATCAATCTGAACAACTTTCACTATGGAGCCAACGTCGAGAAAAAATAAAAAAAATCTGCCATCCCATACATTTGAGTCGAGACGGTACTGCAGTTTTGTATGAAAGAGCGGATTCTTTTTCGCGATTTCGATGTTGGCTCCATAATGAAAGTTGTTCAGTTTGATGGTCTGAAGCACCCCTTTGAGTATTACTAGGGTGTTTTGTTACACACAGTATAACTCGAGTAGATTTGTAAATAGTTTAGTATGGAACATCATTTTTTTTGCGATTCGTTTTTGGTCCCATAGTGAAAGTTGTTCAGTTAGATGGTCTACACCACCTCCTTAAATGTTTATTTGTATTTTTATAACCCCCTGTATACGCTGAAGAAGAAATTCTGATGCGTATTTGAAGTGTACCAATCCGCATTGGGCACGCGTGGTGGACTAACCGTGCACTCTCCGTGAGGGTAGGCCTGTGCTCTGCAGTGGTACAATACCAACGGGATTAAATGGACAGGTCTCGTCAAGGCTGGAATCACGTGAAATGGATTATGTGACTATTTTGTACGGTTTAAATATTGCTTACGCCTTCTCATCCTTAGCAAAGAGCCACAGAATAGATAATAGTATAGTTCTAAATACGGAACGGCCACTCACTGCCCCTCTCTGACTTCTGATACCGCATGCAGGTGTAGCCCGCGTGCTACTGATATGGTCCACATACCGCATCTTTTCATACATTTCGTTCAGAAAAAGGGCGTTAGACAATATGACTATTTTAAATGTGCGTACGGACTAGAGGCAGCCTCAGGGTGAGCAGCCTCGGCACGCACGGCTCGTGTGGAGGCTGCCTCGGTAAGTAATTAAAACAACATGAGGCAGCAGGCTGAGGCAACGTGCCTCGGGTCGAGCCACGAGAAACAAAATGGCGGCGCGACAAAATGGCGCCGCGCCGGATCGACAGCTGATCGAAACCGTGCTCAAAATCACGTCCACACTTGCGAGGCACGTACGCCGAGGCGCCTTTGAGCACAGTCAAAAAACCGACACCGAATGGCTCGCGCCGCGGCAGCCTCGCGTGAGGCACACCTCGGGCTGAGGCACATACGCACTTGAGGCAACAGGGCGAGCCGTGCGTGCCTCAGGCGAGGCTGCCTCTAGTCCGTACGCACCTTAAGAATATTTAGTCAAAAGACTTACAAGTATGTACTACTAGATAACTAGATGTTACTAGATAAGGTTGAATTTCATTTGATTCCTTTTTTACTAAATAGTCCTTATGAGATTTCTACAAGTTATCTTTACTGTGGGTAGGGCAGTGCTATCCGATAGGCCAATTATAGGCTTTGAAAAACCGGCCAAGTACGAGTCGGGACTTGGGCAATTAGTGTTCCGTACTACCAGTTGTTTAACATGGGTCATCGATGATAACCACTATAAATTGACACTTACTTAGTATGTGGTCACATAGTAACTGAAGATCATATTTTTACACTGGTGATAGTTTTATATGTATAGAAAAAAAAAACTATCCAAGTTAGTGCCACCCTGATAATTTTCCCGCCATCTACTCTACACATTATTTCTGATGTTCTTGATTTTTTTCAAATCTTATACGGCTATATTTTTTTTAATTGAGTTGGCGACAGCAATTTCTCGGATTTAATTGAAAATGTCGTTAAACAAAGTTTTAATTACAAAGAGAAATATATTTTTAGACTCATAAGCTTTCAATTGATCACCATAGGGTACAATTTTTTTTTTAAATTTGCCCCTCTTCCTCCCCAAATTGCCCCCCAATATAAAAATTAAGCTTTTTTTACTTCATAATTTATGATATTGGACCAGCAATTGCTATATCTGTGCCGTGTTTCAACTTCCTATGTCTTACGGTCTCTGAGGAAAATGCCTGTGACAGACGGTCGGACGAACGGACGCACGGACAGACACCGAGCTGATTCCATAAGTGTTCCGTTTTGCCAATTTTGGTATGGAACACTAAAAAATATTGAATGCCATGCCATTGAACAGAAGAAGAAATTAATTATAATTCTTAGAAACAATCCAGACAATCTCTCGAAGTATCTTCATAGAAAGACGACCACAGTTACCAACCGCAAACTTCTGCAAAGCTTCATAAACAGTGAAGTTGTCCCAACTGCAATAGTTTCTACCGAATTAGTATAATTCCACTACAATGCACACCCAGTCGCCGGATAAGAAGGTAATTCGTCTGGTGAATAGCGACAAACGTCGCCTCTTTGCCAGTGACGGATTCAGTGGTTTGGACCACTTTGAAAAGAATCCAAAGATAATTTAGGCACACATGGACTTTCGCGATTCGAAACAATGGAAGATTAACAGTTTCGTCGCGTAGCTAGATCGCGTAGATTTACGATCCGGGTATTCTTCTTCTTCTTAGCGTGTGGGCAGAGCCCTGGTGTCAGAGTTTTTTCAGATCGCCTTTCGGCCTCTGACGTGGTTTTTATGTAACGACTACTACCACCACTACCACCAAAGATAGTAGCCGGGACCAACGGCTTAACGTGCCATCCGAAGCACGGAATCATTTTTTCTTTTCGGACAATCAGGTGATTCAGCCTGCAATGTCCTAACCAACTGGGGAAAAACGCACAAAGTGACATATCACTAGGTGTCCCCCGTGGGAATCGAACCCACGACCTCCGTATCGAGAGCCAATGCTCTTAACCATTAGACCACGGAGGCAGTAGATCCGGGTGTTTAAAAAAACCTTAACCACATAACCTCGGCAAAAACCTGGCCATTGCGATTTCAGCTGGGTAGCGTTCGGGAAGCTACGTAATATGGTACTGTCTAGTATACAGTACGGATGCTCCCCACCCCCTAAAAATGTTCCTTACCCCCTCTCAGGTTTCCAAGGTATGACGAAAGTCTACTATGACCAATGTAAAATATGTACTGGCTTGACCTGACAGTGATGGATGTGGCTGTTTATAAAATCACTATCACTACTACTACATAGTATAAAACAAAGTCGCTTCCCACGTCTGTCCCTATGTAGGTATGCTTAAATCTTTAAAACTGCGCAACGGATTTTGATGCGGTTTTTTTTACCAGATAGAGTGATTCAAGAGGAAGGTTTATATGTAGACAAATACATCAGCATAGCACCCGTGCGAAGCCGGGGCGGGTCGCTAATATACAGAATGGCCAAAAAGTCGTGGATCAAACGAAACAGGGAGATAAAGGAGATAATTTCCTACAAAAAATCTTTCTACAGCATGGCCATAAACTCATTGCATGAAAAGTTATGAATATTTTTGTGTTTTTCAATAAAACTACCGAATTTTTTTACAATTGAATGAAAATATATTAAATTGATTTAAAACAATGAAACAAAAGGTGTTTTATTATGACTCGATAATGTATCAACACTACAAAAACTGTATTGTAGCTCTTGGTACCAAATTTAGCGAGCAATGATATTTTTTTCTGTAAATTTTGAAGCGTTAAGTACAAAAAATAACTTTTCACTTTAAGAGCACCCTGTGAAAAAAAAAGTGAAACGGAAAAGTGACCCTTTATTAAAAAAACTTGCTGATTTAATGCTGATTCAAATGAGGTACAACAATTAACTGTTTGAATTAACTTAAGGGAACATTTTTGCTCATTTTGTTTAGGTTTTTGTTAGTAATTTCAGAAACCATCATGAAATAAAAAGAACAAATTATGAATTAGTAATTTTATTAAAATTTAAATTTTTACTTTAAAAATAAATTTTACTTTGAACATTTAGTGTAAAAATTAAAATTTTAATAAAATTACGTTATTATTTAATTAAAATTAATTATTAATTAGAAAGATTTTTTGTAGGAAATTATCTCCTTTATCTCCCTGTTTCGTTTGATCCACGACTTTTTGACCACACTGTATAAAGCTTTACGAAACTATATGGTGTCTACTTGCTGGACAAGTCGCCGACACAGCCCAAAGATACAAATTATACGGACACGGTCGTGTCGGCGTTATAATTAAAGTCTCAATTGTGAACAGAAATTAGATTTTGGGAGGAAGGCAAACCCCCTGATGCTTCCCAAAGCCGTCTCTGACTAGATACTCGCTTCTGAATTCTAAATGCGGGTTCTGCAGCGTTACACAATGGGTAATGCTTGGTTTATATTAGGAGATGCAGTGTACACTTCCTAGTCTAGGAATAATCGGCTATAGAGGAAGGTAGTTTGAATCCAGAATCTATCGGAAAATAAAAATCACAGAAAATATTAAATCATTTCTTGATGCGACAATATCAGAATATTCAAGGTGTACCAATACACCCTAGTAATACTTAAGGGGGTGCTTCAGACCATGAAACTGAACAACTTTCACTATGGGGCCAACATCGAGAAAAAATTAAAAAAATCTGCTGTCCCATACAAAAGTGCAGACGACTCGACTCAAATGTTTGGGACGGCAGATTTTTTTTATTTTTTCTCGGCTTTGGCTCCATAGTGAAAGTTGTTCAGATTGATGGTCTGAAGCACCCCCTTAAGTATTACTAGGGTGTTTTGTTGTAACAAACAACCCTGTTTACTGTTTCTAAGGTGTAGGGTAATTTGTAGGGTGTACCCTGTTTAAACAAAAACTCACTTTTGGGTTGTTTCAGTTAGAAGAGTCAAGTAGTAGTAGTAAGCCGTTCTTCCACAAAAATATTATATAAGAAAACTCAAATGTTTCTCGGAAACGGAACGGGCACCGTATCCCCAGTTTGTAGTCAAAGATTGAGTGCACTCATGTTTAACACTCTGCACTCTATGGCTGGGTACCCTGTATAAAGAAAACGTTACTAACAAAACATCCTTGCGCATGTTCGTTACAATGTAACAGTTCCTATTATGCCCAAAATTTAATTAAATTCTACTTTCATACCCTCTTAGTCGAGTTTCTCTTAAGGCAGCAATAAACAACAGATTTCCACTTTCCCTACAATTAAGCCCTTATAAACTTTTCAACTTTGGCGAACGTAAACAAGTACCTACAATATTATAATGTACCCTACATTAATGTTGGGTACACACATGAGTCGCAAGTAGCGATCCAAGTACGACATCATGCCACTTCAATAGACCTAAGAATTCGCGTGAGGCACGCCAGACGTTCCATACTTTGATTGCATACGAAATCAAATTGCGTGCCGAGTCGCTGCTGTAATTAATTAACCTAAAATATCTTAAAGAGAGCTAAAAATTTTAACATACATTTGCTTACATCAAAAATAATAGGTGACTGAATTATTTTGCACTTTTTATAATAATATAATCTTTATTTCAGACCGGAGTCCATAATAGGGTTAGTAATACAAAAACAATCTAAGAACTATGTTAGTCAATACATTTGTGAGAACAATTACTATTTGATTATTATTTTTAAATGTTTGTTTTTAGCGTTAGGGGTTTTTAAATTTGTAATTTAATAATATTTCAAAATTTTTAAAGTTACTTGAATACTGCTGAACCAATTTTCATGAAACAATACTAAGAAAAATCCCGCAAAAATTAGCATTCTACTTAAAAAAAACGCATTGAAATCGGTCCACCCGTTTGGGCGCTACGAAGCCACAGACAGACAGAGCGACAGACAGACATACAGACAGACAGAAATAGGCGTCAAACTTATAACACCCCACTTTTGCGTCGGGGGTTAAAAAACATCAAATATTTAAAAAACAAATTCCATCCTGAAACTATAAGTTTAAGTACCTTTGTTTATACTTAGTCATTATTATTTTATTCAATTATGTTTCCTGAAATTTGGAATATTAGGTTCGATTAAGGTTGTCTGAAGATTTCGCTTCTTAGAGATAAGACAACCTTATTTTGTGCCTCTTGTATTTTACTGTTTATGTTTTGGTGTAAAATAAACTATATTTGATTTGATTTCATGTATAAAATGGTGGTTTTGTTTTTAGTTCAAGTGCAATTTTACCCAGAGGTGTAGCGCGGAGTAAGTGTACAGTAGATTTTATCTTGAGTATAAACTGTAATAATTTTTAACTCACATTTTCGTATTAAATGTCGTACAACGCTCCTAATGATTACTTTGAGAACTGGGTACATTTTTAATCAATGCAGAAACTTTTACCAAATTCTACTCATCAACCTGAACAACTTTCAATATGAAGCCAAATTCGGAATTAAAAAAACAGTGCTCCATCATTGTTCCATTCAAAACTTACTTACTCGACACAAATGTATGGAATAGTGGAAGTTGTTCGGTTTGACAAGTAGAATGCATGATTAAATTTTCCGCACTGACTAACAATTTTTACTGTAGATAGAAGATAGATAGATAATTATACCTAAATTACTCGTTAAGTTCACGCCCACAAATCCTATCCCTATGTTTCCAAATAAACGCGTGCACGTGAAAGGAATTTAGCAAAGTAAACTTAACTCATACGCTTTTGTAAGCGAGCTTTTGTGTATATGCGTGGGCCTTGTCGTGAAATTTCTCTCGATATTTATTATGTATGGCTTAAGTAGGTAGGTACACATGAAGATTTGGGCCGCAGTGACTTAGAGTGCTTGCTGCTGAGAGAAAATGTTAAGAGGATATACTCGTTAGCGCACTCCATACGGACGGATGAAGTTTAATTATAATTATGTGGGCGTCCACTCAAGAATGGTCCAGTGGTCGGCATTTTAAGCTGGCTTTTTATTATTCCATATTATGATCATGTGACTGATCTAGATGCCGAGTCCTCTCAAAACCCAACCACTTTTTGCGTAGACGTTCACATATTTTGGATATTAACCAATAAAAGTCAATATAATTTTGTATCATCATCAAGAAACTATGTGCTTGTGTGTAGGGTTTGCTAAATAAGTACACATTTTCTGTTGATCACTAGGCAAGTATAGTATATTCAGAGCGCGCATGTCCGCACCCGATAACGGCCGATAGCATTAGCAAACTGACTGTCCCACTACGCGTTTGCACAGATTCTACACGTGAGTTGTGTAGTGTTAAAGTTACAGTGTTTCAAAGATTTCCATACAATTCTTGAATTAATAGCATTTAAACTGTATATTTTAACGGAAATCTGACATACAACAGGCACAGAGATCTAGATCGTGTTTAAAAATGTCATTGACTTTAATTGGTTAGTATCTTAGACAATTTATATAGGGACTCGCCTTGCGGTAGCAATTCCCCTCTGCCACGGTATAAATAAGAACAATTGATCTTGTGCATTTACACCCAATTTTATACCTTATCACTTAACGAGACAACCTATAATTGCGAAACAATAATTTTGAACTTAGAACGTTCGGGGTTCACACGAGACTACTTTTCATGATTTTTAACATTCATAATTAGAATCTAAACTTATGGGGAATAAAATCCAAAGTTGCGGATTTCATGTTACCTCGCCCCCCGCAAAAAGTGGCAGAAATGTTTCTTAGTAGAATGACACGCGTAACTCGTCCCTATATAAATTTTCAGGTTAGTATTGACAATAGGATCTAACTTCGTTTGTATGAAGAGCGCTCGGACGCTTTGCAAGGCTTATCCTCTTAACGTTTTGTTACTTACCTACTTTGAAAGGGTCGAGTGATTTTACAATCTGTTGCAGAAGTTGAAGGGTCCAGGGAGTTTCAAGGGTAAATTTGGGTCATTCCTCATCAAATCCTACATTCATAAACAGCTCGTGCCCCCATTCGTGCCACCCTAGTTATGAACAATAATTTTAAGAGTCTGTGATCCCAACAATTTAATAATGATTGTAACAAAATTCTGTCATAAATAGCAAATACAATTTCAAAATGCACATGTTAGGATTTTCCTTATCTGTTCTGTTACAGAATGCCACAGATATCATTGACAGCATATAATTGGGCAATGGCGGAACATAGTTGATACACCTTTATTTATGTATTTGCTAATTACGTAAACAAAATATCAGTATAAGGACACCGTGAAATGGGGTTGTTTAGAAGCAGGGGGGCAGACCATCAAACTAAACAACTTTCATTGTGGAGCCAATATGTAAATCGCGAAAAAAATCTGCTGTTCCATATAAACGTCAATAGCTTCTCAACAAATGTAATATTTTTTTTTTCTTCGTGATTTCAAAGGTCCCGTCGTAAAAGTTGATCAAATTGATGGTCTGTAGCATCCTCTTCCGGCTTCAAAACGACCCCGATTCGGTGTATATCATGGTTCATTATCATCATCATCTCAGCCGATGGATGTCCACTGCTAGACATAGGCCTCCCCCAAGGATCGCCACAACGACCGGTCCTGCGCTGCCCTCATCCAACGTGTTCCCGCCGCCTTCACCAGGTAGTTGGTCCACCTTGTGGCTACCCACGCTACTCTTTCCGGTATATTATTATCATGGTTGGTATATTATATTCTTTGTTTTTGTGGTACACGCAGTGGTTATAGCCAATGTTAATCTTATTAGTGTTGTGAGTTTTGTTCACGTGTTTCCACTATTTTCCACTTTATGAGCTACCTACTCTATTAAAAAAATAAAAACGTAGATTTTCCTTACACACAACATACACCACTTCGAAAACAGACATACGAAGTACACACGGCGACAGATCAACCTACCCATAGTTGAATTCTATGTTCATGGACATAAGGTCGAACTATTGGTAGGTTGATCTGTCGCCGTGTGTTGTCGCCGCCGAAAGCCACAGTATCGTTTTTACTTGTACCTTGAGAATATCTCGTAAATAAATCATAGCGCCGAGCCTTGGATCAAAAACCAAGTCAGTAAGGCATAGTACACACACGTTTACATCGACAGCAACAGCCGAATCGATGAATTTTTTCAATCCGTTTTCAAGGTTTATTATCTCTGGCAAAAGACGTCCGCTGTTGAACATAGGCCTCCCCTATTCGTATCGCCATATAATGACTGGTCCTGCGCTGCCCTCATCCAACGGTTTCCCGCCACTTTTAGCAGATTATTGGTTCACTATGGGGCCTACCCAATTACCCATAGAACATTATAAGAGGGTTTAGAAATGCAAAGTAGAGCATTTGAAAAAAAAAAACAGAATGCAGCCTTAATTAGAAGAATTGGTGCTCTTCGTGGAATTACCCGTCACACTGAGCAGTGTTTGTGCACGGCTAGTGAAATAAGAGTAGACAAAAAATTTCATTATTATTTAGAATATCTCTGATTCGTGGAATATACAAGGTGAAATTAATATCATTAGCATCCTAATAAACGAAGAGTCTAAACATCAAACTGAACAATTTTTACTATGGGAGAAAAAATCTGCTGTTGCATACTTTTGAGTCGAGTAGGAGTTGCGGTTTTGTATGGAACAGCAGATTTTTTTGTGCTCTGATCGGTTTGCTCCCAAAGAAAAAGTTGTTCAGTTCAGTTTGATGGGTAGACTCTTAGTTTAAAAGGATGCTAATAATATCGATTTCAACCTGTAGATGTAAGTAAAGCAAGTGCCGCACAAATAATGTTGTATAACATGCCTTAAATTGATCAGATAGTTTGGGTGTTAGGCTATTTTTTGCTGGAACACAATATGTATTATGAATGGGGTTTAGTGGGCGCTGATAAAGCTGTACAAGATAAACATTTTTGGCTTAGCTGAGTATTTGATTTACATACGATTTAAAAACTGCGCTAACATTTAGGCAACTACGAAGTAGAACATTTTTATTTTTGGGTATTCCTAAAATACAGGTTGTCATTGCAGTGATGAACTGACATTAATTAGTAGTCCGATTAATTTCAGTTTATTATCATGATCCCTATCTCAACCGATGGACGTCCACTGCTAGACATAGGCCTCCGGCAAGGATCATCACAACGACTGGTCCTGCGCTGCCCTCATCTAACGGGTTTATCGCCACCTTCAACACGTTGTTATCTCAGTTCTTGGGAAGAAAACAGATTTTGTAATAACAATATTCCTTTCATATCATATTTTAGCATCCTTTTAATCCTGATATCAAGATGCTAAAGCCTTCTGCCGGGGTTAATCTATGGAGATATGATATGATATCCAATTTCACTGGGGAAACGGCGTATAGTGCACTCGTTTATCACTTTGGCGAGAAGGTTTGGTCAGATTCCTAAATAATATGATCATGCATGCATAGCATTTGTTCACGACTATATTCCCCGAAGGGGTAAATAATATTAAAATAGTCTATATTGATTCTAGACTAGACCAAAATATGTTTTGGTTTCAGTTTAATTTCTTCCTTCGAGTAGGTAATTATGGAGACTCTTGATTAGTAGCACAGCATAAGCTGCTGTCTTGACAGCTACTGCCATAGTAAACTCACATGTCAGTAGCTCGACTCGCCTCTACTGATTACACAATGAGAGTAGCTAATATTGCCAGACCACAGTCTAGTATCCTAGACAGCAGTCAACTGCAAATTGACTGAAGCGTGTGAGCTGCTACCTTGTGAAAAACAAAAAATCAATCAATTTTATATTTTTGCCACCTCTGGTGAAGTGCTAATAAATGCCATTGCGCTACAGACTATTGGCTGTTTCACTCGCTATCCCTAATTCTTATATTCATCTGCCATCAATCACTGTCATAATTGTTTCGAATTTTTTATAAAATGATCACGGTCTGAAAAGGTTTCGTAGCCCTGCTTCTGTGATCTTATTTTCTTCGTCTTGAATAAAAATGGAGTATAGTAATTAGCAAACATCTACCCTATACTTGTTATTTAAGTTTGCTTCTCAATATAAGTGAAATGTAATTTCTTTTTGAGAATAAAGACATTTTTGCCAACCAGCATTAAATGCTGTGGGCATTTAATGCTGGTTGGCAAACTTCACCACGATGGCAAGTGAAGAAGAGACAAAGTGACTCGGCAGAAGAAGAAGACAATTAAATTGCTTAATTAACTTTCTGACCACCATTCTAGGTGTGACAAGTATGAATGTCACAAGTTTTTCTATGTTTGTGATCATTTTAGAGTTCTAAATATTTTGGCAGCATTATAACTGTCATGGTCTTGGTGTATTTTGTATGTAAGCTGCTTTGAAATCAGAGACTTTAAGCTAACAATTTATGTCGTAGCTTGCACCTTAGTATACCTGGTTTGTGTGTAAGCCTTAAATTTACTGTCTAATAAACACATTGGTCTATGTTATGAGCAAATAGCGGGTTAGTTGGCCTCTTACGTTCGCATTGGTATGGTGAGATCCCTCTCACCTTATCAACGCTCTTGTGCCATACTCCACCATGCAGGTTCAGTGCTAATTGGTCGAGGCAAGTTCATGTAGTCGCTGCTTGTCAAAGTATTATCAAGCCACCTTTAATAGGCCTCTGATCTGGCTTAATGGATAGTTAGTTAAGCCGACATCTGACAGAGAGGCTCGAAATGAATACCTCTTAAACGGTCACTCATGTACAGACTGAAAGGAGTCATTTTTGAACCTAGCAACCCTAGAGTTGCAGCAGATTGAGAGGTGCCAACCCTAGTTTTTCCAGTTCTTTAGATCAGTCTCCTTCCGATTGTACATCATTTACTTCCCAAACAGATAGATGGAATAAATTGTAGCAAAAATTATACTGGAAACGGTACTTGCAGCAAGATTTTTCTAGGCAACCTGGCGGCGTTGCATAAGCTCATGTGTAAACATTCACTAGGATCACATTTCGTTCACCAAAGAAATAGGTGCGTAACAAAGATTTTTTTGGTCTAACCAAAAAAAATCTTTTGTAACATCTTTCTTGCATCGTTGGAGTTTTTATGAGTTTGACACATGACATATTATAACCATAGTGATTTTTTTTTTGGTAAGCTCTTCCATCCATAAGAAATGGAAAGGCTAAGGAAACAGAGCCCATGCTGCCTAGTCAGTCGTAGAATATACCGAATTGTCAGCTCGCCGATTTTTCAACGACGAATTTAAGGTTGTGACGATGTTTGCGCTTAGTGCATTGCAGTAACAAATAAACTAAATTGCACTCGCTTCCGCTTATAACATGAACCAACAGATAATAGCAAAGCGGCACCACGCTTCCTCGGCTCTCTTAGCGTTTATTTAGTATCAAAGTATTCCTTTCAATTTATGTAATTTCTTCGGCTCTACAACGGTTGTAGAGCAGTACAACCACTTGTGAGGCAATACGGAGCTTCCATGTTTTCTTTATTCGCATTCAATGGTAATGAAGTTTCGCCTTATGCTTTTCGAATCAAGTTAATTTATAAACGCATAATATTATTATGCTCTTGAAAACGTCAGTGGTGCGTTGCGGATATGTATGGACACAAGCGCGACGGTCCGGGTTCGAATAATACAGACCTTTGTATGGCTGGAACTCCTAAACCGACTGGAGTTACGCAGGCAGACCTGGTCC
The DNA here is from genome assembly GCA_922987775.1 of Agonopterix subpropinquella. Classification (NCBI taxonomy): domain Eukaryota; kingdom Metazoa; phylum Arthropoda; class Insecta; order Lepidoptera; family Depressariidae; genus Agonopterix; species Agonopterix subpropinquella. Next base: position 3,860,344 of record OV277708.1, on the reverse strand, counting down.
ATCCCCATCACAGAGATGCTCTTCACCTTATGAATACTGAATCAGCCTTGCAGCTAACAAAAAGTACCTCTATCTCTTATACTACATTTAGGTTTACCTAACTTTTTAACAAACGAGGTATTTAAACCTTTCCATCTCACGTGTTTTCATGCCATCGTTAATATTCTGGGGCCATTTGATGGAATCCAACGTAATTGGTTCGTCGTAATAAACTGTTTTTATGAGGCTGTATAATTTGAAATTATGAGGCCGATTTAGTACTTACGTTTTTGCAGTGAAACATTTTTAGAAATAAATAAAATAACCAGCAATGTATTAAGCGTTATTATTAATCTGCGGTTTGGCACACACGTATTGGCTATGTGCTATGTGCGAAGTGGGTGTTGGGAACTGTCAAGTCGATCGCAGCGCACGCTGTGGAAGAAATTTGTACTACTGACGGCGAAGCTGTGTCAGATTTGCTTGAATCTATGCAAATCCGCACACTCATTCAATTCTCAAATATCGAAACCAGCAAACACTAATAAGTTAAAATTTGGCAGGAATGTTTTTATTGCCATCTAGGTGTTCACAAAAAAAAAGATTTTTCGCAATTCAACCCCCAAAGGTGTGAAAACGGGGGTGAAAGTTTGTGTGAGAATTTCGTAACAAAGAATGGGAATTTCAGCCAGTTAGGTATTATAATATTTTTAATATCGACAATATTGCTAATTTATTTAGTTTTTACATTAAGTATATTAATATAAAATAACAAACTTGATCCTAACATTTTATGTGCAAATAATTCACGGGGCCGTGTTGCGCTAGATGGCGCTAGTGTCGTACACACAGCCAAGTACCATAGTCTGTACTGTACCTACTATAACCCATCTTTGTCCTTCTTTCTTGCCCGGACACCTGCATGTGAACGGAGCGTAAGGATAATTTATACCTACAGTGTACTTATAAAATTATTATGCTGATGACGGGTTTTAAGGGGATGATCAGACCATCAAACTGAACAACATTCTCTATAGGAACAATGTCGTATTCTCTAAAAAAATCAGATATCCTGTACATTTGGATAGAGGAGAACTGCAGTTTAGTTTAGTATGAAACAGCAGATTTAATTCTTATTCACTATTCAGTGTTCCAAAATACTGGGCTGGAAAAAAATATGGAATGAGATGCCATCGAGACGATCATTTTAACATCCTTTTAAACTAAAGGTCTACCCATCAAACTGAACAACTTTTACAATAGGAGTAGGTAAACCGATCGGAGGAAAAAAAAGGTGCTCCATACTAAACTGCGATGCCTACTCGACTCAAATGTATGCAACAGCTGATTTTTTTGCTCCGGTCGGTTTGCTCCCATAGTAAAAGTTGTTCAGTTTGATGGGTAGACTCATAGTCTAAATGGATGCTAATGATATCAATTTCACCCTGTAAATGATATACTTTAACTATCATATTTACTTTCCTCAGTCCTCATTAACTCGCATCCATTGCCTTCCAGCTAGTTTTCGCAGATCGTCGCTCTATCAGAGATGGTTCTAATCACGTTAGTTAGTGAGAAAACCGACTAAACTATAACACAGTAATGACTATAATGACTAAATAGACGTTATAACGCCCCAAACTATGGCCTAATACAGTAAACTTTGTCTCGCACTAGAACAGTTTGTCTATAAGTCTATAACTAGTTAGAAGGTCAGTTCGTAGACTAATTTGCGACTACACAGCTTCCTAAACTATGCTAAACTGTCTTTGTGAACTTTGCTTATCTAGGGGAGGTAGGGGAGGGATGGGCACTTTTTCACAATTTAGTGCATAAAAAATCAGATTTTATAGATAATCAAAATTTATTGCCAATTCTTATTGCACCACACATTTGGCTAGATATCTTAAAGAGAACTTTCTTAAAATTATAGGCAGTCAGTCATTACGAGATTATTTCAGAGAGTAAGTCAAAAGTGCCCGATGCTCCCTATGGCAGGGAGGTTTGGAAACACCCTGTGGGAGGCTTGGGTATGGCCTATAAAACACTTTATATCCATAATAGTATCAAAAAATAAGTTGTTCAGTTGTTCATTTGGATGGGTAGACTCTTAGTTTAAAAGGATGCTAATGATATCAATTTCACCCTGTAAATGATATACTTTAACTATCATATTTACTTTCCTCAGTCCTCATTAACTCGCATCCATTGCCTTCCAGCTAGTTTTCGCAGATCGTCGCACTATCAGAGATGGTTCTAATCACGTTAGTTAGTGAGAAAACTGACTAAACCATAACACAGTACAGTGACTTTAATGACTAAATAGATGTTATATAACGCCCCAAACTATGGCCTAATACAGTAAACTTTGTCTCGCACTAGAACAGTTTGTCTATAAGTCTATAACTAGTTAAAAGGTCAGTTCGTAGACTAATTTGCGACTACACAGCTTCCTAAACTATGCTAAACTGTCTTTGTGAACTTTGTTTATCTACTAATGAATATGCATAGCATAGCATAATGCTCACGACTATTTTCCCCGAGAGGGTAGTCAGAGATATTCTGAAATTTCAGAACATCCACGTTTCACTAGTAGTACCGAAACTCTGTCCAGTAGACCTCGCATGCCACCCCCGAGAAAACGATAAAAATCGAGATGTGCCTCCATCTTTATAATTTTACGTATGCTAGAAAGAGCGCGCATAACGTTTTTCTCGTTTAAACGATTTTTCTTGGGTGGCATGCTAGCCGTACAGTAGGCCTCCTCGCATGCCACCCCTAAGAAAACGATAGAAATCGAGATGTGCCTCCATCTTTATTATTTTACATAGGCCAGAAAGAGCGCGCATGAGGTTTTTCTCGTCGTGGTGTCGTGGGTGGCATGCTAGCCGTGCAGTGACGGGGAGTGAGCCCGAAGCGTCGCCACTTGTAATGGACAGTGGTAGGTACAATACATGCCTCAAAATTGAAGCAATGAAATAAAATGTAATTGTATGAATATGGTACTGTTACAGTAGTATTCACTTATATGCTGTTATGCTCAACCCAATCAAGACAAATCGATTCGCTTTTTTCAAATGCGAAGGTTTTTTTAAGGAAGGTTCACACGTTTCCTTTACTGTAATACATCTTAAATCAGTGTATTTAAAGTTCAAAATGACAGAAAAAAAAATTTAAGTTCGTTCCGTTTCACTTTTGCACCTCATCGCGCCGCTCTGATCTTTTAATGTGAGTTGACCCTACACTGAAAAAAATTCGAGCCTACTAAGACTCATAATTAGCACCAAAATAATTGAAATGACGTTATTATTGTTTACTAAAAACAAAAGATAGTTAGTTGTAACAACAAGTCGAATTCGTTTAACACAGTTCTCTTAGAGTTCTCGGAGAAGTCATGATGTTGACAGGCTCATATTATGGATTCATGATGTTGGTTGAAGTAAACAATTTTTTTTCAGTGATAATCTGATAATCTTCCTGTCAAGCAAGATGTTGATTGCAATTTTACGTGTAACGAGGAAAACCTATATTCAGAAGTGGATTTTGTGTAGCTGATGATGATGAGATAATACTGAATGGAAAAAAAATTCCTTTGGCTTTTTTCGTTTTTCCAACAATAATTTGACTTTTAAAATTATTCCTTTGTTACGTTTGAGTAAAATTCAATATTTCCTTGGTATCTTGTAATACCCACTTAAATTTCTACATCCGTCCTCTGTAGAAACACCTAAAGCATGTTTTGAATATAAATGGAAGATAAGCTTATGAGGGGAACGTAAGATATTCAACTTCGCAATTTTGTTACTCTCTCTTATCTTTGACAAACGAGGTAACTATGTACCAGGGATATTTTTAATCAGCTAGCAGTTCTTATACAATTTCAACTCTTTATTAGTTAATAATTCCCATTTCCTCCCGTGGGTGTCGTAAGAGGCGGCTAAGGGATCTACCGGAGGATGGGCAGCAGCATCCTCTGAGTACACACATTCAATCCAACTGCGATCGCCAACCCGCCTGCCAAGCGTGGCGATTGTGGCAAATCCCCCCAATTTTGGGGATGCTTATGTCCAGTAGTGGACGTCAATCGGCTGATATGATGATGATGATTAGTTAATAAGGATCTCATTACATTGAAAATATCTTGCTTTTTTGTAGTTATTAAAAGATCCAAAATTTCTGTAAAAATATGTATAGATAAGATAACATCTTGGAAACTAAAACCGACAAGGTCCCTTTTCCCAGAGAACGTCACATATTATCGGATAGTGATAAATTGTTTTTATTTTTTTATTTATATTTAATGGAGTCTTGCTTGTGCGTTAGCACTGCATTTCCGCCAGTATCAAGTAGTTTGCGGGAGTATCTATCCCGATCTCAGGGATTGTTTTTAGATTGAGGATAGTGGAGCCTCGTGGCAGGCAAAAACGCAACGCGCGAACACCACGCGATACAAGTGCTCGTGTCAGAACTCAGAACCTGCAAAGTGACTCCATAAAGTAAAAATGAGGGATTAACGAGATAAGTATTGTAAGAATTAAAGCGTGTGGCAGGCCGTAGTCTCAGCCTACCCCCGTGGGATAATAGCGTGAGTATATTTATTGAATAGTTGCCCTGGCACATACAAGTAGATGTTCTGATTTAGATGTTTTCAAAATGTGTAGAATACCTACTTCTGCAAGTACCTGTTAAAAGCCAAAACCGTCCAACACAAAATAAAACAACAAACTATACAATCAAATGTTTATTTCCCAGTAACTATTTATATCTCCTTACCTCTTAACTAATAGATAAATTATTTACACTAAACTCTTATATCACGTTGGTAACAATACAATAAAATGTTCATTTGTGAGGCCTTGGGCCGTTATAATTACGACTAGTGACGCGAAGAGGGTCACAGGTGACGATAACTGTGACCGACCCGTGATTAAAGTTAGTATTATGATAAGAGAAGTAACAGTTACTAGCGATGGTGGCTTCGATCTGGCACCTGCGTGAAGTTCTGCCAGGCTTTCTGTAACAAAAAATTGTAAAGTTAGAACAAAGTATAAGCATAATTTTGCTTACTAGGATGCTACATAAAATAGGGTAAGAAATGTAATGCAAGGCTGCAAAGTTGTTTTTTGGCGCGAGTATACTTTTATTGAAACCTGAGCAAGCTAAGGAACCTAAGATTGAAGGAACCTAGGGTTCAAATATGGAATCCTGTGCGTAGCGAAGGTTTCAAAGGTAGAATAACTTTGCAACCGAGCGAAACACACAACTTTGCACCCCACATCAGCGAGGAATATGACTGTTAGGTGCAAGAAAAAAAAAAAAAGTTTGGCGCAATAACATGAAATAGTTAATTGCATTTTCGGTGTACTGGCAGTATAGAAAAATATAGAATAAAAAGATTCGAATGACTTTCTCTCTTCTGAATAACTCTTTCCACGCTTGCGGATAAAATGCACTTTTGCACTCAGATTTCGAATGATAAACAGAATCTTTCCGAGCTTGTGTGGTGAAAAAAAAATTAAGAGTGTATTCAGATCATGAAACTAAACCACTTATTCCTATAGAACATGGGTCGAAAACTAGAAAATTTGTTTGACCTCCCGTGGAAAATCGATCAGCTGATCTGCACTTTTATATGAAAGAACTAAAAAATTATCTCGTTTTGCGACTCGCGTTCCTTAGGGAAAGTGGTTTAGTTTCATTACTCGAATGTTTCTGGTAATTAAAAGTAGTGGTTTACGCTGTTTCTAAGGTTTTGTAGTCAAACAAGGAAATCGTCCCTTCTGTCTGTCTGTATGCGCCTTCTGAAAATCTCTTATAATAATGTTCACTTGTTGTACCAAAATTTTTCATTTAGACAGATAAAAGTAACTCAAAATCAGAAATGTGATAGATAAGAAGAAAAATTAATTTCTACCCTCCATGAAAAACACGAAAAACGGAGGCTGAATAAACTTTTTTTTATCTATTTAATAAGGACTTCAAACAATTGTATAACTTAACGAGCTTTTACCCGCGACTTCGTCCGCATAAATTATATACCAGATTTTAAGTCAGATCATAAGCTATCAAACAAAAAAGTTTCATCAAAATCGGTTCAGTAGTTTTTGCGTGATACTCGAACAAACAAACACCCAAACAAACAAACAAACAAACGAACAAACAAACAGACAGACAAAAAGTCCAAAAATTTGTGATTTGGAATCAGGGAAGCCTAAAAACCATATCGTAATCTTTTTTTTGTAAATATCTTCAATGTACAGACACACTTCTGTTACAGTTTTATAATAGTTTAGATTAAAAATCAGCCGGTTATGTTATGTATAGTCCAACTATAAATTATTCTATTACCTATTCTGTGATACAGTGTATATAGGATGGAAAAGTGGAGGCCTACTGTTAAGTGTAGGGGAACCCCCTTTAACGTTGGTTAAATGATCTCTAATCGGCAGTTGACCACAATCTGTCATTTCCCTAAACTCTACCATTATTTCCATGACCATTAAAATCCATTATCAGAGTTAATTTATAATAATGGATCTGCTCATAAATTATTCTTGTTCCAAATTGATTTTGATTGTACGATTATGAACTGTATTTTCGATTCCAATTAAAAACAATTTACTTTTCGAAGTGAATTTCAGGAATTTAATAAAATTTACTGGATTCTGATGTTAAATAGAATAATGATGTGATGTGATTGTTATAAGAGATCTCATCAACATTTAGTTATTCATCATCATCAATCATCAATACGTCAGTAATAATTATCAATCATTGAAAGAAGTTTGGCGGACGGTTATGTAATTTGAGACTCAGACTTAGAGGTCCCATACATGAATGAAACTTAGTAATACGTGTAGAATGAGTTTATTTAAAAAAAAACACGATAACCGTATAGCATTATGAATATATACCTTATACCTCAGTGATAATATTAAATCAAAATAGCTGTCATGGTTGCGTTTTGCTACTGCTTTTTGGATGATTTGTCAATTTTACTAGTAATTTCTACTTTTGAATCTGGACTTCTGGAGATGTGGAAGTTTTTGAAAAAAATGCCTTATTTTTTTCTGTTTATAATAATTATGGATGAGACTAGCGTGGGATCGTTCTGGTTGGCATGAAAATGAAGAGGCCTATACCCAGCAGTGGGGTTTACCAGGCTGATAATGATGATGATGATGATGATAATAATTATGACTGCCGTCCTGAATGGCTTTTAGTTTTCGTAAAAAATGACTGGGTCCAAATCTGCCATTCTTCTTTTAGGGGTATTTCAAAAATAGCTATACAGGGTGTAAAACTAAATGCGTTACACACGTAACATGGTGCTTCAGACCATCAAACTTCACTATGGAGTCACAAAATGTCAATTTAGCTTCTCGACCAATATGTATGACACAGCTGATAAATTTTTTGCTATTCGGCTATTTCAAAGTTAGTTTCAGATTGAAAGTTGTTCAGTTGGATGGTTTGAAGCACCCTGTTCATTATGTACTTACGCATTTAAGTTTACATCCTGTAGTTAAAGGGTGTAACAAAGGTAACTTAACAAACAAACTTTTAACAAACTGAACAACTTTCACTCGACTCAAATGTATAGGGACAGTAGATTTTTTATTTTTACTTGATGTTTAGCTACATCGTGAAAATTTTTCAGTTCAATATTCTAAATGAAACCACCTCATTGAATATCACTAGAGTCTTTTGTTAAACTCTGTATAAAAAACTTTACTAAATAAAATAATCTTCCTTCATAATAATACTGATAATAATTATTGACTACTAGATTTTGCTGACATAATTATAATATGTAGCCTATGTGTTATTCTGGGATAAGAACTACCTATATGCCAAGTTTCATCGAAATCGGTTCAGCCATTTTAGCGTGAAAGAGTAACAAACATCCATACATCCAAACAAACATTCGCGTTTATAATATTACTAGCTTTTGCCCGCGACTTCGTCCGCGTGGAGTTTGGAAAACCCCAAGTATCCTATGTTACTTCTCATACCTCCAAGAATATGTGTGCAAAGTTTCATGAGGATCGGTTCAGTAGTTTTTGCGTGAAAGCCTAACAAACAAACTTACATTCACATTTATAATATTAAGGGATTATAGTAGGATTATATTTTCGTAGATAATAGGTACATGTAGTGTACATCGTGATCGTTTTTGTCGGAACAGAATTTAAATTTTTTGAAAACGTTCCCGAGAAATCATGTTTATCTTCTACGAAATAATATTTCCAGTTTAAAGTCATCTAAAGAAGTCTAACATCGACCTTGACTACGAAACAAGCTTTTTTGATAAATAAAAGAGATATTTTTCATTGAAGAATATAACGTGATTGACGACCCAGCTTTAAGCCTACAAAAATCTTCTGTTAGTTAATAAGACAGTCTTTTGTAAAACTTTAGGCATCTCTCCAAAAATCTAGACTTCGGTGGAATAAATTACCAAGCATGACTTTGCAAGATTTTATTAATTATTTATAACAAAGGAACATGCCAATTTTTTTACAAGACAAACATTCAGGTCTTTCTTATACAATCTATTGAATAAAACCATTGTTATTTTTATATTATCAAAAATCGGTCAAGAGCGTGTCGGACTCACCCAAGATAGGGTTTCGTAGTCATTGCATAAAACGCCCATCCTGACAGCTTTAATAATTTAAGAAATCTACAGACTAGCAGTTTATTCGATTTCTCTGGCTTTGATTGTGCTACAGCGTTCGTTATAATGTTCATTGAAAGTACTTTGGGAGCTAAAGAACTTTGGGGGACGGCCATGTAATTTGAGATCCAGACTTAGATGTCCCATACATGAATGAAACTTCGTAATACGTTTAGAGTGAAACAAAACTAACAAAAAAGTAAACTTGTAATCATTCTTATTAGATAGTCCACTGAATCTTCTACGCATTGATTGTGTTTATTTTAATGAAAGTTCACGATAACCGTACAACCGTACAATATTATGATAATGGAAGAAAACGAAATCATACACACTATCAGTTAAACCAATCCAAATACGTTCCGTAACGACCAAAAAATATCTCAGTGATAATATTAGATGAAAATTGCTGTTGTAGTTGCGTTTTGCTACTGCTTTTTGGATAATTTGTCTATTTTACTAGTAATTTTTACTTTTTAATCCGGACTTCTGGAGATGTGGAAGTTTTTCTAAAAAATGCCTTAATTTTATTTGTTTAGAATAATTATTACAGCCGTCCTGAATGGCTTCTAGTTTTCGTTAAAAATGGATGGGTCCAAATCTGCCATTCTTCAGATTTTTTACCTCAGTATTTTAAAAGTTAGATGATCTCTAAACTCCCATAGCAAAATCGATCGGCTGATCAAAAAAAAAATTCTTGTTTTTGGAAAGTTGTTTAATTTTATCCTTAAATTTTTGGTAGTAATTAAAAACTAGGTGTGTATTTTGGGAGCTGATACGCTCCTACTACAACTACTTACAAGTAATTAGACAAAGACAAGAGGTTAGTGATAATAAAACCGGTCAAGTGCGCGTCGGGCTACTCGTGCACCGAGCGTTCCGTACCACACCACACCACCACAGAACACAATATTATTAAATGAGAAAAAAAACTTTTTTTGTCCGGGACCTTTAGCGCGAGACCGACTCACACTTGACCGGTTCTTAGTATTTTTTGTTATTCTGTAGAGTTTGTTCTATAATCACACTAAATTTAACGCTTGTATGTATTACCGTTTTTACGATGTAGCGTGAAGAAAAAACGTTGACAAAAACTAGTTTTTTGTTAAGAACCCCCCTTAATTTTTAACTTTTTGACATTTTTGTTAATTGTTAACAAATCCGCCGTAATAACGCATAATCTGAGAAAGAAATTTCAACTATCTAGCTATTACGGTTCAAAAGTTACAGCCATAAATAGGTAGGACAGACGGACGGACGGACGGACGGACGGACGGACAGACGGACAGACGGACAGACGGACAGACGGACAGACGGACAGACGGACATACGGACAGACGGACAGACGGACAGATGGACGGACAGATGGACGGACGGACGGACGGACGTACGGACGGACGGACGTACGGACGGACGGACAACGTAGGCTTAGTAATAGGGTCCCGTTTTCACCCTTTGGGTACGGAACCCTAAATAGTGATTTAGTATCAAATCACCAATCGGTTATTTATGTAGAGAGTATAATATTATTATGTAGGTATGTAGATATACAATTTTGTGTAACTTTTCTTTTTATGTAACGTATTACAATTGTCGCAATATTCTCCGTTTCACGATCAGATAATCAGAATAATAACAACGAGTTTTAGGACATTTATGCACGATTTTTAACACATTTTCGGTGAAAAAAGACATTCGTGAGGAAATGAAATGAAAGAGTGTGTCACGATGTGGAAAAAAGCGTCGCGTCAAAAAATTGTTTTGATCTCTGTATTTCATCCAATGGTTTTGTCCTGTTGCGTTGTAAAAAATATAATATTCCTAGCTCAGCAATTTTTCAGTCAAATAAACTCTTCAATCTGTTTGTTTTAATCAGAACTTTGAAGAAAAGTTTTAATATTGAAGCCATTTTAAATTACTCTATAAAAATCGGAATACAATCATGCCAATGAAAAAAACAGAAGTTAAATTAAAAATCTCAATCAACAAAACTTTTGTCGGAGCGAATCAATAAGGCTTCTTCATCCTCGTCTAAGGGCTCTTACAGACGAGCGACACTTCGTTTGCGACAAGCTGCCGACAGCGCGGTCACAAGCTGTCACCAACGGTCGCAAGCTGTCCTTGGCAAGAATGAAACTTGACGTAGGTAAAGCGCATTTGATGAAAATGGGAATTTACGAATTGACGAAAGTCGTTTTAACCGAATAAATCAATGGATTCGACTCAAATGAATGGAATAGCCTACGGAATAGCAGATTTTAATACCTACGGAATAGCAGTTGGTTCTATGGTAACAGTTGTTCAGTTTGACGTTTAGCTTCATAGGTTAAATGGTTGCACACTTTTTAAAACGATATAAAACTTCACCATAACCATATAATTATAAATTCCAGCAGTTCATGAACTCTGTCCAGACTAGTATCTGGATAGAAGATACATTGCCCGTCTTGAAATCAAGGCCTGTGTAGGTATGTGTAACTAATTTAGAGTAACTTCATATGTAATTAAACTAACGTAATATGCCTAGAATCACGGGTGTTGGAACAAGAATGAGCAGGCAGCTTTACAATTTATTTGCAAAACGTTGCTAAGAGTAGGCGAAGCGAAATAATGACTCAAGTTTTAATTTAATTATTCAAAAGTGACTCTTGAATGGAACAGGGACATCAGTTTAAATTGGTAAATATTCATTAATCTTCATTAAACTTTCAAGGGGCGAAATCTTATGACAGATATTTGCTACTATGATTTTAAATTTCAATTACTAGGATAGTATTTATGAGCTTTATTATGGAGCTATGGAGAGGGCTATGCACGGAGGTTCCTAGCGAGATTGAATCGGAAATTATGAGATTTGCAGAACCAGAGTAACTATCTGACAGCCCAAAGAATTGCTAAACTAAAGTGGCGATGGGCGGTGATCGCTGATGGGGCCAAAGAGTTCTCGAGTGGTGGCGGCGTACCGGAAAGCGCAGCGTTGGAACCACGCTGCGCTTTCCGGTACGCCGCTGCAAGGTATACCGACGACCTGGTGAAGGCGGCGGGAACATGTCGGATGAGGGCAGCGCAAAACGGGTCGTTGTGGCGATCTTGGGGGAGGCCTATGTCCAACAGTGGACGTCTATCGGCTGATATGATAATTTATGAGCTTGCTTTATTTTGTCTCCGTGAACAATTTTAGTGAAATACTAATATAAAAGCTATAATAGGAGACTGATAACGCCCACTGTTAATCTTTCCAAGGGTTCATTTCCTAGGCCGTTCCCTCTATCAAGCATTGATAATTTCAAATTACCATCACAAACAAAGTACTTAATAGGAACAATCAACCTCATGCAGAAGGTTAAACTGGTCAAGGAAGAATCGATCATTGTGAACTAGGTTTAATAAAAAATAGAACTACAAGACTTTACTGCGATCAATCAAGAATGGCGATTATCTTTGACAAGTCCTTGAGACCCATGTCCAATAATCGCTGAGCATATAAGAACATTGAAAGAAGTTTTACCACATTGAGCACATTACCAGAGACTGTGGTCTGGTCTGGCACTAAAAACAGCGCACGTTCAGTTGCCAGTATTCCTGAATTTGACCTTCATTTGACAAGTGCCAGTTGGAGAAAGTGCGGAGTGCATTAGCAAAGCAGCATTATCTTACCATGGAGCATGAACAGATACATTGTGTGGTCTGGCTCCACGGGCAGCGCCCGTATATCGCTGATGTTGACACGTGCCAGTCACAGAAGGTAGGAGGAATCAATGGGAAGCAGTATATCTTACCATTGAACATAAGAACAGATACAGCGTGTGGTCAACGTACGTTAAGTTGCCAGCATCGCTACTGTTGACACGTGCCAGTCGAAGAAGCTAGGAGGAATCAATGGGAAGCATCATAATCTGACCGTTGAGCACATAAACAGATACAATGTGTGGTCTGGCACCGTAGAAAGCGCACGTGTAGTTCCAATTATAGCTGCTGTTGACACGTGCCAGTCGAAGAACGTAGAAGGAATCAATAGGAAGCAGTATATCTTACCGTTGAGCATGTGCACGGACACAGTGTGATGTATGGCACCATGAACAGCGCAAGTTTAGTTACAAGAATTGCTGCTATTGACACGTGCCAGTCGAAGAAGGCAAATCGAATTAGAATCATCATAATCTCACCATTCAGCATACGGAAAAACACAGCTTGTGGTCAGCGCATGTTTAGTTGCCAGCACTGCTGCTGTTGACACGTGCCAGTCGAAGAAGGTCGGAAGAAATAATGGGAAGCAGTATATCATACCGTTGAGCACATGAACAGATACAGTGTGTGGTCTGGCGCCGCGGACAGCGCACGTGTAGTTGCCAGCATCGCTGCTGTTGACACGTGCCAGTCGAAGCAGGCTGTCGGCTCCACCTGGCACTTGTTCTGTCTTCACGCTGCGGAGAAAGTATGAACGTTACTTTAGAGTTTTTGGTATAAAACATATTTACATATAAATAGTATTCCTTTAGAATCATATACTTTTAAACGTGCAGTAATAAAATAATTGTTAAACAAAGAAATTCTAATGTTTTCCTCCTGCTATCAGATCTTCTTTAATTAAATTTATTACATGTTTCAAGACAGATTAAAAGTCATTTCTAAGGCTCACTGGATTATTCTCTTTTGCTGCTAGTGATCCTGGTTTACATGAGTTATATAGTGGAGGAAATGTGTAATAGGGGAGCGGACTGCATAAGATATATTTTAGTAAAAAAACATTTAAAAATAACGCTGTGACTCACTTTTTTATTTTTTAGCTAGAATGCTATTTTTAATAACATGATGAACTAAAACAAGTTAGAGCCACCCTGATAATTTTCCCGCCATCTACATGTTATTTCTGATGTTCATGATTTTTTTCAGATCTTATACGGCTATATTTTTTGAAATAGAGGTGAGGACAGCAATTTCTCGGATTGAATTGAAAATTTTGTTAAACAAAGTTTTTGTAAAAAAATTTAAAAGTACCTATATTTTTAGACTCATATTTTCATAAATTTATACCCCAATTAAATTGATACCCCAACACCATAGGGTAGAATTTTTTTTATTTACCCTTTCTTCCTACCCAAATTGCCCCCTGATTTAAAAATTTCGCTTTTTTTACTTCATTTATGATATTGGACCACCAATTGCTATATCTATACCGAGTTTCAACTTCCTATGTCTTACGGTCTCTGAGAAAAATGCCTGTGACAGACGGACGGACAGACACCGAGCTGATTCCATAAGTGTTCCGTTATTCCAATTTTGGTACGGAAGACTAAAAATTTATGAAATGTTGATGACGTCACTTTTGGGTATTTAGTAAAATTTTTCATACATCGCGCGAGTTTTGACGTTCGGTTAAAAGTTGCTAATTTGACTCATTAAGTCATTATTGTCCAATTACTATTGGGCTTATACCCAAAAGCCACTTTATTATTTGAAATAGCAAATGAGATACATTGCTGCACTCAGACATTGGTCCGACTCCAGCAATACCTCCCATTTTTCCACTTCGGTTTGTTAAATGACCCAGATAATGTATATCGCACTTAGTCTGGAAGAGTCTGGGCTTGGCATGTAATCGCTTGAGCAATCGGCAGAGTGATCGAAGTGAATCTGTCTTCTGAATAATTGATTCACTTGCAGCTTAGTATGATTGCAATGAAGCTTGTTTATTATTTTGTTGTCAAGCTGCAAAAGTGTGCTTTGTGACTTCTTTATTTATGACGTACACACGGCGACAGGTCAGGTTACCCTGGCCCTGTACCCGAACTTTCGATGTTCGATATATCGCCACTGTTTCGGTCCGCACTTCATTATAATAGAGTTGACATTGGAACGAAAACATTCACGCAATTGCGAAGTTCGAATGTGCGGGTAGAGGCCCTATTTGGACTTTGAACTATTAGAAGTTGAACGCTGCGAATCGTGCGAGAGGGTGCGGTATGTTGTTGTTGTTTCGTCTTACAGCACGCTGTGCCCGCGCCGGCAGCCGCGTCTATGCAGGCTCTCTACCGCACTATTTTGGGTTTTGTACGTAGTGTAGTTATGGGTATATAGGGTGCGTAACCTAATGTGTCGCCGTGTGTACATAATACAACAGCGCTAAATTCCCATAATAGAACCTTTGCAATTAATTTACTAATATACTTTACGGGATGCTTCAGATTATCAAACTGAACAACTTTAACTATGGTACCAAAATTAAAATCGCGGAAAATAATCAGTTTTCCATAAATTTTTATCGAGTCGTCATTCAAGTTTTCTATCATGGTCATAATTTCAGCCTTTTTTTTAAGTCCACTTCTGGATATAGGCCTCCCACCAAAAGGGAGGCTGTGCCATAATCGCCACGCTTGGCAGGCGGGTTGGCGATCGCAGTTGGGTGTTAATATACTCGGAGAACGCTGCTGCCCATCCTCCGGTTAATCCCTTTAGTCGCCTTTTAAGACACCCACGGGATGAACTGGGGTGGTACAATATTCTTGGCCGACACCACACGATGACGTTTTCTATGGAACAGCAGATTTTTTTAAATCTATTTCAGTGTTGATCCTCTAGTGAAAGTTGTTCAGTTGGATGGTCTGGAACACCCCTTAAGTATGAAACGTATTTAAGTTAACACCCTGTAGACTGGCTAGTCCTCGTCCCTCAGTAAATTCAGAAACCGCTCACCTATAATAATTATGTGCATAGCATAGCATAGCATAGCATATGCACACGACTATAGTCCCCGAGGGGGTAGTCAGAGATATTATGAAACCTTAGAACATCCACGTTTCACTAGTAGTACCGAAACATTGCCCAGTGTGACGGGGAGTGAGCCCGTGTCGCCACTTTTTATGGACAGTGGGTACAATACATGCCTCGAAATTGAAGCATGCAGGTTTCCTCACGATGTTTTCCTTCACCGAAAAGCCAGTGGTGTTACAAATCGTACATAAATTTCGAAAAACTCATTGGTACGAGTTGGCCTGGACGGGGATCGAACCATCGCCTCCTGCACGGCAGGCAAGGTTACTCGCCACTGGACCACCACGGCTTTTAGTCACGTTTTAAGCATAATTATGTGGAATTTTATAATAGGTACCTATATCGACTTCCCATTTTAACTTTCAATAAATAAGCTTTACACTTGCGACCTGTTTACAATCAAATAAGTATCCAAATATAAACAAACTTGAAGGCATTCTGTTACGATCATCGGAATGTTTATCCATCGATTGAAATGCCAAAGCGCCTAAGGAGATACGGAATTCCTCTACCATCATCTGTTGTAAGTAATTTAGAGGAATTAGCCTTTGAATTTCCAGTTCAGAAATGTCTGCCTATTTACTTTCAATACGGTGTTTATGTTAAAAAAAATAAGGAAATTCCGTTCTCTTTTTTGTTCGTAAATTGATCGATAACATTGTAAGTATTCGGGGCATTATCTACTTTCTGGAATGAAAAATTACTTTGTATTACAGAGTAGGTAGTACACCTAACAAATTATGAACGTGGCTGGGTGTTGTACAGTCACCAGTAGATATATCGTAGCAAACAAGGTAGTCAAATATTTCGAAGCAGTTCTAATTTTCAATAATTGGTTTACTCATAACCAATCAAAAATATAGGAACGCCTAGAACATCAAATACAGGGTCCTTCTTAACATGCTGACACTTTTGTAAGGGAATGATCAGACCGTCAAACTGAACAACTTTCTCTATGGCACCAACATCGAAATCGCGAAAAAAAAATCTGCTCGTCCATACACAACTGCAAATCTACTCTAGCCAAATGTATGGGACAGCTGATTTTTTTTTCGCGATTTCGATGTTGGTCCCATAGAGAAAGTTGTTCAGTTTGATGGTCTGATCATCCTCTTAAAAAAGTGTCAGCATATTAAGAAGGACCCTATATATCTACGTGGTCAATATATTGACCATCTTGACTGCTCAGATGTTTATAAACATCTGAACAGTTTCGAAAAAAAACCTTACTCCGTTGTTTTACATTTTAATTTTAAATAAAATTGTAAAGAAATTATTGCAAACTAGCTGTTGCCCGCGACTTCGTCTGCGATACCCGGATAAAAAGTACCCTATGTGTTAATCCAGGCCATGGTCTATCTGTATGCCAAATTTCATCAAAATCCGTTCAGCAGTTTTTGCGTGAAAGCGGAACAAACATCCATCCGTTCATCCATCCATCCATACTTACAAACTTTCACGTTTATAATATTAGTAGGATTTGCTGTTCAGATATTTATGACAAAATGCACGTTTAGATATATCATTGGTAACATTTACTGTAAAGAATTTAATAAAAAATTAGCACTGCTCAGAAATATTTGGACACCTTGTATGCTACGATATATCTGATGGCGACTGTACGTAGTGACTACGGGATAAAGTTTATTTTTTAGTGTTTTATTGGGTAAAAGGCCAACCTATACCACAGTATAAGAAATAGTATCTATTCCTAGATACAGTACGGACACCCCCTTCCTCCCACTAACTTTTTACCTCACCCCCTCTATCGCCCTTTGGGTACCTCGCACAGGTTACTCGTTACCTACGAAGAAGACTTAAGGTTCAATTTCTTTGGTTTCGCATATGCTGACGTCATATTGTCAATTTCAAATTTTTGTATACAGTGTCCGGGCTGTGCCTATACCATCGTCACTTGACACATCAATAACCTGAATGCTTCAAATTCAGGTCTCGAATATGCTAAAATTGAATCTTACAACAAATACCATTGACATACAAAATAATGGACGCCAGGTCTAGTAAAAAAGGTCGGGTTGGGTTCTCGAAAAAAGTGTCCGGGACTAACCTTCACAAACCCAAGTACGTGTATAGTGTTATAAACCAACTACAAATATTGAAAATGCTGAAATTATTTTTCATCCCACTCTCCCATAGCGGCACGGCACCCGCGCGTGCTTTTAGTCGGCTGATAAAATGAAGACTGTCGCATAAATGGTTCTCTTTATACGTTTTGGTGCTCTTTTGGTTCGGACACCTTAGAGCGCGGACTTTACGTCCAGTAGCCAACTACAGGACGTAGGGTCCGCGCTCAAAAGTGTCTGATCCAAAAGACAACTTACCAATAAGTCAATGACAAATACAATCCATCCCAAAAAATATGTATAGGATAATGGACGTGATTCTACGTGTATGTATAGAACTACTGTTATATTATGCACGAAACAAATAATAAAGTAGGTAACTCATTGAATATTCGAGGCTTACAACGTCACCGAAAACCACAAAATATGTTACAATTCCAGTTTATCATAATTTATTTGTGAATAATTTGCTCATTTCAGATGAATAACGTGTCAATGAAACTGAATAAGTACCTTATTTCAAGCTATTATGGTTGACATTGTATGAGAACTTAATACATGTAATTTTCATTCCATTAGGAACGCTTGTTGGCGTAGCTGAGCTATGATATTGGGATTTATTCGTTAAACCAAGTCAAAGGCCTATTGAGACTTTATAAAATTAACCTTATTCCACCGCAAGAAGAATCAACACCGAGCACTGCGCTAATGCGAGAATTTGAAGAGATCAGTGCATCTTAACAAGACGTTTGAAAACATGAGTGCGTTTTATTAAGGTTCTGATATCTAGTGGGCCGATGTTATCTGAAGAGTTGCAGGAGACACACGGATAAATGCATGGCTCAGGACATAGGAGGCTGGAAGTAGCCTTTATCAAGCAGTAGGTGGGTTCAGGCTGAGGATGATTACAAATACATTAGGCGTCCCACAATCTCTTCCCGAACAAGGTTTTCTTCATAGTTTTGTATTTCGAAAGGTAAACCCTAAGGGCCTTTTTCCAGTGATGCGGAGGCACACATTTTACATACATGGCTGGCTAAATTTCGATGTACAAAGATAACATTATACGAAGCATGCAATGTTAGACAAGAAAATACCGCCCGCATTTTGCAACTGGAAAACGTTCTAATGAAAAATAAATAGGCTTTTGCTAGACAGACGCTAAGATCTCACTCGAATACATTCTATCGGGTGAGATCTTAGCCAAGCGTTTGCCTAAATAAGTATGCATTATAACACATATTTCAATTGCAACATTCGCTTATGACACTATGTAACATAATTATGGCATCATGAAATCTCTTTTATCAAAAGATCAATTCTCTCAACATTACAAAATCAACCTTACTCCACCGCGAGTAATGTCAGCATTCTACGCCCTGCCCTCATCATGTCATCTAAAAACAGGTGTTCCAAAATCTCCGCTCTCAAAATGTCTTGGTAATCAAAAACCAACCTTATTCTATCGCGAGTAGTATCAGCATTCCACGCTCCGCCGTCATCAAGTCATCTAAAAACATTCGTGCCAAAATCTCTTCTCTCAAACTATGTACTTCGTAATCAAAAATCAACCTTATTCCACGAGTAATATCATAAGCATTCCACGCCCTGCCGTCATCAAGCCACCTAAAAACAGGCGTTCCAAAATCACATCTCTCAAAATATGCTGTCTTCGTAATAAAAAATCAACCTTACTCCACCGCGAGTAGTGTCAGCATCACAGATCACAAAAACTAAAGGTCAGCATTCTACGCCCTGCCCTCATCATGTCATCTAAAAACAGGTACTTATTCCAAAATCTCTTCTCTCACAATGTCCTGGTAATCAAAAACCAATCTTATTCTACAGCGAGTAGTATCAGCATTCCACGCCCTATCATCATCAAGTCATCTAAAAACAGGCGTTCCAAAATCTCTTCTCTCAAAATGTCTTGGTAATACAAAACCAACCTTATTCCACGGCGAGTAGTGTCAGCATTCCATACCCTGCCATCATCAAGTCCTCTAAAAACAGGTATTCCAAAATATCTTTTCTCAAAATATGCTGTCTTGGTAATCAAAAACCAACCTTATTCCACCGCGAGTAGTGTCAGCATTCCACGCCCTGCCGTCATCAAGCCATCTAAAAACAGGCGTTCCAAAATCTCTTCTCTCAAAATATGCTGTCTTTGTAATAAAAAAAACCAACCTTATTCCACCGCGAATAGTATCAGCATTCCACGCCCTGCCGTCATCAAATCTTCTCAAAACAGGCGTTTCACAATATCTTCCCTCAAAATGTCTTGGTAATCAAAAACCAACCTTATTCCACAGCGAGTAGTGTCAGCATTCCACGCCCTGCCATCATCAAGTCCTCTAAAAACAGATATTTCAAAATCTCTTTTCTCAAAATAATGTTGTGTTCGTAATAAAGAACCAACCTTATTCCACCGCGAGTAGTATCAGCATTCAACGCCCTGCCCTCATGGAGCCAGGTGAGTACAGTCGGCGTCTCCACGTCTCGAGCTCGGCAGACGAGGGCCAGGGTCGACTCCGCTTCGTAGAACTTCTCTAGAAGAGGTGCTCCGGCTTCGTCCACTACCCACACTTGAGGGGCTGAAAAGATGGAGGTTGGTTAGTAAAGGAGGCAAAAGTATGTTTTTATGGAATCAAAGTTTTTAAAGTTTCAATCAATGAATCAACTGTCCATTTAGTGCAGCCATCTTGCCACAAAAATGTTCTTATTAGAAAATACACTAGCCTGCAAAACTAAGTATCGTACTTTTAAAATTCCTATAACTTTAAGTACCTAGGACTCGAAAAAGAGTATGTATAGTTTACTAAGGTTACAAAGAAAGCTGATAATGATAACATTTGCTATAAATGTTATTTATTTTAAATCTCTAATTTCTATAGTTTAGACAAAAAGCGTAGTTATAAAATTCACCCCAAGAGATTCAGGTACCTATATCCTGAGTTTAAAAATACATTTGGTTGAATTGAATGTACATACACCAGAAAACACGAGATACCTAGGTTTAAGTTTAATAACGTCTTAAAACTTTGGCACCCCTAAAGTATCTGATAAGATAGCAAACAGATTTTCATAAATACCATCGTAATTATATTCAAAGAAAGCCACAAAGGTAAAAGAAAAATGTATTATATCCTAATATCAAATTAAACTTCCATGATCAAGAACTTAACAAGAAAGAAGTCTCGTTAAAAGACCGCTCATAACGATTACATTAAGTAATTCAGTCGAAGATGCTTTCCAAGTTATCTTTTGTAAAGGTGAGAATACACTGGTTACGCTATCTTAAGGTAGACTTCCCTAACTCACGACCCATGGAAGTCTATCTTAAGATAGCGTAACCAGTGTATTCTCACCTTTACAAAAGATACTCTATCTTAAGGTAAACTTCCCTACCTCACGACCCATGGAAGTCTACCTTAAGATAGCTTAACATCTTAAGGTAGACTTCCATGGGTCATGAGACGTGGCTGAAGCAAAGGACGCGCGCGCCCGACGACCGATGGCTGAAAGCTGACGGTTTATAGACACGACGTGACAGATGCGCGGGGCTGACGTTTCGATTGCGCGCGTTTTGTCGCATCGGACGCAAGTCTTCCTTTATGCATAATAAGTCTATGTACATCGTTTTATCATCTACGTTACATTTTAAGTCAGTGCGGAATTATTTTTTTGCGAATTTCCAATAGGTTCTCCTTGTTCAGTATCACAAGGGTTACAATCACCCCTTAAAGCTTAAAGTAATGCAACTGTTTACCCTAACAACCTGCAATGTCTTGGAATTGCCAGCCGGAATCATGGAGCCAGCTTCGAAATCGCGAACAAAATCTGCTTTTGCGTTGCCAAATAATGTAGGTACACGGTTGTACACCCAGCTTTACCTTCATCAGTCCTAAAGTTTTGACACAACAATCATCTCGGTAAAATTATTTGAGGTCGGTACAAAATTATTGTCCCAAACAAGGTAGATAATTGTTATGAAAATTAATCGTTCGACCTTGACAATGATGAAGTGCTCAAACTTTGTTCTGTATGTGTTTAATTTCAGGTAAAGATGTTTCGAACGGGGTCTCTAAACTTCGTAAATAGGGTGTTAGGGTGGACAATTGCCATACTTTAATGGGTCATCATCATCATCATCATCATCAGCCTATAAACGTCCTACTGCAGGGCACAGGCCTACCCTCAAGGAGGGTGTATGGGCATTAGTCCACCACGCGTGCCCAATGCGGGTTGGTAGACTTCACATACATATCAGAATTTCTTCTTCAGTGTATGCAGGTTTCCTCACGATGTTTTCCTCGTTTGAGAGCAGTCGGTTTTACGTACATAAGTTAGAAAAACTCATTGGTACATGGCATGTTGTCCGTGCGGATTTGAACCCGGACCTCCATAATTGGGAGTCCATACCTCTCCAGAACGCGCCACCGACGCTCTAATTACGACTTTAATGGGTGATTGTACTCATTATAAACAACTTTCAACAAAAGGAAAATTGCAAAAAAAAAAATCTTTTCATAAAAATGCAATGAGTATGGAAAGCCCAAGATTATTTTTGCTAATTTCCTACAGGTTTCTTAGGGAAAGTTAGTGTCTGTTTACCCTAACACACTATATAAGATACTAATGGCACAGCCCGGACACTGCATACAAAAAAATGAAATTGACAAGATGACGTCAGCACATGCGAAACGGGTTTAGGGCTGCCACAACTTAAGTTGCGTGCGGTACAACTTGTGACGTGCAGATGGCGCGCGTGACATAGTCGATGAACGAATGGGAAAAATCAAATAGAGCAAAACTTAGACAATAAGCGTTAGCGTTTTAAATTCTCTGCCGTTCAGACAGTCAATTTTCTTTTTCATTTATTTCTTTTTTTGTAAATAAAACGCATTGACACCCGTCTATTCAAAAAAGAGTTTTTATCCTTCACCTATACCTATGCTCTTTGTTTCGAAAACATAAATTCTAGATGGTGACAATCTAGGCTACAGGTGACTGCCGAGGGCGATAGAGGGGGTGAGGTAAAAAGTTGGTGGGAGGAAGGGAGTGTCCATACTGTATCTAGTAATAGATACTCTTTCTTATACTGTGCTAATGGTATCAATAGATCAGTAAACTTTGTACGGCATAGCAGTTTTATAATCTGTTTCTAATAATTATGAATAATAAAATAAAATAAAAATAAATAAAATGAACGTAAGCTCATTCTTCTTTGTACCTATGTTTCTAAATGACTATTAACTTATTAAACAAATAATTTTTGTGGTCTAGCGAAAACCAAAAAAAAATCTTTGTTATTAAAATTCAAAACGACCAACATTTTCGTTTAAAATATTTTTCTCCTCGTGAATTTTTTCGATAAAACAAACCAAACATCATTAAAACAAAGAATTATTGTGGTAGAATAAATTAACATTGTCCAGACGGGACTTGATAAATGAGGGTTTACATTGGCAGAGTTGGTCTCTTACGACCCATGAGAGACCGAATATTGTGTTTGAGATAATATTGTATCAATATTGCTTAGTATGCTTATGGTCGCTGCCATTAATGTTATCCATGTCACAAGTAATATTTATATTAGGACCTACCTAATTGGGTAGTTTCCTCAAAAGTGACTGTCAAATAAGCCATTAACTTATCAAAATACTGGGATGAAAATATAATTTTGAACGACTCTCCATCATTTTCGGAGTGGTCAAAAACTTGACTACGGAAACCAAATGTGTAATATTCTACATCATCATCATCATCATCTCAGCCGATGGACGTCCACTGCTGGACATAGGCCTCCCCCAAGGATCGCCATAACGACCGGTCCTGCGCTGCCCTCATCCAACGTTTTCCCGCCACCTTCACCAGGTCGTCGGTCCACCGTGTGAGGGGCCTACCCACGCTGCGCTTTCCGGTACGCGGTCGCCACTCGAGAACTTTTCGGCCCCACAGGCCATCGGTTCTGCGAGCAATGTGCCCCGCCCACTGCCACTTAAGTTTAGCAACTCTTTGGGCTATGTCAGTTACCCTGGTTCTTCTGCGGATCTCTTCATTTCTGATTCGATCTCGCAGGGAAACTCCGAGCATAGCCCTCTCCATTGCCCTTTGGGTGACTTTCAGCCTTTTTATGAGGCCTTGAGTGAACGACCACGTAATATTCTACATCCTTATATTATTCAGTACCTCTAGCTATCTACTTCTTAGTTATAACTGTCGTGTTTTGTCTGCATGCTTAAGTTTAATTGCAGATGTGATTGTGATGTGATTGTTTGATTGTGTGTTTTGTTTGCAGAGTTCTGGTACTACTAGTGAAACGTGGATGTTATTACGTTTTAGAATATCTCTGACTACCCCCTCGGAGAATATAGTCGTGATCATATGCTTATGCTTATGCTATGCTTAAGTTTAATTATGTCTACTATCCATTTATCGTGGCTACGGGCTCTCTTTAATCTATCACACTCTAGGGAGAGTTTGGACACTGCTAGTGAAATTTTGATATTCTGAATATGCTATTATTTAGAATATACAATAACTATCGTCGGGGATAACAAACATGAGCGTATTCTATTTTATACTATACGGATAACGACTAATATTCAAGACTATCTCTGATATCCGATGGGGGAATATTTTAGTCCTGAACAGTTAAAGCTACAATGCTAAAGTCTTTACATCGAATTGCCCATGACTATGAATAAATTAATGAATGAATGATTTATAAAACATAAGAACAAACTTAAACAATATCACTAAAATGTAGACAATGCTTCTCTAATTTATTCCTACTTGACTAATACAGGGTCCTTCTTAATATGCTGATACTTTTTTAAGAGTATGATCAGACCAAACTGAACAACTTTCTATATAGGACCAACATCAAAATCGCGAAAAATCTGCTGTCCCATACATTTGGCTCTAGATGGACGAGCAGTTTTTTTTCGCGATTTCAATGTTGGTGCCATAGAGAAAGATGTTCAGTTCGACGGTCTGACCATCCCCTTAAAAAAGTATCGGCATATTAAGAAGGGCCTTATATATTTGTAATAGAATAGAATAGAATAGAATAGAATAGAATAGAATAGAATAGAAAAACTTTATTTCGACCAACTGAGATCATAATTTTGTTAGTAACACACTAAAATAATGCACATTGGGTAAACGATTTTTAAACAAGAAAGCTGCCAGCACTATACTTTCTAGTAGAGTTCACTTTACTCATGTAAACAAGTCTTCAATAAAACTTCACTATCTTTTCTTACCGCTGCAACGTTACTGTGCTAATGAACACTCAACTAAAATCATTTACATTTCTTTTCATTTTCACTCTTTCTTAAAAACTCGTTAAAAGATGTCTCTCTTTGTCACTGCCTCTCTTCTCTGTATGAAGGTGGTAACTTATTTTTAAGTGCTTCATGCTGTTTTGTTTTACTTTAGAATAAGAGTGCTTATATAGTACATTACTGCAGCGGCCAGCAACAGAGGCATTGATGGACGAACGTGTAAATGTGGGCCGAGGCGAAGCCGAGGCACACATACGTAAGTCCATCAATGCCTAGTTGTGGCCAAGGCTTGTATAGTACTTTTCTCAAACAATGCGCGGAAATTAAAACAGTAAATTTTTACAAATAATTCGCGCAAATTAAAACTCTTTTCAAAATCAATGACGAACAACGAACAACAATTTGTTTTTTTTTAATAAACAGCTTTCTATTTGCAAGCCAGTTCGAAATTTAAATAAAACCTTTGATGAGTTACCTCCTTGGTCGCCATGTTTCGGAGAATAAGATCGTTCCATTTTTAAATTACACGACAGATATGAGTTTACTATGTAATTTATTTGGCCGCTAAACACGACAGATATGGATTTTCATACAACATTGCCGGCCGCTGCGCGCATGTATTTGGCCAGTACAGCAATTTCGATTTATCTCGAAGAAGGTTGTCAAAATAATGCTCACATTTCCAAGCATGTTTGAGAAAAAAGATGTATCAAAATACCCTAGTTATATTCAAAGGGGTGGTTTAAAGAACTTTGGCGAATTTGGACCCAGCCATTTTTATGAAAACTAAAAGCCTTTCAGGATCGCGCGGAAGAAGGGCGGTCATAATTACTATAAACAGAAAAAATTAAGCAATTTTTTAAAAAAACTTCCTCATCTCTAGAAGTCCGGTTTCAAAAGTAGAAATTACTAGAAAAATAGACAAATCACCCAAAAAGCAGTAGCAACCATGATAGCTATTGTCATCTTATATTATCACTGAGATTGTTTTTGGACGTTACGGAACGTATTTGGCTTTATTGAACTGATAGTGTGTGTGATTTCGTTTGATTCCATTATCATAATATTGTACGGTTATCGTGAATTTTCATTAAAACAAACACAATGAATGCGTAGAAGATTGAGTGGGATATCTAATATGAAAGATTATGAGTTTCACACACTTGATACAAAAGGTATCATAAGGAGAAATACCTTTCGCCCAACTTCTACAGATTACAACCAATTCCTTTTTTGTTAGTTTTGTTTCACTCTACACGTATTACTAAGTTTCATTCATGTATGGGACCTATATGTCTGGGTCTCACATTATATGGCCTTCCGCCAAACTTCTTTAAACCATCAAACTGAACAACTTTCCCAACGGAGAAAGAGTAAATACATAAATGTAGTTGAGTATGTTCTGCAATCTTGTATGAAACAGCAAAATTCTCCAGTTGTTCAGTTTGATGTTCTAAACCGTGGCGGACCCACAACGCCCTGGCCATACCCCTCCCCTGGTGGTGGGATGTTTACCAACCAAACCCCTTAATTACCCTTATTTATTTTGTTACCCCGCGTAGAGCTATGGATGATAGCCCATACGGAAGAGAGCTAGCGCCTCAATCATGAGGTTCGATTCCTTGCCTGTACCACTGAGTTCTTCGGAATTTATGTACGGCAAAACATCGTGAGAAAACCTGCATTTCCGAGAATGAAAAGAAAATACCATAAGTTCGGAGGTATGCATAAAATATGGGTGAGTTTGTGGCGAACACAAAGGACCAGCGATGGTCTCAGTGTTACAATAACGACCCTTGCTTGGAAAAGCCCAACCACAAATAATAATATTGTGCGTGCGGCCGTTTTATGGGGCCCACTCGACGAGTCGGCGAGTCACCGCCTGCCCTATTTACATTTTGAGACTAGTTGTCATGGCAGGCGTCCGTTAGTCTCCTCCCATAGCCCAGTATCCATCCATCCAACTTTCACTTCCATAGCCCAAGACCTTATTTTTCCATCGCGGCCATAGCGCCGTACTCCAATAGTCTTTACACATGGCGGGGACCATCCCCGTGTGTATCATGTTGTGCGCTCGGGGATGGTATCCGCCATTTGTGTATCCCTTACATTTAGATTAACTTGTCTTTTGAACGGGCCTCTACATGTTGGCTTCGGCCCCATGCACGCTTTTCAAAGGTCCGGGACTTAATTGCCCGTGATTACGGAACGTAAGACATACAATAATAATACACCCCGTATAGGTAAAGGTAGATCAAATCAAAAACTTGCAGACATCGGTCGAGGATAAAGAAACCTTAATGATTCGCTCGAACAAAAGTTTTATTGATTAAAATTTTTCATATCTTCTGTTTTTAGAAGTGGCCGTGGTGGTCAAGTGGCGAGTAACCTTGCCTGCCGTGCAGGAGGCGATGGTTCGATCCCCGTCCAGGCCGACTCGTACCAATGAGTTTTTCGGAATTTATGTATGTATTTGTAACACCACTGGCGTTTCGGTGAAGGAAAACATCGTGAGGAAACCTGCATGCTTCAATTTCGAGGCATGTATTGTGCCCACTGTCCATTACAAGTGGCGACGGGCTCACTCCCCGTCACACTGGACAGAGTTTCGGCACTACTAGTGAAACGTGGATGTTCTGAGGTTTTAGAATATCTCTGACTACCCCCTCGGGGAATATAGTCGTGAGCATATATGCTTATGCTTATGCTTATGCTGTTTTTAGAGTTTCGTGCCTCAAAATGAAAAAATGTACCCTTTGTTTGTCCGTCCGTCTATTCGTCTGTCAAGATACTTTTTCTCAGGAATAGATAGAGGTATCAAGTTGGAATTAATATAAAATATTAGGGTTTACGGTCCCTAAGAGGTGTATAAAATTCAAGATCTGTAACGGAAATGGGTACACGACCCAAAAGACAGTGCGGGTTTTGTATGAAAGGTTGGCGCCTTATTTTTCGCCATCAATCAAACTTGACTATTCACAATAAAGTTACAAACAAAAGTTAAACTCAGTCCGAAGTCCGAACGGAGATATAAAGGCCTGAAGCATTATAGATATTGGCTTGAAGTAAACGTAATGAATATATTTTCAACTTTAAACTTTTATATCTGTTTAGGTATATACATGTTATAACAAGTTTTGTTTGTTACTTTATTCTAAATTAAAATATTCAAGTTTGGTTGATGGCCGCGCTAAAAACAAAGTCGAAAAATAAGGCGCCAACCTTCCATACAAAACCCGCATTGTCTTTTGGGTCGTGTACCCATCTCCATCGTAATTTACTATGAAATAAATTATTTTCTTTCGCAATTTCCCTTTTGTTCCTTGTTCAGTTTTATGGTCTGAAGAAACTCCTGACGTATGTATCACATTAAAGTTTACATTCTGTAGAAATAAAACGTATTACTTTTTACTTACTATTAATATGCAGATAAGTCCTGCTGACTCTCGGCGGATGAGTGCTGATCTGGCACTCGTATATCCCCTCGTCATCAGGTTTCACCTCCCTGACAAGCAGCTTCCAGTTCCCAGGATACCTCCTGGCGACTGTGACTCTGTTGTCAGCTGCATATGTGACAGCTCCGACTGTGAGGAGTTCGGGCATCTCCTCTCTTCCTCGTCGACGAACCCAGGAGACCTGCAATTGGAAAGGGGTTAGGTTTTTTGGGTAGAAAGAAAATAGATAGATAGGTAGACAGAAGAACCGATGGCCGATGGGGCCGAAAAGTTCTCGAGTGGCGAACGCGTACCGGAAAGCGCAGTGTGGGTAGGCCCCTCACACGGTGGACCGACGACCTGGTGAAGGCGGCGGGAAAACGTTTGATGAGGGCAGCGCAGGACCGGTCGTTATGGCGATCCTTGGGGGAGGCCTATGTCCAGCAGTGGACGTCCATCGGCTGAGAGGATGATGATGATGAGACAGATGATTCAGGGTAACCATCAATGCATACATCTTCTCATGTAGGTAGGTCTTTTTGTCTTCAATTAGAATAAAGTATATTTAAACCTAATGCCTTAGGTACATATTTTATGCGTGTTAAATACAAAATAAAAGCGGTCAAGTGCGAGTCGGGCTACTCGCGCACCGAGGGTTCCGTACCACACCACCACAGAACACAACATTATTATCTTAGAAAAAAATCTTTTTTTGTCCGGGACCTTTAGCGCAAGACCGACTCACACTTGGCCGGTTTTCAGTATTTTTTGTTATTCTGTAGAGTTTGCTCTATAATTACACTACGTTTGACGCTTGTATGTATTACCGGTTTTACGATAGAGCGTAGCGATAATGATGATGAATTAGGACGAGATAATTTGCATGACAATAATTACAACCAAGATATTTATTTTAGGCCTACCATTAGCACAGAATAGGTAATAGTATATAGTTCTACATACTATTAGTCTACACTGTAGTAAACTACAGTAAAACTACTGTAGTAAACTACAGTTTTTTTATTGAATTTCGTACAGCGCGCCTAGTGGTTACGTTGAGATCAAATTCTGTCATACAAAATTGGCGCCGCAACTGCAGTAGTAACGTACAGTGAAAACTCATGGAAAACAATGATTCTTAATAGGTATTGTACAAATTTCATATTGAACAAAAATATCAAAATCACCTTTTCTCAAAATGACTTTATTTACAATCTTTATCGCACATTACAATTTAATTCAACAAGATACCGCCACGCGAGCCTTTCAAATAAATTGCCAAATTCTAACCACTTTATTTAGAAGACTAATATCAAAATCCTTCGTAAAACCTTTATTGCTTGGGATTCGTATTACCGATTGTAGCAGAAGTGCCAACATTATAATTACAAGGGATAATTATGGATATAATATTTCGTACACAAATACGGATATTCTTGTAACGGATATGGATACTTAGGTATTTCTATTATAGTTTGGCAAGAAGTTAGTTACCGGAATATGTGTGTTTGCTATAAACACACATATTTGGGTTGGCACGTTTTGCAAGAGTAATGTAACAGAATATGCCGACCCAAACATGTATAAAGCACGCCTTACCTACAGATAAATTATATCAAGCTTGTATTCATCATCATCTCAGCCGATGGACGTCCACTGCTGGACATAGGCCTCCCCCAAGGATCGCCATAACGACCGGTCCTGCGCTGCCCTCATCCAACGTTCTCCCGCCGCTTTCACCAGGTTGTCGGTCCACCGTGTGATAATTACCTACCTACCCACCTACCCAAGCTGCGCTTTCCGGTACGCGGTCGCCACTCGAGAACTTTTCGGCCCCACCGGCCATCGGTTCTGCGAGCAATGTGCCCCGCCCACTGCCACTTAAGTTTAGCAATTCTTTGGGCTATGTCAGTTACTCTGGTTCTTCTGCGGATCTCTTCATTTCTGATTCGATCTCGCAGGGAAACTCCGAGCATAGCCCTTTCCATTGCCCTTTGGGTGAGTTTCAGCCTTTTTATGAGGCCTTGAGTGAACGACCAAGCTTGAATAACTAAAAAATTAAATTAAAAAATTATTGAATGTCTCAGTTTTTCCTACGATCTAAGTACAAAAGTAGAATTACACTACTGAGCAAAACGGTCGAGGCTCAGCCTGTGTTAGCACGGAGTTGAACCCACGGATCGCTGATTTTCAGCCCCTCTCTTCTCCCTAAGGTTTTGAGTGGGACATAGGTAACATTTATTTTGCCGTGTGGTATCCGGATGTGTAAATATTGCAAAATTTATCCGCATCTCAATCAATAAATCTTTAATAATTTACATTCATAAACCACAATCCCCTTCGGTGTAGTCTCCGACGCTGCCTTAACTATGCTATGCATTTTCTAAAGCATGCAGTTGCAACATAGGTTATCTTAGTATACTGAAGATTTATCTACTTATATTTAATTAACTTCAGTATAAATTCTTTCTATATGCTGAAATTGAGCTTTGCTTTAAATGCATGCAAGATGATGAAGATGCTGATAGTTGTAGCCATGTTTCTTATCACACCTAAAGGGATTAAGGTATATATTATGTAGAAATTATGACAATATTTACGGATATTGGTAAAAGTTTCGGATATGGATATGCAGGTCTACAACATCCCTATTTAAAGGAAGAATGAAAGGGTTCGAAACAATGAAAGCTTTTAACAGTAATTAGCTAATTTGAAGCTTTTCTTTACCATGATTGTTATCATTAGAGTAATTTTAAAGCCATTTAATACATGCATATTACACTCACGACCATGAACCCTTTTGGGGTCGTCAGAAACTACAACTACTGCTACAACTACCAACTAACTTTTCCAGTGTGTTGCTGTAGCACGGCTTTAGTATTTTGAACAATAAAGTACTCTTTGATTTTGAAAGTTTCAGTATGGAATGACGTGTCCAGTATGGTGATTTTACCCACAAAAATTCTGCATATGAAACTTTATTTAAATAACGAGCTTTTACCCGCCCAAATTATATACCAGATATTAAGTCAAATTATAGAGTCACGTTATACAGGTTATACCTTGTATTACTAAAATTAAATTAAAAAATTATTTACTGTCTCAGTTTTTCCTACGATCTAAGTACAAAAGTAGAATTACACGACTGAGGAAAACGGTCGAGGCTCAGCCTGTGCTGGCACGGGGTTGAACCCCCGAATTGCTGATTTTCGGCCCCTCCCTTCTCCCTAAGGTCTTGAGTGGGACATAGGTAACATTTCTTTTGCCGTGTGGTATCCGGATGTGTATATATTGCACATTTATCCGCATCTCGGTCAGTGATCAATAACAAGAAATCTTTAATTATTTACATTCATAAACCACAATCCCCTTGGGTACAGTCTCCGATGCTGCCTCAACTATGCTATGCATTTTCTAAAGCATGCAGTTGCAAACAAAGGTTATCTTAGTATACTGAAGATTTATCTACTTATATTTAATTAACTTCAGTATAAATTCTTTCAACATGCTGAAATTGAGCTTTGCTTTAAATGCATGCAAGACAGCTGATAGTTATAGCAATGTTTCTTATCACACCTAAAGGGATTAAGGTTTATATTATGTAGAAATTATGACAATATTTACGGATATTGGTAAAAGTTTCGGATATGGATATGCAGGTCTACAACATCCCTATTTAAAGGAAGAATGAAAGGGTTCGAAACAATGAAAGCTTTTAACAGTAATTAGCTAATTTGAAGCTTTTCTTTACCATGATTGTTACCATTAGAGCCTCTTTAAGTAATTTTAAAGCCTTTTAATACATACATATTACACTCACGACCATGAACCCTTTTGGAGTCGCAGAAACTACAACCACAGCTACAACTACCAACTAAACTTTTCCAGTGTGTTGCTGTAGCACGGCTTTAGTATTTTGAACAATAAAGTACTCTTTGATTTTGAAAGTTTCAGCATGGAATGACGTGTCCAGTGGTGATTTTACCCTTTTACCCACAAAAATTCTGCATATGAAACTGTATTTAAATTACGAGCTTTTACCCGCCCAAATTATATACCAGATATTAAGTCAGATGTAGAGTCACGTTATACAGGTTCTGACCCGAGCACTTGTCTCGCGTGGTTTTCGCGCGTCGCGTTTTTGCCTGCCATGAGGCTCCGCAATCCTCAATCTCTTCTTGTTCTTGACCAAAAACAATCCCTGAGATTGGGATAGATTCTCCAACAAACTACTTGACACTGGCGGAAATGCAGTGCTAAGCTAACGCACAACCAAGAGGCCATTAATTATAAATAAAATAAAAAAAGTATAATTATTAACTTTCAAACAAAAAGTTTCATCAAAATCGGTTTAGTAGTTTTTGCGTGATCCAATAAACAAGCAAACAGACAAACAAAAAATTTGGAGTCAGGGATCATTTAGTATCAAGTAACCATTTTTTGTAAATATCCTCAATATATACAGACAAACGTAGAAAAAGAATGTCCTGGCTTAAAAACCTATGTGAATGGCTCGATGTGGATACAACCTCACTGTTCAGGGCTGCAGTCTCCAGGGTCCAAATAGCCCTAATGATAACCAACCTTCGATAGGAGATGGCAATTGGCACCACAAGAAGAAGAAGATTAGATTTTAGCGTGTGTCATTCAATCTGTATCAAGTAATTTTGATTGTTTTGATTTAGCACCGTTCGACAGGCGTAGGTACCCTGGGTGCTAGCCAACTACACGTATATGGAGGTGCTACTGGGAATATTCCTCCATTGAAAAGGGAAGATCTTCCACCAGGCTATGTGTGAAGCCTGGGGACCAGCCGTGTTCTTAGTTGGACCTTGTATTATCGAATCTTTGTGATTATTTCTCTTGCGCGATTCATGTCTTGTATACGATTGTGAACCTTATGTGTAGCGGCTAACGGGCTACAAATGTGACGTCGCAAGTTGTCTTACGAGCACATTTGCGAATGCGACCGTAGCGCCATCTGTTAGCTCGTTGCTATAACTTGTGGTTGTTGTAGCAGACTTTCTTTACAATCGCGTATAAATATCATATTTAAATAAAAGGGACAACTTTTCCTTAATAGTTTACTTTACAAACTCCTTATTGTCTCTTTGAACCAACAGCTTTTTGTGTTTTAATTTTCATCTTAAAACAGAAAATGAGATTACAGTTTTCAAACAACAATCCTGTATAGTTTTCAACTTCACCAAAGTAGTAAAGGTTCCAAGTTTTAGCTCAGTGGCAGTTTTAAAGTTATGTCTCACTCATTCTTTTGCACAGTTTTTCGTTGTTTATTTTCTTGTTGCACTAGTTTCGCTATTATAACTTTTGTCCATTTTTCAAGTTCCTCGTAGGTTAAAATGTTGCGAGATACAAAAATGTTTCTTAAGTTAGTCCCATCAGGGAAATACAAAATACTCATTTAATTTTGTTCCTTATTGTTCTTGCATTTGGACAAAGAAGAATTAAATGCAGAAAGAAGCTCTTGCTTTTAAATTGAAATCCTTTAGCCGATGTAGTGTCGAGTACAGCGTGCGCTTTATTAAAAAATCATTCAGTCATGCTAAACACAATACAGGTATGCTCTCTCTCGTCAGTTCCCTCCTGCATCAGATGAAACGGGAAATCAATAAGGTACTATCAGAGGTGGGGTTGAGTTTAGATGCAGAGGCTCCAGCATTAAATCCGGTTAGGGCATGAACAATAATTACGAAGCCGGAAGCCTGCTCGACCCAACGCAAGAGTGGCAACTTATCTCCACAATAAATGAAGAAAGTAAAGGCAGTTTTTACGTATTATACTACACCTCTTATTGGCTTTCTTCTGGTTCTTATCTAAGTGTCTTGAGTAACGTATTCGAGGCCAATCAGTTAGGAAAGTGTTTAGGTGTTTTTGTAGGCTAAAGGTTAGGCCTTTGTCTTGCTGTGGGATTTTACAGGCTATAACTTAACTTAAAGTTTAGCCAAGTCTGTCACTATACTTGAGACGTCATTAAACATTTAAATATCTTGGACATTGTCACACAAATTATCTGGTCCCATTGAAAGTACAAGAATCTAGTTCAAACTTGTATCATGATGACCACAGACAACGATATAGGTACAAACCATAAACTTAATATACATATACATATTTGATACCAATGCTATAATTGCTACAATTACGCGCTACAAAAGATGCTGGAAGTTGTGGCACGGTCTCTAACCACGCGGAAAAGGATTGCAATCATGAAATTATAAGTTAAACTCACCGTCTTATCCTGTAGCAGACTAATCCTACAATTCAAATGTGCATCATCGCCCAATTGTACAGTAATTTTCGTAGCATTTCCATCTGGAGTATCCTCAAACGTGGGCCCGTATCTTCTATCATGATCAAAGTACGTGTTCTTCACTGACACTACATGGGGTACCATCTCGACTTTCGGTCTCAACGGTACCCCAGGAGTGGAAGGCTCTTGGGTCGGCTGGGGTACTTTGAAGGACTTTGTGCTGTCTATGGTCGAGTTGCCGAGTCTTAGCATGATAGGTGCGGGTGCAATGCCAGTGCTGAGCGCGTAGAATGACGTCACGGTTTGGTCTTCTTCTGTTGTTGATGTTGTTGGGTTTTCTGTGGACAAAGTGGTAAGATTTAGTATTTTATAGGAGAAGCCTTCGTTCACCAGTAAACAAGTGGTGACAGACTGATGATGACGTGAATTTTCTTGCACACACGGAATAGTGAATAGACTTGATTGTGATTGTATTTATTTAAAATTAATATCATCCTCATCATTCTCTTGCCCATTTTCCTATTATTTGGGGTCGGCGCAATATGTCATCCTCTTCCATTCATCTCTCTTAGCCGTCGTCTCAACACTCACCCCCTTTTTACACATATCATCCTTCACACAATCCATCCATCTTTTCTTCGGCCTGCCTCTCCTACCACAGGCATCCACATTCATACTTAACACTCGTCTCGTAACATGACACTCATCCCTCCGCATTACATGCCCATACCACGATAATATATTACCCTGCAATTTTTCCGTCATAGGTGCTACTTTCAAACTTCCTCTAATATACTCATTCCTAATCTTGTCCATTCTAGTTACACCACACATCCATCTCAACATTCGCATCTCAGCTGCATGCAGTCGTTTCTCATCCGTCCCTTTTGTGGCCCAACATTCTGATCCAATATTTAACCCTTCTCTCAAATGCTAATGCGTACTATGTGAACTGTGAAGTCTACCAATCCACATTGGTCATGCGTGGTAGACTATAACCCTCCCTGACGGTCAGCTTGTGCCTTGCAGAGGGACGTATTATGTGAAAGGTCTAAGAAATCATTTGTAATGCGCACACCCAAGGAGTGGAATGCCTTGCCTGCGTCAGTATTTCCGAGCACTTACAACCCAAATTCCTTTACAGTACGAGTGAATAGGCATCTTCTGGGTAAGCTCGCTACATCTTCGACCCCATCTTCGTCCTGAGGACTGGATAGAGGTCAAGAGAAAACCCATCAGTAATAAGAAAAGTAAAATAAAAAATATTAGTAGAAACTATTTTAAGGGGACGACCAGACTACCAAACTGAACAACTTTCTCTATGGAACTAATATCGAAACCGCGAAAAAAATCTGCTGCTCCTGTTCCATACAATTTGAGCCGAGTTATGTTTGCAGTTTTGTATGGGACAGCTGCTTTTTTTTCGGGGTTTCCCCATAAAGAACAATTTCTTGCCCCATATAGAAAGTTGTTCAGTTTGATGGTCTGATCATCCCCTTAAAATAAATTCAGCTAATTTTTTTAGGCTGATGAGATGATGATGATGACCTTCTTTAAGTAGGTAACTTAATATTGGTTTTGGTATTGGGGTTGACGGAAAACCTAAAAGCTGGCATGAATTAATGGGTTGTTCGCTGGAGGTCATGGTCTTATTTTGTCATGTTCTTGTTTGGTCGTGTTCTGATTTGGTCATGTTCTCGTCATTTTCGGCTTTGGTCGTATTCTGGTTTCGTCATGTTCTTCATTTGGGGCAGAAGTACCGTTTTTGGCCACCTTAGCACCGTTTTTGGCCAGTGGACATTGAATTAATTTATAAAAAACTAGCGGCCCGTCCCGGCTTCGCACGGGTGGACGTCTAATCTTTTCTAGCAATAAATATAGCCTATGTTACTCAGGGTGAATGTAGCTTTCTAATGGTGAAAGAATTTTTTAAATCGGCCCAGTACTTTTTGAGCCTATTCATTACAAACATACAAACATACAAAAATAGGTACAAATCTTTCCTCTTTATAATATTAGTGTAGATCACAATGTTAAAACCATATCTTTATTGAATATTCAAAGATTCATGCTAAAATAATTCGAGTTTTTAACGCTTTATTAATATACATTAATTTTTATCGTTTATTTAAACAATAAATGGCCAAAAACGGTACAGTGGCCACAAACGGTACTTCTGCCCTGGTCTTATTCTGATTTAGTCATGTAATGAATTCATCATCAATGCTGGCATGAGCCGGGATGAACTTTTAATAGGCATACCTATTAAAAGAAGACTATTTCGACACTATAAATTGCAGAAACCGATAGACAGGAACAATATTGTATTGTTGCAAGCTTTTGTTGAGCGTATTGTTCAGTGTTAAATAAAACAGACACTCAAGTATCTTTAAAGCATTGTAGATTCAAATAACAGAGTAGAAACACAAGAAACAATGTATTACATTACAAATTGTAATTTTCAATGTGTATTTCTTTCTACAGTGCCACATTTTCTATCAAAGAGCATTAAATTGTTTCTTTACGAAGTCCGATCGATTTTAAAGCCAATTACCTGGAAACAAGGGCTAGTTTATTGCAAAGATATTGCAAGAGAAGTCCCATTCAACTTGTATTACTCTACGATAACATGTTACAACGTATAAGACTGTAAGAATAATGTACTGATACGGAAGTTTGATTTAGAGAGATTATTGGCCAAGCAAGACCCACATCGGGATCATGATGTTTCTAAAACTGCTTGATACAACGCAAAACTAGAAAATAGTTTGTTTAGAATCGAGAGCAGAGTCGAATTATCATGGTTTCAACATAGGTAATTTTTTTCAAAATAATAAATAATTTGTTTGCAAAATTTTAAATTTTCTGAACCCGATGTGAACCCACCGCACGGACACACTCACCCTACTTACTAACAAAACAAGATTATAAAAATGTATCCATGAGTACGTTAGCGCTTTCTTTCAGTGCTGAAATGATAACAAATAATTTTTGCCTCAAAACTAAAAATGCGAATAACTTTAAATTTTAACTATCTAAATAATTAAATTATTATTTCAATGTAATTATCTACACTAATATTATAAAGAGGAAAGATTTGTACCTATTTTTGTATGTTTGTATGTTTGTAATGAATAGGCTCAAAAAGTACTGTGCCGATTTAAAAAATTCTTTCACCATTAGAAAGCTGCATTCACCCTGAGTAACATAGGCTATATTTATTGCTAGAAAAGATTAGACGTCCACCCGTGCGAAGCCGGGACGGGCCGCTAGTTTTGTTATAAATCAGTTGGGGTGTATGAGGTTTTGCGCTAATTCATTAACATACGTTGTATAAATATCTACAATCTAAAGGAAAAAACAATCAACTGAACATACTATGGACTTCAGAAAGAGATGAAAATACTAAGTACATTTTAATTAACTACAGGGGGAAATTGATATCATTGGCAATAATTGGCATCCTTTTAAACTAAGAGTCTACCCATCAAACTGAACAACGTTTACTACGGAAGCAAACCGATCGGAGTGTTATACGAGACGAAAAGGATATGTTTTTAAAAAAAGGATTTTATTTAAGAAGTATGAGTCTCTTTATTTGACTTCAAAACAGAAAGGATTTTTATTGACCCAGCAAATTAGTCATGTGGCTTTGGCAATGTCCCGACGCGAACTGGCTCTTGTCTCTGGATGATATGCTGATGCGACATCTTGGGGGTTGGGGGGAAAGATATGGCTCAGCATATTACTTAACATTTATATTTTATAACATCTCCCCGTTTAAAAGTAAACTTCGACTTTTAATGAAAACGAAGTTTATGGTTCGGATGATCTGAGTCTAGGAATAGGAGCAGGGATTTCATCTAGTTCTATTTCTGATGCTTTTAAGTCATTATTTTTTTTACCACTGATGCTCTTAAATAGAGTTTGACATTTGCTGAGTCTAACAATTTTATAAGACAAATAAACAATAATAACTATAACTACAATTATAATAGTAGAAGAGTAATAATTGCCGTATGCTATGATATGCGGTTTTTCAATAATTTTGTCAAGGTCTTTCATTAAATTGTTTGAAATTATAGAATTTCGTTTAAATATTGAATCTATATTTGAGTTTTTTACGTCAAGCAGAGGCAAGTTCGATTGTACTTGTTTGAATTTTTTATAATTACAGCAACTGTCGTTAATTAAATCGAAACTACTTGGTTCTATATTTCTTGATTCTACAAATGTATCAAATTTGGGTGTAAGTATTGAATCCTTACAGTAACCGGTACAAGTGTTAGGTAAAGTTATTATTCCGGTACCAAAAATATCGATTTCGGAGTTTTGACCATTCTGACAATCTACCGATAATTTTGATTTCTGTGACATTACAAAAATCCACTTATTGTTTTGTAATGGTTGCCAAATTTCAATGTTCCCATGTAAAAACTTGGTTTCACATTGTTTTGGTACTGTATTTAAAACTTTTGTTATTATTTCGCTCTCACAAATAGGAGTACTAGATGTAGAATAAACATCGTTAATACACAAATAAAAACGGCTATATATTACTCTGCATTCCTTTAAATGATCTAGCTTACAATAGTGCGACTTATCTCTAGTTATACCTATGTATTTAGTAGAAGGAATGATAACGGTATAGGAGTTAGGTGCAGAAATATTATGTGCCATAGGAAATGGTACACTTTGATACAGGTTGTATTCATTCGGATTTACAAGTGGTATTTTTAGTACAAACACTATTTTATTGTCTGCATAGTAGCTAGCTATTTCTGAAACATTTAACAGTATGTGAATGTGATCTAATACCAAAGAGACTGGTAGTTCTTTGGATTTAGGTAGAAATCTATAGTTTTCTACTAGGTCTGTGTATAGCTGATCGGGTGTTATAATGTTTGTATTCAAAATGTTAACTTTGCTAAACATAATAGCATTCAATATATCTTCTAACTTAAAAGATAGGGCTAACAAACTATTCTCTAAGATATTCAATAATTCTAACATTTTAGATCTTATTAGTAACTTATTAGTGACAGTGGACATTTCCTTAGAATGCATAATTAGCGTTTCAATTGCGCTATTTAGACTTTGTTCATATGTACTTAGTTTATTTATAATTTCTTTAAATGAAGACAAAGTGGAGGTTGTAACCAAAATATTATTTTTAACCAGTTTTGCTAATTCCTTTTCATCATTCTGTACGGCATGAATGGCGTTGTTATACATTATGGCATCATTTTGATCCATAGTTCCAAACAAATGTTTGAAAACTGTGCCTACACCTCCAAACCATGCTGATCTTTTTGACTTTTTATTAGACATTAGGTGAGAAATTGATTTGAAATTTTTAATAATATCATTATAACGTGTAGACAATGGTTGTATCATATTATGACATTCTGATTCTCGGAACACATCGCTCTGTTTGCACAGGTACCTTGCGGTGCCTATCACACCGTTAATGTTTTCTAAATGAGGTTGGTAGAATGAAATATCTGCTGGAATGACTACATTTAGACATCCATCAATCAGTTTTAGCGACCCGACAGAATCCAGATATATACCAGGACCCTTCGATGTCGGTTGAACAAAATTCTCTTGTGTTAGGGAGAAGGCACTGTAATAAAGCAAAACAAAAAAAATACTTATAATAATTCTTATCTTTCTATTTTAATAACCATTTTACTAATCTAAACCTCTAAAGTAATTAAGTATTATTTGTATCGTCATGGCGAGCTAATTTAACTTCATCGTAATGATGGCATACATGACGACGATTAATAAGCAGGGTTAGAGTGTTTCTGCCGTTAATTTTGACAACTTTATAGGGACCTTTCCAAATAGGTGAAAGCGCCTTTCGTAGCCTCAGGTGATTTTTCAGATATACGTAGTCACCAACATGGTAAGTGACAGGACGAGTATGTGAGTCGTAATTGGTTTTGGATCTTTCTTTGGATCTCTGTATATTCTCTACGGCTTTCTCCCAGGAGTGTTTTAATCTATGCTGGAGCATCTGGACATAGTCATGGTAAGTTACACCAGGTGCAGTATCGTAAATTGAATTGGGGATGTATGGTTTGTAGCCGTACAGCAGTTCGTAAGGGCTGTAGTGAGTTGTGCTGTGTATATTGGTATTATATGTAAGTATGGCTGTATAAACATAACGGTGCCAATCAGTTTGGTTCTCATTGACAAACGATTTAAGGTATTCTTTGAGAGTTGAATGGCTTCTTTCTAGAGCTCCCTGTGTTTGAGGATGGTATGGGCTGGACCACAATTGTTTAATTTTTAGAAATGAACATGTTTGTTTGAATAGTTCGGCTGTAAAGTTAGAACCTTGATCTGTAAGTATTTGTTTGGGCAAACCAAACAAGGATATAAAATGTATTAAACATTCACTAGTTTCTTCAGCTGTGGTGTTACGTAAAGGATAAGCCACTGAAAATTTGGTAAGATCGTCTTGCATTGTGAGGATAAACCTGAGTTTGGCAGTTCCTGCTTCTGGAAGAGGCCCGACGATATCGAGGGCGACACGTTGAAAGGGTGTAGTAGAAGTCGTGGTTATTTCCATGGGTGCACGGTTTACTTTACGTAAGGCTTTGTTAGATTGGCATGATGAACACTTTTTTACGTAGTCCTCAATGTCACTTCGCATATTTTTCCAGCAATATTGTTCTCTGATTCTATTATACATTCGTGAAGAGCCTAAGTGGCCTGCAATTGGTATGTCATGATTCTCTTTGAGGATTTTTGGAATTTCACTTAACGAAGGGTATATAATGCTGTCATGATGAATGTGAATGTGTATTCCTGTTTTATCGAAGAGGTAGGTGAGCATGTTATATATTTTTACAAAGGAGTGTTTATCAAATGGATTTTTGAAGTCGGATATACTAAACTCTTTCACATTTTTATCGGGGTCTATA
Organism: Agonopterix subpropinquella; assembly: GCA_922987775.1. Classification (NCBI taxonomy): domain Eukaryota; kingdom Metazoa; phylum Arthropoda; class Insecta; order Lepidoptera; family Depressariidae; genus Agonopterix; species Agonopterix subpropinquella. Next base: position 3,818,898 of record OV277708.1, on the reverse strand, counting down.
AGTTCGTTTCGAAGGTTTTTTAAGGATTCAAAAATATCCGGATATGGACAATCGTCGAAAGAATGTACTTTTACATACAGGAAGTAATATTTTTTATTGTGTAAATCCACGCTTTGATAGGAATGTAAGGATTTTTCAGATTGGATAAATTCTTTTGAGCAAGAATAATTGCTCAGAATGTCTTGTATATGAGGCATTGACTCGTCTAAGTCAAGAGAAGTAGGTATAACAATAATTTTTTGTGTGCTTTTGAGCAGGTGTCTATTATGTTCAGAGATATTAGTGTCAGGTTTAGAGTTTGGGAATTTCTTTAAGAAAGTAGAATATGAATCTTCATTTATAGGAGGTACAGGGTTGTTGGAAATCTGCTCTCGACCATTGGTCGAAGCATTTGGAGTTTCTTCGCTACGGAGGGATCTCGGGTTTTCTAATAGATCCATTATAGAGTCTAAATTTCCGGGAGAGAGTTCAGGATTCGGTGACATTATTGGATTATTTATTAGGTCTTCAATTATGTCAAGATCTCCTGGAGAAAATTGAAGATTTGGAGATGAAGGTTTGGTAGATTCGACTGGGTCGATACATATGGACCCAGGAATAGTGTTATTTTCTGGATTAGGGTTGGATTCAGGTTGGGGTTGTTGAAGGTCATTGGTATCATGGGCATTAATGGGATTAACAGGAAATCTAGAAAGTGCGTCTAATTTTTTTGGTACCACCCATATGGGCGAAGACCATGGAGACTCTGAAGGTGATATGATGTCTTGGTCAAGCATTTTATTCATTTGATTGTCAACTTCCTTTTTATGGACTTCAGGAAATCTGTAAGTCTTTGTGCTTACAGGGACATCGTTGGTTGTTCTAATTTTATGCTGAATAGCAGGTGTGGATGTGAGTTTATCATCTGGAAGATGAAAAATGTCAGAGTATTGAGAACAGGCTTCAGCTAAGACTTCAGCCTCTTCGTCGTTCAAGTGAGATGTTCTAAGTAGGTTAAGGACTTCTTGAGTTCGCTTTGAGGTTTCAGGGTAAATATTATTGTTTTCAGATATTGAGGAAACGGTATTTTGATCAAAAGTTTCTAGTTTTAGTTTTAAATTTGGATCTAATGTCACGCTGTCTTCAGACGTATTGACTATGGTAACGTTAATACGGTTATTATCTTTGACCCGGACCATACAGTTTGCAATAAAGAGAGTATCAGACACGTGTTGATCTAGGACAAGACCCTCCTTGAGATTAGGATTGGATACTGGGCATTCGATTACGACTTCTGTTCGGGGTGGTATTGTATACACTGGTTCACAGAACTGAAGTTTCACTGTGATCTGGCCGATTCGAATAGTATTCTGATTGTAGTCAATGTTGCATTCTAATTCATCTAAAAGGTCGTTACCAATAATGCCATCATAAGTAAGGTTAATTTTGTCTATGACATGAAATCTGAATTCTACTGGTAGATTGGTTTTCGGAAACAGTTTTAGGTTGCAATGGCCAAGAGTGAGGAGTGAATCGGTGGTGTCATCAATTCCTTTCAATTTGATTTTTTCTTTTTTCAGGTCGGGCAAATGCGATGTGGAGGATTTCTTTATTAAGCTGACAGATGATCCGGTATCGATAAGAAAGGTTAGAGGGTGATCGGCGACATCAGGATTGAGTAAGATATGGGGCAAGAATCGTTTAGAAATGTTGGACGTGATCTCATGGATTGGACTTAATTGTTTTTTGATTGATTTTATAGTATTTTGGACTTGGGGCTGGTTACCCACGTGATTCTTGGCTTGAGAAGAGTGGACGCTTGCTTGGGGCTGGTTACCCGTGTGGTCCTTGGGTTTAGAAGAGTGGACGCTTGCTTGGGGCTGGTTACCCGTGTGATCCATGGGTTTAGAAGAGTGGATGCTTGCTTGGGGCTGATTACCCGTGTGATCCATGGATTTAGAAGAATGGACGCTTGCTTGGGGCTGGTTACCCGTGTGATCCATGGGTTTAGAGGACTGGATGCTTGCTTGGGGCTGGTCACCCGTGTGATCCTTGGATTTAGAAGAGTGGACGCTTGCTTGGGGCTGGTTACCCGTGTGATCCATGGGTTTAGAAGAGTGGATGCTTGCTTGGGGCTGATTACCCGTGTGATCCTTGAATGATCCTTGAAGGGAATGGGTGTCGTTCTTTAATGAATTTTGTTTTGGAAGTTGATGAGGCCCCACGAGACACCTTCGTGAGACCATTACTCGTTTAAATTATGATCAGGATTCCATTCGATTTCGAGTATTTCTTTAGGATCTGGATTTGGCTCGGAGTTACCATCGGTTTGAACTGTATGAACTCGTTGTTGATGATTATTTGGGAATCGTTGATTAGATTGAGATTGGTTGAATGTAAGGGCCCGTATTGGCTGAGATGGATTTTGAGGTACTTTGAATCGATTGTTATTAAACTCACGTTTTTGACATACATCTATAGTGTGGCCTTGGGTTTTGCAATATCTGCAAAAGGGGAGATTTTGGTTATACGAGATGGGGCGCATATTCATATTGCTTGTTCTAGGCGCTTGCTGGCGAATAGGACGTGACATTGAGTTACTATTGCTAGTTGATGGTGCATTATGCTTATGCTGAAGTTTTATAATTTTGTCTTCTGATATAGCCAGGTTTATGGCTTCATTTAGATTGGATGGGTCTTTGTTGCGGACATTGTTTGAAATTTGTGGTGATAAACCGAGTAAAAAAGTATGGAGAGCAAGATCTTCCATAGCTGAGTGTTTTCCATTGAGTTCAGATTTCTTTTTGTTAGAAAGCGTGATTTCAGTAAGCAATTTGGAAAGATATGTTTCGACTCGTAGGGCAAACTGGTTGACAGGCTCATTTGAACCTTGTCGACATTCTTGTAGATCTGCAATCAGATGGGCATAGTGCTTCTTTTCACCAAATTGGCTCTTTAAAAATTCATTGAGTTGTTCCCAGTTGTCAAAGTCTTTGATGGAACAGGCAGATTCCGCTCTTCCCTCTAATTGAGTTAAAATGTATTGGAATAAAAGAGGTTTTTGGGTTTTTGTGGCTAAACTGTAAGCATTATTACAATTGGTAAGAAAAGAGTTTAATTTTTCCCGTGAACCGTCAAACGGTTTAATAAATTTGAATAGTATGGAGATATCAACTTTTTCTTCAACGGGTTTTTCGTCTCTATTTGCCATTATAAAGAATGTAAGTTGAACGGTGTGATAGACGGCCGACGATTCTGATGTTTACACTAACCGTTGATAGATAAGAACTTAGCGTGTATCAAATTACTATTAGTGTGAAGCGTCTATACTTTGAAACTACTAGGTATAATGTCTCTATGTAGGATTGGATGAATAACACTGATTTAAATTTAGCACTTTCACTTTCTTTCGCGAAAATTAATGAATGGATACACTTACGGGAGAGCACTGAAGAGGAGGAACAGGAACATGTTACGTTACTTCCGGACACGATGATGATGATGATGATATAGCGATACTGCAGCTGAATTATGGAGCTGAGACCTGGATACTGGACACTGGAGCTGATCGCTGGATACTGAAGCTGACCGCCGGATAATGGGGCTGGTCACTGGTTACTGGAGCTGATCGCTGGATACTGGAGCTGGTCACTGTATAGGTACTGGAGCTGGACACTGGATACTGGAGTTCGGCGTTGGATGATATATTTCTTTTTCAGGGACAATTAGAGATGATGAATAGTCTTTGAAGGACACTGATGCTGGGTAAGGTTAATGACACTAAACTGCACTGGGTAGAGTCACTGGCACTAAATATGGTCACTGGCACTAAGGTCACTGGGTGCACATTCAGGATGTATGTAATTTCAGAGACGGACCGTAGGTATTCAAAATTAATGAATCCCACCGCTGCCACCAATGTTATACGAGACGAAAAGGATATGTTTTTAAAAAAAGGATTTTATTTAAGAAGTATGAGTCTCTTTATTTGACTTCAAAACAGAAAGGATTTTTATTGACCCAGCAAATTAGTCATGTGGCTTTGGCAATGTCCCGACGCGAACTGGCTCTTGTCTCTGGATGATATGCTGATGCGACATCTTGGGGGTTGGGGGGAAAGATATGGCTCAGCATATTACTTAACATTTATATTTTATAACAGGAGCAACTAAAAAATCAACTGTCCCATACTAAACTGCAATGCCTACTCGACTTAAAATGTATATGCAACAGCAGATTTTTTTTTGATCCGATCGGTTTGCTCCCATAGTTAAAGTTGGTGGCAATGGTATCAATTTCACCCTGTATATCGACATTAAAATCAACCTTTAAGGGCCTATGTCGAAAAATAATTTAAGCGAAACAGGCGTGGGATAGCTTATATTACGGCCTGATGCGAGAGAAAGAGATGGGCGCCTGAAACGAATATCAAACTTTATTTAATTGTGATTGTATTATTTATGTAAGTTCAATTCTGCTCTAATCAAAATTTCGAAAATATCAGTCTCTTTTTTTTTAATCAAGTCTTGTGTTTCTATTATTCACCGTTTAGCAGTTCCAAGCGTTTATAGATAAAAACGGAGGCTACTTTGGCTTGTTTTTCTATCGAGAAAATTTGTCTTAATCGTGTTTTGGATCTAATCAAAACTTCAATTATATGTTCAATTTACACATATCCGAAAAACATACTCCTACTGTTAGTACTTCATGATATATATGAAGCTTTGAAGAATCCTATTTTTTTCACATACCCCTTAACAGAGTATGAGAGGGCAACACTATTTCAAAATTCCTAAATCCCGAAATACTTGCTAGTATGCCCATATTGATTGACTGAAATTTAAATGACCTATCATCAACAACCTTCAGTCAATTTGGGACTAGGGCATTTCGGATTTCAGTCCTAAAACCATTTTAAGAATTGATAAGAATTTCAATCATAGACAATTTGGGTTTAGATTGTACTGTAGTCCGTACCGGATACATGACCGACATGAGTAGGTACACACGGCGACAGATCAACCTACCCATAGTTCGACCTTATGTCCATGAACATAGAGTTCAACTATGGGTAGGTTGATCTGTCGCCGTGTGTACGTACTCGGATCTCTCATATCATTCCCAGTGTTTAAAGCATTACCAAACACGAGGCAAACAAGCAAAGTACAGTACTCCGAAATCGTGGAACAATTAAACGCATCGCTTGCGGCGCTCTCTAATGAATATACATGCAGTTCATGTACTGAACGGATCGCTGTTGAATAACCCATGCGGTTTACTTTACCAATACTGTCCTGAAAGGTTTTTTGATACTGCTAGCTTTAGCTGTATTTAGATGTACACACGGCGACAGATCAACCTACCCATAGTTGAACTCTATGTTCATGGACATAAGGTCGAACTATGGGTAGGTTGATCTGTCGCCGTGTGTACCTAGTAAGAGTTTTCTATCCTATAAGCAGAGGCGGCGCCAGACCTAAATTTCGCGAGGCCCCATGGCGTGAAATACTTGTGGCTCGACTTAAAGCATTTCGAAGCTGTATTATACGGAAATGAACAAATATACAGAGTGAAGTTAAATAAAATCATTGGTTTGTCGGTTCCTGTTGAAACATAAAAATAACTGGAGCGAGCGAAGTGGGCTCGAAATTCTTCAGTATTAGGCTTCGCCTGTGGTCAGAAATCAGATAGTGCATATATGCAGTGTAATAATTTTCCTATTGCGAACGAAACAAGCTCTACATTTTTGACACTATGGTTCGCCTATGGTCAGAACTGTGGCTATATAGCTAAATATTTTTATGAGTTTGAAGAAAGCTGCATAAACCTGCGGCTCGAGCTAATGGCGTGAAGCCCCTCGGACCGCGAGCCCGTGGGCGGTCTCCCACACCACCCACGCCTTCCGCCGCTTCTGCCTAAAAGGCAGCCGTGGTCTAAAGGGTAGTAGCCTAGTGCCACATTAACCACGTAGCAAGATTCAAAAAATGCTACTGGCCTCCGAATCAAGGTGCCTGCCTCTGGGCGTAAAGACATCTATCAAGTTAAGGTATGATAAAAATATACTACCACCAACCATCTAATGGAAAGATTGTGGTATTTAAAACTACAATGATTATACATATTTTATAATAATTTTTGCTCATTTCTAAAAAAGTGAGCTCTATAGCTATATCATACTGCATAATACATTATGATTATGACTGTATAGTAAGTTGACAACCCCACAAAACTTACGGGGGAATCACCGTACTTCGAACTAATCATAATAACCCGGTCAATTAGAAAATAAATGGTCCTATTGATTAATATTTGTAACTTTACGCCCTAAAGCAAATCAAAAGGCTTCTTGTTAGTATTTGCCCATGCACAGTCCCCAAACTACCTTAATCCCGCACTGAAGTAGCCCCAAAAGTTCAAGATTTTTGACATTAGAAATCTCTCTTCGTTCGTTCCAGTATAGGCTCCAATTTCACGAAAAAGTGCGATTCCTTATATCTCGAAGAGTTGTGAAGATATGCTATTAAAAAACCTCAAGAGACGCGTATTTACGAGAGATTTTAGGTGCAAAAAGAATTATTCAAGAAAGTCAAAAACATAAAAAGTTATGGCCGAAATAGTGAAAAAAAAACGCATTTTTGATTTTGGCGCTTGATATTTTGGAAACGAAGAATGATATCAAAAATTTGAGCAAAATTCCTCTGGACAATTTAGTCAGTTACAATTTGAGTCTTAAACAAAGACGATCGGGTTAAGGGTTTGCCCTGTAGCCTAACCTTTTTGAGACAATATTTTTTCGAATTCCGTAGATTCATTTCCAATGTGCTCGATAGTCAAGTGGGCACGATGTGATTTTTTTTTAAATCATGCTTTGGTCGTGATAAAAACAAATAGAATAGGTACAAATTTTTCTCATCACTTAATTTACTTTCTCTTCTAAAACCTTTCCTCTTATTTCAACAAACAAGAACTTATAACACCAATTTATATTTCATACATTCTTGTATGGAAGCAACAAATTCTCGTTTCCCTGGAACTTTAAACACGTAACAAGCGCCGTTGTAACACGTTCCTGTTTTCAGTTGAAAAATTAAACATGATTTTAAAAGATAAACACTGTTACGGCAACAAAGTTTTGTATTCTGCCGTTTCTCTGAGTTAGAACCGGTAGGATCTACGAGTAGCTCGCATTCAGACTTATAAATAGTTGCATTGTTTTATTTATTTTATACATTGTATTGTTTAAAATCGTTTCACTGACGAAAAAATATTGTAGCCTTCAGTGGCGGTCATCTCTTCACAGGGTGAAAAACAAAACACTACTAATATTTATAACGGTGGTTTAGACATGGAAACAACAAATAAAACCGGTCAAGTGCGAATCGGGCTACTCGCGCACCGAGGGTTCCGTACCACACCACCACAGAACACAACATTATTAATATAAAAAAAAACCTTTTTTGGTCCGGGACCTTTAGCGCAAGACCGACTCACACTTGGCCGGTTTTTAGTATTTGTGGTTATTTTGTAGAGTTTGTTCTATAATCACACTAAGTTTGACGCTTGTATGTATTACCGTTTTTACGATAGAGCGTGAAGAAAAAACGTTGATAAAAACTAGTTTCATGTTGAGAACCCCCCTTAATTTTTAACTTTTTGACATTTTTATTATTTTTTAACAAATCCGCCGTAAAAACGCATAATCTGAGAAAATTTGAACTATCTAGCTATTACGGTTCAAAAGTTACAGCCCTAAATAGGTAGGACAGACGGACGGACGGACAGACGGACAGACTGACTGACAGACGGACGGACGGACCGACGGACGGTCGGACGGACAACGTAGGCTTAGTAATAGGGTCCCGTTTTCACCCTTTGGGTACGGAACCCTAAAAATCACACAAACAATCTGATGTTTCATACATTTTGGTCGAGTAGCATCTTCTATGGAATAGCAGATTGTTTTTTCGCGATTTCACAGTTGGTCCCATACTAGAAGCACCCCATGAAGTAGGTTATGTAACCCTGTACACGACATAACGAAATTAGTTAAAAGTTTAAGGGGATGATCAGACTATCTTCTTATCGTGTGGGCAGAGCCCTGGTGTCAGAGTTTTTTCAGACCGCCTTTCGGCCTCTGACGTGGTTTTAATGTAACGACTACTACCACTAGAGATAGTAGCCGGGACCAACGGCTTAACGTGCCATCCGAAGCACGGAATCACTTTTCTTTTCAGACAATCAGGTGATTCAGCCTGCAATGTCCTAACCAACTGAGGAAAAACGCACAAAGTGACATATCACTAGGTGTCCCCCGTGGGAATCGAACCCACGACCTCCGTGTCGAGAGCCCAGTGCTCTTAACCATTAGACCACGGAGGCAATCAGACTATTAATCTGAACAACTATTTCTATGAGACCAAAATACAAATCGCGAAGAAAAAATCTGCTGTCCCATACATTCTGGTCCAGCAGGTTTGCAGTTTTGTATGCAACAGCTTTCTTTTTCACTTTTTCGACATTGGTCCTATAGAGAAAGTTGTTCAGTTTGATGGTCTGGAGTGCGATTTTTGAATCTCATTCGGTGAGTTCAGCAGTTGAACATGTCAAAATTACTATGGAGATATGCATCTTTCTACGGCTGATTTGACTTTCAAAAATTGCACTCCTTTTTGAATGTCTAATCAGCAGTAGAAAGATGCGTATCCCCATAGTAATTTTGACATTTTCAACCGCTGAACTCAGCGAATGAGATTCAAAAATTACACTCCTGATCATTCCCTTAAAATAGTTTCCGCTAATTGTGTTGGACCTTTATATAAATAAACTGACGACTATTAATCCCTCGGGGTAGGCAGCAACGTTATACTCGTATGTATCGTATCACCCTTTCTGTATAAATGTGTGTACACCTGCGAAGGTAGGGTTTGGAGGGCCTGACAAAATGTGACTGTAACTGCAAATTGTATTACCCAAATTCCACATACAATAAAGTATTATTTCATATTATTTCATTATTATTTCGTTACTCTTTTGAGCAACCTCTGGCCACTGGTTGTCAAATTTATCCAGGCCATCCCGCCACCTATACCTGGGTCGACCTGGACGCCGCCGGCCGTTTTCGGGGATCCAGGGCATCCAGGAACGTTCCTTAATTAAAATAAAACTCACCTGTAGTGAATTGACACACAACTATCTGTGTGAGGAAGAACACGCCCGCACTCCACATAGCGCCTGAACGAGGCTGCGCCCCTCCTGGGGCTTCATAATCTGAAACAACGAGGAAATTATGGTTACCAGAGTTAGAATGTAGTTACGATAGGCCACGCGTCGCGACTACTCAATAGTAGAATTTGAAACTATGCGACGCAAATCATTATTGAGTCGATTATCTCGAAAAGGTTTTCGAAACAGCCCACAAAAAAAATCACAGGTGCTCAACACGACCTTTGGCTACATTGAAAATGAACTCTACAAAATTGAAATAAATAAAAGGAAAATAAAAATGATCAATTGATCACCCATTAAAAGCTTAAAAAGAAAAAAATAGGTACCTAGTAGGCAATATTAATTACAATGCAAGATAAAGAGTATCGCAAAACTCATGAATCAGGCATTAAAAAAAAATCAAAGAGCCTAAAATTTTCACCATTTTCCAATGCGCTTCCAGGTGTTGATAAAAGTACAACATGACAGGTAAAGAAAATATACATTTAAATGCCTTAAAAAGTGTCCTTTAAAAACCCCCTGGAACGCGCGCCTCTTTTCAGCAGTTCTTCGCGATGTCCTCCAAAAATTCAAAGTTTTTTGCTTTGCCAAAAATGTCCCTAATGTTACTAATACTAATACTACTAATGTTACTTTGATACTTCCGGTATCGATGTATGTATGAGCCGATCGATTGTGATGAAATAAAAACTAAAACGTTCTTCCAAAGTTCCAAACTAAGCCTAATTAATGGTTTTGTGAAAACCCCATTCTGATTAGAACAGCAGTTAAGTGATAGCCATTATGGTGTAGATTTTAAACGTCTCCTGCAATTATCCAAAGATCTCCCAAAGAATATTGTCGAAATTCAAATTGACATGATAAAAGAACAGAATGATACAGTTCCGTTGGATAAATTACTACGCTCCAACTACGCTCTCTGCCTTTCAGCTTTGATGAAAAAGCATCCCAAAGAGTGACAGACCGATTCGTCATGCTCCAATTGCTTTTGCCAAGCAACCTAAATTAAAAAGTTGTACAAACATTTTTGTCCATATTTTAAGTAAAGGACTTTATTTTATTTAGCTGTAATATTATTATGTTTTTATAAATAGTTGTTTTTCATTAATAAGGTGTCTTAAGTATTGAAATCAAACAGAACGCGTTAAATATAAGAGTAGAATTATTATAATAAGAATTAAAACAAATATATTTAAAAAAAATATATAATTTTAACTATGATTTTGACACTAAATTACTGTTACTGTTTTACTGTTTATGTTTTGGTGTAAAATAAAGTATTATTTGATTGATTGATTGATTGAAATTTAACATAATATTGAATGTCTTGGAATGTCACATGTTTGTTATTATTTATTGATAATATATATGATCATATATCGTCTGCTTAAAGGTACAACCACATAAGTGAAATTTTTTTCAAAAATAAGATAATAATATAGCTGAGTTCAGAAAATCATGTTGTCATGTACAGGTAAAAAATCTCAAGTTCTGCATTTATGTGGTTGTACCTTTAAGCAGACGATATTATCAATAAATAATTGATGAATATATGACAAATACCTTTATATTCGGAGTAAATATATATTTTGAATTAAGATGAAATAGAAAAGTGTTATTAAAACTAAGAATCTTAAAATGAATTATTATAAAAGTTATCATTCGAACTAAGTATTCCACAGTTTTAATAAAAACGAGCTTTTACCTGCGACTTCGTCCGCATAAATTATATACCAGATTTTAAGTCAGATGATAAGCTATCAAACAAAAAAAGTTTCATCAAAATCGGTTCAGTAGTTTTTGCGTGATACTCGAACAAACAAACACCCAAACAAACAAACGAACAAACAAACAAACAAACAAACAAACAAACAGACAGACAAAAAGTCCAAAAATTTGTGATTTGGAATCAGGGAAGCCTAAAAACCATATCGTAATCTTTTTTTTGTAAATATCTTCAATGTACAGACACACTTCTGTTACAGTTTTATAATAGTTTAGATACCAGAGGATATTCTAAAATCTGTTCTTGACAATGTTACACTATGTATTTTGTACATTTTCTTTTGTTTAAAAGATGTGTGTTGTAGAGTTTCTAGCCACATCTTCTCTACAAAGAAAAACTTTCCGATGACGGAATTTGAGTTTGAAAAAATTAATCTGTACTTAATTAAAAATTGCTATGCCAAACCTACTATTTCGTGTTTTTATTGAAATACATTAAAAAGCGAATATTTATTCGCTTTTATTCCCGAAATCAACGAGTACGTATGACACGGATATTTCAATTTTGTAGAAAGGAGAGAAGATATGTCAGAACCACAGAGAAATGAAAAAGGTCAGGAATGTAACAATATAATTGTGGACAATGGGACATATTTGTTGTCGCGGGTTTTATGCTGACATGAAATACAATTCCATGTCTGATCTCACTGCTTTGTATGGAAGTGAAGTTTGAGTGAAGTAATGAAAAGTGACATTGACGAAAACCCGTTCCGTTCCGAGCGATATCATTTAGAAGCATATTATGCGGGATTTAAAATTATTATATTGAGTTTGATTCTACCATGTTTGGTCACAGGTCCGGCACTTCAAACAACGTTTTAGATTTGACATGATGAGACGTTCGCACATGCGCACTTCTCGCAAATTGTGCATGACATAAGTGTAGGGTTGACTTGTACATGATTATACATTTAGTTTCTTTTTACAGTTCATTATGTTATTAAAAATAGTATTTAAGCTAAAGAATCACTGAAAATTTGAATTTAGCCTTATTTTCCAGCGTTTATTTTTAATGAGAGGATAAAAATAAAATATATTTTATGTAGTCAAATCCAACGGGTCCGCGCGGCTGACTGCATTCCCTTGCTCGGTTTCCCTCAAATTACCACAGAGAGTGTGAGGGGAGGTGGGGTATCTGAAGTCAGAGGGGGGCGGAGAGTGGCCGTTCTGTATGTAGAACTATATCGCACACTCAGAATGATAGTGACATTATCCAAAAATCGTCATTCTAAGTAATAATCGTTTTAAGTTTTTAAATTTGGGATGATTGCAAACTTTTTCTAAGAGGGGTTTCTGAATGCGGTTTTCAGAAAAATCAATGTACATACTTGTAATTTCAATGATACTAGGGCATTTTGTAATCTATGTTGATAAAGAGTGGACTATTTTTGAAAATTTCGTTTTGTGTCACTATTACTTTAACTTTCACTGTATGTTTTAACATAATTTTAACTAAGAAAGACATTTTAATATTTTAAAATCTGTTAAATCATTTAAAATATACAATATATAATATAAATAAAAAGGAAAATCATAGAAATATAGCATTTATTAAACTTTTAAGGGAACTTAGTTGCTAAGAACTAATAAAGTTTTATAAAAGTCCTTATAAATAAAAACAAATAAAAATGCTCCTAACTTTAGGTACGTTGTTATTGATTTAAACTACGTTTATGATTTAACAACCAACGTTACGAACATAAGCTTACCCTTAGCTTTAGGTTTAGCCTCTTTGCTCTCAAAAATGATATTCATTTAAAATCTATAGTTTGAATCACTTAACACAAAAACTAACTAAGTTTCCTAGTGTTCAGTCTCAAGCATTACAATACCGTAATCAGTCTCTAATTATGAGTATCATTATGTATTCATCTCTATCTAATAATCAGTATCTATTCATTTAAAACTTATTTTTTATCAAAAATACAACATAAAATAAATCTTCTAAAAAACAAAACCAGAGCTTTCACTCAATACAAATTAAACACCAACAATCTTCTTTTATGTTAATAATAAGCATCTTTGGTAAATACTTCTTAAATGAGATCAATGATTAATAATACTATTATAGAAAGATGAAGCATAGTACGGCGGAATGGCACGTTGCTTTATAAGAGACTTTAAATCTTCTTTCTTTCTCTCAGCCAACGGTATTCTTGTTGAATACAACCTTTTCAGTTGGGGTCTAGCTCGACTTTGTCTCTGCAATTTAATTTCTTTAAACTCTTCTTGCAAATAGGATGTTTTGTACAAAATTTGGATACCGTTTGGCTCACTCTCTGCCTTTTTAATAGCTATGATTTTTATATCATTTATCCTGATAGTCTCTCCTTCGGTATTTTTTTGTAGTTTAAATTCTTGTAGACCTTTAATGTCATAAAATTCACTGTGACTCATTTCATTTATTATGTATTTCTTGCCCTTTTTCTTTGCTTCTTTAATAACATTTATATATTGATCGGGCACATAAATAGGCCCAGATTTAAGGGTTCTTTTTACTTGTTTTTCTATAGTAGAGTGAACTGAATCGCCCTCATTTTGAGTGTGGCCTTTTATTAAGAATTTATGAGTTATGGAATCAATATTGGTAAGATGTTTAACAGCGTAGATATACATTGAAAAAACAAACTGGTTCTTCTGTTGGCCACAACAATTGTCGCTATAAAAAATTATGTTTAATTTGCCAGAAGACGAAGTATTTTTTTTTTGCATATACTTAAAAAGACAAGAACCAATTTCGTTTGCACCTTTATTCCCTTCTACCTCGGTCCAGAAAAAACACTCTGAGTGGTCTGTTTTTAATTCGCATATAGTAAAATTCAAGCAATTGAGTCTAGATTTATAATAAAACCCAGAAACGTCACCTTTGGGCACTTGCAATATCGCTTGTAGATCATAGCAAGCTACTATATTTTTCTCATCTATAGCTTCTTTATCTTTAGTTTTTTCTTCCCGGCTTTTATTCTTCTCTGCTAAATGCTTTCTGTAGGATTCTTCAAGACTTTCTTTTCCTGCTATATCTGAATTTTCATACGCTACACAATCACTGCACTGATCTTTCTTTGGTACAAAAAAGCTAATATTAAAATCTTCGTTGAATATCTTTCTATATGTGTGCAGTTTCACGTAACATTCTCCCTTCTCTTCACAATTTTTTTTGTAATCTCTATATAAATCAGTAACTGTTTTGCCTCCATCAATAAATTCCCTTGTCGTCTGTTGCCTTAAATAATGACTCTCTATCCTTGGTATACTGTTAATGTGTCTGTGAACTTCTTCTAAGAGTTCCTTTTGGACTTGATTGTGCTTTTCGTGTTTTCCACGAAGGTCGGGTTCAACAATTCCTGAAGAATTTAATTTATCTATGACAGTGCGAATTGGCCTGTCGTTTATGCCTAATGTATTTTTGAAGTAGGTTTTACATACTTTTAGTTTTTGGCCTTCAACGGTGATATAAAATGCATGTTTCGATTTTCTGTTACTGTCTATCTTTTTGTATTGATACTTAGGTTTGATTTCTTGTATGTGATTAGCAATAAAATGTCTCTGCTTGGACAAGTCTCCTAAATTCCAATATCTATCAAAAACAAGTTTGCGTTGTTCAATTGACAGCTTTTCTTTACATTTAAGTCGACATCGGTCGGTGCAAGGGTTTCCCATCTTTCTAGGAGCAATCACAGACTTTGATGTTGATTGATACTGTAAACCCATGTTGCGTAGTGTTTTTGCCAGATTTCTTTTGTTTACTCCCCGTTTCCTTTTGCGTGATTTATTTTCAGGTGGATCTAGGGTATGCTGGAATACAGTTGTAGACTGGGTAGGAACTTGATTGCCATTTATTATGTCAGTCACTGTTTTCATCGCTAATACCTTCAATGGTTGTACAATTTTAGAATTCATTGAATCAATAACTTCTTCTGTTAATTCAGGAACCTTTTTATTTTTATTATCTGTTGGGAGCTTTAATCCTAACTTTTCTATGGTTTGCATTACAATACTTTTCAGTGTCATAGGATTATTTTTAAAATTAGGCAACGGGATATCCTCATCGACTAGTTTTGATTCTGAATCTTCATGGCAGATGTTGTGGTTTTGTTGTGGTTCTGAATCTATTTCAATTTCAGCAGGACTAATATCTGGTTGGTAATCTATGTTGAGGGAAGTATTCATTTCACAATCTGATGAAGATAAATAATCTACAGCCAAGTTTTGTAAAGCACAGGAGGGTTGAATTATGTTTGGAACAGCTGTTTCTAATATCTGACTTTGCATACATGTAGGCTTTTGTTTAACTGGAGGTTGAGAGTCAGAGGACAAACTGTTGGATGCTGAACTAGAAGATCCAGATGACGAACTTGAAGACCCAGATGAAGAACTTGAGGATCCAGACGATGAGCTTGACGAACTGGATGATGAACGTAAACGTACAGATGATGAATTTGGAGACCTAGGTGAGTTTGCTTTGGCCAAAGTTTTTGATTGTTTAGGGTGGAGTGCTTTTTTCTTCCTTACACACTGTCTATCAGTTGTGCTGCTAGATGAGGAACTGTCGCTATTATCCGAAACTTTATAATCTTTGTCATCATCAGATGCAGGTGAAAAATCTTTAGCGGACTCTGAGCTACTAGTAGAAGAAGATGAAGATTTTCTGTTTCTAAAATATTGTACATTAACATTATGTAAAGAAGAATCATTTCTATTTGTTTCGCAGGAAGACATAGGAATTATGACATTTTCAAAGTCATTTTTTGAAGACGGCGGATCACTTGTAGTCAAACGGTGTTCTTTATTTAATGGTATATTTTCTTTTTCAGGCTGTTGCAACGGGGAAGTTGATCTATTAGTTTCTTCAATAATTTTCTTAAATTTTAATGTTCTTGGATTTGGTAGTGGCATGTTTCTGAAACAGTATTAGAGCATTAAAACGAGTAAAAGCAATCATTAGGAAGCAAATAAATATAAAATCAAGGGAAATTATTAATTAATTATGCATTTATTAATTTAACCCATTAAAATTTTCAAAATTAATCTGTTTAATTTATAAAGATTATTTTTTAATTAATGTCTTTTAGTCGGTTATTCAACGCATTTGATTTAGTAATTTTCATATGCATTAGTGTTTCTTTTTGAATAAAGACAGTTTAACATTTTAGGTTGTGATACAAGTTAGTATAAACATTGCTAAAACTGTTTTTATACTAATTTGTACCATAATATAAAACGTAAAACCGACTTTACGCAAAAGGAAACACTAATCTCACTAATATTATAAATGCGAAAGTTTGTGACGATGTTTGGATGTTTGGATGTTTGGATGTTTGGATGTTTGTGTGTTTGTGGCTCAATCACGCCTAAACGGCTGAACGGATTTAGATGAAATTTGGCATGCAGATAGAATGTGTTCTGGATTAACACATAGGATACTTTTTATCCCAGCAATGGGTTACTGTGGGAGTCTGTGGGATAATTTCCAATGTTTTATCATGCTCACTAGCGCCGACTTGACGCTGACAGATGTATTTGGGTAGATTCCAGTAGTAAATAGTGGTTGCTTTTTTCAACACTTCTCTCAAGAGCTGTGTAGCGTAGTTGGGAAGTGGTCAGATTTTCGCGCATGAAGTTGGAGGTTCGATTCTTGGGTGAGATTTCTTTTTTTTTTCTTTTATCCATTTTTCAACGGATTTGACAGAAGCAATTTGCTGACCTTAATAATATCCTGAGATTAGATCAGATCCAATTTTAGGACAGTACGTTTTCTTTGGCTTTTTTCTTATTTTAATACATACGTTGTAGTGATCCCAAGCAAGCACGGCTTTTTATTATGGAAACATTACAACAACGGCACAAACATAATAATGTCCATGACCGAACCGGGATTCGAGCCCAGGACCCTGGTTTGGCAGTCCGGCGTGGTAACTATTGCACAAAACGGGTCGTCAAATATAAAAAAATACTCTTTCTTTTAACCTTTTTTAAAGTTATTATAGTACGTTTTCATCTTAATAGATGGCGTGAGGCGTTTTTTAAAAGCAAGTGTGCAACAATAAAATTATTTATTCCAAAACCTAGCTAGCAGGAGCTTAATTTTCGACCATACTTGCACTTACTCGTAACTCACGCTCAAGGCGTCTCAGAAATTAGGTCTTACAGATTTGATTGTAAAGTAACTTACCGGGTGAATTGAAAAATAATTAAATAAATAACGCTCACAGTCACATACATTGTAATGATCCGAAGCAAGCAGTATAGGCTTTTTATTATAGAAACCATACAACAACGGCACAAACATATTACATCCATGACCGAACCGGGATTCGAACCCAGAGCCTCTACCCGCACATTCGAACTTCACAATTGCGTGAACATTTTCATTCCAAATTCAACTCTATTACAATGAACCGCGGACCGAAACAGTGGCGATATAGCGAACATCGAAAGTGCGGGTACAGGGCCAGGACTCTGGTTTGGCAGTCCGGCGTGGTAACCATTACACCAAACGGGTCATCAAATATATTTCTTTCTTTTAACCATTTCTAAAGTTATTGTAGTATCGTTTTCATCTTCATAGATATCGTTAGGCGTATTTTTAACTCTAGCAGGAGCTTACAAATTGATTGAATACATCTTTGTATGTAAGTATAATGGTAGTTTGAGCCCAATCTGAGCCAATTCTACGGTATAATAATTTTGTTGCAGAAAATTTTGCCAAATATTCGTTTTGTTTGATTTTCGGTTCTATTATGATTTCTTGAGGATTTGTGTAGCTTAACTATAGAACATCAATCTACCACAATCTATGAAAAGATAGGTACCTACTTATCTAAAAAGTCCACAGTTTGGTAATGTGCCTAAGTACTTTCATAATAGCCAAGTAAGGTTAGAGATTTACAAATGTGGCTTGAAAATAATTCTTTTAACAAGTTGACCATTTGCTTGCTAGAATATTATCGTTCTAGCTCTTGCCTGCACCACTGTGCACTAGCCCGCGTGGTAGAGTATCCTCTATCATCATCATCATCTCAGCAGATGGACGTCCACTGCTGACATAGGCCTCCCCCAAGGATCGTCATAACGACCGGTCCTGCGCTGCCCTCATCCAACGTTTTCCCGCCGCCTTCACCAGGTCGTCGGTCCACCGTGTGAGGGGCCTACCCACGCTGCGCTTTCCGCTTATCCTCTATCCTCTAAAGTTTATTTGTGAGTGGAGATCTGTGATCCGCAGTGGGTCGTAAGATGATTAATATGCTGCTCGACATAAATAAAACACTAATAACCGACGAACAGTAGAAAAATTCAAGTGATGGATCTGTGAATGACTTTTTTTATACCTACATACTTACTTAATGTAGGTACTTTCTGATTTTGATTCAGCTCAAGTTCATTACTATTATCCTATTCTTATCCTATTATGGGGGCTGGCAAGCCAGCAACACATCAACCCAATGGTACCTATCTTTTGTGTTGACTCCTACTTAATATTTATTTTCTTCACCATTGAAAAACGTGGAAAATGAGAGAGGCAATAGTGTTCAGGGGAAGAAACCTGTAATCTCCCAGTTTTGAATAACCATCTCTCAGTCTCAGGACACATACGTTTAGCCACCAAGACATCGCAATCACACAGTATAAATGTTCCATGGTTCAATCCTCCTCTCCGCACGCTCGGCAACTGGGATCTAGGGTGAGCTTTATCTTGCCTGTGAGGCGTAGTACCCGGTGAGAGCTCCGACGATAGCACGAGCTTTGCTCCTGCTGTTGTTCAGTATGAACTGTGGGATTCGTGGTGTTATATTGCTGATGAATTTCCTGCAATGTTGCAGACCCGAGAAGCCAGAGCATTCTAGCATGTGTATTTTATCAGCCCATTTCTTAATGGCCATTTTAATGTTACATGCCTGGGTTTCTAGACTTAGTCAGACCATGACCTTCATGACCCTTAGACGAGACATGAGACAAAATCACATGTCCACGCAGACGAAGTCGCGGGCAACAGCTAGTGCAGTTATAAATTATAAAAATTACATGTTGTACTTTAGCGCTTAAAAGCCACTAACAAAAAAATGACTTTATAAATTTACAACTGAAGCAATTGATTTATGCATGGTAAACACATAACGACTTTGTTTCATAACTTTGTATTGTAACTTAAATTTTAACTGACACTATGCAAATTAAGACACTATTGCATTAATGATTGAAAAAGATTACATACAGCTAGGAACAGTTTAATCGACACTAATAAAAAAATGACTTTATAAAGTTACTACAGAAATAAAGTCTACGACTTTTGTTAAATACATAACGGCATTATAAGGTTAGTGTCGTTTTGAATTACACAAACTTAACAAAATTTAATCGCATAAAGTCCTTATATGCAAAATGTCATTATCACTATTACTGAATATTGCTTTAATGTATACATTGTTGATGCAATATCGTCACTTTCTGGATAAATACACTATATCATAAACAAAATATGCAAACTTACCGGTTAAATTCAGTGCAGAATGCCACTATCCTAAAAATGACACTATGTTTCGCAGAGCTAGTAGCTAATCGTCCGCCGTCCTTGGCATTACTGAGAAAATGCCACTGTCCCTGTTACGCGTGCGCGTCGCCACCAACTATGTCAAAACGTCACTGCGCCACCTAGTGATTTCTAATCGAACTACGTTCATGAGGGTTTTTGCATTTAGTAGTTCAAATAATAATAAAATAGATGGTGTTGATTTCAAAAAATTGATAGATTTTGTATAATGACGTTATCGTTCTCAGTGTGCGATATACTATTACCTATTCTGTGGTTCGGTAGTTGCCACCTGGTTGCCACAATCAGCGATTCCTTTTAGTCGGGGGTTTTTCACAAAAAAAAAATTTTACATAATCCCTTTTTGATTAGCACGCTTGATTACCCTGTTCTTTTCCTTATTATTTTATAGTTTTTCGGGTATATTAGATGCTGTTTATACAAAAGAGACGCTTGGCGGTGGCGGATAGTCAAAGTAACATAATATTCAACCTTATAGTATAGCGTCGTTTTTGTCGTACAGGAAAATCGGTAATTCTCCAAACGACGCTATGCTGCGTACTATAAGGTTTGTATTGCCGCACTCCGCCCGCGTCACGTCCGCGCCACGTCACTTCTGTTTAAACAGCACCTTAAGAACCATTACCGCCAATAGATCACAAATCCTTTACAGAAAACCGTATCCAAATCGGTGAAACCGTTTTGGAATGGAAACATTATTATTCATACATAAACAAACCCCACCCTAAATGTTAACACCTTCATTCCATCGTAAGTAAAAATTTAAACAATGATTATCATTTAAAATGTAACGTAATTCCGATCACTCGAACTATTTCACAGTTCAATTATATTGTAACTACATACAAAGCTTGTTCGAATGGTTCTTCACAAAATGTTACAAGCACCACGGTTCACAAAAGACATAAAATGAACGAGAACATGAAAGAGGTGTAACGAGGGACGTTTTCACAACTTGTCTGTTAAAAGGTTTGTTGAAGAGTTTAAAAACCTTCCTTCTAGCAAGCACCTAAATGTCCAAGGTAAACTTTTCAAACCTAATGGATTGTACAACGCTTCTGACAAGAGCTGAGTCTGTGGTGCTATTTTTAAAAGGAGGTTCTGTTTTTGACCCCTATGTAGGTACCACATTATTAATATGCTGACGGTTTTTTAAGTGTGGGCAGAGCCCTGGTGTCAGAATTTTTTCAGACCGCCTTACGGCCTCTGACGTGGTTTCTATGTAACGACTACTACCACCAGAGATAGTAGCCGGGACCAACGGCTTAACGTGCCATCCGAAACACGGAATCATTTTTCTTTTTAAACAATCAGGTGATTCAGCCTGCAATGTCCTAACCAACTGGGGAAAAACGCACTAAGTGACATGTCACTAGGTGTACCCCGTGGAAATCGAACCCACGACCTCCATGTCGAGAGCCAATACACTTAACCATTAGACCACGGAGGCAGATAACGAGATGACGAAGGCAATGATGAAACCATCAAACTGAACAATTTGCTGTATGGGACCGAACAACATTAAAATCGAAAAAAAAACCTCTATTCCATAGAAAACTGAAATCCAATTCGACCCAAACGTATTGGATAGCATTGGACATAGCAGATTTTTGAAGTGAAAATTTCTTTAGCGGCGTTGTGCACTTTTTGGGATGGGTAAAAAATTTTAAGCTCGCGTCAGGACCGTGACGTCACGTAACCTGATCGAAAATTCGTAATCATAGATATAGTAAGACCGTGTCGTCACGTGACGTAAGGCGTAAGATCTCTTAGTTTTCACTTCTGCCGGCACTCCCGGAGTGCAACCCGTTTTTTTTTCTATTCATTATTTCGATGTTGGGTCCTACAAAGACAGCTGATGATGATCGGAATTTAAACATTCTGTCCATTTGGGATTCAGTCGATTTGGGATTCAGTCAATTGGGGATTCAGTTGTATTGACGTATCGGGCAATTTGGGATTAGGTTGAAATGTACCGAAAGCATTTGATCATTCTTTCACATGAGAATGAAATCTCATCATATCACCCTGGACACTTCATACAAACGGACTCGCACTGACAAGAAGAGGATAGCACATGTGTGCGGAGTGAGTGCGAGTGGGACAAGAATACACCAAGTGCCTATTCTGCCTATTC
Source organism: Agonopterix subpropinquella (assembly GCA_922987775.1). Classification (NCBI taxonomy): domain Eukaryota; kingdom Metazoa; phylum Arthropoda; class Insecta; order Lepidoptera; family Depressariidae; genus Agonopterix; species Agonopterix subpropinquella. The sequence goes on along the minus strand of OV277708.1, from coordinate 3,797,224 downwards.
TCGTCCACCTTCCGTACCAGAGAGAGTGAAGTCAAAATTGGTGTGGGGCATTTTATTCAATTCTCTAGATTCACATAATACTTAAGAAGGCTATTACAAGCGCAGTGGCGCCCTCGTCACAATAATAAAGATTTCTCAATAAGGAAAGCCTAAGTTAAACAAGTGCTCAACAGATAAACTTCAAAAGCCTTCAAACTATTTTCATAGAATACTTTTATAGGTTTTTTAAAGGTATAAACATACAAATTTAGAAAACAGAAAAAAAACGGCCGCTTTTGTTTTTATTCGAAATTATCTAAAAGTGGAATATTTAGAACCTATAAAAGTATTGTACAACAATGGCTTGAAGGCTTTTGTAGTTTATCTGTTGAGCACTTTTTTAATGTAGGCTTTCCTTATTGGGAAATCTTTATTATTGTGACGAGGGCGCCACTGCGCTTGTAATAGCCCTCTTAAAACAAGGCCACGCGCTTTTCATTCAAGGTTGTCATATTAAACATACCTACCAACGTAAGGATAGACTTCAAAGCATCTCACGTAATTTCAATTTACGCACCTACCTATATATCTAACACATGACAGTAATTTGTTTCAGACGCAACGCGTTTCGTCACAAAGCGTTTCGACATACAGACGTGACTTGTGCCAGTGAAAAGAATTTTTTAACACCTGTGTTTACTTGGTGTATATTTTTTTAGGGCCGCATTTGTTAGGCACTCGAATAAATTATTAATGCGACCTTCCGTGCGGAGCTTGAATAAGCTCTCTCGGATTTTATTTATTAAAAAAGTAATTTGAGCTAATTAGAATTATACTATCTGTTTCAGTATGTTGCCTTCATTGAAGGCCTGGTTTAATGTAAATGTAACCTTTTTCACTAGAGTGATAAAGGTGCGCCTGTGTTTCCATGGAAATTTTTAAAAGAAGAGTTAATAGAGTTCTGGGTGATCGCGCTGCACCTTTGGCTTTTTCCCTCCAGGTGAGCAGAAGCCAAGCTCAAACCCATTATGAATAAAATGAAAATACTGACAGTTTGTTAGGAGGATGCGATGATTAGATCATTAAACTAAAATTATCTATCGCACTAACATGAAAATGGCCGAAAAATATGCTGTTTAATCCAAATGGATGGGAAAGCTAATAATTTTTCGCGTTTTTGATGTTAGTTCATTAGAGAAAGTTAGATAGTCCTACCATATCCTGAAATATGTAAATATATAACGGTGTCATCATATAAATATGTTAAAGTTCTGTCGAACAAAAGTCCGTAGCACAAACTGTGTCGGTTTTCCGTTATACAATCAAAGGACCTCTATGTAGGTATGCAAACAATCTTGATAACATGTTCCATCATAGAATATTATTGTGACAGACTTGTATACAACAGTATAATTGTCGATAACACCACATAAAAGAAAAATTAATAGCACAATAAACACGGTGACAGATCAACCTGCATTTTTAGATTTTTCTGAAAAACGCGCATATTTTCCCTTTCTAACTTCATGAAAACGAACGAGTAATTCAATGGGTATACCTATAGTTGAACTATATGTTCATGGACACAGAATTCAACTATAGTTAAGTTGATCTGTCGCAGTGTGTATCATGAAATTAAATTACACGTACGTTTTCATGAAGTTAGAAAGGGAAATCATGCGCGTTTTTCAGAAATACCTAAAAATTTTAGAACACTTTCAGGCTTAGCAAGGAAGAATCCTTTATAATAATGTAGGTATCTACAACCACAGTATTACACGGAAGGGTATCTAGTACTACATAGTATAACAGTGCACGTAAAACGGGGATGAAGTAACAAAATACAGTTTCTTCTTCTAATATTCAGTATTAATATGAAATAACAAAGGAACTTTCCAGTTAAACATGTTAATGTAACCTGGGGGAATGTTCAATTAGCAGCTACATTTAAACTTCGGCCACAACAAGGTGAAACATTATCGTAGCATCCGATAATGCGAAGACCGTTTTTGTATTACGTCCGAGATATCTATCACATCCGTGATTTGGTCTCGAAAATCCATACTTTTCTTGATGACCCTGATTCATACGTATTCAAGAAAAAAATAACGGGGCAAAGTTAGGGTACCTTGAGGGTACCTTGCTGTAAGTTTAATAAAATAGTTCTGTGTTGAATTCTAGAGACGTTTTTTACCCTGTATATTTTTATTAGAGTACATCTTGATGGTAGGATTGGTAGGTAGGACCTGTAGTGAGACGTATAGGTTTAGGCTGAGGATGAATGTTCCAGAGTAAGTCTTGTCAAACATTTACGTGTAGCTAGCTACCCTTTACCATGTTCAACGTTGACGAATGAACGCAATACGAAGTCAACGCGGAACGAACGCGTTTCGCCTTCATAAAGTGTGTAGGATGTTAAACAGGGCGGAAACGATGCCGAATAAGTAATTTAAAATTTGGTACAATTAGTACCTTACACTTGACAGCACTTATATATGTAACGAGCTTTTACCCGCGACTTCGTCCGCATAAATTATTACCAGATTTTAAATCAGATGATAAGCTATCAAACAAAAAAAGTTTCATCAAAATCGGTTCAGTAGTTTTTGCGTGATACTCGAACAAACAAACACCCAAACAAACAAACAAACATACAAACAAACAAACAAACAAACAGACAGACAAAAAATTCAAAAATTGGTGATTTGGAATCAGGGACAGGTAAAAACCATGTCGTAATTTTTTTTTTTAGATATTTTCAATGTACAGACACACTTCTGTTAAAGTTTTATAATAGTTTAGATTAGATACCGACTGCTCTCAAACGGTGAAGGAAAACGTCGTGAGGAAACCTGCATACACTGAAAAAGAAATTCTGATGTGTATGTGAAGGTTACCAATCCGCATTGGGCACGCGTGGTGGACTAATGCCCATACACCCTCCCTGAGGGTATGGGCTGATGATTATGATGACTTGACAGCACTTTACACAGATTTGGGAAAACACCTAGGAAAATGCAGAACAAAAAATATTGCTCCTCTTTTCCACAAAAAAACTTTAAATTGAAGTATTATTGCGGCGGATTTGTTAACAAATAACAAAAATGTCAAAAAGTTAAAAATGAAGGGGGGTTTTCAACAAGAAACTAGTTTTTATCCACTTTTTTCTTCACGCTCTATCGTAAAAACGGTAATACTTGCAAGCGTCAAACTTTGTGTGATTATAGAGCAAATTCTACAGAATAACAGCAAATACTTAAAACCGGCCAAGTGTGAGTCGGTCTCGCGCTAAAGGTCCCGGACCAAAAAAGTTTTTTTTCTAAGTTAATAATGTTGTGTTCTGAAGTGGTGTGGTACGGAACCCTCGGTGCGCGAGTAGCCCGACTCGCACCTGACCGCTTTTATTTTAATATTTCTAGAACCCGAAAATGATGTTTTCAAAGCTTGATACGCAGTTACTGGAGGGCGATAGCGCTAATTTAAAACATCCAAGTTCAATCCTAATCCAATTTCAATTCTAATCACATAAAAATCCAATTACTATTCATATTCAACTGTGCTGAATTCCGGATCGCGCTAAACTCTATGTGACTGACAGCCTTTAACGTCTGAACGTTCTGTCAAAATGACTCTAACGACTGTCAAATGAATAGCGCAATACCAAATTAAAAGTTGTGGTTCGCTTGCGGTCATGATTCAGTTGAGATTTATTTAGCGCGATTGCTTTCTCTCCTGGGCCTCAATTGCGCAATTTTATACGGTTTTGGTTTTGGTTTAGTTTTGGTTTAGATTTGGTTTAGCTGAAGTAAAAAAGCTATATATTTTTCTGAACGGTTAAATCGCACAATACAGAAAATTCGATCGAACGGACATCAAATGTTACGCCAACGTATCTTCCGAAATAGAGCTAAATCGTTACCGTTAATATAATTTGCGCTTCCTCCTAAGACCCCTCGTACAAAATTTTGCACATAATAAAGTTCATCCGTCAGGCCCAGCTTTAAAAACAGATCATAGTAAAAAACGCCCACTGTACAAATTTTTGTACATATTGTTTAAATTATAATTTTTTATTTTTGAATCTTCGCGGGGTGTTTTTTGACATACCACAGTGTTGGTGAATATTTTTTTAATGTTTCAAATGCAGCCAACTTAAAAAAAAGTAAAAGCTTTCAAAACCAAATGGTTCAAAGCAGGTTCAAAGTTTGACCATGGCGGGAAGGGTATTTTTAAATCTTAATAAATCCGGTTAATCTTTATTTTTTTCGAGTATGTTTTTTAGTAGAAAGTATGAAAAAGACAGAAAATTATGCTAAGTTAATGATTTTCACTGTCGGTTGACAATCACCCGACTTACAATCAGAAACTTTTTTTTGTACATGTTTTGGTACACCGGGTCTCAGCTTCATACCATTTATAGTAAAATTGTGTCAGTTTTTAATTTTTTTTAATTTTATTTTTGTAAAGTATTGACAGTTCTTAAAAGCCATAATGTTTATTAATTACAATAAGAGATTTAAACATGTTTCTGACGTTCTGGCTATACTATTTTCAAAATTTATGTAAAAAATTTACTCTGACTTCAGACCCACAGTACAATTTTTTGAACAAAAGATAGGTTGATTTAATTTAAGCCAAAATGTTCTTTACATAAAGCCTAGGCAGGCTAAAATAGTATCTCACTTAAAACTTTTCGAATTTTAAAGTTACAAGGTAAAGTAGGTCTTGGGCCTGACAGCAGATATTTATTATGTACATAAAATTGTACAGTGGGTCTCAAGCTCTTCGAAGTTTTTAAAAAGCTGGGCCTTAGGAGGCTAAGAATTGTGCATAACGTAACGTTTTTGGTTGTGGTTTTGTTTTGGTAGTATCGTTCAAACCTAGGGCGATTGAGGCCCTGATCGGTAAAAAGATACGAAGTGTGGACGGTGCGTTAATAATGTAATCCTGTAATCCTGGTCTTGTTAAAGCAATAATACGCGCGGGTCGCTCTTCGCAGCCACCGACAAAACACGCACAAAGTTACGCACGAATAAATTACAATAAATTTGCATGTAGAATTCGTCAATGCGGTCTTAACTTTGTCCTGTCATTGTTGCCGAATAAATTAGTGTTTCAAAGAAAAGGTAGACTTAAGAGCTAAATTTCCATTAAGGCTTGAACGTTCTTAACTTTTCTTGTAGTACTCGTTTACGCAGATCGAGTTTGTTTTATCAGATTACGCGTGGAAGCAAAATATTTAATCGACGTGCGATATGATACGATACGATACGATACGACATGATACGATGCGATACGATAAGATACGATAAGATACGATACAACTAACATATATTAAAAATTGTTCTGGATAGGTATTCATACATACATAAGCTCACGCCATTGTCGTATGGAGGTAGGCAGAGACCACGGACCATCACACTGTACTGGATAGGTATAGCTTTAACATCAGAAAAAAATATATAGACACAAACAACTACAGAAAAAAACATTATGCCAAAATTAATTATATGTTTTCTCGAGTTTTACAAAATAGTAGTTAATGACTTCTTGCGATAAGCCGACGCAATGTAACAGTTCTATTTTATTAATCCTAGTCATTAATAACAAACAACAACAATCTTGGACAATGTCACACAAATTATCTAGCCACATTTAAAGTACCAGAATCTAGCCTGGACTTGTATTATGATGACTAGACAACGATATACAATACATATATGTATCGATAAAAACATCCATGACTCGGGTACAAATATTCATATTCATCATACAAATATTTGTCCCTTACGGGATTCGAACCCGCGACCCTCGGCACAGCAGGCAGGTTCACTACCGACTGTGCTACCGGGCCGTCAATAAAACAAAATAATTATCGTATTTCAAAAACCCAGTCAACGTTTATAAAGTTTAACCGCTGTCATGTCGTAGCTTCAACCTTTTCTATCTCGGGTTTCAGTTTCACCGCGTACTTTAATTCGCGTGGCTTCACCGCACCGCACAATCGCCCACTTCATCACGCCCCGCATCCGCGCGGGAGCCGCTGATCCGCAGTAATACGCTCTTGGTATTGTTTGGGATGTCGCGTCGCGTTGCGGTCTTGCGGTTTTGCAATCGCAGCTTGTGCCACAGATTAGCTATGGGAAATTATGGCAGTGGAACCACTAGTGTGCGTTGTTAGCTGCAGGGTTACTTGTCGACGTATTCCTTTCAGGAAGTTAAAGGGCAGCCTAAGAACACCTTAGTTCACTTTTAGTTACTCTTGAAGTAAAGGTAAAATCTCACTAACTCCGCTTCATTTATTATGCTCTGCTTTAAGTCTTCACGTCGTTTACTGGAGTTTGATAAACAAGGTCTTTCATTGTGTCCCCTGACATACTAATTATATGAGGTCAAGTCGGGGCTACTTGCAGGCCAAGGAGTGGCCCTCCTCTACCAATCCCTCAAATGGTTACGTTGCAGGCACGACTTGCGACTCATTCGAATAGATGGATTGGTAGAGGACGACCAATCCATGGTCGGCAAGAAGCCCCGACTTGACCCCATGTAATTTTTATGTCTGGGGACATATGAAAGTGTCACGGAAGTATTAGTATAGATTTTTATTTAGGACTCTTAATTCAATTAGGAGCAAAAAGCTATGACTATAGCAAAATAAAGAAAAGGGAGGGTAAATTTGCTAATGAAGACTGAGTAAGTAAAAATAGAAGCAAGTACCTAACTAATTTTATTGACATAATCATAGTCGTTGCTGCACGAATTCCGAAATTTTGTTGTAGGTAAGGTAGCCCACACGGATAAACTTCAATCAAAGATGACTTTTAATAACGCACCATCGCACTATACACGTTCGGAGTTGTATTACCGTTATTATCTAAACTGTGGCTGTTCTATCTATTGCTTTGTGCTTAGATCTATTCATAAAAGGCACTATCTCGTTTTACGTGTCGTGTCAAGTTATAAAATAACAAGGCAAAGTGCGAGTTGAATTATAGAAAAAGTCATTCTACGTAAAAAGAAAGGCTTATTATGCGGGTTTTACATGCTTTTGAACACAAAAAGTTTTAATCAAAATCGGTTCAGTAGTTTTTGCGCGACGGCGACGATTAAACAAACAGACAGACAAGTTATAAAAAATCCGTGATTTAGAATCAAGGATACTACTTAACCACCATAAAGTAACCTTTTTTAAAGTCAGTAATATCTACAATGAGAGCGTGTCGGTGGCACATTATAGAGAGCTATGGAAACTCAATCTTGAGGCCCAGGTTCGAACCCGCACGGATGAGCCATGTACCAATGAGTTTTTCTAACTGTACGTAATTACCGACTGTTCTCGAACGGTGAAGGAAAACATCGTGAGGAAACTTGCACAGGTACGTTGAAGAAGAAATTCTGATGCGTATGTTAAGTCTACCAATCCGCATTGGGCACCCGTGGTGGACTAACGCCCATACACCCTCCCTGAGGGTATGTCTGTGCCCTGCAGTGGGGCGTATATACAGGTGTAACAGAACACCGTAGTAATACTTAAGGGAGTCGTTTAGACCATCAAACTGAACAACTTTCACTATGGAGTCAGCATCGAGAAAAAATAAAAAAATAAATCAACTGTCCCATTCATTTTAGTCGAGTCGGTACTGCGGTTTTGTATGAGACAGCAGATTTTTTTCAATAACATAACATAACATAAATATTCTTTATTTGCACACCAAAAAAATACAGCAACAATTGTCAACAATTGGTTGCTGTGGAGATGTGCATCTTTCTACTGTTAATTTGACTTTGAAAAATCATACTTCAGGAGTGGGATTTTTGAAAGTAAAATAAGCATTCAGGAATTTATGTACGATTTGTAACACCACTGGCTTTTCGGTGAAGGAAAACATCGTGAGGAAACCTGCATGCTTCAATTTCGAGACATGTATTGTACCCACTGTCCATTAGAAGTGGCGACGGGCTCACTCCCCGTCACACTGGACAGAATTATGGTACTAGTGAAACGTGGATGTTCTGAGGTTTCAGAATATCTCTGACTACCCCCTCGGGGAATATAGTCGTGAGCATATGCATGCATGCATGCACAATTGTCTCGATGTTGACTCCATAGTGAAAGTTGTTAAGTTTGATGGTCTGAAGCATCCCCTTAAGTATTACTAGAGTGTTTTGTTACACCCTGTATAGGATGTGATGATGATCTACAATGCACAAACACACTTAACTTCTACTACAGTTTTGTAATCGTAGTAATTGCAAAGAAAATATACACTAAGGTAATTTACCTTAGTGTATATTTTCTACCTTAGTGTATATTTTCTTTGCAATTACTACGATTACAAAATTTCATACAATTTTACTAGCATTGTTCATACAATTTTATTAGTATTGTTCATACAATTTTACTAGCATTGCCCAAACTGTATTATCTAGCCATTTGGTGAAGGCGGATAATTACAGGGTGAAATTGATATCATTAGCATCCTTTTAAACTAAGAGTCTACCCATCAAACTGAACAACTTTTACTATGGGAGCAAACCAATCGGAGCAAAAAGAAAAAAATCAGCTGTCGCATACATTTGTGTCGCGTAGGCATTGCAGTTTGGTATGCAGATTTTTTTGTTGCTCTGATCGGTTTTTTCCCATAGTGAAAGTTGTTCAGTTTGATGGGTAGACTCTAAGGCGCTGTCCTATTGCCATCGCTCGCGCGATCATGCGTTCGTCCGACGAAAATCATTGTGCCACTGTGCATTTAAACATACTTATATCTGAATAGAAATATAACAATTCGATCGCATCTTATGATAGCACGACCTTCTATAGGATATTCCGCAGATATAAGTATGTTTAAACGCACAGTGACACAATGATTTTCGTCGGACGAACGCATGATCGCGCGAGCGATGGCAATAGGACAGCGCCTTATTAGTTTAAAAGGATGCTAATGATATCAATTTCACCCTGTATATTCAGCAAAATGGTGTAAAATAATAAAAACAGCACTAATTCAGCATTATATGAGTAGCTTTAATAGGTTCTGGTTTACAGCGCGTGAATTGTGCCAATAAACTTATCAAACTTAACTACTAACCACATAAGAAGTTCCTTAACAAAGCCTTTATGTCACACTTTTAAGCTCTAAAATCGTTTGATTTGCGAGAAGTCCTTGTGTTTACAGAATAGCGTTATCTACTCCTTATAAGAATACACATATTAAAACCCTTACGACTTCATAAATAAGGATGAAAATGGGTTGAATTGTGAGTCTTCGTTAGTGGAACGTGTCGTAACAGCGGAGCGCGGCTTCAGTTAATTGCTATTCGCCGATCCACTTTTAATTAAGTTCCAAAGTTTCTGTTTTCAATCAGAAAGATGGTTTGTGTCTTTGTCAGGCGATGAAAGGTGGAACTAGGGTAGGGTAGGGTAGGTAGGGTTAAAACCAGCAATGTATATAGGGTCCTTCTTAATATGCTGACACTTTTTTAAGGGGATGATCAGACCATAAAACTGAACAACTTCCTCTATAGGACCAACATCGAAATCGCAAAAAAAAATCAGCTCGCCCATACAAAATTGCAAACCTACTCGACCAAAATGTATGGGACAGCTGATTTTTTTTTCGCGATTTCGATGTTGGCCCCATAGAGAAAGTTGTTCAGTTTGATGGTCTGATCATCCCCTTAAAAAAGTGTCAGCATATTAAGAAGAACCATGTAGAGGGTGTATAATTAAATGCGTTAGATATCGAGCAGGGTGCTTCAAACCGTGAAACTGAACGACTTTCACTATGCAGCCAACATCGAAATCGAGAACAAAAAATTCGGTGGTTCATAGAAAATGTCATTATAGCTACTCGACCAAATTGTATGAAACAGCAGATTATTTTTACAGGGTGTAACAAAACACCCTAGTTATACTTAAGGCGATTGCAGAGGGGTCAATTTTATTCAAAACTTTGACGCACAATACGCGTAGACGGTAAAATAGTTTAGAAAATCTAGTTGTCGCGTATCAAATAACATTTGAAATTTATAATATAATATAATTACGAATATATAAAGCTTTGTAATTTTTCATACAAAATTTTCAAAGCTGTAATATCTTCGTAATTATATCATTAATTGCAAATGTTATTTGATACGCGACATCTAGATTTTCTAAACTATTTTTCCATGTATAAAATATTACTTTTATTAATTCCGTCTACGCGTATTGTGCGTCAAACGTTTGTATGGACTGAAACCACCTTAAGGGGCGTCCGCCCGGTTTTGAGTAACTTTGTAACCATTTTATACATTAACTATGGCACTTTTTAAGCAGAAAACAAAACTGAACAATCTACAGGATATGAGAAGTGATGTGATTTTTCTCTAAATCTATTTTAATTATTAAAACTGAAGAAAAACGACTCCAAAGTCACCTCTTTTTTTCCAGTTGTAACCGTTTTACTCTTACATTGTTGATAAGAAGAATATGAAAATTTACAATATTCTTCACAATACAATACAAAATGATGTGGTTTTCTTATTTTTAGAAAATTCATAAAAAATCATACAGGGTTTCAAAGAAAACGGAAAATTCTGACCGGAGCCGCGCAATTGAAGCGGGATGGCTAATTGCTAAAGTTTGCTTGTAAGAAAGAGAGCCTTGCAGATGGGAGGAGTAGCCTTAAGGGGATTTTTCAGACCATCAAACTGAACAAATTTCACTATGGGGCCAACGTCGAGAAAAAATGAAAAAAATTACTTAGCTGTCCCATACATTTTAGTCGAGTCGGTACGAAGTTTTGTATATGGGACAGTCAGATTTTTTTTATTATTTCTCTATGTTGGCTCCGTAGTGAAAGTTGTTCAGTTTGATGGTCTGAAGCACCCCCTTAAGTATTACGACGGTGTTTTGTTACACCCTGTATAGGGTCCTTCTTAATATGCTGACACTTTTTTAAGGGGATGATCAGACCATCAAACTGAACAACTTTCTCTATAGGACCAACATCGAAATCGCGAAAAAAAATCAGCTCGCCCATACAAAATTGCAAACCTACTCGACCAAAATGTATGGGACAGCTGATTTTTTTTTCGCGATTTCGATGTTGGCCCCATAGAGAAAGTTGTTCAGTTTGATGGTCTGATCATCCCCTTAAAAAAGTGTCAGCATATTAAGAAGAACCCTGTAGAGGGTGTAAAATTAAATGCGTTAGATATCGAGCAGGGTGCATCAAACCATGAAACTGAACGACTTTCACTATGCAGCCAACATCTAAATCGAGAACAAATAATTCGGTGGTTCATAGAAAATGTCAATATAGCTACTCGACCAAATTGTATGAAACAGCAGATTATTTTTACAGGGTGTAACAAAACACCCTAGTAATACTTAAGGCGATTGCAGAGGGGTCAATTTTATTCAAAACTTTGACGCACAATACGCGTAGACGGTAAAATAGTTTAGAAAATCTAGTTGTCGCGTATCAAATAACATTTGAAATTTATAATATAATTACGAATATATAAAGCTTTGTAATTTTTCATGCAATATTTCCAAAGCTATAATATCTTCGTAATTATATCATTAATTGCAAATGTTATTTGATACGCGACATCTAGATTTTCTAAACTATTTTTCTATGTATAAAATATTACTTTTATTAAATTGTGCGTCAAACGTTTGTATGGACTGAAACCACCTTAAGAGAATTTTTCAGACCATCAAACTGAACAACTTTCACTATGGATCCAACGTCGAGAAAAATAAAAGAAATTACTTAGCTGTCCCATACATTTTAGTCGAGTCGGTACGAAGTTTTGTACGGGACAGCAGATTTTTTGTATTATTTCTCGATGTTGGCTCCATAGTGAAAGTTGTTCAGTTTGATGGTCTGAAGCACCCCGTTAAGTATTACTAGGGTGTTTTGTTACACCCTGTATAAGTTTTGAAAGTTGCTCCCATGGTAAAAAAATGTCAGTTTGACATCTAGAACCACTCCTGAAAAGAAAGTAGTTAAGCTATTTTAGGGTATGATCCTTAGACAATTTAATAGTATGGACGCGTAACGCATGTCATTCTCCTATCAAAATTTTCTGCCACTTTTTACGGGGGGCGAGGTAACATGAAATTCGCAACTTTGGATTTTATTCCCTATAACTTTAGATTCTAATTTTGAATGTTAAAAATCATGAAAAGTAGTCTGGTGTGAACCCCAAACGTTCTAAGTTCAAAATTATTGTTTCGCAATTATAGGCTGTCTCGTTTAGTGATAAGGTATAAAATTGGGTGTAAATGCGCAAGATTAATTTATCTAATACCGTGGCAGAGGGGAAATGCTACCGCAAGGCCAGTCCTTACTATTAAATTGTCTAAGGTATGATCAGACCATCAAACTTTTTCTATGGAACCAACATCAAAATCCGGATAGGTACATTCGGTTCAAGTACGTTTACAGTTTTGTATGGAACAGCTGTATTTTTTTCGAGATTTCGACGTTAGTTCTACAGAGAAAATTGTTCAGTTTGATGGACTGAAAACCGTCAACAAAACACCAAAACAACAACAAAATTTCAGAGGAATGATCTCTTTATTCTAAAGCATAGAGACCGGATCAATTTACGATTGTAGTCTGTCTCTTTTATCTTGTGACTTTCTTTTAATAGTAGAAGGAGACGGAACTACAAATGTATGTTTATGCGGCTGTCAACTTCTTTTTTATGCTAGTGTGTGTGAAAAGTGACCGTAAACATAAGGACAAAAATGCCACTTGGTCATCTTTTGTCTATACTACTTGACACCACACACTCAAACAAAAACCTTAAAACAAAGGGACATTCTTGCAATGGTATGGCTCCCTCTATGCCTTTAGGTATAATCTCTTTGAACAAAATACTTCTTCTTCTTATCGTGTGGGCAGAGCCCTGGTGTCAGAGTTTTTTCAGACCGCCTTACGGCCTCTGACATGGATTTTTATGTAACGACTACTACCACCAGAGATAGTAGCCGGGACCAATGGCTTAACGTGGCCATCCGAAGTACGAAATTATTTTTCTTTTTAGACAATCAGGTGATTCAGCCTGCAATGGCCTAACCAACTGGGGAAAAACGCACAAAGTGACATATCACTAGGTGTCCCCCGTGGGAATCGAACCCACGACCTCCCTGTCGAGAGCCAAAGCTCTTAACCATTAGACCACGGAGGCACGGAACAAAATACTGAAATATGTACTATATTTCAGTATTTTGTTCCGTGCCTTCCTAAATATGTACTGTACCTACTACCTAAAAACCTATTATGTCCTATTGTTTTGTCGTTCTCATTCAATGCGTTGACGTTTCTTTAGATAATTCGTATCTTCTCTGGGTACTCAACATTTTCTTACGTATCTCTTTTACTCTTACAAAGATCGAGTTCACGACATTCGCCGTAATTAACATTTTATCTCTTAGTATAGGATCTGGAAGTGCGATTCAAGACAGCTGTATTTGTATATTCTATTTGTATTTTCCGCTTCATAATACACAACTGGATTTTGGGTACATTTTCGTAATTTTATCGAATTATCCACCGTTAGAGATTACTATTAATAATTCCGAGGTTGAACTATATGATCTTTACATTTTCTGCGTTAGCTTCCTGAATTCAATATGATTTTATTAACAGCATCTGTTGAATTTTATTGAACTCTAGTTGTTTTGAATTTCTCTGCGTGAAATTTGTATGCCACTATCTTCAGGGTTCAAGCTATTCTTATAACATGTTTATTCAAAATCGGTACAGTGGGTTTGTTCGGCCGTGAAAACGTTAACGGACAGACACTTTAACATTTAGGTTTAACATATTGGTATTTTGTATATGTATTGATTGATTGATTAATCCATCTTCTGGTACTTTATAAGTTTGATTTCAGGCGGAGATACTAATCAAAAATAGCTAATTTAGACGCAATCTTCTACTTCTTCTTTAGAGGCAATCTTCTTCTTCTTTACAGGCAATCTTCTTCTTCTTATTGAGAGGCAATGTATTCCTAGCTTTGTATTAAAATCAAAATATTTCAACAAGTTTTGAACAGATATGTATTGTATTTTTTCTGTCGGATCATAAACCTACTTAGCTTAGCAGTAGATAGAGATTTTATGTCGGTCAAAAAAGGGTTGCTTACTTTCGGTTGTGTGCTAGTAATGAGAAAATGTGACTTATCTTCTAGGCTATAGATACGAAAGTTCAAGGCTATCTGTAACATTTGGAGATGTTGTATTGCTAATACTAGAATTGGTCCTGTAATTGGATTAATACTTCTAAACCTTGCCATGGCATGTTCGCAATTACTCGTATTTTTTTCTCAGCAATTCTAGGTGTAATTGCAAAGAATGAAGGCCTTTACGTAATTCGAATAAAGTCTATTCTGTACATAAATGATAATTAATTCGGTATGTCTGTACTATCGCGGACTTTTCCGCCTGACCACCACTAGGCTCATTTTTGCTTGCATACTAAACATAAAAGCGATGTCTTACCCCGCCCTATTGATGAATAGACCTAGTTTCTGAACAATAAATTTTGGGCGAAATTATGCGATTTTTTTCTTAAGTGGTCAGGCGGAAAAGTCCCCGATAGTACATTGAAATAAAAAAAAAATACGTTGATGATTTTTTAGTGTTCCGTACCAAAATTGGCAATACGGAACACTTATGGAATCAGCTCGATGTCTGTCCGTCCGTCCGTCCGTTTGTCATAGGCATTTTTCTCAGAGACCGTAAGACATAGGAAGTTGAAACTTGGTATAGATATAGCAATTGCTAGTCTAATGTCACAAATGAGGTAAAAAAAGCTTAATATTTATATTGGGGGTCAATTTGGGGAGGTAGAAAGGGTAAATAAAAATTAAAAAATTTCCTACCCTATGGTGTGGGGTATCAATTGAAAGCTTATGAAAAAACGAGGCTAAAAATATACTTTTCACATTTTTTATTAAAACTTTGTTTAACAAAATTTTCAATTAAATCCGTTAAATTGCTGTCCCCACCTCTATTTCAAAGAATATAGCCGTATAAGATCTAAAAAAAATCATGGACATCAGAAATAACGTGTAGATGGCGGGAAAACTATCAGGGTGGCTCTAACTTGGATATTTTTTTTCTATACCTAAAAAACAGTCACCAGTGTAAAATGATCCTCAGTTACTATGTGACCACATACTTACTAAGTGTCAATTTATAGTTGTTGTCATCAATGACCCATGTTAAACAACTGGTAGTACGGAACACTAATTGCCCGAGTCCCGACTCGTACTTGGCCGGTTTTTTTTTTCTTTTAGTTGGTTTGTTTGTGGTTGAATCAATCAGAACATGTCATCACATCTTTAATTTGATTTAATCAGGACAATGGTTTTAAATAAAACCGGTCAAGTGCGAGTCGGGCTACTCGCGCACCGAGGGTTCCGTACCACACCACCACAGGACACAACATTATTAACTTAGAAAAAAATCTTTTTTTGTCCGGGGCCTTTAGCGCGAAACCGACTCACACTTGGCCGGTTTTTAGTATTTGTTGTTATTCTGTAGAGTTTGCTCTATAATCACACTAAGTTTGATGCTTGTATTTGTTACCGTTTTTACGATAGAGCGTGAAGAAAAAAACGTTGATAAAAACTAGTTTCTTGTTGAGAACCCCCCTTAATTTTTAACTTTTTGACATTTTTATTATTTGTTAACAAATCCGCCGTAATAACGCACAATCTGAGAAAATTTCAACTATCTAGCTGTTACGGTTCAAAAGTTACAGCCCTAAATAGGTAGGACAGACGGACGGACGGACAGACAGACGGACGGACGGACGGACGGACGGACGGACGGACGGACGGACAACGTTGGCTTAGTAATAGGGTCCCGTTTTCACCCTTTGAGTGCGGAACCCTAAAAATAAGAGTGGCCAACCACGATTTAAACTTTAAAAATACCGTTTCAATCATACCATAACCTCCCGTGCTTCGATCGATACCAATATTAGATAGAAACACATACAGAAGTCTGTGGATAGAAACTATCAAAACATACCGGCCACGTCATAGAATGAAAACCCACCGGTTTTTACAGCTAACATTTCATTTCGACAGCATGACATTTTAAAAGCCGAACCAATCTCCATTATGGAGGGAGGACGTGTCCGAGGCGAGTCCATTCCGTTTATAATGTCGACTGAACTGCATTTTAGTTCATTTAGCTTTAGAATTTAGGCCAAGAAATGAACGGGTACTACAAAAAGTCTTGTTTTCAATAGTTTTCTTCTACTAACTGTTTTTACCCTAATTAAATTTTTTGCAAGCAGTGTGATCCCAATGGCCCCATTGAAAAAGAGTACTTTGGGAGATTCACAACGAGAGGTCCAAACCGCACATGACCCCAAACATATTTATGTATACAGGGTCCTTTTTTTAAGGGAATAATCAGACCGTCAAACTGAGCAAATTTCTCTGTGTCAGCATATCTAAACAACTAAGTCATACTTGAAATTTGTTTTTCTACAGTTTCTGTATGTTATTTAGTTATATGTTAGTTATACAACGTGTTAATGAATTAACGCAAAACTAGAAAGTAGTTTTTTAGAATCAAGAGCAGAATCGAATTATCATGGTTTCAACATAGGTAATTTTTTTCAAAATATTAAATAATTAAAATTTCTGAACCCGATGTCAACCCACCGCACGGGCACACTCACCCTACTTACTACCAAAACAAGATTATAAAAATGTATCTATGAGTACGTTAGCGCTTTCTTTCAGTGCTGAAAAGATAACAAATCATTTTTGCCTCAAAACTTGAAATGCGAATAACTTTAAATTTTAACTATAAAAATAATAAAATTATTGTTTCAATCTAATTATTTTGGTATAAATCAGTTGGGGTGTATGAGGTTTTGCGCTAATTTATTAACACGTTGTATAGTTATATTTTATTGTTATATCTAAACTATTATAAAACTGTAAGTGTGGAGCGTGGACTGTAAGTAGGGGTTTCTTTCTTCTAAATAAAAATGCCGATGAAATCTTCCGAATGTGAGCCAGGCTGGAGGGTGGGGTAGAGAGGGCTAGTGGTCGCAGAGAGTTTTCTTTCTTCAAGATGTTTTCTTCTCGAGTGCTGGATCCGGACTGAATCTGCGCCGAATCGGCGCTTCTTATATATCATTTTCGAGCGACCACTCCCCTTCACCCCGCACTCTTCCCCTGTACTCAAATCTCTTTATTTACATGTCAATCTTATATTCTACAGCAAAGAAACAATGTTCATTACTTACTTACTTATTTTCTAACATCCAAACATATCATTCTCATCGTCTGCCGGCGCAAAACAGAGTGAGGAGCGCGCGCGAAAGATTTCAATATTTATATGACCCCGTCCCCCGCTTCCGCATACCGCGGATTCGCGGGAGTCGGGGCCCCCCTCGCTCGCCTGTATGCGCCGACAGGGACAGTTGCACTGTCTCTTTCTGTCGTTGATTTCTCTCAAGTTCCTACCTTTTAATGAGATACTAAGTCTAATCAGGGTAAATTCTAACTGGAATTATGTAAGCTAATCGTGTTATTTACTTTAAAATCTGATGAAACTATGTGCTAATTTAACTAGGGAAATGTGTACCTATCTAACTGAGGTAGGAATCTCAAGGGAAATCACTTAAACAATGAAATACAAGCCCTATTCTAACTATTTACATAACTTATGTTCTAGGCCCTAATCCTAATAAGAAATTACGACTTTATTAAAATAGAAACTTATCCTATAACTAAAACAATACAAAACAATGCAAAGTAAAGTAAATTGAGACAAAAACTATGTACAAATGGTCGATTCATATTCTGTCGTGCACAGTAAGTAACAGAAGTATGTCTGTACATTGAAGACATTTACAAAAAAAAAAAATTACGACATGGTTTTTACCTGTCCCTGATTCCAAATCACCAATTTTTGGATTTTTTGTCTGTCTGTTTGTTTGTTTGTTTGTATCTTTGTTTGTTTGTTTGTTTGAAAAACTACTGTACCGATTTTGATGAAACTTTTTTTGTTTGTTAGCTAGCTTATCATCTGACTTAAAATCTGGTATATAATTTAAGCGGACGAAGTCGCGGTTAAAAGCTCGTTAAGAATATAGTAAAGATTAGCAAAAACTTTTTTACTTTATAAAGATAAGAAAGATATTTCGAATCCTATTGTGCTTTCGTGACAATTCTTATTATAAGTTACAACTTATTTTTCGACAATCCTATCTCAAAGACATCATAACGAAAACCTTTCTTAGGTAAAAGTATTTAAAATCTGTTTCTATGATTTAGAAATAGCCTTAAGATTATAATATAATGCTATCTAGGTAAATTGTAAAACAAATTACAAAAATTAGAGACATAACGGCTATGGTGTTAAACCAACAACGAATCTACAAATTAATTTCTTTCGATAATTTATTTCACTGTGTTGACCGATCGATATAGAAACCATTCGATATCTAAACATTCGATGTAGCCGCGTACCATCGATGGACAGACAATTTAGGTAAAGTGTTGACTTTCTCAATATCATTTAGAAAACATCAAACTTTTAATTCATAACGTCCTTTCTGAAAGCAGTTATTTCTAACTTAAATTAAATTGAATAATACTGAGACTGAAACAATCCTTCGAAACGGAAACTTTTTGATGTTACCTAAATACCAACGTGAAATGTCTCAAAGGGAAGTTTAAAACAATTTCTATACCTACTTTACCAAAAAGATTTCTAACCTTATAAGTCAAAAGTATATTGAAATCGATAAATAAAACAACAAAACTATATTGTAAAGCATGCAGTTGAAGCAATTGGCCAAACTTTCAAAATCGTAACAATCTCGGAAACACCAACGCTAAAAGCATATTTCGACTTAAGGCTCTTAGTGCGAGCCTTAACAGGACACTGCAAGTTAAACAAGCATCTACACAGAATGGGGCTTGTAGATTCACCCACCTGCAGATTCTGCTGTGAAGCAGAGGAAACGCCCATACACCTCCTCTGCGAATGCGAAGTGCTCATTCACAGCAGGAGTCGCCATCTAGGTGGATACGTAATAACACCTAATGACATTAGGGACCTCCCCTCCAAGAGCATAACAAGGTTCATGAAGTCCGTGGGCCTAGGAAACGACCTTTAGGTCTAGGGTGACAGCTACAATAGATCTATTCAGGTCGCAGTAGCTATTGGTCATTGACCAAGCCCTTACAACCAAAATAATAATAAAAGCATATTTTCTTACTCAAATACAATAAACCAATCGTAATATCACATTACAAACAAAACTGTCGAAAATACTCTACGATATTATATTTGCCATATCCAATTTCCTGCAAAGTTCCAATCAAGAATCAAATAAACAGTACCGCCCTATTTGTAGATATCTTCAATAATTTAATATCTCTGTGACGTGGCCCTACTATAAATTAATACCTACGCACTCACGCACAAATAGCATTTGTATGACACTCGATGTCTCGTCTCGACCCATCTGTCGATACAAGAGCTGTGTGCGAAAACTTTACTAGGGCTGCCTCTTGATAAAGAAGTATTTTTTTTGTAATCATTTATTTTAATCATTATTTTACTTTGCTAATGCTTCCTGGTCCACCCACATAATATTATATTACTAGATGACCGCGGCGAACTTTGTACCGCCTAAGAATCTTCTCGACACACACTTAGCCGTTTTTTTAGCCTATGTTCTTCACAGATAATGTAGTATTCTAATGGTGAAAGAATTATTCAGATCGGTCCAAAAAATCTAATCTTTCCTCGAAAGATTTGATTGAACTAGATACACAATCAACGCAAAAATGTCATATTCAAAAGAGCGACTAAGTAGGTCTTTTTTGTACCAGCTGTCGGTAATCATACCAACCAGGACTAAGTTTATGGATCAAAAACCACATATTCGTGCCACCCAACAGCATGCATACCTACTTGATTTGTATGGGTTATGTGTCAGATTCGAACAAAAATTTGCTAAGATTTAATACAAGACTTGAAGTATATAATGTCAATGGGTACATCACATATTTTTGACGACCCGGTTGGTGTAATGGTCGCCATGCCGGACTGCCAAACCATTCGGTCATGGATGTTATATATATATATTTTTTTTTTTTATGTGTGATAGGTAAGCATTTGACCCCAATCTCACCTGATGTTGAGTGATGATGAGGCCGAAGATGTAGCATGCTTACCTATTCACTCTCGCCTTGAAGAGGCCCAGGTTGTATTGCTCAGGGAACAGGTCCGCAGGCAGGGCATTCCACTCCTTAGCCGTGCGCATTATAAAAGAAGAAGCAAACTTCTTCGTGCGAATTGCCGGTAGGTCAACGACATAAGGGTGGAAACCCAGTCTGCGTCTCGTCCCCCGCAGATGGAAGGGAGACGGTGGTATCAGATCGTGTAATTCAGTCGCACACTCTCCGAAATGTATCCTATAAAAAAACAGACAGACAGGCTACCTTGCGACGATGCTCAAGACTTTGTAGCTTCGCCACCGAGGTTGGATCACCTATGAGCTTCCTGGCACGCCTGTCAATTGAGTCCAGCGCGGCCAGCTGGTATTGGGCAGACCCGTCCCAGAGATGGCAGCAGTACTCCATACACGATCGGACTTGTGCTTGATAAAGTTGTAGAAGCTGTCCCGGAGTAAAGTACCGTCTGATCTTCGAGAGGACGCCCAGTTTTTTCGCTGCGGTTTTCGCCATGGACTCAATGTACAGTCCGAAATTCAGATCGGACGATATGTTAATGCCAAGGAGCTCCAGGCGATCAGCTATCGGTATGGACACATTTCGGAAAGTCGGGGTCAAAGCGAAGGGACTCCGTTTTGTGGAGAAAAGGCACGCCTGTGTTTTGCTTGCGTTGAAACTGACCCGATTAGTATCACCCCAGTCGGACACAGATTCAAGGGCCAAGTTTATTCGCTGCACCATGGCCTCTCGACAAGACTGAGTAACGTCCAATTTGACCCCTGCACCGGACAGATATCTGTCAGCAACAGTGCTGTCGTCAGCATACCCAAAGGTTCCGGGCACAAGCATGTCGTTTATATGCAGCAGAAATAAAGTGGCTGACAGAACTGACCCCTGAGGAACACCGGCATTAATAGCCATTTGATCCGATGAGTATCCATCAATGACTACTCGAATGGATCGTTCGCTCAAGAAGTCAGCTATCCAGTTGCATAGGTCAATCGGAATTCCATATGATGGAAGCTTGCTTAAAAGGCTTGCATGCCAGACCCTGTCAAAGGCTTTGGATATGTCAAGAGACACGGCAAGTGCCTCCCCGTATCTCTCGAAAGCCTCGCTCCACAGATGAGTGGCATACACAAGAAGATCCCCCGTGGACCGTCCTGGGCGGAACCCATACTGACCGTCACTGAGGAGGTCGTTATGTTCCAGGTATGCCAGGAGCCGGTTGTTAAGTACACGTTCCATAGTCTTGCAGAGTATGGAAGTGACTGATATTGGTCTATAGTTGACAGGGTCGGCACGACTGCCTTTTTTGGGCACGGGTTGCACGTTGGCAAGCTTCCATGACCTTGGGACTACCGCAGTCTTAAGTGAGAGGCGATACAGGGGTGTTAAAACAGGAGACAACTCTGGAGCACAGGTGCGTAGGACAATCGCTGGGATTCCGTCGGGTCCGCTAGCCTTGTTCACGTCTAGAGAACGCAGGATTTTAAGAACCTCTTTTTGGCGAATGTGAACTGATGCCATTGAGCATTCAGTACGAGGAATGGTAGGTGGTGTTTTATCTGAGTTCTCCAGATGCGAATTCCCGGCAAAAAGATTAGCAAATAAATTTGCTTTCTCCTCCGCCGAGTGAGCTAGCGATCCGTCAGGTTTTATTAGCGGTGGCAGGGAGGGACGGCCGAAGTTTGCTTCCACTGCTTTGGCAAGCGACCAAAACGCTTTACTGCCAGCTGGATAGGAGGCAAGCTTAGCCCCTATACGACCTATATGGTCGAACCGGGCTTTTATATGTTTGTGCCGTTGTTGTATGATTCCCATAACAAAAAGCCTAGGCTTGCTTGGGATCATTACAATGTATGTGCCTGTGAGCGTTTTTTATTTATTTGTTAATAGGCATCTGAACTGAACGAACGATATCGTAGATCAATAACATCAAAGGAAAAAGTGGGAATGAAGTTGATCCATTAGTTGACAATATAATATTTATTATATCCGATGTCATTTACATTCGCATTTACACGTACATTAATAGCTTTACAACGACTCTAGTAAAACAAATTAATGTTCTTGTAGATGCGAATGTAAAAGACATCGGTCTCAACATTATTTTCAACATTGCAATCAATCAATCAATTATACTTTATTTCACACCAAAAAGAAAAAACATAGTATACAGAAAGCAAACAATCAGGAAATACAAAGGCACAAAAACATTTCAATTTTTGTGAAGACAAATCAATGTTTCAACAACATGACAATCACTAAAAAGATCTCGACGTAATTCACATTGTGTTATCTATTTACAAAATAAGTTTAGGTACTTTCTAAGTCTGTTGTGACATCCCTAAGACCACCTGAAACCAGCCGAAACTGGTAAATACCGGCTCAGTTAATCTCGTGAGAGGTTTATCGAAGTCCTCGGGGAGTTTATTAGGGTCTTTATTGTCAGGTGATTCTTTTATCTGCCCTCCTATTGGAGGTCAGCTATAAAACGAGATGAAAGATAAGGGTATCATTTTCTGACAGCAGTATGGATTTACTTGATTGATGTATTTATTATACGTTAGAGGAATTTTTCTTCTTTTGTTTTTTTTTTATCTCTAGAACGATTTTGTAAACACGTTCTTTATGATTTCAAGTTTGCTCCCTCAGTAAAAGTTGGTCAGTATGATGGTGGTCTGAAGCACACTTCGAAGCACCCCTGAAAATTTGGTAAGTGTTTACTAAATTGTCCAGTATAGGTGATAAATAAATATGTGTACTTACTGCGAAATAATTCTTCAAATACACCTATGTAATAGTCATGCCATTGACCCCTGGAGGTGGGCAAATATTACGGCTAACCACACGCTACGATTCTAATACATTTCTTTAGCCACATTCATGCATTCTTGTCGGCTGCTTTCTGTCTTAGCAGGGTGCTAAGTATTTTCGTCTTTGGAGATGATCATTAATTCCCTAAAAGATACAAAAT
This sequence comes from Agonopterix subpropinquella, assembly GCA_922987775.1. Lineage (NCBI taxonomy): Eukaryota > Metazoa > Arthropoda > Insecta > Lepidoptera > Depressariidae > Agonopterix > Agonopterix subpropinquella. Next base: position 3,774,039 of record OV277708.1, on the reverse strand, counting down.
CCCAAAATCAAGAAATAAAACCATGAAGCTAATAGAACTGAAATGTCTTTTTGACTTACAATAAACTTGCACTGAACCTTACGCAATATTATCGTTTCTCTAGCTTTTCTTTCTTTCTTCTGTGATCTAGCTAAGTCTGTTACTCAGGGAGCCTAGTATGCCTACCCAGAGAAAACGGTAAAAATCGAGACGTGCATTTTCTCTTTGTTTCTTATCACTTTATCGTGCTTGGCATTCTAGCCGTACTAGTCAGTTACGGACTGTTTTATATCTACTACAAAATAATATTACCTATATACCATTATCAGAAAATTCACATTTCACATAAATGATCGGACTCAATGATATACATGCAGATGCAGGTTTAGATTTGATATCAAGCAATCAATGAAGCAATCATCCACTCAATATAACCTTGAAAACTCAATTTATAGTTCAATAGATATGTAGACAGTACTTGACTGGAGGATAAATTGACCCCAGGTTCACCCGACCGAGAACTTTCGAACCCATGTCAAAGTGAAACATAAAAGGCTGGATAAGAATTATTCTTTTGTTTTAACTGAATAGGGTTTGCTGTAGGAAGGCTTAAAGTTTGTAAAAAAATATGTAAGTTTTCTTTATAAAAAAAATTTAAAAAAAATCAAATTTTTTGTACCAAGAATATGACTAAGTAGGAAATGTAGTTTTAAAATTATTTTTAAAGTTTATCATTATAGCATAGATGTCATATATTCACGATTATTCACCAAGAAAGGGTTTGAAGAGGTTTCCTCTCGATATTTTGCTACACCGAAAGTCCGAAATGTTTAAAAGTTAGACATAATTTCGTGCATAAAGTTTCTAAAATCTTATGGGTACAAGTACCAGCAGGCTTATGGGAATCGAACCATTACCTTACTTCTAATGATGCTAAATATGCAGTAGGTAGCATGTGCCTTAACATTGCTAGCAACGATACGTTAATTATCATTTGAAATTACAAATTGTCATGTTTATCAAACAGGGCCCTAGTGCGATTTTTGAAACTCATACTTTGAACTCAGCTGTTGAAACTGTCAATATTACTATGGAGATATGCATCTTTCTACTGCTGATGTGACTTTCAAAAATCATTCTTCAGGAGTGCGATCATTCTTTGAACTCAACAGTTGAAAATGTCAATATAACTATGGAGACGTACATCTTTCTACTGTTTATTTGACATTAAAAAATCAATTTTTGAAAGTCAAATCAGCAGTAGAAAGATGCGTATCTCCATACATTTTTAACTGTTGAGTTCAACGTATGAGATTCAAAAATCGCACTCCTGTTCGGAAGGCGAGGCGTGGCGTGATAGCAACTACCTATTTGTTGAGTATTCAAAAAACGTATACATCTGAAACTTTCCTACCAAAAACCTTTTTTAAGCGTCAGAATTTAAGGTTCCGTTTTAGCCTAATCCGGACTCTAAGACCTAAGTAATCATCATAGAGATGCGTTAGAGAATTATTCTCGGTTTATTAATATTATACAAGAGAATAAGGTTTTTAATCTGTGGGAACGAGAAACCTGTACTATCAAAGAAGTCATCGAATGCTGTGACTGTAACCGGTTGTCCCACGTTGTTGACCGTATCAGAGATGCTGACAAATTGCTCACAACCGTATGAAATCTGGAGTGCTGCTATTCTGAACCGGATATCTGACCAAAAGGGAAAACGAACATGATTTCATGGATGTAAGTCATCATCATCATCTCAGCCGATGGACGTCCACAGCTGGACATAGGCCTCCCCCAAGGATCGCCACAACGACCGGTCCTGCCCTCATCCAACGGGTTCCCGCCGCCTTCACCAGATCGTCGGTCCACCGTGTGCCTACCCACGCTGCGCTTTTCGGTACGCGGTCGCCACTCTAGAACTTTTCGGCCCCATCGGCCATCGATTCTGCGAGCAATGCCCCGCCCACTGCCACTTAAGTTTACGGTTTAAGATTTTATTTCTCAAAGAATATAATTCACTTGTTAGAGAAATACAAGATACATTTTTAAAGTAAGAAAAACTTAGAGTGTAGGTTAGACACAATTTGGTAAGTACTTAAATATAACTAATATATATAAGTTTAGCAATTCTTTGGGCTATGTTACTCTGGTTCTTCTGCGGATCTCTTCATTTCTGATACGATCTCGCAGGGAAACTCCGAGCATAGCATTCTCCATTGCCCTTTGGGTGACTTTCAGCCTTTTTATGAGGCCTTGAGTGAACGACCACGTCTCTGTTCCATATGTCATCACTGGCAACACAAACTGATCGAAGACTTTCGTTTTAAGACACTGCGGTATTTGAGACGTGAAGATGTTACGTAGCTTCCCGAACGCTGCCCAGCCGAGTTGGATTCGACCGTTGATCTCTTTCTCGAAGTTGGACCTACCTAACTAAATAGTTTGTCCCAGGTAAACATAATCGTCAATACACAAATGTATGTAAGTATTTCAATCAAACGTTAAAAAACACTGTAAAAAGTAGTATTGATCATGAAAATTATATAAATCAACTTACACAAGTGAGTAATGGAGGAAAGAAAAGCGTTTCATTTCAATGTGAGCTTAACACGCTAAAAGATCATTTCAACGTTGATTTAATATTACTAGAGTTAACCCGCGACTTCGTCCACACAAATTATATACCAGATTTTAAGTCAGATCATAAGCTATCAAATAAAAATGTTTCATCAAAATCGGTTCAGTATGCTCGTTCAAACAAACACACAAACAAACAAACAGACAGACAAAAAATCCAAAAAATTGTGATTTGGAATCAGGGACACCTAAAAACCATATCGTAATCTTTTTTTTGTAAATATCTTCAATGTACAGACACACTTCTGTTACAGTTTTATAATAGTTTAGATATTTATATGGGTTTAATTTGAAACGAGGATAGCCTTGTTGGTTTAACCATGCCGATGCCGTATATCTTCTCTACTATTATAAAACTGTAACATAAGTTACAGTTAACATTCAAGATATTAAAAAAAGATACGATATAATTATGGTTTTTAGGTGTCCCCTTCGTGTCCCAGATTCCAAATTCAAAATTTTTTGATTTTATTGTCTGTTTTTCTGCTTGTTTCTTTGTTCGCGCGTCATACGAAAACTACTGGGCCGATTTCGATGAAACTTTTTTGTTTGAAAGCTTATAATTAGATTTAAAATCTGGAAGCTACCTAACACTGATCAAGGAGTGAAAGAAAAACGTGGAATGAATCAGCTAGCATGATTAGATCACAGTCATAAAACGTATAATTCTGTAAAATGTATAAATCCTACCTAGACGTAGGTAGGAACCCAAGGAACACGCAAGCTATATAGCAGCTGTACAGTAGCCGCATAAAGGAAATATTCTTTATGCAGCTACCTACTGTGCAGCTGCTATATAGCTTGCGTGTTCCTGGGGAAGGAGGGTAGACTCTTAGTTTAAAAGGATGCTAATGATCTCATATTCCTAGATATAAGTGTACTTTTTGTAACCACCAGCAGCAAGGCTGATTCAGTTTTTATGGGGCGTAGAGCTTTTCTGTGATGGGGATGGACCAGGTCTGCCTGCATAACTCCAGTCGGTTTAGGAGTTACTGCTGAATAAAGGTCTGTGAAAAATTAATGATCAGCTGCAAGGCTGATCGTATGTTATTGTTGTAGTATGCACTGTAGCTATGTGAATAGTACAAAAACTGACATGGTTCATCAGTCGGTTTAGGAGATACAGCCATTCAAAGGTCGGAACTTTGACTGGCTGTATCTCCTAAACCGAGTAACAGAACTTGACAGTTCACATAGCTACAAGTGCATACTACAACAATATCATATTACAATCAGCCGTACAGCTGATCGTAAATTTTTTACAGACCTTTAATCATCAGTAACTCTTAAACCAACTGGAGTTATGCAGGCAGACCTAGTCCATCTCTATCACAGAGATGCTCTACACCCCATAAACACTGAATCAGCCTTGCTGCAGATGGTCGCAAAAAGTACACTTATCTCTTATACTATCAATTTCACCCTGTATATAGTTACTAATATAGCACCGCACTGGGCCCGGCCTGCGTGATTAGAGTGACTGCCCAAATCGGTCTAATTTGTCTTACTCTGAGAGCCTGCAGGTAGCTCTATTTGCTAATTAGTAGTAACTATGAAACATGATGCATCGTGCTGACATAATGATCTCCATTCACTTTGCGTTGTCGTTGCCTTTGTCGGCCGTTCTGCTACGAAATCACATTAATTAGTTCCTACTGTAATTACGTACTGCTGACAATGTTCTGCACCTGTCTGTTTTGTCAATTAATCTTAGTACCGAAACATAAGGTAATTTTTGGACTGCTCTTGTCATTAAACTGCAGTCAAAATTGGCTATGAGAAATCACGATCATCGAATCATTTTCACAATAATTCAGGAACTAATGAATTCCTTGTATAAGGTCTAACAAAATTAGTTTTGTAAGGAACAGAAGATTTTTTTTTTTTGCGATTTCAACATTGATCAGTAGCAAGAAAAAATCGTAGCAAGCAAAATCAGGTGTCCCATACTAAACGGCAATGCCTACTCGATTCAAATGTAGCTGATTTTTTTTGAAATTTTAATTGAAATTATATTTATTCGTAAACATAGGTGGATACAATGTAGATTTTATGATTATAAATATAGAGCTCTATGTTTTGCTGCAAAGAGCGTACGAAAATTTTGGATTTTATTACATCATGCGTTACCTGCGTTATAATTAGGCAGGTACATTTTGCAGATTGATGGGTAGATTCTTAGTTTAAAAAGATGCCAATGAATTCTATTCTATCTATTTACAGTTCGAGTCCAGTACAATTCGATTCTGAAATCGCAAGGCCTTTCACAAAATGTAAAGGATCACTTTCAAATCAAGAAAATTGCTACACTATCCAGTTAAAAGTTTCCCGTAGCAGAAAACATAAGCCCCGCAGTAGTTTACAGGACGTTACCGTTCGAGTCACGTACGTTACCTAAGTCCCCCATTAACTCGGAATGGGTAGGCGTGTAGATACTGACTTTCGTAAGGGAACTCCATTTGTTTTTGCGGATAAAAGGGAAAAAATAAAGTTTACCTCTAGGGTGATTAGGTTATCCGCAGGATGTGGACTGTCCTATTTTATTTTTGTTTTACGTTTATAAAGATCAAATGGTATTAGGTACCAGGGAAGATAAAAAACAGAGTCGTAAGCGTGGTAGTTGGGGTCTAAACATAATGTTATGTAGGGCTATCTTAGACAATTTATATAGGGACGAGTTACGCGTGTCATTCTATTAAGAAACATTTCTGCCACTTTTTGCGGGGGGCGAGGTAACATGAAATCCGCAACTTTGGATTTTATTCCCTATAACTTTTGATTCTAATTTTGAATGTTAAAAATCATGAAAAGTAGTCTCGTGTGAACCCCAAACGTTCTAAGTTCAAAATTATTGTTTTGCTATTATAGGCTGTCTCGTTTAGTGATAAGGTATAAAATTGGGTGTAAATTCGCAAGATTAATTGATCTAATACCGTGGCAGAGGGGAAATGCTACCGCAAGGCCAGTCCTTACTATTAAATTGTCTAAGTTTTCAATACAAAATATCCACGACCACATCGCGTCGTTGTGGTGTGGTTGTGGCTGTGGTGTGGCTGTGGCTGTGGTGTGGTTGTGGTACGTGTGAATTGACACTAAGTCATGCTAGGACGACTGAATAACTCTTGATCTTGACTTCGTCTCCGTCGTTTCGAAAAATCTGAACATCTCAGTGGTCTTGAACGTCAAAATGTGAAATCGGTAGAGTTGCCCACAAATATCGGTAGACCAAAAATCGGTAAATGTTGAAAAAACAATAATATTCAATCAAAGTTTCTTTTTAAACATTGCTTATCTTGTCGTGTCGTTTAAACATTAACGTGGTTAGATGTAAAGTCTCAAAATTAATTTATTTTTTATTTTTTGTCTGTCTATTTGTTTGAGCATCGCGCATTTTTTTTCATCAATAAAAAACGAAGAAATGCATCTGTAAAACTGTTGTTGTTAGAGAAATTAGGCAGTTGGCAGAACAAACCAACTGAAAGAAATCGGTTTTTACTTATTTAAAGAGTTGTTATCTCAGTGTATGATCAATTCATTAATACAGTTGTGAACATTAAACTACTTTTCTCGACGTAGAAACATAGAAACGAACAGGGTTTGCAATTCAGAAACGGAAAATCGGTAAGAAATTCTGGAGAATTTCATTGTATTCTCAGAAATCGTGGAAAAATGTATACATTTCGGTATTTCGGTAGAAGAGACCCCATATCGGAAGAAATACCGAAAAATCGGTCGGTTCGAGACCACTGGAACATCTGTAGGGTTGATTTTCGATAACACCTTTGTTATTGTACCTCTACATCATCTGCAGAATATGACGGTATTCCATGATTCATTCCGGTCAATTTAATTTCATTTATATCTTCAGTGGTTTACGCTGGTCAGTCAATCAGTCAGAGTCATGGACCGTAAACCTACATACTTGTATGTAATAATAATAATAAGAAATTTATTCATCAGCAAGTAAGTAAATACAGATACAAAAGTGATCTTAAATAAGTACTAAATAACATGCTATGATGAATAGGCATGAGCCTCAGCATTACTGCTGTTTTTCAGTCTCCGCCTTGAGATGACACTGCACTGCCAAAACTTAATCTAATTAACAAAAGCAAACATTTCGGATCTTACTAATTATGGTATTAAGCTACTGTTATGAACTTATTTGGTATGTCAGCAACATAAAGTATAATAAGTATACATGTATAGGTTTAAAGGATGTGTGTATGATTAAATATTTATTTGAGAATATATATGTATGTACTTATATATATATATATATACTATACTATTATTTGATCAGTAGGTAAATAACAAGGTTTGTGAAAGATTATAGATAATTGATATTTTATTAATGAATTAGAGTATTAGAGGAGCTAGATATTCAAATCGAATCGATGGCTACGTAAAACAAAATTTAATTTAATTCTGTGGTACCGGAGACCAGCAGCATGCTTGTTTTTGATTGGTCAGGAGCCACTGCTTGCATTGCCTTTTGAATGAATATAAGGAATTAGAATTCTTAATTGGCGGGGGGAGGTCATTCCATACCTTAGAAGCTGCGAATCGGAAACTACCCCGGTAGGAGACCAAACGAATCGGTGGAGAAAAATGTGCTACGGGAAAGCGGGCAGATTTGCATCTTCCCTTTCTCCGATCACTCCAAAATAGTTTATCAGCCAGATAACTTGGCGTCCCAGAGCTCCTTACGTTGTAAACAAACGTTGATAATTTTAGAGTTCGTCTATTGGCCATATTCAAAATGTTGTATGAGTTGAGAAATGGTGTTATATGTGAGCGGGGTGGTACGTTATAACAGAACCTTATGCAAGAGTTTTGGATGCGTTGAACCTTCTTCTGAGTTTTTTTCAATAGGCAAGGCCCGTATACAATGTCACAGTAATCAAGAATTGATAATATCAAAGCCTCGGATATACTTCGTCTGACAGGAATACTCAAAAAAGGTCTAATCTTGTAAATTTGTTTTAGTGTACCATAGCATCTGCGTAGTTTGGAACCAATATGCTCTTCAAACTTAAGAGAGTTTTCAAATATAAGCCCTAAGTTTCTAGCTTGATATGATTCATCTATTGGGTGGCCGTTTATCAAAATGTTCGGCTGTCTGCTACGAATCAACTCTATTTGCTGATTGGTTCCTAGAATCAAATAACTGCACTTATGAGCTATGTGTATGTGTATGTTCTGAGGTCTATGTATACAGGTTGTTTGGGTAAACAGTCACATAACTTTAATGGGTGATTCGGAGACAATCTCCAAATTTAATATAATGAGTACGATAAGCAGATGCAGAAAATTATGATAATGATGACATTTTCCGAACAATTCAAAGCGTATACTTTAATGGGTGATTCGGAGATTGTACTCATGATATATGTAACATTTATTAAATTATCTATATATTTAAAGTTTGCGGTACGTTTTTTCGCCGGGAGTGGTATTTTTGAGAGTCACACATTCAAATCAGTAGTGAAAATGTCATGATCACGATTTTGGGGGTGTGAGTCTCGGAAGTGGCACTTCTGGCATTTGGGTGCGACAGAAAATCAGCGCTGAGCTCGTTGAGCCCAGCTTAATGCTGAGTCGTAACCCTGTTTGCTGCTGCGGCACACACTGCTCTTAATTATGTAATTTTTAAATTATGTTTTTTAGTTTAGTTTTTATAAGTACCTATATAATTTTGTCAGTGTGTTTTGTTGTTTGCAAATAAAAATATTTTCTTTCTTTCTTTCTTTCTTTCTTGATATTAAACAACTTTCCGATAAGCAGATGCAGAAAATGATGACAATGATGACTTTTTCCAAACAATTCAAAGAGTATGTGTAATTTAGGTGTGGTTCAATTAAATTACACATACGCTGAAAGAGGTTATAGTTCTGCTCATTGCGAAAACAGACCGCAAAATTTCAAAACAACAAAGAACAAAATCTCAACAACTGATCTAAAACCCGCAAAAATAACCATACTTATTCAAATAAAATCTACAGTTAAAATCAAAGCAGTCACGCAAAAATGCAGGCTTCCTAAAAAGCCCGTAAAAGTTATTCTTGCTAACCCGTAACTCGCAACACACATTACCATTTATAACGGTAAGTGGTCGGTAAAAACACCGGTTTTTCCCCACTCAAAAGATATACGTCTGTCATAAGTAGGATAATCCCCCGAAATCCCTTTGCTTTCGTATTTTTATAATGTGCCGCTGATTTCTTTCAATTTATGGCTGATGTTGATGTTGTCACAATGATGTTATTTCTTGTTATTTATGTGTTATGCTATCATAGCTGTGGCATAGGGCGTGGAATTTGTTCAAGATATCAATACAGGGTGTAAAGGTAAACAGTTGCATTACTTTAAGGGGTGATTGATACCCATGATACCTACTGAACAACTTTTCCGAAGAAACCTATAGGGAATTTATAAAAAAAATTTTGGACTTCCCATACTAAATGCAAGCAGCTGATCGAAGTTTTGTATGAAAAGTAAAAAAAAATTGTGAATTTCCTATAAGTTTCTTTGAGAATTTGTTCCGTATCATGGGTGGCAATTGTTTACCCTAACACCCTGTACACAACCTTTCATCAATATTGGTTCTGCAGGTAAGACAATAAAACATAACAAACAGACAGAACAGCTACACAATTTCGAAAGTTGCTGACGCCATCCCTCACATATCTCCAAGTCTTTAATCTAAACTATTATAAAACTGTAACAGAAATGTGTCTGTACATTGAAGAAATTTAGAAAAAAAAAATTACGACATGGTTTTTACCTGTCCCTGATTCCAAATCACCAATTTTTGGATTTTTTGTCTGTCTGTTTGTTTGTTTGGGTGTTTGTTCGTTCGAGTATCACGTAAAAACTACTGAACCGATTTTGATGAAACTTTTTTGTTTGATAGTTTATCATCTGACTTAAAATCTGGTATATAATTTATGCGGACGAAGTCGCGGGTAAAAGCTCGTATTATCTAAGTAAATTCTTTCAAGCTCTGAATTATCTTGAAATCTCAAAATTTTCACTTCAGCAAATAAGTTCTTGACCTGGCAACAATACAGATCCACTTGTCCTGGGACATAAAGTAAAATTTTGGATCACGTAGCAAATTTTCTAGTCTTCTCACTTAAGTATCAATTGAAAGGCCTAAGGACATTGTAAATTGAAGCGATCCCATTGAGAAATCTCGCATTTCTAAAAATATTTATTGCAGTCAAGATCAAGATACTTGACAGCCTTATATTACTGTATTTTTAACTGCCTTCAAATAAGAGAGTCTCTGTTTGATCTTTATGAAGAAAATAAATTAATTGGTACTAGGGTCTTTCTTAATATATTGACCATTCATTCTTAAGGGGTTGATCGGACCATGCATAAAACGGAGAACTTTTTCTACGGATCTAACATCAAATTCTCGAAAAAAATCTGCTGTTCCCTATAAAATTGCAAATCGATTCGACCCAAATGAATGGGACAGCTGGCCGGTTGATAGTCGATCAAGGAATTCGATACTTCTAATTGAGAATATCAATATTGATAGTATCGAGAATACATTGTCACTTTAACTATTTTATTCCAGCTCGCGAATGCGGGTGATGTTACCGATCCGATAACGTTGTTAGATTTCACAAAAACATGGCGCCGGGTCTTCACCCGGCTTAATTGTCATTATAGAAGCACATCCCTATCTGCCGGTACGAAGCAATATAACAAGTGCTATCATTACACTGACAAATGAGGAAACATTTGTACCGAATTTCGTGGCGCAAATGACGTGACACGTTTGCGAGGAGCTGCTTAAACGTGCTCAAAAATGATTGCTTGAAATTCAAAATAGAAAAAGCTTTGGCAAACATAACGATCTTCAATGTTAGTGTTGTCAAGTGAGGTCCTGGGTGTTTAGGTGGATTTTCATCTCAAATACCTCCGTATTTCGGTACGACGTTAGGTATACAGTATACAAACAACCAGTTTGAAATGTAGGTTAGCCATCTGAGAACCTTGTCACAGGAAACTATTTGCAGTTATGTTTCACAGTAGCTCGGATATGACACGATAGGACACGTGGAATTATTCAATTTACTATCACTCATCCTTTAAGCACGTGACCATATAGCATTTCACAAATACTTGTCAATAAGCATAGCATAGTCAGAGATATCCTGAAGCCGCAGAACATACAAGTTTCACTAGTAGTACCAAGCGTGACGGGTTGTGAGCCCGTCACCACTTATAACAGAAATTGAAGCACACAGGTTTCTTCTTTTTTTAGGTCGTCTCTCCAGCGGGCAGCAGGGCGTCCCACACTACGCCCACCAGTTCGTGGTCTCCACTCTAGAACGACCTAAAAAAGGTAGCGGCGAGCGACTGGATGAGGAAGGCCAAGGACAGAGTTCTGTGGCGCGCCTTGGGAGAGGCCTATGTTCAGCAGTGGACGATGATAGGCTGATGATGATGATGAGGTTTCTTCACGATGTCCCTTCCCCGAAAAGCCAGTGGTGTTACAAATCGTACATAAATTCCAAACAACTTCTTGGGTCGTGTTGAACTTGACGGGGATCGAACCTTCGCCTGCGTAGCAGGCAAGGTAACTCGCCACTGGACCACCACGGCTTATTATCTTTGTCAATAACATTCGCTCAAACAGATAAGCAATCTTCACTATCGCTACATATTATAAAACATAGTCGCTTCCCGCTGTCTGCCTCTATGTATGCTTAGATCTTTAAAACTACGCAACGGATTTAGATGCTGCTTTTTTAATAGATAGAGTGATTCAAGAGGAAGGTTTTTGTGTATATAACACATGCATAGTATCAGCATTGCACCCGTGCGAAGCCGGGGCGGGTCGCTAGTTCTTTTATAATCTGTGCCTTTTGGAACTGGAATCAGCTACTCTCAAGATCCTAGGCAGTCACTACTAGGCAATCAAGGTTCCAAAAAGGCTTTTACGATAACAATACATAATGAACTTTAAGTGCAACCCCGAAAAGATTACAATGTCTCGAATACAACTGTGTAAGTATGTCGAAACGAAAATGACGTCATTATTTACAGAGATGACGACGCATAATGCTTACGGAAATGACGGGAGCGGGAGAGCGGCGGCGTCGCGAATGTGTGAATTTGCTACATAAAAGATTGCTTCTCGTACTTTTTTTCTTCATAAACGTGAAGTGAAAAGGTCGTTGGGCTTAGACAATTTATATAGGGACTCGCCTTGCGGTAGCATTTCCCCTCTGCCACGGTATAAGAAAAATTGATCTTGTGCATTTACACCCAATGTTATACCTTATCACTAAACGAGACAGTCTATAATAGCGAAACAATAATTTTGAACTTAGAATATTTGTGGTTCGCACGAGACTACTTTTCATGATTTTTAACATTCAAAATTAGAATCTAAACTTATGGGGAATAAAATCCAAAGCTGTGGATTTTGTGTTACTTCGCCCCCCGCAAAAAGTGGCAGAAATGTTTCTTAGTAGAATGACACGCGTAACTCGTCCCTATACAACGTGTTAATGAATTAACGCAAAACTTCATACACCCGAACTGATTTATAACAAAATAATTAGTTTGAAACAAAAATTTCATTGTTTTGGTAATTACAATTTAAAGCTATTCGCATTTTAAGTTTTGAGGTAAAAATGATTTGTAGTCATTTCAGCAATGAATGAAGCGCTAACGTGACTCATGGATACATTTTAATAATCTTGTTTTGGTAGTAAGTAAGTAGGGTGAGTGTGCCTGTGCCTGTGTGATATCGGGTTCGGTAAATTTAAAATTTTACAAAGAAATTAAATAATATATTGAAAAAAATACCTATGTTGAAACCATGATAATTCGATTCTGCTCTCGATTCTAAACAAACTACTTTCTAGTTTTGCGTTAATTCATTAACACGTTGTATAAATTGCCCAAGTCGGTGGGAATGATTTGCTTTTTTTTGTTTACCATTGTTATGTTTTAGATGTTTTTTACGCCCATATACACTGAGGGTAAACCTGTGCACAGTGGGACGTATAATAAGCTGATGATGATGAGATGTTTTTAGCCGAAGTACAGAATAGATAAATATCACTATACAGGGCGTTAACTCCTTTAAACACTAAAACCAGTTGGTCTGAAGTAACCCCTTGGTGATTCAGACCGTCAAACTGAACAACTCTTACTACAAGACCGATATTGAAATTGCAAAAAAATTTAAGATTTTCCACAAATTCGGGTAGCTGTTGATGTTTTCAGTGGAACAACTTTTTGCAACTTGAATGTGGATCAAATAATGAAAAATTTTTTAGTTTGATGATGAAGCCACAGAGCCACGTTTAATATTATTTTAACGCATTTATCAGGTAAGGTTCGTGAGATCGGGGCAACGCGCTTCGCCGGTACAGCGCGCAGGCATGTCGGTACTGAGACTGACGCGCTCCCCCGGGCCCCGTGCCCCGCACAACGCGCTCGATTGACCTCTCGCTACTACCGCCGAGTTTTCTCCCCGCTATATTGTTTTTTCGTTAGCAGCAGATTTTTGTATGAAGAAAAACGGCACAAAATAAAATGCTCCGCACCGCATCATGTGACGAAACCTTAGACTACTTATATAGGGACGCGTAACCACGTGTCATTCTACTAACAAACTTTCTGCCACTTTTTGCGGGGGGCGAGGTTACATGTTATCCGCAACTTTGGATTTTATTCCCTATGACTTTAGATTCTAATTTTGAATGTTTAAAATCATGAAAAGTAGTCTCATGTAAACCCCAAACGTTCTAAGTTCGAAATTATTGTTTCGCTATAATAGGCTGTCTCGTTTAGTGATAAGGTATAAAATTGGGTGTAAATGCGCAAGATTAATTGATCTAATACCGTGGCAGAGGGGAAATGCTACCGCAAGGCCGGTCCTTATAATAAGTAGTCTAAGGACGAAACAGACTGTCATCTGCTGGCATTCGCTTTTCCACCACGAATCAAATTAACCGGCAACTTAAAGACTTAAAACTTGCTTAAAACTCTCAAAGACCCGACAAAGTACCTAAAATGTCAGGATGACACGAATTTAAAATTCCCAGAGACTGGAGCGGGAGTATTTTGTTATTCATAGAGTCGGCACTAAAAACGTATTAATTCCGGTAGAGAACAAACTTGTGGGTTGGATTGCGACAGAATTTCAAATTGTTTAAGCAAATAGACTTGCAGTTTTTGTCTAAAGAATTGTTATTGTCGGGTCGGGCTTAATTTCATGAAGGGTAGAATGATGATTGGTGATAGGAGTTTATTTTGAAAATTAAGCTAGGCAATTTTTATATTCTTTTGTATTTTGAAAATTTTTGAAAAATGTTTTGGCTATTATTAAATAAAATGTGGATGTGGTTTTTGGAAGCTTACGTATGCTAAGGGTGGCTGGATGGACAAGAACTGACAATTTGTGTGAAGAATTTGAGATAGAAAGTCCAGAACATATTGGTCTGGAGTACTCTGGATGGATTTATTTGACCAGTCCAAAGCCCACATAGGGCTGCAAAGCTTTTGATTATGATAACATAACATAACATAAATATTCTTAAATAATTATAAAGGTTTTCTTCTAATAATGTACAATTTTAGCCCGGTATATAATGTATAATTGGATAGTACTATAAATACTAGGTACTGGCAACGATTCGGACTGTGTCACAACTTATCTTAACTAAATTTATTCCTGTCACTTTCTAAAATAAGATTAAGAAAAGAGACAGAAAACCAACAGCTGACTTTAGTGCTGTCAAAGTGACGTTACACGCCCAAAAACGCCTTAAATAAGAGGGCGTCCATTATGATGGCATCTTATTTTGGGCGTGTAACGTCACTTTGACAGCACTAAAGTCAGCTGTTGGTTTTCTGTCTCTTTTCTTAATCTTATTTTAGAAAGTGACAGGAATACATTTAGTTTAGTTTAGTCGTGGTACACTCCGAATCGAGGCCAATATATTAGACAATTCGAGTAATCGATATTACGAATCCACGGCCACGGTCCTAAAGAGATGTCAAGTGCGATCTTTCGTAAAATCATTCGAGGAATGGAACGCCCAAGTATTTAGCATACGAGTTGCCTTGCGAGTGGAAGCAAAAATAATTTTAGCGACTCGGAAATGAAATGAAATAATATTTATTGTGCAGAAGTTTAGATAAGTAATTGTAGCCCCCCGTCTTACTGCTAATGTTATTAGTTCACTAAACTTTACTTTTTCATGGTACAACGGAACGGATGCAATTCATTGAACGACTCGGATATGATACTCGTATAATGCGGTCACATGGTGCAAGTGGCTGCACTGCAATTACTTAAACAGAAGACCTATATAGCATGACGGCTTTGATATGTGCCTCATTCTTTGTAACTTTGAGCAGGCCAAAACAAGCGTGTATGCGGTGTGTACGGGATTCTCGTCTTGTTGCTTTGCTGTGCCTAGCCAATCCTGTAGGCCAGCTCGCCCGCTGACTTCCACATTATAACCTACAAATAATAGTATAAGAGATAAGTGTACTTTTTGCAACCATCAGCAGCAAGTCTGATTCAGTTTTTAGGGGGTTAGAGCTTTTCTGTGATGGGAATGAACCAGGTCTGCCTGCATAATTCCAGTCGGTTTAGGAGTTACTGATGATTAAAGGTCTGTAAAAAATTAACGATCAGCTGCAAGGCTAATCGTATGATATTGTTGTAGTATGAACTGTAGCTATGTGAACAGTGCAAAAACTGTCATGTTCTGTCAGTCGGTTTAGGAGATACAGCTAGTCAAAGTTCCGACCTTTGAACGGCTGTATCTCCTAAACCGACTGATGAACCATGTCAGTTTTTGTATTGTTCATCTAGCTACAGTGCATACTACAACAATAACATAGATGATCAGCCTTGCAGCTGATCGTTAATTTTTTACAGACCTTTAATCATCAGTAACTCTTAAACCGACTGGAGTTATGCAGGCAGACCTGGTCCATCCCCATCACAGAGAAACTCTACACCCTATAAACACTGAATCAGCCTTGCTGCTGATGGTTGCAAAAAGTACACTTATCTCTCGGAATATCCTACTAATATTATAAACACGAAAGTTTGTAAGTATGGATGGATGTTTGTTCCGCTTTCAAGTAAAAACTGCTGAACGGATTTTGATGAAATTTGGCATACAGATAGACCATGGCCTAAATTAACACATAGGGTACTTTTTATCCGGGTAACGCAGACGAAGTCGCGGGCAACAGTTAGTAAGAAATAAAACAAAACAAATGTCAAAGACGGTACAGATATACTGACCAAGAAAAGAGGATTTTACGCGAAGGCAACTTATATTTGTCCCCAAACACGATACTCTAGTTTTGTGGTTTTGATAGAAAAATAAAGTTTTCTTTTCTAGTAGGGACGGAGGACTCGGTCATTTTGTAAATGTAACAATACTTTTCGTTTATATTATTTGTCTTTGTTCGTGTTCTTTTGTACGAGTTGAAAGGTTTGGTGGTTTAATGCTATTAGAAAGAAGAACAGAAATATTATGTCAACATATCAAAGTCAATGTGGGTGTAAATAATAGCTAGTAAGAAATGTAGCTGCTTCTTTTTTTTGGTATCAATTTCGTTTTACAAATAGAGTCATCATACGCTAGCATTACTGCACTTTAAAATGGCGCGGCGTCATTAGTAGAGATCGGATAATCGGATGCATATTTACCTAAACTTCACTTTTTTCGCCACGAAAACAGGCTATGGATATGCCTTTCCGAAAAAAGTTATTTAAAAAAATCGGGCCACCCGGCACGGCACCCGTACCGTTTTGTCATACTGATCCTCGTAGGTATTCACACCATTATGATATAACCTGCTTCCGACAACATGAACAACTCTGATAACATGAAAAACTCTGACAACGTTGTTCAAATGTCCGAGATCTACGATATTTTGTATGTCGATAAATCTTTTAGCAATCCTGGGACTTCAGAACGATCCTGGGATTGTTTCTTAAAATAAATGAATTAATACGTGTCCACATTATTCTTGTGAAAAATGAAGTTTAGGTAAATATGCATCCGAATATCCGATTAGTGACGTGTAGTCTATACACTAGACGGCGAGTGACTATGTGAAAGCCGGGCAATTACCTTGCTTTTGTGTCATTTTGAACCGTGCGGGCAACGCACCTACATGATATAATATAATTGTCTAAGACTAGGTATAGTCTTTGTTATAGATACTGTGGAAAAAACATGTAAATACACAGAAATGTATATGCAAAAATCACCATCTCCTTGTCTAAATCCAATATTGAGTAGGAAGTATTAAAGGATCAGAATAAAACAAGTCTTAACATTGTTGGCAACCTTCGCGAGATTGTCACCGTGCCAACCGGGTGCCTCTCAATTTGCATAAGACAAGAGATAGAGCAGTGAAATATCGCCATTTTAAAATGCATGTTCAATTCATGAGCTCGTGTAGTGGTTATGACATACTGCGGCACGAGATATTCCGTTTCTAGGCCGGATTATTAGAAGGTAGTAAACGAATTTTAGAGTAGAGCCGTTTGTTATCAGTGAAGTTTCGTTTGGAAATGAAAATGTTATTCTAAAAGGTTGTATGGAAGAAATCGCTTTTTAGCGATAAGACCGCCTTATTTGTACCATTATCGTTTTTTATTCCTATGCTGTATCTGTGTTTGGTGTAAATAAAAGCATATTTCATTAATTCGTTCATTCATTAATTCAATGTTATTCTAAATCATTCCTGTTGCATAGGTAGTACAGAAATGATGAGAAATAATAAATATCTTGGGCAGTGCTGCCAATTCCGGGAAATTTCCCCGATTTTCGGGGAATGATAGGTGCGTGCGGGGAGAGTGCTGGGAATGATTCAAATCGGGGAATTTCGGGGAATCGACTATTTGTAACAAATGTCGAATAAAGGATGTCTAAAGAAGAGAAATTGTTGAAATTTTAACCCAATCGGACTATCCTTAGATCGAAAGTGTGGGAGAAATATAAATAATAAATAAAACTAATTGTATTCAAAACATTTTAGTCGATTTTTTGATAAAAATTAGATGACAAAGAAGTTGATAAATTAATTTTGTGAAACATTGAACTTCATTTTGCATGAAAAATGCCTTATTTCTTGAATATTACAGTGACGGCGAATTTTCGGGGAATGCATGATTGGAAATCGGGGAAATTCGGGGAATTGAGCCTACTTCAGCGGGGAATCAAGAAATTTACATTGGCAGCACTGATCTTGGGGATTGTCACACAGATTATCTAGTCCCATTTAATTAAAGTATCAGAATCAACCCTGGACTATGACTATACAACGATATAGAATGAATAAGACCACTGACTTTAAAGACTCATAGCCTAAATGTTTATTTAAACTAAGCCCTATGCTTTCGTGGCCATCGGTTTGGTTATAAAGTGATGCGTGCACAAGCAGTCTGACAAAAATTCTAAAAAGGGCCTGAATGGCCTCATTACATATCCTAAACGCCCGCAATTAATATTTTTGCAATTTCCTTTATTTATATAGAATATAAAATAGATGTATATATAGATATAATTAGTTGTGTTGTATCTTCCTATACATTTTGTTCGTCAAAAGGTCATAAGTTACTATGACAATTCAATGAAGATTCCTATACCTTCATAAGACTTACTATTTAGATGTAGAGAGTAAGCACAAGTTATGTACGATTTGTAACACCACTGGCTTCATACTGAAAGAAAACATCGTGAGGAAACCTGCATGCTTCAATTTCGAGGCATGTATGGTACCCACTGTTCATTACAAGTGGCGACGGACTCACTGATCACACTGGACAGATTTTCGGTACTATTGAAACGTGGATGTTCTGAGGTTTCAGAATATCTCTGACTATGCTTATGTTCTTTTCTGTAGTGGATCGTTCCCCGTAACCCTTATTCAAGGAGGAGGCCGCTAGCCTTCAGTAGGACATACCTTCTACAAAGAAATCAATTTAAATTCTAAAGTAGTTGAAACTTAAATTGGATTTTAAAAAGTCTCAGTATCATATCTCAGGAGATAGACAAGAAGTTTTATTTGCCGACGTCGCAAAGACCAGTGTCTTAAATTATTCTCTTTGTAAATGTCAAATAGGCTTTCTACTAAAAAGCACTAGCTAGTTTCTTAGAATACCTACTTGAAACTACGAGAATACATTATCACAGAGCACCTGTTATTGAATTTTCCATAGATGAAAATATTTAAGTGGCGAGAGTACGACTTAAATTGTACGCGAGAGCAAAAGCTTTTTATACTACAATCTCACCTTCATTAGGTATCAAATAGTGTGATTTTGTAATAAGGGGCGTCCGCCCGGTTTTGAGTAACTTTGTAACCATTTTATATATTTACTATGGCACTCTTTAAGCAT